>OX336390.1:477242236-478492236 GCA_946902985.2 Meconema thalassinum | reverse complement strand
CAGATTTTGTTAGGAGTGGCAGGGATTAATGACACATCAGCTCCACTGTCGACGAGGAAATGCAAACCCGTGTTTTTGTCACGCACAAATAAGCGGGATCTGCAGCAATCCATTGTATTTTCAGTAGTGGAGCTTGCTGCTAACTCTACCACTGTTTGGGGTTTTCCGTGTTTTTCCACGAGCATGGCGATTTACATTTGTCAGGAAAACATTGGTTACCAAATTTAAAATGGTAATAACAATATTTTCCATTTGGATTGAACTTCTTTTGACTTTGACTTGGACTGAGACTTGAGCTACGATTACGGCTGCGACGACTAAAATCACGCATGTCTGAAATTTGTTGTTCCAGGGCAGATATTTGAGCTGAGAGTTGAGAAATGACATCATTATTAAGTTTATGAACATCACTCTTAGGGTCCTTCACATTGTATAGTTCACTTCGAGGGTTCATTTCAGTTATCTTATCTGCCATAATGGCCACTTTTTCTAAATATTCATGAGACACAATTAACACATTTTTAATTGAGTCCGGCAATTTATCTAACCACAACGTATGGAGAACCTTCTCGGAAATATTTACGCCAGCTAACGACTGCATCCTTCTTAGTAACTGGCTTGGCTTCATGTCACCTAGGTCCACACCTTTTACTAAGCGCTTTATTTGCTTATCTTCACTTTCTTTAAAAATGTTTGAAAGGCGTTCCTTAGCGGCAGAATATTTGTTTTGTTCTGTGCTTTGTATAATGTCCCATACATTCTCTATATACTTTGGTTCAAGTTATGAGACAAGGTAATTACATTTCGTATCCTCACGTGTAATAGCCGAAATGGAAAATTGAGCGTCTACTTGGTAGAGCCATATACCCGGTTTTTCAGCCCAGAATTTTGATGCTTACCCTGTTCATTTCACTAGTTACCACATCCTCTCCATCCATGATTATTTAGTTTATGTGTTTAAACAAATCACGTCGTAGATCACCAATTATGTTGCTATTAAATCTATAACAGCAACTGCTTTATAAGATTAATAATTACTTTTATTTCTTTCACACTCAAAACAACATTTTGTCTCGGAATTTTTAACATTCTTATCAATCACCAAAGAGAATAACTTACACACTAAACCATGGAGTTAAGTCTCAAAACTATTTCATAATTTATCAACTTGGAGATTTCATATTTTATCCGCTAGGGGTGCCTACATATCCATGATCTGTCACAGTGTGAAGTTTAATATATTTGTGTCCCCTGTGCTTTCCTGTATTTTTTTGTAGTTACTTCCCGTCCTATGCCATCGCCTTTTTTCCCCTCTTACTATTATGTCTCGCTCTTATCCTTCGAGCATAAATACAATAGAGTGCGCATTGCCACATTGCGCCTGTACTGTGACGTGAAACCAACATCTCGATCAGCTGACTAAAGGATGAACAGAGGAACTCGTAATGGAAGGTGATAGGAGTAGGTGGGGAAATGAGTTTTAACGAGGGTTTAAACACACATTTTCGTAATTTATACGATATTGGGAAAAGCATCGCATGTTTCTTTACGTACAGGAAGGTAGCAAAGGTTAAGAATGTAACATATTTGGTGTTAAAAGTGGCTGTCGTGTTCCGTAATACCCATACATCTAGGATCCCCTCTTGTAAATACGTAATAACAAATGCAACTCTTAAAGGGCCTACTGATTTTTGAACAGAATTGTGTTTGTGTAAACAGTGGCTGCCGTGTTCCGTAATACTCATACATCCAGGATCCCCTCTTGCAAATACTTAATAACAAATCCAACTCTGAATTAGGCCTACTGATTTTTGAACAGAATTGTTGTTGTTTAAAGAGTGGCTGTCGTGTTCCATAATACTCACACATCCAGGAGCCCCTCTTGTAAATAATTAATAACAAATCCAACTCTGAATTAGGCCTACTGATTTTTGAACAGAATTGTGTTTGTGTAGCTGGTAATTTTTGATTGTTCGCCCGAGAGCTCCAAACAAGTTCAATCTATTACTACATCATTTCCTAATTTGTTTTTCATCATTAGAAAATGTATTTTGGCTAATTTCAGTACATTACTTGACAAAATTTTATCGTACTGTTACGGCTGTGAGTTTGTTTCATCGCTCGCCGCATGAGTCACAACTGCCCCCGGGCTGGGCTGTGCTCTGCCTCAGTGTATTGCGTGCGCCTTATGCAACAGGACTACTAGGACAAAGGGATGGCCCAGAATATTCGTGACCCACCCAGTGATGGAAACCTCGAGAAGCCGTGAACCCTGGATGGGTCTAGAAGCATTTATTGAGTCACCGGCCTGCTATATAAGAGCGACCTGTCAAGCAGTGTGTGTGTTTTTACGAGCTAGTGCAAGCGTTTATCCTGAGCGACAGAAGTGTGGTGACTTGCGAAACCCCTAGTGAAGCCGATTCTCTTGACAGCGAGGGAGTGAGAAGCATACATGGGACTGCCTGTGTTTTGAGCGAGTGTGATTTCACTGAGCGACAGAGGTATTGTGGCGGAGTGCCGTGCGAGTTACGAAATCCAGTGACATTGTTTCCCCTGCTTGTGGACAGCGAAGCAGCGTGTAGCAGGTTATCGTAAGTAACTGTAGTTTGTGTACATAAGGGAGAGGTGCAGGTAGTTTCTGTCAAGGCCACCGGACTCATTAGCACGGATTAACTTCTGTGGTTTGTTGACAAGTGAAAGGGGGCAAGAGCTCTCCATAAGGAAGAGACTTGAGGAAACTGGAGTAAGGTTCTAATTGCTTGTATTTGCTGATGAGTAGTGTATCTTTCTGGCGGCAATAAAGTTAATTATTTCTTTAAAGGAACAATCTGTGTTGTGCTTCAGCCCACCGTAATCCAGTTGACAAAAGTGCCACTAGGGGGTGGCACGTAACAGTACGATTAGCTCTTATTCAGCGTCACCTTCCACTTCAGTATTTTATGAAAGTGAACAAAACATGGGCAAATGGAAAAAAAGGAAGCCTATTGATTTAGTAAGCGTTGCTTTTTAAAAACTATGCATTGCATTTGCTACAAAGGAAAACATTACAAGCATTGAACTGTTTCCTTTTAACTTCTATTTCCCATGAATCATAGAATCCTTCACAAAAATAACCCAGAACTTTCAAATTCTACGAAGAATTGACTAATTTAGAACTGCAATGTATCCTGAAAATTTCCTCAACCAAACGCACTGTCCATACGTTTAATAAGATGACAAATATTTCCTCAGCGTATTTATTATCGAAGACTACTGTACATCGTCACATCAGTAGCATAACCTGCAATTTGACACTGAACATGATTGAAAAGGAAGGTTGTTTTATGTTGTGATGGTCCTAATTTTGCTTCATAGATATGTTCAGTGGAGTAAGGATAGGGTAAATTTTAATAATTTGTAATGAATGCCAGCATTTACATGTTAAATTATTTTTCTTTCATGTTTCGGAGTTAAGAGGAAACGTAAAGAAATGCAAGTAGTGAAGTCAAGAATTTTAGGGTTATATTACAATGAATTAACTTAGGAAAGAAATGCCCGATCCTTATCTAAACGTCTCCTTACATCCATACGCTGCACAGTAATACACCATTCTGGCTTAGCACGGAAATGAATAGAATAGCCCGATTCCATCATCACGTGTAGTATTTCAGTGCTCCAAACTATCCGCAGTACCCGGCAGTTCCCTTTAGTCAGCTGATCGAGATGTTGGTTTCACCAATGTGACGTCATCAGCCATCTATTGGATTTATGATCTAAGCTCTTATCCAATTGCTGTCTGTATCTTTGTATGTAGTGTTTCGCTACCAAACACACGAGCAGTAACCGTCAGGCCATTTGGCGAAGCTATCGTGTGCCCAGTAACGTAATAAGGCAAAAAATACTAATCCACAAGCAGTCCCCCAGTGTAGCTAATGGGCGACGCGACCGTGTACCCAGTAACATACACGAAAAAAATAAAAAGGTGTTTGCGAATGAGTAAATTGCTCTGCTCCAGTCTTCTCTCAACCACGTTACGGAACACTCCATTCTGCAGTGGTAGTACTTGCCTGTGTGTTGGGTCAGACATTGTGGTGTTGGGAGGTAGTGTTAGTAGTGTGATTAGATTCCACACATATACCAGGTTAGTGTCTATTTCTAGTTTTGTGTATCCAACATGGGGGAGGCCAGCGGTGGCCTACAACCCTCTTTCGAGGTGAATACCCATGAAAACATCATCGTAGATAATGAGGTCTCTTTAGATCACATGCTTGTCGTGGAATCTCCCGAGAACATGCCTCCGGCAGTCTCTCGGAATCCGCCTTTAGAGAATACAACCGTACCTAAAGCTACCTTAGCCGCACAATATCGTTATAATGCCCATCAGCAAGGTCCATACATTGTGTTTGTACAGTCACTTGATGAAAATGTGGGTATTTTGCACCCCATGGCTTTGGGCCGTTTATTTTTCGAGAAGCATATACCAGGCATCAAGGGAATCCAAAAAAAAGGGACGCAATCGAGTCCAAGATCAATTTGCCACTTCGAACATGGCTAATTCTTTCTTAACTCATCCCATTTTACTTGAACGGAAATTATCGGCCTTTATTCCATCCGCCAGTGTTCAACGTGTTGGTCTCATACGTGGCGTTGACCTGTCACTCACCCACGATAAAATCATTCGTTACATGGACTCCTCTGTTCCAGTGGTCAGAGTGCAACGACTTACCAGAAAAAAAAAAGGTCAATGATCAGCTGGAAACATTACCTACAGGTACGGTTAATATTTTTTGAGACACAAAATTTGCCCAAGTATGTTAGTATTTTTAACGTCATGTTAGAAGTTACTTTATTCATATTCAATCCCATCCGTTGTCAAAAATGTCAACGGTATGGACATGTTCAGTTACATTGTCGAGCAAGTGAACCCAGATGTGGAAAATGCGCCCTGGGTCATCTCACAACTGAATGCCAGGCCGTATTATTCAAATGCGCAAATTGTCAGGACAACCATCCTGCCGGGTCGGCGCGATGTGAAACGCATATTCAGCAAGTGGCCATCAAACGTCAAATGTGTATTGACAACAAATCGTATAGTGAAATAGTCAACCAGCATACGGCTCCATTCAATCCGTTAACGTTACCTACTCAATTCCCCCACTTATGCCCCCCACCGACCCCCGGCCAATCAATCCCCCGCGTAAGAGGAAATTTACTGAAACGGTGCAAAAATCGCCAAGGTCAATCACACCCCTCAGGTATGATCGACAGGGTTATCTTAATATTGTGTCCACACCCTCCACTTCTAGACTGTCATTTCGACCATCGGCACCTATCGAAAACGTGGCTGTTAACGTACCACCACCTCCCGCGCCTCCCAAATCAAACGATCCCACCTTTTAGGTCACAATGCACAATGAAGCCATTGCGTAAAAAATATTAGATAAAATAGTCCCGTTGTTACCTCCTATTGCCCCCTGACCACCCTCCACCGTCTGGCACTCTTTAACGTGATACGTTCCTTTGTTATGCATGCGGATACTCCAGTGGAACTGTCGGATTATTGCTAATAAACGTCATGAATTATTACTTTTAATTGATGAATTTCATCCTGATATAATTTTCTTTCAGAAAATATGGTTATATTCTCAAGTTCGATTCACATCCCTGCTTATAATGTCCTACGTAGCGATGGCCCGGGTTATCGTGGCCTATGCACATTAATTAAAAAACATATCCCTTTCTCGCTGCTTCATTGTGATTCCCTTTTGCCCTCTACTGATATTCAAATGTTTCAAATAAATAATCGTCTTTTCACCCATCTCTATTGCCCACCGAATATTCAGGGTACACAACGTCAATGGCATCTATTTTTCCGCTATGCCTACCAACTACAGCACCACGTTATTTTAGGGGATTTTAACGCACATCACGCCGCCTGGGGCAGTGGACGCTATAACCCGAAAGGACGTCATGTCCATAAGGCAGTCACTGAAAATCACTTACTCATATTAAATGATGGTTCCCCAACCCGCCTTACGCCACCGAATAGACCGCCTAGTGCCGTTGATCTAACCATCACTTCATTGGATCAGGCCCACCATATCACATGGCAAACAGTTCCCGATTTACATCAAAGTGACCATTATCCCATTCTGATACATTACGCCCTAGGTCCTTCACCTCCGCCCTCCCCCACAACGTTCTCGCTCAAACGACCAACACATGGTTTCGATTACGTATTATTTTCTACTTATTTACAAACTCATCTCACCCCGAAACATCGAACTCCTTTGTCTGATTACGCCTTCTTGAAAACAGTCATCGATGCATATCTAAATACATATCATCCTCTGTCGCCTATCACCCCCCATACCGCTACTTGTAACACTCATCCGCCTTGGTGGGATCAGGAATGTTTTCTTTGGGTCAAGAGAAAAAAAAGCAGCATTAAAACGGCTTCGAAAGAACACGACGCCCCATAATTACTTACTCTATAAGCGAATATGTGCGTCCACCCAACAACATTTCAATCTCAAGCGACGTGCGGCTTGGCTTTTTTTTCATTTCAACTTTTAATAGTCATACATCTCTTCGCAACCTATGGTCGACGATCAAAAACATGTCTCATGTCGTCTCGCGGTCCATGACGAGATCACTTAACGCGCATGGTTACGAAACATTTTATCGGAATCTTACCCCTGACTACGTCTCGTCATGTTTTTCCCCAAGCCCGTATCAGGAATCACCGAAATTCCTGACTTTGTTGCTACCTATCACGTCTACTGAAATCTGGCCAGCCACACGTAACAAGAAATGTACAAGGCCAGGTATTGATGCTGTAACATATCGCATGATAGCGGCTTTCTCCCCGCAAGCCTTCACGATAGTTTTAAATCTATACAATTCCATACTATAATCTGGTATCATCCCAGAAGACTGGAATCAATTTGAAGTTCTCCCGATTTTAAAGCCCAACAAAGACTCTACGGATCCACATAATTATCGTGGTATCATGTTAAGTTCTTGCCTTCGCAAAGTATTCCAAAAAATCTTACTCCGACGTTTAAAATGGTGTTTGGAATATTATGATGTTCTCCCCAAAACGCAATATGCTTTTTTTTTAAAACGCAGTACTACGGACGCCCTATCGTTATTCCTCACTGACTTACTCCTAGCGAAAGGACGGAAACAACATACCATATCCAATTTTTGGACATTCAGGGAGCCTATGATTCGGTAGATCCATACCTTTAATTACAGATATTATATTCCCATCGTTACCCCTTAATTTTTCTAAGTATCATCCATAATTTCCTCGCACGAAGACGTTTACATTTATGTTGCAATAATGAGGTCCTAAACAATAGATATACTTCGCATGGCCTTCCGCATGGCGATATCCTTAGTGGAATTTTATACTTACTTTATACGGGAACCCTCGAATCTGTAATTCTTCCTCATGCATGATTAATTCAATTTGCTGATGATATATTAATATATGCTACCCGATCCAATCTCACCACTTGCCGTGTGGATTTACATACGGCCCTAACTCAGGCACATCAGTGGTTTACCCAACATGGATTAGTGACGTCACCCAATAAGAACGCAGCAATGATATCCACTCACAAACGTATATATGACACGTCACTTGTCGAATATCAACAAGGCCAAATCGATGTTGTTCGAGCTGGCAAATATTTAGGTCTGTATATTGACGATAAACTTAATTGGCAACCTCATTTAACCCACGTCACTTAAACATTAGAGAACAAGTTCCCTGTGTTCAAGGCGCTTACGCGCCGCTTATGGGGGACGGCGAAGTCCGTGTGGCTGACAGTTTACAAAAACATTTTCCGCTCGGTTTTGGAATAAGGGAGCGTCTTTTTTGACATTAGGACACCCACTCGTTTACTCACTATGGACCGTTCACAGTTCTGCGCCCTTCGCGTTATTATCGGCGCTCTCCCTGCTACACCAACCAAAACTAGTGATGGGCGCGAATGACGACTGGACTCGCGAGAATCGGTTCTTGCGGATCCGACTCCGTAGCGATACCGAGTGCGAGGAATCGACTCCCGGCTGACGTCACAACAGGCGCGTATTCTGACAGTATATAAACACGATAACGTGTGCCATTTGCTGAATGTGGCGAGGAGGATAGCATCGCGCAAGCGATCTAAAGTGTGGGACCATTTCGACACAGCAGAAAATGCTGCAGATAAAGTAATATGCAACCTATGTGCAGCGCAATTGAAGTACAACAAAAGTACGTCCATGACGTGGAAGCATTTGTCAACGAAGCATCAGATAGACCATTCTGATGATAGATAGATAGATTTTATTAATTCCATTTGATCAAATACATGTATACAATATATTTTTGATATAGGACAGGTCAGAATTTACATCTATAAAATAAAAGTAGTAATAGGTATATAATACTAATACTATAACTATTTATAACTTATTATAATAACAGATCTTATGAGATACAGTCATATTGGAAAACTATTTACACCTTACTCTATTATCATAATATGAAAACTTAATTTTATAAATACAACAACTTACAGCTAGGTATTACAATTAAAATACAAAAGTAAAATATAATTATAGATTTCATCGCTCCTATACACTAAGATATTCAACTACAGAGTAAAAACAATGGCACTGCAGATAAGCTTTCAACATTCTATCAAAGATTTTTGGGGGGGCAAGTTTTATATACTGGGGTAGTTTATTGTATAATTTAACTCCTGTGTGAAAAGTTCTTTTTGATATATGCTTGTGTGTGTGTGTGTGTGTGTGAAATATGAATGTTTTGATTTTGTCTTGTGTTATGCATATGAACATCATTGTTTTAAGAAAAACATCCTTATTCATTAAATTATTTTTTAAAAACATAATACTTTCAAAGATATATATGCAGGGCAGTGGGAGAAAGTTTAAATCTTTAAACAAAGGTCTACATGATTCTCTAGTGTTTACCTTTGCCATAATTCTAATCGCCCTCTCTTGTATCCTAAACGTGCTTAGTACATCTGGTGACATACCCCAAAATATGACCCCATATCTTAAGTATGAATGGAAATAAGCAAAATAAGTATTTCTTAATGTGTGCATGCTAGTGCGGGTTTTCAAAATACGTAAAGCAAAGCACATCGAGTTCAGTTTAGTATTCAGATATTGTATATGTTTATTCCATTTCAAGTCATGTTATATCCATAGTCCTAAAAACTTTGGTTCTGATTTATTTTCTATTTGATGACCATTTAATGTTATATTGGGCTTCGCAGGATTCCTATTCTGTATAGTGTGGAAATTTAGACATACTGTATTTTTATAGTTTATTATGAGGCGATTATCTTGTGACTATTTGGTTAACTCTCCTGTAACGGAGTCAGCAGACTGCTGTATGACCTGTGAAGTTTCACCATTTATTACGAGTGTTGTATCGTCCGCAAACAAAATGTCCTTATGTGAATGAACGTTCTGTGTTATATCATTGATATATAGAAGAAAGAGTAGTGGGCCCAAAACCGATCCCTGGGTTACTCCAAATTTAATAATTCCCTCATTGGACAATGTTTCATTAAGTAATTTGGTTCCATCATACTTGTGTCTCAAGCTTACTATTTGTTTACGACTTGTTAAGTTAGACTCCATCCATTTATTAGCTAGACCTCTAATACCTTATTGATTTAGCTTTGTAAGGAGGATTTTATGGTCAACAACATCAAATGCTTTCGATAAATCCAAGAATAGGCCAGTTACAAGTTCCTTATTGTCAATTAATTTCAGTATACTATTAATACATTCATAAATTGCTGTCTGTGTAGATTTTCCGTTCTGAATCCATGTTGTGAGTTTGATAATATTTTTTTTTCTATAAAACTTATCAGTCTCTTATACATGATTTTTCCACAATTTTTGCAATACCAGTTGGTAAGGTAATAGGACGATAGTTATCTAATTCATCTTTTGAACCGTTTTTGTGCACTGGAATTACTTTTGATAACTTCAAAATATCCGGGTAAGTTCCTGAGAGAATTGAACTGCTTATTAAGTGTGTAAGTGGATTTATTATATTTTCTGCACATTTCTTTAAAATTGCGTCAGGGATGCCATCAATGCCAGCACATAATTTATTTTTAGCTCTTTTATAACTATTCTTACCTCTTCACTTGTGACATGATTTATAAATTAAGAATCACTACATATATTTAATTTATTATTAGAATGTAGTGTATTTACCTGTGATTTATTTAATAATTTTTGTGGAATTTCCAGAAAATAGTCATTAAAAGTCTTTGCTATTTCCTCTGGATTATTAATCACTTTATTATTTCTGGTCAGTGTAATGTTCCTTTGTATTTTAGCAGATTTTCCAGTTTCTTTCTTTATCATGGACCACATAGCCCTATTTTTTATTAGATGATTGGGAAATAAAATTATCATTATGCATGTTCTTTGCTAGGCTTATTACCTTATTTAATATGCTAGTGTATTTTTTGTAGTATAAATTGAATTCAGGTGTTGTGTGGTATTGTTTTTATAATTTGTGTAGAAATTTCTTTCTTTGACATGAATTTATAATCCCTGTTGTTATCCAATTGCTAGTTTTGTTATTTTGAACTGTTCTTTGTCTAAAGGGGAATGCTGTTTCAAAATAGTGTTTTAGGGTACTGTTAAATGCATTAAATTTCTCATTTACATTTTTTAGTTTATAAATTTCTGACCATGTTTCCTTATTTAATAAGTCAATGAAATATGTAACATTTGTACTTTGATTTTACTCCATTATCATTATTATTGATTGTTTCGGGTACTTCAAAAATCAGTATTTGTCCATGGTGGTCCCTAAAACCCGGACAATAGACTTCTATCGATTGGTGATATTTATCTGAATTTAAAATAAATTGATCAGGAGTGGTTTTACTAAATTTTGTTATTCTTGTTGGGGTATTTACTGTAGGTTTCAGTCCATAGGAAATTAGTAACTGTGTTAATAATTCGCAATTTCTATCAAATTTTAAGAAATCCACATTTACATCCCCACAAATTATTATATCGAAATTTACTTTGCTCATGTTATTGAGTAACAATTCTAATTTATCTATAAATAAAGGAAACTTTCCTGACGGAGAACGGTATACGCATACAATTATTAACGAAAACTGCTGTATTTTTACGGCAGAGAATTCAAAATCCTGTTCCATAATTAGATAACCATAAGCTGTTAACTGTTCATGATCTAAATTATTTCTTAAGAAGATACAAGTACCACCATGGCTAATATTAGATCTAGAGTATTTACTAGCTTGTATAAACCCTGGGAATTGAATTAATTCGAGTTGTTCCTCTTTCAGCCAATGTTCTGAAATACATAGTGCTGAGATGTATTTACGTTCATGTTTAAGCATTAGATTTATGTAATCAATTTTATTATAGAGAGACTGAACATTCTGGTGGTAAATTTTAAATTTGTTACTTTTGCA
The DNA here is from genome assembly GCA_946902985.2 of Meconema thalassinum. Classification (NCBI taxonomy): domain Eukaryota; kingdom Metazoa; phylum Arthropoda; class Insecta; order Orthoptera; family Tettigoniidae; genus Meconema; species Meconema thalassinum. The sequence goes on along the minus strand of OX336390.1, from coordinate 478,480,756 downwards.
AGCTTGTGTTGGTGATTTATTTACATTATTATTATCATAATAGTTATTATTATTGTTGCTAGACAAATCCGAAATACCATTGTTGCACTCAGTTAAATTTGACATCGAAAGATCTGAATGCCAAATCTCACTTTGGCTTCTTATACAAATTTTCCTGCTTCCACTCTAAAGATATTACTGTTGAACTATTCTTACCATTTGAATTTACAATTTTGCAGATTTCATCACTAAGATACTCTTTTCCTAACCTGTTTAAGTGTAGGCCATGTCGAGTGTGGAACTTCTTGTCTAATTTACTTACATCTATAATTTGGACATTTGGAAAATTCTTACAAATTTTACGAATTTTTCCATTTGTAGCCTCTATTTCTACATTTACACATGATTTGGGAATTAAATCGTATCTCTGCGGAATGTTTACAATAATGACATTTGTGTTATGCATGGATGGCAATGTACCCTTTAAATCTTTGATTACCTTTTTACTCTCGTTTCTATAGACGTCGTTTGCTCCAGCGATGATTACTGCATAGTCCTTTGAAGTGAGGGTCGCACACTCTCCTTTCATCCCGTTCGTGACCGCTGCAATGGGTGCTCCTGGCTTTACTGCCAAAGTGACCTCCATTTCTCTGCTTCTCTCCAATACTCTTGCTGCTACATCTCGCCCGTGACTATTCGCAAATATGCGCATCTTCCTGGATTTTCTCTTTATCACTTTCTTCTTTCCTTCTTGAAGAAAGTCATCATTTTCTTCGACGAGCGCTCCAAATGAATTTGAGACTGGAATTTCAGTTACATGTGCCGGTACTCCATTTATAGGCCTAGGCATATTCAATCTTACCTTACCAGCAACCACTGTCGACCAAGTTTCCTTGCTTTCCTCTCTGTTTCCTTTTAATTTATTCAACTCTTCCATTAACTTAGTAATATCTTCCTTTAGCAGCTTTATAATTTCATCTGTTGAGGACAGTTAGTCTCTCAGGTTATGACATTCGCATGACGGTACCGGTAGGCCTACATTACGACAATCGGTTTCACTTTTCTCCTCACTCAATTTTACCTGAGATCTTGTGATGATTTTATTTGCATTTTTTACTTTTATTTTGCACGACAAGCATAAATCCGTAACGGTTACACTACCTGACGAGACACTAACACTGTTAACTGTCGACATACTAGAGATGTAAGTTAGCCTAGATGTTTATACTAAATTACAATAAATTTATTTTAATTATTACTACCTTAATGAATTTTTCTAATTACCTACCAATAAAGAAGAATGTGAAATACGTATATCTTCCAATCGGGTGAAATCTCGTAAAAGCACCACTGCTAAGCCTACAATGCTCCAGTCGGGAAGGTGCAAGTGGCAGCAGTACCGATGGATATCCAGGTACCGTAGTAGGTTTCAGAACAGTATGCAGTAGTTAGAATGATACACACACAATCCCACTATCTCACATACACAAACATGTCGCGGTTGTGATAACGAACGATAAAACTACATATCTTGTGTTTATATTCATATTTCAGAAGGGAGCACAATACAAGACAGCATAAATGTGGCTGTAGTAGAAATGATCATCCAAGATTTTCAACCACTGAGTATCGTTGAGGATGCAGGGTTTCGGACGCTCATTCAGACTTTAGATCCGAGATACAACCTTCCTTCACGCAAACGGTTACGACAGATGATTGAAAAGAAATACCAGACACATGTTACTGCCGTGAAAGAACAATTATCCGAAGCGGAACATGTTAGCTTGACCACCGACCTGTGGACATCCATGACCACAGAATCGTACATGGCCGTCACATGTCATTATATCTTTATTTAGATCGTAGGCTTTCGCGGCCGGTGTCAAGTTTATCATCTTGGCTTATAGGATTGAGCCGCGTCGCATATCGGTTATTATTTCCTGACGTTTCGACTGACATTGCAGCAGCCTTAATCATGGGTAGGTACGAGTTGTTGTCCGTACTCAAACTAAAGGTTATTGCCAGTCAGATGTGCTTGCTTGCCCTGCATTGACGTCACGCTGCTCGCTGATTGGTCCCCGCCCCTTGCAGTCGCGCGCTAGTAAAACTTTCCAGATGTTGCTGAGTTTGAACCCACCTTCGCGACCTCTATTGCCTCTCTAATTAACCTGTTTAGGTATCAGGGAATTTTAGCAACAGCTTCGGCCTTATACAATTCGATGGCGTGTCTTGTGACGTCAGCATGTTCAGCTATTGCAGATCTGTAGTTTATCTGTTTCGTGTCCCGAATGTGCTCTGAAATCCTAATGGAAACGCGTCTTTTTGTTTGCCCTATGTAAACCTGTCCACAGGAGCAAGGCACGTTGTAAACTCCTGCGTCCTGGTTTGGCAGCTTTATCTCGTTTGATTTACGTACCACTTGCGTCAGCTTGTTTATAGGATGCATCACAGTAGTCACATCGTGTTTCGATTCTATCTGTCAACCCCTGTACGTACGGCACTGAAAATTTCCAGTTAAAAACATTCACCTTGCAGACCGCTAGGTTTTACGGCAACCACACCGCCGTCAATATTGCTGCAGACCTGGAGCGCATCATTGGAGAATGGGGCTTAACGGGAAAAGTAGTATGCCTAGCGGCTGATAATGCTACTAACATGAAAGCGGCGACAGGTTTCCTAAGCCCAAAGATCACGTATATGCCTTGATTTGAGCACACTGTGAACCTGATTGTAAAGAGGGGGCTTGACAGAGCGTCGGGTGTACGAGGACAATGCCGCAGAATCATAGGGTTCTTTAAATCATTGTGTGCAGAAAAAAAAACTGGAATATATGCAACACTCATTAGGTAAACCTGTTCACAAGTTAGTGCAGGAGGTTGAGACACGGTGGAATAGTACATATGCCATGTTCGCACGACTTAGCGAACAAAAGGAGTGTGTAGGAGCCACGTTGGCTTTGCTGGCGTCTGCACCCAAAAACCTAAGAGGGTCACAATGGATCACAGTGCAGCACCTGCTTCCCTCCCTGGAGCCTTTCGATATGGTGACTACAGAATTATCATCCGAGAGTCATGTGTCGGTGTCAAAAATAATTCCTATCCACACACAACTCCAGCGTGTGCTCCAACAACAAGGGATGAATGAGGTAGATGACCTGACGAAACACGTCTTGACCGACATATCGGCGGCACTAGAGAAGAAATTCGCAAACGTGGAAGGTGTCCTGCCACTGGCATTGGCAACGATCCTCGACCCACGATTCAAGACCTTGTCCTTCATGAGTGGCGGGAAATGCGACGAAGCTGTTAACGTACTCATCAACCAAGCGTCTAGGCTACATTCCAAGAGCGTGGCACCGCCAACGCCGCGCAACATCGAAGCATCAGATACCACCCGTACGGCCTTCTTGGTATCTTATGACGCTCAGGTCGCAGCGCAAAACAACACCCATAACGTCCGAGCGAATGGTACGGTCGAAGTGCAGAGATACTTGCGAGAACGTTATGAACCACGCTCGCAAAATCCCTACGTTTATTAGTTGGATATTACCAACTCCATCTCTTATCACAAGATCGCATCCCCGCTCTCTTAACTATGTACCGCCTCATATGCCCATATCGACATACTGTTGTACAAACCCGAATCAACCCTATGTATAATATCTCCTATCAGGTCCACACACATCAACCTACCATCCTTCAGACTAGCTTGCAACATCTAACAACTACGTTCAAATCGCACCCCACTTGTAGCAGTTTGGCTCTCACGTTGAGCGCCAAATGTAACGGTTTGACTGCCCCTAACTGTTGGGTGATAAATGTAACTGTTTACCTTTGCCTAAGCTATGTTGTTTTAATGGGCGCCACGACCTCAACGCAATGTTGAAATCTAAATTTGTATTTAACAAAGTCTAGCTCTGGTAGAACACCTTCAAGAATCTATTCACTCAGATCGTGGTATGATTTGATCATTAACCCAACAAACAATTGTATCAGGAGAAGGAATTGGTCTATATCTAATGCTACCTACTGAAAGCAAAGATTGCATTGTAAAAGAAATGAATTTATTATATAAAACAAGTATTGCAAAATTAATAATAATAATAAGTATAAAATTTAAATTGGAGCGTTGCGATTTTAATATTACCGATAGAATGTTACGTGAAAACGGAGTCTGATAAATTATTGATTTTACTCTTATTCCCAAGCTATGAAGTTACTGAAATATGAAATATAAAACAAAGAGAAACGAGAGATTGCGTATTTCTGCGTCATTCGCGCTTACCACTGGAAATGGCCGAAGCCTTTCCCTCGTACTGGATGATGCTGTGAGCTTCCCACAGTGTCCTGGACGTCGTCATCTTTGTCGATATTTGATGATATTCTGGTAGATTAGATAATTCTATGATCCGTACATCGGACTCAAACACTCGTACAACCACAACGGTTAAGTTTCACAAAGATCGTCCTCCACTCCACGGAACATCGGAACGACTCCCGCGTGCAACCATACTCGGCAAGTTCTACACAGATTGTCCTCCTTCCACGGCGCGCCGAACGATATATGCACCCGTCGGCTCCCCACCTCGGTACCGACTTCCAGCTTACGTGGTCTCCACTGATTGGCTGCTCCCCACGCGCTACTTCCCCTTCTCTGGCTCATTACACACGGCGCGCGGATGATGAAGTCGATTTCCGTTCCATACATCCGCCTTTTCTTGACGTTGCGACCCAGCCTTGCGTAATACTTCTTGACAAGAATCAGCCTGTATCTGAATTTCCAGTGAGTCATGTCTCTCATAATATCCTAACTGACGAAACTCCGTAAAATTCCGTAATCACATAATTTTCTATGATATTGTCGTTCGTAATAATTTGCTTGATAGTGTTTTCTAAGACATAGAAAACCTATCTGTATGCTTATAATTTTTTATAAAATGCTCCGAAAAATATCTTAATAATAATTATAATAAATTAATAATAATAATAAATTAACATGAAAAATTCTCTTGGCTGAACAATTTGCCGCGTAAATAAATATAGAATGGCTTCCTACTGACTTATGCCAGTGGCATAAAAACCCCTCGAAAAACACGTTACACACTGTCATTTCACGCACGTTCCACGACATTATCAGTCGCTACCCCCAACATACTCTGTTTTATACGGATGGTTCAAAACTATCACACCCAACTAGAGTTGGTGCGGCATTTTTCGCCCCTGCTTTGCGTGTTGCACGTAAATATTTTTTACCTCCCCGCACTACTATATTTACTGCTGAAGTCTTTGCCCTCCACCAAGCCTGTATCCACATCAAACAACAGGGTCTTTCCCATGCTCTTATCTCATCTGTACTGATTCCCAAAGTGCTCTCCTCGCTATACAAAATATTACCTGTTCTGAGAATTGGTATTTACTACATTTAGCCCAACAATCATATGAAATCCGTAATTCAGGGATCAATGTAATCTTGACTTGGGTACCAGAAGATGCCCATATCTGTGGAAATGTACAGGTTGATAACTTAGCCAAAGATGGCTCTACCATATCCAGACGTTCTCCCCCATATCCATAACCTCATCCTCCAGGAATGGCAACAGATGTGGCGCGACCATATACATCACCATCCCACACATCATTCATCTATCCAACCATCTATACCAGCCGGACCATGGTTCTTTAAAGGATCCTATACTCGCCGCCACATCACCACCATCATCAGAATGCGTTTCAACCATGCCGTCACACCTGCTTATCTCCATAGCATAATAATAATAATGCATTTTATTAATCCCTTAACGAGTCAAGGACTCATATTCAAAGGAATTGTACAGTTTTATCTTGTTGGCGACAAATTGCAATACAATGTTTAGTTTACAAAGTTTTCAGTATGAAAATATATACAACATTTTGTAGCTTTCATAAGTTTTTGTACACAATGTGTTCTTCTTTTGTCTTCTCAGATTATGACATTTCTTCAAACTGACATTTTATAATCATTCCACATAAACTGTTTTAGCCTCCTTTTAAAGATTGGTAGGCTAGGTGCAATTTTTATATTTTCTGGTAGTCTATTGAATTTAACAAAGGCACTATACTTAATGCTATTACTGCCATATTGTTTGGAATTGATATGGAAAAGTGCTATGTCATCTGCATGTCTAGTTTTGTAAGCGTGTAAATCAGATTGTTTAGTGAAGTTTAAATTTGTGTGGATTCTGTTGTGTAGGATTTGGTACATTACGACATTTGATTTGATTTCTGCATTTAGGGCTACTGGTAGAATTTTACTCGTAATATAAAGGTGTTTGGGTGGTGTTAAAAAAGGGTAGTTATAAATATTTCGTATGGCTCTATTCTGAATTATCTCAATTTCATTTTTTAGGTAATTTGAGCATTTTATCCAAATTGTATTCAAATATTGTAAGTGGCAATGGATTAAGGAAAAATACACTTTCCTGAGTAGATATTTTGGGATATAGTAGCTCAATTTTTTTTTATCATCACAGCGGCAGGTGATATTTTTTTTTACTAATGCATCAATGTGCTTTTGCCAGGAGAGATTTTCATATATTATTAAGCCTAGGTATTTGACAGATGATACCCTTTTAACTGCTTTTCCATTCAGCATTATATTCTGAGTGATGTCTAACTTTGTTCTACGCTTAGATATTATTAAATAATTTGTTTTATCTTCATTTATTGTTAATTTATTTGACTGGGTCCAGCCAAGTATGGTATTCATGTCCTCCTGCATGTGTGTAATCAGCGTGTTGGTGGTGTACGCATTGTAAAATATACTTAAGTCATCTGCAAACAACGTTATATTACCATGGAAATGGAGTGTTGCTATGTCATTAATATATACTAAGAAGAGGGAAGGACCCAGTATTGATCCTTGGGGCACACCGTGGGTAATATTAACTTTCTCACTTCTGTAGCCATTTATTTCAATATACTGCTTACGATTAGATAGGTAATTTTTAAACCTTGTCCTAGCTACTCCTCGGATACCTGCTTTATCAAGTTTTCCTAAAAGAATTTCATGGTCAACAGTATCAAACGCCTTTCTCAGGTCTACGAAAAGGCCACTCGCTGTCATCTTATTGTCTAAGACATCCTGCAAGTTAGAGATAATATCAATTGTGGCTATTTCTGTGCTTGAGTTTTCTCGGAATCCATATTGCCCTTTGTAGAAATAATAATTTTTATTTAAGAAATTAACAATTCTGTTTTTTACTACTGTTTCGAGTACCTTGGATATGGGTGGGAGGATGGAAATGGGCCTGTAATTGTCCGGATTGCTTTTGTCACCTCCTTTATAGACTGGTATGACTCGTGCTATTTTTAGATCAACAGGCACCAGACCAGTCTCTAACGATAAATTTATTAAAGTAGTTAGTGGGCTACTTAGCATGTCAATGGAGTTTTTTTTTACAATTTCACTGACATGCCATCTTTGTCTTGGCTACTTTTCATTTTAAGGCTTAATATAATATTGCGAATTTCCATATCATTAGTCGGGGTCATAAATATGGAATCTGTGTTGACATTAATTTCTTTAACTTTCTTCCCTGGGGGGATGTTTATGGCTAATTTGTGTGCTATGTTTATAAAGTGAGTGTTTAGAGCATTGCAAATATTTTCTTTTCCTGTGAAAGATTTACCGTCAATTATTATCTCACTGGGACCATCTTTGTTTTCAGTTGTGCAGTTGAAGATCATTTCATTGATTACTTTCCAAGTATCTTTTATGCTATTGGCATTCAATGTTAATTTATGTTCATAGTATGAGGATTTCAGTTTCCGTTTTATAGCTGTCACTTTGTTCCTACATATTATGTGCTCTTCCTTTAAGAGGTTATTGTTTCTGTGAATGCTAGTTTTAAGTTTAGCATGTAGTAGGTCCCTTTGTTTTATTAGTTGAATTAATTCTGTTGTTATCCATGGGTTTTTGTGGTTCTGGTGTATTTCTTTCAAAGGTGAGTCAGTGTTTTCTTTGCTGGGTGTCTGTGTCAAGATTTTGTGTTTCATGGCGATGTAAGTTTCGTTTAGATCATCTAAGCAGTCTATTTGATTAAGATCATTAGAGAAATTGTTTTTGTTCATGTACCGGTAATTTTTATTCACGTTTTTTGAACTAGACCTTTGCTTGTTGGGGGCGTACTTAAATGTCATGTTCGAGATTGGGCTTTTGCCTGGATAGTAGTTTGACCAGAAAATCTCAGTTACAAGAATATTATGATCACTAATATCGCTATTTATATTGCTTATTCTATAGGCATATTTACAGTTATTAGTGGCCACCTGATCAATGAGTGTACTTGTTGATTCACTTATTTTTGTTGGATAGCGAGTATCGCCTTGTGTGAAACCATAGCTTGATAGTAGATTGAGATATGATTTGGTTACATTATTTTTGTTTAATAAGTTAATATTTGTATCACCAATGCATAAGGAAAGATTGGCATTGTTTTTCGAGAGAATGTGCTCTAGAGATTGCATGAATTTTGTTGCGTTATTAAGTTAGGATTATATACTGCAATTATATTAATCGTATGCAGGTTATTGAAACGAACAGTATTATTTCTTATAAGCTCTAACTGGATCAAGCTATGGTTACTCTCAACTAGGTTAAGAACTTTTGTATTCCATTTTTTGTGGACATAAACTCCCACACCTCCATCATCCTGATTGTCTCTGTGTACAAATGCAACAGAGTAGTTGTTTAGGTTGAAGTATTTAGCTTCATTGCTTTTTACCCAAGTCTCGGTTACCGCTATGACATCTAGATGCCCGTGATTCTCCTGTCTGTTGTGGCTGCGGTCACTACAGAGGAGATCTCCCACATATCATTTTCCAATGCTTAACTTATGATCCACAACGTTTTATAATGTATGAATCTCTTTTCTCCCTTGATTTTCAATTACCGCTCAATTTGCCGACTTTATTGCATACGCCGACGGTTCCACTGGTTGATAGCAAGCTCCAATATTTAAATGTTATTTGGGTTCACTGCAGGAAATCCACACTGAATGATTTAATGACTATTCAGAATAGGGCTATTAGAAACATATTTAACCTTCCTTACTGCACTCCAGTAAAAGATCTGTACATCAGAAGTAAAATTCTACCCCTCAGCATAAGTGCAGATCTCCGAGCAGCTATGCTAATATACAAAATTAAACACAACACAATACTCTATAGCTCTCCCTACATCTTGAACTCGGACAATCATTCTTATGGAACTAGGCATGCGAAGGACGTAGCCTTATATATCATTCACTCTTCTAAATACGGTAGAAATAGTTTCAAGTTCTCTGCATCACAGTCATATAATAAACTTCCCGATGAAGTAAAAAGTGCACCAACTTTGTCAGTATTTAAGAGGAAAACTACGAAAGTATTGTGGGAAAAATTCGATGCATCGTAATACATCAAATAAGCTTAAAAATCCTGTGCTTATCATTTTAAGAGACCTTGGTCTAAACAATCTTAGATATAGTATCAACTTTACTAATAGGCCTATGCCCTTATTCATCAATTTGTGTTACCTTCAGAATTTTCTTCCTGGTGTGTAAACACACATATTACTGTACAATTCCTCTGTACGAGCCTATGGCTCTTTGGAATTAATTGAATTGAATAAATATCCTAACGAAGTTTTTATGTGACATTAATGTCATCTCATAAATTGCTCCCTTTTTCGTAATCCGGTCTTGATTGTGTAAATGTAACTGTCAGTCACCAAGATGGATCACTTCGGTGTGAAGATTATTACCTTCGTGTACCCTGTTCTTTCCTGTTTTTTTTTTTTTTTTTTTTTAGTTAGTTCCCATCCGATGCTATAGCTTTGTGTTTTCCCCACTATAATGTTTTGCTATCCTCTCATTGGTGTCTGTATATTTGATATTTGGCGTTCACTGCCCAACACACAAGCAGTACCCGTCTGATCCTTGGTACCCGTCAGGCCGTTGGGCAAAGCTAATAATGTGTGCCCAGTCCGTAATTCCCCCCCCCCCCCCCCCAACCATTAAAAAAAAACATTGCTTTGCTGTGCCCTCCCAAAAAGTAAAGAGTAAGAAGAAGAATTACACGATTCTTGCCAATCCTTGCCAATCGGCGGCCATTGGCATTGGTTCGTAATCTTTGCATTGGGTGAGAGGTGAGAGAAGAGTCGTGAAGAAGAGTCAATTTACATTTTTTCTTGGACCTTCGTCGATAGAAAATGGCTTCAGATACTGGAGGCGTAAAGCCTATGGCCATTGAAGGGCGCATGGCCCGGGAAAGAGAGAGATTAGTTGGAATGACTGATGCTGAACGAGCTTGGAGAAAGCAATGGCTTAAAGACTTAGAATTGTCCCATAACGAACCGAGACATGTCCCTGAATACTACAAAGAGCGGCTGAATCCAATAAGAAGAGCGTATCGCTTACCCTTGGATATTGCTTTCAAACCATTAGCACCAATTTTGGTAAGGATTCGAGTCCTGTGTGTATCCCAAAGAATGTTTTTTTTTTTCTTGTCACTGCGGAAATTGTATACCTATTATAATAATAAATTACCAATTTTTTGCAGGGTGAAAGGAGAGCTTTCGTAGCCCGTTACTTCACTGGCAAATTTCTGATGATTGCTGCTGGAATCTACGGAATTGCTTACTATTTCAAGTACAATACCAATGTAAGTTTGACGCATCTTTTTTCTTGGCTGCAATTCTCCAAATGGAAGGAGTGGTATTGCCATTTTAAAGCTTATAACTTTCTGAAATAGCATACTTGCAACTGTATCGAGCTTGGTGATAGGGACCCTGCTCTTAAACCTCTTGCTGGCTGTACCAGGTTTCAGTCTCCCCATATTTTCTGTATGCTATCTTTCCCTTTAACACCAATGCCTAGGTGTCTATGGTACCCTTGCAAAAATAATAATAATGCTATTGGTTTTAAGTCCCTTTTAACTACTGTGTCTTTTAGAGATGCTGGGGTGCCGGAATTTTGACCCAAGTAAAACTAGTGACAATGCTCCTTCGTATTTGTGCACTCTCAAATGCCAGCTGACTGCACCAGGAATCGATCATGCAATCTTGGACCCAGCCGTTGCAAAAATATTAAGTAGTAAGGTGGCAGTTACATGTCAAGGATTTCTGGTCCATAAGCAAGGTGGGGGCAAAGCATAGATTGGCCGTTGAGGAGTTAGTTATTGTTGTTTTAAGGGGTGGAACTACGAGGTCCTAATTGTGATGGCAAAGAATAAGGTCGTCATGAAATTCCGGCGAGGTGGAAATATATCAAAGGAGGGAGTCTTTATATGTGGCAAAGGTGTATTAGAGCTGGTTAACTCATATAAATACTTAGGGTTAACCTTGCAAGTAACTGGGAAGACATTTACCAGACATATAGAGGAAAGATGCATGGCAGCAATAAAGTCAATATTTCGAGACCTTGAGAGACTACCAGTAAGAACTGCCCTCATCCTCTTCCATATAGCATGCCATGCAATAACCAAAGTATACCGATGTCCGGCGCATTACGCGCAAGGTCAACTGTCAGATCATGGACACTGGTGCTTTCATTATTTCCTTTGAGCTTTCGGTGCTTCCGGAGAAAGTCAAGGTCACAAGTTACTGTTGTGACGTACAGCCTTACATTCCTCCACCTATGAGGTGTTATAACTGCCAGACGTTCGGGCACATGTTATCCCGCTACTCCACGAAGCGGAAGAGTGCACAAAGCCATACCAATGCACTAATTGCCCTGGATTTCATTCTCCTCGGGACAGGGACTGCCCTATCTTCCTGAGTGAGAAGAATATCCAGGAGATCAAAACCCTGGATGGTCTCACCTACCAGGAGGCCTTCAAAAAGTACCAAACCACGAGTGCTCCCGCTCCTCAGATCGATTACAGCGTTATAATACCCAATTTAAAGAAAAGGGCATAACCCAGCTCTATTTGGGTACATTTGTGTTGGCCGACTGAAAAGCACCAAACTTTTGTTTAATTAGGTAACACTGAAAAATGGCTTCAAACCTCACAAATACCCAATTTGGTTCCGTCACCCTTATCTTTTGTTCCAGCTGTGTAACCGTCTATTGCATCTGTACCCTGCTCGAAGCCAGCACTGAACAGAAAAGCGAATAGCCCGAAGGTGCCCCCAATTCCAACTTCGGCCATTAAAAAGCCCATGCGGACGAAGCTTGCTCCGCCCGCACAGCAGGGGTGGGGGGGGGGGGGTGGAGGGAAGTCCAAGGCTTCCTCCCTGCCCAAACGGTCGGCGAAAGCCGGTGGATGCGGCATCATCGACTAGGGTCAGGAGTTCGTCTCCTGGCCCATCTAAATATCTCAAAGAGGCGGGGTAGAAGGGAGCGCACACTGCGCATTCCTCCTAAATAGGGGAAGCCACCCACCCCACCACCTGCGGATGCTTCTGCGCCTGGGGACGTTCCGGTCCCCATGTCTGCGCGCTCCCCACAGTGGTTCCCCCACCACTGACATGTGTCAAGGAAGTAATCTGCTGGGTGCCCACTTGGCCTCGAATGAGGACACGGAGATTATGGTCGACGTAGTGGATGATGTTCCGATAATGGATAAGTTGTAGGAAGGGACATGGAGGACTTAATTCAAGGACTGGATTTAACATTGTTAAATGCGGGGGAAAGCTACTCGTTTTAGCTTAGCGCACGGCACGTGCTCGCACATCGATCTGAGTGTGTGTAGCCGTGCGCGATGGAAATTCACGGTACAGTACTGGATGTCTGAATTCCCAAAATGCGTCGTGGTTTAGTCCACACTTGAGGGGATAGATTGACGACACATACCATTCCCATTATTGTTTCTTACTCTGGCAGATAAGAATCCGTGCCTTGGCACGGAAGTTCTTAAACGCCACCAAATCGGTCATGGTTGGGCGCCGACAATACTGCTTATGAGCGCGACGACTTTATCTTATTGCCTCTGCAATATCCTCAGTCCACCAGGGGACGAGGTTGCGCGAAGGAGTCCCAGAAAAGGATAGAATGGACTCCTCGGCGGCAGCAAGAAATCGACGCTCCGGCAACCAAGATCAACGAACATAACTCGTTCTTTAAACAAGGGCTCGCTTAAGTACCCAACGACTGGAGAACTCCACGGGCTTCTGGTGCAGAAGAGTACGAACGATCAGGGAATGGTCACTGTCATGTCATCGTGTAAGTACCAACAAAAGAGAGCATTCTTTATTTGCTGAGGGATTTTAATCACATGTGATTGGAAGGTGTGTTTCCAACGCACTGGCAGGAAGATATAATTATACCTATCCTGAAACCAGATAAGGATCCCATTTTAACAGGGAGTCTCAGAAATGGTCTGTGCTAGCTTTTTGAGAGGATGGTCAATCGGCAACTGGTGTGGGTTCTGGAGAAACGAGGACTTAATACCAGTGTGGTTTCAGGGCGTCTCAGTCTACCAACGGCCATCTGGTATGACTGGAAACTGACATACAGGACGCTTTTCTCCGGAAACAGCACCTAGTTGCTGTTCTCTTTTACCTCGAGAAAGCGTATGACACCACTTGGTGTTATGGCATCCTTTCTATCCTGCATCAATGGAAATTCCGACGTAACATACCAGTCTTTATTGCGAAATTTCTGTCGCTTCGTCTATTCCGTCTCCGAATAGGCAGGACATATTCGTAATATCAAGGAAAATGGAGTCCCACAGGGATCAGTACTTGGTGTTACAATATTTGCGATTGCCATAATCGGTATAGTGGCTGCTGCTGGTCCGACAGTTGTACCGTCGCTATATGTAGACGATTTCGCTCTACATTATAGAGCACAAAATATGGCAGTCGCTGAACGACAGCTACAACAAGCTATTGGGAGAGTGGGCCGCTGGACTCTGGAACATGGCTTTCGGTTCTCAACCGCTAAGACCTCGGTTGTCCATTTCTGCCGAAAGCGCACTCTCCATCCCGATCCTGAGCTTTATCTGGGAAATGTAGCTTTGCCTGTTGTTGCTATGTACCGGTTCCTTGGCCTCCTTTTCGACCAGAAGTTAACGTGGGAGCCACACGTGCGGTGTTTGAAAACAGCCTCTGCTAAGATACTGTAATAAATATGAAATCGAAGCTTGCCACCTCAGGGTAACAGGGCGATATACTCGCTAAATGCAGTACACCGACTTCACCAATACACTTATTTATTAATAACTAACACTAAATACATAACAATTCTTCTCTACAGGGTCTTTCATATAAAATAAGAGCGCCGGCTTTGTTAACCGCTGCTGCGGTCACCTTAGCCGAGCTTTTGGAGCGCCAAGGCCCCCTGCTTTAAGCGTGTATACAATCCTAATGATGCAGCGGCCTTGCTAGCGTGTGTACAATGCTGAAATCTTACTTTAGTTAGTTAATTGGTTAGTTATTGTTGATGAAACCGAAACCCCTACTAGTGCTAATTTTGTGAGTGATTTATTCGGAGACTGTTCAAGATTCTAGCTCATCCTCTGTTTAAAACTGTTCGTGTGCGGGCATGTTTTTTATTGAGCACCAAGCCAGTATTGTAAAACTTATTTGCAATTACGTGAATCTGTGCTAGTGATGGTGGCACTTCATCAGGAAATTGTTGAACAAATGCATCACGTACCCGCCGAGCCGACTCGTATTTAAAATAAGTTTTACATAAAAAATACTATGTTGCAATGATAACTGCCTCACCAAGTTAGTACTTGAGGTTTAGACTGGCGACTGAGCAACTGCACGCTTATTGCAAGGTCAAGTTTGGTAATGTCAATCTGTTATTTTTATACAGTCCATCGGAACTTGGAAAAAAAAAACCAGCCATCGTATGTACTATGCGCGCGCTTTCAATACTATAGGGGTTTCGGTTTCATCAACAATAACTAACTAATTAAAGTAAGATTTCAGCATTGTACACACGCTAGCTAGGCCGCTGCATCATTTAGGATTGTACACACGCTTAAAGCAGGGGGTCTTGGCGCTCCAAAAGCTCGGCCAAGGTGATTGCAGCAGCGGTTAACAAAGCCGCCGCTTGGCGCTCTTATTTTATATGAAAGACCCTGTACTTACAAATTCTTCTTTTCTGGTTGTTCTCTGTCAATCAATACTAACAATACCTGTTTATCAACATATAAGCAAGCTTCCATTACCTGGATCTCTTGTACAGTATCAGCAACAACTTTCATGAGGAAAAAATAAATACCCCTCACAAAGCTTAATACTGCTCTTTTCTTTTCTTCTTTCGTTTTGTTAAACGTTTCTCTCTGTCCTTCTTCTTACTAGATGTTCTCTGGCAACCAAAACTATCAATACTTGTTTGTCAACATGTAAGCAAGCTTTCATTACCTGCATCTCTTGTACAGTACCCACAACAATTTTCATGAGGAAATGGGCTCCTGACTATATTTAATATTCTTCTGCTCCTTTCTTTTCTTCTTGAAAATGAAATTCCACAGCCTGCTTCCAGTCTCCGACCGGGTCAGGAATGGAATGAATGAAGCCCCCATCTAGCGGCGAGGATATGAACTGTGCCGGCTGCCGAGGCCTGACGCACTCCTCTGGGGCAATGATTAAATGAATGACAGATGAAATGAAATGATAAGGGAGAGTGTTGCTGGAATGAAATTTTGACAGGGAAAACCGGAGTACCCGGAGAAAAACCTGTCTGCCTCCGCTGTCTGCCTCCGTTTTGTCCAGCACAGATCTCACATGGAGTGACCGGGATTTGAACCACGGACCCAGCGGTGAGAGGCCGACGTGCTGCCGCCTAAGCCACGGAGGCTCTATCTTTTCTTCTTGAGTTTTCTTAAACGTCTCTTTCTACATCAGCATATATCCAGACTAGCATCTATTTTCCAAATCATCACTTTGCCATACCACAGAACATAATCTCCTCAGGATTATCCCAAAACATAACATTTTTTTTCCTAATCACTACATCTCAACATTTCGACGCCTCCAACTAAGAACATCGTATCTGCATAAAGTAAAATGTTGAGGAGAGCAGTTTAAAGTTTAGAAAAATTCCTACAAATCGGCGAGTTTCTCAATCTTTGCGATTATGGGCTCAATGGAAA
Organism: Meconema thalassinum; assembly: GCA_946902985.2. Classification (NCBI taxonomy): domain Eukaryota; kingdom Metazoa; phylum Arthropoda; class Insecta; order Orthoptera; family Tettigoniidae; genus Meconema; species Meconema thalassinum. The sequence goes on along the minus strand of OX336390.1, from coordinate 478,464,710 downwards.
GCATTTATTGCCTAGTTTATTTTACCCGAGGAAGGGTGTTTGAATTTATTAAATAACCCACTTACACGTATTTACGATATTACTGAATTGAAATAATCCAATGAAGAACATCGTATGTGAAGTTACGATGTTCTTCATTGGAGATGTGAGGACAACTGACTGCAAAAGTCGAGTTACGATGTTATTATTTGGACAATTTAATCTAATAATAACCATCAACTTTATGTTATAGTGTCTTTTATTAATATAAATTCCATTATTACTGCATACAATGAGCTAAAAGAAAGAATTGACTGAACTTACTATTCTTAAGATTGTTATCTGTGAACAATACAATCTTTGAAGACTATGAAAACATTTCATAAGAACAGAAGTTTACAGGTTAAATTAAAAATATTTGTTATTATTTTAAACTTTTCAAAAATGTTCGTTGTTTTGATAATAGAATATACAAACTAAAACAATTCAACCTCCAGACAAGTTACTTTCATTTTTATTTGTCACTAGTTGTGTCTGATTCAGTTGTTTCGGCTATGGTAACTTTCTGATTTTTTTAGAAATTTTCATACATGTCTGGAATGAGACTGGGAGCACATAAAGACAGCAGGTCCTTCTCCTTTTGTGGAGCTACTGTCAACAGTCAGTTATAAGCATTACTAAGCTCCAAAGTGCGAATAGATTGCCGTCTTCCTCGTCGATTCTGGTACAGATCAATAAACACTTCTTCACCTTCGTGGTCGTACTCAATAAGCAGCTTGGTTGGTTCGTCTCTCCCGATACGAACCTGCCTCACTTTGTGCCAGTGTGTTTTCTCTTCTCTTGCTACCCAGTTCCGCTTGTCAAAATCCAAAAGTTCCTTGCAATTTTTTAAGTCCTTCTGGGAAACGTCTTTAACCACGTATGGTTTACCCTTTGCTTTCGCCATGCGAATAGGCATAACCCATTGGTATGGAACATAAATAGTTTGCCCATTCCTTCTTCTTTGAATGAGAGCATGCATTGAGTCCCCTTCATTTTGCGTGTATCCTTTTTCCGAAAATCTGTGGGTGATGGAAACATGCAGGGTCTCAGACATAAATGAGTAAACTGCATACACAATCCTATTCCGATTTTGTCCTGCACAGCTAACTGAATAAAATATAAAGTCTGTAATTCCTTCTTGAACTTTAAACTTTATATAGCTCATAACAAAGCTCCCAATTTCATTTGAACCTCATTTTTCAATCTTTTTCTTTGAATTTGCCTTTTCTTCATACACTGATTTGTCACTATCTTCCTCAGACTCAGGTTCCCAGTCTGTTTCAATGAAAAACTCTTGCCATAATCTTCGTTCTGGTAGAAGTTTTCAGTAGAACTTTCAGGTTTTGTGGTGTTGGGGGATAGGTTTTCTCGTTCAACGGGTACTTTGGTTTTACCAGTCTTCATCCTAGAACAATCCGACTTGTTGTGCATTGGGCCATTATTAATTATGATGTCAACTATAGCCTGTTTCTTTTTTTCTTGTTTCTTGCTTATTCTGTGATATTTCATTCTCTTCCTTATTGTCGTATTCATGCTGTAATTTGTCACCGTTATCTTCGCTGTCTTCTCTCTGATCTTTTGCTTCAAAGGTGACTCCTTCAAGATTTTGTGATAAACACAAGATATCCCTAGTAATTTCACTCATAATATGTTGCTCTGAAGTTAGGGGGGATGAGCAGTTACTCTGAGATTCTGAGTCCTTGGTGCTTGAATTACGTTCGTCAGTACTTTGATCTGAAAAGTATAACATGAACAATAAAAATAATGTCTCTCATATTATTATTATAAGAGAATTTGATAGTACTCTACTCAACAAAATTATTTTGATATGCATAGTTGAATTTTTTAAACCCGGACACTTTATGTCTTATTTTATGTTATTGAAATGTAAGCAGCACCTTGTAATAAGCCTAACTTCCATATTATTTCTCCTCTAATAGAGGTGGCTGTAGCTGTTGCTGGTTAAAGCTACTCTTCTGACCTATAGGGGCCGATAACCTAGATGTTAGGCCCCTTAAAACAACAACTATCATCATCATCTTCTGACATAAAGAGAATAATACTTTCCTTGTAACTGAGTTGAATAAGCAGCCATGCGCCTCACTAAATCAACCATCAATTTGCCTCTTGGTAACATTTTGAAAAGGGTAAAAGACTATACACAATAATCACCTTAACATTATAGTCAGCGTTACATTGGCACTGCACTGTGTCTCGACTTCAGTAACTGGAAATGTGCGCTCTCCAGCTGCTAAAATGAGAACTACAATCAAATGACGGATCCTCCGTGGCTAAGGCGGCAGTGCGCCGGCCTCTCATAGCTGGGTCCGTGGTTCAAATCCCGGTCACTCCATGTGAGATTTGTGCTGAACAAAGCGGAGGCAGACAGGTTTTTCTCCAGGTACTCAGGTTTTCCCTGCCACAAATTTCATTCCAGCAACACTCTCCATGATTTCTTTTCATCTGTCATTCACTTAATCATTGTCCCAGGGGAGTGCGACAGGCTTCGTCAGCCGGCACAGTTCATATCCTCGCCACTAGATGGGGGCTTCATTCATTCCATTCCCTGACCCCGTCGGTCGACTGGAAGCAGGCTGTGGATTTTCAATCAAATGAAGATCGCGCAGCTCACAAAGCAGCGAGAATGGAAGCTTCGAGCACCTTGGCATGTCCTTGTCATTAGTCATTGTGGACGGATGTGGAAAACTAACATGCAGTTTTGAGTGAATGAGCTGAATGCTTCCTGTAATATGATCGTAACTACACTTGTACTGAACACTTCATAGACAACACTCCGATTAAGAACATCGTATCTCAAGTTACGATGTTCTTAAATGGAACAAATTAAATAACAGCAGTTACGATGTTCTTAAATACTGAGTTAACAAAAAATATAATGGGAATCAGAGAGTAATAATCTTCCAGTTGATAGAGCTCATTTTTTAGTATATGATACGCGAATAATCTCAAAATCTCAAAAATGTCAGTTACGATGTTCTTAGTTGGAGGCGTCGATTTCATTTTCTCCACAAGATAACCTCCATTCTTCCAAGCCTAATCTCTATTTTTCTTTTTCAACCAAGATAACCTCCTAGTTCTACATGGCATAATCTACCTCCAAACATGACGTCACCATAGTAACCTCTGACCTCGGTCTAAGCCACCTGTCACCCACAGCTGGACCACCACCAAGGTTCTCTATGGTACAAAACACAAGATTCTCTGTGGTGCTCCACCAATAGGTGGCCATGGATGGCAACCTGATTCCCCCAGATCACACACCATGGCGCCAATACACCCACAGAAACCAAAGGTGAGCTCTGTAACCAAAATAAATTCGGTTACAATACTCAACATGTTGAGGTTTCATAGCGGCACATCGTGGGGGGCAGACCGCACGGTGCTCCTACGTTCTTATCGGGCACTGATTTTATCTAGATTAGATTATGGCAGTGTAGCATATGGTTCGGCACGCAATTCAATACTTGTCAAACTGGACAGCGTCCACCACGGCGGTATGAGGCTGGTGATAGGAGCCTTTCGGACGAGCACGGTAGTCAGCTTGCTCGCCGAGGTTGGTGTACCTCCTTTACACCCGAGGCGCCAACAAGTACTGCTGACCTATTCTGCAACTATCCAACAGATGCCGCTTCATCCAAGCTATCCATGTTTGTTTAACAACCCGAATCGCCGGCTGTATGGTACGCTCTCCCAAGCCACTCGGCCGGCAGGGATTCGCTTGGATGATTCTATCGGCAGTTTCGTATTCCTTCAGTCTCCTGTATCATCCGAGTACCTAGCAAGGACCCTCCGTGGATGGTTGCTCGCCCTGATATCATCCTGGACTTGCACACCGGCCCTAAGTCGGACACGGACTCCTCCGTCTATCGGAGGTTGTTCCCGTCCGTGGTGGGCCGGTACCCAGGATCAAGGCTTCTGTTCACGGACGGTTTGAGGGTAAGCGAGAAAGTAGGCTGTGCATTTGTGGTCAGGAGCGTCGGTTTCTCTTTCCATTTCTTGAGGCCTGTAGCATGTACACAGTGGAGCTCTTAAGCCATCTTAAAGGCTCTGCGGTACACGTTATCAGATGTTCACCAGCACTTTCTTGTGTGTACTGACGCTCTTAATGCGCTGCAAGCACCCGCTGATCCAGCATGTGCACAACCTGCTAGTCAGTGCGTGTAACGCTGGAACAGGGTTGACCTTTGTATGGCTTCCCAGTCATATGGGTATTGCGGGAAATGAGCTTGCTGATTAGGCGGCGAGAGAGGCAGTCACACTGCCCTCGCTACCGTATAAGGTGTCTGCTAGTGATGTATGCTCTCAGTTGCGATATTCTATCCTGTCGCATTGGGAGAAAGCGTGGCGTGCCACGGCTCTGCCCAACAAACTGAGAGGCATCAATGAGACAACGAAAGTGTGGAAATCTTCCTTCTGATCTCTCCGGAAGGAAGCTGTGGTACTCTATCGACTCCGGATCTGCCATGGGATTGCTACGCACTCCCACTTGATCAAGAGAGAAGACCCCCCTGTGTGTACTTGCGGAGCCCACCTTACCGTGGCACACATTCTCTTGGAGTGTGTGGACCTGGCCAATCTGCGAAGGACTCTCAAACGGCCTAACACCCTCACCCTTGTACTACGTGTTGAGGGCCGTCGGCAGACCTCGTCATCCGGTTCATGAGGGAGAGTGGCTATTTTTTCAAGTTTTAATGTAGGTTAAGACTTTTAATTAAGTTTTAGTCTGTTTTATGTTTTTTTTTAATTGTGTTCATTTATTTTATTGTTTTATTGTTTATTTGTTGTATTGTATTTTGCCATCCCCATACCTGCCAACTTTTGAAAAGAGCCATCCGCAAAACTCACGCACGACAAAAAATCTAACGATTTTCGACATACTGCTTGATGAAAATAATAATACTTCTGGGCTACAAAATACAATAATTCATGCTTTAAACAGGATACTTCAATGAAATCATATCTACTTACATGATTTGTAGATGAACATAACGATCAAGAAGAAATCCATGTTAATCAGCAGCAGGCATGGTGAATATTGGTTTGGAGCATACATAACAGGACTTCCTTGATAAATTAAGCAGATATACGATAATTGAAAAAGGCTTTACACAATAAAACTTGTTTAACGTAACACAGGCAAGAAATAATATAATACACACTGCAAACACATGCAAAAAGTCTTGAGGAAATGTTTTGTCATAACAGGGACCAGAACTCCTGGTCTTCAAAATAGAAATAGACTCAGAGATTCATTGGACATGGATGATCTGAACTGTGTTCTATTTTTCTTCACAAGGCTGAAAACACGTTCACATTCTGCATTGCTATGGGGTATGGTGAGAATAGAGAGCATTACTCTGGAAATTCGGTTATACTTAAAGTCCATCGGCTCCATGAATTCTTGATATTTGTGCCCAACTGGAATCACTTGCAGCATCTTGATGTGCAGCCAAAGTGTCATCTACCTGAAGAGCTGTGAACTGCTCTGAAGCTCATTCACCACCTCATCTGTAGTTTCATTCTCTTCCTTGCATAACATGATAGGAAACTTTTCCAAGAAAAAACGAATGGAAGAAAACTGTGCATCTTCAATTTTCTCTAACCTAGCAACTTGAGCATTCTTTAACACGTCATCCTTGAGTGGAAACTTGTTGATGATGTAGTCGCAGGCAGTACAAAAGAAGTTTCTTACTGATGAAAAGAAAAGGGATTTATCTGCATCCTGGAGATCATTCACTATGTTCGAAGTTTGAATGCCAATAACTAACTCATCATCACTTCTTTGATTTTGAATCTAGTTGTACTCAACTTCAAGCAATGAGGAGCTTTTGACAATTTTGGGCTTAAACTTAGTGAACAGCTGCTTTAGCAAATCCATTAGAAGTTCTAATAACAAGTGAACTTGTGGGGAAGAAGTCTGAAGGGTAACATTCAATTTGTCAAATACAGGAATAGTCACATGAAGGAAAGTGCAAAAGGCCTTGTTCAAGTTTGAGGACAGGAACATAAACAATTTTTCATCACGAGTTGTAGCAGAAGTCTTACTTTTTAGGATGGGTTTGCCACATTTGAAAGAATATGCTATTCTTTTAGGGGCATGTGTAGTAGCAGAACCAAGAATTCTCTTCTTCTGATACTCTTTGGATCCACTTTGTTCAACTTTAGGTATTCTGAAAGATGTCAAGCTTGTGGAAATGTTTTGGGTACATAATATTACTTCCTCCTTGAAGAAAGAAAGAAAGAAAGAAAGAAAGAAAGAAAGAAGCGGATCCCACTGGTCCAGTAGTCTATCCAAACATCCGCCTAAAGATAACCACCTAGTACATACATGCTTCAGAATTTTCTTTGCCTCGTTATTGTGCAAGTTCTAAAATTTCTGAAGGCGTTCTTTTCTCTTTACACTCTTCTCTAAGAAATAAAATATATCAACAAGGATCTCATCCACTTTAACTGGTAATCTTCCAGCACTTTTTCCAGCTGCTAGATTAATCAGGTGTCAAATGCAACCTATGATGGCAATACCTGGTTGAACTTCCTTCAGAACTGCTGAAACCCCATTTTTGTGTCCTATCATAACAGGAGCATTGTTGGAGCAGAAAGCCACACAGTTTTCAATTGGTATATTATGAGAACTCAGCTGTGATAACATCAGGTTACCTATGTTTCGCCCTGTTGAGTCCCCGTCCAATGCTGGTATGGATAGCCCAGTGCTAACTACTTTTTCCTGCGGAACATCATAGAATGTAACAACAATAGGATACAACTTGGCATTCGTATCATTGCTTCCATCCATTGCCAAAGAAAATGGTCCGTTCTGAAGGCACTTAACAACTTCAGATGATGCATTTTTTGCCATTTTATTTACAATGCATGTCGTTTACTTGCGACCACAACTATATTTCTTTGCAACTTCTGATGTGGGAAACATCTTTTTAAATAAAGCACCAGCATGATCAGCCACACTTAAGGGCACATTGTGTTCCACCAAAAAGGAAGTAAACAGACACTCGGCCCTATTACGTCACTGTCAACGTTTCCAGACTTGGCAAAAAAGGTGTTGATTTTCTTGCTATCTTCCTTCGATTTAACATAACTTATGTGTTTACCGCACTTCACATGATAACTTAAATCATTTTTTCCAACATGTGCAATATTAATATCACACCCACATACCATGCAAAAGGCAAATTTTTCTCTCTTTCTTGATTTTAGTATGCACGGAAAATCAACAGAGTATGATTCTTCAAATGTCTGGAAGTACTGTTTCTTGTTGGATTTGTTAATTCTCGATATCTACTAAAACATCGAAAGGAACCTGGATCACTGAACGTCACATAAAATTATAACCTAAAACACTTTAAGACAGCCAACACTTCATTAAAACACGTCAAAGTACACAAACCATTAAATGAACACGACGCCAACCTCGTGAAGAAAGAATATGCACAGGTAGAAAAAAAACACACACGTGGAACGAATGTAATTAGTCCAAGGAATACAGGAAACTGCGAAGCACGAAGTTATAGCACAAAAACTCGAACACTTCATTAAAATGTGCCATAAACTTAAAAGACGAAAACATTCAAGGAACGCCAACTTCGGGAACAATGAACAACTTGCGTGGTCAAAGAATATGGGTTAAATCGCAACGAGCGAACAGAGCGGAACAAAGAATTTGCGAAGCAGAGCCTGTCGACACCTAAAATTCACATGGAAGAACTGTTATCCTGGCTTCAAATTCAATTACAATGACGACACAAACATCACACGGTTAAAAGTATCAATCATATCAAAGAACGAGTTATCGACTATCGTGGACTTGCCTTCGACCCACGCAAACAATCGATTCTACGGAAGTGGGAGGGATTATCGAATGTTAATTATCAATCGTTTCAAATTTTTGTCTGCGAAATCGTAAAATGATACCGTTCATCCGTAAAACCGTAAAAGTTGGCAGGTATGCATCCCCCTTTTAATATTTTTTAGCCAAATAAGGCATATTTGTTGGGTCTCACTGTCTGTTTTATATAAACCATTTTCGTTTCATTTCGGGCAGTGGGCTGTATTTTATCTTCATCCCTTCATTTCATACCATTTCATTTTGGGCCTACAACCTAGATGTTAGGCACCTTAAAACAAGAATTATCATGTTAGAAACTAGAGCCAACCAGAACTGATATATGCAGAATTACAAGTTTCTCAAAATTTCTCACTATCTTGTAAAGAGTATTGCCTATCTGCTAGATATTGAATTAGAGAGTAGCCAAGCCACAAGAGAAATACAGTACTATGTAGCAATGTAGGTAGTGTATTGCAATAAAACTGCTAATAAGTAGTAAAGTCTTCCTTTTTTGTCTGACCCTATGCTGAGGACCCTAGCTGTACATCTTACAGGAATATTTCAGTCTTGACTTACACTCGAACCAGTGTTATTTGACTTGCAATTTACTTTTACAACACAATGTACTTTATTTTGAGGTACTAAATCCTCTTCAGGGACATGTTTCAGACTTCAAGCAGTCCATCTTCAGCCTGGTTCAGTAAAATTTACAGTCTAAAATATTCATCTTATTCACCTTGTTGGTGATTGTCACGCGTGTTAAAATACATAATGAGGATGAAATGGCACTGATTGGTGAATGAATAAAAGTTATTTTAAAAGACGATTAAAATAATTTTAAAAACAGATAAAAGATTAAAATACGTCGCTCTGATTGTCCGGAGCAGCTGAATGTGATGCAGGGAAAATGTTCTGTAACACAAGGAAACCATTATGAGCTGATGTGACGAATGCCAATTGCACGAGTCATGTTCGTGTCTTTTTGACTTACGTAGGTGAGGTCCGCACTGATCGTCTTCTAAGGAGTGACTGGCCCAAGCTGGCTCGCTAACCTGTGTCGCGTTGGAGAGGCGTCCTATTTGACTAATAAAAATTTTCCGTCTATTTCAATTATTGAAATTATATTATTTCATTATTGGGACATGTTTCGAGCTCTCAATTTGCTCATCATCAGCCAAGTGCCCTCACAAACATAATAAAACACTCACCAAAAATACAAAGTTCATAAACAAGTACAATAAACAACATGCATTAAAAAGTTGACATATAATAAAACTTAGCATCTTATAGTAAAATTAACAACTTATTATAATGGAAACATCTAATGTTCTTTAATAAAAAGTTGATGTTGCTGTCGTTCTGACTTCCCCACACACAACAAGCGGAGCTGTGTCATGCACATTCTGTTGACTATCATTTTGACCAGCCCACAAGTCATCATATGAAACGGATAATGGAAACTCCCATTGATGTGACAAGGTTCTTGTTCCGGCCCTCATGAAGCCTCCTCATAAAGTTAAGACACCCAGTGTGGCTCCTAGTTGAATGAGTCCTGTCTGTTAGCAGCATTTCATCTAAGAAAAACCAAATTATGCTAATCAGAAAACAAATGACCCCCAAGAAATTTGAATTAGAAACCTAACCGATCGAAAAATTATCGCTCTCCTTCATCTCGAATCCATGAGCACGGAGCGTGAGTGCTATCACAGCTGTCTCAAGCTGGAATAACAGTCCGCGGCGCAAGCCTGTATGGCGATGACATGCCTCCGGGCAAGGTGGGGAAACAAAGTAGGAGTACATGTGTAATACGCGTCTGTGGAGCAAGCCTGTGTTGAGAGAAGGAGGGGAAAAACAAAAGTAGGGGTACGCGTGTAACACGCGTCTGTCTGAACAGTAGCTAACATGTGCAACATGCGAGATCCTTCTACGCATGAGATGTGCTAAAAAACTTGACATTAATTCTAATTTTTAAATATTGCGGAATGCAAATGTGCCAATCTATTTTTTATTCTTACTTGTAAGCTTATCCATTAGTGTGTCATACAAAATGTTTGTTTCAAAATTAATCTCATTAAGATTATTAGATGCATTAGTTCTTTGGGCAATATCTATTTCTATTTGTTCGAGGATATTCATTATGGACCCTTTATTCTCATTATGAAGTATCTTTAAATCTGTTTCAATGCTGGTGAATTTATGATCGGTATCATTCAAGTGCGTTCCCATGGCAGAAAATTTTCTATGTTTAATTGCATTACAATGTTCAGCATAACACGTGTTAAAATTGCGTCCCATGTGCCCTTTATAATCAGCTTCACATTTTGTGCTGTAACGTAATCTTGATTACTGTACAAATTATTATTATTATTATTATTATTATTGAAATATCAAAGTTATATCGTTTTATTCACCCATTAATATCAAGGGAGGGGCCATACCATATTCACGTCATTACCATAATCATATATAATATTGTCAAGTGTTAAGATTAAGAAACAGGGTTTTTATAGAGGTCTAGGGCTGTTTTATTAGTTAAATTGTAAAGACAGGACGGGCATGGTTGGAAGAAGTTACGGACGGTGAAGCAACATATTGCAAGAAAATGTATTTCTGGAACGAAGCCAAGCTGACAGGAGACAAGGGCTTGGAGAAAGATTTGGCGGAAATATATACATGCGCAACGAGAGGAATAGCGGGTACTGAGTGGAATATTTGAAGTACGCGGGCCTGTATTCCCGCTCGGAAAAGTAACGCGACGCTTGAGGACTGAGAAATGCTTTGCTATAATTGGTCTGATAGATCGCAGGCAAATTTATGCCGCGAAACATTGTGACCATTCAGAATGTATAAAAGCCCAGCGCGACTTCAGCACGGGCTATTCAATTTGATTCTATTCTCTCATTCACTTATCCGATCAAGCACTCACTCATTGACTTTGTGAGTCGTATACTCTTGTCAGTCCCTCAGTAAGATGGGACTTAGTGAATTCAATTAGCCTGGTTTGTTCAAATTTGCTTACCATGGTGATAAAACTCAGAAACAAGCAGCAGCAACAACCACAACAACTAGACGAAGTACAGTTAGCAAATAGAAAACAAAAGTTTTCAAAGGTCAATAAACACGTGTTGGCGTAAGATCCCAAATTAGACTGCAAGCAGACCAACGAGATGGACTTTGAACCACAAGGCACCAGGTATGTGGACCGAGTTATTATCAACACAGAAGATCAGCGCTAGCGAGAAGACAGTCAATATTGCCCAGCAATTAGGGAATATTAATGCACATATTGTACACAGCTCGAAACCTCAGATCAAATGTTATTAATAATTTTGTTGTAAATAAACCAGTATTAGTTAAAATGTCTTGTTCATTGGGAGTTGAATATATAGGATAGTTGGAATGCAAAGAGTATCTCATAGAGCAAGTTTATTGCCCTACGCTCCGATGATAGATCTTGGCTCAAGGAAGGGAGCGGCCGTGGCTAAATAAAATTTTAATGTGTTATCTTTATGATAACTGGCGCCCAGTAAAACTAAATTAATAAAGTGTATGTCGCCTGTCTAGACAGGCCAATGCTAAATAAGAACGATGAGGTGGTTTTTGGGAGTCTTGAGTGTAATAGCTGGATAAACGTTATAAATGATCGCCCAACTTGTAGAGCGATATCCAACGACAAATTTAGCAGTTACAAATGGTAGAACCAACTGTGGAGCTACGAAATATTGTACTGTAGGCCTAGTGGATGGATCTTCTTCTTCTTCTGTGGTGTTCAATTCGAAGTTTGGTTTGTAGCAGCTTTCCATGAACTCCGGTCTGTGGCTAGTCTCTTCAAGTCCAAGTAATTATCACAACCTTTGTCGTGAATGATTTGTTTTATGTATCCCAGCCGTGGTCTACCTCTACAGTTCTTTCCTTCAACATTGCCCTCCAGTATTGTGTGCAGAAGACTTTCATGCCTCAAGATATGTCCAATCCAATTGTCTCTTCGGTGAGTAAGCATATTCCATAAACATGGCTTCTCTCCAATCCTCTTCAGCGTTTCTTCATTACTGATTTTGTCCACCCATGGAATTTTTAGTATTTTCCTGTAGTACCACATTTCAAAGGCTACTATTCGTTTCTTATCAGCCAAGCTAAGAGTCCAGGTTTCACTAACATACAACAGTACGCTCCACACATATATCTTCACAAGACTTTTCCTGAGGCTCATACTAATGTTTTTGCATGTAAAGAGCTTTCCTTTCTTGTTGAATGCTATTTTGGCTTGGTTGATGCGGCTGACTATTTCTCTTCTACTTTTTCCATCTGCTGTTATTTTGCTACCAAGGTAAGTGAACTCCTGTACATTTGTCAGCTGTTCTCCATTTAAAGTACAACGAGGAGGTTCATACTGCCGGCTACAGAGAAGAACTTTGGTTTTCATTTTGATGATCTTCATGTTATATTTGTTAAAGGTGGATTCCATTTCTGCTAATGCATAATTCAGATCATCTTCGTTTTCTGCCAGGACTGCGATATCATCCGCAAAGCGAAGCATGGATATTATGTATAAATCCAGTTTATTTCACGTATGTCAAAGTTTAAAGTTGTTTTCATGTACGATATAAACGAGTACTGTTTGCATTCATTCCGAGTTTTTCAATAAAGAGGTATATATCAAGTTAGGGAACTACGGTTATAAATTAGGAGTGTTCTTTTGATGAGTTGTTTTTTGGGTAATGAGTAACAGGGATAATTTGGGGAACATAAATTTGAGAAACCGTAGTATTATAAGATCAGTTAAAATGCCGAAATTAGATGAGCAGGGTACCAATGATGAGATGTCAAAAGTAAGCGAAAATCAGGAAACTGAGGAAAATAAACAAGACAGGGCTACAAACATCCAGAGTAATGAGGGGGGAGATTCCTTCCTGGCTTCGAAACCTGACGATGCTCATAACTGAACAGAGTAAGAAGCAAGAGGAACAAAGTAAGAAATTTGACGTGCGAAGCGTTCAATTAGAAAAAGAAATAGATCTTAAGTTAGCTGAACAGAGTAAGAAGCAAGAGGAACAAAGTAATAAATTTGACGTGCGTAGTGATCAATTAGAAAAAGCAATAGATCTTAAGTTCTCGGAGCAGAGTAAGAAGCTAGATGAACAAGGTAAGAGGTTTGATGAAGCCACAGATAACTTCAATAAACAAATTAATGAAGTAGGCCGAGAATTTCACAATAAGTTAGATAACAGGATTACTGAGGTGGAGGAATCATGGTCAATTAAGGTTGATGCCAGAATGCAACAAGTGTCGGAGCGAGTTGACAAAATTGACGAGGAAGTGAAAATTAAATGTAGTAAGGTTAGGGTTGACTTAGAAGGAGAAGTCAACAGTATGAAGGTCAAGTGTGATAATAATATTGCTAAAATAGGTAATTTAGAAAATAAAGTAGAGAGCGATAATTAAGAAATTAGGGAAGAGGTTAACAGTAAATTTAACAGTAGCGAGTAAAACAGATAAAATGGAGGAGAAATTGCAGAGATGTCATAAGCAAATAGCAGTAATGTACAATTAGGAAATTTAAGTAGATTTCAAACTAAAGAGGCAGATTTGCCAGTATTCACAGGCAAGGCATATAACCCAATGGAATTCTTAAAAACAGTAGAAAAGAAGTTCGCTAAAGATTTAGAAGAGGGGATCGTTCAATGGGAACTAGTACTTGAGATGCTAGATAAATCTTTTGTCAGGGATTCAAGGTCATGGTTCAGTGTGTATAAATACCAGATGACTAGTTTTAGAAAATTTAAAGAGAAGTTCATAGCCAAGTACTGGAATGAAAATATGCAAGAAAGAGAAAGATGTAACATTATTTTTGGAAAGTACCAAAGGAGAGATGGTGTTTCGTACACAGAGTATTTCTTAGCGCATGTACGTATATGCCAGAATTTAGAAGGTTTAGAGACTGAATCACAGGTAATTAAAACATTATTAAGGCTTTTTCCAGATATAATTAAAGAAGCATTCTTCATGCAGAATATTACTACTATTGACGGATTCGAGAAGCTATTGGAAAACTTTGACTCTCTTGAAAAGAGTAGGACTGAACGCAAGCCAATAAGTAGAGGAGATCATTTCGTGCAAGGTGAGAGAGAGAGAGAGGGGAAGAGAACAAGGCAGGTATGCGAATTACGAAAGACGACTTGACAATGGGGGACGCACAGCAAATACCAGGAACAAGAATTTGAACAGAGTAGGGGAAGGTACTAGGCCAGACAGACGTACAGGTCAACAACAACAATCTACACCAGGGGCAGGTAGGCCTAATTTAAACGAATAACGGGTTGCAGTGAGGTCAACAGACAGCCCGAAGTGATTGCAGTTCAATGTCCTAGGAATATTGAGTATTTAGGAGATTTTAATATAGATGTTAGAGAAGAACTGCTTTATGACCTAACTGGTGGAAATTTAGATAATGTTGAGAATGAGATTATGTCACCAGTAATTAAACTTAATGTGTGGGGTGAAGAAGTTGATGTTTTATTGGACAGTGGAAGCGAAAACTCTTGTATAAATTTAAGATTTTTGGAAGATGTAATGAGAGAAGGTATTCATGTTGATATAATTCCAGTTAAGTCCACTTTCATTGTCACAGCTGTAGGTAGTAGGTCTCAGAAAATATCTAAGCAAGTCGCAGTTCCAATTAACATTAGTGAGTTAGTTAAATTTTCAGCCCTGTTTGGCAGTTCCAAATTTAGTATATCCTGTGATTCTCTGGGCAGAATGGTTATCATTACATCAAGTTAAATTAGATTTTCATTTTGGCAGGATAAAGAAGTTCAGGTTACGTATAAGGTGTCTTAAGACTGACAAACAGATGAAAGTGTGTACATTTGAGGAAGAAAGCAACGTGGTTGTGAGTGATGAGTTTCCTGAAGTAAATGAGGTAGACCACGGAGATGCTCGTGAGAGCAAAGTTTTAAAGGTGTGTCAGTTTGCAATGGAGTCTGAACTTGAGAGTAGGATCCATGATTCATTGTCACAATGTAAGCTGGATGATGAGCAAGGTCATCAGTTACATGAGGTATTAATAAAATATAAGGAAATTTTCAGCACAAAACCCGGAGCAACACACTTATATGAGCATAGTTTTGTCGTTAAGGACACAAGTAGTTTCGTAGGGCCGAGGTATCCTGTCGCAACTAAATATATGAAAGCCGTTGAACAACAGATAGAATTAATGTTGGAACATGACATAATTGAGGCTTCAGCTAGCCATTGTTTAAATCCATTAGTTGTAGTAGCCAAGAAAGATAATTCAGTGAGACTGTGCTTAGACGCCAGAATGTTAAATACCAGGATCGAAAGCGACCAGCTGAGAACTGAAGCAGTGGAGGATTTAGGTCAACGTTTTCAGGGGCGGAAGTGGTTCTCAACAGTATATTTTAGAAGTAGTTGCTCATCGTTAGTTAGGAAATTAGTTAGGACACTAGGTAGATATTTCAGGTACGTATTGTTGACTCATGTGATGTTATCGAGACTAGTCAGTGTTTTGTTGAGAGGTAGGAAGTACATGGAAGTTTGTAGCAACGATTGTTACGTAAGCCGTTGCCATCTTGTGCATTGGAAGGGAAAATGTCAAAGCTGTTCTTATTGTTTACTGGACCTTATGTCGTTTCGAAGAGTATAGGAAAGAATGCCTACTTATTGAAAGATCAGGAAAATTGTATCATAGGTACATATAACATTTACAATCTGAGGAAATATCATAGAAAAGAGCAAGTGCAGCAAGAAGGGCAGACTGTCGTGTGGTAACATATAATTAGAGTCGTGTCGTGGCTCTAAGGAATTGGTGGAAATGAGATAAATCACTTGTGTTGCGTGAAACAAGAAGCAATATATTGCGTTCTGTTATTGTAAGGGACTACAAGAACAAATGTAGCATGTACATCCTGTATGACTGCACAGGACAATCAGAATGTTTAATTTAACATTGCAAGAAGAGTGCAGATCAATCAAGGAAAATGTAAAGGGTATAATCATTATGTATGTATTTGAAGGGCCATATATGTTTATTCAGTGTATTTCCTGTTATGTTTTATTTAAAGGGAAGATTTGTGATTTCATCATTCATTACAATCTTTATGACACCATGGGGACGTTTTGTAACATAATCTTGATTATGGTACAAATTATTATTATTATTATTTTTGAAATATCAAAGTTATATCGTTTTATTCACCCATTAATATCAAGGGAGGGGCCATACCATATTCACGTCATTACCATAATCGTATATAATATTGTCAAGTGTTTAGATTAAGAAACAGGGTTTTTATAGAGGTCTAGCGCTGTTTTATTAGTTAAATTGTAAAGACAGGACGGGCATGGTTGGAAGAAGTTACGGACGGTGAAGCAACATATTGCAAGAAAATGTATTTCTGGAACGAAGCCAAGCTGACAGGAGACAAGGGCTTGGAGAAAGATTTGGCGGAAATATATACATGTGCAACGAGAGGAATAGCGGGTACTGAGTGGAATATTTGAAGTACGCGGGCCTGTATTCCCGCTCAGAAAAGTAACGCGACGCTTGAGGACTGAGAAATGCTTTGCTATAATTGGTCTGATAGATCGCGGGCAAATTTATGCCGCGAAACATTGGGACCATTCAGAGTTTATAAAAGCCCAACGCAACTTCAGCACGGGCTATTCAATTTGATTCTATTCTGTCATTCACTTATTCGATCACGCACTCACTCATTGACTTTGTGAGTCGTAGACTCTTGATAAAACTCAGATACAAGCAGCAGCAGCAGCAACCACAACAACCACAACAACTGGAAGTTTTCAAAGGTCAATAAACGCGTGTTGGCGTAAGATCCCAAATTAGACTGCAAGCAGACCAACGAGATGGACTTTGAACCACAAGGCACCAGGTATGTGGACCGAGTTATTATCAACACAGAAGATCAGCGCTAGCGAGAAGACAGTCAATATTGCCCAGCAATTAAGGAATATTAATGCACATATTGTACACAGCTCGAAACCTCAGATCAAATGTTATTAATAATTTTGTTGTAAATAAACCAGTATTAGTTAAAATGTCTTGTTCATTGGGAGTTGAATATATAGGATAGTTGGAATGCAAAGAGTATCTCATAGAGCAAGTTTATTGCCCTATGCTCCGATGATAGATCTTGCCTCAAGGAAGGGAGCGGCCGTGGCTAAATAAAATTTTAATGTGTTATCTTTACGATAACTGGCGCCCAGTAAAACTAAATTAATAAAGTGTATGTCGTCTGTCTAGACAGGCCAATGCTAAATAAGAACGATGAGGTGGTTTTTGGGAGTCTTGAGTGTAATAGCTGGATAAACGTTATAAATGATCGCCCAACTTGTAGAGCGATATCCAACGACAAATTTAGCCGTTACAGTGCATTTCAATTTGTATATCCCTGATCTATTGTATTTATTTGTTTGATTAACTGATTTTGAATTAATTTTTCTTTTGTGGTTGCTATTGTCGGGTTTATAAGCCACTTTTACGTTATATTTCTTCAACACACTCACAACATTATAAGTTAGATTGTTGATATAGGTAAATACCGCGCAGACTGTTTTTTCTTTGTTAGCTTTTACTAAATTAGATTTGTGTTTATTGGTAATTTTACTGATAAGGTTGTTATCGTACCTTCTGTTGTAACAGTTTGCTTCCGCAATCTGATATATTATGGAGATTTCATCCTTATACGCTGTTTCATTCAAAGGCAAATTAACAGCTCTCTTTATGAAACTTATGAATGCTGCTCTTTTCGATCGGTTAGGTTTCTAATTCAAATTTCTTGAGGGTCATTTGTTTTCTGATTTGCATAATTTGGTTTTTCTTAGATGAAATGCTGCTAACAGACAGGACTCCTTCAACTAGGAGCCACACTGGGTGTCTTAACTTTATGAGGAGGCTTCATGAGGGCCGGAACAAGAACCTTGTCACATCAATGGGAGTTTCCATTATCCGTTTCATATAATGACTTGTGGGCTGGTCAAAATGATAGTCAACAGAATGTGCATGACACAGCTCCGCTTGTTGCGTGTGGGGAAGTCAGAACGACAGCAACATCAACTTTTTATTAAAGAACATTAGATGTTTCCATTAAGCCTCCGTGGCTTAGGCGGCAACACGCTGGCCTCTCACCGCTGGGTCCGTGGTTCAAATCCCGGTCACTCCAAGTGAGATCTGTGCTGGACAAAACGGAGGCAGACAGGTTTTTCTCCGGTTTTCCCTGTCAAAATTTCATTCCAGCAACACTCTCCACTATCATTTCATTTCATCTGTCATTCATTTAATCATTGCCCCAGAGGAGTGCATCAGGCCTCGGCAGCCGGCACAGTTCATATCCTCGCCGCTAGATGGGGGCTTCATTCATTCCATTCCTGACCTGGTCGGAGACTGGAAGCAGGCTGTGGATTTTCATTCAGATGTTTCCATTATAATAAGTTGTTAATTTTACTATAAGATGCTAAGTTTTATTATATGTCAATTTTTTAATGCATGTTGTTTATTGTACTTGTTTATGAACTTTGTATTTTTGGTGAGTGTTTTATTATGTTTGTGTGGGCACTTGGCTGATGATGAGCTGATTGAGAGCTCGAAGCATGTCCCAATAATGAAATAATATAATTTCAATAATAAATTTTTGTATTGAATAGACAGAAAATTTTTATTAGTCAAATAGGATTATATGTCAATACGGACCAATATGACGTCGAATACTCCTAATGATGAGGCAAGTCAAGCCAAAAGGTTAAAGTATACCTACAAAGATCTTCAAGTAAAATTATCGAACACAATTAAGGATATAGAGTTCATAAGGAAATGCAGGGACAATGAACTAATACCCAGTCACATGAAATCTTTCCAGAAGAAAAATCTTCAAAATAATTTTGGAAAAAGAACGCAAAAAATTATTAATTATAAGATCTTACAGTGTGAATTAAAGTTCCTTTATAGGAAGAAAACTCACATCAACAACAAATTGTACCACACACATTTGACAGCAGCAAATTTATCTAAGAAAAAATTATGGGATGAGTTCACACAATATGTAGATCATTTGGTACAAAACGTAGTGCACAAGAAAATGGAAACCTTGAACCGTAAATTTGAACGGTTGGTTAGGGAAAGTAAGGTAAACAATGTTTCACCGCAAGAACCAATCTCACATAAGTTTCAAAAACCGATTGAAAATTTATCGAACATAAGAGTTCAATCATTCTGAAATGCAAATACTTGAGAAAGGACTAAATTTTAATTGGAAAATTATTAATTATAGGATCTTACAGTGTGAATTAAAGTTCCTTTATAGGAAGAAAACTCACATCAACAACAAATTGTACCACACACATTTGACAGCAGCAAATTTATCTAACAAACATAATAGCGTTCGACTCATTGCCGAAGCAGAAGCAGCCATCAAAAAACTACCCCTCGATAAGCAAAACGAAGCCAGACATGATGTCAATAAGAAAATTAGGAAAATTTTTAAACAGTCAAATCCTAAACCATGCAACGACGTAAACAATCAAGAACTAGAAAATATCGAAAATAAAATAGAGACAATTAATCTAATAATAACTAAAGCAGATAAGGGCAATACCACAGTTATTATGCATAAAGACGACTACGTCAAGAAAACGGAAGAGTTTTTCAATAATTCAAATTTCGTAACTCTGACCAAAGATCCCACGTCATCATCATAAAGGAAATTAAAACAACTCCTCAAGAACACCTTGTTCTTACTAGATGAAAGACAATTGAACAAATTAACCAACATGAATCAGAGTTTTCCTACACTGAGGGCACTGCCTAAGATACATAAGGAAGGTACGCCTATCAATAGTTAACTTTAGAAATAGCCCGGTATACAAAACTGCACAATTTGTACGTTTTTTAAGTAGACATTATCGTTTTAAAGCTAATTGTTAGTTTAAAAACACTTTAAATTTTTGTGTAGCAACCAGAAATCTCAATCTAGATGAAGAGCATAAATTATTTACAGTAGACATTAAAGATATGTTTACTAACATCCCCGTAGGAAGCACAATAAACATTATTAAAGATAATTTGAAATACAATAGCAATTTATCGGACGTGGAAATCGAGGAATTCATTAAAATTTTAACGTTCATGTTAGACAATAACTTTTTTTCATTCAACAACAAGGTTTATAAGCAAAAAGAAGGATTGGCAATGGGGTCACCAGCTGCTGGAATCATTGCCAACATATACATGGATCTTTTAGAGTACAGTGAAATTTTGGATAAAATCAAGTGCATTAAATTTTGGGGAAGATATGTTGATGATGTCTTTGTAATTCTAGACAAAAATAGCATAGATGAGAATACATTTATAAACACAATAAATGAAATAGATAAAAAAGTCAAATTCACCATGGAATCAGAAAACAATGGCTCCATAAATTATCTAGATCTCACAATCGCAAAGAAAAACAATAGGTTAAATTATAAAATATATAGGAAGCCAACGCAAACCAACACAGTTATTAAGAGAAATTCGAACCACCCTGAAGGTCACAAAAGAGCAGCATTCATAAGTTTCATAATTAGAGCTGTTAATTTGCCTTTGAATGAAACAGAGTATAAGGATGAAATTTCCATAATATATCAGATTGCGGAAGCAAACGGTTACAACAGAACGTACGTTAACAACCTTATCAGTAAAATTACCAATAAACACAAATATAATTTAGTAAAAGCTAACAAAGAAAAAACAGTATACGCGCCATTTACCTATATCAACAATCTAACATATGTCGCGAGTGCATTGAAGAAATATAACGTAAGAATGGCTTATAAAACTGACAATAGCTACCACTAAAAAAAAAAAAAGTTAATCAAACAAATAAATACAATAGATCAGGGATATACAAATTGAAATGCACAAAATGTGAAGCTGATTATATAGGGCAGACCGGACGCAATTTTAACACGCGTTATGCTGAACATTGTAATGCAATTAAACATAGAAAATTTTCTGCCATGGGAACGCACATGAATGATACCGATCATAAATTCACCAGCATTGAAACAGATTTAAAGATACTTCATTATGAGAATAAAGGGTCCATAATGAATATCCTTGAACAAATAGAAATAGATATTGCCCAAAGAACTAATCCATTTAATAATCTTAATGAGATTAATTTTGAAACAATCATTTTGTATGACACACTAATGGATAAGCTTACAAGTAAGAATAAAAAATTGATTGGCACATTTGCATTCCGCAATATTCAAGAATTAGAATTAATGTCAAGTTTTTTAGCACATCTCATGTGTAGAAGGATCTCGCATGTTGCACATGTTAGCTACTGTTCAGACAGACGCGTATTACACGCGTACCCCTACTTTTGTTTTTCCCCTCCTTCTCTCAACACAGGCTTGCTCCACAGACGCGTATTACACACGTACCCCTACTTTGTTTCCCTCCTTGCCCGGAGGCATATCATCGGCATACAGGCTTGCGCCGCGGACTGTTATTCCAGCTTGAGACAGCTATGAAGGCACACACGCTCCGTGCTCATGGATTCGAGATGAAGGTGAGCAATAATTTTTTGATCGGTTAGGTTTCTGATTCAAATTTCTTGGGGGTCATTTGTTTTCTGATTAGCATAATTTGGTTTTTCTTAGATGAAATGCTGCTAACAGACAGGACTCGTTCAACTAAGAGCCACACTGGGTGCCTTAACTTTATGAGGAGGCTTCATGAGAGCCAGAACAAGAACCTTATCACATCAATGAGAGTTTCCATTATCCGTTTTATATGATGACTTGTGGGCTGGTCAAAATGATAGTCAACAGAATGTGCATGACACAGCTCCGCTTGTTGCGTGTGGGGAAGTCAGAACGACAGCAACATCAACTTTTTATTAAAGAACATTAGATGTTTCCATTATAATAAGTTGTTAATTTTACTATAAGATGCTAAGTTTTATTATATGTCAATTTTTTAATGCATGTTGTTTATTGTACTTGTTTATGAACTTTGTATTTTTGGCAAGTGTCTTATTATGTTTGTGAGGGCACTTGGCTGATGATGAGCTGATTGAGAGCTCGAAACATGTCCAATAATGAAATAATATAATTTCAATAATAAATTTTTGTATTGAATAGACGGAAAATTTTTATTCGTCACATAGGATTATATGTCAATACGGACCAATATGACTTCGAATACTCCTATTGGAGAGGCGTGCCATTTAGATGCTGTGACGTAGCGGAGTGCTTCGTCCATGACTTGTCTTTGATCCTTGCTACTGTGGTAAACATCACATTGTCGCAAAATGTGATGTCATTTAAATTCTTTACCGATTCCAATTTTTGGTTGACATGTATTTCCATGTTTTCAGATATATTGAGGAGTATTTTAAGTCATTCTCTATGGGGCCCAATTCGTGTTTTTCCTCTTCCGTATGTTTTGCCATGGTAGAGAATTTTTTGTACTTTATTGCATTCGTGTGTTCTGCGTGTCTGATTTTAAAAGACCTCCCTGTTTGTCCGATATATTTTCAATCGCAATATTTACATTTTAATTGATACACACCTGACTCATTGTACTTATCTTTTTTATTGACAGAGTTATAGTTGTTGCTATTGTTGTTGTTGGTCCGGTATGCGATCTTTATATAGTGTTTCTTATAGATTTGGTGACTGCGTTATCTTGGGATTGGTGTCTGTGAAAGTGGCATATCTATCCTTATTCTTTCTATTTTCTTTGGTCAACGTTGATTTGAATTTGTTTTGTATTTTGTTTTTGATGCTATCCACGTATTCTTGTTTATATCCATTTGTATTTGCTATTGCATATGATTCTTAGTTCTTTATTGAAATTGTCCTTTTATAAAGGAATGTTCTTGGCTCTATTTAATAGACTGTAGAAAGCTGCCCTTATTTTGGTTGTCCGGATGATTGGAGTTGTTCTCTATAATTACGTCTGTTTGAGTAGATTTTCTATATATTTCGTACTCAAGTTTTTTATTGGTTTTGGAAACTTTGAGGTCTGAAAAACAGATAGAATGTTCCTTTTCAGATTCCAAAGTGAAATTGATTTTGTCTATCTTGTTTAGTTTTTCTAGTATTTGGTCCGCTGTTGTTATATTTTTGTCGATTAGGCTATGACAAAGAAAATAGAAAGGATAAGGATAGATATGCCACTTTCACCAATTCCAAGATGCATGCAGTCACCAACAGTTATAAGAAACACAATATAAAGATCGCATATCGGACCAACAACAACAATAGCAACATCTTTTTCAACTATAACTCTGTCAATAAAAAAGACAAGTACATTGAGTCAGGTGTGTATCAATTAAAATGTAAAGACTGTGATTGTGAAAATATTGGACAAACAGGGAGGTCTTTTAAAATCAGATACGCAGAACACACGAATGCAATAAAGTACAAAATATTCTCCTCCATGGCAAAACATATGGAAGAGGAAAAACACGAATTTGGGCCCATGGAAATTGACTTTGTAATTAATTTATGTATAACCTAGTTCTTTTTTTTTTTGCTTGCCACCTCAGGGTAGCAGGGCGATGTACTCGCTAAATGAATCACACAAATGTAAAGTAACTTCACTAAAATATACACTGATTTATTAATACCTTAACATTGTGATCCGTGAGAAAAGATCTGCATCTCTGACATGTATGAGATACTAGTAATACATTCAATATACCGTATATATATATGTGGGAATGAATTTTGGCAAGCGAATAAACCGAACACGTCATGAAGTAGTTTTAAGTATAAAAACTGCATTTAAACGTAAGATTACATAAGATGACATTTAACAGAACTTGACGTGACATGACTCGACACAAAAACTGTAACTGATCGTCTTAGTTTCTTGCGACTTCCACTTGACTCCTCTAAGCGGCGCTACCAGGCAGTGTCGAAGCTGGCGGGAAACCCAAGAACGTTCATTATTTTCAGATTCCCACAATCGGCCATCCTGCAGATCATCCGCCTCGGATGATGAGAAGTCTTCAGCCCAGGGTTTGAGGAATTCAGCACAAGTAGTTGTTCGTTTGGGGCCTAAGTGATTCCCTTCACGACAGAGGTCGTAAGTGTCATTCAGCTTGACTCTGGAGATTCTGTAAGGCCGAAGGTACTTTTTCTTCAATTTAAGGCCTGATTCAAACTGGGTCCTCTTGATGGTTTTGATATCGCCAACTTGGTACTGGCGAGCAGGCCGTCGACTTCGATCAAACGACACACTGTTTTCTTGGTGCACTTTCTGGATTTGTGCTCTCGCTTCTTCACGGTGTTCATCTCTCCTGGTCTCAAACTCGTCTACCATCTCTTCACTGATCAACTCAAGTATTCTCAGGTCATTTTCAGAGCGCATTTTGGCTCCTGTCAAAAGTTCGAATGGCGTCTGCTTGATACTGCGGTTGTAAGTGGAATTCATGGCTCTTCGATCAGGTTCGACATGCTTGTTCCAATCTCCAGGGTTTTCGATGGACAACTTGGCCAGCACGGAAATGATCGTGGAGTTCATCCTTTCTATCTGGCCATTGGCACGAGGGAGTCTGGTCGTGATCAGCGAGTGGGTGATGTTGTTGGCAGTGCAGTACTCTTCGAATTCATGTGAAATATACGCGGTTCCACGGTCGGTGACGATCTGCGCAGGATTACCAAATACTCCTTTTTGCACGTCCAATTTCTCCGTAGTTTCTTTCGTGATCGTCGTTTTAGTGAGATACAGCCACACAAACTTTGTGAAGCTATCCGTTACTGCGAGAATATGCTTGCATCCTTTTTTCATTGAATCTAAGGGTTCAAGATGGTCAGCATGGTAAATGTGAAATGGTGTGCTTTCTTTAAATAAGGGATGCAATAGTCCTTGTTTCATCGTGATGCTCATCTCAACGCTGGTACTCTTCGCCTCTTCCGATGCCTTTCCTATGTCCATCTCATCGGCTGCTACCACGTCGATTCGGTACAAGTACGCTTCTGATATGTCCTTGGACATCTTGACACCGGTTTTGCTGATGGTAGTTATGGCTTGGTCCAGCAAGTCGTTACCCATGATAGCTGGCAACTTTAGTACATCTCCAGACACCACATAAAAATCAGTCAAGTAAGTATCGTCGTCAACCTGGACGTCGGTTGGAAAATATCCTAGAGGACGCACCTCACTATCTCCGAAACCCTTGAGTACTATGGCGGTAGTCTTCAGCTCCAGATCGCCCATCTCTGTGTAAATGTCTTCACGGATCAGATTGATTGGGCAGCCCGTGTCAACTAATGCATTGATCTTCTGGCCCTGGAGCAACAATTTTCATCTTCATATTCGACTTGGTTCCCAAAGCGACGTTCACTGTCTTCTTCTCGGCATTCTGCTGAGGGTTTGGGCACTTGGAAGCTATGTGTCCGAAACTGCTGCAATTGAAGCACTTTGGACCCTGACTCTTGTGTGGACATTCTCTGGACTCATGACTGTTCTTCTGACCACAATTGTAACATCTCTTTACAGGCGAGGTCTGCTTCTGCCTGTTATCTTCTCTTGGTGTATGATTGTTTGTCGTCCTCTCATTTATCGTCACCTTCTGGGAGTTTCGTGCGTAAGCACTCTTATAGATCTTCAACTTGTCCTTGAATTCCTTGATGTCCTTTGCTCCATATAGAATCATCTTGGATCCAGTGTCATCCTCAATGCCATCGATGACGTATTGTATCAGTGATTCATCATCGATTGTCGACCTGCTGGCTATTTCTCGCATCACCAGGAAATATTCGTGAAGAGTTTCAACTTTTGTTTTTCGTCGGTTGGTTAGCAGTCGATGAATCTCTGCTGCGCTGGCATCATCTCGGAATTCCTTCTTCAGGGCTTTCTTCAACTTGTGCCAGGATGTGATGCCACGTTCACTCTGCACGAACAACTTAGCCAGGCCTGTCAGCGACTTTTTTGCAAATACGTATTTCTGCATCTCGTCCCAGCCCATCAACGTTGCTGTTTCCTCAAAGTCCTCAATCCAACGTCGCACCAGATAGTTCTCACTGCCGTCATAGGTTCTGACAGAGCCCTCTACATCTCGGAAAGTCAACGCAAACTTGTGTGCGACTCCACAGTTTGCAGTGAGCCGCAAGTCCACCACGTCCTGGTCGACTTCCCCTTCACTTGAGCTTTTTTCTACAGTCTTCGCTTTGTGTTTGGTCGTTGTTATTTTCTTTTGTTTACCTCCTATTGCTTTGGAGAGTTTCTGGTCTTCGGATGAGCTAGATAAATCTGATGATGATCCTGTCGTGCTAGAGGTTGAATGTTTTGAGGATTTCATCCCAGCCATTTTCTCCTTTAACTCACGTAATTCCTCCGCCAGTGCTTCGTTTTCCTCTTTCATCTTGCTCATTGCATCTTCCTTTTTACCAGTCTCTTCTTCTTCTTCACCTTCTTCGTCTTTACGCATCCCCAGCCACGAAAGGTCCATTAAGTTATCACAGACGCGTTGCACAAGCACAGCTTTCTCTCCCGTATATCCAATTTTTAATACTGTGCACATGGCAATCAGGTCAGCCTCGGTGAATTCGGTCTCAATGAACTTCAATTTCACCAGGTGTTCTGGTGAGTCACGTTCAAACTCGAATCCTGGGAATTCTCTTAAGCGCTGTCTGTTCTTTCGATCACGTGGCAGTTTTTCGAAAATGAGGTTATGTAACGTCTTAATCACGGCCGTGGACGCCGTCTTAATGTTATTATTCACTTTTTCAATATCTTGTAAACACGCCACTTTGTCCGCCATTTTTCTTTGTCTTTCGGCACTCGCGCTGAACACTTTTCTTTTCGTCGTCGTCGTCGTCGTAGGCTTCAGGATCCTTGAACTCGTCTTTTGTAGCCTGCTCGAACCACCACGTCTTTGGAGGTTGAACAGCTGCTCGTCTTCTATATTCCACGGACCCCCGTCTTCGTCGTAAATCTTGCCAGAAAAATGCCGTCAATTCGCGCCTTGTCGTCTTTGGTTTTATCGCTGTAGGCCTAGCCAAAATTGCCATTCCGCACTCAAAATCGTTAATATCCCGGACGAGCCCCCAAATGTGGGAATGAATTTTGGCAAGCGAATAAACCGAACACGTCATGAAGTAGTTTTAGTATAAAAACTGCATTTAAACGTAAGATTACATAAGATGACATTTAACAGAACTTGACGTGACATGACTCGACACAAAAACTGTAACTGATCGTCTTAGTTTCTTGCGACTTCCACTTGACTCCTCTACGCGGCGCCACCAGGCAGTGTCGAAGCTGGCGGGAAACCCAAGAATGTTCATTATTTTCAGATTCCCACATATATACAGTATATATATATAGCACCAAACACTCACTGCCTGGGAACATGGCTCTGGTTTGGGAAAATCCCTGGAAAAAGGTTGAATTCACGATCTACACTATATGGCTTTTAGTGCCGGGAGTGTCGGAGGACATGTTCGGCTCGCCTGAGTCTTTAGCTGCTTCCAGCGGACACCCTTAGGGTGAGCTACAAGTTCCGTTCAATTTCAAGTAGTTCCAACTTTCACTATCAGATATCAATCATACCTAGTGGTAAACGTTGGAACTTTGATAGAGCGTTCTGACAAAATCTAACCTAACAATTTAGCTTCACACAAGTTTAGTCTGTGGAAGGATCTTTTACATGCCATAAATCGATGACATGGGACCGCCGGCTTTACTTCCCCTCCGAAGGAAGGCATACTGAAGGGAATTTTAACGCTCTTAAAAATTCTGAAGACTTCGGCCAGGTTTGAACCCGCTATCTTGGGCACAGCAGTTCAGCATGTTACCAACTATGCCACCGATGCCGCTATAATAATGGTTCTTCTCCACTTTTAGATCCTTTCTTTCTGGTTGTTACCTCACAATGAACATCATTTCCTCGATCCTAATCGCTTCTGTGTTTAGGATGCCTCTTTTCATCTGGTTCCTTCCATAATTTCTGGCAACTCAATTCCCATCTCTCCATACACATCAATTTCCTCCGACTGTCGTGACAGTCAAATTCTAAATTCCTTCTTGGATAATCTTCCTCAATATTCGATGATCCACTCTGGAAATCGCAAACACAATTTGAAGGCTTCCTCCTCACTTGTTGGCACTTCCACAAGAAACGGCTCTTTCCTTATTACTACATCTTCTTCAAGCTTTCTATTAGGTCCATTGTTAGTCCGTTGTCAAGATTTGTCAACAACTAAGGCCACTATATAAAATGTTTAGCCCAGGCAATAAGGCGGCCATTTTGTATCATTTTCTCACATCACACACTACGGCGCTAATACTTACAGAATTACTAAGAGCCGGTTTCACCAGTTCCGCTTAACGAACTAAGGGTGGTTTAAACTAACCTCAAGTATGTGGCCCGTTGCACCAGACCATAAGCAATGGTTTAAAGTAGGCTTAGATTGAGCAGCCGTGCTCGGTGGCTTAAGACTTAAGGATGGTTTAAGCCGTTCACTCATACGCCAAAATGGCGGCCGGCCCCATTGTGTCTAATCCATATCTCAGTAGGTTGGGGGTGTTGTTATATAATGTAGTGAACGAAATAATAAAAAAATATTATGGCTGTTGGTCCGCAGTGGAGATGGCCGAGGCCAATACTACAAGTCCGTAAATTACACGCGCTGCCACAGAGATTTCCTTCGCGTTCCTAAAATCGCTGTAGCTTGTACTACAGACATAATAGCTTTTGACAACGTAAAATGAAATACTCTTCTTTATATTGTAAGTACTGCAATGTACATTTTTGGTTGTTAAACTAAATCTTAGCCCAGGGATGGATGTAGAAATCCTTAGCCAATGCCGAACTAGCCTATTGTGGATGCTTGCAGTACAACATGCTGCATCATTCATATACATACTGTATATATATATCATTAGAAAATACGCACTATATGTGCTTAATGCTATAATGTAGGCGTATTTATAAAACAAGAGATAGAATGAAAACCAAGTAAGAAAACATAACCTTCGCAAGATGCGACCATCTCAATGTGGGGTGTAGTCAATAACATGTTCAGGAAGTACCGTAATGATAAGAAAAAATACACTGCATTATATTTAAAAAACGGTTTTCCCAGCGTCTACTACAGCTGAGGCTCACGTCTCGCAAACACAGTAGGCAATTCTTTCTACAACTACAATGTATTTTATGGTCGCCAAACCAAAATTAGAACAGCTGTAGTCGTGGAAAATTATTGCAACGGCTAGAAACAAATGGTAACCGTGACCAACATGACAAACAAAATCAATCTCGGAGGATCGATACTGCCGAAATTATTTCATATTATATGTATGATGCCAATACAATAATAGCGTTCAAATAGCTCCCTAGATACTTAAGTTGTCATTCTTTCCTTATATTGCATATGATCATTATGCAAGTAATTCTGCACGGTTGGGATTATGTTGGTATAACGGTAAGACTACGTGTTCTTTGCTAAAGGGAGCATTACTCACCAAGCAAAGATCTTTGACTCTCGCTGCCATGTTCGCTCAGCCAAGGTTTAGCTAAGCGAAGTACGAGACGGGCTGGTGCAACACCCAGCCTTAAGCCGTCGTATTTAAGATCGCTTAATCGTAAACCACCCTTAGCAAGGGAGGGTTTAAGCGGCCTCGTGGTGAAACCGGCCCTAAGTAAATAAAGTAGTGACTTTATCAGGTAATAATTATACAATAAATATCCCTGTCCTCAATATAATAAAATAGACTGGTCACTAATAATAAAGACAACTGCGAGTTACTAGCTAAATACTTTGAGGAACTTCTTAATTGCGTAGAACCTTTAGAAAGACTACATTTTACATCACCACAAAAAGAGAACCCTCCGTCAGAACCACCAACTGTCCAACAAATAGAACAATGTATTGACAATCTTAAAAATAATAAGGCACCTGGTGAGGATGGGATACTAACTGAAATGTTGAAACTCGGTGGTAAATTTGCAGCTGAAGCTTTACACAAAGTTATCAAGGAATGTTGGGAAAAAGGAACAATTCCAAATGATTGGAAACAGGCAATAATCCATCCCTTGCACAAGAAAGGAGATAAGACAAACCCCAACAATTATAGAGGTATTTCCTTACAGCCAATCGCATACCAAGTTCTTTCTAAAGCATTGCTACACAATCTGGAAGAACAAGCAGAACATACTATCGGCGAATACCAAGCCGGATTTAGAAAAGGGAGATCTTGTCCAGAGCAAATTTTCAATCTCAAAACAATCCTTAGAATCAGAACAATACGTAACCTCAACACAGTTGTATCTTTCATTGATTTCAGAAAGGCTTGTGATTCAATAGACAGACAGTCTGTATTCCTAACGCTAGCAGAATTAGGGATAGATAAAAATACCAGACAACTGGTTGAACAAACACTAACAAATACAACCTCAAGAGTTAATTTCTAAACGACATTTCAGAACCCTTCCAAATCAAAACCGGAGTTAGACAAGGTGATGGGCTTTCACCACTTCTATTTAATTTGATATTAAACAAAATCATGAAGGAATGGGAACTTAAATTATGCGAAAGAAACATTGAAGGGGTCCATTTGGGGCAAGGAAAAGGAAGATTTGAGGTCTTGCCTTTGCTGATGACATAGCAATCATTTCAGAAAACAGATTTCAAGCACAAATAATGGTTGAAACCCTACATGAAATAGCAATAAAAACTGGTCTTCAGATTTCGTATGAAAAAAACAAATATATTGAACACAGACACAATGGAGAAAAATATCTAACAACTCAACATGGACAGATTCAAAGAGTTGATAAATTTAAATATTTGGGAGAATGGATCCAGTCAAATGGACTTGATAACACATCCTGCAAGGAGAGATTCAGAAAGATGGAAAATGCCTATAAACTCACCCTACATAGATACAACAAACGATCAATTTCATTCCAGGCAAAAATCAGGCACTACACAACTGTAATTAAACCAGAGGTATTATACGGATCAGAATGTTTTAACGTTGAACAAAAGAGGTGAACAAGAGGAACTGGAAAAGAAAGAAAGGAAAATACTTAGGAAAAATTTGGGTCCCCAAAAGAATAAAGATATTTGGATGAAGAGAAAAAATGAAGACCTTTACCGAAATGTGGAAAAAATTACAGACTCAATTAAAAGACGGAGACTACAATTTTATGGTCACCTTCATAGAATGGATAGCAGCAGGCTAACTAAGAAAATTTTTGACTACATCTCCAAATTAAAAAACACCAGTAGATGGCTGGAAGAGATACGGTGTGATCTGCAAAAACTGAAGATCACAAACAACATCATTTCTAATAGGGTGGAATTCCAGCGACTGATCACTACTGCAGATTTTTCGATTCTGCAAGTTCCACATCAACCACGGAGAGTGTTATCAGCGGAACAGAGGCAGGCCATCAGCCAACGTATGAAGAAGTTTTGGGAAGAAAAGAAAAAACGAAACAATGTACCGTAGTCTTAGGTTCATAGCGGTCTATAATTGGCCAAATTCTAAATATATATATTTATAATAAAATATGTATAAATACCCCCTATTAACCGCACAGGGTGAAAACCCGAGGGTGAGCTATGTAACTGAATAATTTCGGTTACAACTTAAAAATACTACATATACAGAGCAAAGGCAAACTCCTCAATACATTGGAAAACCTGGAAATACACGTCAACCAAAAATTGGTGTCTGTAAAGAATTTAAATGACATCACATTTTGCGACAATGTGTTGTCTAACACAATAGCAAAGATCAAAGACAAGTCAAGGACGAAGCGCTCTGCTACGTCACAGCATCTAAATGGCACGCCTCCACAACGCGACACAGGTTAGCGAGCAAGCTTGGGCCAGTCACTCCTTAGAAGACGATCAGCGCGGACCTCACTCACGTAAGTCAGAGAGACACGAACATGACTCGTGTAATTGGCATTCGTCACATCAGCTCATAGAGGTTTCCTTGCGTTACAGAACAATTTCTCTGCGTCACATTCAGCTGCTCCGGAAAATCAATCGATTTTAATCTTTTATCCGTTTTTAAAATTATTTTAATCGTAACGTTTATTCATTCACCAAACAGTGCCATTTCATCCTAATTATGTATTTTAACACACGTTACCATCACCAACAAGGTGAATAAGGTTCGACTGTAAATTTTACTGAACCAGGCTGAAGATGGACTACTTGAAGTCCGAAACATGTCCCTGAAGAGAATTTAGTACCTCAAAACAAAGTAAGTTGTGTTGTACAGTGAACAAAATAAGTATAGTAGAAATATAATTTCAACGTGGAAAATGATTATAAAAGACATTCATTACAATTTACTTCTTGCACATTTCATTCTCGATTTCTTTTAGATCAAAACCGTGGATATTTTTCATTATAATTTTTTCTATCATTTTATTTGTTTCCGAATTTTAGCTCTCAAAAGCAAGAAGTACACCTTGCACAATGATGCAGGGTGTTCCAGAACATACGGTACATCTCTTTCTGTACCCATATGATCTACAATATAATATAGGCTTGTGTCCAGCTAAGGGAATGTCATAATATCAGTGTTTTCATTTTGTCAGGATTGGACTCGGAAAGGTGGTTGGCGTGTTCTCGTGTCTCGCCAAGCAACTGTCCCTGGTGATAAAGGATATCCTAAGCAGTCAGAAAGATCATCTCCTGCTGATTATGCATCTAGAGGCTTCAAAGACTCTCCCATATGAGACATTTCTTTTCAACAAGTTTCAGCTTTAGTGAGATTATATTTTAGATTATGTATACTATTGTAAATAAAATTAATTATTGTATTGTATTTTGCCATGGAGTATCTAAAAGGAAACTTAGAAATTTATCTTCATTCTTTAACTCCTCTCTTTTAACTGAACAAGTTTTGTTGAAGAATATCACACTAACATACCAAACGTCATGGCATACCTATCTAATAATGTGTAGGATTTCTAACCCCCTCTCCCGGACCATAGAAGTGCAGTACCTCAATGTGGCATGGACTCCCCAAGTGAACGTAAGACCTGGAGGTATTGTTAAGCCATGCTGTCTGAATAGCTTTCCAAAGTTTCTTGGTACATCTACTTACAAGATCTTGGTAGGGGACAGATGACCTCGTAGTTCCGCCCCTTGAAACCTCGATAACTAACCAAGATCTTGGTACTAAATGGCTGCCTCCGTGGCTTCATTGGGTTAATATCTAGAAAACATGTTAGCCACTCCATTTGCTGGAACTCTCCAGAATGCCCTTCGAATGAGTCGTGGACATCTGCAGCCTAGAGCATTATCCTGTTGGAACTCTTCATCATTGTCAAGGAAACTGAAGTCCATGAATTGGCTACAAGTGGTCACCAAGGAGAGTTTTGTTGCGGTTAGCATTAAGTTTTGGAGGAAGATGCATGGGAGTGTAAATAGTTCAGTACTACTGGTTTTAAGTTACAGTACTATGAAGGTAAATGTTCATCAGCCTAGCTCACCTGATGAAATATCTCGGAGCTACCCTGCTACAGGAGGCCTTTGCCCAGCGATTTATCAATGGCCAATAATAGTATAGACAATTTGACCCATGTGGAGTGCCTTATTAATAACTGAGATCCATAGCCCTCTGGCTTTGCACCATACCTAAACCCTGCCATCAGCCCAAAACAACTTGTATCATGAGACTCATGAGCACAAATGAAGTGTGCTTCTATATCCCATGGAATGTAATGAATGCTTTACAGATCTATTAGATATGACACGTCCTACATTGAATGTGGCTGAGATTTCAGGAAGTTTTTCTGCTGTAACAAGGTGTCTAGCGATACGGGAATTTTAGTGACCCGGGAAAAATACGGGAATTTCGCAATTGATACGGGAAATCTTAAAAAATCTCATAATGCTTGACTGCTTAGCCCCCGAACGCTTGGTAGAGTCCTCCCGCTCAGTCTTCTATTTCGCCTGCAGACCGCGGTGCCACCCGCAATTTGCGCCACCGATAGAGGGCTAAGCGGGATGATAACCCAGCCAACGTCGAATGAATTTCTGTGCCTGGCCGTCCGTACCCTCTCCGCGTGGGGCTACGCGCGCCGCGCTCGTTGCTGACAATGACATACAGGAATCAGTCCGCATTGTTATTCACAGAGGAGACCTGGGTTTCTCGACAAGAGCAACCCTTCTAAAGAAGCTCAGCTCAAGATCTCAGAAAATTCCAGACGCTGATGTGCTGCAATTTCGCACCAACTGCTGAGAATTGTACATTTGTATCCTATGGCTGAAAAAATCAAAGAGAGGTCAACTCTTGCTCACAAGAGACCCGTGCTATTTCCTGCCTAGACCCTATAGGGGTCGCTGAGACTCCTAAGTTGGAAGAAGTTAGGATCGTCATTGCCCTGGAAATTCTTTGTGATCAGAAGAATTTGCTCTCTGGCACAATGGCTGACCGCATCAAGAGCAGCTACTCCGCACTTCTGAGACTGCCCTCCGCCACTGCGCGTTTGAAGCAGTTCGACGGAAAAGAGCCACGGCTCGACGTGTTGTGGTCTGAATTGGTGGCTTCAGCACCTCCCTCAGTTCCTGCCAAAAACGATCTCACAAGCTTCGTTAAAATGATACTGACTTTGTATCACAACAATGTAGCTATAGAGAGAAGTTTCTCCCTGAACAAGGAGTGCATGATCGTCGATCACAAAGAAGCAAGTCTTATTGGCATGCATACTGTTCAGGAGCTGTGATGGCAGCTGGTGGAGAAAAGATAACCATGAGCAAGAGTCCATACTGCACGAAACTCCTACGCCGTGTTCAAGGAAGCAAAACAGGTGCGAAGCAACGACTAAGGTGGCAGTCGAAAGAAAAGTCACTAAAGATCTCCAGGAATTGGAAAAAAGTACTGTCAAAAGAACTTAATTTTGTGCTGTGTATAACTGAAGTTCCTAGTAACAATCTCGTATTTGTCAAAGTGACGTATTTAATTTCGTTTTGCATTATTTTATTTTCTATTATCTACTTTGATAAAATAAATCTAAATTAAAAAGTATTTGTGGCGTGTCGCGTGTGGAATTTTACTGTTTTTAGCCTTTCCATGGTCTTCTTTCGCAGGTGAGATGCACATACCAAATTGTTTTCAAGTCCGTTCAAACACTCAATGCAAATGCGTCACACATGCATAAATTTCAAAAACTACAAACAATATCTCTCAGCTCTCGACATTTTAATATCGAACACCCGTCACCAACATGTGGCAACAAAATACACCACACAAGTGACAGAATTCTTCTCGTATGGGCAGGCATCGTTTCAGTCGCTTGTTAACCACTGTCTGTGTCTGATTTCCTTCCATTGTCATTGTTTCGTTTCTTTTACTTCGCCGAAGTTCGACCCGAGGACTGGACACATCCCATACAGCATGTACAGAAAGAAATACTGAAGGCGGTCTGGATATCGCGGTGGATGATATGATTATTAATCTTGGCAATTCATCAAGCTCTGACAAAACAATGATGGTGTGATGATGGTAGGGACAGTGAAGGGTTGGAGGGTGCCAAAGAAACCCTTGCCAAGTGACTGAGGTTAATTTATTTCTTGGTGTCAGTTCGCTTCCGTCAATCGATAATAGAGCACAGGCTATTGTTTCCCGTCATAGTGTTCAAAACACCGTCCGTCATTCAATAGCCTACAATATTCGACAATATAAAACCACGGCAAAAATATCGCCACAGAGAGGCTTGTTTGAGTGCTCAGTGTTAAATATGTCTTTACCTTAACTTTACTTTTGCTTTATCACGAAAGCTAATATTAACCGTAGAGAGTCGCGATTCAGTGAGTGTGCATGGTGTTATCTGTCAACTACTGTAGTGAGCTGTGGACGACCTCCACTCAGACTCTTGTTTCATGTTAAAGTGAGTGAGTTTTTTTTAATATTCATTAGCTGTAGAGTGTTTGCCCTCTTTGTCATAATTATTGAATTGAATGCCTATGATAAAGGTATCATAGCTTCGGTGTGTAATTTATTTATTCATCTAAAAGTATCGTATTTCTCTGTTTGAATGTCCTCGGCGTTGACTCAGGATCGTTTTGTAAAATATATTACGTATAATTGTACCGAAATAATGTCTGAAGTGTAGCGCTGTGTATTATTCGAATCAGTTGATTTACAACACTAAAAACTTAGCAACACAGCTCAGCTATTCCAAGCTCCCAACATATCCTTCGCCTAGTTTCCTTCGAAATACAGGGTGTAGGTGAGAAGCATGCTCAGAATTCTTGCCGTGTGGCGATTGGACGTAGGGTCTTGTTATGTGGCGACCGTGGGTTGCGGAGAGGAAAAGCGGGACAAAGTGACAGGAAGGCTGTCAGTATCGAATGCGCGGGGTGGGCAATACTGTATTGGTCCCATAATTTACGCGTGTAATAGCGGACATACCTCCAATTTTATTATACAAATCGTGATCTAAAACGGGATAGTGGGTGGGTAACATCTATTACTACATGACCCCCAAAATTATTATTCATTATTACAATGGGTATTTTGACTATTTTCAGTAGTGTAGAAAATAGTATCGCCTTGTTCCGGGCTCCTATAGAGCTTACATTTTCTTTCGATCTTTCATTTGCCATAGGACGCTCCACCGGCGTATGGTTATATATTACCAGCTTCTTGTTTAGTAGTCAGGTAATGGAAGCAATGGGAACTGTGTGCTACAATTTTCCTTGCATGTAACTAAGCAAATTATTGTTGTTAAGAGAACGTAAAATGCACCAAGAATTATATGATCTTCAGCTGTGTGCAGTGAGAAAACTCTGCATGTGTCCATTCCTTATGTATTGGGTTGGTGCATAAGTCCGTAGCGTTTTCCAAAAGTTGATCCACATCAAGTTCATAAGTTCATTAAACACATCAGATATACATAAGAGAGAAGTGGATCATCAGTAACAAATTCTCCTTCACTATCTACAACAGTCTGCCAACTCTGTGGTAATTTTTCGATTCCACACCTGTAGAAATCACGTGGTTTTGAGTTGAAGAATTCGTCAAGCCATGTTCGGAGCACATCTTCATCCGGAAAGGAAGTTCCTTGAAGGATGTTCGATAGAGAGCGGAAAAGGTGAAAATCTGAAGACGCAAGATCGGGCGAATAACGTGCTTGCGGAATGATTTCCCAGCCCAACTCCTGTTTAATGCTTTTTGACAGGTTAGCAGAATGCTGGCGGGTGTTATCATGGAGGAGCATCACTTCATGCAGTCTTGCTGGTTGTTTTTCTTGGATTGGATCTGCAAGCCGTCTCAGTTGTTGGCAATAAATGTCAGCAGTGATGGTTATACCCCGGGGAAGCAATTCGTAGTAAAGCACACCGCCGTTGTTCCACCAGATGCATAAGATTACTTTTTGTGGATGCGCGCAGGTCTTTGTACGGGGAGTTGCTTGTTTGTTTGGGCTTAACCATTCCTTTCTTCTCCTTATGATAGCGTAAAGACACCATTTCTCATCACCAGTAACGATATAGGATAAGAATGGTCGATGTTGTTCACGAGTCAATCGATGACTAGCAAGCAGAGATGCACATATGGCCAACCGCTGATTTTTGTGATTTTGGCTTTGAGCATGCGGTACCTATACACCGGATTTTTGAACCTTACCCATTGAATGCAAATGTCACTCAATGGTGGAATGATCACAGTTCATCACATTTGCCAGTTCTCGTGTACACTGACGTGGATCATTGTGTTTTAATGCGTTTAAACGATCTTCGTCAAATTGTGACGGCCTTCCTGAACGAGGGAAGTAACTAAGGTCAAAACGACCCACCTTAAAATGAGAAAACCACTTTCTTGCCGAGCTCTCTCCAATAGCATTGTCCCCATACACAGCGCAAATGTTTCTGGCCGCCTCCGCTACTTTCGTCCCTCTATTGAATTCAAAGAGAAGAATATGTCGGAAATGTTCCAATTTCTCCACTTGGCAGTTCATTTTCTAGCGTCCACAACTCCTCTCACTATCTGCAAATGACAAAACTTCAATATGTAAAATCAAGAACAAACTTTGAACTACAAATCAACAATGACAGTCGATAAATAAAACCATAGCCACCGGAATACCAACAAGCAAAACAAAAACGCTACGGACTTATGCACCAACCTGATATTAATGATGCGAAATGTCAGCTAACGTTGTGTCACATACAACACTCGCAGTCTCTAAATGTTGCTCATTTTCCCGTAAATTACAGCTGTTTATGTTTGAATTGCGTATAAGATCGTGACAAAGAAAGTGTTTCTCCAATTGGATGATTGTATTTAACTGTAAGCACGTCTTACAATCTTACTTACTTAATTCCTGCCGCTCCTTCCGGAGCATAGGGCCTTGGCGAAATTTCTCCTTGCAGTACGGTTCCTGGCCATTCTCTTCACTTGACTCCAGTTCTTGTCCACCTCTGCAATTTCATTTTCGATCATCCTCTTCCAGGTCTTCTTAGGTCGAACTCGCTTCCTGGCGCCTTGAGGATTCCAGTCTAGCGCCGCCCTCTCAATAGCTCCGTCCGGCTTCCTTAGTGTGTGACCAATCCAGCGCCACTGGATGCTAATCGGTTGTTGCTTGGTGACAGTCCAAAGATCTTCATTTGAGATTATGTCCGGCCACCTCACATTCATGATGTGACGCAGACATCTGTTAATGAACACCTGTAGCTGATTGTTGATCGGTTTTGTGACTTTCCATGTTTCACAGCCGTAGAGAAAAATCGACTTTACGTTGCTATTGAAAAGGCGGAGAGCTTGGTCTTCCTGGAAATGTTTCTATTTCTCCAGATGGGGTAGAGCTGGACAAAGGCACCATTTGCCTTCCTGATACGGCTTCGAACATCTTCCTCTGCTCCCCCATCATTTGTGACTATACTTCCAAGGTAGAGGAAGGACTCAACTCGCTCAATTTCCTTTCCGTTGACGGTCAAGCTAGTCGTGATGTCAGAATTTATCCTCATCTCTTTGGTCTTGTTGGTGTTGATCATCAGTCCTGCACGTTCTGCTTCTCTCTGCAACCTCCCCAGCTTATCTTCTATGTCTCGGTACCGTTGTGCCATAAGACAAATGTCGTCTGCGAAATCCAAATCTTCAAGCCTGTCATTTATACCCCATTGAATACCCCTCTTCCGTCCTCCCATTACCTTCTTCATCACACTATCCAGGACCAACAGGAACAGAGTGGGGGAAAGGACACACCCCTGTCTCACTCCGGAACTGACCTTTATCTTTTCTGTTAATTTGCCTTCGTGGAACCTGGCACTCATACCCTTCGTACATCTCTTCCATGATTCTGATGATCTTTGTTGGAATTTTATATTCCTCGAGGGTCTTCCACATGATTCTTTGATTTACAGAGTCGAAGGCTTTCTCGAAGTCAACAAATGTGAGGTAAAGGGTATTCCGCCACTCCACACTCTGCTCCAGGATGATTCGTAGGGTGTTAATGAGATCCACACAGCTGCGATGTTGTCGAAATCCAGCCTGTTCCTTCCGAAGCCTTTTTTTCTACACAGTCTTTTATACGATTCAGGATGACTCTCGCCAGCACTTTGCTTGGAATGGACAGCAAGGTGATACCCCTCCAGTTGTTACAGTTTGTGGTGTCCCCTTTCTTCGGCAACTTGGTTATCAACCCCTTCTTCCAGTTGGTTGGTATTTTCTCCTCCTTCCAGATCTTCTCCAACAGCGGGTGCAGCAGATCGATCGTAATATCCAGGTCTGTTTCAGTACTTCCGCTGGGATATTATCCCGACCTGGTGCCTTCCCGCACTTCATCTGCTTCAATGCTGTACGTATTTCGCCCCGAGTTGGGGAGTCGAGGCTGATGCTTGGGTCACTTTCTGCTTCCTCTTCATCTTCTCCTCGCTGCTTACTTTCTGGTCCTCTATCTCTATTAAGAACCTCCGCAAAGTGTTCTCTCCATCTTGTCAGCTGCTGTTCACACGTCGTGAGGATCTCGCCTGTCTTGCTCTTCACAGGCCTAGTTTTATTAAAACCTTTCTTCGAAAGCATCTTTGTGATGCCATAGAGCTCCTTAACGTCCCCCCTTCTTGCCGCTTCTTCTGCTTTATCCGCTGTCTCGGAGTCCAACACCTGGAATTTATTTCTGAGCTCCAGTTTAAATTGGTCGAATCTCTGCTGGTTCTTAAGCTTGCCCACATCAAACTTGTTGTGCCGAGTGTTAAACTTTCTGCGGACTGCGACGATCTTCATGCGGAAGTTGGCAACCACAAGATGATGGTCACTACCAACGTCCGCTGCTCTCTTGTTCCTAACATCTTCCAAGCTTCTTCTGAACCTCCTGCTCACCGCGATGTGATCAATTTGATTTTCTGTGACTTGATCAGGAGACACCCAGGTGACCTTGTGGCACCGCCTATGAGGAAATACCGTGCCACCCATCACCAAATCCTGACTGGCGCAATATTCCGTAAATTTCTCCCCATTGTCATTCATCTCACCAAGGCCATGTTTACCCATGATCTGCTCCAACCCCTCATTGTTTGAGCCCACCTTCGCGTTGAAGTCTCCCATAACAATGAGAATGTCCTTCTTACTTGTTTGTCTTGTGACATCTCGCAGCATTTGGTAGAATTCTTCCTTCTTCTCTGGCTCTGATTGTTCTGTAGGCGCATAGCATTGGATGATGATCACATTCCTGATCTTTGTCTTGAATCTAGCAAACATGAGCCTACTAGGGTGAAGATGTAAATGAGCATTTTAAAAAAAATTGTCACCAGTTGTTTGGTTTATTAACTTGCGGTAATATTTTCCATAGGTACTGAAAACTGGGCACGGTTGGATTTTAAGGTGGAACCGCATGTGCTATCATATATCGCTTTCTTGCAATACCTGGAATATGTATATAATTATAAAATGATTATTGGTTAAATAAGGATTAATAGATAGGCTATTATAATTACAATGATTAAATAAATATTACAGAAGGAATGATGCATTGTTAGTGAATATTAGGCCTATCGGTACGGCGAATAGCCTATAACTCGTAGCATCCGTCACAATTTAGCATTTAAACGGGTCACGTTAATGCATAATATACTAATATAACAACCGGATAGCAAATTATAATAATATTCTCACATATAACATATTTAATTTGCACCAACTTAATTATTGCAGTCTAAGATATGTTTGACCACTGCCGTTTGAAATGTGCAAATCGCACACTTTGTAGGCAAGCTGTTTGTTATGGTCATTTCTGATGTGAAGTTTTACTAATTACCCTTTTAGGTGACACCTGTCTTTGGAATATTCATGAAAGGCCAACCCTCTAGTTCTTATTTCATAAGTTGAACGCATAAAAACAAAACCACTATCCGAAATAATAAAGAAGATAATCATGAACGAACGATTCACTGCCAATGAAAATAAAATGGAGATTCGCGGACCGGAAGTTCGCTATGCATAAGCTTCGGTGCCATTTTAACTCGTGGAAGCTCAATACGGTTACGGTACCATACAATTCAGTCACTTCCTGTAAACATTTATTATGTGACACTCCTATTCTCTACTCTCTCAACCCTCCTCAGTAAAACAGTCATTTATATCAGCTCTTCTCAGGTAGACGGTATTTTATTTGTGTTCGTAACATCTCATCCCATCTGCGTGATAGTTCGCTCGTTGAAAAGGAGGTGTATTAAGATATTTAGTAACTCTTTGCTGATTTTGTAATTAGGAGCATTCCTACAATTGACTATTGGTCTCATTGGGCACTCCTTTTTGTGTATTTTAGGTTGTCCCCTCAATGACGGTATTTTCGGGTTCATGTTTATTAGTGATAGTTTGTATTCACATAGTGGAAGCGCGCGAATTATTTCTCATTACTGTCCGGTTTGGGAATCGTTTTATCTTGATTTTTGTTTGGCTATAATTTGGTCTATTTTTCTTGGTGGGAAATTGTTTTCCTTTGCTATTTGCTTAATGGTTGTTATTTCCTTATTATAGTTGTCTTTTGACATGGGTATGTTTAAAGCCCTGTGCACCATTGGGTTGAACCCCGCTAATTTGTGCGTACTGGGGTGATTAGACTGATTATCGATTGTATGCGAGGTTTGTGTGGCTTTCCGGAATATGGAATATGACAGTTCGTTATCTTTACGTTCAATAGTTATGTCGAGATAATTTATTTTTCGGTCTGTTTCAGATTCCTTAGTGAATTTGATTGAGTGGTGTAGGCTATTAATGGATTGGAGAATTGTTTCTTTGTTAGTTCAGTATCGTAGATGCAGATTACATCATCTACGTATCTTTTCCATATTACTATTCTCTTTGTTGAAGTCGGTTTCTTTTGCCGAATTGTTGGATTTTAAGTTGTTTTCGATAGTGTTGATTGCATCAATAATAGGAATGTTGGTGTACATGTTAGTTACATCGAAAGATACAAGCCTCAAGCTAGGCTTCATTTGTAGGGTGTTCAATGCTGTTACTAATTCCGTTGTGTTCTTTACAGAGTTGTTTTTGTCGTTGGAAAGGCGGTGTTTTAATATTGTTAGTAACTCTTTGCTGATTTTGTAATTAGGAGCATTCCTACAATTGACCATTGGTCTCATTGGGCACTCATTTTTGTGTATTTTAGGTTGTCCCCTCAATGACTGTATTTTCGGGTTCATGTTTATTAGTTTTGATTTTTCAGCTTTGGTATGTATTCTGTTTCTTTTAATGCACTTTTTATTTGTTTTTGGAATTTGTTGGTGGGGTCTTTTGTTAATTCCTTGATTTCGTTGTTGTTTAGGAATTCGACTGTTCTTTCAATGTATTCTATTTTGTTCAAAATTACTGTGGTATTTCCCTTATCTGCTTTTGTGATGATTAAGTCATGTTCTTTTTATTTTTTGTTTCAGTGACTTTATTTCTTTTAGTTGTTTGTTGTTTTGAATATTATTGCTTTCGCCCTCTCGTTTGAGGATTTTTTTGGCTTCGTTGGTGGCAAGATTTTTGGTTAATTCCCTGTCTTCTGCTGGGAGCTTTTGACTGGCTATCCCGATATCTGTGATTAACTGTTTTATATTATGGTTTGTGTGTGCGTCTGTGCAGTTGTATTTCAAACCTTTGTCTAACATATTCATTTCATTTTGAGAAAAGGTTACGTTCGTTCTGTTTTTACCCTGCCGTGGAAATTGAATTCATTGTTATTCGTGTGTTGTTCATTAGATTGATTTTTCTGTGTTTCTCCTAGCTACCTTAGTTTATATTCTAGCGTTTCTTGCTTCCTCGTTGCTCTGATTTTGATGGTGTCCTGTAGGTGCTCGGTA
This sequence comes from Meconema thalassinum, assembly GCA_946902985.2. Taxonomy (NCBI): domain Eukaryota; kingdom Metazoa; phylum Arthropoda; class Insecta; order Orthoptera; family Tettigoniidae; genus Meconema; species Meconema thalassinum. The sequence goes on along the minus strand of OX336390.1, from coordinate 478,421,536 downwards.
AAACTGTCCCATTGGGATGCGTGCCAGAAGTTACTTAGTTGTAATTGAATATCGTATAGTTGCTGGTTGATTTTTTGCTCTCTTATGTATGCAAATCTTAGTTCGTTTTTTATCCAAAGCGCTTTGGCTTGTTTAGTTGAAATGATTGAGGCTGGTGTAACCGGTACGGTTTTAATTGGTACGTATTTAGGGGTGAGATTTAGTTCTATACAGTTTTTGTTGAACCAAATTGACTTGTCTATGTTCATGAGTTTAAGCCTGAGTGTTTCGAACCTCTTGGCTTCACGATTTGCCTGACTGGCCGTGAACATTGTGAGGTTTGATAGATAGATAGATTTTTATTAATTCCATTTGATCAAATACATGCATTCAATACATTTTTGATATAGGACACGTCAGAATTTACATGCATAAAATAAAAGAACTAACAGGTATATATTACTAAGATTATAACTATTTATAACTTATTATAATAGCAAATCTTAATCGATACAATCTTATTGCACAACTATTTACACCTCACTCTATTATCATAATATGAAAACTTAATTCTATAAATACAACAACATACAGCTAGGTATTAAAATTAAATTAAAAAAGTAAAATATAGTTATAGATTCCATCACTCCTATATGCTAAAATATTCAACTACTGAGTAAAAACAATGGCACTGCAGATAAGCTTTCAACATTCTATCAAAGGTTTTCATTTTTGGGGCCAGTTTTATATACTGGGGTAGTTTATTGTATAATTTAACTCCAGTGTGAAAAGTTCCTTTTTGATATATGCTTGTGTGTGTGTGTGTGAAATATGAATGTTTTGATTTTGTCTTGTGTTATGCCTATGAACATCATTGTTTGTTTTAAGAAAAACATCTTTATTCATTAAATTCTTTTTAAAAAACATAATACTTTCAAAGATATATATGCAGGGCAGTGGGAGAATGTTTAAATCTTTAAACAGAGGTCTACATGATTCTCTAGAGTTTACATTTGCCATAATTCTAATCGCCCTCTTTTGTATCCTAAACGTGCTTAGTACATCTGGCGACATACCCCAAAAAATGATCCCATATCTTAAGTATGAATGGAAATAAGCAAAATAAGTATTTCTTAATGTGTGCATGCTAGTGCAGGTTTTCAAAATACGTAACGCAAAGCACATCGAGTTCAGTTTAGTATTCAGATATTGTGTATGTTTATTCCATTTCAAGGCTTGTTGTATCCATAGTCCTGAAAACTTTGTTTCTGATTTATTTTCTATTTGATGACCATTTAATGTTATATTGGGCATCGCAGGATTCCTATTCTGTATAGTGTGGAAATTTAGACATACTGTCTTTTTATAGTTTATTATGAGGCGATTATCTTGTGACCATTTGGTTAACTCTCCTGTAACGGAGTCAGCAGACTGCTGTATGACCTGTTTAGTTTCACCTTTTATTACGAGTGTTGTATCGTCCGCAAACAAAATTTCCTTATGTGAATGAACGTTCTGTGTTATATCATTGATATATAGAAGAAAGAGTAGTGGGCCCAAAACCTATCCCTGGGGTACTCCAAATTCAATAATTCCCTCATTGGACAATGTTTCATTAAGTAATTTGGTTCCATCATCCTTGTGTCTCAAGCTTACTATTTGTTTACGCCTTGTTAAGTAAGACTCTATCCATTTATTAGCTAGACCTCTAATAACATATTGATTTAGTTTGGTAAGGATGATTTTATGGTCAACAACATCGAATGCTTTCGATAAATCCAAGAATAGGCCAGTTACATGTTCCTTATTGTCAATTAATTTCAGTATACAATTACTACATTCGTAAATTGCTGTCTGAATCCATGTTGTGAGTATGATAATATTTTATTTTTTTCTATGAAACTTATCAGTCTCTTATACATAATTTTTTCCACAATTTTTGCAATACCAGTTGGTAAGGTAATAGGACGATAGTTATCTAATTCATCTTTTGAACCGTTTTTGTGCACTGGAATTACTTTTGATAACTTCAAAATATCCGGGTAAGTGCGTAAGTGGATTTATTATATTTTCTGCACATTTCTTTAAAATTGCATCAGGGATGCCATCAATGCCAGCACAGAATTTATTTTTTAGCTCTTTTATAACTATTCTTACCTCTTCACTTGTGACATGATTTAAAAATAAAGAATCACTGCATATATTTATTTTATTATTAGAATTTAGTGTATTTACCTGTGATTTATTTATTAATTTTTGTGGAATTTCCAGAAAATAGTCATTAAAAGTGTTTGCTATTTCCTCTGGATTATTAATCACTTTATTATTTCTGGTCAGTGTATTGTTCCTTTGTATTTTAGCAGATTTTCCAGTTTCTTTCTTTATCACGGACCACATAGCCCTGTTTTTATTAGATGATTGGGAAATAAAATTATCATTATGCATTTTCTTTGCTAGTCTTATTACCTTATTTAATATGCTAGTGTATTTTTTGTAGTATAAATTGAATTCAGGTGTTGTGTGGTATTGTTTATATAATTTGTGTAGAAATTTCTTTCTTTGACATGAATTTATAATCCCTGTTGTTATCCAATTGCTAGTTTTGTTATTTTGAACAGTTCTTCGTTTAAAGGGGAATGCTATTTCAAAATAGTGTTTTAGGGTACTGTTAAATGCATTAAATTTATCATTTACATTTTCTAGTTCATACATTTCTGACCATGTTTCCTTATTTAATAAGTCATTGAAATATGTAACATTTGATTCAGTGAATGACATGCACTTTGATTTTACTCCATTATCATTATTATTGATTACTTCAGATACTTCAAAACTCAGTATTTGTCCATGGTGGTCACTAAAACCCGGACAATAGACTTCTATTGAATGGTGATATTTATCTGTATTTATAAAAATTTGATCAGGAGTGGTTTTACTAAATTTTGTTATTCTTGTTTGTGTATTTACTGTAGGTTTCAGTCCATAGGAAATTAGTAACTGTGTTAATAATTCACAATTTCTATCAAGTTTTAAGAAATCCACATTTACATCCCCACAAATTATTATATCGAAATTTACTTTGCTCATGTTATTGAGTAACAATTCTAATTTATCTATAAATGTAAAACAAAAATACTGGAATGCAGCCGAAATAAATCAGAAACCTCTATGGAGATCAAATTGACAGGTGAAAAGCTGAAGGAAGTAGAAGACTTCTGTTACTTAGGAAGTAGAATAACCAGTGATGGACGAAGCAAAGAGGATATAAAAAGTAGGTTGGCTCAGACAAAGAAAGCTTTTCTACAAAAAAGGAATCTGCTGACATCGAATATAGATTTAGGTATTAGGAAGTCAATTTTTAAAGCCTTTGTCTGGAGCGTGGCGCTCTATGGAAGTGAAACTTGGACTATTGGTGCAGCAGAAAAGAGGAGAATAGAAGCATTTGAAATGTGGTGTTACAGGAGAGTGATGAAGATCAGATGGATAGATAGGGTTACAAACATAGAGGTATTAAGACGAGTGGGAGAGGAGAGATGTTTCTGGCGACTGCTAATGAAGAGAAGAGATAGGTTGGTAGGACACATACTAAGACACCCAGGAATAGCAAGCTTAGTTATGGAAGGAAGGGTCGAGGACAAGAACTGTAGGGGTAGACCAAGGTTACAATATGTTAAACCGATTGCCGCAGATGTAGGGTGAGGTAGTTATGTAGAGATGAAACGATTAGCTCAGGACAGGGAGGCATGGAGAGCTGCATCAAACCAGTCAAAAGACTGAAGACTCAAACAACAACAACAACAGAGGAAACTTTCCTGACGGAGAACGGTATACGCATACAATTATTAACTTAAACTGCTGAATTTTTACGGCAGAGAATTCAAAATCCTGTTCCATAATTGGATAATCATAAGCTGTTATCTGTTCATGATCTAAATTATTTCTTAAGAAGATGCAAGTACCACCATGGCTAATATTAGATCTAGAGTATTTACTAGCTTGTATAAACCCTGGGAATTGGATTAATTCAAGTTGTTCCTCTTTCAGCCAATGTTCTGAAATACATAGTGTTGAGATGTCTTTAAGTTCATTTTTAAGCATTAGATTTATGTAATCAATTTTATTATAAAGAGACTGGACATTCTGGTGGTAAATTTTAAATTTGTTACTTTTGCAAGCTTGTGTTGGTGATTTATTTACATTATTATTATCATAATTGTTATTATTATTGTTGCTAGACAAATCTGAAATACCATTGTTGCACTCCGTTAAATTTGACTTCAAAAGATGTGAATGCCAAACCTCACGTTTGGCTTCTTCTACCAGTTTCCCTGCTTCCACTCTAATGATATTACTGTTGAATTATTCTTACCATTTGAATTTACAATTTTGCAGATTTCATCACTAAGATACTCTTTTCCTAATCTATTTAAGTGTAGGCCATGCCGAGTGTGGAACTTCCTGTCTAATTTACTTACATCTACAATTTGGACATTTGGAAAACTCTTACAAATTTTATGAATTTTTCCATTTGTAGCCTCTATTTCTACATTTACACATGATTTGGGAATTAAATCGTATCTCTGCGGAATGTTAACAATAATGACATTTGTTTTTTGCATGGATGGCAATGTACCCTTTAAATCTTTGATTACCTTTTTACTCTCATTTCTATAGACGTCGTTTGCTCCAGCGATGATCACTGCGTAGTCCTTTGCAGTAAGGGACGCACACTCTCCTATCATCCCGTTCGTGACTTCTGCAATTTGAGCTCCTGGCTTCACTGTCGAAGTGACCTCCATTTCTCGGCTTCTCTCCAATACGCTTGCTGCTACATCTCGCCCGTGGCTATCCGCAAATATCCGCATCTTCCTGGATTTTCTCTTTATCACTTACTTCTTTTCTTCTTGAGGAAAGTCATCATTTTCTTCGACAAGCACTCCAAATTAATTTGAGACGGGAATTTCAGTTACATGTACTTCATTTATAGGCCTAGGCTTATTCAATCTTACCTTACCAGCAATCACTGTCGACCAAGTTTCCTTGCTTTCCTCTCTGTTTCCTTTTAATTTATTCAACTCTTCCATTAACTTAGCAATATCTTCCTTTAGCAGCTTTATAATTTCGTCTTTTGAGGACAGTTCGTTTCTCAGGTTATGACATTCGCATGACGGTAGCGGTAGGCCTACATTACGACAATCGGTTTCACTTTTCTCCTCATTCAATTTTACCTGAGATCTTGTGATGATTTTATTTGCATTTTTTACTTTTATTTTGCACGACGAGCATAAATCCGTTACGGTTACACAACCTGACGAGACACTAACACTGTTTACTGTCGTCATACTAGAGATCTAAGTTAGCCTAGATGTTTACACCAAATTTAATTTAATTATTACTACCTAATAGAATTAATCTAATTACCTACCAATAAAGAAGAATGTGAAATACGTATATCTTCCAATCGGGTGAAGTCTCGTAAAAGCACCACTGCTCTACTTGGTTCAAACAGTGATTGAAGAAGTCACCGAATCTTTGGATACACGTTCCCACAACTTAGTTTAAGTTTATTAAATTATCAACAAGAATTTCTAAATACTATCAATATTCCGTATTACACTTGATCTAAGGAAAGTAACTTTATAGATTTTAAGCCTCTGTTATAATATTTTACCACTTTTATCAAATATTTACACTAGCTGCTATTTCACTACACTTTCACTGTGACGCCATCTTGAAGCCATTTTTCAGTGTTGCCTAAGTGAACAAAAGTTTGGTGCTTTTCAGTCGGTCAACACACGAATGTACCCAAAAAGAGCTGGTTTGTGCCCTAATCCTGAAATAAATTACATGAGATTAATAAATACACTAGGATGACCAGTTTCGATCATCATCAGATCCATTACACATAGGCTATAACATCTACAGTATGTTTGAGAATACAGGTGAAAAATATTTACAATATGTACAATTATTTAGTTGCAATATTGGTAATGCAACTGTCGGTGTATGCTAATTAATCTCATGTAATTTATTTCAGGATTAGGGCACAACCCAGCTCTTTTTGGGTACATTCGTGTTGACCGACTGAAAAGCACCAAACTTTTGTTTACTTACGCAACAATGAAAAATGGCTTCAAACCTCACAATGTTCATGGCCAGTCAGGCAAATCTTGAAGCCAAGATGTTCAAAACACTCAGGCTTAAACTCATGAACATAGACAAGTCAATTTGGTTCAACAAAAACTGTATAGAACTAAATCTCACCCCTAAATACATACCAATTAAAACCGTACCGGTTACACCAGCCTCAATAATTTCAACTAACGAAAAACGAACTAAGAAAGCAAAAAATCAACCAACAACTACATGATATTCAATTGCAACTAATTAACTTCTGGCACGCATCCCAATGGACAGTTTTACCGAGCACATGACACCATAAAAATCAGAGCAACGAGGAAGCACGAAACGCTAGAATATGAACTAAGAAAACTAGGAGAAACACAGAACAATCAATCTAATGAAAAACACATGAATAACAATGAATATAATTTCCACAGCAGGGTAAACAACAGAACGAACCTAACCTTTTCTTAAGATGAAATGAATATGTTAGACAAAAGGTATGAAATACAACTGCACAGACACACACACGAACCATAATATAAAACAGTTAATCACAGATATCGAGATAGCCAGTCACAAGCTCCCAGCAGAAGACAGGGAGTTAACCAAAAGTCTTGCCACCAACGAATCCAAAAAAATCCTCAAACGAGAGGGCAAAAGCAATAACATTCAAAACAACAAACAACTAAAAGAAATAAAGTCACTGAAACAAAAAATAAAAAGAACATGACTTAATCATCACAAAAACAGATAAGGGAAATACCACAGTAATTTTGAACAAAACAGAATACATTGAAAAAACAGTCGAATTCCTAAACAACAACGAAATCAAGGAATAAACAACAGACCCCACCAACAAATTCCAAAAACAAATAAAAAGTGCATTAAAAGAAACAGAATACATATTGACCAAAGCTGAAAAATCAAAACTAATAAACATGAACCCGAAAATACCGTCATTGAGGGGGCAACCTAAAATACACAAAAAGGAGTGCCCAATGAGACCAATAGTCAATTGTAGGAATGCTCCTAATTACAAAATCAGCAAAGAGTTACTAAAAATCTTAATACACCTCCTTTCCAACGACAAAAACAACTCTGTAAAGAACACAACGGTATTAGTAACAGCATTGAACACCCTACAAATGAAGCCTAGCTTGAGGCTTGTATCTTTCGATGTAACTAACATGTACACCAACATTCCTATTATTGATGCAATCAACACTATCGAAAACAACTTAAAATCCAACAATTCGGGAAAAGAAACTGAAGAGATTGTGAGATTACTGAGGGTCGTTCTCAGCCAAAACGTGTTTCAATTCGACAATAAAATGTACACACAAACAGAAGGCCTAGCGATGGGGTCCCCACTAAGCGGACTAATCTCTGACATCTTCATTAATGCACTAGAAAATGAGTTCCTAAAAAAGACTTCAACAAAGGGAATAGTAATATGGAAAAGATACGTAGATGATGTAATCTGCATCTACGATACTGAGCTAACAAGCGAAGAAACAATTCTCCAATCCATTAATAGCCTACACCACTCAATCCAATTCACTAAGGAATCCGAAACAGACTGAAAAATAAATTATCTCGACATAACTATTGAACGTAAAGATAACGAACTGTCATATTCCATATTCCGGAAAGCCACACAAACCTCGCATACAATGGATAATCAGTCTAATCACCCCAGTACGCACAAATTAGCGGGGTTCAACTCAATGGTGCACAGGGCTTTAAACATACCCATGTCAAAAGACAACTATAATAAGGAAATAACAACCATTAAGCAAATAGCAAAGGAAAACAATTTCCCACCAAGAAAAATAGACCAAATTATAGCCAAACATAAAAATTAAGATAAAACGATTCCCAAACCGGACAGTAATGAGAAAAAAATTGCGCGCTTCATCTATGTGAATACGAACACATATAAAATCACTAATCTTTTCAAAAAGCAAGGAATAAGAATAGCATTCACAACGAACAATACGACCGGGAGGCACCTGCAAAATAATAATCAAAATAAACAAGACCCGTATTCAAAGTCAGGGGTATATTCTATTACATGTCAAGACACTGGTTGTCAAGCTAATTACATTGGACAGAGTGGAAGACGAGTCGACACAAGTTATAATGAACATAGGAATGCGATAAGATACGGAACACATTCAGCCGTATGCGAACATATGTGTGACACGGGGCACAGCTTTACTAAAATCGAGACTGACCTAAAAATAATTCATCACGAATCGAAAGGCAGAGAGCTCTCGACATAAAGGAAGCAATCCCAATAATCTAAATGAACACACTTTTATGGAGAGTTCACCCCTTTTCACTCTACTAAAAAACACACCCTGTCGGAAACAAGACACAATTTAGCGATACAGCCAAGCTATATAATAAGGGGGGGGGGGGAAATAGCGGTGGTTATAGGTACATGTTATCTGGATCAGGTGTACTATGTACTTTTTTCTGCAATAAACCTAGGCCGGTATGCGCGGCAGTATTAAAGGTGCCGGGACGTCTTCAATAGACCGGGAAACGCTTAGTTCGAATGTCTTCTTAGTGCACGCGTGGCGAAGACAGTTCCACGGTCTTTAATAGTTGTAGATCTTCCTGTATTCAATAACATACATTCTTATCTAGATTTGGCAACGTCAAACAAATTAACATTGCACCGACCTCAGAGAGCACATAGGAACAAAAGGGGGGAGAAAGGGAAAAACCAGTTTCGTCCAGTTAACACTCGGGTTAGTCGACCAAAACTGGTGCCAGAGTGAACACGAAACTGCTCGGAGTCACAGTAAGGAAGACAAACTGGATAAGTATTAGTCTGTATTATTACAGTATAACCATAGTTGATTTTGTATAACCATATAATCACCCCAAACAGACAAACTCCGGATTTGTATCACCATTTTAGCATTTCACCTAACATTAGATATACTACAATTAGCATACACCGACAGTTGCATTACCAATACTGCAACTTAATAATTGTACATATTGTAAATATTTTTCACCTGTATTCTCAAACATACTGTAGATGTTATAGCCTAAGTGTAATGAATCTGATGATGATCGCTTGACGATCGAAACTGGTCATCCTAGTGTATTTATTAATCTCTTGTAATTTATTTCAGGATTAGGGCACAACCCAGCTCTTTTTGGGTACATTCGTGTTGACCAACTGAAAAGCACCAAACTTTTGTTTACTTAGGCAACACTGAAAAATGGCTTCAAACCTCACAATGTACTGAAATGAGTAAGTCCAACGACCATACTCATGCCGAAATCAAAATGCTGAAGTATGTTTTAAAATAAGTCCCTGAGTTGACTGGACGCACGTAGCGTAAGCGTGTATTATTGCCCGAAGGCCTTTAGAGCTAGATCTACTAACATGGACCAGGCAGAATTTGATTATGGGGTGTTGGGTCATTACCATTTTTATCTTAGTTGGCCAGAATGTGACCTGGTGAGCAAAGAGAAATTAAGAGCTTGCTGAAGTCATCTAGTAAACTCAGGGACCTTAGTTGAGGCCAGAGCTGCGCTTGAACCTCCTTTGCTTGATTTGAACTTCCTGAGCGAAAGCGAGTCCGTGGTTAAGCGCAATTCCTAGGTACTTGGTGGCTGGTTGGCATCTAATCACTTCACCTGTCTGTTTGGTAGTCAGCCCGAAGGCTGGTTGGATCCTCAAAAGCACCACCATTACGTTATGTGAGTAGATACCCACAAAAACCCAAGGCAGCGCTATATTGAGGCGTTCTAGGCAAGAAGAGGAGTGAGGTAGTTTGCCATTGCTTTCCTCACTGAGTCAGAACAGTAGTCCTAACCCTATGAGTAGAACCTTTCACAGCATTCACAGGCACCGACTGTGCCCTGAATGCCATTACTAAGCACCACCCATACCTCAGTAGCTTCCATATAATCTCAGACATGAGTGAGACTGAGACATCGGTGAAAAGCCACCTTTTACTCTAGCCTATGCCAACTGACAAATGCAAATGTACTGTATTCATCAAGAGATGGCAAACAGGCCAATCACTTCACCAAAGAACGTAAAATCCTGGACAGTGGTGTGTTTGAATTTCTTTGTGAATAGAGTGGCAGTATATTTATTAATGTTACTCTTGATGCGCCAGGGTTCTAGAGTTTGTAGGGCGTCACATTTGAACCGAGTGTGTGTATCTTGCTGACTTACGAAGAAACCTTGGTTTGCAGATGACACTGAAACACTCTCACCCTCCTCGCTGGAATTGATTTACAATTAACTACCCTCATTACCACAAACCTACAGAATTTACTGCCTTTAAATACAGGCCACAAGTGATTTTAACATTACTCCCGACTTTGAATGGGCGCCAAGGTCGACCATATGGGTCTTCCTGAATAAAATAGAAGAAAATACGGTACATAACTGTTGCCCCGACTATGAAACTCCTTATCCCAGGTGTGGGGCATTTGGCATGCGTTTGCTGATGTACCAGGTTCATGCAAGACAGGAATATAAACACATATGAATTTTAAAGAGATAATCTATTGGCTGTACTATACACATATATACATAATATACAACACAAAATACCCTTCATACACTCGTGAAATAATACAGTACCTTGCCACTGAATTTAGGCTCTGAGAGCAGGAAAACACTTACGGCCATGTCAGACCCAGACATAACAGCCACCTACGTATATACACTGTACCGTCCGTACACAAAATATCTACACACGTTAGACTGGTTCACTCTACTTTCTTGCTTCTCGAACTGCACGTTCACGTCTCCATTCTCGCACGACTTCGATGAAATGTTTACGACAGAATTATCCTTTTAGGCGTGGTAAGTTATTACCGACAGCCCATGGTATGGATGGACCCATGAAATGTACGTAGCCTCCAATAGCCCGTAAGAGCTCAGTGGATAGCTAAAAATTAGTCACTGCTCGTTCGTATTACGATACCATGATCGAGTAATAACGACACTAAAATGCAAGTAGACAATGGACTTTCGTTGTTAAAGCAAGAAGACGATCTCTAACTGTTCGTTACGGAAACCATGTCACGTAAAACGACCCTGGGCGTTAGTAGTTCAGTGTTCTGCCGATAAAGCAATAAGACGAGCTCTGAACGCCAGACACGCCATTATATGCACTGGCGCAGGGCTACATAACCCCAACGTTTCTGCCGGAACTAAGTTGTGCGTGGCCCGCTCCTAGCGGAACATCCGTGTCAACACATGAACATCAGACAGTCAAAATCCACACTGACGTCACACAGTAGTTTCCACACGAAGTTCATGGGAGTTCATGCCATAAATAGCCTAGGTAATCCCACACAAGCCGAATTACTGCCTGTCTTTTCCGGGTATGTCACATATCCAGCACTCGAAAATACCACCTCATTGTACCTTTATAGTACAGCCACGAATCTAACATTTAACATTACTAGGTCAAAATGAAGCCATTAACCCCAAACCAAAATGTATTAAGTAGAAGCATTATTTCAGTCTCATATCCTTATTCCCAAAACGTAATAAATCGCAAAACCCCGTATTTTATAATATCAAATATCCAAAAACCGATAATTAATAAACAGTGATCCACGTTGGTTTTACCATCCAAAGATGAATCCGTCCACAAAAAAACACACACAGGCACAATAAAAATCATCTCTGCAACCCCACGTTAACCCAATATAATAAGATATGAATAAAATACCCCAAACTGACTGCACGAAGCAAAAAACCCGAGGGTGAGCTACTGTAACTGAATAAATTCGGTTACAAACGCCCCCGCAAGGATTAATCTTTAAACTACAAGGCTATAGATTTATCCTTGTCCCTCACACAAACACACTAGAACTCCTGTCTTGTCATCGTGAGCAAGATCTCTAGGTGACATATAGCTTGAGGTAAGCAACGTTATATGCACCTAGGACCTTGTCATCGTTGGTAATCAAGCTGTAGGCACATGCACCTACCCTGCGGTCTACAGCAAATGGACCGGAATGAAAAACCTCATGAATGCAACTCTGCTCTACCGACAGCAGATGCTCAGCTCGCAACAACACCAGATCACCTATCTTAATTTTTACCCCCTCCCTTCCCTGCTGTTTCAAAACCATCTTACCTACAACTACAATAATCCTCAATTTATTTAATCTCTTAGGGTACAGCTTCCCCTGTTGAAAATCCCAAAATCCTGCGAGACACACAAAAAGAAATCCTTCCTGCAAACTACTAACTGCCACGACCTCCGAACATAACCTACTGGTACCATCCCACATGGTCATCACCACCAGAAGACTAACAGACTGACTGTTACTAATCTCAAATATAACCTCATACAGCATCTGACCAATCACCTCAACAACACCCTCCATGTAAGAATGAGCTATAAGGTACCTATCTGCGATGTCAAAACTCTGCCCGTAGCCGTGAGTACATCCAGGTTTCACCGAGAACACCACCCTGTGTTCCCTCAGAACGTCAATCACCTCTGACTTCTGACCCTCGTCCAACATGGTATCTTTAACAACTGCCTCCACACAGTGAACATCATCACTCAACTCACGATCATCTCCCTTGACCCAGAAACAACAGTGATCAACATCACTCATTACATGATCATCTCTCATGACCCAGAAACAACATCACTCATCACATGATCATCTCTCATGACCAAAATACAACTTGATACCATGCCGATACCTAATTCTTTCTCCTCAGAAACCTCTTTAATCACCTGAATGCATCCAACGACACTAACAAAATCTCTACCACCAACCTGATAATCTAACCTAACCCAATCCTGTTGCTCACTCCACACAAACTTCACTTGCGCCTTACTGTAATCTAATCTACAGCTCTGGTCTCCAAACCTATCAGATCCTACATTGACATTATACTCTACGTTATCCTTTCCTCCAGAGCGTGAGCAGGAATACTATGCAAGGACTCTCCCCCTGCTCCATATAGTGAGTCCTGGCGAAGTTTAAACTTCCTGGCCTATCGCTTCTCTCAACCTGCCTTTCCATGCCACGCCCTCTATTTGCCTGCTCTACCTCACGTGGTCTGTTCCCCGGTTGGTTGTTTTTCCCGTACCCCTGACACTCATTGTTATTTCTTCCTCTCCCATGATTTTCATACCACATGTACCTATCTCCTCTACCTGGATCCCAATTCCTCTCTCTCCTCTGATTATAATTTTCTTCCTTTCGATTACCCCCATTTCTATGACGATGCCTACCTGTCTTTCTCAAGGTACCTAACCTTCCAAGTGACCTCTCTATGCCTGTAACAGCGACTATCTCCTGCACGCACACTGCAGTCCTAATGTCATCAGAGAAATTACATACTAACTTCGTAACAAGATTTTCACTCCCTCCTAGTTCCAAATGTTGACCACGTAGAATTCTACCTACAGTATCTTCCTCCATACTAGTCACTATCTCGCTAACCTGGCTAATATTCTCCTCTACCTTCTTCATACCATTCCCTAGCAAACTAATCTCGTGTTCTGCCGATAAAGCAATAAGACGAGCTCTGAACGCCAGACACGCCATTGTATGCACTGGCGCAGGGCTACATAACAGGCCGTTAGATGGGATTGGCTAAACCTTATTTTGGGCCTGGTTTTTTATTACGCTCCGGTTATGCAACTTTGGAAACGTAATAGCACGAACGGACGATGTGTGTTGGTAGACCTAGCGCCCTGTTTTTTTATGTCTTAAATGTGATTGGCTTACACTGATATTAACAGGATTACAACCGTATTATGTTTTAGGCTTAGATTAAACTCCTTAAAAACAAAATCTATTGTTATGAATTTCAGAAGTTGATCGCATATAATCATAAACATCATTACAGTGTTTCATATAATTGCAAAGATTCAGTTATATGTAAAGAATTGCACCTGTTTATATTAATACTATGATGGCAACCCTTGCTGCCGATTATCATTTCGTTTTCTTTACAAGATGGCCGACTACGGCAGGTTGTTTTATTTAAAGATATTTGTAAATGGTGTGGATGTTTTAATAATGTTGATTCGTGAGCAAAAAAAAGATGGAGGAAAATATGAGCAATTATGTCATTTGTAATGAAATGTACATGCTGTTTAGTGATGAACTGTGGCGTGTCAGTCATGTGGAAGATTAACATAACCTAAACCCTCATATCTGGAACGCCGCCAGTTGCAGTTTTGAAATGCTCTCGATCCAATTTTCTGGAGTGTGTTATACCAATAATATAATTCTGCAGGTCTCATTCTATCATGTAAGTTTGAATAGTGCTTATTTGAGCAGTACTACATGGCTGGCATTTGTGTGTGGCAAAGTTTCACTGTAGGGGCAGATGACCTCGTAGTTCCGCCCCCTTAAAACAACAATAACTTACTAACTAAAGGTTCACTGTGAGAGAGAATGAGAACCTGTAGGCCTAAACCATTCACCTGTCCTCTTTGCTTCCTAAGGAATTAACCTGTGTGATTCTAACTAATAATGCTAGTAAACCCTTATCTGTAGGCCTACTGTCTTTGCTTTCATCCTGTTTAGTCCGAAGAGGACATTATTTCACTTGCATCCTTAGTTGGCTATCACTTCTGCCTCTGGGTTGAAGGGCACTTGCAGCAATGTGTATGCTAATCAGCGGTGAGGCATATGGAACACTTCCATGGAGTGATGAATCTTTCAGGTTCAGTAATACCCCATTTAGACGTCTCGGTCGCGATCCCGATTATCTCTGATCTGGATAATGTCCAATCGCGATCAACGGCATTTGTCTTTGGTACGTGTTTAGACGTCCCATCATGAAACAACAGGATAATCGAGTAAAACAGCATGGCATCGCTAAGGTCTGCCAACTTTTGAATTCCAAGTGTTATAGCAGAAATTTACAGTAGTTGGTTTCCTCCAGTTTTGAAGTATTTCAGTTATTCTTTATACATAATTCAACCTGCTAATACATATTCTTAAATATATACAAATCCTGAAGAGACGTGTAGGCGAGGCCTACCCTTGGTGTGGAAATAAAAATATTTTGAAATCTTTAGAATTAGGTCTAGGCTATTTATTGCATAAATACTTCTTGTTCGTCCAGAGTTATTTGTCCCTATCGGAATCCCTTCTATGTCTATGACAATAAATTTATGTCTTTATTAATCGT
Source organism: Meconema thalassinum (assembly GCA_946902985.2). Lineage (NCBI taxonomy): Eukaryota > Metazoa > Arthropoda > Insecta > Orthoptera > Tettigoniidae > Meconema > Meconema thalassinum. The sequence continues at coordinate 478,406,259 of OX336390.1, read as the reverse complement.
CTTCATCGACTTTCCCCAACGCTAATATTTTTTTTCAGCGTTTAAACACTGGTATGTTTGTCCCCATCCATCATTTCGTTTCTCTCAATCTTCATATATCTGATATCAACCAACATAAATAAAACCATCATGGCCAACATTACGTACATCTCGCAATCAAAACACAAGATAATACAAAATGGCCATCATTTCCACTGCCTACTTCACTCACACAGCAGGAGGATAGAACATACCGACGATCGCAATGGCCGCGAACGCGATTATCTCGTTGTGGGAACGGGATCGGGCTGATCTTGTTGGAGGGAAAGTTGATCGCGATAATGTTATCCTGTTGCGTTTAGACGTCCCAACTTAATCTGGATCAGCGCCTGATCGCGATCGCAACCGGGACGTCTAAACGGGGCATAACAGTCTGTTTTCCTAGAGTTTTCAACTCTAATAATAAAGATTATATCGGAGACATATTCGTTAAGAGTGGAGTTTACCTGAACCGAAGTAAAAAATTCTTAAACTACTGAAATTAGCCAAGATACCTGTAGTAGTGGTATCTGGAGATGATAGGCCTATAGTAATAGATGTTTACTCCTCCGCTGTCTGTAACTCGCCCAGCCATGCCAAATAGGATCACGACCTATAGAGATGAAATTCCAGCCGACTCCGCCATTTTTAGCATCGTGTACAGTGTTGCCAACCCCACGCATTAGGTACTATATCGCATCCATCTGACCAATGGTTTTCGCCTAGACCAATAATTGTTAGGTAAGTAAGATACTCACCCCTGGTTTTTGTCACGCACAGTAGGGGTAGTCATGCATCAATAATCTTTATCCAAGCCCATGATTGTGCCGATTATTTCTTTTTTCACATAATTACAAAGTTATGTGTGTTGTGTGACATGTTAGCAATGCAATATGACGTCGATATTTTGGCCACAAACATCTGCCGTCGGCGAACGAGCTACAAATAAAAACCTTCTTGACTGTATATTAGTGATATTTGACAGTATATTTAGTATGAAGCAGTGATATTTGACAGTATTTTCAATTCTTAATGACTCCCAGAAAGTAAGTGAATGGTATATGCTCAATAATCTACCACGTTCTCGTTTGGTTCCGGTTCTGGTAAACTCCACAATTAATGACATATTCTTAGAGCCGATGACAGTCTTTAGAAACGTTTAAAAATCTTGTTTTCTTTCAATTTCTGATACCATTCAGTTGGAATGACATCCTGCAGCGCAGCCATGCTCGTTAAGTCCTGCACTGTGGTCGTGATAGGCACCTACAGTAAGTCGAGAATTCAACGGTTTATCCTGGCATTGATAGAGGCTATCATAAATGTGAAATTTTGACACTCCCTTGAGACAAATGCTGGGATTGTACCGTACCTTATTTCAAATCCTGGGGCACTATTTCATCCTTGTCCCAAATACATTTACACATACTACTACACTCATCACAGAAAAGTGATACACCCGAGTTCCTCGGGCTGATGAACACTGTGTCCCAGGCTATTGAAATGAGAAATACATGTTGGTATGATCAAACTTTGATGCTTACATATTGAGGCCAATTGTTTGAATGCCTACTTGGATGTTATTTTATTATCGAATTATATTTTTCTCCAGCCGTTAAATATTCACGTTGATATGTTACATAATACAATAGTTGTAACTTACTGAAATGAAAATCCACAGCCTGCTTCCAGTCTCCGACCGGGTCAGGAATGGAATGAATGAAGCCCCCATCTAGCGGCGAGGATATGAACTGTGCCGGCTGCCGAGGCCTGACGCACTCCTCTGGGGCAATGATTAAATGAATGACAGATGAAATGATAGTGGAGAGTGTTGCTGGAATGAAATTTTGACAGGGAAAACCGGAGTACCCGGAGAAAAACCTGTCTGCCTCCGTTTTGTCCAGCACAGATCTCGCATGGAGTGACCGGGATTTGAACCACGGACCCAGCTGTGAGAGGCCGGCGTGCTGCCGCCTAAGCCACGGAGGCTTGCTAGTTGTAACTTACTATGGATCCATATTTCTTGTAACTGCATAACTAATGTGCCACCCAGATAAGAAACTAGGATGGCTGGCATACAGCATTTCTGAAAATGTTCATGTCAAGGTTGTCAAAACAACATAAATGCCTACTATTGGGAGCATTGAAATAACTGTTTCAGAACAAATCATCAGTGAGCTGTTTTAACTTGGATGGACATTGGTGTCTGCTGCAAAACCATGTTATCAAGTATTGTTGTTGTTGCTGCTTGAATGTTGCCACCATTAGCTATATCAACTTGTGTACAGATGCCAGCATTCAGCTGTGCACTTGACCTTGAGAGGTAGGTGTAGAGTGGTGCTGGAAGCAAGCCGAATACTTCTCTATCTGAGAACATCGACGTGTGTGACAGTAGATTGTCACAATCAGAAACAGACATACTCAGTGTGGCAAATGTTTTAAGTTTCAGTAGTATACCGGGAGAGTGGGATGGGGAAGTTCAGAGCTACCTTCCCGGTAACTGTATGTATAGGTTGTATGTAGTGGTATATGCATATTTGTAGGTGAGACTAGGATTGGGAAGGAGGCAGTCGTGGCCTTAATTCAGGAACCATCATTTGAGTCGATGATTGTGGTGTGAACTAAGCCAAACACGTCTCAATTTTGCATGTTCCAAACAGACTAGAATTAATTATTTGTTTGCAATAAAACCCAGGACCTTTAGGACATGAGTCTCAATATGTAGGCTACTCCTGAGATCACTGAAAGTGACTCATGTTTAAAGGATACCAAACAATTTTGACACATGTAAATTTATGAACAAGGGACTAATCACTTACCTTTCAATATACTGTACTTTTGTGCCGTACCAATAGGCCTACTGTTTTAAGGTGTAGCACGTTTTGTGCTCCTTATGATATGCAGTTATTCGAGCGTAAGGACATGAGAGAGAAGCTGGTATTCAGAAAGGTGTAAGGCAAGGCTGCAACTTATCACGCATACTTTTCAATCTATATAATAATAATAACTGGCTCTACAGCCCATGAAGGGCCTAAGCCTACCAAACGACCGCTGCCCAGCCATTTGGCCTGCAGATATTGGGGTGATGCGTGATCAACGCATCGGGTCCCCTCGGCCGTTAATCTTGGTTTTCGTGATCGGGGCGCTGCCTCACTGTCAGGCAGCTACTCAGTTGTCCTCACGAGGCTGAGTGCACCCCGTTCCAGCACTCAGGTCAGTTTCTAAAATCCCTGACAGAGCCGGGAATCGAACCCGGGGCCTCCGGACTGCAACACCACTGGGCCGTCATTTTCAATCTATACATTAAACAAGCAATGAAGGAAATTGGAGAAAAATTCAAAGTAGGAGTAAAGATTCAAGGAGAAATAATTTCAACTCGGAGATGTGCTGATATCGTCATCTTAGCTGACACACCAGAGGATTTGAATGAGTTTTTAAATGGTATGGATTCTGTCTTGAGGAAAGAATTAATGATGAAAATTAATAAATGTAAAACAAGAATATTGGATTGCAGTCAAAAGAGATCGCTGAAATAACTGAAATCCTCCATGCCCATTTACAGAATATTTCCTTGAGAAGCTTAGCCTGCATTTTTCCATGTCTAGTGTCTTATAAGTTACATTCCACATCTATTGTATTTATTGCTTGATGTTTGTATTCTTACAGATCTGTCCACTGGATCCAGGTGAACAGCAAGTTGCAAGAGCAGAACTGGACGAGAACGCAATTTCAATAGTGTCGTTCTTTCTATACTAGACCTATACAATTATTTTATTTCTACATTGTGTATTGCAAAATAATAATAAAAAAATGTTTCAATCACCTATGGTTTTCATTTATCTTTCTCCTTCCTTCTCATATCACATTTCCAAGAGGGTCATGGGGTTCAAACAGGAATTTGGAACCTGTGTAGGATAGCAGGTAGGGGGTGGGGGTGATTATATTATTCTATAGTCAGATTTGGAGGTTATGTAGGTTAGGGCGGAAAAAAAAGGGGGGGGGGGTATGGGATGCTCGGGAATTTGGAGGTTATGTTAGCAGACATGACTCGATGTTTCATTTTATAGCATTCAACTTATAAAACATGTTAGATAATTGATTTTTACGGTGAATAGTTGATGAACTAGCGTCAATACATTATTATAATTATCAAAATATATAGCTGCATAAGTACGTTCACTACCAACATTACAAAGTGGACAACAAATTCCATAATGTATCAGTATATTGTTGATTGCTTGTGATACATTTTGTCAGAGCTAATATTGTCGAAGGTAGTGGCTATTAATGTTAATTGATCCACAAAGGGACTAGCTCTATGTAGTATTCATAAAAATAAGCTGATATCTTACGGATTTAGTTCCATATGTTTCCCCTACCGAAGAGAAATGATTGTTTTTTTGAAGCCGGATTATGGGCGGATTTAAGAAAATTATTTAACATGGGAGCTGGGACTCTGGTATTATATTCTCTTTGCTACATAACCCCAACGTTTCTGCCAGAACCAGCCGGAACTAAGTTGTGCGTGGCCCGCTCCTAGCGGAACATCCGTGTCAACACATGAACATCAGACAGTCAAAATCCACACAGTAGTTTCCACACGAAGTTCATGGGAGTTCATGCCATAAATAGCCTAGGTAATCCCACACAAGCCGAATTAATGCCTGTCTTTTCCGGGTATGTCACATATCCAGCACTCGAAAATACCACTTCATTGTACCTTTATAGTACAGCCACGAATCTAACATTTAACATTACTAGGTCAAAATGAAGCCATTAACCCCAAACCAAAATGAAATAATGCTTCTACTTAATACAGTCTTATATCCTTATTCCCAAAACGTAATAAATCGCAAAACCCTGTATTTTATAATATAAAATATCCAAAAACCGATAATTAATAAACAGTGATCCAAGTTGGTGCGGACCATCCAAAGATGAATCCGTCCACAAAAACACACACAGGCACAATAAAAATCACCTCTGCAACCCCACGTTAACCCAATATAATAAGATATGAATAAAATACCCCAAACTGACTGCACGAAGCAAAAAAACCCGAGGGTGAGCTACTGTAACTGAATAAATTCGGTTACAACACTTACAATTATATTAGCCGATGACGCGGTTGCTACTGATCTCGTCATCCGCTTTGTAAGTGAGAGTGGGTTAGGGCCAGCAATCTAAAATTTTCCAGTGAACATTGACTCAACGACTTGTTCGTTTTTGAATGATGTTTGTTTTTCCGTAATTTTTATTTATAATTATTACTTTTATTTATTTTTTTGTTTTAATAATTTTTGGTCTTTTCAAATTTAGGTATCCATTCCAAATTTGTATATTTTAATCTGTGTTACGAGGGGCAGATGACCTCGTAGTTCCGCCCCCTTAAAACAACAATAACTAACTTTGTAGGGTGTCTTGGAGGTTGTCCTCAACTCTGTGTCCTCTCAAGGAAGTTCTGGAGAATGCTGTGTCATCAGCATATAAGTGGAGGCTTGTGCTATCCGTTTTGGGGGTGTCCGAGACATACAGGGTTTGTCCTGAAAGTAGTGAGACTGAGTCAATTAAAAACGAATTGACAGAAATGATACATACGCTCAATATTCTTCAAAGTAGGACCCTTTTGCAACCACACACCGCTGTCAGCGGGATTTCCTACCCTCGTACGCATTCTGGAAGGCGGCAACCGGAATGCTGTCGAGCTCCTTCGTCACGGTCTGTTGCAACGCTTCCACGGAGCCGTGACGATGTCCTTTTAGGGTTGGAGAAGAGGTAAAAGTCTGCTGGAGCAATGTCGGGAATGTAGGGTGGCTGAGGCAGGTTGCGATGTTGCATTGGGCCAGGTATGCCAGCACGTGGACGGATGTGTGGCGCGGCGCATTGTCTTGATGGAGCCGCCAGGAGTCGGCGATCACTGGGCGGACAAGGACGATACGTTTTCTCAGCCGTTTCAAGATCTCCACGTAAAAGCCTTACTCGGCGGTCAATGTCCAAAAAATTCTTCACTCGTGCCACATTTTCGTCTGTTTTGGTGCTCGAAGGTCGTCCTGAACGTGCGTCGTCTTCAACTTCATCTCTCCCCTCCCGAAACGGCTTGTCAGTCAAAAACACTCAATCTGCCCATGGCGTTATCACCGGGAGCCGTCTTGATCATATCGTGAGTCTCTTTCCCGGTATTGGCGAGCCTAACACAAAATTTTATGGCGTAGTGCGCTGTTTCAACAGACGAACCATGATGCAGCGTGACTAGTGCACTTGCAGAGGTTATGGAGACGAGTGATTCACACTCCACTACAGCTGGGAACCGTGTGGCTGGCTCCCAATCTTCCTTAAATCCCCCTCCACCAACCCCAGGTGGAGAAGCCGCAGGCAGTCTGTCCATCTGCGCGGGAAAAATCCAGTCCGACTACTTTCAGGACAGACTTTGTAGATATTGAAGAGGGAGGGGCAGATAACACTGCCCTGAGGTACACCTGCTCGTATCCTCCTCAGTGAGGATTGGGCATCCTCCACTTGGACATGAATTTTCTGTTCCTGAGATAGGAACTCATAACAGAAAGCTTTCTGGGAATTCATTGTGCTTCAGTTTGTATAGCAATCCACTGTGCCATACCTTATCGAAAGAACGACCGACTGTCAAGAGAGCAAACTCCTGTCATACGATTTATTATCATTAAAATCACGTGTAATAAGCTCTGTTAGTCTTAATAGTTGGTGAATTCTTGAGTGGCCCTTACAGGAACAAAACTGCTCATCATTTAAGGTGTTAATGAATGTTTTGAGCCTGGAAAGTGGTGACATCTCGAATAGCTTCGATATGGTAGCGAGTAAACCAATGGGTCTGTAATTTTGGGGGAAGGTGCCGTCTGCATTAGGTTTGCCTATCATTATTACCTTGGCAACTTTCCAGGCGGGAGAGGGAAGTAACCATATCTATAAATACCAGGCGCTTTACAGTTTTCCAGCCTCCTAATGTGATTGAGCAGTTCAGTGGGAGTGACTAGTTTAAATCCCGGCGGGAGACCACACCAAAAGTTATCTTGAAGATCGTTATAGGCTTCTTCCACAAATTCTTCGCCACAATGTTCGAGATTTGGCTCGCAGGCCTCTCAAATGTATCCGCCAGGGCGTTAGCCTTGTCTATTAGTGAAGACCAATCCTCTTTCACCATGTAATGGTGGAATGCCAGCCTTTCTCTTGAAAAGCCGTCTGGTCATACCATGCAGAGAGCTGAAGATCCCAGCCATGTCAACTAACTTATTCTGCCATGTCTTATTACCTATTTCAGGCATGGCAGCTTGAAAATCTCTCTTGAGACGGTACCGCACCGCCTTTAATCTGAGGTCACAAGTGACCTGCCAACCTCCAACTAGGGTCACCAAGACCTTGAAGTTGGTGTGCGGACTTGTGTGCTCGTTAAACCCAAGGTGCCAGCCAAGGGCTTCCTATACTGGATTTTCCTTGGTGTTGAGCCACACTAACAAGGTGTTCACCGAGTTGCTTGAGAGGATTCTGTGCTATTTTCCTCATAACTTTTACACTACTACTATTTTTCATTATCTCTAATTTTCAGTACTTCTACTTTCAAACCGGTCTCTCTGCCTAGGGAAGCTTCTTTCGTGTATGTGCGTGCCCCCATGTGGGTGCAGGGCAGAAACACCCAAGGTATGCCCTCCCTGTCTTAGGAGGCGACTAATAGGGCTGACAAGACCGACTGACATGAATTACTTTGATTTGGAAGACCCATAGTGGATGGGGAGGGCAGAATTCACCCACGGTATCCCCTGCCTGTCATAAAAGGAGACTAATATGGGGGGGGGGGGGGGGAGCATTTAAAAGGTCTATTTCGATTTCCGGTCCCAATTTTGGTTTGACCCTTTGAATTAAACATGCATGCTGTTAGGAGAAGGGCCATCTGGCCACAAAGCCAGAAGGTCGTATTCCCCATCCCATCAGGTGGGTGCGCCATGTACCCTTGCAGTAGTATCCATCTTCCAACAAAGGTCCCTGCAGGGCCGAACACTGGAGCCGAATAAATCACTGTGCATGCCAAGGGGTATGTGCCTGTTCAAGGCACTAGACCCCGGCCATACTTACTATCGCCAGGTAGGTGGCCCCCACAGTGATGGCCCTCTTTCGGAGGGGATGTTTCCGAGATGATGCGAAAGCACCCCAAAAACACATAACAGGGTGGCCCTCTTACACCTTGGAATGAGGCTTTTAATTCGAGATTTCCAGTGGACAGGTCACCTAGCTACCAGGATAGACGTGGGTGATTTTAAACTGCTAAAATCTGTTATCAGCGAGCAAATCGATGGGAAATTTGGTGATCTTAATGGGATTTCCAAGCTCAGGAACAGGCTGCTCTTGCTGCACACAGTTGACCGGAAGCAAACCGAGGTGTTGCTAGAATGCACGCAATTCGGTGAAATTCCCGTCACAGTAAGCACGAATCTCTGAATGAGGTCCGTCAAGTTATATTCCACCGCGACCACATTCTCAAGAGCGATGCCGAACGTTTGTGGGGTCTGGGGAGAGGCATCGCCAAGATTAGGCGCATCACCCGGAAAATTGGACAGGATAGTGTCGATACCAGCGCTTTCATTCTCCAATTCACCTAAGCAGGTGAAGGTCACATCGTACCCCTGCGATGTTCGACCGTACATCCCTCCACCTATGCGCTATCAATGCCAGAAATTCGGGCATGTTTCTGCCATGTGCACTGACAAGGTTGTTTGTAGAGTGTGTGGCAAGGGGACACATGAAGGTGAGAGCTGTACGCTTCCCCTGACGTGTCCCAACTGCCAAGGAAGTGCCCTAGGTTCACGAAGGAAGCAAATTTTCAAGAAATAAGAACTCTTGATAGGTTTTCATATCATGACGCTCGTAAGAGGTACCGTGATATGAATGTTCCAAATTTCGGGTAACGTTTGCAGCTGTAGCGACACAGCTTCTGTTACCAGTGTAGTACTCTCATTTTCATTTTCAAAGTCCTATTAGCCCGAAGGAGATCCACAATCTTCTTCGGCCACTGGAAATGAGGTGCCTCATCCAGCTCATCTGATATGGAAAAGAGTGTGGATAAGAGAGATACGGTGCGCCGCTGTCTCTTTCGCCCTCCTGCTGACGGGGTAGCTCCTATCTCTGCTCGCACTTCCGATTCAACGACCAAAAGGCAGCGAAGCTGGCAGTAGCCAAACCCGTTAGCATGGAGGAACACCCCTATAGAAAGAATAAATCACCGGTGTAGAAGAGAGAAACTGTTCAACGCTGTCTCTCTAGCTCTCCTGCTCAGGCATTGCTGGCCATTCCGCTCCCACTACCATCAGTGGAGCGGTGCCAGAAGAAGCGGCCAGGTTTTGCAAGGAACTGGTGTCTGCCGTGAAAGGACCAACTAATTCCCCGAATAGACGTCAGGGCTGGTCAAAGAAGAAAAATGGTCGGTACGTGTTCGGGGACGGACACCCAGTCTTAAGACGTAGCCTGCGCGCCACATAAGAAAGCGCTTACTCCCTCATCTTCAAATAGAGATGTGGAGATCGAAGTGTGCTCTCCTCCTCCATCATATCCAGCTAAAGATGGGAATTGGTGGTAAACGGCCAAGAATAAGAAGTATCACTTCTATCTAAGTCCACTCTATGGGACTATTACAATGGAACTGTAATAGCTACTTCCGACATCTCGCTGAATTACAGTACACATAAAGTGATAAAAATTTCCTGCATAATTCAACAAATTGCTAGCGTTTCGCCCCAGTGTGCCAATTGGGCTCTTCAGTTGGTAAAGGCACACCTACCAAGACGCGTAGCAGGCACACACTGAGAAGGCCATGCAAGACGCTTTGCTACATATGTATCCACGTCACGAGCGTACACTGACATGCTCGTGACGTGGCTACATATGTAGCAAAGTGTCTTGCATGGCCTTCTCAGTGTGTGCCTGCTACGCAGGTGTGCCTTTACCAACTGAAGAGCCCAATTGGCACACTGGGGCGAAACGCTAGCAATTTGTTGAGTTATGCAGGAAATTTTTATCACTTTATGTGTTAATTATAATGGCTCAATGGACAATATTCATTTTGATTCTCTTTCGAGAGCATTTGATTATAGACAATGCCAAAGCAAGGTTTATTGTTTTGGAGTGGAGTTTTTGACTTCCGTGGTACACTGGCATGCTCGTGACATGGCTACATATGTAGCTAAGCGTCTTGCATGGCCTTCTCAGTGTGTGCCTGCTACGTGTCTTGGTAGGAGTGCCTTTACCAACTGAAGAGCCCAATTGGCACACTGGGGCGAAATGCTAGCAATTTGTTGAGTTATGCAGGAAATTTTTATCACTTTATGTGTTAATTATAATGGCTCAATGGACAATATTCATTTTGATTCTCTTTCGAGAGCATTTGATTATAGACAATGCCAAAGCAAGGTTTATTGTTTTGGAGTGGAGTTTTTGACTTCCGTGGTACACTGGCATGCTCGTGACGTGGCTACATATGTAGCTAAGCGTCTTGCATGGCCTTCTCAGTGTGTGCCTGCTACGTTTCTTGGTAGGAGTGCCTTTACCAACTGAAGAGCCCAATTGGCACACTGGGGCGAAACGCTAGCAATTTGTTGAGTTATGCAGGAAATTTTTATCACTTTATGTGTTAATTATAATGGCTCAACGGACAATATTAATTTTGATTCTCTTTCGAGCACATTTGATTAGTCAATGCCAAAGCAAGGTTTATTGTTTTGGAGTGGAGTTTTTGACTCCCAAAGTACACTGGCATGCTCGTGACTTGGCTACATATGTAGCAAAGCATCTTGCATGGCCTTCTCAGTGTGTGCCTGCTACGTGTCTTGGTAGGAGTGCCTTTACCAACTGAAGAGCCCAATTGGCACACTGGGGCGAAATGCTAGCAATTTGTTGAGTTATGCAGGAAATTTTTATCACTTTATGTGTTAATTATAATGGCTCAACGGACAATATTAATTTTGATTGTCTTTCGAGCACATTTGATTAGTCAATGCCAAAGCAAGGTTTATTGTTTTGGAGTGGAGTTTTTGACTCCCGAAGTACACTGGCATGCTCGTGACTTGGCTACATATGTAGCAAAGCATCTTGCATGGCCTTCTCAGTGTGTGCCTGCTACGCGTCTTGGTAGGTGTGCCTTTACCAACTGAAGAGCTCAATTGGCACACTGGGGCAAAACGCTAGCAATTTGTTGAGTTATACAAGACTTTTTTTTATCACTTTATGTGTTAAATTTTAATGGCTCAACGGACAATATTCATTTTGATTCTCTTTCGAGAACATTTGATTATAGAATTACAGTACGTCAACTAATTTCGCCGTTTTCGGCTACCATTGTCTGTCTTCTGGAATCCAGGTATCATCCTGGACATGGGACAATAATGCATAACCACAAACTCTTCTCTTAAGCTACGTTTACACTAGCAAGTTCTTGCAGCAATAACTTGCTGCTGTGGTTGCACCTCAAGCAAGAGACAAGTTTTCTTTATCAGACTTGCAGTAACTTGCAGATACCGTTTACATGCGCTTGTTGTGCAAGTCAATTAAAATGACGAGTGTTGGTGAGCCAGGTTTGAGGTTACGTTAGGAATCCGGCGTAAAAAGGCAATGAAACAGTAAAAAGGAAATAGAATAGCTACACCTGGCCAGATCTGTGAGAACGAAATGCTGCAAAGGTAATGTACGCAAAAAGGTATCAATTAGGGTTCTCCGGAACTAGCACATATTCGCAATTAGTGTGCTTGCACCCAGCACGGACTGGCCCAAAGCCCTGCTGTTCCCAAAATCTAGGCACGGAATTTCCGGGAATCTGCACTCTTCTTTTGACGACAGTGTTGTGCTTTACACTTACTGCCGGGGAAAAAAGTATAGATACTCGAGTTTAGATGTCGATAAAAACGTTATTACCCATAGTTTTTCATAAAAACATCATAGCTGATTGAACATACATAAGTGACTTACCAAGTGGAGATCCTACACTTCCTCTATGGCACAACTTTAAACTTTCATTCCAATATACCACTTTTTTTTTTTCTTTTCAGAATTCCTTTATAGGCAGTCCTCTTCAATTTAATAAGGACTGGAAGCGTGGCTCAGCGGTAACGTTCTCGCTTGCTGGGTCCAAGGTTGCAGGCTCTTATCCTGGTGCAGTCAGCTGGCATTTGAGGGTGCGCAAATGCGAGGGAGTCGTGTCAGTCGATTTACTGGCACGTTAAAGATCTCTTCGGGATAAAATTCCGGCACCCCGGCGTCTCGAAAAGTCTCAGTAGTTAAAAGGGACATAAAAAAAACAATAACATTATTACATCAATTTAATAATAAGATAATTATGCCAGAACCATATTATAATAGGGAGGAGTATGTTGGGAGACTTTTTATCGAATTCAGAGGTACGCACAACCGTACTCTGCCAGCGAGTATTCACATATTTGCTTATAACTTGCAGCTTCCACTTGCACAAAACAGGAATGGATTCTATTTCTGCAAGTAACTTGCGAAGCTCACGACAATCTTATTTACACTGACGCTGCAAGTCACTTGCGCAATAAATTGCTCTTAGCCACGAGTCAACTTGCCGAAGTGTTTAGACTTGCAATTTTGACCCACAAGTTCCCCCGTGCAAGTTATTGCTGAAATAACTTGCCAGTGTCAACGCAGATTAAAGACCAGGTGGATGGAGCCGGGGCCACCGCAGCGTCTCCACTCTTGTCCACTCTAGCATCTTTAGTGAGGAGATTCCGCTGCATACTTAACAGTTGCAGTTTCATTGACAATAATGGCAACAGTATGTAACATGCACATCCCACCTGAATCTCAACCGGATACAACCAGCTGGTGGATCTAGTCTCTGAGCTTTCCCCTCCTTTTCACCTTCTGGGAGATTTAAATGCCCACATCATCATCTGGGACTCCACTAGCGGTAGATGAAGAGATTTCGAGAGTCTGATCAGGCGCCTGGACCTGTGTTTGTTGAACACAGGGGAACCTACGCACTTCACTGTTGCACGCGGCTATGGTTACCAACTGCAAATTTCCGAATGCAGGACATTGCTCAACAAAAAGAAGGACATTTAAGAAAAATGTTTGACAAGTTCAATTGATAAGAAAATGATACTTATTATATTACACATAACTTTTTAAAAATAGGAAACACCTTGGTTGGTTGGATTTTAAGTTTAGGGGCTGTGACAATGCGGTCATGTAGCCCCGTGTACTTTGGGTGTGTGTAGAATCTGTCTGATAACCGGTGTTAATTGTGATGACTGTATTAATGTGTGTTATCTGTTTTTTTTATTTAAGTACAGGCTGCAACTTAGAATTTTTCAAGTAGTTCCTACTACTTTTGCCGCCCCATCAACGACTAGTAGGCCAAGTTCAGAACTTAGCTACTAGACGCCACTGCAGTCGGCTCTTGGCAACGAACGTAGAAACCTAAGAGCGTTGTTTACATTCTTAACCTATACAATTTAGCTTCACACAGGTGTATTTAGGAAGGCATACTGAGGGATTTTTAACGCTCTTAAAAAATCTGACAGCTTCGGCCGGGTTTGAACCCGCTATCTTGGGCATAGAAGCTCAGCATGCTACCGACTATGCCACCAAAGCCACCAGGAAATACCTTACTTAATGATCAGTCCTTGCTGCAGTTCTTTTCCTTGAAGCTGTATTTTTCAACAGAACCTACTTTTGAAAGAAGACGTGAATTATTTTCTTGAAGCACATACGGTATTTATAAAATTCTTCACACAACATATCTTTGAAATTGAACTTCGCAAGTAACATTCATTTTAATGATTCTACCAACAAACGGTTCCTTTCTTGTGTCCATTGAGCATTTATGAATGAAAACAAATGTTCAGTGTTGCTACCTGGTATGGCAAACTGGCAAAAGTTCAGAAATATTCCTTGATGTTTTGGTACTTATTCAAGAAAACAGACCATTGTTGGTCTAGTGTTGTCTCTTTATCCTAAGTTGAACTTGGAGAATAAGCCCTTATGGTGCTGAACTGGTCGAATAATTTTATATCATCTGTTTCTACACCCATTATCATCATCATCTTCTACAGTTTCCAGCCCCTGGCTGGGTCTGCTTGGAAGATAAGCCTCTCACATCGTTTCGTATCCTCCCACCACCTTTCACTCTTCACTCTGTCCCACTCCTATGCACCCCTTCCCTCACACCCACAATCCACCTATCTCTGGGTCTCTCGCCCTCCATTTCCATCTCATGCATCCTCCTAGGTATCCTGCATTCTCCTAAAATGTCTGCACCAACTCATTCTTGACTTCTCTATGATCTCTTGTGAGGGATTCTCTTCCTCGATCTCTCTCACCCTCTCATTTCTTACTCTATCCCTTCTTGTTATTCCTAATCTGTTTCTCTGAATTTCATTTCGCAAGCCTGGATCCTGCTCACTTGTCTCTTCTTCATAACCCATATTTCTGATGCTTAGGTGAGTATTGGGACATAATACGTTGGATACAATACCCGTTTGCTCTTCTGGGGTATGTCCCTGCTCCATAACAGACCTCTCATGCTCTGCAGGAATCCATGGGCTTGCTTTCCACTCTCGCTGATCTCCTTGTCATTTCTACCACTTCTATTACACTCCCCGGATACTGAAATTATCCACCTTCTTTAGTACCGGTACTTCTCCTATCATAATATCTGTTGTTATTGTTCCCCTATTTTTCGTTGTAACCATCGTTTCACACTTTTTTGCATTACAATTCAAACCGAACTGTTTTACTGTCTCAACACATACATTCAACCTTTCTTGTACCTCTGCCTCTCCATTGTCCCATATCATTAGATCGTCTGCAAACATCATTGCTCTGATATGTTCTACTATTTGTGCTGACACTTCTACCATTAGCTCATCCATCACAGAGATGAAAAGCAGTGGAGATAGAGCACTCCCTTGCTTCAACCCACTCTTCTGCTTTAACCAGTCTGACCTCTCTCCCCCAACTTTTACACAGCTTACCCTTCCTTGGTACATCTCCTTTATTCTAGCCACAGTTTCTACACCCATTGACCGTAAATAATGAATACATGGTACAATATTCTCAAAGCTGAGGTCCTTATGTTTTGAAGTCTGAACCATTTGGAACACTTCAATTCCTCCATAGGATGCACCTATTTATCAAAGTACTAATTGCAGGTTTTACAGAAAAAAGATACTTTTCCCATAAACACCTTACATTCTTTATCCAAACCATTTTCTGTAAATGTATTTAACATCTGTCTCACTTTAAGGGGGAAACCTAAATTAGCAATCTTGTAACTAAAAACGCCGGACATTTTCGATAAATTAGTAATGCCGCCTGGACATAACCAAAGTGAATGAAAAGCAGGACATAGGTTGGTAACCCTACACTCTGCACATTTTCAAGTGTCGACATCACCTTGTGCAGTTGTGCTCTGGTTCTCCTGCTACAGTGGGGTGTGCAAAACGACCTTTGTAACAGTGAACATTTCCAGAGAGCCCTCGAGCCGGGAAATCTTGAAAAGTCTCATAATACCAGACTTCTTTTAGTTTTCCTCCAATGTGCCTATGCTCACTGTTTACAACGACTGTACACGCGTTACACAGCTCCCTGTATCAATGATCAGTCACACGAATGTATTATCAGTTTTGACATAGATTCATCCTTTTCTAACTAATGTCATTTCTAATATTTCACTGTACATAGAACCAGTTTACACTTTTCTGCCATGTCTTCCTACTTGTAACTAAGTCACAATAAGCAGTGTGATCCCGAATAGGTTTTGCAACGACTAACCAGATCATTGACTGCTTGAGGCGTGGTTTATACGATCAAAATGCATTCCTGTCGGTGCCATATAACTAAGCTATTGCCAGGTGGGATTTTTTCTTTAATTAGCGTAGAATAGATTTTTTGCTAAACTATGGTTAATCCATACCCCAATAATCAAGAGTTTGCTGTATTTAGTTGGAAATATTAATGCTACATAAAATCATTCATATTATTTCCTGATGGACACATGCAATGAAACTGGGAGAAAACACAATAAACATTCTTGAAATTATAAAAAGACTAATTTTATGTACTGAAATGAAGGTATGCCTCGAGGTATTCATAAGGACTTTATTGTTTTCTTATCTGTTTTTGAAAATTTCATGGTTATTCATATTTTATTTATTTTGTTGTATACAGTATATTTTCATACACAGTAAATCCTGTTTACAAATTAGGTGAATGCTTACTTCAAAACTGGTACTAAGTAAAGGAAGCTCTGCAACTACACGAGGATGCAAAATCAAATAACTCAGAAATGTAATTGTCCACTTTTCAATTTGACCCTATCGGTACATGTGCCTTCTTCAGCCTATTACAATACAGTGGAACCTCTCTATAACGGACACCCTTGGGACCTTAAATACTGCCTGCTAAAGGGGGGTGTCCACTATAGAGAGGGTTAGAGAAAATGATTACAATTTGGCACATGTACTTGTGCAGTATGTGTACTCACATGAAAACATAGAGTAACGCGCGGTAAAAACTGTCCAGTTTCGTCCGCATTCAAAATGTTTACCGGCGAATAGCCGTCAGTGTTGGAAGGCAATTTTTCTTCCCAGCTTGAAACATTATCCACATCAACAGTGGAGGATTCTCCGCAAATTTCTCTACATTTTTTACCGTGGCGCTTGCTGATATTTTCGAGCCAGCCGTTCGAGGCTTTGAAATCTCCGATACCTAATTCTGCCGCGAAATCCAATGCTTTGACTTGTATCATTGGTCTGGACACAGGGACGTTCTGACTTCTTATTTTGCTGAACCACCCTATCACTGCCTTATCAATAACAGCACCATTACCACTTTGAAACTGACTAATTTTCAGCTCATTACCATTAAGATGCCATACCTTAATTATCTCTTCTTGTTTTTTTTTAACAATTTCTGCTGCCTGTGTCTTTCCAATCTTTAACAGTTCAGACAGTTTCCGTATACCACATTTCTCACGTTTGTGATAATCTACGATGCCTACTTTCTGTTGTAAAGTTAAACTTTTACGAGGAGCCATTTCAGATGAACTCGCTTGCTACTGTAACGCACAGGTCCTACAATAGATTTAAGAAGTTTCACGGTAAAACTGACCGATAGTGAAAGTATGAATTCTCTTATCCCGACCATTTAAAGTTCAAGAGAACAATGAAAGCAATACCGTTAGTCCTAGGTTTATTTTTGGAGCAGTGCAGAAGGTAAGGGATGGGAAGGTCAGCGCTAACTGGTTCCAAAAAGCACAGGATGAGTCGAAAGTACATTAACACAACAGAGTGTTCATATAAGACTAATAGACCTACAGAGATGCGATTTATTTTCAAAACAGTGTCCGCTAAGAGAGGTGGTTTGATTATTTGTAATGGGGTCGGGGTGTCCGTGTCCGTAATAGTCAGTGTCGCGCCTTAGAGGAGTGTCAGTTACGAGAGGTTTCACTGTATTATCATACTACTACAGCATTACCATCACTTTTATCACACATTCCTTTAAAAAATAACTAATTTTGATTCATATGACATTATTTTATCTACATAGATTAAAAATTCTTAAAATGTCTCCTGAAATAAAATTTATTCCGGAAGTCTTTTCTTTGTCAACTGCTTAATATTCATTATGTTGAATAAAATCTTCTATTCCATGTTGTTGCCATTTCAACATCTGCCCATATTACAGCCTATTGACTTGCAATTTCTTTAACACTGAACTTACATATGAAATTCTTTGTGTTAATGGGTTGTTATTAAATCTTTGACGTCTTCCAAATTTCATATAGAAGTTAACCCATTCATTCTTGATTATTGTTGGTGAATCCTGTTCTTGACACAGCTGTTTGTCGGCAACCTATGTACCGATAGGGTCAGATTGAAAATTGTATTGAAAAGTGGACAAATTTATGATATTGAATCAATATGGAAAAACCGAAACCATGAAACAAGGACATACATCAAGTAAACTTCATCCGGTGAGCTGGAAGGTTTTGAAGCAGGACAAGGATGGTGATTGGTGCAAAGCTTTCAAAGTGATCACTTACGACAGAGGTAGCCGGGACTCAAGTGTCTCAAAAACTAAACCAGTTAAAGGGAACCACAATACATACTGTACTGTAATGACGTGAGCCCTACAAAATTACCTGGTGTATGTCTTGCTAGTAACGCTTCTGGGCGATCTGCACTTCTTGATAACATTGCCAACGCCCGGTCCCCCAAGCCAGGGGAATGAACAATTTATGATTACAATCCCCTTGGCCTGGCCAGGAAGCGAACTAGGGACCCTTTGGGCCAAAGCCTAGCATGCTTAACCACTATGTGTTGTATTCAACATTACAATATTTATTTACAAGGATTTATTATACACCACACATAAGAAATAACGAAACTATGTACATAGGAATTAGTATTCATTTAGTAGGTGGCCACTTCCACTGATTGACAGGTGGTTGCATCACCAAAGGCTCCCAAGGTTTCCATCCAAGCATCTTTCGAGCCAGAATCAATTCATTTTCTGCTTGTACAATAAGCTCTTCTACTTGTCCACAACCAATTTTAGCTTCAAGAGCAGTCACATCTGGAGTCTGGAAAAAACACATTATTAACCATATATCTCTAAATTTACACTTAAAATTTAAAGATAGCCAACTTATTGTATTTATCATAAGAATTGTACTATGGTAAATTATGAATCAAAACAAACTTCCTTAATTTAGTATAGCTTGCAATCATTATTTAGTTAAATTTCCAATATTTTGATGTCCCATCACTAGAGATTGGAATTTCTCGGTGATTTCAGAGTGAAGAAAGCTGTATTTTAAAGTGGCAAATTCGGTGGTTTCAAGTGCACTTTTCGGTACTTTCAAAATCATAAATTTTAGGCGGGATTTTTTAAATATCATGGATAACATGCATAACATAACACATTTCAGTCATCCTTCAAAGTATACTTCAGTGAAGAGATCCAAATTCTCTTGTAACAAATGGTGACGCATATCCTTAACGTGCTAGTGTAAGCTGAAAAACAAAAGTTCACAGCGTTTGAACAGGGGATCCAAATGGTTTTCAACACAGATTCTGAGAACTTTGGAAATAAAAATGACATTCCTTGCAAAACTCCAACAATGTCTATCTTGGTCCTGTCATGCATCTGCTTCTTGATTAAAGTTTGCAGTTATTTGTATCCTCTTAACACCTCACATTCTTCCAGTGTTTCACAGAACGGCAACTTCTTAATTTTCTTTGCAATGTCCTCATTGATCTTCATTGGCACTATTTCTGCTGAATCAAACGCACACATTTGTAAATCTTGTTCCCAGGGTCAACGGATCTCAAGCTGATTAATTTTCCAAGAACATGGGACCCAGCATTTACTAAAACTGAATGTATTTTCCCTCTTTTTTAACACATTTCTACAACCCTCCAACTGCTCCTTAATGTTGGTACCGTGCTTTCCACAAACAGCAAGTTTAAGGACTTGCTGAATATTCTCCGTAGATGTCCATCAAGAAGGTGAACAGTTGGATGTGGCCTTCTAATAAGGGGATGAGTTCAGTGATGTCTGTGCCAAATTCCTTGAATCTCAAGTATTTCGTCATGTGAAACATTGTTGAGAAAATCAACACCAGAGTTATCAGTCCCTACTACTTCACTCATAAATTGCAAAATATCTTTCAAGTACTCTGACAGACACACTACAGAATGAAACCAAGAAGATCACCTGGTTAATACTGGTTCAGGAAACAGTGGCACATTTTGATCTGGATACTTGCCATTTAGATATTCATGTCTGAAAGGCGCACTGTATGATGCCACGCGTCAGGTAGATACTAGGATGAAGGGGCAGATGACCTTGCTGTTCCGGTCCTTAAAAACTCAATAACTAAGTACTGTAACTTACTAGGATGTCTTCCCAGATTGATAGAGATCGCTGTATGCAGAAAATGAGGCCCGCTATCTACCGTTAAGTTTCCAATCTTTCCGTGTTTGTTGGATGCTCTCCAGAAGATTACTGCTACTACACTCGCACAAAAAAGGTATTTTAAACGGGCAAGGTCGTCTCACTACGATGACATTAGGGCAAAACCTGGGTGAATATCCAGATGCAGAAGAAAGTGACATCCAGTAGTTAGACTTCGATAAAGACAATCATGGTTTCAGACATGAAAGCGATGAGGATATTGTACGGAATTTGACTGTCGGTGAGGTAAACCAAGATCCAGTACATATAGAGTGCAGGAGTGATGCAACGGAAATCCCGAAAGTTCCGACACTCAAGCTAGTGTGTCAATAGTCACACTTACCTCTTATATAGAAAATCAAGATGAATTTTCGTTCTCATATATTGTTTTCTTCAGAATTGTACAATTTAAATTAGAAAAAATAAACCATCTAAGAAACGAAAAGTGACGACAGTCATTTTTCTTAATTTTTAATATTGGTAAAATCCACATAGTGTGTCTTACAATACTATGTTATAAAGTATTAAATTTATTTTTTTGTATGTTCATGAAATACATTTCAATATTTATAACCAATAGTTTCCGCTTTGCTAGGCTTAAAAACATTACTGTGGATAATTCGCGGAAATTCGTGCATTAATAGCCGCGAATTATCGGAAGTGCACTGTAAAGAAAAAAAACAAAAAAAGCTAAAATTCGCTTTTTCATGCATAATTCGCGAAATTCGCGCCTTCATGCGAAATTTCGCGACTTCAAAAACCATTTTTTCCCCGACATTTTTAGGGTTATTAAAACACACTACCATCTGTGTATTACTTCATTTAATAATTCGCGAAATTCGCGATCGCGAAGTTTTCCCATCCCTACCCATCACATAGAAATATGCGTAGGAACTCCTCTCGTGAGGTTGGCGTCAGGAAGGGCATCCGACCGTAGAAACCATCAGCCACGTGGAATTTCATCGCATCTCATCCCCGACCTCGTTGGAAACGGGATTAATAAGGGGTCGACATAGAATAGAATTTGGCTGGTTAGAAACGCTCTATCAAGTTCCAACATTCGCCGCTAGGTGTTAGTGGAAGTAGCATCTGGTAGCCTAACAAGTTTTGAAGTATCCGAAACAATCAATAATAATGATAATGGAGTAAAATCAAAGTGCAGGTCATTCACTGAATCAAATGTTACATATTTCAATGACTTATTAAATAAGGAAACATGGTCAGAAATTTATGAACTAGAAAATGTAAATGATAAATTTAATGCATTTAACAGTACCCTAAAACACTATTTTGAAATAGCATTCCCCTTTAAACGAAGAACTGTTCAAAATAACCAAACAAGCAATTGGATAACAACAGGGATTACAAATTCATGTCAAAGAAAGAAATTTCTACACAAATTAAATAAGGTAATAAGACTAGCAAAGAAAATGCATAATGATAATTTTATTTCCCAATCATCTAATAAAAACAGGGCTAAGTGGTCCGTGATAAAGAAAGAAACTGGAAAATCTGCTAAAATACAAAGGAACATTACACTGACCAGAAATAATAAAGTGATTAATAATCCAGAGCAAATAGCAAACACTTATAATGACTATTTTCTGGAAATTCCACAAAAATTATTAAATAAATCACAGGTAAATACACTAAATTCTAATAATAAAATAAATATATGCAGTGATTCTTTATTTATAAATTTATAAATCATGTCACAAGTGAAGAGGTAAGAATAGTTATAAAAGAGCTAAAAAATAAATTCTGTGCTGGCATTGATGGCATCCCTGATGCAATTTTAAAGAAATGTGCCGAAAATATAATAAATCCACTTACGCACTTAATAAACAGTTCAATTTTCTCAGGAACTTACCCGGATATTTTGAAGTTATCAAAAGTAATTCCAGTGCACAAAAACGGTTCAAAAGATGAATTAGAATACTATCGTCCTATTACCTTACCAACTGGTATTGCAAAAATTGTGGAAAAAATTATGTATAAGAGACTGATAAGTTTCATAGAAAAAAATAAAATATTATCAAACTCACAACATGGATTCAGAATGGAAAAATCTACACAGACAGCAATTTACGAATGTAGTAATTGTATACTGAAATTAATTGACAATAAGGAGCATGTAACTGGCCTATTCTTGGATTTATCGAAAGCATTTGATGTTGTTGACCATAAAATCCTCCTTACCAAACTAAATCAATATGGTATTAGAGGTCTAGCTAATAAATGGATAGTCATACTTAACAAGGCGTAAACAAATAGTAGCTTGAGATACAAGGATGATGGAACCAAATTACTTAATGAAACATTGTCCAATGAGGGAATTATTGAATTTGGAGTACCCCAGGGATCGGTTTTGGGCCCTCTACTCTTTCTTCTATATATCAATGATAAAACACAGAACGTTCATTCACATAAGGAAATTTTGTTTGCGGACGATACAACACTCGTAATAAAAGGTGAAACTAAACAGGTCATACAGCAGTCAGCTGACTCCGTTACAGGAGAGTTAACCAAATGGTCACAAGATAATCGCCTCATAATAATCTATAAAAAAAAACAGTATGTCTAAATTTCCACACTATACAGAATAGGAATCCTGCGAAACCCAATATAACATTAAATGGTCATCAAATAGAAAATAAATCAGAAACAAAGTTTTTAGGACTATGGATACAACAAGACTTGAAATGGAATAAACATATACAATATCTGAATACTAAACTGAACTCGATGTGCTTTGCGTTACGTATTTTGAAAACCTGCACTAGCATGCACACATTAAAAAATACTTATTTTGCTTATTTCCATTCATACTTAAGATATGGGATCATATTTTGGGGTATGTCGCCAGATGTACTAAGCACGTTTAGGATACAAAAGAGGGCGATTAGAATTATGGCAAATGTAAACTCTAGAGAATCATGTAGACCTCTGTTTAAAGATTTAAACATTCTCCCACTGCCCTGCATATATATCTTTGAAAGTATTATGTTTTTTAAAAAGAATTTAATGAATAAAGATGTTTTTCTTAAAACAAACAATGATGTTCATAGGCATAACACAAGACAAAATCAAAACATTTATATTTCACACACACACACACACACACACAAGCATATATCAAAAAGGAACTTTTCACACTGGAGTTAAATTATACAATAAACTACCCCAGTATATAAAACTGGCCCCAAAAATAAAAACCTTTGATAGAATGTTGAACGCTTATCTGCAGTGCCATTGTTTTTACTCAGTAGTTGAATATCTTAGCGTATAGGAGCGATGAAATCTATAGTTATATTTTACTTTTTTAATTTAATTATAATACCTAGCTGTATGTTGTTGTATTAATAGAATTAAGTTTTCATATTATGATAATAGAGTGAGGTGTAAATAGTTGTGCAATAAGATTGTATCTATTAAGATTTGCTATTATAATAAGTTAAATAGTTATAATATTAGTGATATATACCTGTTAGTTCTTTTATTTTATAGATGTAAATTCTGACGTGTCCTATATCAAAAATGTATTGAATGCATGTATTTGATCAAATGGAATTAATAAAAATCTATCAATCTATCTATCAAGTAGGAGTCCACGCAGCACGACCTGCTTTGGATGAGACTGTGCGGCTACATAGCGGCGAGCAAGAGGGGTAATAATCTCGAACAACAACTTCGTTTGCGGCAAGGCCTGCGGAATTGCATTTCGGACCTTCGACCCGATTGCGTGGAAATGTAGGAAAATTATAAAATTTTATTCTAGGCAATGCTGACACCATCGCATGGTTAAGCCAGACGTCCTCGGAAATGGAAAATATCTTACAGCTATAAATACATTATTTAACTTATTGAATAGGATAAAACGGGTTATAGCTAATTTTCCGTAGAATTCAATTAGACCATCAGTTGAATTTTTACCAATTATTATATTCATTTGGGCCCCAATTTTTTTTTTCAAAAAACAAAAACACTTAATAACATCAAAACGGTGAGAGATATAAAAATATGATAAGGGGTAGAAAAGTTGCTAATCACTGAGATTTAACTTTTTTCGATAGGATCGACGGTTTCCGAGATATGAAATGAAAATCCACAGCCTGCTTCCAGTCTCCGACTGGGTCAGGAATGGAATGAATGAAGCCCCCATCTAGCAGCGAGGATATGAACTGTGCCGGCTGCCGAGGCCTGACGCACTCCTCTGGGGCAATGATTAAATGAATGACAGATGAAATGAAATGATAGTGGAGAGTGTTGCTGGAATGAATTTTTGACAGGGAAAACCGGAGTACCCAGAGAAAAACCTGTCAGCCTCCGTTTTGTCCAGCACAGATCTCACATGAAGTGACCGGGATTTGAACCACGGACCCAGCGGTGAGAGGCCGGCGTGCTGCCGCCTAAGCCGCGGAGGCTTTCGGTTTCCGAGATATAACGATTCGAAAAAAAGAATGAAATTCACGGCCCCAAAAAAAGAAAATGGTGAGAGATATCAAAAAATTATAAGAGTTAAAAAAGTTGCTAATCACTGAGGTCCTATATCTGTACATTTAACTTTGTTCGATACGGCCAACCGTTTCCCAAATATAACGGTTCGAAAAAAAAAAAGGGAAGAAAATCAAGACCCCAGAAAATGAAAACGGTGAGAGATATCAAAAAATCATAAGGGGTAAAAAAAAAAGGATGAAATTCAGGGCCCAAAAAAAGGTCCGGCCCTGCACCGATTTTAACGCCCGACAACAGAGTTCCTCACAGGCCCGATTTCTTTCCCCGTACCACATTTCAGCTCGATATCTTGAAAATTCCGACCTGTAGTTTGCTAAACGTAAAAACGTCACGCACATACGTACATTTTCAGGGCCCCAAAAAAAGACAACGGTAACGGATATCAAAAAATCGTTATGGGTAAGAAAGTTGCATACTGCGGAGATTTTACACCTGTGTATTTAACTTTACTCGATACGACCAACCGTCTCCGAGATATATCGATTCCAAAAGAACTTCAAATTCAGGGCCCCCAAAAAAGATCCGGCCCTGCATCGATGTTAATGCCCAAAAATAGGGTTCCTCATAGGCTCTAGCTCTTTCACCGCTCCAAATTTCAGCTTGATACCTTGAAAATTGCGACCTGTAGTTTGCTAAACCCAAAAACGTCACGCACATACGCACATCTTCAGGGCCCCAAAAAAAGAAAAAGGCGCGAGATATCAGTAAATCGTTATGAGTAAAAAAGTTGCATACCGCAGAGATCTTACACCTGTACATTTAACGTTTTTCGATATGACCAACCGTTTCCGAGATATATCGATTCCAAAAAAGGGATGAAATTCAGGGCCCCAAAAAAAGGTCCGGCCCTGCACCGATTTTAACGCCCAATAATGGGGTTCCTCACAGGCTCTAACTCTTTCACCGCCCCAAATTTCAGCTTGATATCTTGAAAATTGCGACCTGTACATTGCTAAACCCAAAAACGTCACGCACATACGTACACATTCAGGGCCCCAAAAAAGGAACGCGGTGAGAGATATAAAAAAATCATTTTGAGTAAAAAAGTTGCATATCGCGGAGATCTTACACCTGTACATTTAACGTTTTTCGATACGACCAACCGTTTCCGAGATATATCGATTCCAAAAAAAAAGTTTGGAATTCAGGGCCCCCCAAAAAGATCCGGCCTTGCACCGTTTTTAACGCCCGACAACAGATTTTCTCACAGGGTCTAACTCTTTCACCGCTCCAAATTTCAGCTCGATATCTTGAAAATTGCGACCTGTACTTCGCTAAACCCAAAAATGTCACGCACATTGGACGTCTTCAGGGCCCCAAAAAACGAAAACGGTGAGAGATATCAAAAAATCGTTTTGAGTAAAAAAGTTGCATACCACGGAGATCTTACACCTGTACATTTATCGTTTTTCGATACGATCAGCCGTTTCCGAGATATATTGATTCCAAAAAAAGGGATGAATTTCAGGGCCCCCAAAAAGATCCGGCCCTGCACCGATTTTAACGCCCGACAATAGGGTTCATCCCAGGCCCCAACTCTTTCATCGTACCTAATTTCAGCTCGATATCTTGAAAATTGCGACCTGTACTTTGCTAAACGCAAAAACGTCACGCACGTACGTACATAGAGACAGACTCCCCCCCCCCCCCCGACTCGGATTCGATTGGTATAGATTTGAACCATGGGCGACGCTTAGTTTCCGAGATCTCGAAAAATCCTACCACGGCTATATGAATGCCTATAGGATCTAGATCCGGCTTGGATACGATGCATGGGTCACCATCTTTGGTACGCGTTCAGGGCTTGACCAGGCGTATATCAGGTGCAAGTAGTAAGGTGCGCTTCTCTGCAGCTTCCGAGAAATTAATTAATTGCAATTACAGTGCGGCATCTATGTGCGTTGTACGCTAGCAAAAAGCTACCGAGCACTTGGTGCAGTGGTAAGAGCCCTGCTTCGTAAGAGCGAGATCACTGGATCGAATCCCACCGGTGAGCCTTTGGGGTGTATTTTTTTCTTTTCTTTTTTGTAACCATTGGCAATTTCCAAACAATATCCATAGCGTGAGGTACGGGGTGGTCTGATGGTTCACAGACGTGCAATGAACAGAACAGACTGGGCCTTCAATGTATAAATGTATACATATAATAGAATACATCTCACGATGTGTAATGCCGATACTGTACATTGTGCAATGGAACAAACGTTGACCCGCATACAATGATTTCAGAATCTCTTTTCCCACTCACATAACACGTTATTACAATTGACTGTCTTCAGGGCACGATGTATGTTTCAAGGATGCTCATGCGCTTGCCCTTGTTAAGCACATTTGGTCTCGAATTATTAGGGAGGCAGTTGAAATTCGTAAAAATCCCAATAATTTTAACAGAGACACTGGATATCAGCTAAGTGACACTTGGCTACCAGTTATTAAGGATCTAGGAAGATAGTTCCTCTCACTCTCTCTGTTCTTCACCTATTTCAAATTGTACTTTTTTCCTCTATGGCTACAGAGCCTGGATTTGATCTCCTTTGTTCGTCACTGGAGGAGTTTCCATCTGTTTTTTCGCCGTTGCTTGTATGACGTTAGGTATCGTTCAGATACACTTCCCTTTTGTTTATGTTTCCTTATATCCATCTAACCCTCCCACCTTCCCCCCTCCCCATTTCTTTTGGACATCCTCATTCTTCGAGGAGTCTCTATATTTTCACCCCGCCCCCTTTACCTTCTCCTTACTTACTACTCTGTCCGCCGTTCTACCATGGTCCATACAGTAATTTCTGGCAGCTGCTCTCTGGTGATGAACCGAGGAGTTTATCTATATTTTTTGTAATTTTTGTAATCTCATCGATAAACTTTCTTTGGCCACATTGTTGTTTTCCATTGAAAAAGGAGGCAAGGTTTCTCCGAAACGTTTGGTTCTAATCTAAATACACACGGCATTGGCCCAAAAAACATGAATTATTTATATAATCCGGGCCGTGAAAGCCTTAGTATACATATTTATTGCTTGATAGGGAAAGCATGACTGGCCTTGAGGACAAGAAAACCATTTGTTCAATCAACCCTCAATTTAAAAGAAAAAACCTGTTTTCACTTAGTTAATCCTTCAGTTTAGCATTGATCCACGTTCAGTGTCTGTAGAATAATTGCCAATGATTGACTCTACGGTATATGTCACACTGTGGGGTGTTAATGACCTAATGTGTACTGCTATATACAGTGGTAAAGACAGAGATTTAATGCTTTAAAAAGTGAGATTGGCATTATTTCGCATACTTTGGTGCTAAAAGATGGCATCCTCATAAAGTATGTATAACTTGCGTAGAAGGGTTAAGATAATAATGTTAACGGTTATACGTCCCTTTTAACTACTGCGGCTTTTAGAGACACAGGGGCGCTGGAATTTTGCCACAAAGTGGACCTTTATGTGCCAGTAATTCACTTCTCTAGATCTACGAAACACAAACACTACCGTCTAATCCTCTTGTAGCATTTCTCAATAACTTGACACTACTAAAACTTTGAGCCTGACATCCTAGTTGTGGTCTGAAGTCACACTGGTTTTCATCCATCTTACTGTCAGCCAATGTTCGAACTCTCCTTTCTACAATACCTGAATACTTCCAAGGAATCCCTGATCTGTCAGATGGAAGTGGGACTCCATACGTCTGAGAATTGCTCATGACATTTTTAGCAGGTTTAGGGGGTACAAGTGAAGCAGGTTGTTAGCCTTACTTACTCAGAGCCCAATGAGTTTCACCTCATGGAATAAATAAGTGAGTTGGGCAGTCCTAGCCGCCTGAGCACGAGAAGGATCACGACTCAGAATATGTTCAAGATGCCCACTCCTACTCCACAGTAACTGGTCCCGACTGTCAGGATCACTTACTAGGCCACTCAGCCGTTGCCTATGCTTCACGAACTAGGACGTGACTACACCATGAAACATAGTGCACAAAAACAATTTTTACATAGGCCTAGGAGAAATATAATTATAGTGCACAACAATTTTTACATAGGACAAGTATAGCACTCAACAATTTTTACATAGGAGCGGTGCTAACAAACAGTACTCAGTATGCCGCCTATACAATAATACTGTATGCCTGGGGTTGGCGATACTGTATTTGTCCATAATTCATGCACAAAATGGTCGACAGCTGGAATTTTACTATATGCCATGATCTAAAAAGGGGACGGCGGGCGGGTTATAGACAGTGGAGGAGTAAACATCTATTACTACATCATTTTCAGATTTAATTTGCATCATTACAGAAGGTATTATGGCTAATTTTAGTAGTAAGTAAATTTTATCATAAGTTTGCCGCTCATGCAGTATTACCAAAGATTCTGGTGCTCATTAGTAATATGGTCTCAGAAATATAATGTTGAATCAATGTTAGTCCATAAAGAAATTAAATTCAATCAAATGAAATGATTCACTGGTCCGTCCTGTCAATACATCTATTTTTGTTTACGGACACTTCTTCAGCTAAGTATTAGATATTTCAAATAGAAACCCTGTGTCAAATAAGGAACATCATATCTCAGTACAAAAACTAGGGTCATTTGACATACAACAATGAAAAATGAAAATCCACAGCCTGCTTCCAGTCTCCGACCGGGTCAGGAATGGAATGAATGGAGCCCCTATCTAGCGACGAGGATATGAACTGTGCCGGCTGCCGAGGCCTGACGCACTCCTCTGGGGCAATGATTAAATGAATGACAGATGAAATGAAATGATAGTGGAGAGTGTTGCTGGAATGAAATTTTGACAGGGAAAACCGGAGTACCCGGAGAAAATCCTGTCTCCCTCCGTTTTGTCCAGCACAGATCTCACATGGAGTGACCGGGATTTGAACCACGGACCCAGCGGTGAGAGGCCGGCGTGCTGCCGTCTAAGCCACGGGGGCTTTTGACATACAACAATAAAATATTAAAATTATAACAATGAAAAGAAATGTAACATCGTAGTCCGCTGTAATTCAATTCTGAGTACACTTACTTCTTCCTGCATAGAGCTTTTCAAACCAGCTTGTGGATGTGTTTCTGATGACTAAACAGGCCAATCCTGGCATAAAGCATGCGCCCACATAAATTGCACTGAATGGTCGGGGGAGGGCGGGGTTGTAATTGACAGAGCTTTCTTGCTTGTGGCTTGGCCTCTCCATGTCTGCGACGTTCTTCTTCAAAGAAGTTGACAGCGGTCGATGTAGTGTTCGCCACAGTAAACGGTCCGCAGCAGTTTCTCACAAGTGGATATACCAGTCGACTTCATGATGTGTTTTAGCTGGTCTTTAAGACGCTCCAGAGGGGCCCCATGAGGTCTAGTGCCGGAGCAAAGTTCACCATAAAGGAATTGACATGGAAGCCTGGTAACACTCATACGGTGAACATGGCCTAACCATCTCAGTTGATGAGCGATGATGGTTGCCTTAATGCTATTGAGATGTGCTTTCACGAGAACTGCAGTGTTGGTTACGTAGTCGTCCCACTTATGTTCAATATTTATCTCATCTTTTGTTGGTGGAAGCGCTCAAGTTTCTTGGTATCACGGCGATAGTGTGTCCATGTTTCACAGCCATACAGTAGCGTTGAGATGACGACAGCTTTGTACACCATGAGTTTGGTATGCATCTTTAGGTTTTCATTCATGAAGACTGTGCATTAAGTGGCCAAATGCTGCATGGGCAGCCCCAATTCTTTTGTCAACATCCTGTTCGCATGTGCACCATTTAGACAAGATGCTACCAAGATATGAAAAATGATCAACCTGCTCCAGTGTTGAGTCTAAGATGGAGATATTGAACTCAGGAAGAGGTAATCCTGGGGCAGGTTGTGCAAGTACCTTAGTTTTCTTTGCATTGATGGTAAGACCAAAGTGATCACACGCAGTGCTAAAGCGATCAACCGATTGTTGAAGCTCTGCAGGTGTCGGAGCAGGAGATGCGGTGTCATCGGCATACTGCAGGTCTGTCACCCGGGTAACTTGGATATGTCTCTGTGAATGAAGTCTTGCCAGATTGAAAAGACCTCAATCGAAGCGAAACTTTATCTCTATGCCTGGGTTGTTGGAAGATGATTCGAACATCATGGCAGCCATGTACAATGCAAAGAATGTTGTAGCAAGCACACAGCCTTGTTTCAAACCATGAGTGATTGGAAATGGATCGGATACAGTGTTACCGTGAAGAACCTTCCCAGACATTCCATCATCAAGAGCTTGAACTAATTCCACATAGCGATATGGACATCCAAAGTGCGCTAATACATTCCACATAGCAGATCTTTGTACTGAATCAAAGGCTTTTTCCAGGTCATAGAAAACTAAATACAGAGGCTCCTGTTGCTCTCTGCACTTTTCCTATAGTTGTCTGGCACAGAATATCATGTCTCTTGTGCTCCTGGAGGTTCGGAAACCACATTGAGACTCGGACAAAATCCTCTCCGAGATACTTTGGAGCCGGCTTCGAAGAATTTTGCGAGAACTTTACCTGCAATGGATAATAGCGATATACCACGGTAGTTCCCACACACACTACAATCGCCTTTCTTGAAGATAGTGATGATGGCAGCAATCTTCAAGTCGCCGGGTACTTCTGAGTTTCCCAAATTAAGAGGATAAGTGTAAAAAGTCAAGTCTTCAAAGCCATACCTCCACTTTGTAACAACTCCAGAAGAATGTTATCAGGACCAGGAGCCTTTCTTGGCTTTAGTTAATTGAGCGCTTTGGTGAAATCTCGGAATGTTGGCGGAACTGCCATCCAGGGTTGTTGGGGCTGCTGAGCGACATTGTGAAGAAAGTCCTCGGCAACATTGGAGGCACGAGTTAGAATTGCACAGAATGTTCCTTCCAACGCTCCAAAATTTGTCCTTGATCAGTTAAAATGGCAGGATTGTTAGCAGTTTTCAATGTACCTGATAATGATCGGATTGGGCCATATACCTCCTTTATGCCTGCATAGAAGTTTTGCAGGTCACGGGCATCAGATGGTCTTTGCAGTTCTTCAGCATTTTGCTGCCACCAGTTCTTTATTTCCCTGATTTGTGCCTGACATTTCCCCTTAAGTTGCACGAAATGTGATTTTTTCACACTGGAAGATGGATCTTGAAGAAAGGATAGATGGACTTCCCGTTTGGCATTGATCAGACACATAATTTCATCATTATTTTCATCAACCAGTCTTGTCTTTTGTTCTTCGCAAAACCAATTGTTTCCTCAGCTGACTCAGTGATGACCTTCTGAAGCATGGCCCATTCCTGTACTACACTATTTGTGCTAAATGGATGACTAGCCAGCTTATTTGCGATTGCATTTCTGTAATCTGTAGCAATTGATTTAACTTGGAGTTTAGAAGTGTCAAATTTCCGTCTGGACAGGTTGTGGATGGATCGTTTCGTTGCGACAGATTGATATCCTCAACCTGCAAAAAAAGAGCCTACGATCTGTTCTGCATTCATCGACATTTCTTGCGGTCCTGGTGACATGTAACATGAATCTTCTTTATATAAAGCTCACAAAATTTTGTATACTTACCCTTTGGAACTCTGCAGGTAACACTGTCCACTTTAAATTTCGGACAGGCCGCTCCATTAGCTGCATTTACGCCCTTTGGCACAAATCTACTGTTTCACCGATCTGAACCAAATTTTAGATACCTACCTTTTGGAACCCGAAGAGCAACACTGTCTACTTGAAATTTCGGACAGACCACTCCATTCTCAGCATTTAGGCCCTTTAGCACAAATCCACACCTTTTCACCGATTTGAACTAAATTTTACATAATTACCCTTTGGAACCCGATGAGTAACACTGTCTACTTGACATTTCGGACAGACCACTCCATTCCCAGCATTTAGACCCTTTGGCACAAATCTACACCGTTTCACCTAATTGCACCGAAGTTTACATACTTAGCCTTTGAAACCCTGCTGGTCACACTGTCCACTTGATATTTTGGACAATCCTCACCATTCCCTACATTTAGAATAACAGACAAAAGGAACTTGAAAACCACTTTTTAAGGACCTAAAACCATTCATGTCCATAGTAGTGTAACTGTAAGAATATTTTAATAAGTCTATTGTTGGCTGGCAATGCGGGCTGCATAACGCCGCCCCTAACCGTGTTCTGGTGCAGAATTGCAAAAATAGTTACATCCTGCGCTGCTTATAAATTTCAGTCACGGGGAGTAATAAGTGCAAAAAGATTTCTTAGGCCCTAACAGTTATCATCATGAAAATATTATGCCTCTGTATAAATGCGACGGTGTTGGTGCAGTACATTGAGGTTATCAGCTACAATAAGCATTACTGTAGTGCTTTCAAATTTACTTTCATTTACTCCGATCCTTATCCTTCAGCGCTATGGGGCGATAAATGACACTAATGCTACCTCAGGAACTCGGGACAGCCGAAGTTTTCCAAAGTGCTCTGATTATTTTCCTACGGCATTATGCGACAAAAGACGACACTATTGGTCTCTACTTATCTAACAGCCAATGAGATATAGGCCCCAGGCAGTGTCTTCTACTACACTTACTCCTCTTTCTAATCATATTTTTCAATTCGTTTGTAAATTATGTGTGTCAGTACTGTAGTTAGTAAATTGCAGTTTACCTATTCATTACTAACAATAAGAGAAAATGTACTGGTTGTTACATCCATTATACTGTACTACTTATCAGTGGGCTTGCATGCTATTACCAAACCAACGCTCAATTTCTATAAGTTCCTTGAAGTAGTCGACAATCAACCAAGCACTTTCGTTCACTAGCTACTACATTAGCCTCCAATAATAAAAAGCCTGCCCAATAGCCTCTGGGAGCTGTCCGCCCTGCAGATGCTATGTTTGCCGCTAGAGGCACTGCATATCCCCCTATATGATCAGTTCAGTTGGCGGTATTTATACACATTGTGTATGCACGAATCAAGTTATGTTACTGAAATAAGGCCATTGTATTACGATGGCATACTGTAGCGTGCCGTTTTGTAAACAAGGCTCTAGAAATAATGTTCATGGAACTAGTTTTCATGAATTTCCTAGTCCAGAGCCAATTAGGAAATTATGGATTAAAGCAATAAGACAAGGTATGTAGCCTACGCTGACCATGCGATTGAAATTGAAAATTAGGTGATCTCGTATTATTGCTCCAGTTCTAATGATGATGATACCTGACCTCCTCGTTGTCGCCCCCAGAGATCCATGTTAGAATCCAGGCTCTGCCAAGAAATTTAATTCTGTTCTTAGGGCTGGAACGGGGTACACTCAACTTCATGAGGTAGAACTGAGAAGAGGTGGGTTAGATTCCCATCTCATCCTTCCTGAACAGGTTTTCCGTAGTTTCCCACTTTTACTCCAGGCAAATGCCGGGATGGTTCCTAACTTGAGGTCACCTTCCAAATCATCACCGGAATTAGAAATGCACACGCCGCAATGACAGAGGGTAGCAGAGACATGGGGCTAAATGACCAAATTTCTATGACGAGAGCTGCAATGGCCTATATTGGAGGGTATTTGGTACGAGCTGTCGAGTCCGCCTTGTTGCGTAGTTGCTAGCATTCTTGGCTGTCACTGCGGAGGCCCGAGTTCGATTCCTGGTTCTGAGGGCTGGAACGAGGTACACTCAGCCTCATTAGGCAAACCTAAGAAAGGCGGGTTTGATTCCTTCCTCAGCTATTCTGGAAGTGTTTCCCACTTCTACGCCAGGCAAATGCCCGGATGGTACCGATACCTAATTTAAGGCCACGGGCACTTCCTACCCAAATTTTATCTCAATTACAAAGAAACATCAATAACGAGCTGAGCACCATAGCCTCCCTATATCAAGAGTGCTTGATAAAATTAGTATTATCCCGAGTTAGTTATTGTTTTAAGTGACGGAACAGCTACAGTAGGTCAACTGCCCCTCAGTGTCAAGAGCCCATCTCCAGTCATCATCATCATCTTGTACAGTTTCCAGCCCCAGGCTGGGTCTGTTTGGAACATAAGCCTCGCCACTTAGTTCTTTCTTCCCACCACCTCTCCGCTGTCACTCTGGTCCAGTCCTCGCCTCTCTTCTTGACACATTCCTCCACTCCTTTCAGCCATCTATCTCTTGGTCTTCCTCTTGGTCGTTTCTTCTGCATCTGCATCTCATGTATCCTCTTGGGAATCTTCTTCTCATCCATTCTCTTTAAGTGTCCATACCACCTCAGTCTTGATGACTCAATCCTACCTTGCAAGGGCTCCTCTTCCACCATTTCCCTGACCTTTTCATTCCTCACCCTGTCTCTTCTTGTTACTCCGATCCTACTTCGCAGGAACTTCATTTCACCTGCCTGTATTCTGCTTATGTCTCTTCTTTTCATTGTCCACGTTTCTGAAGCATAGGTCAGTATCGGGATATAGTAGCTTCTGTATAACACTTCCTTGCTTTTTTGTGGGACATCTTTATTCCACACTAAGCTCCTAATGCTTCTCAGAAATGCTTCTGCCCGTCTGCCACGTTCCGTAATCTCTTTGTCATTTCTCCCATCTTCCTCCACTATACTTCCCAAGTACTTGAGACTTTCCACCTTCTTCAGCTGTCCACCTCCAAGTGTTATCCCACTCATTGGTCTGTCCCTTTTCCTGGTCGTCAACAGGATCTCACATTTACTGATGAACTTCCATCCGTACTCTCCCACTGTTTCCTCCCAAGCCTTCAGTTGCTCCTGAATTTCCTCCTCCTTGTTTCCCCAGACCATGAGATCATCTGCAAACACCATTGCTTTCATCTTATCTTCTCCTATCTTTCCTGCTATCCGTGTCATTACCTCGTCCATAACCACAATAAAGAGAAGGGGTGACAGCGCACTACCCTGTTTCAGGCCACTCATTTGTCTGAACCAGTCTGTTCTTTCCCCTCCAACTTTCACACAACTCACACTTCCACAATACATCTCCTTCACTCTGCCTACAGTCTCTTTTTCCACTCCCATGTTTTCCATGCTTTCCAAACCTTCTCCCTACACACACTATCATAGGCCTTTTCGATGTCCAGGAAGGCCATCAACAGATCCTCTCCAAATTCGTAGTGGTGTTCCTGGAGCTGTCTCACTGAAAATATGAGATCCACTGTTGATCTCCCAGGTCTGAATCCATACTGCTCCTCTCTCAATTTTCTCTCCACTTTGGCTCGTATTCTACTTTCTAATATCTTTTCATATATCTTGGCACAGTGAGGTATGAGTGTGACTCCCCTGTAATTTCTGCACTCCTTTCTGCTTCCTTTCTTAAATATTGGGGCAATTAATCCTTTCTTCCAATCTTCTGGGGTCTTTTTCTCCTTCCATATCACCCTCATCACACGGTACAGCCACTGTTTCCCAACCTCCCCTGCTGCCTTCACCATTTCAACACTCACTTCATCCACACCTGGTGCCCTTCCTCCTTTCATCTTGTCTGCAGCCATTTCCAGTTCTCTCCAAGTCAGGTCCTTTTCCATTCCTGTGTTGTCTTCTCCATCTTCCAATACATTGTCTTCCTCCCTATGACCATTTGGATTCAGCAAATCCTCAAAGTACTCTTTCCACACTGTCTTGAGTGACTCTTTGTTGTGTACCTCAGTTCCGTTTTTGTCCATCATTACCACATCCTCTCGCAGACCTCTTCTCTTACTTTTGACCATCCCATAAAGTACTTTCTTATTTCCTCTGCTGTCTTCCTCCATCATTTCTGTCCACTTTACCATCCACTTCTTCCTCTCCTCTGCGACAATCTTGTTTGCTTCTTTCTTCTTTATCTTATAATCTTCCCTTGCCAGATCAGTTCTTTCCTTACCGTTTTGGTCACTTTACTACCTAATGCCACACACGTACTTCAACCCATGGATGTAGGGTTTTTAAGCCACTAAAGACTGCCTGGAAGAAAAATGTACATGAGTGGCGAATTCTGAGGGTTGCTAATAGCGAAGATACTGCACTGAAGAAGGATTTTTCGAAACTTTTGGCAACAATTGGTGTTAGGCCTCGGCAAATGGTCATTTTCCGGGCTGTTATGCCGTGGTCTCACTTGTTTAGAGCAGAATTACGATATTTTCATGCTCTTATGTCTTCTACTCACCATTCCCGCTTTCCGATGCAGTTTTTTTTTTAATATTTCATTTTTTATTAAAAAACATGATTACTGGCACTGTTTTATTCGTAAATGTTAGCCTCCAAGTCGATAAATCGGTGTCTTACGCAACAATTGACAGAAATGCATTATAAACAGCAGACAAGGAAAATTAACAATGTGACGGCAATTGGTACAAACGGGTGACGAATATAGGAAAAATCCAAATAGGCCTACATCATGCCAAACACTGGCAAAAAACACACATTTTTTTTTTAATACGAAATTTTTCCTAAAAAGAATATCTTCAATATTTGAACTTTCCTAGTGTTTGAGTAGTGCTTTTATTGATTAAATTTACCAAAATGTGTAAGGTGTATATAATTTCTTGACTAAATCTGTCTTAATATGACGACCATTGGTGCATTTACCTTAACTAGAATACTGTTGCCACATGTTGCTAAAAATCATATTCTACAGTGTGGAGTAAGTGATCATCCTGAGGAACTGAGCAGGATAAAATTGCAAATATTTCTGCACCCATCTGTCAGTAACTACACCAATGACACAAAACTAAGACTTGAGAAGAAAAACATATTATGAAAAGAAATAATCACAAAAATTAAGAAAAGTCGTTCCTTTCCACTGAAATTCATTTATTGTTCACTTTAGACCATCCTCCTGTTTCATCACTTTTAACAACTTTTAATACCTTAGCTTATTGAAAATATATCATTTATGATATGCATACCTCTCGGGGAGTTGTTGGGAGTCGTTTCACAATCTCTTCATACTCAATAGCCACTGCTGCACCGCAATAATTGTTATTTCAAGGAAAGAATGCAATTTTTCTTCACTTTCTTCACTTACGGACGCCATCTTTGACAGTCATGTGACACCCGAAAGTCGATCATGAGACTACGTTACCAACTTGAATAAAGAAATTCACCACACGCCTTCACTACAAAGTTAGGCACAGTCTTGTGGAAAATTACTGCTAGCACTACAAGCAAGGGGGTCTGGGGCATAAGCCCCAGGTTAGGTCTCTTTTGTATGTAAAACATTAATAACATACAATTTATGTCCGCTACTAGGTTAGGTACTGCCTGGTCAAAAATTAATGCTAGTACCACAAGCAAGGGGGTCTGGGGCGTAAGCCCCAGGTTAGGTCTGTTTTTGTATGTAAAACATTATAAATACAAAAATAAACACTGTAATTGAGTTCACTTAGTGATTTCATACATCACATGCGAAATAGTACCAAACGCGTGGGGTTGGCAATACTGACTCAGTGAGAAAGATGGGGGTGAGAACTTCGATTTCAACTATATAGTCGTGTCGCTATTTGGGCGGGATGGTGGGTCTATGACAGCGGAGCAGTGAACATATAATACTCAATCCTCTCCTGATATCCTCCCGACTATTAAATCAGGTAATTTCAGTTTTTAAAAATATTTATACAAAGGATGGTGTAAAGTGAAACGCTACAGGCCTACATACCAGACAGTTGTGCGTGCTATCTAAAATAGAAATCCGCAGTTGAAACGAACTCCTAGTAGTAAAAGATGAACATCTCTTATATTTTACTTCAATCTACTCAACAATGTGTATAAATGCACTGTACATATAGTGTATAGGTATATTTTTGCTGATGTTAGCTTGCGATAGCAATGCTATTACATGTAAATGTTAGGTGGGTACTCAGCGCTGCAGTGGTCAATACTGCTAGGAGGACAGTGTTGATGCAGAGAACGTCACGATTGAGTAGGTTTTATATTATTGGAGGCTAAGCTACTACAGACTTGATTGCTATGTGCTAAGCAGTTTTGGATCAAGACTTCTGATGTCACATCTGGAATATTAGTCGAGTATCTAGTTCAGTACGGCTGAAAATGTAGTATTGGGACACAGCCTAAATAAGCTACGAACATGGCTCGGTAAAACTTCACAGAGGGTTTCACAATGGTTTTGCTTAGACCAATATTTTCGTCCAGACCAATGGTAGATTGATAGCCCAGCCCTGCGGGCCGCGTTAGCTAATAGATAACACCCCTGGGTTTTGTCACGCACAGTGGGGGAACAAAGCACCAGGCATAGATGATATACCGATTGAGTTGCTACGCTGCATAGGAGATGAAGGTCTGATCAGGTTATTTCACTTGGTGTGTAGGATTTATGAGACAGGTGAGGTACCCCCTGATTTCAAGAAGAATGTTATCATCCCTATACCAAAGAAAGTGGGAGCTGACAGATGTGAAGATTACCGTACAATCAGCTTGATTACTCATGCTTCAAAGATCCTGTCTAGAATAATTTACAAGAGGATTGAAAGCCAGATCGAAACGGAGTTGGGTGAAGACCAGTTTGGTTTCAGGAGAAATGTAGGAACAAGGGAAGCTGTACTAAGTCTTAGGCTGATTTTGGAAGGTAGAATAAGGAAAGATAAGAGAACGTTCATGGCATTTGTAGACTTAGAAAAGGCTTTTGATAACGTTGATTGGACTAAATTGTTTGACATTTTGAAATCTATTGGAATAAAGTACAGGGATAGGAGGGTGATATACAATCTATACAGAAACCAGACAGCAGTCATTCGAGCTGAAGGATATGAGAGAGAAGCTGGTATTCAGAAAGGTGTAAGGCAAGGCTGCAACTTATCACCCATACTTTTCAATCTTTACATTGAACAAGCAATGAAGGAAATTGGAGAAAAATTTAAAGTGGGAGTGAAGATTCAAGGAGAAATAATTTCAACTCTGAGATTTGCTGATGACATCGTCATCTTGGCCGACAAGCCTGAGGATTTGAATGAGTTTTTGAATGGTATGGATTCCGTCTTACGGAAGGACTTCATGATGAAAATTAATAAATGTAAAACAAAAATACTGGAATGCAGCCGAAATAAATCAGAAACCTCTATGGAGATCAAATTGGCAGGTGAAAAGCTGAAGGAAGTAGGAGACTTCTGTTACTTAGGAAGCAGAATAACCAGTGATGGACGAAGCAAAGAGGATATAAAAAGTAGGTTGGCTCAGGCAAGGAAAGCCTTTCTACAAAAAAGGAATCTGTTGACATCGAATATAGATTTAGGTATTAGGAAGTCATTTTTGAAAGCCTTTGTCTGGAGCGTGGCGCTCTATGGAAGTGAAACTTGGACTATTGGTGCAGCAGAAAAGAGGAGAATTGAGGCATTTGAAATGTGGTGTTACAGGAGAATGATGAAGATCAGATGGGTAGATAGGGTTACAAACGAAGAGGTATTAAGGCGAGTGGGAGAGGAGAGATGTTTCTGGCGACTGCTAATGAAGAGAAGAGATAGGTTGGTAGGACACATACTAAGACACCCTGGAATAGCGAGCTTAGTTATGGAAGGAAGGGTCGAGGACAAGAACTGTAGGGGTAGACCAAGGTTAGAATATGTTAAACAGATTGCCTCGGATGTAGGGTGTGGTAGCTATGTAGAGATGAAACGATTAGCTCAGAACAGGGACGCATGGAGATCTGCATCAAACCAGTCAAAAGACTGAAGACTCAAACAACAACAGTGGGGGAAGTCACGCATCAATAATCTTTATCCAGGCCAATAGTTTTGCCTTTTATTTCATGTCGTGAAACCCTCTCGTAAAGAATTAATCATGGCTCCAATTGTTAAATAAACAATAAATAAAAACACATATTTCTGTGATTTAGCACATAATCCGGTACAGTCGGTGCAGAAGTGATCAAGGATAATAGTTACAATTGATAATATCCCCCACAAAAGTTGAAATAAGGTATGAAAATGATACATTGTCGAAATGAAAGCACGTCGTGCACAATTAATCCTACGGGAACTGAAAAATAATCTCAACAAAGAACAAGAAAAAAGTAGACTGTATGATTTACTCACATTTTTAACGATTTGTGCTCGCTCGTTTATGATTTCTTCAGTGTATTTTCTATACCCTGCATCACAAGGCATCAGCTGCAGAGCTCTCAGTATCTTGCTATACAATACACCCAAAGTATGATGTGGGTTAAGTGCAACAGCCAGACCAGTTAACCCTGTAGTCTAGAAGAATATAACCAAATTATTTAAATTATTTTCCTTCATCTCGCGGTCTTACCAAAAGTAACTTACCATACTCTAAAAAAGATCGTACCTTTTTTAGTGCACCAGATGCCATTTCAACTAAACCTTTAAAAAACTTTAATTTCTTCTGCTTCTCCTTCTAAAGCAAAAAGGGAAGGCAAGGGATTTAAATGGGCACTGCTCGTCTTCTTCTTCTTCTTGTTACGGAAGTGGGCATAGTAAACTCTTTACCCAATTGCTACTGTTCAGAAGTACGTATCTTGAGGTAAACATTTTTTTTTTTTTGTTTGTAGGTTAGGTAATGGGCATAGCACGGATGCTCTGGACCCAGTCGCAGCCCTAAAAAATACTGTTACACGTGAAAAGTATCCAATATTTGAACTATAAACTACTGGAAAATTGTGACACAGATATACAAGGACACAAATAGGTACTAATCTTCACACCAAGCGACGTATCTTAGTGACTTACTACTTGAACACAAACATGACATCGTCACACGTAAGGGTATGGAAATTAAAAAGTAAGGGAGCATTCGTGTAGGAATCTAAGGAAGGCATGAATAACAGAAGGAATAGGAGTATGAAGGAGCACGGAAATGTGGAGAGGGAGGGGGAAACCTAAAGAACGCAAAGTATGTAGAAATGGGACTCGTTGAGTGTCAAATATAGGGCATTGAAAAATTAAATGATTAATAGTACCGATTGCCTGAGAACAGTCGCAGAGAGCCGAAGGACGAAGCTTACAGCGGGCCATATATACCGGAGTCAAAGCATGATGAAAACGTAAACGGATAATCGTAATAATATGCCGTCGAGTGTAGGATCCATTATAAAACCAAGGGTGTCTAGGGATAGTAGGTTGAATTCTATAATATAACCTGGCTTTTGTGCGTGTATAATCCTGCCATTGGTGTAACCAAACATTAAGTAATTGAGATTTGAGAATGGGGAGATAATCTGAGACGGGGGTAGCCACATTCATCAATACAGCATGACCCAAAGCCGCATCCTTGGCCGCTTTATCCACTAATTCATTCCCCGAGAGGTTGGCATGGCCGGGTATCCAAGAAAACACTATCTGAAAGCCCGAATGATATAGGTCATACGTTAATTGTACAATATTAAATATATACCAATTATTCGTAGTTTGGACATGTTGTAAAGCCTGGAGGACACTTTGAGAATCAGATAGAATTAATGCTTTAGTGATGTTATTCCGTTTAATATATAGAAGGGCTTGTCGAATAGCAAAGGCTTCAGCCGAAAAAATAGAGAGGGTATGCGGTAATTTAAAGGAAGCAAGATAAGATAGAGAGGGGATATAAAAAGCAGCACCCGTATTCGAAGGAGAGGGAAATTTTGATCCATCTGTATAAATTGTCGTATATTGTTGATGATTCAATGCAAGATTATATACATATTTGCGGGCAATCGTAGGGGTAAGCATAGAAGACATACGAGATACATGCGAGGAATGTCTCACTACATCAGGTTGAAACATTAATACCGAGAGCGGTGCATTATAACAAATGGGTTTTCGTGTTTGAAGAATTTGTGGGCGAAAACCCGAAAGCTCTAGATAAGCCAGGAGAATAGAGGGAGGTGCATAGCGTTTGAATAAACTTTTTTGATGATATTCGGAGAGAAGTTGTAGTTTGGGAAGAATGGGTGTTGTTAATAGTGCCATTTGTCGTAGGAGATATCGTGAAGACAGATAACGTCTCCGAAGGTGAAGCGGTTGCTCTGCCGCCTCGACGAGAAGAGCTTGTGTGGGGGTGGAAGAAAGGGCCCCGAGAACAATTCTGAGGGCGGAAAATTGTAGTTTATCCAATTCATTGAGGCGTGTTTTCGGCATGACGTCATAGTAGTGACTACTGTAATCAAGGACAGATCGAATAAGATTTCTGTAAAATAACAATAATATCTGAGGATCAGCTCCCCACTTACGACGAGTTAATGACCGTAAGATATTTAATTTCTGGAACACATGAGCTTTTAAGTGAGATATTTGAGGCGTCCAGATCAACTTATCATCTATAATGAGTCCTAAATATTTTGTATGGTGTACAATAGGAATGGTACCCTGATTATAACGGATAGGCAACCGGTCACACACCCGTTTATGAGTGAAGAGCAAAGCCGCATTTTTGAGCGGAACAGTATCAAGGCCATGTGAGAACAGCCATGAATGTAATATCGTGAGAGCACGTGACATGATCTGCCGACACATATTTATATCAGAATGGGAACAATATAGGAGTATATCATCAGCATATTGTATTAGGCGGACATGAGGAAGTAAAAGCCTCTCAATCTCACTAGTATAAATAAGGTATAAGATTCCACTCAAAATATCACCCTGCGGCAAACCAGAAGACGAATACCTGTAATTTAACCCAGTAGGAAAGTTGGAAAGTGTGATATGCCTTCTTCGGAGAAATGCCGAGATGATTTTAATAAAACTGATCGGAAATTGTTGTTGGTGTAGTTTTTGCAGTAAAAGGACGGTATTCACATTATCATAAGCCCCTTTAATATCTAAAAAGACTGCTAATGTTGAGTGTTTACGGCAAAATGACAACATGACATCAAGAAGAAAAATATTCAAGGCGTCGGTAGTAGATTTCCGTTTAGCAAAGGCGTATTGAGTTTTCGGAAACAGATCATAATATTCTAAAGTCCATACTAAGCGTGTCAACAGAATACGTTGGAATGTCTTCCTAATACAGGACCCAAGATGTATACCACGATAACTTCCTGCTAAATCCGGATTTTTCCCTGGTTTTAAAATAGGAACTACTAAAAACTCATTCCAATCCTCGGGAACATTGCCGGAGGCTAAGACGGCATTAAAAACATCTATTAGAACTTGTTGTGCATTATTGGGGAGACTCTTAATGACGTGGTATGAGATATAGTCTGGTCCAGGTGTAGTAGATTTTTTTTGGTGATAAGGCTGATTGAAATTCGGAAACAATAACCGGATGCAAAAGACAAGAAAACATATGGTTGTGTTCCAGGGATGGAAAGATAATTTCTTGTTCTACAAATTCAGGAGTCATCGTGTGATAAAATTCTACTGACTGATCATAATTCAAACGATGCAGACTTGGACCTAAGTGGCGGCGCGATAAGGTTTTTAACACAGTCCATATTTGAGTAATGGGAGTCTGGTGATGTATATGAGAGACGTATTCTCTCCAAGCCGATCTTCTTTTATCATTAAAAGACTGCTGGCATTTTGCAACAAACTGTTTATAATGGCGATAAGTATACGGAGTATTGTACGTTCTAAAAAGTCGTAATAAATGTTTGCGTCTTTTCACCATTCTCGTACATTCCTCGTCCCACCAGGGTAGTAAGGACCTGCTCTTTCCAGAGGTGCGTGCATTTGGAATTAACGGATGATAGGTGTCAAAATAGCGAACAATGTAAGTAAGTAGCAAATTATAGGAGGAACGAATCGGGGGAGCCGTATTACAATAGTGCTGTTGGATATAGGTGAAAAATTGAGCTGAATCAAAACTTTTGAAACTCCTAGTAAAAACCGGAGTATGCAAGGTATTACTAGGACGAGGAGCCGAATCAAAGGTCATCAAGATCGGATAGTGGTCACTTTGATGTAAATCAGGGGTTGTGTGCCATA
Source organism: Meconema thalassinum (assembly GCA_946902985.2). NCBI lineage: Eukaryota > Metazoa > Arthropoda > Insecta > Orthoptera > Tettigoniidae > Meconema > Meconema thalassinum. Next base: position 478,361,931 of record OX336390.1, on the reverse strand, counting down.
TAATTCGGTGGGCCAGAGAAAGGGAAACAAACGTTAGGTCAACCGCACTGGGGGCCTGAGCAGGAGGAGAAATACGAGTGGGTGAACCATCATTTAAAATCTGGAGATGAAACTGCTGAGCAGTGGTCATGATATTCCTACCCTTGGGTGTTGTGCGGACACAACCCCAGTCGGTATGATGGCCATTAAAATCCCCACCAATAATGTGGGAGGTGAAGGAATTACAGTAGGAAAATAAGGAATACCATTGTCGGAAATTACCTTTGACAGCCGGAGGAATATACAAATTAGTGATATGTAGGGAGGCAACAGTTATAGTTATCACATAGGTTCTGGGGAGAGGAAAAAGAAATGGGGTAACTTGGTACGAAAGTCTTTCATGGATTAATGTTAGGACACCACCACATTGCGGTCCATCTTGGCGCTCAATATTATATCGTGGAACGTGAAAAGATAAATTTGGGGCTAGCCATGTTTCCTGGATGAGAATGATATCAGGGGTGTACTCTTGGATTATAAGTAATAATTCATGTCTCTTGTTTTGAATGCTACGTGCATTCCATTGAATAATTTTCATGTTGAGGTAACAGAAGTACCAACAGATTGTAATATTTTACTAGAAGACGGTCGGGTTTCAGCAGGAAAGGATAAGAGTGAAATCTTCTCATAAATATTTTTAAGTAAATGGGCCCATTGGACATTGGAACCCAATAGTTCCATCAAATGCATAACATCCTCTGTAATATCTTGAGGCACACCCTTGGCGGGAGGCATTGTAAGTGAGGGAGTGGGAGTTGGCCCCACTTGGGACGGTTGCAATGAAGCAGAAGGGGGCACATAGCCTGAGGCTTTGTCCCCATGGATAATGGACAAATATGCAGGTCGGTCATACCCCAAAGGGGAAATGACCTTAGGGGGGCTCGTGACGATCGTGGTAAACTTGCGTTTCTTCTGTACAGAATTCGGTGTAAGAGAAGCTTGCTGTGTAAGGGGGGGGGGGGGAATTGCTGCGGGACTGAAAGGGGTTGAAACGGATGTCCTGATAGGGAATGGAGAATTTCTTGATACGTTTTATTTTCAGTGCACATCCTAGTTTTAATGTCAATTTGTTTTGCGTGGTACTCACACCTCGGTGAGCAACTCATATGATTTTCATCGCAATGTACACAGCGCACCAAAACCTGAGTACATTGAGCCGTTTCATGTCCTTGGGCGCAACGCCCACATCTTGGTGCCCGAGCTCTACAGTTTTGTCCAGTGTGCCCATATCTTTGGCATCTATTGCAAATAATAGGGCGAAAGATGAAAACCTGCACTTTTAACATCACATGAAATATAGAAACATGGGTGGGCAAAGTTTGAGTTTCAAAGACAATCTTCACCGTACCTGTAGGTAATAAGTCGACCTTCCCATCCGTGACTTTTCTTCTGTTCATGCGTTGAATTTTTACAATGGGGCAAAGCGCCTTCAAATATTGTAATATTTCATCAGTCGAGAAAGAAGTGTCAACCCCGCGGATCAGACCCACTCTATGTATATTAACTGAGGGAATGAACGCCTTTAAGCTTTTTTCCGTGAGCAGTGGGTGCTGAAGAAAGTTATTGGCATCCCGGGAGGTTCGAAAGGTGACCTGAATTCTATTCCTACCTTTGCGGTGGATTTCTTGTATCCCAACAATCTTACGTTCGTAAAAAAGTTTACCGAGACCCATCGGATGTAAATTACCTATCCTGTTGGTGGGATCAGAAGATTCCACCATGACATTATATGGTCCAGTATGGTGCTCATAATACATGTGGGGTGACTCATTCACAGTAGGTGGTATGACGGGAGCTATAGAGAGTGGTTGTGTAGGTCGTGTATCAGTCGAGGGAATCAGAGGTGTTACATTAAGGACAGGTGCCGTGAGATCAATGACTTCTGTAGTAAAAAATTCCATCCCTTCCTCGGGAGGACGCGTATCTTCACCCCCTCCACTATTATCACCCATGTTGTCGTCAGAAGAATGGTATGTGACTGACCACACAGGAAGGAAACACACACACTAAAGAAACAAAATGGTAGGACACACAAAAACTATTGGATACTCTCATCAACAAGTATTGCTACGGAGCAGGTACACGTCAACCGTCACACTCGGAAGGTCACACGATACTTCAGAGGTAAACATTGACTACCGAGAAAAGGCGTAAGACCAGTGAGGAACAGGTTATACCAAACAAAGGTATGACGTAACGTGGAGACAAAAGGGGCATGAAAACAGATGAAACTAGACTGGGACACAATTGGTATTTGACTCTTCACACCGAAGTGACCCACCTTGGTGACTTAACATATAGACGTAGGCTACATGACCGGGTCACGATTATGGACCAGGTAAAAGGAATACCAGTTCAAGGTCTAAAATCAATGTTGTCAAAAAAGGATACTAGGCTACTGACCAGTGGAATGGTAGGATTAGAAACTAATGTGGCAACATTTAAAGGCAGTGTATACCCTAGGGAATATAAATCGCGCAACAGTATTGCACGGTGAAAGTCATATTGAGGATATTGAAATAAAATATGATTTATAGAGCCCTCCATTTGCAAACACGAACACAAGGCATCATTACGTTGTTTTATACGGAATAAATACACCGGCGTTAATGCATGATTAAAGCGGAGACGAATAATTGTAATAATATGTCGTCGTGTGTATTTACCACCCTGGAACCAGGGCTTTCTTAAAATAGTCGGTTGTATCCCAAAATAATGTTTGGCTTTCGTTTTTGCGTAGTTAGTCCACGTGACCTGCCAGTCATTCTGGATCTTCGAACGAATTATAGAACGCAAATCAGAAATGGGTGTAGCGATATTATAAGCCTTACCTGTACCATTAGCCGCTTCTTTGGCGAGTTTATCAGCGATTTCATTACCTTCAATATGTGAATGGCCGGGGATCCACATGATACTGACATCAAAACCCTCAGTATGTAAGGTATACAATTGATGCATTAACTGGCATAAAAACCAATTATCAGCCCCGAGAACATTTTGAAGTGATTGAACGACACTCATAGAGTCTGTACAAATTAGCGAATGGCGAATACCATGTTGTTTAATATAAAGACACGTCTGGCGAATTGCAAAAATTTCGGCTGTAAATATCGTGACGTCGGAGGGTAAAGTATACTTACATGAAATATGTAAATCGGGAGAAAAGAAGGCTGCTCCCACACGTGAGGGGTTAACCATTTTAGACCCATCTGTATAAAAAGGAATGCAAGATGCCAAATGGCTCGTTATTTCGTGAAACATACGAGGAATGATTACTGGGGTGTGTGGAAAAGTCTGATGTATTTGGGGTAAGGAATGCTGGATGATATTCGGTTGAAAATGAGCTACGGAATACGGAATATTATATAAAGGCAGGCGACTAACTTTTAATATATTATGGCGGTACTGTTTAAGAATGGAATATGCGGCCAGCAAGGCGGGAACAGAAGCTGTGGGCAATAATCGACGAGTATAATAGTCTTCCAATAATTGTAATTTAGGAACGATAGGTGATACCGCTATCATCATTTTACGCAACAGGTACATACATGCAAGGTGTTGACGCCGATAATGTAACGACATTTCTCCCGTTTCAACTAAAAGTGCTCCTGTGGGAGTAGATGTAAGCGCGCCTATTATGAGACGCAAAGCAGTAAACTGTATTCGATCTAAACGGAGGAGCCTAGTACTTGACATTATATCAAAATAAAAGGAATTGTAATCCAGCACAGAACGAATTATATTACGATATACTATTAATAATAGTTCCGGGTCTGCTCCCCAAGTACGCCGAGTAAGTGATTTTAGAACATTGATTTTGCTGGTAAGATGACTCTTAAGGTATTGTATATGTCTCTCTCCTTGCATTTTCCTGTCAATGTAAATTCCTAAGTATTTTACATTCGTCACCACCGGAATTTGGCCTTGACGATATAATATAGGAGAGCTGTCGTAACGTCGTTTGTTAGTAAATATCATCGCAGCGTTTTTTCCGGCAGAAGTTTCAAATCCGTGTTGATGAAACCAGTCATGAGCATTAGATAAGGCACAGAACGAATTATATTACGATATACTATTAATAATAGTTCCGGGTCTGCTCCCCAAGTACGCCGAGTAAGTGCCGACGACATGCGAATAAATCGTCCCTTGTACAATATATTAAAATATCGTCCGCGTATTGAAGGATGCGAGCGTGCGGTAATATGACTGTTTCTAGGGTACGAGTATAAATTAAATATAAAATCCCACTTAAAACATCTCCCTGCGGGACACCGTGAGAGGTGTATCGGGAACACTGCTCGTCAACTTCGTCCACACCCCAAATCCTTCACCTGTTGTTGTTTGGGTAAAATTGCTGGACACAGTTGCCTCTTCGCCCAATAGCTTCTGTACAGATTGCACCATAGTAGCACATACCCGTCACACGTAATGTTTGTAAACACAGACAGAAATTTGCTAACCTAAGCATTTGCCTACAAAATCTATCCATATGGTCCGTAGCACAAAGGTATGCACGATACTCTACAGGTGTATTTTCCAGAGTTGGAATCTGACAGTTCAACGCCACTGGGCAAAAATAGTTGACGGCTAGATCGCACGCAAGGCTTGTTGCCATGGAAACCATACAGCGCTGCCAAGTCAAATTATGCTATTTGGACACGTGCTTGCCACCGACCAGTCGCTTGATTGGTTGCCTCCAGTGTGCACACTGACCTTGCTGCATTTCATAATCTGTTGTTTTTATGAGTTATAATTGTTTTGATTTAATTACTTAATTACTTTTTCGTGTAGTAATTATACTTATTTATACTTATATTAATACTTATAATTCATTAAGTGTCCATTATTTATGTATGTAGCAGTGATAGTGTCAGTTTAAGCCTAGGTTCGTGTTCATAGGATAGAGTGAATTAGCTTTCTTTTTACTTGCGAGTGGTGACGTTTTTAAGGGTGACTTCTCTTAGAGGTAGGCTGAGGATACATCCAGTTCGGGAATTGTCAAAACCTGGCCGAGGTGTACGGTACCTATTCCAAGCCATGGAAGGAAAATGATTATCGCCGCACGGGATTTTTTGAAAGGAAGAGTGAAAATATCCGCGCATTAGGCGAACCATTAATTCCATTCAGTCGCACGCAGGAGCGTAGGCCTACTGCCGCTGCTCTTGGAATTAGTAAGACTACTGTGATTAGCTTCTGTCTTCTAAAGGGTGGTTAATAGCCTACACAATGAGCGTATATTTTGTAATACATTTGTGTGTTTCTTGTGCATTGAAACTTATTCTATAGAAAATTTAAATAACTAAATATCACGTTAACAATCACGTGTTGCCGTTTCGCTTTGAACATTTTTGCTTTATGATAATATTGCTATTCATTGCAATATTTTATGTCTTTCCTCAATTTGATGGGCTATTATTTTATTTTACAGCGTGCATCGAACAGTTTTAAGTATTGCTTCGATTAAGATTTTTGAAAACCATCTGAGTAAAAATTTAATAAATGTAATAACGGTGCTAGTGATGTTATGAGCATGAGGAAATGAGCGAGAGTGTGGGAGCTGGGATTACGCACGTGGTGGCCAGCAGCATTCGTGACAACGCTGCCTTCAGTTCAACAGTTCTCCGCCGAACTGCCAGATTCCAACTCTGGATAATACACCTATAAGAAGGGTTAAGGAAAACTCAACACACACATACTTCGTGTCAATACGTAAAACGTAGAAAAATACAGCAAACGAAAGAGGGGACCAGAAATTATAATGTAAAAGGGAGATGGTCCAAATACTCCATTATGGCCTCGACCAATGGAATCACAGGATTATGCAACATAGTGGACATATTTAAGGCCAATGTATAACCTAACGATCTTAACTTTCTGAGCATCACTATCCTCGGTTCTTTGAAAACGTCAAACTGAAACATAAGATGGCTAAGTGTACCCCTCATTCGACCACACACACATCTAGCATTCTCGCGAAGGTTCATGCGTGCCATATACACCGGAGTCAGAGCATGCTGAAAACGCAAACGTATTATAGTAATAATGTGCCGTCTCGTATATCTGCCTACCCGAAACCACGGTGTTGTTCGGATAGTGGATTGTACCAGAAAATAATTACGAGCCTTCATTGGCGCGATATTAGACCATTCAGTTTGCCATTCATTGAGGAGCTGGGAATAAATAACAGGCAGGAAGTCCGTAAAAGGTACAGCGATATTATAAATGACTCCATATCCCTGTGCTGCCCACTTTGCCATGCGGTCCACATCCTCGTTTCCTTGGATACCCGAATGCCCCGGGATCCAAGTGAGCATATTTAACCTCCTGAGCCATGGTCTGAAAATCATACAACATTTGCGCAACTTGATACAAATACCAATTGACAGAGCTACTAGGATTCGATAAAGCCTGGATGACACTCATTGAATCCGTGCAAATCATTGCCGGGGAAACTCTGTGTGTACGTATATACTGACAAGTTTGACGAATGGCAAATACTTTAGCTGTAAAAATCGTTAGATATTTTGGCAAACTATATGTGCGTATAATCTGTCGATCCGGAGCATAAAAAGCCACCCCCACTCCATCTGGTGACAACATTCTTGAGCCATCTGTATAAAAAATAGTATAATGGGAATAGCAATTGACAATTTCCCGAAAGCATCGTGAAATTACTTGCGGAAAACGCTGATACATCCGGAATAGCGCCGGTAAGGAAGTGTGCAATATATTAGGCTGGGATTGTAGGACCCTATATGAAACCGTGTATGGTAAAGGTTTGAGCGTTTGCAGTATATCTGACCGAAATACTTGCAAGATTTCATATGCCAATACCAAAGCCGGCTTATGCGGACGTGCAAAGCGATTTTGCGCATAATACTCCACAAGCAGCTGTACTTTACTGAGAATCGGTGACGCCGACAATGACATTTTAGAAGCCAGGTACTTTTGGCCAAAAATCTCCGTCGTAAGTGTAAAGGCAATTCCCCAGATTCAACTAGTAATTCACAAGTGGGACTGGCCGGAAGCGCCCCCAAAATAATACGTAAAGCCCGATACTGCAACCTGTCAAAAGTGACCAACCGACTAATCGCCATCATATCGTAGAAAAAGCAACCATAATCCATCTGGGAACGAATAATGTTCTTATATACCGTAAGTAATAAATGAGGATCCGCCCCCCCAACCCCGGCGTGCTAGCGCTCGGAGAACGTGTAGTCTTTTTTCAATTCGAACAGTGAGTGTTTGAACCTGGCGCGACCACAGTAATTGGTCATCAATATGTAATACCAAATATTTAATGCTGCGAACCACCTCTATGGCTCCCTGTCCAAATAAAATAGGAGTGCGATCAACTTGCCTTTGATGAGTAATAATTTGCACCGCCCTCCTTAAATAAACATATTCTTGGCGTGCCTCCCAGCTGCATCACTGGAACCAACTAGAAAAGAAAGGAGTACGCAGTGGAAATGGATGTTAATTTCTGACCTGTGCTGGGCCCGTACTTGCAGGCCAGATGTGCCGAGCGACTCCAGACTCCGTGAAGGTGGTCCCACGACGAGTGGTAGGAATACCCTCCTGGTGCTAGACAGCTAGAATAAGTTAGGCCTAGGTTTGAAGAGAGAGAGAGAGAGAGAGAGCAGCCCGGTCGCCAAACACTACTAAATAAGACACAGGGGTAAAGAAATGGAAATTTAATGAATTGAAACCGAACACACAAAGAAACCCGGCCAGAATAACACACACAAAAAAAGTACCCTAGGGGTCAAATACAGTCACTTTCAAACGGGAAGGATGAATATAAATAACAATAAATAACTTACGATAGTAAATAACGTGAACAAATTAAATTCATACCTGTGCTCACTTCGGTGAAAACGATGTAAAAAGGGAGGAAGAAAATGATCAAGAGGCCATTGAGCCGGTCGCTGGTCAACAACAATCACTTCTCTGCCTAGAGATGGATGGTTGTCATGACGACCTCAAATAACAAGCATAGCAAAGATAAAACAAGAGGCTGTGTGCGTGTCGCAGAGGCTGTGGCGAGCAATGGGGATGCGATCGAGCTGGCAGTCCCCAGAGAAAAGAAAAGCAAAACCAAAGATACACAAGGAGAAACAAATGACGTCAACTGTCCGTGAAATATATCATGATACATACACGCAATCAAACACACAAAATGCCAGCCGTCGATGCAGTAATAAAACACAAAGCAACTCGTGCTTGTAGGTAGTCTAGCAAAACATGCTAAACCTATATGGTCCCCAACTTACGTTCCGAGTTCGAGCTGAATACGGTAAGGCCTACTTAAAGTTACCGCCGTGATCCAGTTGCCCGAAGCATGGAATGAAGGGAAAACATAAGGGCTAAAATATATGGTGTCATGCCTCGTGTTGGGAGAATGGTCGAAACGCCAACGTCCACAAACAACGGGAGACCCATTCGAAGATATGCCCAAATAAAACAGCATCAATGCACCAGGCAGCAAGAAAAACATACACTCACAAAATCACTCCCAGATATATTTCACGGCACAAATAAAAGGTTAAACGAAGATTCAAACAAAATAAAACAGGAGACCGCCATTTCGATTGGTTCCACAGCAAATCCAAACACACGACGAAGACCAAAGAGAAAAGTTAAATTTAGGAAATGAGCATAGTGGACACAAGGTTAGATGTATTACTTACATGAGTAAATGGAAGGCTTCGGCATAATAACAATGTTAAATTAAAAGGAAAACATTACATTTTAAATAATAAAGGCGGAGAGCCTCAAGGCACGTCCGGACAGAACGTATCTCACATGGCGTCTGAGTCAACCGAGACGGCCGCCAAAGAAAATAAAGAAATGAGAGATGTTAAACATGGCTCAGGATCCACACCACCCCCAAAAAAAAAAATTATTTATAATAATAAAATATTTTTCTTTTTACATCACTAAGCACCACCGCTTTGAAATCAATCATGTCCCAAGTGTTCCAAAATACACAACATCCTTATCACACAGGTGGTTTGTCAACAACTATAACAGTACACAAAATATGAGGGGGAGGGTGATCTATATAACAATCACTTAAGCAATTGAGCCATATCAGAAAGAATACAGTTATAAAATGAAGTAATATATAAAAATAATCAGATCGCTTCGGCGATCGCAATATCAGGACAGAACTCCTTCGGGGTCCCCAAAGGCGCGCGTTCCTTTGACGATCCCTGGGCCCGTCATAATGGTATTACGGTTCGCCTGAGCGTTACAATGACAAGAAAAGTAGATAGAGACACAGACGAAAATCATAAACAAAAGACTTTCGCCCTTTGACGCCGAAGTCTGCCATTCTCCTTATACCCATCATGAAAGTGACGTATTAAAATAACAGAAGCGATATAATGTGTCCATTATTTATAGAATATAAATTCTTTACTGGCCGAATTCGCAAAAATACATATTTTTACAATAAATATTAAGTTACACAGAGTATGTAGGCCTATTTCTTCTTGTATTATTTTCTTTCTTGAGCTCGTAAATTTGTACTTGACTCTGCCTCGGTCAAAATTGGTTCAATAATAGGCAGGTCAAGGAGACGCCATATGAATACTAGCTTCCTTGGATAACATAAGCAAATTATGATTGGCTAACCTACGCAGAAAAAGGACAACATTAATCACAGCAAATAAGAAGGTTACACAATAAATGGTTTCAATTGAGATATGTGAGCTCTGGATACGTCGGTGGGATTCTCCTTGGAGATCAATTCAACAGTGACAGGTGTTAAAAATCTAGTGATAGTTTTGGGCGTGCTCCAGCGAAGCATTAGCTTAGCTGACTCCTTATTCTTGGCCGAACTCTGTGGGTGCAGGCGCATTAGCACGTCGTCATTCACCTGAAAACAAACAGGTTGCCTACCCTTGTTATAGCGAGACGCCACGCGATCTCGTGCCCTTTTCAGATGCCGTACAGCAACTTCCCATTTTTCTTTGACTGAGGTACGGCGGGATGGCGCAGCCAGATAATCTATTTTCCACTGAAGCTGAAGTGGATCAACAATACGCCTTCCTAAAAACAATTCCGAAGGGGTAGAATTCGTCGATTCATGAAGAGCAGTGTTAAATCCTAAGGAGAAAAACTGAAGATTTGCGTCCCAACGTGACTGATCTGCGTTGTGGAACGCACTCAAGCAAGCCTTTAAGTTACGATGAAACCTTTCAACGTGATTTGGCTGAGGGTGGTAGGGTGCCAAAAAGACATGATCAATTCCCCAAGAAAAACACATTGATCTAAAAGACTTGGACCGGAAAACGCTCGCGTTATCGGACACTAAAAACTTTGGAGGACCAAAAACACCAAAAATATGATTGGTCAAAAGCCTAACAGTGGTACGTGTCGTGATTTCCCTGACAGGAAATAACCATACAAATTTTGAAAATCCATCAACGACAGTAAGTATAGCTTTATGACCAGAAGATGACCTAACTAGGGGACCAAAATAATCTATAAACAGGCGCTCATTAGGATATGACATCGTGTCAGCGTGGTGAAGTCCAATGCGAGAATTCTTTGCTGGCTTAGAACGTTGACACGTAACACATTTTCGGACGAAAGCAAAAGCATCCGCTTTCAAATGAGGCCAGAAGAATTCCTGAGAGATTTTATGGAAAGTCTTCGTCATACCTAAATGTAATCCAAAACAGGATTCATGGAAATACGCCAAGAGCATACTTCGTATATTCTCTGGCACGAAAATCCTACATTTCGAAGATCGAGGAGCGGTATGCACTATAACATCATTGCGCAATGAAAACTCAGATACACCAGGATCTTTCCCGAGAATTTTTTCACGCAATGTGACACAAAATGGGTCATCTGCTTGGTACGTACGGATGTCAGTAAAAGACCATGGAATGTGTTGGAGAAGATTCACTGGCTCGGGGATCTCAACAATGGGAGGAGGTTCCTCAAACATGCGTGACAAACAATCCGCTACAACATTTTCACTGCCTCTGACGTGAATGATGTCAAAGCTGAAAGAGGATAGACGAAGAATCCAACGATTTATACGTCCCAATTTTTTGACATGCGAGCGCATCCAGGACAGAGCTTCATTGTCGGTATACACTATGAAATGCCGATGTTCTAGAAAAGATCTGAAACGTTCACAGCCGAATACGACAGCCAGACTTTCTTTCTCGAAAGTGGAATACCGGCGTTCGCAATCATTAAGCATCCGACTGGCAAAAGCGATGGGTGCCAAATTACCATTCACCTGCTGACTAAGCACACAAGAAACTGCGACATCACTCGCATCACAATGTAACATAAAATCTTTCCCAAAATCCGGAGTTCGAAGGACGGGAGCAGAAGAAAGACATTCTTTCAATTTCTCAAAGGCGAGACACTGGTCGGGGCCCCACACGAATCGTACATTCTTCTTCTTCAAATAATTCAGGGGCGCTGAAATGTCCGAAAAGCCCTTAATGAACCTATTGTAAAAGCCTGCCATTCCCAAAAAACGTCGGACTGCTTTCACATTCGTGGGAGTAGGGAACTCTTGGATACATTGGACACGCTCAGGGTTCACTTCTATGCCCACATCCGAAAGAATGTGACCTAAAAATTTGATTTGCTTCGAAGCCAAAGAGATTTTGTCCGGGTTAACAGTGAGTCCGGCTCTGCGAAGACGACATAGGACTTCACGTAAATGGATCAGGTGATCCTCAAAAGACTGACTGTAAATCACGAGGTCATCAAGATAGTTAAACACAGATGAATACTTTAAATCTCCAAATAACTCGTCCAAAACCCTACTCAATACTTGTCCGCCGATAGAAATGCCCATGGGTAACTTATTGAACTCAAAAAGGCCGAACGGAGTGGAGAACGCAGTCACCTTACGGCTCTCGGGATCGAGAGGAATTTGATAATATGCACAGTTCAAATCTAGGACGGAATAGTACTTCGCCCCGTGAAAATGCTGAAAAGCGCTCTCCAGAGTTGGAAGGGGAAAGTTGTCGAACACCACCTTAGAATTGAGTCGACGATAATCAACTACTAAACGAAAAGTACCCTCTTTCTTAGGCACCAGGAATGCTGGACTACCATAAGAAGACTTAGAAGGGCTCACAACACCGCGTGCCTTAAGATCATCAATATATTCTCTCATGGCAATGAGTTTGGGTGGAGAGCACGAAAATGGCGCCGACCTAACTGGAACCTCATCAGTTAAATCAATATGACACTCGTAGCCGATAGCGGAACCCAGTTCCGACGTGAGAACATCTGGAAATTCATTCACCAAATCAGATAAAGCGTCACGTTGACTCGTGAATAAAGTAGGAGGGATTAGAACAGCAGAGATACCAGAAAAATTACAAGGAACACTCGCTTCACAAGTATTAAAATGAAACCGCTCCTTGGATTTAAACAAAAAACTGAAGGAATGATCCGAAAAATCAAGCCTCAACCCTGCTTTGTGCATAAAATCAGAACCTAAGATCATAGGCGTAGATAAGTCATCCACCACATGGAAGTTCCAATCCCAAGAATAACCACATATCTTAATATGACATGTTACAACGCTAGAAACGGAAATAGATGACTTCACCGCAGAATAAAATTTTAAACCCCCATCTTGTGGACAAATCTGAGTAACAGGAAGCTGTTCCGCGATGGAGCGCTGAATAAATGAACGTGAAGCACCAGAATCCAGTAAAGCGGGTATCGACAATTTCTTAACACTTACAGGGACCCAAGGACAGAAGTTTCCAGTCGTGGAAATGTTCATTTCCCGGCGAACTTCATTGCATGGCCACTCCGGCGGGTCTAAACCGGGGACCCATGCTCGTTTCCCTGACGCGAAGCACATCTAGGACAGGCTATGTGCGTCACGTCACGAAGACCACATGTGTGACAAAACACACGAGAGGGCGCACGGCAGGAATTAAAATGATGCCCCAAACGATCACAATTCCAACATTTTATACGGTTATACATGTTCGGGTTTCGAGGTAACTGTTGATCCTGAGGAGCGGGATTCGCAGAAGAAGTAGCATTGGGAATACTACCGACAATATGCGAGTGGGGACGGTTAACTGCCCGGTCCTCCTGACGAGATATTGAAGATGGGTGCGCAGTCCTCTGAATCTGGGATTGCGCGCATGCAGTCTCTGGAAACAAACTGTCAGAGGGGAGGGGTGGGGGTACATATGACTTGCGCAGGCGCCGATTGAACTCGCATTCACGTCCTTGATCAACAATGTCAGCCACACTATACACACTGGACCGGCGTATGAAAGACTTGTACTCAGGTGCTAGATTTCTATACACAATATCAACAGTTTCAATAAGGGGAAGGGGCTGCGACAACCTACTTATTAAAGTCATTAGCCCAGTAACAAAATCGTCTACAGGCTCTTCCAAACCCTGGGTACGGCGATGAATTTCAGCCTTCAAGTCATGTTCAAAATCATAAGTCGTAAACCGCTCCTTTATTGACTTACAGAAATCAACCCACGAGATGAAAGATCTGTTGGTAAGTCGATACCATTTTAAAGCTAAGCCACTCAACAATAACGGTAGGCAGACAACAATGTCGTCTGGTTCGAGGTCATAACAATGGCAGAGTTCACTGACCCTGTCTAAGAACTCAAATACAGACGAAACTCCCAGTTCACCAGAAAATGAAATTCCCCACTTGGACACTATATTGGCTACGCCTCCCTTGCGATGGCCTTTCACCTCAGTCAATGGATTAGTGTCTTTCCCACAGACACTTTCAAACGATAGCAGATCATCGTCAGACTGGAAGAGCTCCTTCTTCACGTTACAACCTGGGAGAGAATACATGGCTAAACTACAGAAGTACTGCTAGCTACAATTCAAAACAATAACTACAAATGTCTTGCCTCCGTCCTGCGCCTGAAATGAGTACGAAACAAGAAGTAGGGTTGGTTAGTACATTACCAATGCTGGGGTTCGTTGATAGGGTCCAACTCATTGCACTCTCCTTACAGTTTGTTATTTTTATGGTCCATACTCCTTGGAAGTTCACATTGACTCTCAATATTTGTTTGCATAGTATGCAATAGGGAACATGAAACAGAATGAAAACAACATTGAAAAATATGCAGCGAAATATTAAAATCCAATGGATATGGCTAAGCGACCAGGAGACTTAACCTCGCAACTGATACCATCTGCACCGCCCTCCTTAAATAAACATATTCTTGGCGTGCCTCCCAGCTGCATCACTGGAACCAACTAGAAAAGAAAGGAGTACGCAGTGGAAATGGATGTTAATTTCTGACCTGTGCTGGGCCCGTACTTGCAGGCCAGATGTGCCGAGCGACTCCAGACTCCGTGAAGGTGGTCCCACGACGAGTGGTAGGAATACCCTCCTGGTGCTAGACAGCTAGAATAAGTTAGGCCTAGGTTTGAAGAGAGAGAGAGAGAGAGAGAGAGAGAGAGAGAGAGCAGCCCGGTCGCCAAACACTACTAAATAAGACACAGGGGTAAAGAAATGGAAATTTAATGAATTGAAACCGAACACACAAAGAAACCCGGCCAGAATAACACACACAAAAAAAGTACCCTAGGGGTCAAATACAGTCACTTTCAAACGGGAAGGATGAATATAAATAACAATAAATAACTTACGATAGTAAATAACGTGAACAAATTAAATTCATACCTGTGCTCACTTCGGTGAAAACGATGTAAAAAGGGAGGAAGTAAATGATCAAGAGGCCATTGAGCCGGTCGCTGGTCAACAACAATCACTTCTCTGCCTAGAGATGGATGGTTGTCATGACGACCTCAAATAACAAGCATAGCAAAGATAAAACAAGAGGCTGTGTGCGTGTCGCAGAGGCTGTGGCGAGCAATGGGGATGCGATCGAGCTGGCAGTCCCCAGAGAAAAGAAAAGCAAAACCAAAGATACACAAGGAGAAACAAATGACGTCAACTGTCCGTGAAATATATCATGATACATACACGCAATCAAACACACAAAATGCCAGCCGTCGATGCAGTAATAAAACACAAAGCAACTCGTGCTTGTAGGTAGTCTAGCAAAACATGCTAAACCTATATGGTCCCCAACTTACGTTCCGAGTTCGAGCTGAATACGGTAAGGCCTACTTAAAGTTACCGCCGTGATCCAGTTGCCCGAAGCATGGAATGAAGGGAAAACATAAGGGCTAAAATATATGGTGTCATGCCTCGTGTTGGGAGAATGGTCGAAACGCCAACGTCCACAAACAACGGGAGACCCATTCGAAGATATGCCCAAATAAAACAGCATCAATGCACCAGGCAGCAAGAAAAACATACACTCACAAAATCACTCCCAGATATATTTCACGGCACAAATAAAAGGTTAAACGAAGATTCAAACAAAATAAAACAGGAGACCGCCATTTCGATTGGTTCCACAGCAAATCCAAACACACGACGAAGACCAAAGAGAAAAGTTAAATTTAGGAAATGAGCATAGTGGACACAAGGTTAGATGTATTACTTACATGAGTAAATGGAAGGCTTCGGCATAATAACAATGTTAAATTAAAAGGAAAACATTACATTTTAAATAATAAAGGCGGAGAGCCTCAAGGCACGTCCGGACAGAACGTATCTCACATGGCGTCTGAGTCAACCGAGACGGCCGCCAAAGAAAATAAAGAAATGAGAGATGTTAAACATGGCTCAAATTATGGCAGAATTTTTCCTCGGCGACGTGTCAAATCCGTGATTATGGAACCATGTATGAGCAGCAGTCAATGCATCATATATATCCTGACGACAGAGCTGGATAGTATCACGCGAACAATAAATAAGAAAATCATCTGCGTATTGAATGATTCGTGCATAAGGAAGGATGACCGATTCTAATGTCTGAGTATAAATTGAAAAAGAATACCGCTTAAAATATCACCTTGAGGCGATCCACGAGAAGTCTGACGGTTATCAAGTACACCAGTGGGGGTATGTAGAAATAGTCGACGATGGTGTAAAAAATTCCGTATTAAACATATGAAAGGTAATGGGAAAAGCAGCTTCCCTAGTCGATGTTGTAATATGACTGGATCCACCGCATCATAGGCCCCCTGAATATCCACACATACGGCAACCATGTGTTGTTTGCGGGTTTTCGCTAATGAGATATCCGTCAAAAAAATCGTAAGAGCGTCGATTGTGCCTAGCCGTTTACGGAATGCAATTGTGACCTCGAAAATAAATTATAGTACCCCAAACACCATTGCAATCTACGTAATAATTTTTTTAAAATAATTTTCTTAGGCACGAACCAAGATTGATGCCACGATAGCTTAGGGGGTCTCTGGCATCTTTCATTGGTTTTAATATCGGCAGAATTTCAAAATTATTCCATTCCGCAGGATACGTACCATTTGTCAGTACCGTATTGTAAAGCGCAATCAAGACCGTCAGTGCTGGGTCAGGAAAATGGGCAACCATCCCATAAGTAATGTAATCCATACCCGGACTCGTGGATTTAGTGTGACGCAACGCAGTCGAGATATCATTGCGCGTGATTGGTTGTTGTAAAACCTGAAACTTATCCGAAGTCAAATAAGGTGGTACAAATGCGTGTCCGGAAACAGAATCTGGCGTGAGGGAATGATAAAACATTTGAAAACCTGTCTGCTTGAGTCCCGTACTAGGACGAGTACGACGAGTATTCGATAATTGTTTTATCAAAGACCATAAGGTGCTCAAAGAAGTATGGGAATTGAATGTACGAATATGAGTTTGCCTCGCCATCCGTCGTTTTTCATTAAATGTCTTCTGAAGCTGGGCAGTGAGACTTTTGTAACGTAGATAATTATCAACAGTCCCATGAACGCGATATCTTTTTAAACATGCCTTTCTCCGACGAACAAGCAAAGCACACTCTGCGTCCCACCAATGGACCGCACCCGGATGCTGTGACGAATACGATGATATCGCGCGCTGGGGGTGATAACAATCAAGAAATCGTTGTATCAGCTGTAATAAATAATAATACCGTTGATACTGAGGTGTTCGCAAAGTCCCCAATCCATCATTTATAAAGTGTTGAAAAAATTCATAGTCGAAATGCCGTAAATTCCTTTTGATGGTAAAAAGACATGGACGCTCAAGCTTCTCACCCGGATTCGCATAATATATAAGAATCGGAAAATGATCGCTCTGATGAGTGTCCCCAAGTGTTCGCCATTCCAATTGATGGGCAATATCCCCTGTTGTAATAGTCAAATCTACCGCACTCTTTGGACGTCCCGGTGGTGTTATGCGCGTAGGCGACCCATCATTAAGAATATTCAAAGCATAAGTTTGAAGTGCATGCACAATATGGCGACCTTTAGGGTTGACACGCTCACTGCCCCAGAGTCCATGGTGGGCATTGAAATCCTCGAGAACTATATGTTTAGGAAATTGTGCAATATATTTGAAATACATCAACCATTGGCGTTGCGATCCCTGAACTTGGGGAGGGCAATATAAATTACTAAAAATAGTATTGCCGATCTGAAAACACTAATGAAAACTACGTGGTAGAAGGTAAGAAATGGGGATCACTGAAAAAGGGATATCATTTCCTATAAGGGTGCTTATACCGCCATAACCTGGACCATCCTCTCTAACAACATTATACATTGGGATCGTAAAACGATATCGGGGCGATAGCCAAGTTTCTTGTAAAAAAATAACATCCGGATGGAAGTCATCGATTAATTTAAGTAATTCATGCCGCTTGTTGACTATACTCCTGCAATTCCATTGGAGGAGCCACACGTCTCTTCAAAAACGGAAAGAGAAAATCAGTGAAATTAGTGACCCAGGGTCTGGTTGCCATGCTGTGTTGATTTTTCCCTGTCTAACAATTTTTTAACGCGATGCGCCCATTGCGCATTATGCCCTAACAACTCCATAAGTTTAGTAAATTCTGCCAAAATATTTTTTTTTTTTTGGCTCCGATCCAGGCGACCCTGAACCAGGCCCGGGACTGTGTAGATTACTTGTCTCCGACGTCTTGGCTGAGATGACCGGTGGGGCCTTTTCCAATCTCGGTTGGTTAAAAAGCTGGCTCCTATCATATCCCAGAGGTTGTACCACTTTGGGGGCCGTATGAACGATTTCCGTAAACTTGCGCTTTCGGGCCGGCTCTGTCTGCCTGACACTTGGAGCTGAACTTAAAGGCGGAAATTGTTGGGGGTAAAGTTAATGGATTGAATGTGGGACCCATTTGACTTTTCATGATCTCATTATACGATTTATTTTCCACACACATCCGTCTTTTAATTTCAACTTGCTGTTGATGAATTTCGCAACGAATGGCACCTGCCGGGTGATTCTCTGCACAATTGGCACATTTAGATAAAACTTCCTTACATCCCGAGGTGAGGTGTTCAGCGGCACAATTGCCACAGCGAGGGGCTCGAGCCCGGCAATGTAACTGCACATGTCCGTAAAGTTGACACTTGGTGCATCGTAGAGGCGAGAAAATATACAAATTAACTTCTAGCATAACATTAAAAATGCTGACAAAAGGTGGTAAGTTCTGAGTCTCAAAGAAGATTTTCACAGTCCCCGTAGCTATGCGTTCCGTTTGGCCGTCAACGGTCCTGATTCGAAAGAAGCGCTGTACCCGTAAAATGGGGACAGGAGCCTCTATATACTTGAGTAGTTCCTCATTCGTAAGAGAAGTGTCAACCCCTCGCACAAGTCCAACCCCTCTTGAGGAGGGGATAAAAGCTGTCAAATTCCTCTCACGTAGTATCGGTTTTTCCAAAAAAGTACTTGCATCGCGATAATTTGTGAATTGTATTTGTACTCTATTCCGTCCCTTTTTCTGAATTTCTCGTATACCCGGGATTTTTCTTTCATAGAAAAGCCGACCCAAGGCCATCGGATGTAAATTTCCAATCGCCTGAGCCCCTTCCCCCTGCACAAAAATAATATATGGTCCAGTATGATGGCTAGGATAACGATAGTCCGTGGCCGGGGTTCGTACTGGGTCAGTTGAGGATCCCATCATTGGTTTCGTTGTCTCCTGGGTTGAAATAATCAGTTGCTCATGAACGATTGACATATCCTCCATATGGATAATACCATCCACGACAACATTTCCTGCACTGTCTGAGGGTTGGCCCATTAAAGTCCCATCGCTCTGAGCCGCCATCGCGACCACACGCAACTAGTATATAAAACTTATTAACAGCCCTATAATACAATGCCACAAAACACCAACACCAAGCACTAACGAAACACAAAACAAAAAGAACACTCCAACGGATCACACACACACGCAAGCCGCAAGTTTTTGAGGTGTTGCTGTGAGCACAGCTGTCGTGGAACTGGTGATCCTTCACCCTGTAAGATGTTTTGGACACAGCATAACCTTTTACCCAGTCACTAAAACCTATTAATTATTTTTTTGGATTGGTTGGTTCCCACGGTCGACTCTAGAAAGGACGGAAGGTTCAACCTGACAACACTGTAGCTACGGCTATAGACTTCTAGACAATAGACTTCTATTAAATGGTGATATTTATCTGGATTTAAAACAAATTGATCATGAGTGGTTTTACTAAATTTTGTTATTCTTGTTGGGGTATTTACTGTAGGTTTCAGTCCATAGGAAATTAGTAACTGTGTTAATAATTCACAATTTCTATCAAATTTTAAGAAATCCACATTTTCATCCCCACAAATTATTATATCGAAATTTACTTTGCTCATGTTATTGAGTAACAATTCTAATTTATCTATAAATAAAGGAAACTTTCCTGACGGAGAAAGGTATACGCATACAATTATTAACTTAAACTGCTGAATTTGTACGGCAGAGAATTCCATAATTAGATAATCATAAGCTGTTAACTGTTCATGATCCAAATTATTTCTTAAGAAGATACAAGCACCACCATGGCTAATATTAGTTCTAGAGTATTTACTTGTATAAACCCTGGGAATTGAATTAATTCGAGTTGTTCCTCTTTCAGCCAATGTTCTGAAATACATAGTGCTGAGATGTCTTTAAGTTCATTTTTAAGCATTAGATTTATGTAATCAATTTTATTATAGAGAGACTGAACATTCTGGTGGTAAAGTTTAAATTTGTTACTTTTGCAAGCTTGTGTTGGTGATTTATTTACATTATTATTATTATTATTATAATAATAAAAATAATAATTATTATTATTATTATTGCTAGACAAATCCGAAATACCATTGTGCCACTCAGTTAAATTTGACATCGAAAGATCTGATTGCCAAACCTCACGATTGGCTTCTTTTACAAGTTTCCCTGCATCCACTCTAAAGATATTACTGTTGAACTATTCTTACCATTTTAATTTACAATTTTGCAGATTTCATCACTATGATACTCTTTTCCTAACCTATTTAAGTGTAGGCCATGTCGAGTGTGGAACTTCCTGTCTAATTTACTTACATCTATAATTTGGATATTTGGAAAACTCTTACAAATTTTACGAATTTTACCATTTGTAGCCTCTATTTCTACATTTACCCATGATTTGGGAATTAAATCGTATCTCTGCGGAATGTTTACAATAATGACATTTGTGTTAAGCATGGATGGCAATGTACCCTTTAAATCTTTGATTACCTTTTTACTCTCATTTCTATAGATGTCGTTTGCTCCAGCGATGATTACTGCATAGTCCTTCGAAGTGAGGGTTGCACACTCTCCTATCATCTCGTTCGTGACCGCTGCAATGGGTGCTCCTGGCTTTACTGTCGAAGTGACCTCCATTTCTCCGCTTCTCTCCAATACGCTTGCTGCTACATCTCACCCGTGACTATCCGCAAATATCCGCATCTTCCTGGATTTTCTCTTTATCACTTTCTTCTTTTCTTCTTGAAGAAAGTCATCATTTTCTTCGACGAGCGCTCCAAATGAATTTGAGACGGGAATTTCAGTTACATGTACCGGTACTCCATTTATAGGCCTAGGCATATTCAATCTTACCTTACCAGCAACCACTTTGGACCAAGTTTCATTGCTTTCCTCTCTGTTTCCTTTTAATTTATACAACTCTTCCATTAACTTAGTAATATCTTCCTTTAGCAGCTTTATAATTTCATCTTTTGAGGACAGTTCGTTTCTCAGGTTATGACATTCGCATGACGGTACCGGTAGGCCTACATTACGACAATCAGTTTCACTTTTCTCCGCACTCAATTTTACCTGAGATCTTGTGATGATTTTGTTTGCATTTTGTACTTTTATTTTGCACGACGAGCATAAATCCGTAACAGTTACATTACCTGACGAGACACTAACACTGTTTACTGCCGACATACTAGAGATCTAAGTTTCCCTTGATATTTACACCAAATTACACTAACTTCATGTTGATTATTAATACCTAAATGAATTAATCTAATTACCTACCAATAAAGAAGAATGTGAAATACGTATATCTTCCAATCGGGTGAAAACTCGTAAAAGCACCACTGCTCTACTTGGTTCAAACAGTGATTGAAGAAGTCACCGAATCTTCGGATACACGTTCCCACAACTTAGTTTAAGTTTATTAAATTATCAATAGGAATTTCTAAATACTATCAATATTCCATATATCACTTGACCTAAGGAAAGTAACTTTATAGATTTTATACCTCTGTTATAATATTATACCACTTTTATCAAATATTTACACTAGCTGCTATTTCACTACACTCTTACTGTGACGCCATCTTGCCGCAGCACTCGCTTTGCAGCAGACCAGTGAGATTCATTGTAACAATGATTAAATTGACTGAGATATGATATCGCATAGCTTGTATCTGGACGCGTGCAAACACTTAAATACATGAGTGAACCTATGAGTTCTCTATAAGGAAGATCACTAGTTTCTGTATCAGAAACACCAAGATTAGGTTTGGTTTCCAAAGGAGTACCAATGGGACGTGCATCGTGCATACCATATTTCTTTGCAATCTCACTGATGTACTCTTGGCTAAGATACATTGTACCATTCTTCTCATCTTGCCTTACTTTAATACCTAAAATATAAGAAATTGGTCCATGATCTCGTACCTTAAATTCTTTATCAATACAGGTCTTCAATGACTTAATCTCATACCCATCATTATAAGCCACAATGAAATCATTCACATATAATGCAATAATTACCATACCTTGGGCTGGTTTCTTAAAGTACTCACAGGGTTCATCAGCACAATTTTTGTAACCCAATTTGACAAGAACAGGGTGAGCTCTCTCATTCCACAAACGAGAAGATTGTTATAAGCTATAAATAGATTTTTAACTTGCAAACTTTAGGCTCTGAACCTTTCTTGACAAAATTTTCTAGCTGATACATGTAGATCTCTTCATCTAACTTTCCATTGAGGAAAGCAGATTCAGCATCCCAATGTACCACATTCAGGTCTGTTTGGACAGCCAAGGCAAGCAGCATCCTTAACGTGCGGTGTCGAACAACAGGAGAGAAAGTTTCTGTAAAACCTACACCGTACCTTTGGGTGAAGCCCCTGGCCACAAGTCTGGCTTTATACCTTTGAATGTTACCATTAGAGTCTCTTTTTACTTTGAAAACCCACTTACTACTGACAACATTCTTGCACTGGGGTTTATCAACTAGATCCCAGGTGTCATTTAACTGAAGTATCTCCATTTCTCTTTTCATAGCCTGCTCCCACTTGACCCTATCAGGCATGGACGGCTTTTGTTGCCGCCTAGGATACCTTTGATTACCATCGGCATTCCCCTCCATTGGCTCATTGACGATGGTGGCAGAGCCCACAGAATCACTGCAGTCTGAATCTGTTCCACTAGGGACATAGCTTAAATCAGCTGAGTCAACAGTCTCAGCCACACCAGCACTGCTAATGGGCGATACGCTTTCAAGGTCCGAAATGCATTCTGCCCCATCCTCTGAGTTGTCGGGTTCTGTCTCACTGTCAGTGGGAACTGAGATCTGCAACATTGCATGTTCATTAATCTGCAAGGATTGGCCAACATTACCTGGAGACGCATCAGACACCTCCTGGAACACATCTTCAAAGAACTGTGCATCCCTGGACTTAAAAAGTTGATGAGTAACAGGATGCATGAATCTATAGGCTTTACTGTCCTCACAATAACCACAGAAAATGTGTTTTTCACTTTTAGGATCCAACTTGTTTCTCCTTTGATCAGGGGCATGAACTTGTGCTACACAACCAAAAATTCTTAGATGCTCCATATTGACCTTGTTACCAGTCCAGATCTCCTCTGGAACTTTACCTGGAATGTTTCTGGTTGGGGGCCTGTTTACAAGATAGGCTGCTGTATTTATTGCTTCAGCCCACATCCGTTTATCTACTTTAGACTCGCTCATCATGGCTCTACATTTATCAAGTAATGTTCTATTCATGCGTTCAGCTACACCATTCTGCTATGGAGAATAGCTAGTTGTAGTTTGATGCTGAATACCTTCTGATTTAAGTAGCCTCTCAGAAGCTTTGCTACAAAATTCACTACCATTATCAGTGCGTAGGACCTTAATAGATCTTTCACACTGATTCTCGACCTGTGCCTTGAAATCAATAAAGCAATCCAAAACTTCACTTTTCTTACCAAGGAAATACACAAAAACCTTTCTAGAATGATCATCAATAAAGGTCAAGAAATAGCGAGCATTGCTCCAAGATGGAACTGGCATAGGCCCACATAAGTCTGAATGAATAATGTCTAGCTTATTTTTACATACAGTTTTACTCTTACTTGACTTAAATGTTTTTTTAGCCTGTTTACCTTCAGCACATGAAAAACAGTTTTTAAAACCATTATCTGAGAAATTAATTCCATGAGTGAGACCATCTCTTAACAACTTCATACTGTGGATGTTAAGATGGCCTTGTCGTTTATGCCATAAATATTCTGAGTCCTCTGTACAAATATTAGCTTGAGCACTGAGAGCATTGACTTGGTAAACACCCCCCACATTACTCGCAGTCAGTGCTACATTACCTGTAGCAATAAAGTTTTCACTATCATAAACTTCACTGTCGGTGAATACCACAGCAGACACAGATAAAAGAATAGCAGTGAGACCAGGAACATATTCTACATTGGACAAGGTTTGTGAAATACCATTTTCTAATTGAACAGTTACATTACCAGATCCTTGGCCATACAATTTTTGATTGTTTGCAGTTCTGATCTCCAGATTAGGACCAGGAGTGAAGATCACCATCACAGTCTTGCTTGAACTCATATGCTTAGTAGCACCAGAGTCAACGAACCAGGCCCCTGTAGAGGCTCTTGCACTGCCTGTCCATCGGTTGCCAGCATCATCTTGTCTTTCTTCGACTACTGTTGAGTTGAGCTCTGCATCTCCTCTTTCCTGCAATCCCGCTTCCAGTGTCCTGGTTTCTTGCATTTCTAGCAGAAGGGCTTCTTCTTCGTCTTGTCTTCTCGTGAAAACAGAACAGAATCCTTGCATGGCTTGGAGTACTTTTCCCACTCCAAGTAGTATCTTGTAGCAACTTGGTTCGGACTGTGTCTGTAGTAAGGTCTGTTCCGGAACTTTCCCGAGCCATACTCATAGGCTGAAACTCATCTGGTAGACCTTTCAGCATAAGAGCTGCCATAATCATAGGCTGAAACTTATCTGGTAGACATATCAGCATACGAGCTGCCACAAACTCGTCGTCCAGTGCCTTATTCATAGATGAAAATTGCTGAGCAATTCTCATAACGTCACTAACCTACTCTTCCATCGTCTTGTAGTGCTTTAATTTAACTTTGCACAATTTCTTCAAGATGCCGATCCGCCGATTCACTCCTTTATCTGAGTAGGCCTTTTCAAGAGCTTCCCAGACTTCCTTTGCGGGAAAATTTATTTATCCACCATGAGGTTAAGTCTGGCCCTAGCCCGACTTTAGTCTTTCGCTTTCTTCGCAGATGTTGTAGTATCTCCATCCGCGTAGCCAACTATACAGCTCCACAGATTTTCTAGTCTTATGATGTTTTCCATCTCGAATCGCCAATCCACATAATTTAGACTACCTCGCAGCTTATCTATAGCCGGTAACGATGTTCTGGTTGCAGACATGTTGATTTCGATACGTAGCGAAATTCACAGTTCATATAACGAGCAGTCTATCATACGCACGTTATATTCGCACAGTGGATTCGTGGCTGGGCCCATAACCTGTACAATGCATGTGAGATTTTCGAAGTGAAATGCCATGTCCTGTGGTTCGGATTCCACGTAAAAAGGAGGTCCCGTGGCTCATGATCTCAAGATTAACGGTCACGTTAAACTACAAGCTTCCTTTTTTCCATAACCTGTAGGATTACGAGGAACACAGGCAATTGAAATGGAACACACGTTTAATGTGCTTGACATTTACTAGAACAGAACTGAACGAACGAGGTGATACAACA
Source organism: Meconema thalassinum (assembly GCA_946902985.2). Classification (NCBI taxonomy): domain Eukaryota; kingdom Metazoa; phylum Arthropoda; class Insecta; order Orthoptera; family Tettigoniidae; genus Meconema; species Meconema thalassinum. The sequence goes on along the minus strand of OX336390.1, from coordinate 478,336,468 downwards.
TTCTTTTATACACACCAAAACAAATACAAAAGAGAAACATATCTCTATGGAGCAGGTTTACTGATTAACAGTGTGACCAACACAAATCATGGTCACATATTCCAACATACACACCAGTATTTAGGTTCCCAAGTGACGAAAATCTGCGCCAGGCCTGGATTAGGGAGCCTTCGAAATGGTCTGTAGATTACATAAATCAAAAAGTTCATTATAAATGCAGAGAAATATAAGGACTCATCTGAAGAATGGAAGGAGCGCCCGATGGATAGATTGAAATTGGCATCAGGAGCCCTGCCTACATTTTTTCTATATTTGCCGTCTGACTTGTCTATTCCTGAAACCAAGAAGTGAAGGGATCCTGAGGACAGAAGAGCCAAGCTGGGTGAAGTTCTTGAATTGAAAGCACAAGAATTTTTGGTGAAGCACACTATTAGAGAGTTTCCTGCATTTGCTGCTAGCAATCACAATAAACCACAGCTGTTCATGGATGGTATATTTATACCAGTTGTGATAGTGTAGTAATGTTTTAGTGCAACTTTCAAGAGATTCCGCAGATAACAATGTTTCATTTCTTCAAGTTTTCTAGGCAGAAAAGAAACTGAGATTGAAATCTCTCTTAGGCACAAAATCTGCCAAGTATGGCGTTCTGAAATGGTCCTTTAACACTTCCAAGGACTTACATAATGTAAATACGGAAGGGACAGGTTCTCCAAATGTAGCCCCATTTTTAAGCATTGTTCAGGAAACAAATATTTTTGACTTTCAAGTTGACTCTTCCTGTCTTTTGCATGTATCAGGTTATGCTCCATTCCAGGTCTCCTAAAAGCTAGAATGTTCACTTTGTGTTGATTGTTTAGTAGGAAAAGAAGCCTCTACCAATGATACTTTCTTTGACACCCTTAACAGAGGTGGTTTCACTGTTCCATCATACCTAGTGTACCGGTACCACATTGCTGACACTGCTGGCTGTGCTAATGACACGTTCTTAAACTATCAAGATCAAAAGAGGGTGTTAGCAGTTGTGTCTAAAACAATTCGGGTTGGTGATACTGGTTTCCCAAATGATGTGTGTCTTTGTGGAGTGGAAATTAGTCTATTAAGTGAAAAAATACTTTCAGTTATTGCCACTGTATTGCTAAACAATTATTCACAGGCAAGGAATGATGCTGTTGATGTCAGTAAACTTGGTTATGGGAAGAGAAAGTTGCAGCACTTTAGGAAGGAAACAGAAGTAATCTGATACAGTTATGGAATACCATCAGCAACAGACAATTTCTATAATGGTAGTAAATTATCTACATACATGTGCAGCGGAATCGAGGGTTTATAGGCCTACAGTGTGAAGATGTTATGGGAGATGATAGCCTACATTTTTGCATCACATAACCCTCAATTGCATCTTCTTACACCATACTATTAGTATAACACCGCCAATTGTTTTATTACCATACTTCAGAGTAGTAAAATACGAAAAGAAACCAAAATAATTTTATTTATTTTGCTACTTTTATGTTGGTAAAGTATTTCCGTGTCACTCATGCCTAATATCAGCTTCTTGGCTCTTATAACAGCGTTTCACGATCACATGCACGTTATTATTTTATTTCAGATTTTAACACTGTTCATGTGTAAATAAAAATAAACAGATCTTTGCTAAACGTGTACATTATGTTAGTCCAATATTAATTCTGTAGTTTTTGTCGCCTCCCTTGCTAGCATACAGCTGTTCAGGCTCGCGTGATGAAGTATGACTGACAATAGCCGTAGCTACAGTGTTGTCAGGTTGAACCTTCCGACCATTCTAGAGTCAACCGTGGCTAGGCCTATCTACATTAACGAGCATTTGACGCCAGCTAATAAAGTACTCCATAAACAGGCAAGAGACCTCCGTAAATTAGGTTTTTAATACGTCTGGACCCGGGACTGTAAAATATTCGTCCGTAAATCAGATAGTGACAAGGTTGCCAGGATCAGCTCGCCAGAATACATTGAAACGCTAGTAAAAGACGCTTCCATCAACAAGGCTCAGCCATCCCATTCACGGAAATAATGAATCAAGACATGGACCTACTAGTTGATGTTGACTTACACACATCAATTGATGAGCGTAAATATGACTGTATCCACGACTACATAGCAGACACTAAACATGAGGTTAGCCAAATCAGGTGTATTTACCTAAATAGCAGAAGCATAAAAAATAAACTAGAAGATATCGAGATACTAATACATATTGTGGAAAATCTAGATGAGGGGCAGATGACCTCGTAGTTCCGCCCCTTAAAACAACAATAACTAACTAACTAACTAACTAAAATCTAGATGTCATAGTGGTAACCGAGACATGGGTGAAAAGTAATGAAGCTAAATACTTCAACCTAAACAACTATTCTGTTGCATTTGTACACAGAGACAATAAGGATGATGGAGGCGTGGGAGTTTATGTCCACAAAAAATGGAATATAAAAGTTCTAAACCTAGTTGAGAGTAACCATAGCTTGATCTAGTTAGAGCTTAAAAGAAGTGATACTGTTCGTTTCAATAACCTGCATACTATTAATATAATTGCGGTATATAATCCTAACTTAAATAACGCAACAAATTTCATGCAATCTCTAGAGCACATTCTCTCGAAAAATAATGCCAATCTTTGCTTATGCATTGGTCAGGCGCGGATTCAGGGGGGGGGGTCACGGGGGTCATGAACCCCCCCCCCCCCAAACGGAGACCAATTTTTTTTTAAACTCAAAAAACGAAAACACAATTACCAGACAAATAAAACTTAACGAATTTTAACTGAAAAACAGCTTTTTTCATTTTATTCAATACTGAATTATCTTTATTGGAATTATTATGTTCTGTTACAACTGTACATATTTACAACTTCTAACCTCTTGTATAAAACTATTAGTTATACAACAAAATCAACTCGTCTATTTTGTTTAGCAAACCTTGTGATCACCGAATCGATGTGTATAGTGATGTCACGATGAATGTGCAGCAATGCACGGATAGGAAACTGGAGCTTTTTTCACACCAAAAAATTTTGCCGACGTCCAAACCGCAAGCTTAGTTGGCAATTTAAGCTGTGACTTTCTCCCTTTGTCGGTACCAACTCGACTTGCCGAAACTGTAACGTACCTTCATCCTTTTCTCGAAGCTCGATGTAAAAGTCGCAAAACACGCCGTTGCAATTTGTACGAATATTTTTGGTGCGCTAAACGCATCAAATTTCTATCCATGTAGCTTGCAAAAAAATTGGTCTGGTTTTGTACGTTTGGTTATTTTGTGATTGCGTTTTTAGTGATACCATTTTTCTTAACAATTTCGATTCTCTGACCCCCCCGCCTGCCCCCCCCCCGCAAAGCCAAACTAGATCGATTCTCTGAACCCCCCAAAACCAAACTCTAGATCCGCGCCTGGTGGTGATACAAATATTAACTTACTCAACAAAAATAATGTAACCAAATCATACCTCAATCTACTATCAAGCTATGGTTTCACACAGTGCAATAGGCTACTCGCTATCCAACAAGAATATGTGAATCAACAAGTTCACTCCTTGATCAGGTAGCCACTAATAACTGTGAATATGCCTATATAATAAGCAATATAAATAATGATATTAGTGATCATAATATTCTTGTAACTGAGATTTTCTGGTCAAATTACTATCCAAGCAAAAGCCCAATCTCGAACATGACATTTAAATACCCCCCCCCCCAACAAGCAGAGGTCTAGATCAAAAATCGAAAATAAAAATTACCGGTACGTGAACAAAAACAAATTCTCTAATGATCTCAATCAAATAGACTGCTTAGATGATGTAAACAAAACTTACGCCGCCATGAAACACAAAATCTTGATACAGACACCCAACAAAGAAAACACTGACACACCTTTGCAGGAAATACACCAGAACCACAAAAAACCATGGATAACAACAGAATTAATTCAGCTAATAAAACAAAGGGACCTACTACATGCTAAACTTGAAACTAATATTCACAGAAACAACAACCTTTTAAAGGAAGAGCACATAATATGTAGGAACGAAGTGACAGTTTTAAAACGGAAACTGAAATCCTCATACTATGAACATAAATTAACATTGAATGCCAATAGCATAAACGATACTTGGAAAGTAATCAATGAAATGATCTACAACTGCACAACTGTAAACAAAGATGGTCCCAGTGAGATAATAATTGACGGTAAATCTTTCACAGGAAAAGAAAATATTTGCATTACTCTAAACACTCACTTTATAAACACAAGTTAGCCAAAAACATCCTCCCAGGGAAGAAAGTTAATGAAATTAATGTCAACACAGATTCCATATTTATGACCCCGACTAATGATATGGAAATTCGCAATATTATATTAAGCCTTAAAATGAAAAGTAGCCAAGACAAAGAAGGTATGTCAGTAAAATTGATAAAAAACTCCATTGACATGCTAAGTAGCCCACTAACTACTTTAATAAATTTATCGTTAGAGACTGGCCTGGTGCCTGATGATGTAAAAATAACACGAGTCATACCTGCCTATAAAGGAGGTGACAAAAGCAATCCACACAATTACCGACCCATTTCAATCCTCCCATCCTTATCGAAGGTACTCGAAACAGTAGTAAAACAGAATTGTTAATTTCTTAAATAAAAATGATTACTTCTACAAAGGGCAGAATGGATTCCGAGAAAACTCAAGCACAGAAATAGCCACAATTGATATTATCTCTAACTTGCAGGATGTGATAGACAAAAATATGACAGCGAGTGGCCTTTTCATAGACCTGAGAAAGGCGTTTGATACAGTTGACCATGAAATTCTTTTAGGGAAACTTGATAAAGCAGGTATCCGAGGAGTAGCTTGGACAGGGTTTAAAAATTACCTATCCAATCGTAAGCAGTATATTGAAATGAATAGCTACAGAAGTGAGGAATATATATTACCCACGGTGTGCGCCATGGATCAATATTGGGTCCTTCCCTCTTCTTAGTATATATTAATGGCATAGCAACACTCCGTTTTCATGGTAATATAACGTTGTTTGCAGACGACATAAGCATCTTTTACAATGCGTACACCACCAACACGCTGATTACACACATGCAGGAAGACATGCAAACAATACGGTACTTGGCTGGACCCAGTCTAATAAATTAACAATAAATGAAGATAAACCAAATTAATAATTCCACATAGAACAAAGTTAGACATCACTCAGAATATAATGCTGAATGGAAAGGTAGTTAAAAGGGTCACATCTGTCAAATACCTATTCCTAATAATAGATAAAAATCTCTCATGGCAAAAGCACATTGATGCATTAGTGAAAAGGAAATATCACCTGCCGCTGGGATGATAAAACAATTGAGCTACTGTATCTCAAAGTGTATTTTCCTTAATCAATTGCCACTTACAATATTTTGTGACTGTTCCGGTCACAATGTTCCCAAACCCTTATTTGGTTGACTGCAAGAGAAGTCAGGTTAGGGTAATTTGTTCATATCATTCCTTTTCTTGCTCATCATCATCATTTAGGTTATAGGATTTCATTTTATTTAGTGTATATATCTTGTGTATCTCGGGGACTCAGTCAGGAATATTTCATTTAATTTGTATGGGAGATGTCAGCATACAAGACAGCGGATTGTGTTAGGCAAGCTACAAGATGTTGCAACAGCAGGAAACTCTAGGCCAAATTTAGATTGGGCCGAGAATAACTTCCCTTGTCTTGAAGAAAGCTTTGTATAAATTGTGTAAGATTCTGACGTCAGAGAAGAGTTTCGCGCCATGAGTTGTAAGAAATATACATGGGTTCGAGATTATTGGTGTATTTTGTATGGGTTGGAGGGTATCATGACCCTGGCGGAGAAAGACGAAAACATGTGTTTACAAGATGAGAAGTGGTTTTTTTCGTGTCAAGCGGGGCTTCACTTCTATTGTAGCGTCTGGTTGGAAAGGTCGCGTTCTCGTAATTTGGCGTAGGCCTATTTGGAGAAACAGTTTTGTTGAAAGCATGGCTTTCGAAAGTACTCGAAACGGCTACAAATCACAACGATGTTATCTCTGTTAGCACAATTCAAGTTGGGTACGGAAGCACATTCATTTCTCTCGCAGAGATGTGGCTATGTAAACCAGTAAACATCTCTAACCTCAAACCACGTGTGGAAAATCTTAGAAATGCTGGGGAGAACTGATCTATCGAGCATGTCTCGTAGATTATCTGCAAGGTCGTCGATGAGTGAGTAACAAACATCTTTATATTCCAACATTCATTTTGGGTCACATGTTTTCGTCATTGCCGAGGAGAATTGAAGATAGGAAACCATAGTCTGTTCGACGAGAGTCCCCGCCATATGTTTAACGTTGATATTAATACATATATTTTGAAGGTTATAATTAGTTTTCTTTATAGGGAATTACACCTAATAGTTGAACGCCCAAATGATACCAGTTAGGTTGACCAAATGTGTGTCCAACACTCCACGACCCTGCCATTTCAATTGTGTGGTATATGATGAAGTACTTCCGATCAAAAATAGGAGGATGATTTTGGGAAGTTTTAAATCAGTCGCCCAAGGAGGGCTAGTAAAGAGTGACAACATAGCACCTCAACGTGGGGAAAGAGTAGGGAAACCTAGCAGGTATCATGAGGGCACATATGCACACAGCCGATAGATACCTTAGGAGTATTAGGGTTCACAGTAATTTGTTTTGTTTTAAGGGGTATGTCCACATCAGACAATTTAGAATTAAGGTCAAGGGTTGTGTGTAAATCAAACAGTAAAATGTCAGTTAATCAGGGAACGGGGGGAAATAGTAGTGAGGAAGGTAAGGAACAGACAATGGGAGAATCGGATACCATTGTCTCCAATGAGTCGCAGCTGATCACTGAAGGTAGCAACTTAAATTTAAATGGAGGGGGTATGAACACTAGTTTGCTTCTTATGCTACTGAGAGAAATAAAAGGAGAGATTAAGAAGCAGGGAGAGTCTATGCATAAGGAGATAGAGTCTTGGAAGGAATCTGTAAGTAAGGAAGTAAACTATTTAGGAGTATTTGTCAGTAAGGAGTTAGAATCTCTGGTAGAGTCTGTGAGTGAGACGTGTAAGTCCAGTAGGGAAAAGTTGGACAAGCTGGGAGAGTCTGTGAGTGAGAGGTTTGAGCCTAGTGTGGATAAGTGGAGCGAGCAGGTAGAGTCTAGTACAGAGAAGTTAGAGTCCGGTATAGAGGCAGTGAACAAGCAGGAAAGAGAAGTGAAAGATCCTGTAAGTAAGGAGGTAGGAGAAGTTAGGCAGCAAGGAGAGGCTATTAGAAAGGAGGTAGGCAGGCAAATAGAATCTGTGAAGTTGTGTGTGGACGAAGCAGCGGTAGAATCTGTGAAGTTGTGTGTGGACGAAGCAGCGGTAGAATCTGTGAAGTTGTGTGTGGACGAAGCAGCGGTAGAATCTGTGAAGTTGTGTGTGGACGAAGCAGTGGAGAAGCAGCAGTTGGAGGGGACGGTAGGTGATAGTAGCGTAGACGAGAGTGAACAGCAGTTGAAAGGGACGGTAGGTGATAGTAGCGTAGACGAGAGTGAACAGCAGTTGAAAGGGATGGTAGGTGATAGTAACTTAGAGGAGAGTGAACAACATTTGGAGGTGATGTTAGGTGAAAGTCAGCAGGGAGATTCTAGTAGACAGAATAAACGGGAGGTGGAAATAAGGAATTATAGAAGTAGAAAGAAACAGGATAAGGATAATATCAGCACAGGAAAACTATCAGAGGGGTGGGGGGCGTCAGGAAAGTGGCAACGAAAGAGTACAGGTGAACCAGAGGAGAAAGAAATAGGCATTATGCTGAATCAGGATATGTCGACCTTCATTGAGAGTATCATTTTGGCAGGTAAGTTTGAGGGAGATGAGTAGGAAGTTGGCAGCTTACAGTTTTTGGAGGGTTAAATTCATTTTTTTGGGATAGGCGATCAGGTGTGTTTCAGGGTTCTTATCTATCTTCAGTTTAGGGGTTGGTTTAGTTTTTTTTTCATCTATTTCAGGGGCCTTTTAAGGTGGTTAAACGTATTGGTGAGTGTGCCTATAGTTTAACGGACCAGGATGGTAAGTCTGTCAGTACACATAATATTAGGAATCTCCGTAGATATCACTCTGTAAAATAAAATGGCATGGACTCTTAGAGAATTAGTCAACATAACGTGATGGCATGACAAAACTCAAGAGATGTGACGAAGAATGCTAGCCAGCAAAGTGGCATCGAGTGTTAGATGGATAGATGGTATGATAAGGCATGTGCAGGCAAATACCATGGCTTGTGAAGCGATAGGGTCTCATGATGAGACGAAGAAAATGAAGTGATAGACCTAAGACACTTGAGAGAAATCAGTGAGGCTAGGAAATGGACACAATAAGACATTCGAGAGAGTGAGAATGTGTGAAAATTTGACAAGTGTGTGTGTATATATGTCTTCCGGGTTTATTTATGTAATAGTGTAATTCTTTGTGTTTTCAGTGCGTTGCTTGTTTGAGTGTTTGTGATCCACACTTGTTTCACCCGTGTGAATCACATGGGGGCGTATTGTGACTGTTCCAGTCACAATGTTCGCAAACCCTTATTTGGTTGACTGCAAGAGAAGTCAGGTTAGGGTAATTTGTTCATATCATTCCTTTTCTTGCTCATCATCATCATTTAGGTTATAGGATTTCATTTTATTTAGTGTATATATCTTGTGTATCTCGGGGACTCAGTCAGGAATATTTCATTTAATTTGTATGGGAGATGTCAGCACACAAGACAGCGGATTGTGTTAGGCAAGCTACAAGATGTTGCAACAGCAGGAAACTCTAGGCCAAATTTAGATTGGGCCGAGAATAACTTCCCTTGTCTTGAAGAAAGCTTTGTATAAATTGTGTAAGATTCTGACGTCAGAGAAGAGTTTCGCGCCATGAGTTGTAAGAAATATACATGGGTTCGAGATTATTGGTGTATTTTGTATGGGTTGGAGGGTATCATAACCCTGGCGGAGAAAGACAAAAACATGTGTTTACAAGATGAGAAGTGGGTTTTTTCGTGTCAAGCGGGGCTTCACTTCTATTGTAGCGTCTGGTTGGAAAGGTCGCGTTCTCGTAATTTGGCGTAGGCCTATTTGGAGAAACAGTTTTGTTGAAAGCATGGCTTTCGAAAGTACTCGAAACGGCTACAAATCACGATGTTATCTCTGTTAGCACAATTCAAGTTGGGTACGGAAGCACATTCATTTCTCTCGCAGAGATGTGGCTATGTAAACCAGTAAACATCTCTAACCTCAAACCACGTGTGGAAAATCTTAGAAATGCTGGGGAGAACTGATCTATCGAGCATGTCTCGTAGATTATCTGCAAGGTCGTCGATGAGTGAGTAACAAACATCTTTATATTCCAACATTCATTTTGGGTCACATGTTTTCGTCATTGCCGAGGAGAATTGAAGATAGGAAACCATAGTCTGTTCGACGAGAGTCCCCGCCATATGTTTAACGTTGATATTAATACATATATTTTGAAGGTTATAATTAGTTTTCTTTATAGGGAATTACACCTAATAGTTGAACGCCCAAATGATACCAGTTAGGTTGACCAAATGTATGTCCAACACTCCACGACCCTGCCATTTCAATTGTGTGGTATATGATGAAGTACTTCCGATCAAAAATAGGAGGATGATTTTGGGAAGTTTTAAATCAGTCGCCCAAGGAGGGCTAGTAATAAGTAACAATTTGAATACAATTTGGATAAAATGCTCAAATTACCTAAAAAAGGAAATTGAGGTAATTCAGAACAGAGCCATAAGAAATATTTATAACTACCGTTTTCAAGACCAACCAAATACCTTTATATTACGAGTAAAATTCAAACTGTAACCCTAAATGCAGAAATCAAATCAAATGTCCTGATGTACCAAATCCTACACAAAAGTATCCACACAAATTTAAACTTCACTAAACAATCTGATTTACACGCTTACAAAACTAGATATGCAGATGACATATCACTTTTCCAAATCAATTCCCAACAATGTGGCAGTTATAGCATTAAGTATAGTGCCTCTGTAAAGTGCAATAGACTACCAGAAAATATAAAAACTGCGCCTAGCCCATCAATAAACAGTTTATGTGGAATGATTATAAAATGTCAGTTTGAAGAAATTCCATAATCTGAGAAGACAGAAGAAGACCACATTGTGTACAAAACTTATGGAAGTTTCTGAGTTACTTTCTCCTTCCCCTACTTCCAACCATTTTTTTTTCTTTTCTTCTGCCAATGAATGCTCTGCAGGAACTTTTGGACAATGCAATGTGCCTTCACTGTGTAAGTTGTAAGTGTACATAATGGAAATCCACAGCCTGCTTCCAGTCTTCGACCGGGTCAGAAATGGAATGAATGAAGCCCCATCTAGCGGCGAGGATATGAACTGTGCCGGCTGTCGAGGCCTGACGCACTCCTCTGGGGCAATGCTTAAATGAATGACAGATGAAATGAAATGATAGTGGAGAGTGTTGCTGGAATGAAATTTTGACAGGGAAAACCGGAGTACCCGGAGAAAAACCTGTCTGCCTCCGTTTTGTCCAGCACAGATCTCACATGGAGTGACCGGGATTTGAACCACGGACCCAGCGGTGAGAGGCCGGCGTGCTGCCGCCTAAGCCACGGAGGCTTCTAAGTTGTAAGTGTACAATTACCTTTATTTGACTTCCACACCTTCGGTTTCAATGCCCTTCATATTCAGGTTGGTTGGTTGGTTCTTAAGTTTAGGGGCTGCGACAACGCGGTCATGTAGCCCCGTGTACTTTGGGTGTGTGTAGAATCTGTCTGATAACCGGTGTTAATTGTGATGACTGTATTAGTGTGTGTTATCTGTTTTTTAATTTAAGTACTGCAACTTAGAATTTTTCAAATAGTTTCTACTTTTGCCGCCAAACGCCACCGTCAACGATTACTAGGCCAAGTTCAGAACTTAGCTACTAGACGCCACCGCAGTCGGCTCTTGGCAACGAACGTAGAAACCTAAGAGCGTTGTTTACATGCTTAACCTATCCAATTTAGCTTCACACAGGTGCAATTAGTTGAAGGTTCTTTAACATGCCATAAATCTATGACATGGGACCACCGGCTTTACTTCCCCTCCGAAGAAAGGCATACTGAGGGATTTATAATGCTCTTAAAAAATCCGACGGCTTCGGCCGTGTTTGAACACGCTATCTTGGGCATAGAAGCTCAGCATGCTACCGACTACGCCACCGAAGCCGCCCCTTTCATATTCACATAGGGATTTTCTTTTCCAGTTGTGAATGGTTACCTCTTGCTGGGATTTCTGGAGCTATCGTCGGAAACAGAACATACTAAACCAAGACAGTGCACCAAGCCTATTCTAAAGTTTTTAGTGAACTTTTATTATATCAGTGTTTTTACAAACGTTTAAAGTGTTATTTTATTGATCTGCATGTTGTATTTTTAAGTGAACTTTTTATGGACAAATAGTGAGTGTCTTTGAGTGCTACCGTAACCTAGGCTGATGAAGGTGTCAATATCTATAGACACCGAAACATGTAGTGCACCGCCTTGTGCTTTTACGTTTAACAAAATAGCAGAGGTATGAGGAATACAGTGGAAGCGAAAACAACAACTTAAACAGGATCGCTAAGGAGCGGGGAAAGGATGTCACTTTCGATGCGTGCTGGGCCCAAGATTCCGGATCGAAAGAAAGATAATTTCCAAAAAAGGAAACGAATGAATTGTTTAAAACAAATCAAAAGCGGAATTAAATTTATCTAATTGATCGAACCCAGAAGCGTGTAGGTCGTGACTGCGTTACAGTACGAAGCCAAGACCGACGAAATCGAACGAGAGATGAGGGAACTTAAAATTACAAATGAAAGAGGACGAAGCCAAAGTGAACTACTTACTAATGTATTTAAAGTAAACTAAAACAAGTGCGCATAAGAGTAAGGATTAATCTAAACACAAAATGAAAGGTAAACTTCAAGAGGCATTAAAATCACTTAATAACAAACAAAATAAAATTAGAGACTAAAGATGGTACCCAAGAAAGGGGTACACAAAAACAATATCAAGAGAAAAGTGTATAAATGAACTTAAGCACAAACAAAGATGAAACAAGATTAATTAAAATGTACTTACAATCAATGTGCAACTAAACCGTAAGCGCGACTCGATAACCAAAATTTAAAATACAAGAAAAACAAAAGATAGAGAGTATGGACGAGTCGAATAAGAGAACACCTCTACTTACGAGGATGACCCGGACTAGAATGCCAGCGCCAAAAACAGAACTAAGACGCTCATGATGTTGTGAAATCATGGGGTAGGGGGTGAAAGGGTGGGGGAGTGGAGGAGTACGTATGTAGGGAAACGGGATGGGGGGGGGGTGACACAGAGTTACGTAATATAACGAAGTCAGAGGAAGTAACACGAAATTAACTCACAAAAATAAACGAAATGAAAATTACATTAAATTACTTGACATTACCGGGACAGGAAACAAAAGAAAAAAATCAATCAGCTAAGAAATATGCTTCGTAGGAAGATGTAGGCTTATGCAGAGGTAGAAATGCCGAATCACAACGACATACGAAGAAACAAAGAAAGTAATGTGGCGCATGGACAGTGATTAGCACGATGAACATCGCTCACATACATTTCAATAAAACAGAGGGAGGATCTGGCTGAAGACGTGAGACTCAGCTCCGTAACTTCGCCGATTCCATCCACAAAAAACAAGGCTCTGATGCGACAATCCACTGGAAGTCGTTTTAAAAGAGCGCCGAACCAGGTGGTGACGCAATACAGAGCATAATTAAGCCTCGTTGAAAAATAGCAGATATTTCAGACCTGAGAGATATGCGTAAAAATAAAACCGATTACATGAAAGGGAGGGATGACAAATAAACACAGAGACTTCACTAAATTAACGTGAACGAAAGTGAAAGGACTTGAGTTCACAGGAATGACCTCACATCATCATAGGAAAGAAAATCAAAGGAGACACAAAAAAATGCAAAAGGCGAAACAGAAATTTAAAATGACTTCATAGTAAAATAAATCTGTTGATTGAATCGTACTTACTTAGTTGCGTTGATCGCGAGCGAGAGCTCGTCTGAAAGCGTGTGGTCTACATGGCCACAGAAAATGGAAGAAGGAACCTTCCAGCTTAGGGCGCAGGCACGCGCCTTGTAAAAATAAGACGCAGAACACCCCCTCTCCAGAACATGAAGGGGGCCAATGGGAGAAGCAAAGCTTAGCAACAAGTTATGCTTCAACCAGTGGTAAAACTGTGTCAGTATGGGTGAAAAGTTTCACCATCTGGTGAAACGTCTACGCAGAATTACTAAATTTGAACGCAGTAGGAATGACAGAGAAACGTATGTCACAATAATGCGACATGAAGGAAATGATAATAATAATAATAATAATATGACAAAAAAATAATGAACCTGATAAAAACGGTTCAGTACCTACACATAAAAAGACAAGTGATTATGTCACGATAGAAAATTTTAATAAAATAGGTATTGACTAGGCAGAACCGTATAAACTTTGTTTCTTATTACATTCTGTCAATACGGGAAAAATGTGCGACTTTAAAAGTCAAAAAGAGTACAATGACCTGTTAGTTTACTGCCTTTCATCTGTTTTAAATAATTTTCTTTTTTCATAATTTTTATATATAGGAGAAATTTATTGCAGACAGATGGCCATATTACATAACTTATGTGTGCACTTAGAACATATATACAGTGATTCACTCAGTTCTTAGTCCCTACTATATGCCACTATTGACATGGTTCTGTTGGGGTATGTAGTAATAATAATAATATCGTATGGCCTCGGGTGCCTGGAGCAAGCTTTGTTAATCGACACCCAGAGGGTAGCTTGCATGTCAATTTCGTCGTTCCTATGAACGCTATGAAAGTCAAGGAGTTTAGATACGGTATCTAAATTCCTTGACTCTACAGCGTTTTCAAGTAGAGAATGGAGGAACTTTAGTTGGCGGAAAATCCCGAGATTAATTTTGCCATTGAACACGGCCTACTGAATTCAAATGGGTTCTTTAACATGCCAACAACGTATGACATGAGTGTCGTGATTTTTGTCGCCTTCAAAAATCACTTACCATGGTCAGGAGCAAACCTGCAATCTTGGGGTTGGTAGTCCGACACTATAACCACTCACCCACCGTGATAGGGTACATCCCACGTACGTCCTTTCACAGCTCTCACCTGGGTCATGGAATGACTTCCATGAGCAGACCTTGTGGTGGAACCCGTGGACTGCTAGCCTTATCACGACGTGTCTCATCTCGGATAGTGTTTGCTTCCATCTACTGTCCATCATCGCTTCTGTTGCGTAGAATTTCGTCGGTATATCTAGTCTTTTGTTTTGCAGGTCTTGGATCAGTTTTCTATAACTTTCTGTAGATGGTAGCATTAGACGTGTCAGGAGATCCTCTATGACAGGCTGCTCCAAATCCATGAGTTTGAGTATGCGTACACGCGAGTACTCAGTAGCAATGCTCGGAGCACGGTTGGAGAGGGACTGGGGGTGAGAACCAATACGTCACTGGGTGAATGTCATAGCACAACTCCATGCTCTTCCTGCCAGTCATTATGTATCCACCGCGAAGTGACGGCAGCCCCCACAGCAGAGCTGTATTGCATGTTGCAGGTTTACTCACGCAAGGCGGCGAGTACTCCGCTGCTCACGGGCGAGTTGCTCGGCTGGAACAGCCTGCTCTATGAGGAAAGTTTCTCACGCGAGCTCGTATATTAGCCGGGATTTGGCTGTTCTGGAAACTCCAAGGGCTCATTTGAGAAACCTGGATTTCACTTTTTCGAGTTCTTCTAGTTGCTTACAGTTGAGAAACTCGCATGTTAACTCTAGACCTATGTCAATACGGGTATGACCTTTGTTCGGAAAAGCGCCATTGAAATTTCCAGCGATATTAGAGTAATAGGACTTATGTCATTTATGGCTTTCATTGCGGCAGCTGCTTTCGCTCTTGTGTGTAGTCTGAAGAGTAAGGCCGAGGTATTTGAAGTTGTTTACTACCTTCAGTTCCTTGCCGTTGCATAGCACCTGGTCCGAGATTACTTGCCTGCCACCGTTCCAGAAGATAACCATGTCTTGTCCTCGTTGATTTGTATTTCATTTTCCTGGACCCATTCAGTTAGTATGTCGATTGCCTCTTGCAGGTTCGTTATCTGCTCCGGAGCTATTGCCATGTCGTCTGCATACATGTAGAGTTTGGCTTCCGACGATTCCTTTATTTTGTCCCCTGCATCATGTGGGAGTGCATTGAATGGAATGGGGCTGAGTGAGTCCCTCTGGAGCACACCTTTTGTTTGCATCATCCACTTTGTCTTCCCAACTCCGTAGTGCACTTGTTTGTAGTTTAACGCCAATATGTTGGATACAAGGGTCGTCAACCTTGTCCTGCCTATGAGTGTTTCCAGTTCGTGTATCAGCAGCTTTCTGTTTAACAGATCGAAAGCCTTTGAATAGTCGACAAAGACTACATAGAGCTTGCCTTTGGGTTTCTCTGGTGCTGTTGTCACATGTCTTATTAGGTTTCCTGCAGCCATGATTGTTGATCTATGCTTCCGGAATCCACATTGTTCATCTGGTAACAGTGGGTCTGTTTTTGCATCTAATCTCTCTGTTAGCAGCTTTAAGAACGGGCGATGTTATATGAGTAATATTTCCTGTGGGTTATATGTGGTAGAAACAAATAAATGAACAGGCACAGATCTTTGCTAACGTCCTTTTGGCTCTACGATACCAACTACACTGGTATCGATTTACTTTTATTACGTCTGCATTGTCTTTGGTACATAGTTGCCAACATATGCCAGTGAAAGATCTTACAACATAAATAAGTAAATAAGAGTTAAATTGTCTTTCTTAACACTTCCCCTCAATTTAACATAGATAGTAATCTATTAAATGAGTTTAACAAACTAATGATCACAATACAAAATAGTCTTTAACAGCTTACAAGTTCCTTACATACTAACAATGCCCAAGCCAGCTCGAAGAGTCTGGAAATGGTTACCAGTCAGTGGTTTGGTGAGAATATCTGCTTTCTGTTCACCTGAAGGAATATGAAGAACCTTGATAACATTCTTCCGATACATATCTTTAACAATATTATACTTGACATCAACGTGTTTTAGCCCTTTCTCTTCCCACTTATCTAGACAGAAAATAGTTGACTGATTTTCTTCAAAGATAACAACTGGTCCACATAGTTCAACACCTATGTCCAAAACAAGATTTCTCAACCAAATGAGTTCCATTACAGCACATCCGAGAGAAACGTACTCCGCCTCAGTTGATGACTGGGCAACGGCAGTTTATTTCCTAGTCACCCAAAGTACATTAGCACCATAGACTTCGAACATGAACCAGAAGTTAATTTCCTATTCTTGGTATTACCCCCCCCCCCCCAAGTCTGCATCAGCATAGCCAACTAGGTTAGCACTAGTTCCTGATTGCCTTTGAAATAAGAGTCCCATCTCGCTTGTTCCCTTCAGATAACGTAAGACACGTTTAAGCCCAACCCATTGCGCATCAGTAGCATTACTTTGAAACCTACTATAGAAATTCACTGCCATGCTTATATCAGGACGTGTTGTCAACATGAGATACATTAAACATCCAACTAGTTCTTTGTAAGGTCTGACAGAAAGGATACATTCACCAACAGGCTCCTTTGCTGGATCTACCTCCATGGGAGTTTTAGCTGGATTGCAGTCCTCCATTCCAAAACGTTTCAGAAGGTTTTGGATGTATTGATGGCTGGCTTAAGAACATTCCTCTCTCTGAGCGATCAATTTTGATTCCCAGAAATTCCCTGAGATCTCCAAGATCAGTCATCTTGAATTCTGCCATGAGAGCCTTCTTACATTCCTGCAGAGCTGCAGCTGAACTACCTGCTACAATAATATCATCAACATAAAGAAGTAGGGTAATAGCAAGTATGTCATGAAAATAAAGACATTTATCATATTCTGATTGCCTGAAACCATGCTTCTGAATGAAATCATTGAATCTAGAGTTCCACTCCTTTGGGGCCTGCTTCAATCCGTAGAGTGTTTTGTTCAGCTTGCAAACCAGAGGTGGAGTTGACTCTTGCTCAAATCCCTCTGGTTGAGTCATGTCGATTTCTTCCTTGATACTGCCGTGAAGGAAAGCGTTCTTCACATCAAGTTGTTGAGTAAGCAATCCATGATGATTAATTACTGACAACAATACTCTCACAGTCAGTAGGCGGGCCACTGGTGCATTTGTCTCAAAATAGTCTAAGTCCCCTTTTTGCGAACAGCCTTTAACGACAAGGCGGGCTTTATACTTCTCAACATTTCCGGATGCATCATGTTTGATTCGATACACCCACCTGTTGTTGATTGCCTTCTTACCAGGTGGCAGCGTTGTCAGTGTCCAGGTTTTATTTTCCTGCAGTGCATTCATCTCTTCTTGAACTGCTTTCCGCCATTCTGTAGCGTCAGGTCGACCTTCAATGTCCTTGACAGATTCAGGCACATCATCTACTACTGCACCCATAGCTAGTTCACTTAGGGTAACCTCATAATCATCCAGATACTGCGGTCTCTTCCTCACACGAGTTCCACGCCTCCGTTCTTCTGTCGGTGTGTCATTGGCTTTCAGATCTTCCCCTGAATGTTTGCAATCTTCAGGAATTGGATCTTCCACGGTATCTTCTTCCTTTGAAATAGGCTTCTTATTAGTTTCATAGTGTGATGGATCAACATCTATAAACCTTTCACCTGGAGAACTCTCATCAAAAATGACATCCTTCCCTTCAATAATTTCTTGGGTGTCAGGACACCACAATCTATAACCATTATGACAGTACCCAACCAAGTAAAGTTTCCTCGATCGTCTGTCAAATTTTCCTCCACTCAGTTGTTTGGGAGTATGAAGGTAAGCTGGAGAACCAAATACCCTGATCTTGCTGACATCAGGTTTATGTCCATACCAGAGAGTTGCTGGAACACAGTCTGATAAAGCATTTGTAGTGCTCCTGTTGATAAGGTACACTGTTGCGCTGACTGCTTCAGTCCAAAGATTCTTCTGTAGTCCTGAGCTCAGCAACATACATCTTGCTTTGTCCAGGATAGTTCTGTTGAACCTTTCAGCTACTCCGTTTTGCTCAGGTGTGTAGCTCATGGTATATTCCAACTGAATTCCTTTCTCTTGAAAGTAAGTCTTCAGCTCGTTTGAGGTGTACTCCCCACCTCGATCACACCTTAAGCGACTTATTTTGCTCTTGAAATGTGCGGTTGCCATTGCTTCATAGATCTTGATGTAGTCTAATGCTTCACTCTTCTTTTCTAGAGGATATACAGCTGCAAAATGTGTGAAGTCATCTATTAGAGTTATAATGTACCTTTTTCCATTATATGACTCCGGTGTAATTGAGCCAAACAGGTCACTGTGGATTAGTTCCAGTGGCCTCTGTTCTCTTCTTCTTGTTTGGTTGTGTGGCAGCTTACACATTTTTCCTTGACAGCATATTTCACACATTTCCTTCACCTTAGTTTCTTTCATACCATCCACCAGGGTTTGCAGTTTCTGAAGCCCTGCCTTACTTGTGTGACCAAATCTTCTATGCCACAAGTCCTCGCTTCCAAGTGTTAGGCATGCAATTTCCTTCCTGGTATGGAGTGTTAGCCTGTACAACTTGTTGATCCGATGTGCAACTGCAATCACATAATTTCCTTTCATTATTAGTGCCTTACCATCTTCAAAAATGATTGTGCATCCACTCATTTCCAGTCTTCTCACAGACAGTAAATTTATTTCCAAATCTGGAATGTACAACACGTCTGGAATGTTCACAGTATTCCATGTTCCGTCCACCAATGCAAAAAGTTTCATGTTTCCCTTCAGTGTTGATGTGACTGAGTACCCTGCTTATGCTACTTTAATCTTCATAGGATTAATCTTTACACTTGTTTGAAAGAAATCAGATTGATTAATCATGTGCTCTGAAGCTCCAGAATCAAGCCACCATATCACTTCATCACTTCCAGCCTTGTTCATTCTTGAGTCTATTACATCAGATAAAGCTGAGAAACAGAATTTCTCTTGGCAGCACCAGTTTGCATCCCTGAAAACTTTGTAGGCTGCCAAGGAGTGTTACGTGGGCTAGGACAGTCTCTCCGTAAATGACCACTGCCCCCACAGTTGTGGCACTTGTAAGAATGTGAAGCAGGCTTAGTACTACTATTAGCTCCAGAAAATACCTTGGACTGGTGCTGAGTGTATGTTGTTGTTGTTGTTGCAGTAGTCTTCGGCTGCTGGTACTGATGTTTCTGTTTTCCTCCATTCTTTACTTGTCCTGGTCGAGTAAAGAAAGAAGTTGTTGACTCATTCCTCTGTGGTTTCTGTTTTCCTTGCAGATTCCTCTTAGATTCTTCATCCAAATGTCTATTTTTGACAAAAGCAAGGGTTAAGTTCTCACCGTTTGCTGACACGGTTTCAATAGAGGTTACAACCATACTATAGTCAGTTGGCATGGTCAATAACAAATGACAAATCACATCAATCTCATCAGTATTTGCTCCAGCAGATTTAAGTTCTCGAATTTGTCTTTCAAACTTTAGAAAGTGATTTTTCCAAAGTTTCATTAGTAGGGTTATGTCGCATTGCAAGCAAAGCTTTCCTTGCCTGATGTTGACTGGCAATTCCTTTCCTTTGAAAAGTGTCTGCTAAAGTTTTCCAGACCTTGAAGGCTGTATCATGTCCTCGGCAATATTCCAAATGACTATCAGCTATAGCACTCACAATAAGTCTAATGCAATACTTATCTTTTTGCCGGAGTTTCTCATTAGCTGCTTCCCTGGCCGTTCGAGCTGCCGTTGTCTCGCCCGCCAGAGCTTCACTATACTGAACTTCTTTTCGACCAGTAGAACTTCAAGTCTGAATTTCCAATTGTCGTAGTTCTTACCGTCGAAAAGTGGAATGTGGTATCTTTCATCATTGACTCTTTGTCTCTCCTCGTCGTTCATTTTTCCTTTTGTTCAAAGTAGGCTTACGCTAAAAAGTAATTATTCTTTCTCCGATATTCCGTTAACCTCACAGTATTGATTCCCGTTACACTCACAAAAACTATCCGTACGTTCTGGGCCCATAACCTGTTATAAGAGTAATATTTCCTGTGGGTTATATGTGGTAGAAACAAATAAATGAACAGGCACAGATCTTTGCTAACGTCCTTTTGGCTCTACGATACTAACTACACTGGTATCGATTTACTTTTATTACGTCTGCATTATCTTTGGTACATAGTTGCCAACATATGCCAGTGAAAGATCTTACAACATAAATAAGTAAATAAGAGTTAAATTGTCTTTCTTAACAGGCGAAACTTAACTACGCTGTGAACGCGGTGTGATGGAGCGCTCCCTAAACATGTTCCATGGAGCGGACGCCATTTTATGGAGCGTAGAAAAACTTCGCTCCATCCACGGAACATGTTTAAATCCAGCATGGCGTAGCATGAAGTAGATTTGAAAACAAATGTAAACATTGTGGAAATCGCTCAAAATAGTTCCTAAACTGATGAATACTGAAATAATAATGAAGAACACAACATCACGGTCCCTCTACAGCCTATAAAATGACCTGCATTGTGTTAAATTCGTGATATATCTTTATTCCGATTTACGGACCGCAGTTGCGACAAATTATAACCTATGTGTGAAACAACATAACCTGATATATCGGATGTTACATCCTTTCTTTTGTTCCAAGTATTAAAAATTATATGAATTCAGGTGTGTGGTTTCCTTTTTAGTGGCAATGTGCATTTTTAACGTTTTTAAATCGATGTTTCAGCGTTTTTTCATCACTTGTCGGGGGTAATTTGGTCTGAAAATACGGTTTTTACCCACGCTTTGGGCTGAATACTGTACCTCGACGAATATATTGTTGTGTAGGCAGTATAGAGAGAATCAAACTTCTAGGCTACCGGTACTGTATAAAAATACCTTTCATTTGGAGCAAGCATAAGCTACCGGTAGGCCTACTGTATAAAAATACCTGCATTGTACTGGGCCTACCCCAAATTCTGATATCTTGAATTATCACAAAGGGACCAATCCTCGTCTCGATTGTTTTAATTCACATACCTAGAAGTGAAAATAAATGATAACTATCAACATAATTCACAATTATATTAATCCATAAAATTAAAAAGGAAGATATTAACTGCAAATACCTTACCATCGTCCACGACGGTTCAAGATTCATCCAAATCCCAAATGGCGGCGAAGCAAACAAGATGATGATGATATCTCAGGCGGAAGTCTGTGGCCGTTACTTGAAGATGTGGAACGGGTAAGAAGTTACGAAATACGGAACGGGCTACAAGTGGCTACTGCGCATGCAGTGCCAAGAAAACTTATACTGCCGCGAGACACTCGTCAACAGAGATCTTCTGTTTTCTCCTTGATGGGCAAATCTCTTATGTCTTCATAAGTCTGTTCTAGATATATAACTTCTGTGACCCACCTAGCGTCATCTCGCAGCGAATCTCTGAAGCTCTTCCTCGCGCAAGAGGAATTCCTTCTCCATCTGGCCACCAGATTTTGCTGCCATCGCCAGCTATTATCTCCATGAGCAAGAGAACTACGTCTACTCTTTTACTCACCATGCTGTGCTAGTATCATCTGTTATCAACTCTTTGAAGACCGGCTCAGCAAGAGAAGATCAATTTTTTGTTTTAAAGTTGGCAATGTTTATATGTTCTCCTTTTGTCTCCTACCCCCCACTCTTTTTCCCTACCTTGGACCCTCCGTGCTCCGTTGAGCAGGTCTCACTTCGCAATCGGCAGTTGACTCAGTCAGTTAAAGCTCCTCTCGAGCTAGTCTCCTCAAACCAAGAGGCACACTCTCTTCTACGCCATTTTGGCAAGGTAGTTGTTATCTAAGGAAACTTCGCCTTCAACATGAAATCAAGATAAGTACCATCTTAAAAGTTTTAACCTCATCTTCATGGTTTTAACTTCCACGTGTTTTTAACGATGCTTTTATAGACAGTGTGAAATTATTTATTTTGGGACAAAAATCATTCTTCGTGGGATTTGCCATGTTGAGCTTTTGCTCGTATAAGCTAATCTTACTAAAAAAGAGCTTTTCTTAAGCTATTCAAATGAGAAATCCTCTCACTACGTGGGATATTACCTAATACCCGCTGTCTATAATTCACCAAGCTAGTTCCTCCGTTGGATTTTCTCAACCCCATTTTCTACTAAGGTCGTTCTGGAACCTTCTAGATTCGGTATTTCATCTACAAGTCCTGCCGTTGAAATTTTCACTCACTTGTGAGTATGCTATTTAAAATTGAAGAATCTCATTCCTGAATTAAAAGCTCAATAGCTAACTTTCTTCCACCGCTGGAATGTTCTATGGCACATTTAATTGTAACTCACAACTTTCTCAAGAGATAGACTCTCACCTATAGTGCAATCAGTTATTTCCATAATTGCAATAATTTTCTTTCTCATAAACTTTAGTGTTTCTATAGTGAACTTTGCATCCATCTTTACAGACTACAGTGATAACCAGTGCTTGCTCCACGTTTCTACCGCGTCGCGATCGTCCGTTTACATTAAATACGGCCATGAACATTGATCCTATATCCCAATGATTTTTCCTCAACCTTCTACTAACAACCCATATTAATAAAATTGTAACTTTTCTATAAGGTGTCACTCACGAAGTGCCCTTCCAACTTTGCTAGTTTAACATTAATTAAATTCTGTATAATTACGTGTGTGACACACGATTCAAATTCACATTGTTCCTTTCCTATAATCAGGGAAAACAATTCTTTAAACTCTTGAGCGAGTCATGTTCAGGTTTCACGAAATGGAAACTGTCCCATTTGGCTAGTGATTCCTACTCAAACTTGGAAAGTCTAGAACCTTCCTTTTAACTTTCTTCAGGTTTCACAGTAAGTGACCTGCCCTTATTTGCATAATAACCAACGTTAATTCTGTATAAATATAAGAAGTCGTAGAAACTTCCATCTCATTCTTCATGTTTTTCTTATTGTTATTTTCGAAGTTGTCACCTTCTCTAGAACATTCTCTCAAGAATTTCTTAAAGTACACTCTTTGCACTAAATTCAAATGTTTAAACTTTAATTACTACACAGGTCTTTTTATTTTCTTATAAAGATTTTAGAAACATGTAAGGTTTCAAACCTCATAAATTGTCAATTGCCTGGAGCAATCGTTTAATGTGAAGAGGTCTGCGACCCCATTTCTTAAAAAAGTTTAAATGAACTATGTTTGTCAAAATTATATTACATGCTTGTTAATTTCCTCAAACTTCTTTGCATTGTTTAATAAATTAAATATTTGTTTTTGGATTCATAATTTCTCTGATACTACAGTTAGACAAGATCCTGGCTTTCCTAGCTCTTCCTAGGTTTATGCCCTCGTTCATACTCAATAAAGCTTTTACTATTTGTCTGGCCAGACTATCACCCTTCCCCATAGTACTTTTATGCATGCTTGGGAGGAAATACACTAAAGCCTTTCTCTGGCAAACCGCCCAAGTCTTAGCTGCGGTCCCCGTCAGCTTCGACCAAGCTCGTAACTACTTTAGTTATCAGAGAGTTAATTTTCAGTGGCAACTGCCTCTAAATGTATTGAAAGTCAAATTCATAACTTTTGTGGGACTCTCCTCCTATTTTCTATCCTTTTTCTCCAATCCAAAACCTACTTCCTTTTCTTAATCATCTTCCCTTGGTGGGTGGGTTATTCCTCAGCCAATAAACTACCCAGCGCTTGCACTGTGCAGGGATACGGCTCCTGGACCGGATAACATACATAATCAAATGTTAAAACATCTGTGCGAATCCAGTATAAAAAACTGTTGATCCTCTTCAATCGTATATGGATTGAAGGGGAGTTTCCATCTCAATAGCGAGAGGGGATCGTGATACCGATTCCTAAGGCTGGAAAGGATCCCAAGTTTGTAAGCAGCTATAGGCCCATTTGTTTGACAAATGGCCTATGTAAGCTGCTCGAAAAGATGGTGAACCGTCGACTGGTGTGGTTCTTGGAGGATAAAGGTCTCCTGTCTGAGTACCAATGTGGATTTCGCTCTCATAGGTCCACCACTGACCATCTGGTGCGACTTGAGAGCGCCATACAGGAGGCTTTTTTCCGAAAGCAGCACCTAGTCACGGTTTTCTTTGACCTCGAGAAAGCCTACGACACCACATGGCGCTACGGGATCCTTTCCACCCTTCACAAGTGGGGACTCCGTGGTAACTTACCGACTTTCATTGCGAATTTCATGTCCGTCCGACTCTTCCGTGTAAGGGTCGGTAGGACATTATCGCAATACTATACCCAAGAAAATGGAGTTCCTCAGGGTTCAGTGCTGAGTGTCACCTTGTTCGCGATTGCCATTAATGGCATTGTTGCCGCCGCCGGGTCCGCGGTAGTTCCATCGCTGTATGTAGACGATTTAGCTCTGCATTACAGCTCTGGAAGTATGGCAGTCGTGGAACGGCAATTGCAGCTAGCTATCAACCGGGTCGACAGGTGGGCTCACGACCGGGGTTTTCGTTTTTCAGTAGCGAAAACCTCCGTCGTCCATTTTTGTCGGCTACGGAGGCTACATTTACACCCTGAACTACATCTCAGGGATGCTGCGTTGCCGTTGGTTGACACTTATCGCTTCCTGGGGCTCCATTTTGACAGCAAGTTAACGTGGCAGCACCATATACGGCAATTGAAAATGACATGTCTCAGGAAACTGAACATGCTCAGGTTTCTTAGTGGCACTACGTGGGGGGCTGACCGTGTGGTGCTGCTACGGTTCTACCAAGCCCTCGTCCTGTCCCGGCTAGACTATGGTTCTGCGGCATACGGTTCAGCAAGGCCGGCAACCTTGAAAATGCTGGACAGTATCCACCATAGTGGCGTTAGGCTGGCTACCGGTGCCTTCCGGACCAGCCCGATACCCAGCCTACTCGCCGAATCGGGTGTTCCACCTTTAAATTATAGACGCCAACATATGCTTTTAGCATATGCTGCCAATGTGCGTCAAATGCCGCAACATCCGACCTATCAAGCTCTCTTCGGTACACAAAACCACCAGGGGTACGCCAACCGGCCTCGTGCCACTCGGCCGGTTGGTATTAGACTTGATAGCTCGTGTACTGAAATAGGAGTGGCTGTAGGTCCCTGTATGATCCGGACATCTAGCGAGGTGCCTCCGTGGCAAGTCCCGCGTCCGGAAATTCGGTTAGATCTGCACCGAGGTCCTAAGGTGAACACGGATGCCTCCGTTTACCGGAGGCAGTTCCACAGCATAGTTCACCAATTTCCGGACGCTGGCATTCTATACACGGATGGTTCGAAGGTGGACGAGAAGGTGGGTTGTGCTTACGTTATTGATGGTGCAAATACCAAGATCTCTTAGAGGCCTGTAGTGTGTTTACTGCAGAGCTCGTTGCCATCTATGAAGCTCTGCAGTTTGCACTACAGGATGCTCGAATCCACTTTCTCGTGGGTACCGACTCTTTGAGTTCGTTGCAGTCAATTGCTACATGTTTCCCGCAACACCCCCTAGTGCAGCGAATCCACGACCTACTAGCCGGGCTGTGCCACACTGACACTCGAATCACCTTTCTGTGGCTTCCAAGCCACATGGGAATTGCGGGAAATGAGTTAGCAGATCAAGCTGCAAAAGAGGTGGTATCACTACCACCTCGACCAATGGAGGTACCCGCTAGAGATATTCGCTCTCAGTTACGCCTACAAGTTCTGGCTTTTTGGGAGAGTCAGTGGCTAGCTGACCCACTGCCCAGTAAACTGAGAGCGATCAAGGGAACTACTCGCGTGTGGCGGAGCTCCTTCCGGGCCCGGAGAGTCCGTCATTTTGTGTAGGCTAAGGATAGGTCATACAAGATCCACCCACTCGTACCTAATGAGAAGGGAAGACCCCCCACTTTGTACCTGTGGAGCCGTATTTACCGTGGCCCACATTTTCACCGAGTGTGTGGATCTTGCTGACTTACGAAGAAACCTTGGTTTGCAGACGACACTCAAACTTATATTAGCCGATGACGCGGTGGCTGCTGATCGCGTTATCCGCTTTATAAGTGAGAGTGGGTTAGGGCCAGCAATCTAAATTTTCCAGTGAACTTTGACTCAACGACTTGTTCGTTTTTGAATGATAATGTTTTGTTTTTTCCGTAATTTTTGTTTATTTTTATAATTTTTATTTAATTGTTTGTTTTTGTTTTATTAATATTTGGTCTTTTTAAATTTAGATGTCCACCTCAAAATTTTAAATTCAATTCAAAATTTGTATTCTTTAATCTGTGTTAAGAGGGGCAGATGACCTCGTAGTTCCGCCCCTTAAAACAACAATAACTATACTATATTACAGTACCGTTGCCCACCCCCGCGACGTGGACGCGCCTGGCAAGAATTATCCATGTAGCCAATTATAATTGCCTCATGGACCGGGTTAAGCTGGATTTAGACAATAGCCTACTATATACCTTGGAACTGTCATGTACAAAAATAGTTATGAAAATTAAAATCCACAGCCTGCTTCCAGTCTCTGACCGGGTCAGGAATGGAATGAATGAAGCCCCCATCTAGCGGCGAGGATATGAACCGTGCCGGCTGCCGAGGCCTGATGCACTCCTCTGGGGCAATGATTAAATAAATGTCAGATTAAATGAATGATAGTGGAGTGTTGCTGGAATGAAATTTTGACAGGGAAAACCAGAGTACCCGGAGAAAAACCTGTCTGCCTCCGTTTTGTCCAGCACAGATCTCACATGCAGTGACCGGGATTTGAACCACGGATCCAGCGGTGAGGCCGGCGTGCTGCCGCCTAAGCCACGGAGGCTACAAAAATAGTTATATATAATAATAATAAATGCACACTTTTTATTTAGATCGTAGGCTTTCGCGGCCGGTGTCAAGTTTATCATCTTGGCTTACAGGATTGAGCCGCGTCGCATATCGGTTATTATTTCCCGACGTTTCGGCTGACATTGCAGCAGCCTTAATCATGGGTAGGTACGAGTTGGTGTCCGTACTCAAACTAACGGTTGTTGCCAGTCAGATGTGCTTGCTTGCCCTGCGTTGACGTCACGCTGCTTGGTCCCCACCCCTGGCAGTCGCGCGCTAGTAGAACTTTCCAGATGTTGCTGAGTTTCAACCCAGCTTCACGACCTCTATTGCCTCTCTAATTAACCTGTTTTGGTATCCGGGAATTTTAGCAACAGTTTCGGCCTTATCAAATTCCATGGCGTGTCTCGGGACGTCAGCATGTTCAGCTATTGCAGATCTGTAGTTTATCTGTTTCGTGTCCCGAATGTGCTCTGAAATCCTAATGGAAACGCGTCTTTTTGGTTGCCCTATGTAAACCTGTCCACAGGAGCAAGGCACTTTGTAAACTCCTGCGTACTGGTTTGGCAGCTTTATCTCGTTTGATTTACGCACCACTTGCGTCAGCTTGTTAATAGGATGCATCACAGTAATAACATTGTGTTTCTTGAGCAGCCTGGCGATTCTATCTGTCAACCCCTGTACGTACGGAAGAAAAGCTTTATGGTGGGGTCTATCTTTGTTCTTTTTGCCAGTTCTTCGGCTTTGTTCTACCTTCCGTGTGGCCCTATTTATTTGTCCTTTGCTGTAGCCATTAGCTAGGAGGTGTTCCAAACATGTTTCTTTTCTTCATTCACGCTATCCTTATCGCAAATGTGGTTGGCTCTGGTGAGGAGTGTTCTAGCTACCATTTCTTTCTGCGATGGAGGATGATTTGAGTTAGCATGTAGGTACCGATCTGTGTGAGTATCTTTCCTATAGATCCTGTGTCCGAGTGTGTTATCTGTTCGTTTATAGAACAGAACGTCTAAGAAGGCCAGCTGATTATTTTCTTCTACTTCCATTGTGAAGTTCATGCTCGGATGTCTGGAGCACATGAAGTCTAGAAAGTCCTGAAGTGTGGTGCGTCCATGTTCCCATATCAAAAAAACGTCGTCTACGAATCTGAACCAACACTTACGCTTCAATGGGCTCTCCTTGATCGCTTCTTCGAAGTTAGCCATAAACACGTTAGCCAGTAGTGGAGAGAGGGGGGAACCCATGGCTGCTCCCTCCGTTGGCTGAAACATCTGCCCATTGAATACGAAGACTGTGGAGTTAACACAGTGTTCAGCTAACTCCACTAAGTCCGTTGGACCTCCTGTGGCTGAAAGTTTTTCCCTGATTAACTGTATGGCGTCAGGTACAGGCACCCTGGTAAATAGGGACTCCACATCGAAGGTTGACAGTAGATCACCGTCACTCAGGCTTATACTCGCTATGATATCAGTAAAGTGCTGCGAGTTTTTCACGTGGGAGGCTGGCGCAGGGAATAATGGCTGCAGTACCTGGTTAATTAGAGAGGTCGTGAAGCATCCCAATAATTTCAATCGCGAAGATGGGTTGAAACTCAGCAACGTCTGGAAAGTTCTACTAGCGCGCGACTGCCAGGGGCGGGGACCAATCAGCGAGCAGCGTGACGTCAACGCAGGGCAAGCAAGCACATCTAACTGGCAACAACCGTTAGTTTGAGTATGGACACCAACTCGTACCTACCCATGATTAAGGCTGCTGCAATGTCAGCCGAAACGTCGGGAAATAATAACCGATATGCGACGCGGCTCAATCCTGTAAGCCAAGGTGATACACTTTTTATTGTTGTTTTTTCAATATTGTTGCTTATATTTCACTCACTTCTATACATCACCAATATGAAAACATATCATGATTATGCTGACACTTTCGTCCAGTGGAACAAACTAACACCTCTGATCGTAATCACAGCCACCATTCTCTGGGCCATCATTTGAGTTAGGGCTCTGATATTTCTCTGCTGAAGTTAATCTCAATCCTCTTGAAATGCTGCCTGCAGATCACATAATGCCTCTGGAGCACATCTTGAACTCGGATGCGTATTGCCAACCTATCCCAAAGATCCTCTATGAGGGTTTAAGTTGGGACTGTGAGCTGGCTAAGCACTGTAATACATATTGTGCTGCAGTGGACAAGTATTGTCATGCATGAACACGAATCCATCTCACTGAGGCTGTCATATTCAATGAAAACCAGTCTATCCGATCCTATATGGCAATGCTGCCCCACATCATCATGGAGCCCTTATGGATACTGTGCACTTTGTAAATCACTCTCCAGAGTTATCTAAAGACATACTCCTTATCATCTGGAGATTTCAGGGAGAACCTGAGCTCTTCAAAGAACAGTACACGGCTCCATTGTGCGTGCTGACAAGCAAACTGAAGTTGGGTGACTCTGTATTCTCTGTCAGATCAGGTCCCATACCAGTTCACCTTGATTGAATACTTTGTTCTCTGAGGTGTTGTTGAACAGTCCTCTTATTTACATTTACATCCCACACCTGCTGCATTCGATTCCAAGCCTCATCCGCGGTAGTAATGATCTCTTGATGGCTCTGGCAATGCCTGCAGAGCTCAGAGGCATTGTTTCAACTGAAATGAAGGGTGTCTGCTATTCATTTCCATAAGGTTGGAAGGGAGGCTATGTTTATCGGGGTGGGGAGTATGTAACCATCACTTTATGCAGTAATGATATAATTAATTAACTGTAAAACCACTGTGTTTAACAGCAATGCAAATGCTTGTTAGTTTTTCATGATGGAACAATTTGGGGATTATTCTAGATGCATGAAACAGGCGGAGAGTGAACATAATATACTGTATTTCCTTGACAGAACAGTAATGAGTAACCTTTAAACAATGCCAGCCCAAGAGATTTTTCTTTGCTTAATTTAGCAACTCCTGGATTCTTGAATGTGTGTGGAATCTATCTGATAACCTGGGTTATTATATTGACATTACTAGAGCTCAGAAGAATGCTAGGTAGGGAAATGTACAGTAGCTAGCGATAACATTGTGAAATATCTTCCGAACAGTGTCCACTCGTCCTTCTGAGTGCACAACGGGCCGATATATATTCTGCCGTGAAGGAAGCAGGTTGCCATAGCAATATATATATTTTTTAAGCGTGTGGCGTTTAGTGCCGGGAGTGTCCCGAGGACATGGTCGGGTCACCAGAGGCTGTAGCTGCTTCTATGCGGACACCCATGAGGTGAGCTACAACTACCGCCGTGTGTGGAGTGTTGTCTGGGGAGGAAAGTTTAAATGTAAGGACGAGGAGTTGGAAGGTAGCGGCTGTGGCCTAAAGTTAGGGACCAACTCTGACATTTGCCTGGAAGGAAGATGGGAAATCACAGAAGACCATCTTCAAGGTTGCTGGCGGGGGGAATTCGAACCTCCTCGCCTCCCGGATGTGAGCGACTGCCTACAGCCACGTCGTAACGACCGCGGCTAACTCACCCGCCATAGCAATGAATGACTGTATGTCATTGTACTCCACCTCACCACATGCTCGCATTCTTCTGAGCTCTGTACAGTATTTGTAACTAGGAGTTAAGTTGTGAAGGAATCAGCTGCGATATGAATTTACTTTGGGAAACTACAGACAGATAACCACTTCTACAATGACCGAGAATAGGATATTAATCCACTACTCATCTCTCCTGTTAACTGTCCTCTGGATGCTTGCAAACCTCATACTAGAATTAAAATTCATGACGGAGCTGGGAATTAAACCTAGGCCACCATCATAGAAATCTATTAGCCATGGCCAATTGCCAAATTACTGGAATTCACTATTCCATTCAAATCAAGCAAACTATAGTCATATTGCCCTCAACAATCCCTAATTGAGATTTTACATTATAATCGATAGCTCCCCAGACCATAATGCCCAGAGTTGGTTCTGTGCCTCTCGACAATAATGTCAGGGCACCTCTCTCTTCGTATGTTGTCGCACACGATTGTGGCAATCAATGCGAGAAAGACAGAGGTACAATTCATCACTATTGATGACATTATGCCATTTGTCAACCCACACTGATATTCTCAAGTAATTTTATGATTACCCGTTTCGACCGTCACGTGGTCATCTGATCACTAGCGTTGAAGTTTGAGATTGTACAATTATTTAGAAATATGTTTAGCTTGTCTAGTTAATGTTAGTGTTTATGATTCGCAGAGAATCACATTGTATGAAAAAGTTAGTTTATTCTATGATGTGTAAGTCAAGTGTGAACACCTGTGTGACAACATTGCTTTTCCTTCCAGCACTTCAGAAAATATTATAAATACTTAAAGAAGACCAATCACTGGATATCCCAAAAAAAGGCTATTCAGCCAAGTGTATACAACTGAAAATATCTCTTCTGACTGGTTGACGTCAACTTTTAATACCATTCCAAAGAAAGCAGCAGCAAAACCTTGTGGGGATTATAGAATCATAAGCTTAATGAGTCATGTCCTCAAGATCTTCTTGAAAAGGATACATCTCTGGGGCTGTCTTCGTGGATCTCACAACAGCATATGATACCACTCAGCATCAACAACTACTGCACAAAGTCTACTACATCACCAGAACTGTGCAGACGCGTTTAGAAAATCGGCGATTCTATTTGGAGTTCCAAGGTAGAAAGAGTAGATGGAGAAGTCAAAGGAATGGCTTGCCTCAGTGTGGTGTCCTTTCCCCCATATTGTTCAGCATATTTACAAATGATCAGCCTCGACCTTCCCTTACAAAGAGCTTAATCTATGCAGATGATCTTGCTTTAGTCACACAGGCCAGATATTTTGAGGCAGTAGAAAACCAGTTGACTGTTGCTCTGAAGGACCTCTGAGTACTATGGAGTCAATAATTTGAGACCTAACCCTGCTAAAACTCAAATTTGTGCTTTCCACCTACGAAATCGAGAAGCCTATAGAAAGCTTACAGTGTTATGTGAAGATATAATAATAATAATATTGTATGGCCTCGGTTGCCGGGTGCAAGCTTCGTTATTTGACACCCAGAGGGTAGCTTGTATGTCGAATTTCGTTGTTCCTCGACTATGAAAGTCAAGGAGGTTAGATATCTAATCTCCTTGAACACTATAGCGCTTTCTAGCAGAGAAATTAGGAACTTTGTGTTGGCGGAAACTCCCG
Source organism: Meconema thalassinum (assembly GCA_946902985.2). NCBI lineage: Eukaryota > Metazoa > Arthropoda > Insecta > Orthoptera > Tettigoniidae > Meconema > Meconema thalassinum. The sequence goes on along the minus strand of OX336390.1, from coordinate 478,304,300 downwards.
AGATTAATTTTGTCATTATGAACTCAGCCTACTGAATTCAAATGGGTTCTTTGACATGCCAACATCGTATGACATGCGTATCGTATTTTTGCCGCCTTTCAAAAATCACTTAGCACGGCAAGGGGCGAACCTGCAATCTTGGGGTTAGTAGACCGACACGCTATCCACTCACCCACCGTGGCAAGCTTATGGGAAGATAAAGACTTGAACATTGTTTCTACCCCAAATACCGTATCTGGGTGTTACCTTAGATCGAACGTTGACCTACAGTAAACACTGCACTAACACCAAGCAGAAAGTTGCTGCTCATAACAACATCTTGCGGAAGCTTACTGGCAGTATATGGGGTGCAGATCCCAATTTACTAAGAACATCAGCCTTGGCTTTCTGTTATTCTGCAGCTGAATATGCATGCCCTGTGTGGCACAAATCATCTCATGCAAAGCAAGTTGATATGGCTCTAAATGAAACCTGCAGGATAGTAACGGGATGTCTCAAAGCTTCACCTATTGATAAACTCCACAAGCTAGCGGAGATTGCTCCTCCAGATGTAAGGCGTGAAGTTGCAGCCAAACTTGAGAGACATAACAATGATCATGGTTACCAGCCACCACTTAGTAGGCTCAAATCTAGGAAGAGCTTCATGAGAAGTACTACTTCCCTCACCGGTCAGCCTGGAGCAGCCAGATTATCTCAGTGGACAGCAAGATCTGATTGTAATGATTGGATGGTTCCTTCTGAGAACCTTCCTCCTGGTGGAAATCAAGTCTGGAAAGTGTGGAAGTCCTTTAATCGGCTCAGGAGTGGCGTCGGACGAACTAAGGACAACCTGTTCAAATGGGGCTTGTTGAAGGAATCTTCCACCTTGTGTGACTGTGGGGAGGGACAGACAACTAAACACTTAAATAACTGTCCTAGATGTCCTACATCATATTCCTCACAAGAGCTTGTTGATGCTTCAGACAATACTGTTACACTGTTGCACAATTTTGGGCTGACATTGTTTAGGTTGTCATTTTAGATTTGTGTTACATTTTATTATATTTTATCAACCTTTGGTTTGTTTCCTATGTTGTTTTTTTTTTGCTACGCTTATGACTTGAAATAAACAACCAGCATACACAGCAAATGTGAAGCATACATAGGAAATACCCAGTTAGGATTCTGTAGTGGATTTGGGGTTGGCACCAGAGAGGCATACTGGTGATGCAGGTTTTGGTGTAAAGAAATATAGATATATCTGTAAATGTTTATGCTTGCTTTATCAACTATGATTTGATTGTGTGAAATATGATATTAGTCTAGATGAGCAAGACATACGAATTTTTGTCAACTTGTACTGGAATCAGACGGCTTCAGTAAAAGTAGATGATTGAACCAACACCGGTGGTAGAAAATATAAAACGAGATGTGAGACAAGTCTTATGCTCTATCTCCACTTCCTTTCTATATCTACTCGGAGGAAATATTTCTGAAGCACAGGAAGGAAAACAGTACGGTAAGGTATTGTTAATGGAAACACCATAAATGATTTGTAGTATGCAGACGATACAGCTTTGCTTGCAACAAGTGCTGAAGATCTGCAAACCTTACTAAACTCTGTAGTACAACACAGTGCAAGAGAGGTCTGAATTTGAATACGAAAAGGACAAAACTAATGGTTTTGAGCAAACATATAATTCCACCTGTTAATCTTACTGTAGCTGGGACAACACTGGAACAAGCTCAACATGTGAAATACCTTGGATGCATACTTGATCATTATTGGAATAATGCTATCCCGCATTATAGCCTCCGTGGCTTAGGCGGCAGCACGCCGGCATCTCACCGCTGGGTCCGTGGTTCAAATCCCGGTCACTCCATGTGAGATCTGTGCTGGACAAAACGGAGGCAGACAGGTTTTTCTCCGGGTACTCCGGTTTTCCCTGTCAAAATTTCATTCCAGCATCACTCTCCACTATCATTTCATTTGTCATTCATTTAATCATTGCCCCAGAGGAGTGCGTCAGGCCTCGGCAGCCGGTACAGTTCATATCCTCGCCGCTAGATGGGGGCTTCATTCATTCCATTTCTGACCCGGTCGGAGACTGGAAGCAGGCTGTGGATTTTCATTCATTTCTATCCCGCATTGAATTGGCTAGAGCTGCATTCAAGAAAATTTAAAAATCACTGTGCAACAGAGACTTTAATATTGCTCTTCGTATCCGTTTACTATGGTGTTAATTTATCTCTATTGAAGCCTGGACCCTCAAGGAGAACACCAGTAAAAGACTTCAAGCCTTCGAGATGTGGTGCTATTGGCACCTGCTCAGAATGTTATGGATCAATAGAGTACGTAACATGGAAGTGCTGGAACGCCTGCATAAAGAACTGAAGGATTTGCATAACACCAAGCAGAAAAAACTTGAATACTTTGGCCATATCATTTGCAATGATAAATGAGACAAACGCACCCCACGCACGCAGTCGATGGCCAGACTGAGAAACCAAAACAGGTTTCTCGCATGCGCGGTAAAGGACCGGCCGTGGATCTAATAACCCAGTTGTGTACCTTTTTCACATTTTGAAACAGATGGAGATACAACTACTAAAAACCACACATCCCGAGTAAAGGTTGTAAACAAAATTTAATATCAAAACAAAAGTAAACGAGGGACTTGAGAAGCGCATGAAATGGTAAATGATAGGTGATGGGGCTGTAAATAAATATACAAGGTTAACAAAAGGAAACAATAAAATAAATATTTAAAAAACACAATAAAGATATAAAAGAGAACATAAAAGCCTAACACTGGTTAGATTGGAGATCGCATCAAAATTACAAAATGGAATCAAAGGGAATGTAAAACTAATAAAATACGAAATAATACTTTCGTCCCACCAAAGGCTGATTACAAAAGTAACCAGAAGAAATATTCTAACTAGCATATGAAGTCGTACAAGCTAAATAAACCCCTTAATAAATTAAAACAAAGGAATCACCCCAAAAAAACTGCAGAAAGGGAAATCGGACAAAACATCCACCACTACAGAACGTTACCAACAAAACAAGAAACTCCAAGATAATAAAATAAAGATACAAACATAACCCTTGAATAAATAACAACAACCCCCCCTCGATCAAACATAACCCGACTTCATAAACCACCTGAATAAATCTTCTATCCGGACGAAGTATGAGATTCAGACATCTTACCAACAGTAAAATGAACATGGATAACAGGCCCGGGTCCATGCCATAAACATCCACGTCACTAATGGTAAGAAAACCTGATAAACCTCATTAATAAACGTAAGAATACGTGTTGCTTCTCAACTGAAAGTTACAAAACAAACCCCAAGAACTACCCTCAACTTTCAGTCAAGCTCCCACTTAAACAAACATTAACCCACCCTTAAATATATGTCTAGAAACGTGATAATAATATGAGAAGCCTTTCAGTACATACAGGTTCTACTGTCCGTCCACTCCTTATGGGAAACGAAAGAAAGAGAGAAATTCCAAGGAGCACTGGTCGACCGAACAGTAGACAAAACAAAATACGCTTACGAAGCAATGTCTGCCCAGACCTTAAGGACGAAAGAAAAAACCCAGAGGGTTATCCATAAGGCAGCACAGATGACAGACATAGCGTAAAACACAAAAACAACAACAAACATTGTGTGTGTTCTCACTATTAAGACTGACAAAGTCAGCCAATGTGTGAACAGCACACACTCCTACGTCTAGGCTCAAAACAAAATTAACCCAAAATATTACTAACCCCTAAAGAGCCTTGTAACATCCCATACTATTACAAGGAGTAGAAGTTAGCAAGAAATACCTCCCATGCATATCAATCACGTTTCCTGACGAACAAGAAGAAAAACTAAACGTAAAATATAACACAAAGAAAAACGAAACAAAACCACAACGACAAATAACCTTAAATAAAATTACAACCCAAACAACAACACGATTCATCTCTACGTTATGTAATATAAAAAAATAGGAGGACAATAAATAATAACCCATAAACCAAAACAGGACAATTTCCAATCTAACCAGAAGGTCGAAGAATCAGGGACACATTAACACTGAAAGAAGGACACGCAGAAATGCATTTCTCCGAGCCTTGCTAACACCAAGATAAATAAGGTATCACTTCGCTTTGCTGGAGACGATCAAGAAGTTCACAGAAGATACTCCCTTCGGAAATAATAGCCATATCCATTTCTCTTATAGCCAGAGAATACAATCCGCCATTCCCACGTGTCTTCACCAATATCTTCTTATACTTTATGAATAATTTAGCACGGTAAACGAAACATTTAGAAGGACCATTATAGAATCCAGTCATGTCGACAGACCATCCGTTCTTCTTATTGTTATTGCGATCCTCTCGACATTACAATAATACTGGTCGAGTTCCATAAATGCATAGCTTAAACTCCTCGGCGGGTGCGTTTCATTCACATTGATGCGAAGTCGCTTCAAAAGGTAACCCACAGATGGCACCCTATATAACATAGCGTATTATCGGTCCGTTATCAAGTAGTTACGTATCAATAAATATATAAACTCCTACAGATCATAATTGAAGGTAGGAGAGGTCGAGGAAGGCTAAAGAACCTACGCAAATGGTATGGAATAAACACTCCTGAACTATTCCAAGCTGGTAAAAGAAATCGCCCTGACGACAACCAACTTCCAATGAGAGAGGCAGATGACCTCATAGTTCTGCCCCTTAAAACAACAATAACTAACATCCAATGAGGATATGGCACAAGAAGAAGAGGTATACTATACCAACTAATAAGCCCAATGGTGCACTGGGGTGAAACACTGGTAAAACAGATTGAGAAACATGGATTATAGTTTCTTTGTAAATTGTATCAATATACATATGTAATATATTCACAATCCAGGACAGTTACCCAAATAATTACAGTTACTCTTGAGAAGTAGAGAGGGTGGTAATTAAACTAAGGTACAATGTCACAAAGCGGCAGGGGTAGACGAGATGAAATTCGGTCAGAAATGGTGAAGTATAGTGGGAAAGCACGGCTGAAATGGTTGCATAGGATAATCAAATTGGCATGGGTTTTAGGAAATGTACCCTCTGACTGGACAAAAGCAGTAATCGCCCCAACTTATAAACAAGGTAACAGAAAAGATGGCAATTGTGGCATTTCTTTGATGTGTCTTGTGCATTGTAGAAAGGAGAGTTCAATCATTGGCCGAGAGTAAGATGAATGAAAACCAGAGTGGCTTTAGATCGCAACAAGGATGTCAAGATCAAATATTTAGTATGCGCCAAGTTATAGAGGAATGTTACGAGAGGAATAGACATTTGTGTTTTGTAGATCTAGTAAGAGAAGGCATTCGATAGAGTACCCAGGGTGAAGATGCTGAGCATCCAGAGGGAATATGGTATCGAGGGAAGGCTGCTACAGACAATCAACATTATTTATGTTTGATAATCAGACTGCAGTGATGGTAGGATTAGTTCTTGGTTCAAGGTTGTTACAGGAGTGAGGCAAGGCTGTAATCTCTCACCACCACTACTACTACTGCTTATTTTTTACATGGACTATTTGCTGAAGGGCATAAACTGGTTGGTTGGGATTCAATTAGATGGAAATCAGCATTCTGGTCTATGCTGATGATTTGATTGTAATGACAAGACTCCGTCAAAAGCTTACAAGTCAAAATTTTAGAGCTTGAACAGAAATGTAGGAAATAAGGTATGAAAATCAGCATTTCAAAAATGATGGTTATGCCGGTGAGAAAAAAGCACAAGAAAATAGTACGTCAAATAGGAGGAACTAAATTGGAGCAGGTACCAGTACTTATTCTGTGCATTCTCTCAGGATGGTAGTATGGGAAAGGAAATAGAGTCAAGGTGCAGGAAAGCCCATACAGTGAGTACTTGGTTGTGATCTACAGTATTCTGCAAGAAGGAAGTTACTGTAGCAATGAAACGCTCCCTATATCGCTCAGTATTTAGACCGACCTTGCTGTATGGAAGTGAGAGCTGGGTAGATTCAGGGTATCTGATACATAAGCTAGAGGTAACTGATATGAGGGCAACTTGAATAATTGTTGGGACAAATAGGTTGTAGCAACGGCAGGAAGGCAGCCTACTCATAATTAAGAGATAAGGGCTGAGTTAGAAATTAACACGCTAGATGAAGCTGTTCGTATGAGCCGACTCAGATGTTGGGGTTGTTAGATTCAGTTTCGAACAATTTCAAAGTGAGAGGTGTAGAAGAAGAGGAAGCCGCAGTGCTGACTGCTAATACGTGATCATGGGTGTAGCGTGTTCGCAAACAGAGGCTTGCAGACTAGACTGGATGCTGACAGGCAAAACAGTCTCAAATGAAAATGAATGTATGTACTTTTATTTTTTAAACTTCGATCACATTGGACCACTTGAGCTCTTTTCTTAGAAGGTTGTACTGTTTGCTTCTTGCGATGCACACAGCAACTATTCATTCGGCCCAATCACAATTTTCTCATTTCATCTAAAATCTTTTCTTATTACAGACATCACAATAATGTTTTTATTCTGGTATCGTACAAAAGTACACAATCACAATATTCTAGCTCCTGAAACATACCGACAGCAGTGGCTACACTCGGTAAAGCGCAGCGTTAGGTCATGGCACTAAGCTCCCTGCTGACTCGGTAGACACGTGGGTTCGAGCCCCACCGTCGATCGTCCTTGAAATGGGTTTCTGTGGGTTCCCATTTTCAATACCAGGCAAATGCTGGGACAGTACCTTCTGACAGGCCACGGCCACTTCCTTCCACATCCTTGTCCAGTTTCATTATCTTCATCATTCCATCTCTCATCCCGGCGTGCAGATCGCCCAAGGGTGTCGACTAGAGGGACCTGCACTCGGCCTCTCAGGAGGCCACACAACAACAACAAAAAAGCCCATGAAATCAACCAAAGGCAGCAAATTACTGATAATTTGAGATAGCTTTGATCCTGTTACTGTTTTACCAAGACCTCAGCCTGTCCCGACTAGACTATGATTTCGCAGCGTACAGTTCAGCAAAGTCAGCAACTTTGAAAATGCTGGACAGTATAGCAGAATTAGGCAGAGAGCCAATGCTTTCCGTACCAGCCCGATTTCCAGCCTACTCGCCAAATCAGGTGTCACACCTCTTTGTGTCAGACGCCAAGATATGTTTTCATCATTTGCTGCCAATGTGCATCAAATGATGCATTATCCTGGCTATCAATCTCTATTCAATACCTATAATCTCACCAGAGGTACACCAACCAGCCGGTTGGTATTAGGCTTGATAGCTCGTGTAATGAAATAGGAGTGGCTGCAGGTCCCTTTATGATGCAGACACCTAACAAGGTGTCGTATGTCCGGCAATTTGACTAGGTCTACATCGAGGTCTTTAGGTGAAGAGCACAGTTCATCAATTTCTGGATGTTCGCCGATGGATCGGAGGTGGACAAGAAAGTGGGTTGAGCTTAAATCATTGATGGTGCAAATATGAAGATCTCTTTGGCACAAACTTATATCATCTTTACTGCAGAGCTCGTTGCTTTCTATGAAGCTCTACAGTTTGCCCTACAGAATGCACGATTCCACTCTCTTGTGTGTACTGACTCTTTGAATTTGTCGTAGTCAATTGCTTCATGTTTCCCGCAACACCCATTAGTGCAACGAACCCATGACCTTCTAGCCAGCTTGACACTGTTGTTGGGTATTCCCTATATTTTTGTTTCTTCTTCTTTCTTTGAATTTGGCCTACTGTGGATCATGGGAAGCAATTCAGTTCCTTTTTCTTCACCCAGAATTTCTTCATCCTTTCGCTGTGGTTCCTCCTCCTTTCCTCTGACCAGGCGTTCTTGGTCGTTCTACTGGGTCTATCCTTGAACCCCTTGAAGTTATCAATGTTAGCTCGAAACACAGCCCTATTCCAGCTGTCTTTTGTATGTATGCCAACTTACTCCATGTCTTTTCTTCTACCCGCATTGTAGTCGTCTTTTGCTGGCTGATGTAATTAAAGAATCTTTTCGTTATTCGATTCTCATCCATTCTTATGAGGTGCCCATAAAACTCCAGTCTCCTCTTACGCATGGTGCCCGTGATCTTCTCTTCCTGTCTATATAGATCCTCATTTCTCCTATTTCTCCATGTACCATCATTTCGTTTTTCAGGCCCTAGTATCTTTCGCAAGATTTTTCTCTCTTTCTTCCCTTTTTCCCTTTTTTATTCGACAAACAATAAAAATCTGGATCTTCACCTTTTAGAAATCAAAACGGCTACTTTTTTTTATAGGAGACTTCAATGCAGCTTCTCCAGTCTGGAGCTACAACTACACAAATTGAGCTGGTAAAACAATAAAAGACCTTATAGAGAGTAGCTCTCTTGAGCTATTATATAGTAACAAAGACCCAGCAACATTCATTCACCACTCTGGTTCCACAACTAACCCAGATCTCATATTAGTCTCAACAGATCTTACAAACCACAGTCATCGATCAGTACTCGAAGATCCAGGCAGTGGACATAGCATGTCCCTTCTTACTATTACATTATACAGTGAATCTGCTCAAAGTGCAGACCAGAAGATTCGGTGGAACTTACAAAAGGCAGTCTAGGAAAATTTCAGAAACAAACTTGAAACTAAAATGTCGGAAATTGATCTTGATGCACCTCCTAACATCATCCTGAATAAATTTACTACAGCCATAAAAGACATAGCCAAACTGTGCATACCCAGAGGTGCTCAAACAAAATATAAACCTATCTGGTCAGATGAATTGAACAATCTTAAGTCCGCCAGAGACAAAGCAAGAAGAACAGCTGAACTTACTCAGGATCAAAATGATGTACGGAAATGGCGACAAGCAACAGCAAAATTAAAACAAGCAATAACAATATCAAAAAGAGAATCTTGGAACACATTTCTAACAACAGTTGACTATAGGACAGGCAGCAATAAATCTCACAAACTTATCAATTCTCTAAACAACAAACACGTAGTCACTCCTTTGAATCCTATTATGATAAATGATAAGGAAATTACAGACTGTCATAAAATAGCAAACCACTTCTGTAAACATTTCACTTCAATTAGACTATCAAAATAGAAAAAGAAAGAAGCCAAGACTCTCAAAAAAAAAAAAAAATAAAAAAAAAAATGCATGAATAATAATGCAGACGATATCTTTAACAATGCATTTTCAATGGAAGAGTTAATGTTAGCAATAAAGAACACACAAGTCAGAAAACAACCAGGACCTGATGAGATATTCCCAGAATTCATGAAAAACCTAGGTCCATGAAAGGATTTGCATAACACCAAACAGAAAAAACTTGAATACTTTGGTCATATACGCTATGGTCTCGCCAAAGAATATATCAATAAGAGCAATCTGCAAATAAAACTTGAACCACTCTGTATGCCAGTCAACCCCATTGAATATATACAAGTGACTACAGATCTTACTTTGCTAGAAGAGGTCTGCAAGAAAGACTCTTCACCACATGATCTAAAACAGCTGGCCCTCTGTACAATAGAAGAAAGATATCCATCTAATCAATGGTTAAAAATATTTACAGATGGCTCACAAGACAAAGAAAATAGAACTGGAGCAGGAATACATTCATCTCTCTTCTCACTTACTTCCCAGTAGGCCAAAACAAAATTTGATGCAGAGATAAGAGCAATTTCACATGCACTCCATCAGTTATTAGGCAGAAACATTGATTATCAAAAATGTGTTATCATTACAGATTCAAAAGCAGCCATCCAAGCCGTCTCGTCAAATTATAAGCCTCAAAATAAAGAACTGAAAGACATTTTTTGTATGATAAAAACCCTTCAAAGACTCCACAAACAGATCTCATTTCAGTGGATCCCTTCTCATGTTGGAATAGCAGGTAATGAAGAGGCAGACAGATTAGCAAAAAAGGTACCACACTACAATAACCTGTCAGTCAGACTGATTTTATGTCAGCAAAAAGGATCTTGAAAAATACTATCAAAAACAGGTATGAAGAAATGGCAAAGGAAACAGCAGAAACCAAATTATGGAAGGACATTGATGCTAAATGGGATCAATATAAATTAACACCAAGAAGAGAAGCTTCTTCAGACTTAACACTGGCCATGACTGCCTTGCAGCTCATCTGAAACGAATCAACATCTTGAGATCTGAAGAATGCACACTTTGTCACGAACCTGGAAGTAAAATGGATAAGGGGCACCTGCTACATTACAACAAACTTGATGTGACTGCTAGAACTTCAGGAAACCTCACACAACTCTATTGGAATGCAAGAAAGCTGATGGACTGGAATCCGGGCTAGCCATAGGAAACAACAACAATATTTTGTTTGTTATTATAATTATTAATTCTTTTATTAATAATGGACTGTTTTCGTTTTTAGGCATCCATATCTAAATGTTAACTGAACAAAATTTATATTTAAAAACTGTTTTACGAGGGGCATATGACCTTGCTGTCCTGCCTCAACAACCCTCACCATAGAGATAGAATTGCCACAGTGCAAGGCTGTGCATGGTTTGTACAGCCATTTTTCAGTGTTGCCTGCACAATCAATTTCACATTCATCATGGTTTCAGTTTTTCCATATTGATATCAATATCATAAATTTAGTTGTCCACTTTTCAATACAATTTTCAGTTTGTCCCTATCAGTACATGTTTCAGCACACGTGCCGTGCCATCTTCATCATATTACAATATTGTTACGTGCCACCCCCTAGTGGCACTTTTGTTAACTGGATTACGGTGGGGGTACAAAGCACAACACCAATTACTGCTTAAAGAAATAATTAACTTTATTGTGGCCAGAAAATTACACTAGTCAGCAAATACAAGCAATTAGGAGCCTTCTCCAGTTTCCTCAAGTCTCTTCCTTATGTGCCCTTGGCCCCTTTCACTTGCAACAGACCACAGAAGTTAATCCGTCCTAATGAGTCCGGTGGCCTTGGCAGAAGCTACCTGCCCCTCTTCCTCAGGTACAACAAATACAGTTACTTACGAGCACTTGATGCTCGCTGTTCACAAGCTGGGAGAAACAATGTCACAGGATTTCGTAACTCGCACAGCACTTCGTCACCACACTTCTGTCGCACAAGATAATCGCTCGCACTAGCTCGTAAAACACAACAACAACAACTGTTTCACGGGTCACTCTTATATAGCCGGCCGGTGACTCAATAACTGCTTCTAGATCCATCCAGAGTCCACGGCTTATCGAGGTTTCCAGCGCTGGTCCAGTCACGAATGTTCTGGACTATCCCTTTCACTTCGCAGTCCGTTGCGTAACGCGCATGCAATACACCGAGGGAGAGCAGTCCAGCCCTGGGGCAGTTTTGACTCATGCGGCGAGCGATGACACAAACTCACAGCCGTAGCACCACCCCCTTCCTAAAAAGGCTGATCGTCCCGATCAATCATTGGTTCGTCTGTGTCCCTCCGTAGGCTGCCAGGCGATCTCGATGCACGATCTTCATCTTCGCCCTCGGGCTCCGCTGGATCCTGTAGACGACATCGTTGATTCGTTTCACGACTCGGTACGGGCCCTCCCAGGACTTCTGCAGTTTGGGTGACAGGCCTTTCTTCCGTAATGGGTTGAAGAGCCAGACCAGGTCGTTCTCGTGGAATCCTCCGGCATCCGTCTGCTGGTCGTATCGGGTCTTCATTCGGTCGGTCTCGATCCGCAGTTTCCTCCTCGCGAACGCGTGCACGTCCTCCAGTTGGTCGACCAGTTCTTGACAATACTGGCTTACCGGGATCGGATCATTCCCAGGTCGGCCGAAGGCAAGATCGACAGGTAGACGGAGCTCCCTCCCAAACATGGCCAGGGCTGGTGTGGACCCGGTGGCTTCATGCACGGCGGCGCGGTAGGCCAGGAGAAATAGTGGAAGATGCTTGTCCCAATCCCTCTGGTGCTCGCTGACGACTATTCGGAGATGGTTCTCGACGGTGCGATTGAATCGCTCTACCATCCCGTCGGACTGAGGGTGTAGCGGCGTTGTCCTTGTCTTCCGGATCCCCAGCAGCTGGCATAGGTTCTGGAACACCTGCGACTCGAAGTTCCTCCCTTGGTCGGAGTGCAGCTCCAGGGGTACTCCGTACCGGCTGACGAATTCCTTCACCAGGGTCTCTGCAATCGTCGCGGCTTCTTGGTTAGGGAGCGCATACGCCTCCGGCCATTTGGTAAAGTAGTCGCTGACGACTAATATGTAGCGGTTCCCTGCCTCGCTTAATGGGAATGGCCCAGCAACATCGATGGCCACTCTCTCCATGGGGCCGCCGACGTTGTAGGTCTTCAGTGGACCCCGCCGTCTTCGACCTGGGCCCTTGCTGGCTGCGCAATCGTGGCACCTCGCGCAGTGGTTCTCCACGTCGGTTCGGCATCCGATCCAGTAGAACCGCTCTCTCAGCTTCTCCAGGGTCTTCTTTATCCCTAGGTGTCCACCAGATGATCCTCCATGGACTTCCTTCAGGACTTCCTCCGTCATAGCCTTTGGAACGACGACTTGTTCCCGAGATGTCTTCCCGTCGGTGCTCTCCCAGGCGCGGCAGATGAGGCCATCCCTTACAATCAGCGAGTCCCACTGCGCCCAGTAGGACTTAAACTTTGGGCTGCAGTCACTCACAATGTTCCACCCGGGTCTGGGGACACAGGCCCTCTTCCATTCGGCTATCAGTCCCAGGTCATCATCTTCTGCTTGTGCCCGCGTGAAAGATTCGCGGCTCCAGTTCCCTTGAAGTTCCACAGTAGTCCTCCGGCACTGTATCCCGGTGTTCTCCTCCCTCCTAGTACAGAAGGTGCAGTCTTCGGGGCACGGTCTTCGTGACAGGGCGTCGGCGTTAGAATGCAGTTGGCCTTTCCTGTGCTGAATCTCAAAGTTGTACTGCTGAAGCCTCTCTAACCACCGCGCGAGTTGACCCTCGGGCTGCTTAAAGTTCAGGAGCCACCGCAGGGATGCATGGTCGGTCCTGATGAGAAATTCTTGCCCGTACAGGTACTTGTGGAAGTGTTCAATGGTCTTCACGATGGCGAGCAGCTCCTTCCTGGTGACGCAGTAGTTCCTTTCTGGCTTTGACAAGGCCTTGCTGAAGTAGGCCACTACTCTCTCCTCGCCGTCCACTACTTGCGACAGGATCCCCCCTATGCCAAAGTCGCTGGCATCGGTATCGACGATGAACCTTGTTCCAGGTCTGGGGTAGGCCAGAATAGGCGCGGTACACAGAGCCTGCTTGAGTTGCTCGAAGGCACTGTGGCATTCTGCTGTCCACGTGAAGAGTTGGTCCTTCTCAGTCAGTCGATGTAAAGGTTTGGCGATGTCGGCGAATCCTCTCACGAAGCGACGGTAATAAGTGCAGAGTCCCAGGAAGCTTCGTAGTTGGGACTTGTCCTTCGGAACTGGCCACTCCCTCACAGCTGCGGTCTTCTCTGGGTCGGTGCGCACCCCTTCCTCGGAGACGATATGCCCAAGGTACTGGACCCGCTTCTGGAAGAGCTGACACTTCTTGGGGCTCAACTTCAGCTGGGCAGCCCGTAGCTTCAACAAGATCTCCTTCAGGTTGCTGTAGTGCTCCTCGAAGCTTCTCCCCAGAACGATGACGTCGTCTAGGTAGACCAGGCAGGTCTTCCAGTGTAGCCCCCTCAGAATGGACTCCATTAGCCTTTCGAAGGTCGCAGGGGCGTTGCACAGACCGAATGGCATGACGGTGAACTGCCAGAGCCCGCTGCCCACAGAGAACGCCGTTTTCTCGCGGTCCTTAGGGTGGACCTCCACCTGCCAGTAGCCACTCTTCAAATCCAAGGTGGAGAACCATCTTGACCCTGATATGGTGTCCAGCGTGTCGTCGATCCGGGGTAGAGGGTAGCTGTCCTTCTTCGTGACGTCGTTCACCCGCCTGTAGTCCACGCAGAACCTGGTGGAACCGTCCTTCTTCTTCACAAGCACGACCGGAGAACTCCAAGGACTATGTGATGGCTCGATCACCCCTTGATCCTTCATCTCTTCAACCATCCGGTCGACTTCGGCTTGCTTGGCGAGCGGGACACGTCGGAATGGGGCCCTAATCGGTGCGCTGTCCCCAACGTCGATTCTGTGCTGGACCAAGCTTGTCCTGCCGAAGTCTTTGCTTCCCACGGAGAAGACATCCTGGAATTCGTGTAGCAGGTCCCGAAGTTGGCGTGATTGTTCCTCGTCTAAATGGTCCTGGGATCCTTGGTACAGCTTCTGTAGTTCTTCTGGCAGTGTGCGTCTTCTTCGGTTGTCCGTCTGCAGGTGTCCGTCTGTCGTATCTGTGATGCGGGCAATCCAGGTAACGGGCTCGCTGACTCCTAGGTTGGTGTCCCGATGAACCGTAATGTCGTAGTCGTTCAGGTTGGACAGGCGGACGTACGGCCGAGACGTCGTGTTGATGAGAGTCTTGGCAACTAGCAATCCTTTTGTCTGTATGTCCTCATATTTTGGCTCGATGACAGCCGCCACTCCCTCAGCAGCTCCGTCGACAATTACGGCAGCGCTGACCTCCGTCCTGGCGGGAACGATGACGTCTTCTCTCAGCCTTACTCGCCGTGCGGTGATGGACTCGTGCGCAGGTTGCAAAGCAAGTTCCTCACCTCCGAAGTGCAGAGTGTTGGTACTCAGATCCAAGATGATGTTGTTCTGTTCCAGGAAGTCCAGTCCGATGATCACTTCATTTGACATGTCAGCCACAAGCACTGGATGCTTTATCGCCCGTCGACCAATGACGAACTCCAGTGATGCTTCGCCATGTACCGGTGCGGTCTCTCCGGTCGCGGTTATTAGCTGGAGGTTCCTTTGTGTGGGTTGCACTCTCCACTTCGGGATCACGGTGGGACTGACGATGGTCCTCGATGCTCCCGTGTCGATTAGCATGGGCCAGCTCTCTCCGTTGACGACTCCGTCGACCATCAGGCTGCTATTATCCCTCCGTAACTGCGTCACACGAACTTGGTCTGCCGGGGCTTGACGACTGTCACAAGCCAACCTTTGCCCCCCAAGGCTGGCTAATACTCGTTTCCCTGGGTCGCGCGGTTTTCAGACGACTGATTTCCCGTCGGATACCCTCGGCGGCGGCGATCACCGCAGTCCTTGCTCAGGTGGCCTTTCTTACCGCAGGTCCAGCAGGTCGGTAGTCCTCTTCCGGGCCGCCTCTCCGGTTGCCTTCCGGCTGTGTCGTTGCTGGTGGTGCCGCGACTATCGAAGAAACGGCTTAGCGCCTCCATTAATTCGTCGGCCAGGGGCTTGGTCTCGTTGGTTTTTACTGGTTCGTCGACGTCCACTTGACGCACCCGCGCGTGCATTCTGGATGCCTGTTTTGCCGTCTCGAACTCAAGTGCGTGGCTCAGCGCATCTGCCAGGGTCTTATTGCGCGCGAGACGCAGCGCCTGTTGAGTGTCCGAGTCCCGTAGCCCGTCGGTAAAAGTCTGCGTCGCTATCTGCTCCAGAAAGTCGGCCGGCGCTGTTGGGTAGGCGAGCCTTACGAGGCGTGCGATGTCCATCTCGAACTCCTGCAGGGTTTCCGCGTTCTTCTGTACCCGGGTCCGGAGCTGCATCTGATAGGATTGCTGAAGATGGCTATCTCCATATCGGGACTCCATATGGGCGATCAGGGAAGCGTAGTCCTGGGATCCAGTCGGGATGGCCTGAAGGACGTTAAGGGCGTCACCTCTCAGCGCTACAATGAGAGCTGTAGCCTTTTCTGTGTTGTTCCAGTTATTTATGGAACAGGCCGCCTCGAACTGACGTAAGTAGGTGCTCCACGGGACCTTTCCGTCGAAGGTTGGGGGCGTCACTCTGCTCTGTCCCGTTCCTGATGTCCCCGGTGTACCTGTGGGCGGGCGTCGGCGCAGCTCGGCAACTTCCTCTTGAAGAGCTTTGAATTTCTCTTCCACCCCCGTGAGTGGGCGTTGGCGCAGTTCGGCAACTTCCTCTTGTAGGGCTTTGACTCTCTCATCCACCCCGGTCGGCGGGCGTCGGCGACTTCCTCTTGTAGGGCTTTGAATCTATCTTCCATCCCTGTCGGCGGGAGTCGGCGCAGCTCAGCAAATTCCTTTTGTAGAGCGTTGAATCTCTCTTCCACCCCCATCAGCGGTCGTTGGCACAGCTCGGCAACTTCCACTTGCAAGGCGTTGAATTTCTCCTCCACCCCCATCAGCGGGCGTTGGCGCAGCTCGGCAACTTCCACTTGCAAGGTGTTGAACTTCTCCTCCACTGCTGCGACTTCCTCACGTAGGCCCTGTTCTAATTTCCTTTGGCTCTCCTCTAATTTCGTCAGCAGACACTCTTCCAGATTTTTCTGGCCATCCAGAAATTTGGCGGTTAGGTCCTCTGCTAACTTATTCTGGCCGTCCTTCAGGTCCTCTGCTAACTTCTTCTGGCCGTCCTCCATCTTCTTCTGGCCGTCTTCCATCTTCTTCAGGTCATCCTTCAGGTCCTTGGCTAATTTCTTCTGGCCGTCTTCCATCTTCTTCTGGCCGTCTTCCATCTTCTTCTGGCCGTCTTCCATCTTCTTCAGGTCATCCTTCAGGTCCTTGGCTAATTTCTTCTGGCCGTCTTCCATGCCAGTTAACTTTTCTAGCAATGCTGCCAATTTCTCCTCCATTTTAGTTGTTTGTCTTGTAAAGGGCATGCACTCACAGGAAAATTAGAGAAAATGACCTGCTCGGGTTTTGAAACCAGGACCGTCAGGTGTTGTGCTTGAGTTCGTAATCCGGCTTCTGACACCAGTTGTTACGTGCCACCCCCTAGTGGCACTTTTGTTAACTGGATTACGGTGGGGGTACAAAGCACAACACCAATTACTGCTTAAAGAAATAATTAACTTTATTGTGGCCAGAAAATTACACTAGTCAGCAAATACAAGCAATTAGGAGCCTTCTCCAGTTTCCTCAAGTCTCTTCCTTATGTGCCCTTGGCCCCTTTCACTTGCAACAGACCACAGAAGTTAATCCGTCCTAATGAGTCCGGTGGCCTTGGCAGAAGCTACCTGCCCCTCTTCCTCAGGTACAACAAATACAGTTACTTACGAGCACTTGATGCTCGCTGTTCACAAGCTGGGAGAAACAATGTCACAGGATTTCGTAACTCGCACAGCACTTCGTCACCACACTTCTGTCGCACAAGATAATCGCTCGCACTAGCTCGTAAAACACAACAACAACAACTGCTTCACGGGTCACTCTTATATAGCCGGCCGGTGACTCAATAAATGCTTCTAGATCCATCCAGAGTCCACGGCTTATCGAGGTTTCCAGCGCTGGTCCAGTCACGAATGTTCTGGACTATCCCTTTCACTTCGCAGTCCGTTGCGTAACGCGCATGCAATACACCGAGGGAGAGCAGTCCAGCCCTGGGGCAGTTTTGACTCATGCGGCGAGCGATGACACAAACTCACAGCCGTAGCAATATTATCATACAACTACACTACTACAGCATTAGCATCAATTTTTATCACGCATTCCTTAAAAAAATACACTAATTTTGATTCACATTGTTTTATCTACATAGATTTAAAATTCTTAAAATGTTGCTTGAAATAAAATTTATTCCAGAAATCCTTCCTTTGTCAACCATTTAAGATATTGAAGATATGCAAAAACATGTATCAATAGGGACAAACTGAAAATTGTATTGAAAAGTGGACAATTAAATTTATGATACAG
The DNA here is from genome assembly GCA_946902985.2 of Meconema thalassinum. Taxonomy (NCBI): domain Eukaryota; kingdom Metazoa; phylum Arthropoda; class Insecta; order Orthoptera; family Tettigoniidae; genus Meconema; species Meconema thalassinum. The sequence goes on along the minus strand of OX336390.1, from coordinate 478,286,598 downwards.
CTTAGGGGGGGGGGGGGGGGAGGAGACTGCTGCGCCAACACTAGGTCAGCACTTGCATAGTTCCTAACTTGACTATTTGCAATCATGTCTTCAACACATAATAAAAAAGGGGACAGACAACAGAAATGGAAAGTCCTACAAGTGAAAAAGGTAAACTCTTATTCATCATTTCATTTAGTCTATTCCAGAAACAACTGATTTCTGTACTGAGAGATGATCTTTTATAAATCAGAATCTACTTTTTAATTAAAATACTCCATTGTGTATGTCTACCCATTATTATTCCCATATCAATGGGGTTGGAGATGTAAGTGGAGGGGGAGGTTTACTGCCGGATCCCCTTCTAGACACCAACCTCAAGAGAGGAAGTGAATGAAACTGGGCAAAGAGTTGGAAGGTAGAGTCAACTATGTGAAAACTATGTGAAGTTTAGAAGTCGTTTTCAGTGTTGACTGTACAATCAATGTATACTTTTCAATCGGTCAAAACTCTTTCGTCCTATTAGTTTAGGCGAGGTGATTTTATATACCGGTATATCACATTTTTCTGAATAAAATTGATGATGATCAGGTGCCATCAAGTATTCGTCGAATCCTAGCGACTGCATGGATGGACTGTCTCCATATGATTCGGCCTTCATCCATATACGATCCTTCACTGACATATTATTCATGTTGGATTTGATGGAGTCGATCCATCTCAATGCTGGCCGCCCTCGTCTCCGAGACCCTTCCACCTCCAAGCATTATTGTCTTTTCCAACGAATCAGAACATCTCATAATGTGTCCAAAATATGACGGCTGTAATCTTGTTATCAATGCTTGAAGAGACAGATCTGGTTTGATTTTTTGAATTACCCATACATTTGTCTTCTTGGCTGTCCAAGGAATATGCAGTATCCTTCTCCAACACAGCTCCAACAGAGCTCAAAAGCATCAATATACCTCCTATCTGAAAATAAATAAATTGCATGTACCTTAATATTGTTCACTGATAATGTTTTTCGACCGTCACGCAGTCATCATCACATCCTCATCACAAGGCTTGGTTTAAAATTATACAAGGGGCATACTGAAAGTCATGAACAACATTTATTTATAGAAATATGTTTACTAATATTGCGATACACTGAATACAGCATTTCAAACTATAAACTTTTGTTTAGTTTTCAACATAGTCTCCATTCTTTTGGACACAATTTCCCACCGTTGCGGAAGTTTGAAAATACCTTGATGCTAGAAGTAGACTGTAGAAACATCTGTAAGTTTGCTATTATGTTATTGCATGTCTTTCTGAGTGGTGCTGTACTGTTTTAATCAATGTTTCTATTAATGTAATGTACTACCAATTTTAATACTATGGCATTCATAGCCCCCGAAACATGTACTGAAATGTATTTTAATTGATCTTGGAATATTAAGGTATTGAATAGGCAGATACTCAAAATCTTTGTCATATTTTGTAACTTGTCATACGGACCCAAAAAGATGGATTCAAAATTCCCGGAGACAAGTGAAGGTACACACACTCTTAGACCTAGCACAGGCTCAACTTGACAAACTATTGTGGAAGGATCGGTGCATCATTTGGATGGTCCAGATCGACTCCCGTACAACATCGGCACAAATTTGAGGACTAATAGCACCCTACATTACATTCGTACAATCACTCATGGTTCCGTATTGATTAAAAGTCAAATATAAAGGGACAGGAATTCCTGTCCCTTTATATTTGACCCTACATTACATAACAAACAGTGGCGAATCGTCTGCGTACTGGTGGCTTACAGGCCAGTATTCCTTCAGGTGTTCCATCGACTCTACAAAATCAACGAGGAAGACTCTTGTCCTGTTGAGAAAATCAGTGTGGGTTGACAAATGGCATAGTGTCATTAGTGATGAATTGTTCCTCTGTCTTTCTCGCACTGATTGCCACAATCGTGTGCGACAACATACGAAGAGAGAGATAATAATAATAATATTGTATGGCCTCGGTTGCCGGGTGCAAGCTTTGCAATTTGACACCCAGAGGATAGCTTGCATGTCGAATTTCGTTGTTCCTTGAATCACTATGAAAGTCAAGGAGGTTAGATATCTAAACTCCTTGAACACTATAGCACTTTCTAGTAGAGAAATGAGGAACTTTGTGTTGGCGGAAACTCCCGAGATTAATTTTGCCATTATGAACACGGCCAACTGAATTCAAATGGTTTCTTTGACATGCCAAAATCGTATGACATGCGTGTCGTATTTTTGACGCCTTTCAAAAATCACTTACCACGACCAGGAGCGAATCTGCAATCTTGGGGTTAGTAGACCGACACGCTATCCACTCACCCACCGTGGCAAGCTGAAGAGAGAGGTGCCCAGACATTATTGTCGAGAGGCACAGAACCAACTCTGGGCTTTATGGTCTGGGGAGCTATTGGCTACAATGTAAAATCTCAATTAGGAATTGTTGAGGGCAATATGACTATAGTTTGCTTGATTTGAATGGAATAGTGAATTCCTGTAATCTGGCAATTGGCCATGGCTAATTTTTTTCTATGATGGTGGCCTAGGTTTAATTCCCAGCTCTGTCATGAATTTTAATTCTAGTATGAGGTTTGCAAGCATCCAGAGGACAGTTAACCCTTTGAGCGCCGCGGGCTATTACGGTTTGCCTACCGCTGAGCGCCAAGGCCAGTTTTCGTTTTTTGCAAGCTTTTGTTTGATCACTCATAGTTCAGCTGTTATTATAGGTAGAAACTTGAAATTTTCGTTATTTGTTTACTAATATGATGGCCTATACGAATAAAGCCTTACTCAGTTCATTTATGACCATTTGTAAACATTTGGAAGCCAGAACCCAAAAATATTAATTAAAAATAAAACAAAACCAAAGTTTAGCAATAAAATTTTGGTAGAACAAAAATATTTTTATGCATCGCGAACCTACTTATTGAATAGTACGACTTATTATGAAGCTATATTGAAAATTTCATTCATTTTGAACCTAAAGTAAATCTGTAATAAAAATAATTAATTTACATATACAAATGAGCCAAAAATACAACACAAGTCCTATTACATTCGTTTGGTTTATATGTCAATACTTACGGAATACAATACAAACTTCTTTTACATAACACTTACATAACATATTACAAATAATAATAATAATAATAATAAAAATAATAATAATACTGATAATAATAATAATAATAATAACCAAAAATTATTCTTCGATCATATTACGAATAGTGTTCTAACTAACAGGAGATCGGCTCATTTTCAAAGCAATAAAAAAATGAACAAGTAAAAGATCGAGAGCAACTAGACGCAGAGCGGACAATGTGCACAGCAAGACTGCTAGTATTGATGCCGCGCCATGTAAAGCGCGCCAAAAAATATGCCTGCTGATTGGACTGATATACTGAAACAATGGCATTAAAATTAAAAGAGGCTCTTTATTGCAAAAACAGTAAGTCTTTAACTAACTATATTGAGAAATTCTGAAAGGAAATGACTGTTACTATTAATAATAAAAAATAAATACTGAACGTCCTTTTGAAAGGACGTTGGCATTTTTCAGATGAAAACCAAACGGGCTTTCAAAAGGACGTTGGCGCTTAGAGGGTTAACAGGAGAGATGAGTAGTGGATTAATATCCTATTCTCGGTCATTGTAGAAGTGGTTGTCTGTAGTTTCCCAAAGTAAATTCAGATCGCAGCTGATTCCTTCCCAACTTAACTCCTAGTTACAAGTACTGTACAGAGCTCAGAAGAATGAGAGTGTGTGGCGAGGTGGAGGACAATGACATACAGTCATTCATTGCTATGGCAACCAGCTTCCTTCTCGGCAGAATATATATCGGCCCGTTGTGCACTCAGAAGGATGAGTGGACACTATTCGGAAGTTATGGCCCAATGTTTTTGGGAAGACATATCACAATGTTATTGCTGGCTACATTGCCCTGTCTAGCATTCTTCTGAGCTCTAGTAACGTCACCACAATAACCCAGGTCATCAGATAGATTCCACACACATTCAAGAATCCAGGAGTTGCTAAATTAAGCAAGGAAAAATCTCTTGGGCTGGCATTGTTTGAAGGTTACTCATTACTTTTCTGTCAAGGAAATACAGTATATTATGTTCACTCTCCGCCTGTTTCATGCACCTAGGATAATCCCCAAATTGTTCCATCATGAGAAACCTACAAGCAATTGCATTTGCTTAGCTTCCATGCCCAAGATCGCGGGTTTAAACCCGGCCGAAGTCGTCGGATTTTTTAAGAGCGTTAAAAATCCGTCAGTATGCCTTCCTTCAGGGGGGAAGTAAAGCCGGCAGTCCTATGTCATAGATTTATGGCATGAAAAAAAAAAAAAAAAAAAAAAAAACTTCAACTAATTACACTTGTGGTAGCAAAAATTTTTAGGTTAGTTTGATAACGTTCTATTAGTTCCAACGTTCGCCACGGGGTGCTGACTGCGGTGGCATTTAGTAGCCGCGTCCACAGCTAGGTGTCGTGGATGGTAGCATTTGCTGGCAATAGTAGGAACTACTTGAAACAATTAATCGTCTGCAGTCCTTACCTGAATCACAGATAACATACACTAATACAGCCATCACAATTAATACCGGTTATCAGACAGATTCTACACACACCCAAAGTACACGGGGCTACATGACCGCGTTGTCGCAGCCCCTATACTAAGGAACCAACCACTTTTAAAAGCAGTGGTTTTACAGTCAATTAATTACGTCGTTTCTGAATAAAGTGTTGGTTACATACTCCCCAACCCTGATAAACCTAGCCTCCCTTCCATTAACCCGGGAGAGGTTGCATTGCGGTCTTTTAGACCAGGTTCGATTTGTTCATGCCACCATTCTTGTTTGCTGCACTCCCCCCCCACCATACTTCATCTAATGTCACGGATAGCATCAGCAACAGTTTCCTCTTGTCCGCCAGTCCAATTTTGCGTGGTAAGTTGAACTATTTACCAATTATACCAGACCTGGTCTTTTCCACCACACGCGACCTGTTGAGTTTTGCATTTTATGATGGACTCCGAAGAAGAAGATAGGATTAGGACGCTCTTAGAGAGTGTGGAGAAAGAAGAACGGAACAGAAAAGAAGTACTCCGAGTGCAACAAGACAGAGTACGAAGGGAACTGTTTGACGTGGAACAATAGGGAGCAGGGGAGTTTGAAGAAGATGATGGAAGTGCAGAGGACAACTTGGCTTGTAGTGAACATAACCAAGACTCAGAGGAATCTGTGGATGAACAATATTGTGGTAACCTGTCACATAATTGAAATACGATACAACACTGAGAAAATGCACCATTTTTAGCCTGTACCGGAAGAAGTACTATTAATGCTGGACCAGTGTACATGGCTAAAGAAGGTGTTACAACATAGCAAGTACATTCCTCTCAACGAAGGGGAAGGACACTCCGACGCAATCTAACTTCTCACCCACCTGGACCCAAGGGGATGCTCGCAATGCGATAGAAGCTTAGAGTATTTATTTTCCAGGCTCCGAAATTAAGAAGATTGTGGGATTTACAAATATGTGGATTGAACAAAGACGAGCGAACTTTACACAAGAATGTGATGTTCTTTCTACAGATGTTTGGGAATTGAAAGTCGTGTTTGGGCTTTTTACCTTGCTGGCGTTCTTCGTTCATTGTATCAAAATCCTGAAGACATGTTGGTAACAGATCGGACAGGTGTAGAAATATTCAGAACGACTATGAATCAGCGTCGCTTCAAATTTTTGCTTCGAGCTATGAGATTCAATAACGTTCATGACAGAGATAAGATAACTCGATCAGATCGTCTTTCTTTAATCCACGAGATATTTCAGGGTTTTGATGATCGATGCTCGCAGTCATATTCACCAGGTGAATATTGTACAGTGGACGAAATGCTCGGGTCGTTTCAAGGGAAATTCAATTTATTTCTATACCAAGCAAACCGGTCAAGTGTGGAGACAACACGTTTTGCCTTAGTTTGAGCCAGAACATATTACACAGTTCATACGGAAATTTATCCTGGTCAACAACCAGAAGGACCCTTTAGAAGTAAAAATTCACCACGAGCCATTGTTGATAGAATAGTACAGCCAAAGTCAGGATTTGACAATTGATATGTCCTTCCCCCTGGCCACCTATCTTCTTGAAAACCACCGTCTACAATATTGTCGGAACACTCCGAAAAAGTAAGTAAGAGATTCCTCCAATATTTATTGCACCAAAAATGCCAGTCAACAGCAGTATTTTTGGATTTAGAGTTGACTGTACGTTGCTTTCTTACTCTTCCAAGAAAAATAAGGCCATCCTATTGATTTCCACTTTCCATGATTCTGACAAAATCGATGCGAGTTCTGGAGAATCCAGGACGCCTGAACTTCTAACCATTTCAACATGACAAAGGGAGGCGTGGATCTTGTCGATGAACTGAAAGGGACCTATTCAGTCTCAAAGGACTAGCTGTCGATGGCGACTCACTGTGTTCGTCTTCAGTTCATTAACTTTTAAAATGAAAACAGTTTCAAGGTACATACCGTAGTATTATTTGTGAAACCACTTCTAAATTTGCCATTAAAGCTCATTATTAGAATTTTTTGTAAGAACTGGTGTTTTTTTTTATTGGCGAGTTGATATGCATACTCTAGAACAAGAAACACATAACTTAATTGCACCGTAGTTCATGCCACCCAAGTTTTATGGCGTAATTGCCAATAAAAATTTTCCCCTTGTACAGTAAACTCTCGATTACCCGCGGTGCCTGTAGGAGAACAGTTTTATAAAAATGGAAGGTTTTGAAACCGAAAATTATTTCTCAAAAATTGAAATAAAGTTACTTAATACTTAAACGTAATAAAAATCGTAAACCGCAAGTACGGATGTTGATGTAAGTGAGGAAAATATCGTTGAGTGGATCGAATGTGATGCCAATGAACCGGACTTTGAGCACCTGACAGATGAAAACATAAATTTTTAATAAACCTGGTATTTGGTGACTTTCTGCAAGACAGAAATATTGGTACTGTACAGGACATGGTGTGAAATGAAGAAGGGAATAAGGGTTTCTTTATTGGGGCATTATATTCTTTCTTGAATGATGGTCCATTTCCACACACAATGCTGCACTGTAATGATGAAATTAATGGCTAGAGAGAGACACCTTTTTTTTAATACTTTCAATACACGAGCAAAACTGGTCAGAATTTACAACTACATTGTAGGTCTACTATCCATCCACCAGCTTAAGGTCCATGGCAGGAATGCAACGAGTCAGCTGGAGACAGCTGGCCTCTGCGCGAACGACAATAGTGCCAACCTACTTCTGACCCGTACGATTTCACAACTGAAACTAAACGGAAGTAGCAGTGAGTAACCATAGCGTGAATAACATCGGTGCTGAGTTGGCAATACCTGCAGCGGCACGTCCACTCAATCAACGCAGCTGGAATGTCTCTCCTCTTCCCTTCAGCCCCCTAAGACCATGAGCTGGTGGACGGACAATATACATAACTGGTTACATCCAAGCAATAACGCCAAGATTACGGCACTTCTTTTCCACAGAATATCAGGACGTACCCTATCTACAGTATATACTGTATAGCAGCAAATACTTTAAAGTGAACAGCTTTATTGAAACCGCAACTGAACAATAGCCTACCATAACCTCCATGAGCGAATTTCTTTGCCAGAAAAATATCGCTACCGATGCATTAGATACAGTATGTACAAGTACAGGCTAATCATAAATTGTCTGACCAAAATTGCATTTCCATCGAAAGTATAATTATTTTACCCTAGTACAATATCACTGAAAGCTTCATCGCCCCAATTTCATTACACAGTAGCCTACATCATTGTGGAAAACAATGAACCGTCACATCAAAGAAGTTTAATTCCGTGACTTAATGCAATTTATAGATCGCTATATATGCCAGTCTCAATCACGGTTTCCATCTTGAAAAATTTGCGAATGCTTTATTGTTTCAAATCACCCGGCCAAACATTTTTACCACGCCATATTTGATTTGATAAAGCGGCTCCCCAAAGAAGATAGGTAGCGGTTTCCGGTTACCTTGGCCACGGAGAAAAAAGCTTTGGTTGCCAACACCGACGCATGCGCACAGGAGCAAGACCTTCCGCTCGCTAGACGTTTCTCGAACATTCTAGTCACTATGCCTAGAACATTCCAATCTTGAACTTTCCAGCTACTATGTATATATGCACCAGCGGACTGTAGACGACAGTTCCGCTCAAGTTAGTCCACCTTGTGTATCGTTGTCTCTCAACTAGTGTTTAATAAACCATTGTTTTATATTAACACGTGTATGTTATTTATCTTGTTGATTGTAAGTTTCGGCTCTTTAGCCTTAAGGCCCGGTATGGATCTGTTTCTGCTTCTGCAATGATTGCTTCTTGTCTCTCTTCTTTCTTTTAATCAGATCTTTGTAGATTTTCCTTTCTTGCCGGTATTCATCCAGCGTTGTAGTCCTAACGTTGTGTAGTTTACTTAGTGTTTCTTTATTTGGGCTCACGAAAATAAATAAAAGCTTCTCATATTGCAATATGTTCGCTTCTGAACTAAAGAGTAGTTCAGCACCTACAACAACAATCCTCTCCACTAGCTTATCGATATACGGCTTGTTCAGCCGCGCAATATATTTCACCGGCATTCTATATCTCCGCAACAGTTAAAGATAACACCCTGACATTGGGTACGGTGATAATGGACACAACTTGAGGTTCACATAACTTACGTGACTTTCGTTAATCTGCTAAGTACAAAACAACATGGTGGCCAAGCAAAGTTTAAACATTTAAATAGACTTTTCTCGAGATTTAACCATGCGAGCGCAGTGAAACTTGGTACGGTGATTGTTTATAAAAATTCTAATTTAGTTCAATTGTTTTCATACCGTCAAGACGGCGGCTGTGCGAAATTATAAATTTAATGTTTATTTCTTGTGCCCTAGTTATGCGATTGAAGTGAATGTTTGAATAAGAAGCTGCACAATAATCTTCATCTAATGCTACATAACTCGGGCGCACAGATATAAAAATCCAACATGGCTGCCGCGCAAAATATTTCTCCACCATTCTGTATCTCCGAAACTATTACTGATATCACCCTGAAATTTCATAAGGTCTTAGAGAATATTACTATTAGTTTACCTATGTAACATTAGAAATCGTGTTATTCACAAAACCAACATGGCGACCAAGCAAAGTTAAACTATTTAAATGGTATTTTCTCGCAATTTAATCATCCGAATACAGAGAAACTTGGTATGGCACATAATTATACATGATGTAAGCTACTGGTATCTAATTTATCAATTGCTTTAAAAATCTCAAGATGGCGGCTGTGCAAAGTTTTAAAATTATTTTATGTCCTAATAAAGCAATCGAAGTGCAAGTTTTAATAATTAACTTAAGCAATAATCTTCATTTAATGATGCATAACTCTTATGATCTACATATAGAACAATCTAACATGGTGGCCAAGTGATTTTCAAAAATATTCAAAATAATATTTCTAGTGATCTAATCACCCAAGTGCAATGAAACTTGGCACAGCGAATCTTTATTCAGAGCTTACTATAGATCCATTTAATGATGTTAAATTGTTTAAAAAAATTCAAGATGGCGTCTGTTCCGATTATTTCTCGTTTATTTCTTAGTCTATTGAAGAGATGATGAGCTATGATAATAATCATTATATAAGGGAACTCAATTCTGTAGCTTACCTTTTGTTATTCATAGAAACGGAGTATTTGGTTTTTCTAATATTAATACCATTGGTTCGTCACAGAAAGAGGTGTCCATAATCACTTACAGTAGAAAATGATTATTGATCCCAGAGACGCGCCAGCAGGGGACTCCCACGCATAGGGTTTGTATGAGGTGCTGAAAGGCAAAAAGGGAACGGTTACCTCACTGATAACTTATGTGGAGAAAAAAAACTAGACCTGGATTCAGTTATCAATTTTACCTCCCCGAGCAGTCTTGTATCTATCCTCTCTCTTCAATGTTCTAATAAGGGTTACACTTTGGTCAATGTGCATACCCCAACCAACCAGGACATAAAAAACGCTACCCGGACAGAACTGATAAATTCTGGGAGGAACTAGAAGATTCAAAAAATTCCAGAGGCATACTATCATACTTCTTGGCGACTTCAATGCTCAATTTGGAAGAGAGAAAAAATACAAAAACATTGCGGGCAATTATCCAGCACACATGCGAACTAATCGCAATGGTGAACGATTGGTGGAATTATGCAGGACTTTTGGCTTGATTATGAAATCTATAGCCCTTTAACATCTGCCAAGAAAGCAGAAGACTTGGATCTCTCCTAACTCCATGTTGGGTGGATTCCAGATAGATCATGTGGCAATATCAAGAAAATCTCATCAGGAAATCCTCCACGTTAAGGTCCTCAGAAGCGCCAATTTAGACTGATCAATACCTCTCAAAAATCAAATTGAGACTTCGGCCTAGGAACACAAGATTGTGGAGAATGTCTAAGGTGATCAAATTTGACATAGAGCGACTTAAAGACAATCAAGAAGCAAGTCAAAGACTGAATAACATGGAGTTTAACAACTGGGACCAATTGAAGGATGCTCTTGTTAACATCCGTGGTGGACTGAAGATTGTGACCACACAATAGCTCAAAGACAGGTGGTATGGTTGAAATGGAATTCTAATAAAAAACAAGGCAAATTGGGAGAACTTTATAGAACGACAAAATAAATCGGACCTACACTAACAATCAATTAACCCAAATTGAGGAGAACATTGTGAAAAATAACACCAGGGATTTTTACAAGACCTTCAAACAGTCACTCAGAAAGTACATTCCAACAAGTCTTCATTTCAGGGATTCACAGGGCAAAATGGTTTTTAATGCCAATTGTCGCCCAGTACTTTAAGGAGTTGCTCAATTGTGATCCACCCAGTGAAGGCTTCGAGTACCAACATACTTCACCAAACCCGGACTCGCTGCCTCCTCCAAGGAAGAAAGTTTGTGAAATCATTCAACATCTTAAGAATAATAAGGCAGCCGGAGAAGATTCAATTGTGCTGGAAGCAATGTGAAAAACAAGCTCACTGAGATTATTATTGAACATCTGGGAAACAGAAGTCCTACCACCTGATTGGACATCAGCTATCATTCATCCCCTCCACAAGAATGGCGATGTTACTGACTTAAATAATTACCGTAGGATTTCTCTTGTCCCGGTAACTTACAAGATTTTCTCCAAGGCCTTATTAACACGGTCTGAAAGTCGGCCGGACAGTCAGATTGGAGAATATCATGGAGGCTTCTGGAAGAGCAGATCCTGTGTGGAACAGATTCTAAATCTTCAAAATGTAATTGCATACTCCAAAATGAGGTATCGTGGTGTGGTTGTCACCTTTGTTGATTTTCGGAAGGCCTATGATTCCATTGATAGAGGAAAACTTAATAAAATCCTACAAGAACTAGGAATGGATAACAAAACTCGCAGGCTCATTTTATTAACCTTGACCAACACCCATTCCAAGGGTAAATTTAGAGGCGAGAACTTAGAAAGCTTTGAAATAAAAACGGGGGTAACTTCTCTTCAACTGTGCTCTTGAGAAGGTTGTGAGGGAGTGGCGCAAGGAACTGACCACCTTGGGTGTTCAGAGTGGGAGCCTGGGTCATAAGATGGACGGACTATTTGTAGACAGTCTGGCTTTTGCTGACGATATAGCACCGATTGCTATCTCTACGGATACAGCATCAATCCAGATAAATTGCCTCCGGAGACAGGCAGCCAAACTAAGTCTTCAAGTGTCACTGGTGAAGACAGAGTTCTTCACTAGCATAAAAGAAGCAAGCAGTGAGATGCTCTTGGATCAGGGAGAGATCAAGAGGACTGAAAAATGTAAGCAACTCAGTGAATGGATTGAATCTAACCTATCTGAAAGGGCAGCGTTATCCACGAGTCAATTAATTAGAAATGGCTTATCGGCTGACAAAGAACACTTACAACAAGAAGTGCTTACCTCGTAACTTGAAACATTATAAGTCAGTCATAAGGCCAGAAGCCTTATATGCCATGGAGTGTCTTTCTTTAAACCGAAGGGGTCTGATAGAGAAGATGGAAATTAGAGAGAGGAGAATTCTCTGGAAGATCCTCAGTCCTGTAAGGTAGATGAAGAATTTCGTAGGCGACATAACTCTGAGCTCTACGAACATATAGAGAAACTATCTGATTGTGCGAGAAGAAAAAGAATAGCCTTTTATGGCCATATCGCGAGATTACCTTCCACAAGATTGACCAATTGTTTGCTCAGTTTCTGGCACAATAAGAAGGTTCGTACCACGAGGTTGACGGAAACTGAGAAGCATATTAACGAACTGGAAATATCAGATCTGCATGACAGATAGGCTGTGAGGCGTGCTTTGAAGGAAGGCCATGGTTTTCAGGACATACCTCGGAAGAAAGGTACCCCCTCGACTACTGAAAGAAAGGAGTTACATCGGCACAAAATGCGTCAATACTGGGCGAAGATCAAGACCCTCCAGTTGAATAAAAGTGGTCCTAAGTAGGCCAATTCGAGAGAAGAAGAAGAAGTTGTGAAATACGTTATTATTTATTTAGGGTATGGCAATAACAAAACTGAATTACAACATAATAAATATACAAAATTAATTTAACTAGGTCATTAGATTTATAATTTAATATCTAAATTCCCTATCCATTGAAGGGCTGCCTCTGTCACTTCATAGAAATCGTTAAGATTTCAGGGGTATGCTCGACGGCTGCAACTTGATATAATGTGTTGGATGGTCTGATGTTCACTGCCACAATCACATTGGGGAGATGGGACCTTTCCCCAGCGGTGAAGACTCTCTGCGCAGATGCCATGGCCTGTTCGAATCCTGTTAATTGTCTTCCATGCATGTCGCGGAAGTTCCATGCCTGGTGGCTTTGTGGTGGTTCTTATTAGAGTCTGATGTTCGACGTTATTAGTTCTACTCCACATTTCCGACCACTGCTTGTTCATGTTAAAGCCCATTTCTTGTAACGATTATGCCAATATTATGGATGGCCGCCTGGATTTTAATCTATTCCTTTTAAGCATAGGAACTACAAGAGTAAATTGGGAGCTGTGGATTTTTAATCAATTTTTCATATTCCTTGAGAAGGGCATTCTGTCTTCGCAAATCTGGTGGAGCAATATGATTTAAAGGTGGTAGTCATTGTAGAGGAGAAGATCTAATGCATCCTGTTATTGTCTTCATTGCTATTTGTAGTTGAACATCAATTTTCCTTACATGAGGGCTATTAAGCCATACTGGGGTGCAATATTCAGCAGCAGAGTAGACAAGACCTAAGGAAGAGCATCTTAAAGTTGTAGCTGTTGCACTCAACTTTTGTATGATGTTATTACATGAGCTCAACTTTGCAGTGATGTTTTCTATATGTTTCTTATAGGACAAAGTTCTATCAAATATTTTGGGTAGACTTGATGGTGAAGGACTTGACCGTTGAAGGTTACGTTGAGCTTTGCATTAGCCAGTCTATTGCTAAGATGAAAACAGTTAACTTCGGTCTTCGTTGGATTTGGTGTCAATCTCCATTTCTTGAAGTATTCATGCATAATATTTAGATCTGCAGTAAGTATCTCTTCACCAGCTTCACGGCTTCTATGTTGTGTTAATAAAGCCAGATCGTCTGCATATATGAATTTCCTTGACTCTGTTGCAGGTAGGTCAGATATATATAAGTTTAATAGAACTGGGGCCAAAACTGAACCCTGAGGAAGACCATTGTTAAGTTTTTTCTGTCTGCTTAATTGATTGCCAAGAACCACTTGAAAATATCTCTCAGCTAACATGTTGTTTAGAAGCCTTAAAATGGTTTGACAAGTAATAATACTTGCAAATTTGTACAATAGCCCTTCTTTCCATACAGTATCGTAGGCAGCTGTAAGGCCAACGAAAGCCGCAGATGTTTTAAGTCCTTGTTGGAACCCAGCTTCTATACTGCTCAAAAAAATTAAAGCACCACTTTTTTCAAAGGCCACCAAATTTTGAAAAGTTGACCTACAAGCTCAAAATCTCAGTATGACGTTTGTCCTGACGTCTACCAAGCATATGCTTCAGCACAACTCCCCAACTTGAGTAGTTTCGGGGTAGCACCCCGAAAACCAGCCCATTTTCGAAAACCGCAAATTGAAGTTTGCGAAAAACGCTGCAGGACTTGCCGCAGGTTGCCAATGCAGTCGAAAATGAATGAGTCTTGCTCTTAAAGGTTCCACAAACACGTAGAAATCGTTACATTTGACGTTTGGGCATTTTCAACCCCCTTCATCATCCCCTAAACATGGACTACCATTGGGGGCGTCTGAGAAGGTACCGGGTGTGTTTAACCATCTGAAAACCTGCACACCGTCCTCAGTTGCTGATTGCAGTAAGTTCTTAAGGCCTCCGGCAATGTCCACACCCCCTAACACCCTCAACTGGCATGGGACCAAACCACCCCCTCTCGATTCACCCCTAAGGAAGGTTTTAATCGAGATGTTTATCAGTGCTGTGAATTCGGGGGTCTTCCCCTACCGTTTCAAAAAAGGAGCTGTGCCTTTGTCACCACCCCTTCCCCTGCAACGCCCGTTTGTATGATTTTTCGAATCAGGCCCTTTTTAAGGGCTGAAACGAGGTCTTAATCGCTGAAAGGGCTGTAAAGGTCCTTAGAAGTAGCGGTGACACGAAATCAACCCCTTCCGATCGATGATTGACATTCCGTCCCCGAAATTCGAAATTTTTGCACCCCCAACCCTCCCTGTCTGGACGCGTAACGCGTCATGGCAGAGTTGGATGGAAATGAAGCTTATGGCCTGCAATGGAGCCCAAAACAGCAGGTTGGATGGAAATTCATCGGTAGGGTGGGAAACGGGACCAAAAATTTTCAAAAAAGTTAACAGCCTCTAGTAAGTACACCAATGCATAGGCAACCCACATCACGTCATTTTTCCCTCATTGCCAAACTTTGTAACCTATTGCCGATCATACGCAACCCACACGCACGGACGTGATGTGGGTTGCCTATGTATGGGCGTACTTGCTGTAGGCAGTACACTTTTTTGAAAAATGTTGGTCCCGTTTCCCAACCTACCGATGAATTTCTATCCAACCTGATGTTTTGGGCTCCATTGCAGGCCATAAGCTTCATTTCCATCCAACTCTGAAAACTCTGCCATGTCGCGTTACGCGTCCAGACAGGGAGGGTTGGGGGTGCAAAAATTTCGAATTTGGGGGACGGAATGTCAATCATCGATCGGAAGGGATTGATTTCGTGTCACCACTACTTCTAAGGACCATTACAGCCCTTTCAGCGATTAAGACCTCGTTTCAGCCCTTAAAAAGGGCCTGATTCGAAAAATCATACAAACGGGGGTTGCAGGGGAAGGGGTGGTGACAAAAGCACAGCTCCTTTTTTGAAACGGTAGGGGAAGACCCCCGCATTCACAGCACTGATAAACATCTCGATTAAAACCTTCCTTAGGGGTGAATCGAGAGGGGGTGGTATGGTCCCATGCCAGTTGAGGGTGTTAGGGGGTGTGGAAATTGCCCGAGGCCTAAAGAACTTACTGCAATCAGCAACTGAGGACGGTGTGCAGGTTTTCAGATGGTTAAACACACCCGGTACCTTCTCAGACGCCCCCAATGGTAGTCCATGTTTAGGGGATGATGAAGGGGGTTGAAAATGCCCAAACGTCAAATGTAACGATTTCTACGTGTTTGTGGAACCTTTAAGAGCAAGACTCATTCATTTTCGACTGCATTGGCAACCTGCGACAAGTCCTGCAGCGTTTTTCGCAAACTTCAATTTGCGGTTTTCGAAAATGGGCTGGTTTTCGGAGTGCTACCCCGAAACTACTCAAGTTGGGGAGTTGTGCTGAAGCATATGCTTGGTAGGCGTCAGGATAAACGTCATACTGAGATTTCGAGCTTGTAGGTCAACTTTTCAAAATTTGGTGGCCTTTGAAAAAAGTGGTGCTTTAATTTTTTTGAGCAGTATATATATGTAGCTAAGCTAAGTACTTGATCTGTACAGCTTCTGTTAGGCCTGAAACCTGCTTGCTCAATTGGCATAACTTCATGGATCTTTGGACCAATTCTATTAAGGATTAACCTTTCTAAAAGCTTATAGCAGCAGCTCAGAAGGGCAATTGGGCGATAGCTATCAGCTTTATTTGCAAGTATTGATGGATGAATCCTCATACGGATTTATCGTTTACTTTTAATGCTATTATTATGGTGAAAATTAAAATCCACAGCCTGCTTCCAGTCTCTGACCGGGTCAGGAATGGAATGAATGAAGCCCCCATCTAGCGGCGAGGATATGGACTGTGACGGCTGCCGAGGCCTGACGCACTCCTCTGGGGCAATGATTAAATGAAATGATAGTGGAGAGTGTTGCTGGAATGAAATATTGACAGGGAAAACTGGAGTACCCAGAGAAAAACCTGCCTGCCTCCGTTATGTCCAGCACAGATCTCACATGGAATGACCGGGATTTGAACCACGTACCCAGCGGTGAGAGGCCGGCGTGCTGCCGCCTAAGCCACGGAGGCTATTATGGTCGTTGATGTTATTAGCAGTTAATTAATCATGGAACTTAACAGTAGTTATTTAACACGCCCAAGAACTAGCTGCATCTCAAGCTTTGTCACTTTATTAAATATATTAGATATATCCCCTTCTTTTTGGCAGATGACTTATATGGTTTGCCCCTTATTCTACAATCGCCACCTCTTCCTTATTTTTTTAAATATTAGGACTTTTATTGATATATGATTTTTACTCTCACACAATGACTTAATTGTAGTATTGCCTGTATTTTATTTTTTGTTCAAGAAGTTAAAATGTAATAAATGGACATACGGTTTGGTATATTCCTTTTTGATTTTTTGCTCGATTGTGTTACATTCTCTCCTGGTGTGCCCAAGCTAGCGGCATTGAATCCCGGCCTACTTAGTTGGCATCTGAGGGTGCTTTAATTCAACGGAGCATTGTCAGTCGATTTGCTGACTCAAAGTTTCCCTTCAGGGCAGAATTCCGGCACCCCAGCATCTCTAAAGCTGCAATAGTTAAAAGGGATGTGTAGGTTGTCTTATTGATGGTGAATTTAATAATTATCACAGTCATGTACAAAAACGTATATGAGTTTGATGACATTCTAACAAGTAACGATGCCTCCAAGTTTAACAAATACATTTCTTGAATTTACAAGACGTATATTTACACAATGAAAAATATTCTTCTACGCATCTTCTTCTCACCACATGACATTGGTTTTACTGGTAGAATGGTGTATTCATGAGTAACTGATTTGCAAATTCTAAGAGAATTACTATCTTCTTTCCTAGCATTTACCCCAGTATGGGGTCCGCTGCTCTACGACATCTTCTCCACTTCTTCCTGTCATTGACATCTGCAGGTTGTAAGCCAACATTGTGCATATCTGTCTTAATGTTGTTGATCCAATGCTTCACATTCCACCTGGGTCCAGTTTGAAAGCTATTTTGGTGACAGTCATCCGGCATTCTCATAACATGACCATACCAACAGAGACGAGCTCTTCCCTCACTTTCTTCGTAATTGGTGTGACACCTAATTGTTGTCGAACATCTGCATTTCTGACAGGGTCATATGTAGTCAGTCCAAGTGTCCAATGGAGCATCTTCATATCCATCGTGTGCAGAGTCTGCTCATGTTTTCTTGTCATTGGGCGGGATTCTGCCCCATAAATTACTGCCGGGTGTACAACTGTCTTATAAACTTTTGCCTTTAGGTATTTAGGCAGCTTTTTGTCACTGAGGACACCAGTGACACGTTTCCATTTGAGCAGCCATGTGATGCGACAAAAAAAACACCCACACAAGCGACGGGTCACACCGTCTGTCATTGAGTGCATTTTAGAGCTACTGCTGTAAGAGAATTACTATAATCTATTTTATTTTAATATATTGTTACGGCTTTTAGTTTGTTTCGTCGCCTCGCCGCGTGAGTCACAGCTGCCCCGGGCTATGCTCTACCTCTGTGTGTTACCTGCGCCTTACGCAATGGGCTGCGAGGACAAAGGGATGGTCCAGAATATTCGTGACCTAGCTAGTGATGGAAATCTCGAGAAGCCGTGAATCCTGGACGATTCTAGAAGCATTCATTGAGTCACCAGTCTGCTACATAAGCGGCCCCATCAGCGAGGGAGGGACAGTGTTTTTTTTACCTGAGCGACAGTAGTGTGGTGATGTGACTTGCGAAACCCAAGTGAGGCTATTGCATGCAGTGAAGTGCTGTGTGAATTGCGAAACCCAGTGAGATTCTTTCCGAGCCTGCGGAGCAGTATGTAGCCTAACGGTAGTTTGTATACTCAAGGGAGTGTACAGGTATTTCGGTGAGTGACAGACTGGCTAGACACAGGTCAGCCTAATTAGTGAACGGACAGCTGCTCGAGAGAGTGAAAGGGAACTGTTCCCAGTCAGAGAGGAACTATAGCGAGATACTAATTGCTTGTATCTGTTTAATGTGCGGTGTACTGTAGCTTGCTAAGACCTGCAATAAAATTACTATTTCTTTAAAAGGACCATTGTTTTGTGTTTCTACCCACCGTAATCCAGTTAACGAAAGTGCCACAAGGGGTGGCACGTTACAATATACAGTAGAACGTCGTTTATCCGGACTAATTGGGACCGGAAGTGTTCCGGATAACAATTTTTCCGGATAATCGAAATGCGTTTATTTCATAGGAAAGAACATGTACAGTACATTGTGGTGCTACACATTTAAAAATTCTTATTTATTGAATGAATAACAATAACAAAACATTTATGATACTGTACATTACATGAGAGGCCTACTCTACATTGCAGAAAAAATAATCTGAAATTTCTTTTTGTACAAGATTTCCTCGTCTTTTCTTAGCAGCTAAATCACGCATTCTCTTCAATAAAAGAAGTTGAGTTGAGCTACTTTCTTCCTGTTTTTCATACCACAATAACGCAGTTTCTAATGCAGTAAAAGCTTCGCCATGACTTGGTCCTTCTTCATCTTCCTCATCTAAGTTTTCATCTTCTCCTTCATCACCATTTACTTCTTGCACCCGAGAAACAATTTCATCATCATATAAATAATTCATGCTTTTGGGCTAATGCCGTGTGTATTTTTAATTTGAACCATACGTTTCGGAGAAACCTTGCCTCCTTTTTCAATGGAAATAAACAATGTGGCCATAGAAAGTAAATCAATGAGATTAGAAAAAATATAGATAAGTTCCTCTGTTCGTCACCAGAGAGCAGCTGCCAGAAATTACTGTATGGACCATGGTGGAACGGCGGACAGATTAGTAAGTAACGAGAAGGTAAAGGGGGCGGTGTGGAAATATAGAAACTCCTCGAAGAATGAGGAGGGGGAGGGGGGGAGGGGGGAGGGTTAGATGGATATATAGGGAAACATAAACAAAAGGGAAGTGTATCTGAACGATACCTAACGTCATACAGTCAACGGCGAAAAAACAGATGGAAACTCCCCAGTGACGAACAAAGGAGATCAAATCCAGGCTCTGAGCCCTAGAGGGAAAATGTACAATTTTAAATATGTGAAGAACAGAGAGACTGAGAGGAACTATCTCCCTAGATCCTTAATAACTGGTAGCCAAGTGTCACTTAGCTGATATCCAGTGTCTCTGTTAAAATTATTGGGATTTTTACGAATTTCAACTGCCTCCCTTATAATTCTAGACCAGTTGTGCTTAACAAGGGCAAGCGCATGAGCATCCTTGAAACAAACATCGCGCCCTGAAGACAGGGCATGTTCAGCTATAGCTGATTTGTCAGGTTGGTTTAGACGGATGTTCCTTTGATGCTCTTTGATGCGAGTTGCAATGGACCGTTTTGTTTGTCCAATGTAGACTTTTCCGCAAGTACATGGGACTTCATACACCCCAGGTTGTAGTGATGGGGACAATTTATCTTTGTTTAATGCTAAACGTTGACCAATTTTCGTCATAGTGCCGAAAACTGTTTTTATCTTGTGCTTGCGGAGAATCTTAGCAACGCGGTCAGTGGTGTTGTGAATATAAGGGAGGTAAGCAGTTCCTCTCACGTCGGAGCTCTGAGAAGGTTGTCTATCCCTCCTTCTGGGATGTAGGGACCTATATATAGTGGATTCATTATAGCCATTACCCTTAAAGATGGTTTGTAAGGCATGTAACTCTTCCTGAAGAGTTGATGCCTCACAAATACGTTCCGCTCTTTTGGCTAGAGTTGTTATAATTCCTTGTTTTTGTGCTGGGTGATGGTGGGAGTCCGCATGTAAATACCGGTTAGTGTGAGTTGGCTTACGGTAGACGCTGTGCCCCATGGAGCCATCCGCCTTCCTCCTCACAAGAACATCCAAAAAAGGTAAGCATCCACCCGACTCTAGCTCCATTGTGAAGTGGATTGAAGGATGCAGCTGATTTAGGTGGTTCAGAAAGTGGTTCAGTTTCTCAGAACCCTCCTCCCACACCACGAACGTATCATCCACATACCTCCACCAAATCACAGGTTTGAAAGACGCCGAAGATATAGCCTCCCCCTCAAAATGTTCCATGAAAAAATTTGCCACGACAGGCGAGAGTGGACTTCCCATGGCCACACCATCAGTCTGCTCGTAATATTTACCATCCCACAAGAAATAACTGGAACACAAGCAGTGGTGGAATAATCGGGCAATGTCCTCAGGAAACAAATCCTTGATGAGTGACATGACCGAGTCCACCGGCACTCTGGTAAACAAGGACTCTACATCAAAACTCACCAAAATAGCATTTGGTTGAACGGCGATGGTTGACAATTTTTCGACGAAATGAGTTGAATCCCTAATGTAGGACTGTGTGCGCCCCAAGTGTGGCTGAAGCAACTTGCTGAGATATTGCGCAAGAGCGTAAGTTGGAGAACCTATTGTGCTAACAATTGGTCGAAGAGGGACGTCTTGCTTATGGATTTTAGGAAGACCATACAATCTCGGAGGAACAGCATCTCTCGGAATAAGACATCTTCCCTCTTCTTTTGGAATAGATGACAGTTTAACAAGCTTAGCAGTGGCATTGGATACACGAGTGGTTGGATCACGAGTGCACAGTCTGTAGACAGGATCAGATAACAAAATCGAGATTTTACTTTTATATTCAACGGTATCCATCACCACTGTCGCATTTCCCTTGTCAGCATGAAGAATAGAAATGGTGTCATTATTTCTTAGTTCCTTCAATGCCTTTCTTTCACCCCGAGCTAAATTGGGTGAGGGTACTTTAGAGGATCTTAATATCCTCACACTTTCTTGTCTAACTTCTTCAGCTTCATCTGGAGGTAAATTGTAGATGGCAGCCTCAACGGATGTGATCAACTCCTCTGTAGGAATTTTGGAGGGTGCGAGAGCAAAGTTGAGACCTCTGCTTAGTAAAGTTGTTTGATAGTCATCTAAAGGGGTATTAGAAAGATTGACTACAACTTTACTAGTATCAAGAACCGTACGAGGAGCTGTTTGTCTCGAGGACAATCGAAGGAACTTAGCTCTTTGTCTATCTACAGCCCGACAAAAATTATTCTCGGCCTGAATAGCGGAGATACGTTCAAAGAACAGCCACAATTCCTCTGAGAGAATGCTACTAAGAAGCAGATGTAAGTGTAATAACTCACGGGAAACTGCGTCCAATTCAGTACGAGAGTTCTGGATCCTCTCGATAACGAGTGCCTTGCTAGCGCGCTGATAAATTCTCATAGCTTTATGAGTGTGTATAGTTTGCTTCAATTTTACACAGTTGGGAATGATGTTATGATCCCTGCATCTAAGAAAGAAGGACAACGATGAAAGGAGAGAGCTCCTTCTTCGCCTCAACTTACTAAATTTAGATGATTGTCGAACAACTTCCTCCCCATAGAGGTTTCTAATTTGCATATTAAGGCTTTCACGGCCCGGATTATTATATAAATAATTCATGCTTTTGGGCTAATGCCGTGTGTATTTTTAATTTGAACCATACGTTTCGGAGAAACCTTGCCTCCTTTTTCAATGGAAATAAACAATGTGGCCATAGAAAGTAAATCAATGAGATTAGAAAAAATATAGATAAGTTCCTCTGTTCGTCACCAGAGAGCAGCTGCCAGAAATTACTGTATGGACCATGGTGGAACGGCGGACAGATTAGTAAGTAACGAGAAGGTAAAGGGGGCGGTGTGGAAATATAGAAACTCCTCGAAGAATGAGGAGGGGGGAGGGTTAGATGGATATATAGGGAAACATAAACAAAAGGGAAGTGTATCTGAACGATACCTAACGTCATACAGTCAACGGCGAAGAAACAGATGGAAACTCCCCAGTGACGAACAAAGGAGATCAAATCCAGGCTCTGAGCCCTAGAGGGAAAATGTACAATTTTAAATATGTGAAGAACGGAGAGACTGAGAGGAACTATCTCCCTAGATCCTTAATAACTGGTAGCCAAGTGTCACTTAGCTGATATCCAGTGTCTCTGTTAAAATTATTGGGATTTTTACGAATTTCAACTGCCTCCCTTATAATTCTAGACCAGTTGTGCTTAACAAGGGCAAGCGCATGAGCATCCTTGAAACAAACATCGTGCCCTGAAGACAGGGCATGTTCAGCTATAGCTGATTTGTCAGGTTGGTTTAGACGGATGTTCCGTTGATGCTCTTTGATGCGAGTTGCAATGGACCGTTTTGTTTGTCCAATGTAGACTTTTCCGCAAGTACATGGGACTTCATACACCCCAGGTTGTAGTGATGGGGACAATTTATCTTTGTTTAATGCTAAACGTTGACCAATTTTCGTCATAGTGCCGAAAACTGTTTTTATCTTGTGCTTGCGGAGAATCTTAGCAACGCGGTCAGTGGTGTTGTGAATATAAGGGAGGTAAGCAGTTCCTCTCACGTCGGAGCTCTGAGAAGGTTGTCTAGCCTGGATTTGATCTCCTTTGTTCGTCACTGGGGAGTTTCCATCTGTTTTTTCGCCGTTTACTGTATGACGTTAGGTATCGTTCAGATACACTTCCCTTTTGTTTATGTTTCCCTATATATCCATCTAACCCTCCCCCCTCCTCATTCTTCGAGGAGTTTCTATATTTCCACACCGCCCCCTTTACCTTCTCGTTACTTACTAATCTGTCCGCCGTTCCACCATGGTCCATACAGTAATTTCTGGCAGCTGCTCTCTGGTGACGAACAGAGGAACTTATCTATATTTTTTCTAATCTCATTGATTTACTTTCTATGGCCACATTGTTTATTTCCATTGAAAAAGGAGGCAAGGTTTCTCCGAAACGTATGGTTCAAATTAAAAATACACACGGCATTAGCCCAAAAGCATGAATTATTTATATAATAATCCGGGCCGTGAAAGCCTTAATATGCAAATTAGAAACCTCTATGGGGAGGAAGTTGTTCGACAATCATCTAAATTTAGTAAGTTGAGGCGAAGAAGGAGCTCTCTCCTTTCATCGTTGTCCTTCTTTCTTAGATGCAGGGATCATAACATCATTCCCAACTGTGTAAAATTGAAGCAAACTATACACACTCATAAAGCTATGAGAATTTATCAGCGCGCTAGCAAGGCACTCGTTATCGAGAGGATCCAGAACTCTCGTACTGAATTGGACGCAGTTTCCCGTGAGTTATTACACTTACATCTGCTTCTTAGTAGCATTCTCTCAGAGGAATTGTGGCTGTTCTTTGAACGTATCTCCGCTATTCAGGCCGAGAATAATTTTTGTCGGGCTGTAGGTAGACAAAGAGCTAAGTTCCTTCGATTGTCCTCGAGACAAACAGCTCCTCGTACGGTTCTTGATACTAGTAAAGTTGTAGTCAATCTTTCTAATACCCCTTTAGATGACTATCAAACAACTTTACTAAGCAGAGGTCTCAACTTTGCTCTCGCACCCTCCAAAATTCCTACAGAGGAGTTGATCACATCCGTTGAGGCTGCCATCTACAATTTACCTCCAGATGAAGCTGAAGAAGTTAGACAAGAAAGTGTGAGGATATTAAGATCCTCTAAAGTACCCTCACCCAATTTAACTCGGGGTGAAAGAAAGGCATTAAAGGAACTAAGAAATAATGACACCATTTCTATTCTTCATGCTGACAAGGGAAATGCGACAGTGGTGATGGATACCGTTGAATATAAAAGTAAAATCTCGATTTTGTTATCTGATCCTGTCTACAGACTGTGCACTCGTGATCCAACCACTCGTGTATCCAATGCCACTGCTAAGCTTGTTAAACTGTCATCTATTCCAAAAGAAGAGGGAAGATGTCTTATTCCGAGAGATGCTGTTCCTCCGAGATTGTATGGTCTTCCTAAAATCCATAAGCAAGACGTCCCTCTTCGACCAATTGTTAGCACAATAGGTTCTCCAACTTACGCTCTTGCGCAATATCTCAGCAAGTTGCTTCAGCCACACTTGGGGCGCACACAGTCCTACATTAGGGATTCAACTCATTTCGTCGAATAATTGTCAACCATCGCCGTTCAACCAAATGACATTTTGGTGAGTTTTGATGTAGAGTCCTTGTTTACCAGAGTGCCGGTGGACTCGGTCATGTCACTCATCAAGGATTTGTTTCCTGAGGACATTGCCCGATTATTCCACCACTGCTTGTGTTCCAGTTATTTCTTGTGGGATGGTAAATATTACGAGCAGACTGATGGTGTGGCCATGGGAAGTCCACTCTCGCCTGTCGTGGCAAATTTTTTCATGGAACATTTTGAGGGGGAGGCTATATCTTCGGCGTCTTTCAAACCTGTGATTTGGTGGAGGTATGTGGATGATACGTTCGTGGTGTGGGAGGAGGGTTCTGAGAAACTGAACCACTTTCTGAACCACCTAAATCAGCTGCATCCTTCAATCCACTTCACAATGGAGCTAGAGTCGGGTGGATGCTTACCTTTTTTGGATGTTCTTGTGAGGAGGAAGGCGGATGGCTCCATGGGGCACAGCGTCTACCGTAAGCCAACTCACACTAACCGGTATTTACATGCGGACTCCCACCATCACCCAGCACAAAAACAAGGAATTATAACAACTCTAGCCAAAAGAGCGGAACGTATTTGTGAGGCATCAACTCTTCAGGAAGAGTTACATGCCTTACAAACCATCTTTAAGGGTAATGGCTATAATGAATCCACTATATATAGGTCCCTACATCCCAGAAGGAGGGATAGACAACCTTCTCAGAGCTCCGACGTGAGAGGAACTGCTTACCTCCCTTATATTCACAACACCACTGACCGCGTTGCTAAGATTCTCCGCAAGCACAAGATAAAAACAGTTTTCGGCACTATGACGAAAATTGGTCAACGTTTAGCATTAAACAAAGATAAATTGTCCCCATCACTACAACCTGGGGTGTATGAAGTCCCATGTACTTGCGGAAAAGTCTACATTGGACAAACAAAACGGTCCATTGCAACTCGCATCAAAGGAACATCCGTCTAAACCAACCTGACAAATCAGCTATAGCTGAACATGCCCTGTCTTCAGGGCGCGATGTTTGTTTCAAGGATGCTCATGCGCTTGCCCTTGTTAAGCACAACTGGTCTAGAATTATAAGGGAGGCAGTTGAAATTCGTAAAAATCCCAATAATTTTAACAGAGACACTGGATATCAGCTAAGTGACACTTGGCTACCAGTTATTAAGGATCTAGGGAGATAGTTCCTCTCAGTCTCTCTGTTCTTCACATATTTAAAATTGTACATTTTCCCTCTAGGGCTCAGAGCCTGGATTTGATCTCCTTTGTTCGTCACTGGGGAGTTTCCATCTGTTTTTTCGCCGTTGACTGTATGACGTTAGGTATCGTTCAGATACACTTCCCTTTTGTTTATGTTTCCCTATATATCCATCTAACCCTCCCCCCTCCCCATTCTTCGAGGAGTTTCTATATTTCCACACCGCCCCCTTTACCTTCTCGTTACTTACTAATCTGTCCGCCGTTCCACCATGGTCCATACAGTAATTTCTGGCAGCTGCTCTCTGGTGACGAACAGAGGAACTTATCTATATTTTTTCTAATCTCATTGATTTACTTTCTATGGCCACATTGTTTATTTCCATTGAAAAAGGAGGCAAGGTTTCTCCGAAACGTATGGTTCAAATTAAAAATACACACGGCATTAGCCCAAAAGCATGAATTATTTATATAATAATCCGGGCCGTGAAAGCCTTAATATGCAAATTAGAAACCTCTATGGGGAGGAAGTTGTTCGACAATCATCTAAATTTAGTAAGTTGAGGCGAAGAAGGAGCTCTCTCCTTTCATCGTTGTCCTTCTTTCTTAGATGCAGGGATCATAACATCATTCCCAACTGTGTAAAATTGAAGCAAACTATACACACTCATAAAGCTATGAGAATTTATCAGCGCGCTATCAAGGCACTCGTTATCGAGAGGATCCAGAACTCTCGTACTGAATTGGACGCAGTTTCCCGTGAGTTATTACACTTACATCTGCTTCTTAGTAGCATTCTCTCAGAGGAATTGTGGCTGTTCTTTGAACGTATCTCCGCTATTCAGGCCGAGAATAATTTTTGTCGGGCTGTAGATAGACAAAGAGCTAAGTTCCTTCGATTGTCCTCGAGACAAACAGCTCCTCGTACGGTTCTTGATACTAGTAAAGTTGTAGTCAATCTTTCTAATATCCCTTTAGATGACTATCAAACAACTTTACTAAGCAGAGGTCTCAACTTTGCTCTCGCACCCTCCAAAATTCCTACAGAGGAGTTGATCACATCCGTTGAGGCTGCCATCTACAATTTACCTCCAGATGAAGCTGAAGAAGTTAGACAAGAAAGTGTGAGGATATTAAGATCCTCTAAAGTACCCTCACCCAATTTAACTCGGGGTGAAAGAAAGGCATTGAAGGAACTAAGAAATAATGACACCATTTCTATTCTTCATGCTGACAAGGGAAATGCGACAGTGGTGATGGATACCGTTGAATATAAAAGTAAAATCTCGATTTTGTTATCTGATCCTGTCTACAGACTGTGCACTCGTGATCCAACCACTCGTGTATCCAATGCCACTGCTAAGCTTGTTAAACTGTCATCTATTCCAAAAGAAGAGGGAAGATGTCTTATTCCGAGAGATGCTGTTCCTCCGAGATTGTATGGTCTTCCTAAAATCCATAAGCAAGACGTCCCTCTTCGACCAATTGTTAGCACAATAGGTTCTCCAACTTACGCTCTTGCGCAATATCTCAGCAAGTTGCTTCAGCCACACTTGGGGCGCACACAGTCCTACATTAGGGATTCAACTCATTTCGTCGAAAAATTGTCAACCATCGCCGTTCAACCAAATGCTATTTTGGTGAGTTTTGATGTAGAGTCCTTGTTTACCAGAGTGCCGGTGGACTCGGTCATGTCACTCATCAAGGATTTGTTTCCTGAGGACATTGCCCGATTATTCCACCACTGCTTGTGTTCCAGTTATTTCTTGTGGGATGGTAAATATTACGAGCAGACTGATGGTGTGGCCATGGGAAGTCCACTCTCGCCTGTCGTGGCAAATTTTTTCATGGAACATTTTGAGGGGGAGGCTATATCTTCGGCGTCTTTCAAACCTGTGATTTGGTGGAGGTATGTGGATGATACGTTCGTGGTGTGGGAGGAGGGTTCTGAGAAACTGAACCACTTTCTGAACCACCTAAATCAACTGCATCCTTCAATCCACTTCACAATGGAGCTAGAGTCGGGTGGATGCTTACCTTTTTTGGATGTTCTTGTGAGGAGGAAGGCGGATGGCTCCATGGGGCACAGCGTCTACCGTAAGCCAACTCACACTAACCGGTATTTACATGCGGACTCCCACCATCACCCAGCACAAAAACAAGGAATTATAACAACTCTAGCCAAAAGAGCGGAACGTATTTGTGAGGCATCAACTCTTCAGGAAGAGTTACATGCCTTACAAACCATCTTTAAGGGTAATGGCTATAATGAATCCACTATATATAGGTCCCTACATCCCAGAAGGAGGGATAGACAACCTTCTCAGAGCTCCGAAGTGAGAGGAACTGCTTACCTCCCTTATATTCACAACACCACTGACCGCGTTGCTAAGATTCTCCGCAAGCACAAGATAAAAACAGTTTTCGGCACTATGACGAAAATTGGTCAACGTTTAGCATTAAACAAAGATAAATTGTCCCCATCACTACAACCTGGGGTGTATGAAGTCCCATGTACTTGCGGAAAAGTCTACATTGGACAAACAAAACGGTCCATTGCAACTCGCATCAAAGAGCATCAACGGAACATCCGTCTAAACCAACCTGACAAATCAGCTATAGCTGAACATGCCCTGTCTTCAGGGCACGATGTTTGTTTCAAGGATGCTCATGCGCTTGCCCTTGTTAAGCACAACTGGTCTAGAATTATAAGGGAGGCAGTTGAAATTCGTAAAAATCCCAATAATTTTAACAGAGACACTGGATATCAGCTAAGTGACACTTGGCTACCAGTTATTAAGGATCTAGGGAGATAGTTCCTCTCAGTCTCTCTGTTCTTCACATATTTAAAATTGTACATTTTCCCTCTAGGGCTCAGAGCCTGGATTTGATCTCCTTTGTTCGTCACTGGGGAGTTTCGATCTGTTTTTTCGCCGTTGACTGTATGACGTTAGGTATCGTTCAGATACACTTCCCTTTTGTTTATGTTTCCCTATATATCCATCTAACCCTCCCCCCTCCCCATTCTTCGAGGAGTTTCTATATTTCCACACCGCCCCCTTTACCTTCTCGTTACTTACTAATCTGTCCGCCGTTCCACCATGGTCCATACAGTAATTTCTGGCAGCTGCTCTCTGGTGACGAACAGAGGAACTTATCTATATTTTTTCTAATCTCATTGATTTACTTTCTATGGCCACATTGTTTATTTCCATTGAAAAAGGAGGCAAGGTTTCTCCGAAACGTATGGTTCAAATTAAAAATACACACGGCATTAGCCCAAAAGCATGTATTATTTATATAATAATCCGGGCCGTGAAAGCCTTAATATGCAAATTTCATCATCATCTAAGATTTGAAAGCCTGGGTCACTGTCACTTTCCAACCAAGCTTGCGCGTCTTCTCTATCACAGTTGGAAAATCCAGCAATTTGTGGGAATAACTCATTTGTCATTTCATCCAAATCTTCATCAACACTGTCGGTGGTCTTAACGGTTTCTTCTTCTCCTACCAATTTATTCCATGCATTTCGAAGATTCTGTGGTGTTAAAGTGTTCCACCCATCAGCTATCATGTAACAGCAGTCCTTAAGGGAAATATTTTTTGTTAATGATATCACGCTCTCTTCATCTTCTGCCAACAGTAAACAACGTAAAATTTCTTTCTTGTACATCCGCTTAAGCTTTTCTATCACCCCTTGATCCATTGGCTGTATAACAGACGTTTAGGGGGCAAATATCTCACTTCAAAATCCTCGTCTATCGCATTCAACTGTTCAACATCTGGATGAGATGGTGCATTATCAAGTAAAAGGAGCACTTTACCATGTTTTCTTTTCTCTTCTCTGAATCTCTTCACATCCGGGATACATTTATTTTGGTACCAGTCATAAAATATCTCGGCACTCATCCAAGCATTTCTTTGGGCCTTGTAGCATACAGGAAGGCATTTTACATTCTTAAAGCAACGCGGTTTTACTGATTTTCCTATCATGAGGAGAGGGAGACTATGAGTACCACTAGCATTTGCGCTCACCATAATTGTTACTCGTTCTTTACTGACCTTGAAGCCAGGAGCTGTCATTTCTCTCTTTGACGCGAGCGACTTGCGCGGTAGTGACCTACAATTCAATCTCGTTTCATCAGCATTATACTCGTCATCTAAAGAATAGTCTTCTTTAATGAAAAGTTCTAAGAAATTATTTTTGAATTCCTCAGCAGCAGTTGATAAACGTTCTCCTTCAATCTCCAACTCACGAATGCCATGGCGAGATTTGAAATTCTTCAACCAACCTGTGCTAGCCTTAAAATCTGGAGAACCACCAAGCTTCTCATTTAGCTGCAACACTTTTTCACACAACAAAGGTCCAGAAATGGGATCTCCCTTACTCCTTCTCTGAATAAACCATAAGTACGCCGCTTCTTCCAATTGTTTATCCGCAGCTGATCTCATGGTTTCTCTCTTTTTAGACCCTTCTTCACTATCTAACTTCGATGCATAATTCAGAATTTCACCTTTTCGGTTCTTCAAATCATAAATATATTGTGGATTTTCCAACATTGTAAGTTTTCATTAAAGACTGTACAATCTCACCTTTATCCAATTTATTAATGATATCCACCTTCTTTTCAATCGATAAAACATTGCGATTTCGTTTGTCCTTTTTTCCACTTGCAGAAGCCATTTTCACAACGGAATACAGTTTACACACACTCACATAAGAAGTTGAAACATTATTTAGTAACCAAATGGTAGGAGACAACAATGGTAAACGTGAACGGACTCATTATTGCGTAGCGCGCGCTTGCACATACCAACAGTATACGTGTGCTGCTTAATGTTTTTTGCTCGTCCGGATAATTGACGTTCTGGTTGTTTGACGTCCGGATAAACGACGTTCTACTGTAGTTGTTTCTAACTCTGCACTCATTATTATTTGTAAAGATCATCATGTTACTATACCCAAGCAATTGATAATAATTTTGAAGTCATTCCTACATAAAATCAATTTCCAATAATATTTCTGTGCAGATGACCATCTTACGCCCCTTAAAATAACAACCAAAAACAAACAATCTAGTACCATTTCTGTTGATGTGGGGTTTCTCAAGGCTGAATTATTTCATTACTACCTTAGGCAGTTATAATACAACACTGTGTTTTTAATATCTTGGATGGTATTCAGCATCAGCATGCATTGCTATACACAAGCTGTAAGCAACCCTCTAAACCTTGCCACTACTCATGTCCACTTAACCTACCTTCACGGTCAAGCTAAGCAGGTTGATGTGCTCTCGATATGAACTCCTCTGGGAGCACTCAGATGTGCATCACTGATCTACAGGTTTGACACAAATCAACTCTGTGTCATCATTCTGAATATCCCATTTTTACTACTCACCAAAAACTCATGCCTCTACTAATCACCAAGACCGTTTTTTTTTTTTAATACTACAATCTACAGAAAACATAATTGAATGGCAAATACAGTAATAAGCACTTACAACCAGCTGCTCCCTTTGAAACATTCTGCCTAAAATATTACAGCATAAAAATCAATATGAAGGAAACTTCTCTTTAAAATCAGATCTAAAGGTTTTGAAAATTGGTTCAAGAGGAAAATAAAATTTTTATACACAACAAGAGTATTAATTCATAGAAATTACTTCAACTTCTCATCAAGTTGTAGGAAGAGGTGATGCAGGCAACTTGAAGAGAAGTCAAACGTAATTCCCATGATTAAAGTTTTGGTACATATCTAGAAATATATCCCACATTCTGATTCGTGTCCTTAAAAATATAAAGCTTGCTTTTTGTAAAATACAGCCAATATGGCAGACACTTTCAAGTTTTGAAATTGGAAATAAAAAGGGGGATTCAACAATAAAATTCAACAACTGAGGATTATGCATTCCATGAAAACTGTGCGTAATTTTGTAATCTTATCCTAAGGAAGTACACTTCCCACTCGTTTCACAGTCAAGACTAACTCATTTGCAGCCATTTAGGAAGCCACAAGGAATGTTTTCATTATCACCATTCTCCACACACCTATATACACTCACTCACACATTCCACTGATATTAATAAGTTTCTATCCTCACAGGCTTTACCTTCTTATCTTAAAAATATCCATGAACTGATAAATATTCAAAGCAATGTTTGTATTCTATTCCGCTTATCATTTCCAATGGTTGCAACAATATCAAGCACTGAGAAGAGAAGAAGAATGCGACAGACACACACACTCGGGTTCTGATATTTAAAATGGAGATAGACAATGCAGGTTGATCAGTAACTAGCTTTGCTGTCTGCATTACCAACACTACACAATCATTGGACACAGAAAAAAAAAATGTGTGGATGGAACGAGAGATAAATGGGATAAACAAGGAAAAACATAAAAGGTTATGGACAATCTCCATACACCACCATCTTCATTCTTGCCCCCCAAAAAATATATATATGATGTTAGGCGGAATGCTAAAATGGTGATACTACAACTAGCATACACTGACAAGTTGCATTACCAATACTGCAACTAAAAAATTGTACATATTGTAAATATTTTCACCTGTATTTTCAAACATAGATTTCACAACCTAAGTGTAATGGATCTGATGATGATCGAAACTGGTCATCCTAGTGTATTTATTAATCTCATGTAATTTTTTTCAGGATTAGGGCATAACCCAGCTCTTTTGTGTAAATTCGTGTTGACCGACTGATAAGCACCAAATTTTTGTTTACCAAGGCAACACTGAAAAATGGCTTCAAACCCCACAATGTTCATTCTTGCCATCACTAGCTATTGATTGGCTTCATGGCATAAAATGCCCACCTTTGAAGCAGCTGTGTCCCCTCATCTTTTCTTCCACCCACACCCGCCATCATTGCGTTAGTCCATCTGTCTTTTCCTGTCTAACGATTGTCTGTATGTTCATCTTGTTATATTTTCCTGAATATATCAACACCAATAACAGTTATTGTCTATTACACACATTACAGAAACACACAACCTTAAGTTCTTTACTTTCATGCAGTACAAACACACAAACATTTCAATAGACAATACATATAATAATAAAGGAAAGGAAAGAACTTCAGTCAGGAGGTACATACAGCAAATGTTGCACAGGTTCATCAACTTAAACTGGATTGTCCTCCATGTCTCTTTTTACTCTCAAAGTCTGCAATTGAAAAATCTATTGCCCCCAGTTAATGGTATTATAATTAATGCCCAAAACAAGTGTTCTTCCATGCAGATTTCCATGACATTTCCTCATAGTAAATAATGTTCAATAACATTTGTATGAACACTAACATAATAATAAGGGAACCTCACCAACATTAACTTTCCGATGATGGTCAAACCATTTGGTATTTCATCCTTAAATTCACTTG
The DNA here is from genome assembly GCA_946902985.2 of Meconema thalassinum. Classification (NCBI taxonomy): domain Eukaryota; kingdom Metazoa; phylum Arthropoda; class Insecta; order Orthoptera; family Tettigoniidae; genus Meconema; species Meconema thalassinum. The sequence goes on along the minus strand of OX336390.1, from coordinate 478,253,419 downwards.
GGCCATTGCAGGAGATTTATATTATATTTAATAGAATTGTCCGTCAATCAGTACCTTCTTTTACTTATTATAATAGCCTAGTGGTACATGTTTTGGGCCTCAATACCTAGCCCTTTATCAGCCACAATTAACAATTTGGTCACTCGTACATACATCAAATAACATCTAAAACAGTAAAATGTAAAACATATATAAAATGGTCAAAAACTGGTTAAAAAACTAAGTTAAAAGACATGCAAATTTTGTTGAGACAGTGTCAAGGGCACTCCGGCCCTAAGTCCAATGTGAATAAACTTTAATGTTCAAGTCAAGTCCTCATAAACCAGTATGACTGTAGTTTGCCACTTTCCGTTAGTACTTTAGTCCATGAAATGACATAGTTGTTATTCCATCATGTACTCACCAATCCCAGTAGCTTCGCTTGCTAAGGTGCAAGGTCATGGAGCCAGGCTATCCCTGCACTCATTAGACAAGTATGTTCGAACCCTACCGTTGGCCGTTATTGAAATGGTTTTCCATGATTTTCTCATTTGCAAATCCAGGTCAGAGCCAGAATGGTATGTCCTAATAGACCATGGACACTTCCTTCCAACTACTTGCCCATTTCATTCAGTTTATGTGTCCTCTGATGATGGTGTCAGGAAGAGCATTTAACTGTAAAATCCATATGCATTTAGGATTTCATCTCACTCTCTCTCCAACCCCATAGAAACAGAGATGACATTTATTTTGCTCAGTGCACCTCATTGCTCTGTGTGGATAGATTTCTTGAGTGTTTGCTTAGGTGGAACAAAGCTGTTTCTTATCAACTAGTGCTACCTATTCTTAGGCTTGGAGATGTATATCAACCTCGAACCATGTGTCAACATGTATAAGGGTGGGCAAACCCTCCAGTGACGTTCCCATCTTCCCCCTGGTTATTCAATGGGCCTGAATGGTCACCTTGCCCCTATTGGTTCCTTTGGGTCTGTTTTAGGTGCAAGTTAGGCTATTGCTTGTCCATTTCTAACTTCATTCCCCTCCGGTGATGGTCACCTTTCATCTATTAGAACTTTGAATCTGTTTGTTTACTTATTCTTATTTGTATTATACAATAAGGCTTCTACTATTTCTTGTTCCATTGAAGCCCCTTAACAAAGCAGTAAGGATAGTTATTGTAATTTTAAGGGGTGGAACAGCGATGTCATCTGCCCTGCAGTAAGGATGTATTACATTAATAGTAATATTTCATATTTTGTATGGCCAAACTGTACCTGTGTCAGTTTTTGGATTTTATAAGACCACTTTCGATATAGTGAATTGTGTGTCCAATTCATTGATCTGCAGAATTGTAAGAGTTTTTATACTTGTGGCTCTTATGCCCTTGACTTTGCATTTATGAGTTAGTTTATTTTTGTCAATGGGAAACTGTGCATTCCTTAACATACTATTTCCAAATGAAAGCTGTATGGATCATATTATACAGTGTCGAACTGTTCTCAGTTATCGGGGATCTAGGGTCATCGACAGTCAGAATGTATATATAACCAAGCATTTTAGTGACAATTGGGTTATTTATATTGTATTCCTCTGGTATTTTATCTCCTTGTTGACTGTTGTGGGCCTTCAGGCCTGGAGATACCTTTTCAGACCTGTGTCACTTGAGAACTTTGTGCCCTCGGTTTCAATGTAGGTCAGATAAACCTAATCATTCATTAACATTGATATGTTTATAGGTTGGGTGTCAATCTGGAATTAGCGTAGACAAATTTCTGACACCTAGTTAGCATGGCAACAAGTGCAAGCGCATTTAGTTGGTAGTTCCTTATTGAGGTTTTAAGGGGCAGAACAGCGAGGTCAATCTGTCCCTAGCTCCCACTTGTTGTATAGCGTGTTCATTGACAAATTTCTGACACATCTACCTCATAAGGTAAAAAATCTCTAAGTATTCACTTGAGACACAAACCAATGGTGGTGACCGTCAGTAAGACAGAAAGCATAATTCTGAGTTACCATGGCAAACAAGTGCAAGTGCACCTAAGTGCCCACTCGTTGAAGCATGAGCGATACTTATAATATAAATAGATGAATAAAAACTTGAAGCTAAATAAGCTTGTAGTTTAATACGACCGTTAATCTCATGATCATGAGCCATGGGATCTCCATTTATGCATGGAATCCAAACCACAGGATGTAATATTTCACTTCAAGAAATCCCACATACACTGACTGGGAATCGAACCTGGTCTGCCTTGACGAGAGGCAAGCAATTCGATCACTGTACCATCACACTCCAAATAAAAACATATACATGATTCCATATTTTGGTTCTACATCACCTTAACTTTCTTTTTGTTATGGTTCTTACTCGGTTAAGTGTTAAATAAGAACTTGTGATACATAATCTGGTACGTTCTTCCTTTGCGGTTCTCCTTCTACCACTTCCACTCCCCTTCCCTTCCTGTTCTATTCACTTCCCTTGGTATTAGTTGCTGATGCTGTTTTTAGGGTAGTTTGGGGCACAGAAACTTATGAAACTATGTTTTATGTTGCATGTGCATTTTAGCTCTTTGTTTTGAATAAATGCATAATATTTCATGTTATTTGTATCATTGTGGTATATTTTAACATTGAAGTTCATTAAAGCTGATTTTATGTTGCATAAAGATGCGTAGTTTTGGATTTCTGAAATAAAAGTATCTACGAATATTGTCTTGTATTTTTATTTTATTTAGTGACCTAGATCAGATGATGTTCACTTGATGAGCAAAACATGCCATCCTTTGAACCCCCTAGTAATTTGAGCAATTAATATCCATATACTGTATTTACCACCCAATTTAATTGAGCATATAGGCCTATTTATGTTGACCGACTCAAAGTCACCATTCAATTGGTAATAAGGCTTCAAAGCTTTGTGTAGCCTAACTATAGGAAAAAAATTAATACAGTGAAACTTTGATTCAGACAGGTCCCAAAAAAAGAAAAGAAAAAAACAATAGATGTGGGGAAAACAAAAAATGCGGGATGAGTTCACAACACTTTAAAAAAATCCTGTTACTAATGAATTACAGCTCTTAGGAGAAAAGAATCAAGCCCCAGCCAAACCATGCGAGGTTAGAGTGTTACACCACTTACTGAAATTCAGCTTTTGCAATATCAATATTCAATCATTTTCGGAAATTTCACCACTCTGATTTAATATCAGAGGTGTTATATTTGATGCAAATTATGAAATCAATTAACTGACCAATATCAACCTATTTTCGATAGATCTCTTGAGCACCTCCAATTATCAACCCAGGTATTATCGAAAAACAAGAGGGGAGTTGAGATGAATCGTGATTGTGTTGCGAGTAAAAAAGGGGGCTTACGGTAAAAGTGAATCTATCCACGAAACTGAATCGAGTTAATTGTCAAGTAATCAGATTTTTACCGGTCGTGGGCAAAATCACAATACATTGTTTGAAACAATGAGCTGGATTCAAATATGTTAAGTTTTGGCACAGGTGATAAATTCAGCATGATGGAGGCACGAGAGGACAAATTGGAACTAAAAATTAATGTTCCCACTAAAGAAATTCTCTGCACTACCAATATGCACAACAGTATTCAATGCATTTGTATTAGAGCCGATCGCACTATAAAATTTCCTTGCCCTGAACACAGCCGAACATAGGTGTGCATTTGTTTACAATAGAACACATTCCCTGCAAGCGGCTTCAGTGGCGTAGTTGGTAGCATGCTGAGCTTCTATGCCCAAGATCGCGGGGTCAAACCAGGCCGAAGTCGTATTTTTAAGAGTGTTAAAAATCCTTCAGCATGCCTTCCTTCGGAGGGGAAGAAAAGCCGGCGGGCCTATGTCATAGATCTATGGCATGTAAAAGAGCCTTCCACCAACTACAATTGTGTGAAGCTAACTTTGTAGGTTAGATTTGATTAACGCTCTATTAAGTTCCAACTGCCAGGTGCTGGTTGCGATGGCATCTAGTAGTCAAGTTCACAGCTAGTTGTCGCTGAAGGTAGCTTTTGGTAGCAAAAGTAGGAACTACTTGAAATTGATAGTCTGCAGTCCTTACCTGAATTACAAATAACACACACTAATACAGCCATCACAATTAACAGCTGTTATCAGACAGATTCTACACACACCCAAAGTACACGGGGCTACATGACCACGTTGTCGCACCCCTTAAACAGAGGAACCAACCAACATTCCCTGCAAACATTGGAGGCTTTAGTTGGGAAATAACACTTGCATAAAATTATTCATTCTTAAAATTAAGTGGAGCACCAATTATTCTATTCAATGCATGTGCATGCGATGGAAGAAAGTTGCACCAAATCTACAAAGATTAACCATACTCGCAAAAATGTTGCTTCAATATATCCCAACAGCCAGTATGATGAAATTTGATAAGTAAACAGAAAAATCATAACCATATGCACTTGTTTCTCATAAACAACATATGTGCAGTACAAAAATCAGTTTACGGTACAGGTACCTAATTAAAGCAGAAAAATCATACTTTGATACTTTTTCCACCATGTCCAGGGGCGGCCGCTCCTTATGTGCTGAAGTGCTGCAGCACATTGCTTTATTTGAAAATAAATTATTTTAATAGTAGGCCTATTATCTACAAATACAACGCTTTAAAATAGACGTCAAGCAAAGAATAGGAAATATTTCTACTCCCCTCACTACGAGATTCAGAACATGTACGGTTCGAGGTATCTAGGCGTGCGCTCCACTCCGTGCACGGCGTCAGCTGTGCAGATCACAGCCCAGCGAGAATTTCCAAGTTTATTGGCAGGAAGCGTGAATTTTGTCTTCTGCGCATGCGCGCCCAACTTTTCCCTTGTGTTCTGGATGTGCTGTTGGGAAAACAGCTAAGACCAGTCATCACAGCGATTCTGTGTTCGACCACAGAGAGGCAGCACTGGTCACACGGAATGTGAAAGTTTCCAGTGGCACTATCTGGACTCAGCAATAGGATTTAAGAGGGAATCGCTCAAAGAAAATGGGGTGAAAAAAGCAGAGGAAGCCATCAGCTGTTCCCGCCAACCTACTTATTCTATAGCCACATTTTGTTAATAGATGTACTATCAAAATTATAATTTTCATGCTGTCAAAATAAGGACATGATTATTGTGATGCCTAGTTCATAAATTTCACTAGAGCAAAATAACATGTGATTTTGCATTACGGCGTTGCTGGTTTCATTTTAATGCTTTTGGTGATACTGGTCGCCTCCGTAGCGTAGCGGTCAGCATGGTTAGCTGCCGCCTCGGAGGTCCTGGGTTCGATTCCCTGCTCTGCCACGAAATTTGAAAAGTGGTATGAGGACTGGAACGGGGTCTACTCAGCCTCGGGTGGTCCAAATGAGTAGAGGGTTCGATTCCCACCTCAGCCATCCTCAAAGTGGTTTTCCGTGGTTTCCCACTTCGTCTTCGGGCAAATGCCGGGATGGTTCCTACTTCAAGGCCACGGCCGCCTCCTTCCCCCTTCCTTGCCTATCCATCCTAATCTTCCCCTCCTCCCTTCCCTCATGAGGCCCCTGTTCGCTTTGCAGCGAGGCCGCCTGGGCGAGGTGCTGATCACACCTCACCAGTTGTATCCCCTCCGACCAGATGTTCCAAGCTCCAGGACACTGCCCATAGAGGAGGTAGTGGTGAGTTCCCTCGCTGTGTCCGTGGGAACCACCAACCTAGAGGGTAAATCGAGTAAATAAAAAAGATTTTAAAAAAAATTGGTAATGCTGAGTAGTACTGTTTTTGCGCGTTCAGACCAAGTGTTTCCGAGTTCGTGAATATTTTGTAATTGCAGGTGTTATTGTGTGCAGTACTTAATTAATTTTTTATGAGGAATGAGTATGTGTGTTGAGTTTGTTTGCGTGTTTGTGCAATATGGAAAACTCAGTGTAAACCTCTTGAAAACCCCATTTTCAACCAGAACTCTTGAAGAAAAAACTAAGGTAAAGAAGTTAGGTAGGCCTACCCCGGACTTAGATATTGCTCAGAAAGCCACTTCTAACAAATCTGCATACACTAGAAAATTTAATAGAAAAGTGTATGAAAACGATTGGGTGTGCGGGTGTGAAATTAGAAATGCCCTTTTCTGTTTCCCTTGTTTGTGTTTTGGCAATAGTGATTCTTGGGGAACAGTGGGTGTTAGAGATCTTGGACATCTAAACGCTTTAATGAGGAAGCATAATGACAGCGAGAAACATCAATAATTCTTTAAATTTAAGTGCTTTAGGAACAGTTAATATTGCAACACTATTAAGCCGTGCTTATCATGAAGAAAAAGAAAAGCACAATCAACAAGTGGAGAAGAACAGGTATGTGCTATCCAGAATTATAGACTGCATTAAGTTTTGTGGTGAGTTTGAATTAGCTTTAAGAGGGCACGACGAAAGTGATAATTCAGACAATCCTGGCGTTTTCTTGGGCCTAGTAGATTTAATTTCCAGTATAGACAGTGCAGTAAAGGAGCACATTGAATCTAAGAGTTTTCAAAGGGACCTCAAAAACCATCCAGAACGAGCTGTTGGACTGCATGCTAGAAACCTGCAGAGAAGTGATAGCAGAAGAAATGCAGCAAGCATATTTTGTTAGTGTGATGGCGGATGAAACTACCGATGTTTCAAAGCAGACACAGTTAGTGTTGGTATTTCGGTTCCATACGAACGTTTTTGGGGCTTCTTTAAACCAGAAGGTCAGAATGCCGATTCCCTTGCATCATGTATTTTAAGTGTAATGGACAACATGTTTAACGCTACACCACACCAAGTTATTGCGCAGACCTACGACGGGGCATCAGTAATGAGTGGTGGTAAAGGTGGAGTGCAAGCAAAGATAAAAGCCTGCTATCCCAACGCACATTACATCCACTGGTATGCACACCAACTGAATTTAACAATGGAACATGCAGCTTCGCAGAATCAGTCGGCTAGGATGTTCTTCACTCGCCTGTCATCGTTCCCTGCTTTCTTCTCAAGGTCGCCGCAACGGACGTCTGCTTTAAAAGCAGTGGCAGCTCGAAGAATTCCAACTGGACCAGCGACTAGATGGAATTTCAGGTCGCGCACCATAAATGTGGTGTAAGAGCAAAGGGTATCCATAAGGGAGTGTTTATTAATGCTGGAGAAAACCCCATCCTATAAAACTTGCCTGCAGGCAAACGGGCTTCGTCGCAGCTTAGAAGACGAGGAATTCATATTTTGGCTACATTTCTTTCATAAATTGATGCCACATGTGGACATTATGTACAATCAGTTGCAGTCAAGAACAGCTGATGCCGTGAAGATAAAATCCGCTGTGTCACACAACATCAGGGAATCGGTAGAAGACATTGCTAGTACCGGTACTTCTGAAGAAACGTGTGCTTCAGAAAACAAGCGCAGAAAGTTATCGTGTCGGCGTACTGATGCCAAGGAAGTATGTGATAGAATAACACGAGAAGCCCGCGATCGCTTCCAAACCTTGGATCACCTGGAAGCAGCAAAACTGTTAGATTCCACCAACTTTGAACGATTTTCCAAAACGTTTCCAGATAAAGAACTAGGTGTAACTGTTCAGGCCTATAGCATGCTGGAAAAGAAAAGGCTCAGAACAGAACTGTCGGTTCTGTACTGTAGGCCAGATTTTAGGAATATTGGTGGGGCAGTCCCTCTTCTGCATTTCATAATATCCAGTAACCTGCAAGGTACGTTCTGCCAAACAAGCAAGCTTCTGAGGATATTAGTAACAACACCCATGACTACTTCAGAGCCTGAGAGGTGTTTTTCATCGCTGAAGAGGATCAAGACCTTTCTGCGGAACACCATGGCACAAGAAAGACTAAGTGCCCTCGCTATGCTCTCCATTGAGAAGAAGATGGTCTCCAGTATGGACTTCATTTTTCGTCACTGAGTGAGTGTTTCTATATGTTTATATATATTAAAAAAATGGAAGGAGGGTTAGGCCTACAGCACACAACTAATTTTCTACACCAGCCGCCACTGACCATGTCCACATACAGACAAGCGTTTGGACAAGAATAAACCTGAATACCTCTCAGTTTTAATACAGGATTTATCGAAAATATCTCGTAAATTGCTATTGCGTGAATTTTTAACAAACTCATTCTTAAAAACGAACGATAGGAAATCAAGGTATGTTGACACCGAGATTTCTGGATGACAGACATGGAAAAACAACACTTTGAGGGCCGATAGAAGCGGGTTTTGTTAACCCAGAATAAGTAAGAAAATTCTCGGGACCGCAAAATTTGGATGATGAATCCGGGAAAACAATACTTCTGGGAATGATAAGATAGAGGATTCACTGTAATATCTATGTCAATGATAAAATCTGTGGAATTCCATACGGGAACATTTTAAATTTTGACAGTGAAAGAAGTACACCACTCTTCTTTTCCAGTGCTTGATACATCCTTCCTAAACAAATGAATAACACCTTTCATAAGGGTAATGTCAAACATCTCATACAAAATATGGAGACACAGAAGATTATCTTCAGTTATACTGAAATATAAAGATACAGATGATGATGATGGTGATAAAGAATTTTAAAATTACTCTCAGTCGTTTTGGATTATGTAACAATGAAGCAAAATGTACCCGATTTTCATATTTCTAGGACTTGCTCAGTACCCAAAAGTTATCCACAATACTTTTGTCTATCATTTACAAAACTAAAAGTTCCGGAGGAATAGTACACACACTCCATTTAGTACACCATGATACATAACTCTACCTCATGTGGTAAGAAATCTTAAAGCAGTCACTTGAGTCACAACCTAATGGTGGTGCCCAACAGTCAGTAAGAGAGGAAGCATAATTCCAAGTACCAAGGAGAAGAGTTCACAGGGCCTGAGTCCCTTATGTTCCACCAAATCACCACTCAAGGGCGCACCATGACTGTGCCCTATCCTCGAGGTCAACTCTGGCAGAACGTGGACAGTTGCAACGTACAAGAAAGTGCCAGCACTAAACAACATTGCAATCCCAGTTGCATTGATTGTAGATAAAGTCTCCTTTCCTTCCTGGAAATAGAATAATTCAATATTTTATTCAGCATACAATAGAACACAATGTCTTGAAATGACCATATTTGAAAAAGAATCCATATTGACAAATTAAGTATAACATTAGACTGCAAACAAGGAGCAGATGACCTTGCTGTTCCGCCCCTTAAAACAATAACACTATAATAGACTATAAACATTTACTTATGTTTTTCTTCCTATTGCAAGTCCAAAACCAGTGATATGTTGTTCTTGATACAATTATATTTCATGTGCATGTTACATAAAAATGCTGAAGCCGAGGAGATCATCATCAACACATGTACTGCCCCCGGTTCGTGCAAACGTCCGTGACATAATGACGAGCTGATGGTAACGAACGAACGCTAGTCCAGAGAGACAACAAAACTGATGATGTTTGAATAACACGCTCGGAGGATAGAGTGTCGAGGGAAGCATATAGACACAGGAGTGAGTGACGCAGAGGCGTGGCGTGGAAGCTTGCCTACGTCACGAGTTGAAACTTTTATAAATTTTACTCAAGGAGACGGATTAGCGACTTAAAAAGTAGCACAGTTTTCTGGCACAGAAAAGAGAAGAATTTTAAGCTATTGAGCAGAAGAATCCGTACACCAGGAGCCGAGATCTGGAAATGGAACTTTCGAGAAGGATTGCTGGCTGACCTATATAAAAAGCCAGGTTTTCAAGACAGTCAAGTCATTCCTAGCAAGCAACTGCTTGGGAGGAACTCGCCGATACGCTTCATAACAGTGAATACAACGTCATACTACACGCCGAAGGAACTTTGCCACCAAGTAAGCCATGTGGGCTGGGGCTATGTTCAAAGAGATAGAAATTTTCAACAATGGACTTGGAATATTAGAGGACTCTATAGTCAGATATTCTTACAAGTACTCTACAAGTGATGGTTATTTGATAAACCATTCACTGAAGTCGCCTACAATAATTTGTTGTTTCTATTTGTGAAACTGTACAAGGCACTTCAAACTTTAGACAGGACAGACTGTGAACTTGAGGTTCAGTCTCAACTGCTAATAGGTGTTCCTATGCGAGCAGACGATCAGAACAGTATTTTCAAACGTGGGACTTGTTTGGAGATACGAAATTGCAAGAGTAACACATTCATTTGGAACTATTGCTACAGTTCAAAATGTTACCTTGTGTTGAAGAATACGGGAGTGTTTGTTTTAAACGAGCGATCATTATAATCGACATGCGGCGTTAAACGAATTAAGGATAGGTGTGACGTGGGACCAACGAAGTTGAAATGGATGGCAGATGACCATGGGAGACGCTATGGGTATAGGGTTTACTGAAGGACACGCATTGCCAGCACAGCAAGAATGAAGTAAGAGCTATTTCATGTAATATCAACTAGCTTAGTAGAGCATTTTGAGAATCCTTTTTACTCAGTCATTTTAAGAAATCAACACCACCGTTTATTTTACTTACTTACTTACTTACTTAATTCCTGCCGCTCCTTCCGGAGCATAGGGCCTTGGCGACATTTTTCCACGCAGTACGGTTACTGGCCATTCTCTTCACTTTACTCCAGTTCTTGTCCACCTCTGCAATTTCATTTTCGATCGTCCTCTTCCAGGTCTTCTTAGGTCGACCTCGCTTCCTGGTGCCTTGAGGATTCCAGTCTAGTGCCGCCCTCTCGATAGCTCCGTTTGGCTTCCTTAGTGTGTGACCAATCCAGCGCCATTTCCTCTCCTTGATCTGGATGCTAATCGGTTGTTGATTGGTGATGGTCCAAAGATCTTCATTTGAGATTATGTCCGGCCACCTCACATTCATGATGTGACGCAGACATCTGTTAATGAACACCTGTAGCTGGTTGTTGATCGGTTTTGTGACTTTCCATGTTTCACAGCCGTAGAGAAGAATCGACTTTACGTTGCTATTGAAAAGGCGGAGCTTGGTCTTCCTGGAAATGTTTCTATTTCTCCAGATGGGGTAGAGCTGGACAAAGGCACCATTTGCCTTCCTGATACGGCTTCGAACATCTTCCTCTGCTCCCCCATCATTTGTGACTATACTTCCAAGGTAGAGGAAGGACTCAACACGCTCAATGTCCTTTCCGTTGACTGTCAAACTAGTCGTGATGTCAGAATTTATCCTCATCTCTTTGGTCTTGTTGGTGTTGATCATCAGTCCTGCACGTTCTGCTTCTCTCTGCAACCTCCCCAGCTTATCTTCTATGTCTCGGTACCGTTGCGCCATAAGACAAATGTCATCTGCGAAATCCAGATCTTCAAGCCTGTCATTTATACCCCATTGAATATCCCTCTTCCGTCCTCCCATTACCTTCTTCATCACACTATCCAGGACCAACAGGAACAGAGTGGGGGAAAGGACACACCCCTGTCTCACTCCGGAACTGACCATTATCTTTTCTGTTAATTTGCCTTCGTGAAGAACCTGGCACTCATACCCTTCGTACATCTCTTCCATGATTCTGATGATCTTTGTTGGAATTTTATATTCCTCGAGGGTCTTCCACATGATTCTTTGATTTACGGAGTCGAAGGCTTTCTCGAAGTCAACAAATGTGAGGTAAAGGGTATTCCGCCACTCCACACTCTGCTCTAGGATGATTTGGAGGGTGTTGATGAGATCCACACAGCTGCGATGTTGTCGAAATCCAGCCTGTTCCTTCCGAAGCCTTTTTTCTACGCAGTCTTTTATATGATTCAGGATGACTCTCGCCAGCACTTTGCTTGGAATGGACAGCAAGGTGATACCCCTCCAATTGTTACAGTTTGTGGTGTCCCCTTTCTTCGGCAACTTGACTATCAACCCCTTCTTCCAGTCGGTTGGTATTTTCTCCTCCTTCCAGATCTTCTCCAACAGCGGGTGCAGCAGATCGATCGTAATATCCAGGTCTGCTTTCAGTACTTCCGCTGGGATATTATCCAGACCTGGTGCCTTCCCGCATTTCATCTGCTTCAACGCTGTCCGTATTTCGTTCCGAGTTGGGGAGTCGAGGCTGATGCTTGGGTCACTTTCTGCTTCCTCTTCATCTTCTCCTCGCTGCTTACTTTCTGGTCCCCTATCTCTATTAAGAACCTCCGCAAAGTGTTCTCTCCATCTTGTCAGCTGCTGTTCACACGCCGTGAGGATCTCGCCCGTCTTGCTCTTCACAGGCCTAGTTTTATTAAAACCTTTCTTCGAAAGCATCTTTTGATGCCATAGAGCTCCTTAACGTCCCCCCTTCTTGCCGCTTCTTCTGCTTTCTCTGCCTGCTCATCAATCCACCTCCTATGATCCTTCCGTACACTCCTCTTTACCTCCCTGTTTGCTGTTGAATACTTTGCTTGTGTGAGAGCCTTCTGCTGCCTAGTCTTGCAGGTGTTGAGCTTGGCCTTAATCTCCTTCCTATAATTTATCTTGTCCCAGGTCTGATCGGATATCCATTCTTTCCGCAGGTAGTTCTTGTACCCGAGCTGCATATCACTGGTTTCCACGTAGATATTCTTTACCTCGCTCCACACAGTCTCCACGTCCTTCTCTGTCTCGGAGTCCAACACCTGGAATTTATTTCTGAGCTCCAGTTTAAATTGGTCGAATCTCTGATGGTTCTTAAGCTTGCCCACATCAAACTTGTTGTGCCGAGTGTTAAACTTTCGGCGGACTGCGACGATCTTCATGCGGAAGTTGGCAACCACAAGATGATGGTCACTACCAACGTCTGCTGCTCTCTTGTTCCTAACATCTTCCAAGCTTCTTCTGAACCTCCTGCTCACCGCGATGTGATCAATTTGATTTTCTGTGACTTGATCAGGAGACACCCAGGTGACCTTGTGGCACCGTCTATGAGGAAATACCGTGCCACCCATCATCAAATCCTGACTGGCGCAATATTCCGTAAATTTCTCCCCATTGTCATTCATCTCACCAAGGCCATGTTTACCCATGATCTGCTCCAACCCCTCATTGTTTGAGCCCACCTTCGCTTAGAAGTCTCCCATAACAATGAGAATGTCCTTCTTACTTGTTTGTCTTGTGACATCTCGCAGCATTTGGTAGAATTCTTCCTTCTTCTCTGGCTCCGATTGTTCTGTAGGCGCATAGCATTGGATGATGATCACATTCCTGATCTTTGTCTTGAACCTAGCAAACATGAGCCTACTAGAAATTGGCTTCCACTCCATAAGGCTTCTCTTTGCATTTCTGTTGAGCAGCAACCCCACTCCATCCCTGTGTTCTTCATCATCGCCCCCAGAATAGAGAAATGTAATTCCATCTGTTGTCTGTATTTCACCAAATTCTGGCCACCTCACTTCACTCAATCCTAGGATATCCAGCCCATAGTTCTTCATCTCCCGTGTCACTTGTTTCAGTCTGGTTTTCTCCATCAAGGTCCTCACATTCCAGAAACCGATTTTCGTAGTCCTCTTCATGTCAAAAGTCGTCATCAGGTTATCCGTCCGGTTTTGTAATTTCGCTTCAGTTTCCGTAATCAGTTTATTTAAGAGGAGCGAGTGATTAACCCACTGCCTCCGAGTGCCTTGGAGGGGCTACCACCTTAAGCCTGAGGCACCAGGCTGATTTTCTGTCAGGGTTTCTTCCCTTAGCCTTTGAAGAACCAACTCCAAACTACAAGGCAGCAGTTGTTTCACCCGAGCCCCATTAGCCGTAATTTCTTCAGGGTTCCTGTAGGGCCTTCACAGCTACCGTAGCGGTCTTGAGGCACACAAAGTCCCCACTGTACTTCACCCCTACAGGCAATCCCCTACTTAATTACGTTGCCCATCTCCCACGACGAGGACGAGGGGTTGGATTTGTGGGAGACACCGTTTATTTTGATCATCATATTTGTCCAGGATGGCAAATGGAGCGACATGAAAGTCTGACAATTTATTTTGCCGTATTTTCTATTTCGTTCAGACTACAGTCATGTTCATGTTTTCTGCAACATGAAAGATATAAAATTTTTCCAAAGCATACGAAGAATCTTAGTAAATTCTTATGAGAGATTTAAGTTACATCTTGGATTATTTAAATAATTTAATTTTATAAAAATAAATAAATAAAAATAAAACAAAGATAATAATAATAATAATAATATCCAATGTGAATAAAATAATTTCATAATGTCTTTCTGTGAAAGACAAGGTTATGAGAGTGTTCTAGGACCAGAGGGTTGGGGCGGAAGAAATGAGGAAGGAAAGAGACTGTTGGACTTCTGCCAGAGGAACAGCCTGCTAGTTGGGAACTCCTGGTTTAAGAAGAGAGAGAGCCACACAATCACATGTTACAGTGATGACTTGACCAGGAAGTCGGTGGTCGACTATATACTGTATGAGAAAGAACTAAATAAGAACATCACGGACAAGGTTATACCATCGGAGAACCTGGATAGCGACCATCGATTGCTGGTAATGAACCTGAGAGGGAGTAAGGAGAAGAAAGGGACTGAGAACCAGGAGAGACGTATAAGGATATGGAAACTGAAAGAAGGGGATAGAAGGGTCGAGTACCACAAAATGGTAAAGGAAGGAATTCCAACAGATGAAGAAAGAGGGGTGGAAGAGGAATGGGCTAGATTTAAGAATACACTAGTAGGTGCAGCAGAAGCAGTATGTGGGAGGACAAGTAGTAAGAAGAGGTGGAAGGAAACACCATGGTGGAATGAGAAGACAAAAGATATAGTAAGGGAAAAGAATAGAGCATTTAGGAGGTGGTATCAAAATAGGACGGTAGAGCCAAGGGAAGAGTACCAGGAAAGAAAGAAAGAGGCGAAGAGAGTAGTGGCTGAGGAGAGAAGAAAGTGGATGGAAGAGTGGACAAAGATGATGAAGGAGGATAGTGAAGGTACAAAAAAGGTCCTGTATGGGATAGTAAAAAATAAGAGGCGGAAGGATCCTACGGATTATGTTAGAATGGTGAACAAAAGGGGACAAGAGATAGAAAATAGGGAAGAACTGAAGAAAATGTGGAAAGAATATTTTGAAGAACTTCTGAACCCAAATGGAAAAGATGGTGAGGAGGAAGAAATCGGGGAAGAGGAAGATGAACTGCAAACAGAAGCAAACAGAAAAGGACTTAACATGGAAAGAAGTGGAAGATGCAGTGAACAAGATGAAAGGAGGGAAGGCACCGGGTAAGGATGAGTTGAGTGTGGAGATGGTGAGAGCAGCAGGAGAGGTGGGGATACAGTGGTTGTACCGAGTGATGAGGACAGCATGGAAGGAAAGGAAGACCCCAGAGGACTGGAAAAAAGGAATAATTGTCCCGATCTTCAAGAAAGGTAGTAGAACAGATTGCAGAAACTATCGGGGAATAACACTGATGAGTTATTGTGCAAAGATCTTCGAGAAAGTTTTGGAAAAGAGAATTAGGACAAGGATAGAAGGAGGGATGAGGGAAGAACAACATGGCTTCGGAGCAGGAAGGTCCACAGTGGATTTGATTTTTGCTGTAAGGCAGTTACAAGAACAGCACTATGAGTATGGAACAGATCTACTGATGGCCTTCCTGGACATTGAGAAAGCATATGACAGTGTATGCAGAAACAAAGTATGGAAGTCCCTGGAGGCTAGAGGAGTAGAGAAATGGACTATAAAGAGGATAAAGGAGATGCACAAGGGAAGCGTGAGCTGTGTGAAAGTGGGAGGAGAGAGATCTGACTGGTTGGAACAGAGAAACGGCCTGAAACAAGGAAGTGCACTGTCACCGTTACTTTTCATTGTGGTGATGGATGACAAAATGACCCGAGTGGCACAAGTAATTGGGGAAGGAAAGATGAAAGCAATGGTGTTTGCAGATGATTTGATGATTTGGGGAAACAAGGAGGAGGAGGTACAGGAACAGTTGGACGTGTGGGAAGGAATAATACAAGGATATGGGATGAAATTTAGCATAAATAAGAGTGAGATGGTGATCACAACAAGGAAGAAGGAAAGAACCATAACGGGAATAACAATTGGTGGGAAACAGCTGAAGAAAGTGGAGAGTTTCAAGTATCTGGGAAGCCTGATACAAGATAATGGAAGACACGATAGAGAAATAAATGAGCGGGGAAGGCAGGCAGAAGCATTTCGGAGGAGTGTGAGAAGGATGTTATGGAGCAAGGATGTCCCTCAGAACAGCAAAAAGATCATATATCGGACGTACTATGTCCCTATCCTGGCGTATGCCTCGGAGACCTGGGTTATGAAAGGAAGGGAGAAGAGCAAAATACAGGCCAGTGAGATGAGGTTCTTGAGAAGCAGTATTGGAGCTACAAAGATGGACAGAATAAGAAATGAGAGGACCAGAGAATTAATGAAGGAGGAACCATTACAGGATGGTATAGAGAAATCTAGACTTAGATGGTATGGACATGTAAAACGAATGGAGGAGAAGAGGATACCCAGGAGAGTACACGAGACGAAGTAGGAAGGAAAGAGACCGAGAGACAGGTGACTGAAGGGGGTGGAAGAAAGCGTGAAGAAGAGAGGAGAAGACTGGACAAGGGTGGAGGCTGAGAGATGGTGGGAAGAGAGACGACGTTGGAGAGGCTTGTGTTCCAAACAGACCCGGCCAGTGGCTGGAAACTGTGCAAGATGAAGATGATGATGATTGATTGAAACATTATTTAACGTTGTAAAAGATAATTTGGTAAAAGCACCATTTACTAAAACTAAATAAAGTTAAATGATTACCGCATTAAAAAATACTACATTAATAATAATAATGAAGTGTTATAGATAATACGCGACAAGGAGTTAGATAATTGTTTAGGAGTGAAACAGGGCATTAATAATCCTTATGAAGTAATAGGAAAGCATTATTAAATGAACATTTTTTTTTGCCATTTTTCCATTGATAATAATAATAACTTGTGAAGGAATTTATTTAAATTGAAGGTTTTAAATTCGATAACTTTTGTTTATTGTGAAATATAAGTTGAAATTTATAAACAGGTAGAATGAGTTGGTAAATGAAGGTGAAATATAATCAATTTTGAGCTCAGTAAAATTTTCCAAGAAAAAAAAAAAACCAACACAATAAATGAATATCAAAAGAAAACAATAAGGCAGGTACTTATATGTATAAATCTAGGGCAGAATTTATGTAAAAGGGAAGGCCAGGAAATGTTGACCATAATAAATACATCTTTTCTTATAAAAATAAAATTTGGGAAAATGCAGAGTGGTAAGATAGAATATTACAAAGAGAAATATATATAAAAGTGTTGGGTGGATAAAAAATATAGTAGATGAAGTCAAATATAATTGTTTAGTGTGTGAATATAATTGTCAACACTTAAGTTTGGTGACGAGGCCAGATGGGTCGTCCATGAGGGCTTTGAGTCCCATTGTCTTGCGCACACAGGGATATGCGTGTGTGTCATGTGAATGTTTATGAAGAGCATATGGGCTCTGAATCGTAAAAGAAGGGTAAGGCATTATTAGACCGCCCCATATTTCTAGTCTAATCACACTAAATCTGTCAGTTTCAAAAATAAATTTTGTCTGGATCAACTTCAATTTTCCAAACCTGATGCCTAAATATTTGAACAGTATGAGTTTAGATTTTGAGGAACCTGACCTAAGAAAGAAAAAAAAAAAAAAAAGGTGGAAAATGCAAAGATTAACAAGATAAATAATTAAATATTTATATTTTGTACTTTGAGTATTGATAAAGATTTTTCTTTTGATAAGAGCAGTTAATATTCACCCAATAAAAAGTGACACCCTGTTATAAATACAATTCTAAGAGAATTATTGAAATAATTAAAATAATAATAATAATAATAAATTCAGAGAATTTTATAATTTAAATTTTTGTGAAACATTGCACAGATTTTCTAAGTGAGAAGATGTTGTGGCAAGAAACTCAGTCAACTGAGAATAAATTGCAACAATTGTGTTGTTAATAACAAATAAATGTCAATTATGAATAATAAATTTCAAATGATGAAATTCCTATTTTTGAACATTGTTCATTTGGAACAAAGAGACTTATAGATAAATGAGATATAATTTAATTTTCAATTTGATGAAAATTTCATAAATTTTGTTTATTGTTGAAACAAAGTTTTTGAAAATAATGACCGTATTAACATCCGACTTTGTTAAGCTGAATCTTAATATAGGGTTCATGAGACAGAGTTAACAATGAATCAACAGAATAATATTTCAAAAAACAAAAAACAACAACAACAAAAAATATATATATAATTGGTTTTTTTTGAAAAGAGGAAAAAAATGAAGTGTATAAATATTTCCGTTGAAGGTCTTCAACGAACGACGAATCTTCGTAATGTGCAACGAGATATGTAAATAGGATGAATCACTCGGACTCTTTAATGAAAGTGATTATCTAGTGTAAATATGTAAAAAAAATGTTTTTTTAAAATTTTGATATCAGATGGACTTTGATTTCTGATTATCAATTTTTGCGAAGTGGTGAATGATAGGAAGGTTGATTTTTTAAATGATTGTGTTGTTTGTTTGTGTTTTGAATTATTTTTTTTGCCAGTCAAAGTCAATTTTAATTATCAATAAATTGAGATATTTTAAGAAAGTGTGTGTGTTTCCAAAAATTATTTCACTCCTTACCTACTTGAGAATTACCGAAATCAAGGATGCCAGATAGACCTAATTATTTGCCTAGATAGAACCTGAGATAGATTTTCTCGTGCTTATCTAATTTCGGTATTTTTCAAAATGTGGTCATTTGGATTCTGATCCAACGGGCACAGTACCAAAAGTAAGATATTAATAAAAATACACTATTATATAATATGCAATATTAAATAACCAATTATTCTCAACCCAACTGATGGGATTGCCAGGCATCCATATTTTGAACAGACAGTTTGTATCTTAAGAGCAGTGTGCATGTCCATTATCATAGTTGTTTAAAAAAGACAAAATATCAGTATTTTCTTGTTACATTCATCCAGATCAGGGGGTGTCAACCAGATAGGGATTATTTGGTACCATCGGTGTAGTTGCGCGGCCAGCCATATGGAGCGCTGTATATCGTCTTGCCAACATATGCATGATACACGTTGTAATTAAATTGCAAATATATCCCTATATTTAGTCAATAAATATACACATAATTCCTAATTGACATTTCCTTGCAATTATCTTGCTCACCGACAATAATTACGGCACTTATCATTAAATAAACATTATTTCTACTGGGTTGGCGGCATTGACCAACATGGACGCTCTGTTTATGTCGTGCTTGGTGTAAACAATATTGGCCGTATATTAATATTTTATAATAAGCTAATGTTGTGTTCTTTCTCATCTTTCTTTCATCAAATCGTCTTCTTGGTAATGAGAAGTGAACAGTTCTTCTTCTGCTACGCCAAGTAAGTACGCTTATTTTAAGAGTTTAAGTGAAAACTTGTTTCTGTAGTGCCTGTGAAAAATATACCGTACCGGTAGCCTAGTTTTGAATTGATATTAGACGCAGTGTACAGGTGATATTCTACTTGACATATTAATTACACTTTCACTATTATTTATTCCACAGGTAGGCCTACCAAATTCTGTGAACAAACAAATCGTAAATTGCTGTTCTCGAAATAGCAGATGAATGTGGCAATTTGGCCTACTCTCCTGAGAAATGACCAGGTACAGTAAGAGTCTATGTTACTGTAATGTTTTCAACTTGATTACATCTTGCAGAGATACATACAGTACCATGAGCCTATTGCATATGTGTACTCAAGTTCTTGAGGAGTGTTAATAATTCATTTTACATTGCGGTAGATTAAAAATGTCATGGCTCATGGCAACGTGTCTAAGCTTTAATATTTTCCCCTTCCTTGAATTTCAAATTATTGGTACCGTATTAAAAAAAGATCAGTTCTTGCACATGTTAGTTACTGGTGCAGTGGCAAGTATTCAGTTGGTCGAATATGTAGTAATGCCATTACTAATGTAGAACTGTAATTACAGGTTCTAAAATCTTAACACACACTGGTCCTATGGGTGGCTGTGTGCTCTTGTTCTGTGGAGCAAAGTCCAACATTAAAATTTATTTCAGAGGTCTACATTTTGGTCCAAATATACAAATGAACGAAGCACCAAATGGTGAACGCATTTGTACTCTGAATTTGAAGCATATTAAGTTCATCAGAATGGTTTCATTTTATGCGTATGTTGTTATTTTAGAATAGGCTATATTTATTTTTCTTCCCATCATTCCATAATTATTTTTAGAAAATTCAGCAGCTACAGCACTGTATTCATGCATTGCAAAACTATTTCTCCTCTGGCAGAGGATTAAGAATAGAATTAGAAACGATGAGACATCTTTCAGAAGGGTGATACCTGCAGAAGCAGTAACAAAACCACTCACCAGACACATCAAAAATCTAGAAGATATGCTGGAGTTACCCTTAATTGTTGTGTAATAGAAACACACGTGGATTAGTTACATTAATCGCAGAATTAAAATTTTAGTTATTTTCTGAAAGGTGAGAGAGGCAATCTTATGGGTTTCATCAATCATAGATGTCTATTACATTAATAAATAAGCTTCTGTGTCCAACTAAAATAAATCCTCATCAGTTTTGATGTGGTGTTAACTCATAAAACAGTGTAAAGAAGATTGGTTAATATGTTTATGTTCGACACTGGCGAAATGTAAATATTATGTCAGAAAACTGTACTATAATGAGGCTCATTATAGTACAAGTTTTCATTATGATGCAGTTTCTCCCACCAATCAGAGCTCAAGAAACAGTTGTGTGACCAATTAGGTGAGGATAGCATCGCACCTGCGCTCACTTCCATGGCCCCCTATTTTAACTTTCACTGCGTGGCGAGTGTCATAGTGAGGTATTCCAGGAGGCCATGGTCAAATACAAGGTATTCTCTGCATCCCATGCGCTCTGTTCAGTATATAAAACTGGTGAAATCTCGACAGATATTTATGAATATTTATGTTCGAACATACCAATATCGGGGAACATTTACTCATTGCAACATTGGATATAATGGCTGCACTATACACAACGCCGCAACCTCCATTCGAAGCACAATAAAAATAAATAACTTGGATCAATTTCAATTTCTTTTTAGTACATATTATTCTTAAAAATAAATGAGACCAACCAGGTGGTATAGTTCTTGGTTGACACTTCTGGGGTCCATGTTTGATTGCTGAATGTCAAGAAATCTAATTCTAGTCTGAGGGTAAGAACAGGGTACACACAGCCTAGTGAGGTAAACCGGGAAATGTTGGGTTTGATTCTCCGCTTAGCCACCCAGCAAGTGGTTTATCATGGGTTCCCACACATACAGAATATAAATTTCTAGGTAATTCCTATCTTGACTGCCTCCTGTAAATCCGTAAACAAGTAGGGTAGTCGTATTCATTCATTCCTATTCATGAGCTTAAATGGCACTCTGTCAAACGCATACATGTGTCAGAATCCAACACAACACAAAATAACATGACTTGATTTTGTCTGCTGTTAATTCATTTTATGGGCTTGGGACATCTTGGTCATCAGCCCCATGCAGTTGGGTGTGGGTAGAATTGCTCCGATTATGTGATGACTGTAGTAGTGTGTGTAGCTTTATAAGGGACAGGCTTGGGGAGGTGCCCCAGGAGTTGAAATAAGGTACTACCGGATTTCCATCAGGAAAGGAATAAAATAAAATAATGTTGAGGCCCACAGAAGAGATCTGCAGAATATCTTGGCTGAGTGGACAGGGAATTTGTAACTGTTCCTGTTGGTATTTCAATTTCATTTTAGTACATATTATTAAAAATTCTTAAAAATAAATGTCCCTAACTATGGCTGCCACCTTTCCAGTCCTCATCTGAATTACAGAAAGTATAGCCTACACACTACTACAGATACCACAATAACAGAGATTATCATATAAATCCTATACACTTCCAAATATATGGGGCTAAATGAATATGTTATCAAAAGCCCTAAAATTAATATCAAAAACACAATGATTCTACAATAAGAGATTCTTTTAAAATATAGTTATAGTAGGTGCAAACATACACATAACAGCAAATTCAAGTTCTCCATTTCAAGCATTACACATTTATTAAGTTAACTGTTTCAACATACAAACTTGCATGTGTTGTAGGAATTGGCGGTTCATCGGTGTCAGCCATGGCGTCAAGGAGGTAATAGGTCCATTATCATGTGCTGTAGCCTACCGTTATACCTTGGCAAGAAAGAAGAACATGCCTCAACACATACTTTTAAAAGGACCAGATTTGATTACTGTATTTTTGCTAAGTTTGATTTTGGCTCTCCCTGTTATTTTTTCTTAGTTGACAAACTTTTTAAATAAAACATGATGATTTCTATCAGTATTGAGTGTGTTTCTTGTTTTTCATTGAAAGTCCTATTTCTCCTTTCCCCTTCACAGCATGTCATAGAATTTACTGTATTAGTGTGCCATGAAATTTGTTTATGTACATGTACTTACTGTATTTCACCCTTCAAAATTGGTGGACTGGATATATTTTAAAGGGAATATCAAATGAACTACTGTATATAAATTTTGTGATATCCAATTATTTTTCTGAAACTAATGAATTTGGCATTAATTACACTAACAATTTTAGTGTGATGAGGATCAGGTTACACCACCTATTTCCTTAGTATTCTCTCTTAAAATTTTCCTGTTATTGCGAACAGCATCAAGCATTTTAAGATATGAATATTCTCCCTTCCCAGTACTTTTCCTTTCTAGTTTAATCTCGGAACTAATCGGTTATAATTGGGCCTACAGTGGTTAATTGGAAGGGACCATTTTTTTAAATTGAGTAATAATATGCTGCAGACCTTATAGTAGCCTAATTCTTGTCAATGCAATATGCTCCAATTGCAACTGAAAGAAATGTAAACATGTAAATTATTGATGAGGTCATGTCCTAAATGCTGTGATTGCTCATTTCAGAGTTCCGGAATTCACAATTTCCCACTTTGGTATTATTAAAAAAAACTGTTATTGCTATTTTGAATGTGATTTATTTCGTGTAGATCATATTATTATCTCCACACTTAAAAACGTGTGCTATAAGTATTGGGAATATTGTGATTTTCGGAACATTGAAGTGGGCAGAGCAGTTAGGACGAGAATATTTAGCGGAACGAGGGGAACGGGTGGGGTAGGCTACCCGCACGGCCGTGCTCAACTAGTACCGCGGTCAAACACCAGACAGCGCTGAAGTCTTAGGTGCCAAGAATTAGCATGGCTGTCGGCTATCTGTAGTAGTAGGTAATCTGTGATCCAGATACAGAAAGAAGATTATTTAATTTCAATTTCAGTTACTAGATGGCATTACTATGCACTGCACATTGACTCATAAATAATTACTATGTTGTACTCTTCAACATTACACACAAAAGACTCTTTGACAAAGATATTCTATAAAAGTACTGTATTAGCCTAATTAGGCCTAATTTCCCCTAATGGGTATTTTTCTCCCCCTCCCAGTATGTGATATACAAAATTTAACTCACCAAACAATTTTCCCCACTACTTTTCAGACCATCATGAGCACTCTGATTTATGTGATGTATTGTCCTCTCTCAACACTCTTTATTAAATATGAACAGCATCTTTTGAAATATTGATTGCCTAGAGCAGAATGAACATTTGAATATTTCGGTAATGTTAGTAATGCTACTGTAGTTATCTTTGACTGAAAGTAGGAAAGGTAACTCTAAAATTATATTGATTGTCCAGAGAAGAATCCGCATTTGAGTATTCCAGTACTGTTAGTAATGCTACCATTTAATCTTTAACCTACTACCAAAGATAAACCCTTCCTTCTGACTCCTAAGTCGCTCCATCTACATCGTCCAATTCACAAAAAATTCTAAAAGATGAAGCCCAATCCTTATCGCTAATAGTCATTAGCAATGCAAATTAATAACAAATGCCTCTACTTCCACAACTTTTACAAAGTTAAAATTCTCTTAGTTATTAAGAAACGTGTTGTAAAGTTCCTTAGGAATGATGTCATCATTTCAGTATTCATATTTATGGTGTGATATAATCGACATACACCAGTGACTGACTTTGGTTGGTTCCTTGGTTTAGAGGCTGCGACAATGTGGTCATGTAGCCCCGTGTACTTTGGGTGTGTGTAGAATCTGTCTGATAACCGGTGTTAATTGTGATGGCTGTATTAGTGTGTGTTATCTGTATTTAATTCAAGTAAGACCTGCATACATTGGATTTTCAAGTAGTTCAAACTTTTGCTACCGAACGCCACCGTCAACGACCAACTAGTTCTACACTTTGTTACTAGATGCCACCGCAGTCGGCTCCTGGCAGCGAACGTTAGAACTTAAGAGCGTTACTCAAAGATAACCTATAATTTAGCTTCACACAGGTGTAATTAGTGGAAGGTTCTTTACCATGCCATAAATCTATGACATGGAATCACCGGCTTTACTTCCCCTCCGAAGGAAGGCATACTGAGGGATTTTTAACGCTCTTAAAAAATCCGACGACATCGGCCGGGTTTGAACCCGCGACCTTGGGCATAGAAGCTCAGCATACTACTAACAACGCCACCGAAGCCGATACTTTAATACTTATAAACACTATCACAAAATTAAAAATATATACAGTATATTTGTTATGGAAACAAAAGAGTGAGATAACTATAGGATGGCATGTCTTGCTCATCAAGTGAGCATCATCAGAGCCAAATATACAAGCCAAGATAGCTCTACAAAACACTACCAAACCCACAATGACACCAACAAAAGATCTCTGCCCTCCAAAAACAAAAGGCAAGGTATAAACTATGAAAGTGTAGCTACTATTGCTGTGATACACTTAAACCATAAGCCCCAAAGTAGAATTGTAAACTAATATGTGGAAATGACAGACGGATACTCTGCTGAGATGATGGTAAAAAAAAAACCTAGAACTGCCACATACAATAATTACTGATAGTAATTATTGGAATATTGACTCTAGCTTTTGAGTGTGACAGCCAATAGGAAGAGACTTGGCTAGAGCAGTATAGGAATGCTAGTTTCAAACCATTGCACACTGTTGGTGTTCTGCTGTGTTGTTTCAATGGAGAGGATGTGTCAGCCGAATGTAAAGTGCATGTGATGAATAAACTCGTAACTGTTATATTAACTGCTCCTGGAAATTAATAAAACCTAAAGCTTATGGGTCCAGGAAGCATAAAGGAACAGCAAGATGGTGTAAAGTGTAAAGGAAGAATCAACCAGAAATCAGCAGGCAAGTTTGAAGTCAAGTTGAGGATGGCGGAAGGAACTGGATCAAAGGTAATACAGAAGTCAAAAGGGAAAATTATTATGCCTGGTCCAAGGTTGTGAGGGCAGAATTGATAGAGAAGAACTGTTAGAATGCTATTAATCCTGGTTTTGAAGGAGATGAAGAAGATCTCAATGCAGACTGTTCACTTTTCAGTGAAATTTACAAAGTTCACTATTTTTATTATAACATAACCTCTCACCTGTCTTGTCATTCCATTTTTTCTTCAATCTGTTCTTGCTAGCACGTGTTCCATGACACTGTAATGATTTCCGGAACTAATGTTGGTCACGAGGTTCATTTTCAGTTGGCCCCTTGCTCTGATTGGCCTCAGCAGTTTTCGAGAATTTTCCATGCTCTCGGATTGGCCGACGCCACCTGTCCGCATCACGCATTCCGCGTGATCTCCGGTATATAGCCTGCCCTGGCCTACATCAACTGTCTGTCTCCAGCAAGTCACAATGCCAGTCACTCGTCGTCAGCTGTCTTCACGCTGTTTGCACAACGCTTGAATGTGTCTCAACGCTGTGTGCTAATACATCGCAAAATGCTTCTAGTCAAACCAGCAGTGCATTCTAAAATCTACGAAATCTATCTAAGTTAACATCGATACTTGGCCTACGTCAGTTTGTCGTGAGCAAAAAACGATAAACAAATTTTCTTCTGTGCTGGGCACGAAGTCTTCAACATTTCCAAGAAGGAAAAAAGTGATCAAAACCGAGTTCTGCAAAGTCTATCTAAGTTTACATCGATGATTGGCCTACGTCAGTTTTGTGCTGGGCACGAAGTCTTCAACATTTCCAAGACGGAAAAAAGTGATCAACACGCTCTTCCTCTATTTATATTATGTGGAAATTCCTCTACACCAACGCCAACAAGCTAAGTGTTTATTATAACCTCAAAAATTTCTAAACCTTAAAAATGTATCTTTCTTTTTAGGGTTATGTTACCTGACTTAAACAACTTGTCAAACTATGCCAAACTCAACTTATTTCTTTCTATTAAGTGGTTTAAGCATGTATTATGCCTTTAAATTGTAGGCTATGAGAAAACGGCTGTTCTCTCTCTTTCGCATGTTAACTTTCCTTCAAAACAAATCATTCTTTTCTCTATTTTTGTACAAACTATTGGGCTTAACACCAGTTCACCTATCTGACGAAGTGAATGGCTTGTTCTTCATTTAATCTATCAAAGTGTTCTTGGGAATGCTCCCATTTCAATTGTAAACAACCTCGCCTTGTAACTATCAGGCAACTAGTGGGATGCTATCCCTACTGGCATGTAAATATTGATTTTTCTGTAAATAAACTAGCCTACTCTCTGTGTGCAGTCCTAGGCTAAATTTTAAGCCTTCATTTGAGCAATATAGTTACTCACTATTTTACCCTGCATAGTTCTACTTCAGACTAACTGGCCACAAAGTGGTTACTTATTCTCAGGGTTCTTGGCATTTCAAACTTGAAATCTTGTTCGCTTGTTGTTGGCCTGTCAAAGGTCACATTTCCCTTACATATTTATATATTTATTGTTAATCTTTTTCAAGCTTATGAAATCTTGTTCGCTTGTTGTTGGCCTGACAAAGGTCACATTTCCATTACATGTTTATATATTTATTTATTGTTAATCTTTTGAAAGTTGGTTTTTGAATAACATACCACTGTTATTGGCAAACTGTTTCCATTCCTATTTACTCATCAATGTTCAATCTGTTCCTACTTAGTAAAGTTCATTTTCTTATTAGACTAGAAGCTTCACTTCTAGTCCTTCCCGAAAAAGGAGGTCTCGCATTGACAGATCCTAACCACAGACCAAGCAAGACTTAACCGAAAGGCGTTGGGATTCATATTAAAGAATGTTGCAAGGGAATACATTGAAGACATAGGAGAGTGTGTGTTAGCGAAGGAAGCCTGGACAACTTTGAAAGATATATATACCATTTATACCTTGACGAACACACTCAAGGTCATGGAGCGGATGTTTAATGTAACAAAAACGGCTGAGAAGTCGATGCACTCTTACATGGCTGAAATACAGGGAATGAATCAGGTTATTGAAAGTGATACGGTTTAGAATTAAATGATAGACAAATAGCAGGTTTGTTTTTGGCAGGACTGAATGAAGAGAAGTATAAAGTGACAGTGGCTATTCTTGGCGGGGACAAGAATTTAACATCCCAGAAGGTGAAAGGAGTGCTACTCCAAGATTATGGTGACCGAGGCTTTCGAGAGAGTGAAGACAAAGTACAGTGAGCACTGGTGTCCAACTTCACCCAGGCGTCCAGTACCAACAACAGATAGAGAGGTTGCGGCAGAGGAAGAAGAGGTGGAGGTCAACAACCCCGGTACAACCCAAACCAAGGGGGATACGAAGAGAGAAAATGTTTCTAATGTAATAAAGTGGGACACATGGCAAGGGAATGCCCATCTAAGAAAGAAGAAAAGTGCTACGATGGTGGGGGAGTGGGGCATTATGCTCGAGATTGTTCTAGTTCTAGAAAGGAAAATTCTGAAAACAATGAAAATGATAATTCGGGAGGGAATTCTGGTTCAAATCCAATGAGAAGGGTGATTTCTTGCATCACTGCAATAAATTTGGCAACAATGAACCTACAAAATAACAAGTGGTTGTTAGATAGTGCCTCAACTGATTACATCTGCAATAATGAATCTATGTTTACTTCTAAGTGGATTTGGTAGTATGGGAAAGGGCAATGTTCCTGTGAAAGGTATAGGAGTTGTTAGCATTAATCTAACTGACGAGTGCGGTGGCTGTACACTGGAGTGGAATGATGTTTTGTTTGTGCCTGAATTTGGATATAATTTGATTTCCTGTTCTAAGTTGTCGAAGAAGAAAATAGTTTGTGAAACACATGAAAATTATGCTTTGGGTAAGATGAATGATGAAATAATTTTTAAAGCAATTCAAGAATCAGGTTTGAATATTTTGAAATGCGTGAAAAGTAATGTTATGGTGTCGAGTGTATCAAATGAGGTTAGTAAGCTTGACAATGAAAGTGTTGTGTGTAATGCTGTGACATTGAAGTGTGTGAAAAGTAATGTTATTGTGTCGAGAGTATCAAATGAGGTTAGTGAGCTTGACAATGAAAGTGTTGTGTGCAATGCTGTGGCATTACGGAGTGCAGTGAATTGGTATGAGAGGCTAGGCCACTGGCATGAAGAGGGATTAAAGAAAATTCCTGTGATTGAATTAAAAGGGATGGATCAAAAAAATTGTGATGTAGGCCCATGTGTGAAGGGAAAGATAACAAAGAATGGGTTCCCAAAGGTAAGTGAGAGAAAGTCTGTCCAACCACTACAATTAATACACAGTAATGTAATGGGTAAGTGTGTAAAATCCTAGGAGGGTCTCAGTACATTGTAACTTTTGTTCATGATTTTTCGAGACACCTGACTGTTCATTTCTTGAAAAGGAAATCTGAAGTGTTTGCTATACTGGTATTTAAAGAGTGTAAAGCAGAAGTGGAAAACAACACTGAATATTGAAAAATAATGGCACTGCAAACAGATGGAGAGGGGGGATATGTAAGTACAGAATTCATGAGTTATCTAGGCAACGCCACACTATGCTATAGGCTGGCGCGAGTGAGCAAGGTTAGGTTAGGTTAGGAGATATTGATAAAGTATCCAGCCGAAAAGCATGGTCTCTGCTTCGAAAATTAGGAGGAGCTAGTCCTATCTTACAAGAAGATAATCTCATAACACCCAACAACATTGCTTCACACATTGTCAAAACTTCTAAAGGAAGAAATCATCGTGCGACTACAACCACTATTAAACGGGAACTCAAACAACTCCGAGAAAGACTGTCAAATAGGATTGGCCAAACAATACTTTCAGCGATCCCTGTAGAACAAGCTGGCTTTTGTTCCAACCGAAGTTGTGTAGATCAAGTTTTGGGGCTCACATCGCATATTGAAGCGGGTTTTTAGAAGAAGATGAAAACATCTGTGGCTTTCATTGATTTATCAGCAACCTATGATACCGTCTGGAGGCAAGGCCTACTCTACAAGCTGATGAAAGTCATTCCATGCCAACAAGTTACAAAAATTATCGGCAACAGAGGATTCCAGGACATCATGAGAAACAAAACCAGTAACCAGAAATTCCTCCAAAATGGCCTTCCTCAAGGTTCTGTTCTACCCCCACTGCTCTAGTCTTTACATTGCTGATATGCCAGAAACTGTCTGCAAGAAATTTGGATATGCTGATGATTGGGGCATCGCAACTAGGCACTCTCACTTTGAACCCATGGAAGAAATTCTAACATGTGATTTGTCTATACTTGCAGAATATTTCCGAAAATGGAGGCTTCGACCAAATGCATAAAAACAGAGGTGACTTGCTTCCGTCTCAACAACAGACAATCCAACAGGACTCTTGGAAGTTTATTTTGATGGTACACAACTTCCCCACAATAAGGAACCAACATATCTGGGAGTCGCGCTAGACAGGACTTTGTAGTTTAAATCACACCTCACAAAACCTGCTGCGAAACTGAGAACAAGAAACCATATCATACAGAAGCTTTGTGGAACCACATGGGGATCATCCGCCACAACTCTGCGGACATCTCAGTGTAGCCTGGTATACTCTGCGGCGGAGTACTGTGCACCAGTATGGTTGAACACACCCACATAAACAAAGTTGATGTCCAACTTAATAGTACTATGCGCAGTATTTCGGGAACAATCAGATCCACACCCACCATCTGGCTGCCTGTCCTAAGGAACATACCACCCCTAATATACAAAGGAAAGAAGCTTTGATCAGAGAATACAACAAGATCTTAGCGAACCCTGGACTACCGGTACACTCTGACATCTCAGACCTCAGGATCAACCGACTCCGTTCGAGACATTTACCTCTTGCACTTGTCAGTAACCTCATCGGATTCAACACTTCCGATTCCTGGAGGAGAGAATGGACCCAAAATGCTCCAGCTACATGCCAGGCAATGGCAAGCATCAGTGCGACAGTTCCTGGGTTTGATCAACCTCGCAAGGTATGGTCAATGCTCAACCACCTTAGGACGGAACATGGAAGATGCGGGGATTCACTTTTTAAATGGCAAATGTCCTCACCAGTATGCAACTGTGGTATGCCGCAACAGACTTTTGAGCACATCAGGGAGGTTTGCAGCATCAGAGAATACAGAGATCGATTTGAAGACATCTTGTTGGCAACCCCAAAATGTATTGAGTATATACAAGGTCTAGATAAGGGGCAGATGAACTCGTAGTTCCACCCCTTAAAACAAAAATAACTATAACTAAGGTTTGTTTGTAGATTAGTTCATTGATAATTATTGTTCATTTGTATGCCATATGCTAAATAAATACCGTATATACTCGAATACCCCCAACACATTTTTAAACAAATTCGGACGTGAAAAATTGGGGTGCGGGTCTTATTTGAGTCAACCAAATCTGAAAGATCTAAATTGCCCGCCGCACGCGATATCGGGTGTTGCGAGTATCCGCTAGATGGTGCTAGCCTTCTTCCGGCTATAACTTCGTTTTACCGTAAGCACGCGGCGTCATACAGTCACGCACACGTTCTCCGAGTGTAAACATGAATGCTACGAAACGTTTGCGGTCATTTACTGTGAGTGAGAAATTGAAAGTTGTGAGGGAAGCTGAAGTTATTGGAAATCGTGCCCGGTAGGAAATATGATATTGACGAGTCATGTATTCGTGATTGAGCGGGATGACGTCTATGCTACAACCACTGGATGTCTGCTTGAACCGCCCGTTCAAAGCAGCCTTGAAACAGCTGTTATACGGAGCGGGTGGCAGCCGATAAGCACACACCGACTCCAACTGGTCGTATTCAGCGCCCGAAAGTTCAGCTGCTGTGTTCGTGGATTTTGACGGCATGGAATCGTATCTCTGGAGATCTCATACGGAAGAGCTTCAAGAAATGTAGTATTTCGAATGCTATGGATGGCAGTGATGACATTTAGTGGGAAAGTGATGGTGATAAAAGTTCCGAAGTTGGTACTTCTGATGACGATGAATGAAGTGTTTGTGTACTTTTATTTGTATTTTTAATCGTTTGATGTGTGTTATTTTAGGACGACTTCAAAACTGTTGGAAACTATTTTGGGTAAATGCTATTCTGTTTATTTAGTTAAGATAGTAAATAATTTTGAGTAAACAATTTTTTTTTTGTTCTTCAAAATCAGGGTGCGGGTCTTATTTGGGGGCGGGTCGTATTCGAGTAAATACGGTACACCACGTGCGACCAAATACAGTGCACTCCCGATAATTCGCCGGTCTCCAAGAGTTTTTTTAATAGAAATTCTCACAGCAACTAACCATCACGCTAAGTAAAGCAATCTCTCAGTCATTTAAAAGAATTTTGATGCAACGCAATGCGTAAAGATGAAATCATTGAGATTAGAGAAGACCGAGTTTTTCTGCGATGTAACAGTAGGTCTACTTGCGCAATCTTCGAAACAGACGAGCATGTTGCTGCGAGTGGTATAGCACAGATTTCCTTTAACTTCGAAGTCCAAACAATACAAGAGGAGTGCACTTTCAATCGGAAACTACCCTCCCTTTCCAAACAGCCTCGCTCTAAGGTCGCTGGTCTGCGAGTTGTGAAGGGAGGATGCGCGGACAGCATATTGTAAACAGTGATTATTGCCTAACGGAGCAAACTTGCGCGACACCGAGAGCGTGTTTGTTGGATGCTCTTCATGCAGTCAACAAGTCATGGGAGAAAAATACAGCTACTACGCTCGCACAAAACCAAGCGCTTGCCGACTTCTGTAACGACGATATTTCGAACGGGCAAGTTAGACGTCGATAAAGACGATTATGATTTAAGACACGAATGCCAAGAAGAAATAGCATGGAATTTGACTGTTGGTGAGGAAAATGGAGATCCAGTTGATATCGAGTACGGGAGTGATGCAACGGAAATCCTGAAAGTTTCCCACAGTCAAGCTAGTGTCTCTAGTCACACTTATCTCTTATATAGAAAAACGAGATGAATATACGTTCTCATATAATGTTTCCTTCAGAAATGTGCAATCAAAAATTAGAATAAACGATCTAAGAAACAAAACGCGATGACTGGGTTTTTGTATTACTGTGGCCATAACTCACATAGGCCTACCTCTAGCCTAGCATGTCTTATAAGTAGGGGTCGACGGTGCACCGATTTTTCGGTTTCGGTACGGTACAAAGGAAATTACCGACCTCGGTTCGAGACGATAAAAAACTCGGTAAAAAGTTCGGTTCTGTACAAGAGACATAAATACCATAATTTAAGGAAACCTTTTTTTGTAGACATCCAAAGTATTGTCCTTTATCATCAATGTTTTACTTCAATAGTTAGTTAAATACAGTAAAACTTCTTGTATACGGTTCATATTTATACCGTACGTTTTCTATACGATTTTTTCCTGGTCCCGGCAAAATGCCTATACTTTCCATGTTAATGTATCTCCGATATACGTTTTACATTTATTCGTTTTTCACGCTTATACGATCATATTTTAAGTCCCTTGCAATATAAAGCGTCATTTATACGTTGCGTGTTCTGAGAAAGTACATATGTTCGAATGCAAACTTTTGTTACCGCCTGTACTTCCGTTCGGAAGGATGCACCGCATGCTATATTATGTTACGATGGCCTTGAGCGACACCGGTGGTCACGGTGACACTCGCTTGCCAGAGTGTCGTAACAAGGAAGAACAGCTTGCGTAATAAGCAAGCGCTATTATTGTGTTAGCCTTTCAAAATAACAGGAAGCAGCCATAAAACACAGTTAGACAGCATCTGAAGCTTATGTTAAGATGAGCGGAAGTGTTTTACGATCGCCGATATATTAAAACAATATATTATTTCTGCTTTTATAATTTTGATTCGTGTTTTTTTTAGGACTTCTCGTCAAACCATTAAAAATACGCGATTGATTCTGTGTTATAATAATCTTGCGTCTTCAGACAAATGAAAATCCATTAATTTAGGCCTACACTACGGTATTTTATTAATGACGAAGAGCCGCAGAATAATACAGTGGATTTTAATGATGCTGTCAATGCTCTATGGACTATCAAACATTTTGTGATGCACCATAACGTTTCTGAGGAAATAATGGCCGAATTATATCGGTTTGAAAATACTGTTCACGCCGTGGCCGCGGCCAACAAAAAACAAGTCAAGATAACAGACTACTTCGTAAAGTGACTCAATTTTCTTTGTTTTGTTATATCTGGGTGCATTTCTCTTGTAGTTTTTTTGTTACATATTGCTGATTATAGTTAAACAATCGTATTATTATTTCTTGTTTTTCATTTCTTAACGGGAACCCTCGCTCGCCCGCGTTGCTAGCCTGTCTCCCGCCAGGCACTTTGCCGTAAAGCGTAGCTCGCGCGGCACAGTCTGAGTAGACTATAGCCTATAGTTCACAGCTGGTGCTGAAAATGTTCGCCATTCATTGCTACACATCGCTGGCACCTCTTCATGAAGTTGTCATTTATGTTCTGAAGTTCCTCAGCACCGATTGACTCTTATTTCAGCTGTAATATACCTTAGTCCAAATAATATGGACTGTTAAAGCCGTGGCGTCAAGAAGCGCATTACGGCAAAGTGCTTGGCGAGAACCTAGCGAGGGTCCCCGTCGCTTTTAAAACAAAGTCCCTGTATAACCCATATTGTCACATACATTTTGCAGTTTTTATTTACCGACTTTCATTCACGCGTTTTTCACATTTATGCGTTTTTGTTTTCCTTTGGTCCCCTGGATATCGTATAAGTGAAGTTTTACTACTAGAGCACAATAACTCTTCTGATTAATAAAATTAAATTATGGACTTAAGTGTTCCAGTGTGAGCCTAATGTCTATTTAATGTATGCATCAATTGGCTTACTCCACACTAAAAGGGCAAGTTTGAAAGTTAATGGAACATTGTATGAGATTATTAGCTGTACATTTTTTCTGTATTTTAAATAAAAATTGTGCTATTTGGCAAGTATTTGGTTTACTGTATAATCATTAGAACTCATGTGTTACTTTTTTCTTAACCGCTTCACTGCTGCGGTCGAGTATACTCGATCTGCCTCAAGCGGTCCGTCAGTGCTGCGATCGAGTATACTCGATCAGAACTTTGTGCCATCAGTGCTGCGATCGAGTATACTCGATATGCTTTGTAAATGTCGTGTATTCTTACGCCATCTGTTAGCTACATATTCAACCACTTAGTTCCTTAAATACACACTTGTAACGTTGCGGGAAAAATGTTTTTCTTTCGTCACACAGTTATAAACATCGTGTATGAGTAATGGCTGCATCTAGCGCGCGCATTATGCGTCCGGAGCAAATTCTAACGCTTTTAGAGGAGATTGAGTCTGATGTGGATTTAGATAGTGTCGGAAGTGACGATGGGGATATTAGGGAACTGTTAGGAAGTGACAGCGATAGTGATAATGTTGAAGATATTCCGATAGAGAGGGGAAGAAATGAACCTGACCTAGGCCTACCCACGTGGTCCGAGGACGAGTTCGCGCCAAACGTGCATGCATTCCAAGTGCCAAACCCAGGTATGTCAAATACTAATTTGACCCCTGAATCCCAAGAAATAGATTATTTCGAGTTATTTGTCAATGAAGAGGTGTTGACAAAGGTAGCGGACGAAACAAACAAGTTTCATAAACAGACTGTTGACGCTAAGCCACCCGGTCAACATTCCAGGCTCAGGAAATGGCTTGATACCAATTATTAGAATGTTTAGAAGCGTAAACTTTATCTTTGCACATATTTAGTGTTCAATTATTAGTATAGATAAATTGTATAGCCTATTTAGTTGAAGACAGGCTTTTATTTTATTTTTTTTCGCGAAAGTTTAGGTATAGGATAATGTATATGTTAGAATTATTTTAGATATTTCTGTTTGAGGTAATATTGGATTCGGGTGTTTATTTAGTGATATCGTGTGTTTAATTTAATGTTTCTGTTGGGAAGTGTGTGTGTATGGGATGTATATAGTGCGTGCATTTAGTGAGCATAGTCTACGGTGTAAATTACAATTATTTTTTTTCTACTGGAAAAATTTCACCAACTCATGTGGAATCGAACCCTGGATCCCTAACATCAACCGTGGTCAATATTTTATGAACACACTGGTGAGTAAATTACTTTAAATTATTTTCAGTTACCACTTGTATTTTATGTTCAAATTGGTGAATTTCTGTGTGAAAGTGGTTGCCTAAAAGAATCCAGCACAGAGGGGGCGCTAACACTGTAACAATTCAGCAGCGAAAAGGTTAATGGTTTACTCTAATTTAGCATGTTAAAATCAGCCGAGCTGTACCGAACCGATTTTGTACCGAGAACCAAAGTACAATTTTTTTTACCGAACCGAACCCAAACCCCTACTTATAAGACACTACAATCAAGTGTTATAATTATTATTTTGCATGTTGAAGCCTATTTCAATATTTTAACCAATAGTTTTTACTAGACTTAACAAAAATAACTGCGGATAATTCGCGGAAGTTCATGCATTAATTACCCTCAATTAACGAAAGTGCACTGTAAGTATCTTTTTTTGCACGACCTACCAATGATAAGAAGTTCCGGAATCGACTTCTAAAACAGATTCGATGTTGATTCAATTACCATCCTGATTTGAATGCTTAGTAGCTATGAATACACATACTTTCTCGAATTTCTAGCTTTGTATTTTATAATACTGGTGTCTCATAAAAAGGGTTCATGATTTGTGTTGATGTACAATTGCTCAAAAGGAAACAGCTGAGCCTTGGCGGCTGAGATGCAGGCTGGGATGTTGGGACTAAGTTGGTCATGTGATTGCTGCAGCTCATTCACCACCATAGCTATAAACGGCAACTACAACGGCTAGTAAAACCAATTTTCTAGAATTGCTTGAAACGGGCGAGATTATTTGGCCCTAGAATTTATCATAGATTACTTTTACAATAACTTTTAAAGGAAAGAATTCAATCCACATCAAATTATACGGATTAAATGAGTTCTGTTAAATTATGGAAATGATGCACTTACCTGTCCAATACAGAAGTATGTGACAATAGCTAGTAGTGGGGCTGAAAGGGAAAATGCCACCAACTGGCGCCTGATGCTATTTCGGTCCAGTCCTTCATGCATGAGAAAAGTTACCAAACCAAATGCTGCTGGAGCCTTTAAAGACAAAAAAATCAAATGACAGGTAATAAACAAGAACTAACATAACTCACAACAAAATAATATTTCAGACAGAAGAAAAGTGATGATGGCGATGAAAACCATATTGCCCATGTACAATCCTACAATGCAAAAGATTTAGTCAGGTGGGGAAGAAAGATTAAACTCTACTTACTATCAGAGTCTTTTATTAAGTCATGTAAATGCACTCTTAGCTAACCAAGAACTGAATGCAGTTCAATAAATGAGTGATATTTACACTGAAATGATTCTAATAAATATGCTCCATGATTTGGTCTCGACAAACCTTGAATCCCTATCGTTTTTAAGAATGAGCTTGTTGAAAATGCACGCAATAGCAATTTATGAGATATTATCCTGTAGTAAAAATGAGAGCTATTTTCCTTCAAGTTTATTCTTGTCCAAATGCTTCTCTGTGTGTGTACATGGTGGATAAAATATCAAAGTGTGATTTTTCTGTTTATTTAAATTAGGTACCGTAAACGGATTTTGTACTGCACATTAGGGTGTCCCTTATTTTTCAAAGTTTTAATTTTGCAACTCATAGGTTATTGTTTTATTCATTTGGGCCTAAAACACTTTTTTTCCTTATTTGGAACAGTGCAACCCGTGCCGACTCACGCGCAAACATACCCATACACCATCATCATCATCGGCTTTAACTCGAATACGAGTATAAATCTTCTTCCTTCAGTCCAGTTTGTGGATGTGTTTACGGTGACTAAAGAGTCCAATCCTGGCATGGAACAAGCGACCACACAAGTCACATAGTATTGCTGGAGGAGGACGTGGTTGGGCTGCTCAAAGTTCCCTAGCTTGACGCTTGGCCTCTTCATGTGTGCGTCGACCCCTTTCAAACGTCTTTACAGTATCAGAGATGGTACGGCGCCAAGTTGAGCGGTCTTCAGCCAGCATGTCCCAGGTTTGTGAATCAAGACCTGTCAATTTCAGGGTCTGCTTAAATTGGTCCTTGTAGCGCCTCTTAGGACCACCATGAGGCCTGGTGCCATAGCAAAACTCACCATATAGCATCTGACGAGGTAATCTCACATCATCCATCCGATGGACATGACCAATCTATCTAAATTGGTGACCTATTATGGATGATTCTATGCTGTTGATTTGAGCCTTTTCCATAACAGCAATATTGGTAATGCGGTCTTCCCATTTAATCCTCAGGATTGATCGAAGTTTTTGTAGGTGGAAACGCTCAAGCTTCCTGAGATCACGTCGGTAAAGGGTCCACGTTTCACAGCCATACAACAATATAGAAATGACTACTCCTTTGTACACCATAAGCTTTGTACTCATGGACAGATCTTTATTCATGAAGACCCGGTGCGCTTATCATCCATATGCTGCATGGGCTGCACCAATTCTCTTATCCACATCCTGCTCACAGGTACAGCTCACAGAAATGGTACTGCCCAGGTACGAGAAGTGGTCTACCTGTTCTAATGGCAAATTTGAGATGGAGATATTGAACTGAGGAAGAGGTGGGCCTGGTGAAGGTTGTGCCAAGACTTAAGTCTTATTGACATTTATGATAAGACCAAAGCGATCACATGCACTTTTGTAACAATTAACTGACTCTTGCAGCTCTTCTGGTGTGAGAGTTGGCGACGCAGCATCATCTGCATACAACATGTTAGTAACCTTAGTAACCTGTGTGTTCCTCAAAGAGCAGAGACGAGTTTGGTTGAAAAGCCCTCCATCAAAACGATACTTGACCTCCACACCTGGGATGTTTGTGGGTGAATCATAAAGCATTGCAGCCAAGTACAGCGCGAAAAGCGTTGGAGTCAGTAGACATCCTTGTTTCAATCCATGGGTAATAGGAAATTCATCGGACATCTTATTCTGATGGCAAACCTGACCTGTCATGCCATCATGGAGAGCCTTAATTAGATCTACAAATCGCTGAGGACAACCAAACCGCTTTAGCACCGCCCACATGGCTGGTCTTGGAACCGAATCAAATGCCTTTTCCAAGTCATAAAAGACTAAGAAGAGTGGATTCTGTTGTTCTCTACATTTTTCTTGTAGCTGTCTCACACAGAAAATCAAGTCAATTGTGCTTCTGGAAGCTCTAAATCCACATTGTGACTCTGGGAGGATCTTCTCAGAGATAACCTTGAGGCGGTTAAGTAGAATTCATGCAAGAATCTTCCCCACAATTGATAGCAGTGATATACCACGGTAGTTGCCACAAACACTGCGATCACCCTTTTTAAAGATAGTGACGATAATGGCATTCTTTAGGTCTCCAGGTACCTTTCTCGATTCCCATATTCTGAGGATAAGGGTGAAAATCCTTGTTTTGAGGGAATGACCTCCGGCTTGAATTAGCTCCAGAGGGATGTTATCTGGGCCAGGTGCTTTTCTGGGTTTCAATTGGGTGAGAGCTGCACTGAAATCATGATAAGTAGGAGGTACTGCCAACCACAGTTGCTCAGGTTGTTGCGGCACATCAGAAAGGAAGTCTTCAGCAGCTGCTGATGGACGATTTAGGAGATTGGAGAAGTGCTCCTTCCAGCATTCCAAGATTTCTTGACTATCAGTAAAGGTAGTAGAATTATCAGCGCTTTTCAGTATACCTGATGATGAGCGAGATGGTCCATATATTTCCTTGAGTACTGCATAGAAGTTCCTCAAATCTCGAGCATTCGATAGTCTCTGCAGTTCCTGAGCCTTCTGTTGCCACCAAGAATTTTTAATCTGCCTTATCTGCGTCTGGCATTTACCCTTGAGTTCCAGTAGTTTATATATCTTTGTGTTGGAAGTTGGGTCTTGAAGATGGGCAAGATAGGCATTCCTTTTGGCATTGATGAGAGACAGAATTTCCTCATTGTTGTCATCAAACCAGTCTTGTCTTTTGAAAATGAAAATCCACATCCTGCTTCCAGTCTCCGACCGGGTCAGGAAAGTCTTGTCTTTTCCGCACAATAAAACCAATGGTTTCCTCAGCTGACTGTGTGAAAATCTTCTGTAGTGTGGCCCATTCTTGCTGAATGTCATTTGTTACTGGGTTTTCTGATAACTGGGCGACGATCCTGTTTCCAAAATGTTTATACATGGATTCATCCTGAAGTTTGGATGTGTTAAACTTCTTTCTTGGCAAATTTTTTATGTTCCTAGGTGGTTTAGGTCTGATGGATATCCTGAGCTTACATATAAGAAGTTTATGATCTGTCCAGCAATCGTCTATATTCCTTGCTGTTCTGGTAATAAGAGTGTCGTCCTTATCACATTGCCGGGTAACGATATAATCAAGAATGTGCCAATGTTTGCAACGAGGATGCATCCACGTGGTTTTGAAGCGGTTAGGTAGCCGGAACTGCGTGTTGGTAATGAAAAGTTCGTGTTCTGCACAAAGACCAAGAAGTAAAAGTCCATTGGGATTACATTTTCCAAGTCCCTGTTTGCCCATCACATTATTCCATAGCCTGTGATCTTTCCCAACTCTGGTATTGAAGTCACCGAGGAGCAAGAGTTTATCTGCAGATGGTACCTTGGAGATGATTTCACTTAGCTGATTATAGAAATGAGCCTTTACTTCCATCATCAGAATCTAAGGTAGGAGCATAGGCAGAGATGAGTGTCATAAAGGAACCTCCTGAGAGTGGTATGCGGAGAGTCATGAGCCTTTCGCTGATTGCAATGGGCGTAAGTTGGTGATAATTTACCAGTTTGGTCTTCACAGCGAAGCCCACACCATGAATACGACATTCACCCTCATCCTTTCCTTTCCAGAAGATGGTATATCCTGTTCCAGATTCAGTAATCTTGCCTTCAGAAGACAGCCTAGTTTCACTGAGAGCAGCAATGTCAACGTTGAGTCTTGATAACTCATGGGTTACGAGAGCTGACCTTCTCTCAGGTCTAACGTTATTGTCCAAATCAAGCAAAGTTCTGATGTTCCATGATCCAATAATCAATTTGTGATTCTTTACTGTTTTTGAGTTTCGACCGCATGAGGGGTGACCTGCTGAGTGCGGTTGCCCAGCCGGACCAAGATTGTGACTTCCGATGTTTAGCCCACCTTTTCTAGGGCCTTGTGGGGTGGGCAGCGGTGATCCTAAATAGGCCTGCCCAAACACAGATGCAGGACCGAATTCCTGAGTAGTCACAGACTCTCCGGAAGACGACCATCACACATCTGCAGCCAAAGTGCAGGTCCGAACTAGGGGCTTCAAGTTACACCCATAACCTGCCCCCACCGTCCATATCCCATCGCCGTTGGACTTTGAAAGTAAGTGACGTTCGGAAGAAGTGCCACTGGCGTTAATTTGTTTAGGGTGGATCTAAGCTTGCCAGGACGAGACCCACACACTATGATCTCTGAGCCTTATCCTGCGGCTCACGAAGAATGAGACATGCAGGACCGAACACAGAGACTGCAACGAACTGCCGCATACTCAAGTACTACTGAGGTGCGCCTTTACAGCCAGTCCGTCTGGCCTGACCTCTTCCGCCTCTATGACCGTTGGGAGCCATGAGAGTGATTGGCTCCTCCTCCGCTCATTTTGCCGTTGGGCCAAAATGTGCCCATGATAACTATGGACAATAGTTTGCCCTATTAAACCTGAGCAATAGGCTGCCCCTTCCGCCAACCACACTGTGTCAGAGTTCACCTCTTTCACTGCAGTAACCGTTGAGGACTTCACCGTAACCCTGGCAAGGGACCCCAACAAGGTACTACCAGCCGGGCCAGCTAGACCAGGGTTTTTTAAAGATGTGTTACTCCTCTATCACTCCCTACTTGATCATACTATGTCCATACAAGTTGCGTCACAAGAGTGGCGCGCTCACATTGTTATTGTCGCTTAGGTTTCGCTTATCGTGTAGCTAGCACGGATTGTTTTATATTTCGAAGATGTCAGAGGAACTAAGGAGCAATAAAAAAAGTATTTTCTTGGTTGGTGAAGTAAATTACCAAATAACAGGCGCAAAATTACCATCTAATCGTCAAGTTCTCGCAGTTCTATTTTTCAACATACGTGAGGTTAAGTTAACAGTTAGTGAAAGCGCAAATCTTGTCATTCGGGAGTACAATATATTCTGGGAAAAAGCTAGAATACCTACCAGATCTGTTCCTAATTGTGTTAAGAAGTTAGTGGATCTTTATCAGGCCTGGCGAGAACTGAAGAAGAAAATTAGCAAGATGATTCAGGATTTACATAGGCGTAGCGAGGAGAACTTTCAACTTGAATTAGATAATTTATTCGATA
Source organism: Meconema thalassinum (assembly GCA_946902985.2). Taxonomy (NCBI): domain Eukaryota; kingdom Metazoa; phylum Arthropoda; class Insecta; order Orthoptera; family Tettigoniidae; genus Meconema; species Meconema thalassinum. Next base: position 478,211,700 of record OX336390.1, on the reverse strand, counting down.
TCGCACATGCTGATGCTCTTGAAAGAATAAAAATCATAGAAGATAAAATATTTTTGCAAAAGCAATGAGAGGCAGAGGGCGTCCGGGGTGCCTAGCGGGTGTTGACAAAAAGTTGGCTGAAATTGAAGAAAGGGCTAGGCTGTGAAAACTCGCAGAAGATAAAAAGAGACTAAAGCAAATGCCTTCCGCGAGCTCATTGGAATCTGCAACTTTACAGACCTTTGATACACATGAAGAAATAGAAGAACAATCTACAAGCTCTGAAGAAAGCCTGGAAGGATCTCTGCCATCCACATCTCAATCTGTAAGTTCTTTAGCTACGTCGACAAGAAGAGGAAGAAAAGATTTTATCACATCTAAATTAGTTGCAACTTTAGACAGATGTCAACTAAGCATCAGAGATTCTGTTTATATAATTCAGTCTGTAGTAGAAGCACTTGGTCTTAGTTCTGACAATTACCCGATCAACAAATCCTCTTTTCAACGCATTCGAACACAAAAGAGAAAAGATAGAGCGGGATTAAATCCGATTTTCAGAATGACGTGCCAGAAGTAGTTACTGTTCATTGGGATGGAAGATTGTTACCTGCTCAGGACGTAAGAAGTTCTAAAGAAGAACGCCTACCAATTATTATTTCATATGACGAGGAAGAACAACTTCTTGCTGTGCCAAAGTTAGACAACTCTTCCGGCAAAGAGCAAGCGAAAGCAGTATCAAATGCCCTTCATGACTGGAATCTGCATGACAAGGTACAAATAATGTGCTGTGATACAACAGCATCTAATGCAGGACGCTTTAACGGAGCTTGTGTGCTTTTAGAGCAAAAACTAGAAAGAGAGTTATTACTCTTTCCTTGCCGCCATCATATTTACGAACTGGTGCTCAAAAGTGTGTTTGAATCAAAGATCCAACAAATCACTAGCAGTCCTGGTAAGTAAACAGAAAAATCATTACCATATGCACTTGTTTCTCACAAACAACTGTATGTGCAGTAGGGTGTCCCTTAAAAGGGCAAAACTTTTTATTTTTTTTATTTATTGAAACGCATACCCCGTTACTGTGTTTATTAGTCTATTAGTTACCCAAGTACAGAATTTCAACTTCTTATCTTAAGCAGCCGAACAATTCCGCGTTGGGCTGAAGGTGATAACAGCAGTAGATCACGGGGCTAACACAACGTATTTACTCAACGGGCTTAACCCAAGACGGAAGGTGCTTTGCCAAGTCAGGGATGTGGAAGATGCCTTATAGTAAATTCCAAGCTTGTGTATCTCAGCTAGAGCTTACCAAATCAGAGCAAGTATATTTAGGTACAAATGTTGCCTTCAGCAAATATTGATATTTCCCAACAGCCATTATGATGAAATTTTATAAGTCCTTGTTTAGTTTACGGCCTGGTGTGCTGAATTCATGTTTGTGCACAAGGGTATTTTCAGGTACACCATGAAATTAGAGTCCTGTTTTGTCTGCATTATAAACGGGAGACAAAATGAGACCCTCAGAGTAATCAGTTCAGTGATTTCTTCGCTTAGCAGCTCAACCTGACCGCTTCACCAAATGTTGATACCATGAAGTTTATGGAAGCGCCAAAGCCACCCATAACTTGTGGAGAACTGCATACCCATGAGTTTTGCGAATTCATCAGCAGCAGCCCACAACTCCACACTACGAACGCTGTTGAACACACCTCTGTGTGTAGCCTCTTATAATGGATAGTTTTTCCCTAATTTCACGTGCTTTCTGTCTCCCACTGTGGAACCATTCTCTGAGCTGTCAATACTGTTACTAAGCAAAAACCTTTGAAGTTTATCTTTGTTTTTGCAAATATCCAAAACAGTTAGTTTCTTTACACCAGGGATTCTCAAAGTGGGGGCGCCGGCTTTGATTGAAATATTTATATTTCATATTCTGTAACAAATATTACTATCCCCATATTCATGAACCTATCATAGGCAGGTAGCTCCCAAGACCATTCAAGAAGTCCATTGTTCTTCCGCGTCTACTTCTGCTCCCATCAGGATTATTAATTCTACACACAAAGTGAAAGTGCTTAAATACCAAGACGATTATCTGACATTAGGCCTTACCAGCATTCTTTCGAATAATAATCAGGAACAACCGTAATGAGTTCTTTATTTGGAGATTTAAGCAAACTACAGTTTGAAGCCTGTGAAACTTAAGAGACACTTGCAGACTAAACATCCAGACTGTGTAAGTCAACCTTTAGCATTTTTTAAGCGCCACGAGCAACAACTAAAAGGAAATGTTCGATTCCTAGAAAAGCACGCAACAGTTTCTAAGAAAGCGCTAAGAGCATCCTTGGAGGTATCCTATTTAATTGCAAAATCTAAATCACCACATATTGGCGAGAAATTACTTCTTCCTGCAGCCGTGAAAATGTGCGCGATCATGCAGGGAGAAAAGTTCGGCGAGTGTTTGAAGTTGATACCGCTTTCAAATGATACAGTAACTCGTTGTATTGATGTAATAGCCTCTGACATAAAAATAAATTGCTACCATGTCTTCATGATAGCCCAAAATTTGCCCTGCAACTCGATGACTGTACTGATATCGTAAACAGTGCCCAGCTTCTTGTTTTTGTACGCTACCGTCATGAAAATGAAATGCACGAGGATTTTCTATTTTGTAAAGCACTGGAAGGGCGGACTATAGGCGAAGATATTTTTTCTCTTGTGAATTCCTTTTTTATTGACAACAATCTCTCATGGACAAATTGTGTTGGTATATGTACCGATGGGGCGTCGGCATTTACTGGAACTAAAAAGGGTTTCAGAGCAAGAGTGAGTGCTGTTACTAATTCTGTAAAATTCACACATTGCATGATACACAGGGAGGCATTGGCTTCAAAAGTACTACAACCGAAGTCAATAAAGTGCTGAACGATGTAATTAGTGTTGTATATTTTGTGAAAGCAAGAACAGTCTGCTATTTTCCATTCTTTGCGAGGAGATGGGATCTACACATGATTCGCTTCTCTTGCACACGGAGGTACGTTGGTTGTCTCGTGGTCGAGTCCTTCGTCGCATTGTGGAGTTGAAGAATGAACTTCGCATTTTCCTATTGGACAGCAGTCCTACACTCGCAACCCTGTTTCTGGATGAGAAATGGCTTCTAATACTGTGCTACTTGGCCGACGTATTTGAAAAACTGAACAAACTTAACGTGTCACTTCAAGGATGAAATAGTAATATTTTCATTCTAAGCGACAAAGTGCTTGCTTTTATGAGAAAACTTGAACTTTGGAAAGCCCAGATGGACAGAGGTAACTGTGAGATGTTTCATTGTCTGAATGAATTCCTGGAAGAAAATGAGTTAGATATTTGTCAAATTAGTGGAATTGTCGTAGAACACCTCCAAAACCTTCGTGAAAATTTCGAGGGTAGATTTCCACAACCTTCAACTGAGAATGACTGGATTCGCAGTCCGTTTGAAACGAACGTAACAGCCCACCTGTCAACGGCAGAACAGGAGGAACTAATAGAACTCTCAAGTGACAGAATACTTCAAAATGAATTTAAGTCGAAGTCTCTTGAAAATTTTTTGGGTGCAGATACGGAATAAATATCCCATTTTATCAAGAAAAGCAGTGGACCTGTTATTACCCTTCGCTTCAACTTACTTGTGTGAGTCAACATTTTCTGCAATGGCATCCGTAAGATGAAGCATAGGTCTCGACTGCAGCTGTTTCAAACATCCAACCAAGACTGGATTTACTTTCATCTCAAATTCAAGCTCACACATCACACTAACACCGTAAGTGTGAGAATTACCGAATTCTGATCCATGTACATTTTTATTCTCCTGTTTTACTTTTTCATGGGTGAAGAGTTTTAACATAACATTTTTCAAATTCACAGTGAAATGTTAAAAATTATATATATTATTTCTATTGTCATTTATAAGTCACAAGCTTTCAAATATGAAAAGCATTACTGAACACAGGTGTCACAGCTAAAGAGCTAATTAGTGAAACAAACAAAATTTGCTAAATTCCAATAACTGCAAGTGCAGCAGTTGTTTTTATTTTTATAAGCAAAAGTAATACATATGCATGACATATTTTTTTTACAAAACATTGTTGTACTTTGATGTGCTCTAAGAATAATGAATAGTGTGTTGGTAGTTGAAATCCTAATAAGGCAGTAGCATACACAGTAGATCTTGTGTGAGCAGCGCTAAGAATAATGAATAGTGTGTTATTAATGTAACTGGTAGTTGAAATCCTAATAAGGCAGTAGCATACACAGTAGATCTTGTGTGAGCAGCGCTAAGAAAGTAAATGAGAATAGGGGGGCGCTAGATATTTCACATTTCAGAAGGGGGGTGCGACAGAAAAAGTTTGACAACCCCTGCTTTACACCAAACAGTTCGCAAACATAAGCAACAGCTTTCTAACTTGCTAATTAGCTCCAGTTTCTGAGTTGTGCTCTACGTCACACGTATACCTTTTATCTCCAGAAATGTTTCTGTAGATTCTTATTCAGTAGTCACGAATCAAACAACGCTTTATTTCACTTTAACCATTTAAATTCAAACACGTGTACTAGCAACTACAATTGGCTACCATAGGCACAATGAAGTGTTTATTCTCTATTCACTCAAATAGTTAAGCTCTTGCTGCATACAAAAGCATGCATATTAGTTTGTTGGGATTGGTTGAGGTTGTATTCACAACTCTGTGCACCTACACGGAGGTAAAAGGATAGTTCACAGGTCACTTAATATAGTTATACATATAATGTAAAAAGAAATATTGTAAGTAGAACTGATCAGAAATGAAAGAGCCTTTTGTCATATTAATTAGTATTTATTGTACTTTTTAAACGAGAAGAGTTTGGGATGCATGTGTACTACATAGCACATCAGTGTTTTTGTGAACGTGCGTACATGGGCACGCGAAACCTAAAAAAAAACATACAAAATCTCTGTTGGTCTAATTCTGTCCATTAAATCCAAAGTCTGGAAAATCGAGGGTTTACTGTATTTACATTCTTCTTCTTATTATTCAAGTGCCTCATCCTCCAAGAACATTGGCGATCAGTAGCATGATCTGCTGTTTGTCTATTGACGTCAGAAAAGTTGGATGGCGCAGCCACGCGGTGGAATGTTGAAGCTGTAACATTGTGACTGGTGAGGCTTATTTAGATGGTGAAGCATTGACGTCGTGATGGGAACAGAAAGAAATTTGTCAAATTCGAGGAGGTACTGCTCTGTATACGGTTGCAAATCGTATAAAACTGGTACGAAATATCTTCACTACTTTCCTGTACAGAAAGTTCAGAGAGAAAGATGAGCTTCGGCGCTGTCAATTGGAAGACGTGTTACATGACAGTGTGCAGTCTGCATTTTTGTGAAGATGACTTCTTTCCACAGGATAAGCACCGGTACTATTGATTATTGATAGTTATTGTCTCTAATTTGTATTCACAAGGATTTAGCTACATCAAAAATATTACTTGTAGCCTAATACTTCTGTGCCGTAGGCCTACATAGAATGTAATCCGCTCTTCGTAAACTTATATTAGGGGTTCTTCCGATTGACAATAGCTGAATGGTTAGAAAACTTAAGAAAAATGCTGTTCCTTGCCTTAATTTGCCAGAGAATTTATATTCTTGCCTTTCAACAGCAAGTATGTAGGTCATTGAAGTATGATTTGGCTTAAATTGTGTTTTTGGCTATGATCTCCCTATTGTTGAATTTAGTTAATTAAAATGTAAAATCTTTGGTTGTGGCATCATACGCAACCATTAACCCGGCTCAAGGGAGATAGGGTCACCTTCCCTATCCTCCACTTGAGTAATTCGTGTCTGGCGCATCCACGTTGCGGGGGTGGGTATCCTTCACATCAGTATGCCGGTGTGAAAGGAGAGCTAAGTTCAGGCAAGGACCCAGTCCCACGGGGTATAACGTGGAACCCATGCCCAGGGTTATGGGTGAAGACCTTAACAGCATCTTCGGCAGAGAAGGAGACCTTTGGAAAGGTGGAGATGGTGGACGAGGCAACCCATCCTCTCTGGGGAAAATTAGAAGAGGATACCACTGCCTTGTGGTGAAGAGGGATCTTCAAAGGCTAAGGGAGTAAACCCCGAAAAAAAAATCCTCAGACGCGTTAGGCTTAGCAGGCCAGCAGATGAGTAAAGATGTTAATTGCTTTCAACAATAAAACGAGCCTCGGAACACAAAAACACCGAACTGACAAATCTTCTCAAACATGTACAAAGTATGATGACCGTAAGGCTGATGTTCATGTACGATGTTCTAAGAAGCAGAACCCCAACGTGAAGAACCCTAAACACCGAATTGTAACATTAAATATCCTGACTCTGAATGGTAGAACCGAAGAACTAATAGATACGATGGAAAGGAGAAACCTCTGTATTCTTGGTCTGAGTGAGACGAAGTGGAAAGGCAGAGGAATAAGGAAACTAAGGAAAGGATATAAACTGCATTGGAATGGTCATAGAACGGAAGCCAAAAATGGTGTAGGTTTTATACTAAGAGAAGACATAGATGTTATTAGTGAGGTAATATACGTGAATGAAAGAATTATTAAACTGGATATATCACTAAACAAGAAAGTGCTGACAGTAGTTCAGGTATATGCCCCACAGACAGGCTGCAGTGAAGAAGAAAAGAAGAATTCCTAACTGATCTAGAAGAAACTATAGAAAGAGAAGAAAATGTAATTATAATAGGAGATCTGAATGCCCAAGCTGGATCAGATAGACTAGGATATGAAAGCGTACTGGGTCCACATGGTTATGGCAATAGGAACCAAGAAGGTGAAAATCTCCTAGATCTGTGTCTAAGGAGTAGATTGAGAATAAACAATAGTTGGTTTCAGAAACAGCTAAGTCACAAACTAACAAGATATAGCTGGAACGGAGAATCTTGATCGATTATATCATATCAGACTATGAAGCAGGGAAGATCATCTGTGATGTTCGAGTTATACCTAGTGAAAGTCTAGACAGTGACCACAGATTGCTCCTTGCAACAATTAAAAACATTGCAGTTCATAAACCTCAGAAATGCAGGAAACCAAAACTTAGGACATGGGAATTAAAGAAGACAGAGAAACAAATAGAGTACATGAAGAATGTGGGCAATAAGTTACCATCAGACTCGTTACAGGAAGGAAATGTTGAATGGACTAGATTTAAAGAAAGTATTGTCGGAGCTGCTGTAGAAGTATGTGGCAAGACTAGCAACAAAATAAAGGCAAAAGAAACCCCTTGGTGGAACGATAGGGTGAAGAAAGCCGTAAAAGAGAAGAATGAATCCAGGAAAGCCAGAGATAAAGAAATGCAAAAAGGAAGTGGAAGAAATGAATCCAGTGTGAATGAATTACAGCAGAAATACAGAGATCTGAAGCTACAAGTTAAAAGAATTGTGGCCGAAGAAAAACATAAAACTTGGACTGATTTCACAGATAAACTGGAACAGGACAGCAAAGCCAACTCTAAACTACTGTACCGAACAATAAGAAATATAAGAAGAGACTTTGAATACATAACAGCAATAGAGAAACCAGATGGCAACATAGTCAGGGAAGAGACAGAAATAAGAAAGGTCATGAAATCTTATTTCGAAAAATTATACAGCAGTACAGGAGTAGACCCCAACGATGGAACCACAAAGGTCAGTTTATGCTGTAATGATGAGCTTGATCAAGAGAATCCACCAACATGGAAGGAAGTAGAAACAGCCCTTAATAGTATGCCCAAAGAAAAATCGACAGGATTTGATGAAGTCAGTGCGGACAAGATCAAAGCAGCTGGTCCACTAGGAATACAGTGGCTTCATAGAGTAATAGGTGCAATATGGAAGGATGGAAAAGTTCCAGATGATTGGAAAAAAGGAATAATAGTACCTCTCTTCAAAAAAGGAAGCCGGAAGAAATGTGGCAATTATAGAGGGATCACTTTATTGTCTCATGGCCTGAAAATTTTTGAAAAAATACTTGAGAAAAGGCTAAGGAAAATAATAGAACCGCAACTGCAGGAAGAGCAGTATGGATTCAGACAACACCGTGCAACTATAGATCTCATATTTTCCCTCAGAATGCTGCTAGAAAAGCACTGGGAGAAGGGTAGAGACCTAACACTTGTATTTTTAGATCTTGAAAAAGCATTTGATAACGTCCCAAGAAAGACTATATGGGAATGCCTAAGAAAGAAAAACGTCCCCGCGGGGATAATCCAGAAAGTTAAAATGCTTTACGAAGGTTGCCACAGTTGCGTTCAGATAGGAAATGGTAATTCTGACTGGTTCCAAACAACTAAAGGAGTTCAACAGGGCAGTGCCCTCTCGCCATTAATTTTTATCACTGTAATGGACGAAGTTATGAAAGGAATAAGGCATAACAACAACACAGAAATCAGCGCATTTGCATTTGCAGATGATTTAGTAATTTGGGGTAATACAGAGAAAGAAGTACAGGGCATTTGCAGATGATGTAGTAATTTGGGGTAATACAGAGAAAGAAGTACAGGAGAGGTTGGCCACCTGGAATAACTGTCTAAAAGCACGCGGATTAACAATAAACAAATCAAAAACGGTAGCGATGTCAGTCAACAGACAGAACAAGAAAGGAGAAATAAGGCTTGAAGGTACACAGCTTGAAACAGTAGACCAGTTTAACTATCTTGGGTGCATTATTTCAAGCAATAACAGGATACAGCATGAGATCAATAGCCGAACCCAAAAAGCAACCCAGTTCTACCATCAAGTTCGGAACCTACTCTGGAACGAACAAGTCCCCTTGAGATCAAAACAGACGCTTTTTCAATCATACTTTACCCCCATAATAACATATGGCCTAGAAACCTGCACAACAACCAGACAGATAGACAGCAAACTACAAGCTGCAGAAATGAAGTTTCTACGAACAATGGTACAAAAAACTAGGAGGGATAGGGTAAGAAATGAACAAATTAGGGAAGAAGCTGGAGTGTACCCAACTTTGAAAGAAAAAGTGACAAGGGCCCGTTTGAGATGGTTTGGCCATGTCAAGCGAATGGACGAGGGAAGGATAGCAAAACAAAGACTACACACAGATGTGGTTGGTAGAAGGCCAGTAGGAAGACCAAGGAAGAGATGGCTAGACCAGGTGAAGGAGGACATAGGAACAGGGGAGTTAGCTGGGATAGAATCCTGAAAGAAGAATGGTACATGGACAGTCGCAAGTGGAGGGCGCTCGTAAACTACACCCGGGCAACTGGAGTAGAAGACAGATGATGATGATGAAAATGTAAAATCTTAGTTTGAAGTACCGGTTTGGTGACCCATCATCCCAGGCAGGCCGGTAACACCTATACTACTCAGGCAGATAGGTCACTTAGCCGTAATTTTGAAGTTATAGTGATGTTAAGTATTCATATGCGGTAATGTAGCAGGAGACTGGAACGGCTTAGGCTATTCTAACTTTAATTAGTTCCCATTTCTGGGTTTTTCAATTTTGAGTCCGAATAGTTGGTTTGAAAGTTGTACAACAGTAAGGAGAGTATGTTTTGTATAGGTTTTAATTGGTATTATGGTTTATGTCGAGCTGAGGAGTGAATTTGGTTTGGCTTAAAGTGTAGTTTTTGATCTGTTCCGTTTGCTTATGACAAGTTCAAATGGAGACTCCAGCTTTGTTAAATATCTGCATTTTAAATATTTAATTAAATATATTGATAAAGAGGATGCCTCCATTTTAACTTGCCTGTGGCAAGAGATTAATAAATTAATATTCTTGCCTTTGAACAGCAAGTATGTAGGTCAATATTTGCAATATTGAAGTATGATTTGAGCATCCCAAGTAACGCTTCTTTGAACCCATAACTTCATGCAAATTCAGGGTTGCTTGATTCAATTTATTATCAGGGAGTCGTCCTTTGTGTTATGATATATATATTGTGAAATTAATAAAAACATCGATACCGCTAGGCTCCCAAGTACAGGCTTCATATAGGCCTATGTAACAGCAGACAGTAAATTAACTGTCTACGTGTGGGTAATACTTTTAACTGGTAGTAATTAGGCAATGCATTTAAATTGATTATAAAAATATTTCTATCAATGAAAGAAAATGTGTAGTATTTTGCCATCATAAATTAGAAGCCATAACAAATGCACACCCAATTACTTCACGTCACTATCTCGCCGCCATATTGCAAACAGCTGACCGCAAGCTCCTCCCCCGTTTCGGACGTCGATAGCTGTTCTAAACAGTGTCACTGTATTAAGTCCGAACCACTGGCTTAAGTTCTTTAGCCAGGATATTCGTTTGTGCCCTGGACCCCTAATGCCATCAATCTTCCCTTGGATAATTAATTGCAAGAGGTGGTATTTGTTATTGCGCATGAAATGACTAAAGTATTCTAGTTTTCTCCTTTTGATGATACTGAGAATTTCCAAGTCTTTGTTCATACGCCGCAGTACTTCCACATTTGTAACTTTAGCTGCCCATGATATCCTTAAAATCCTGCAATACGTCCACATTTCAAATGCTATCAGTTCCTTACTTAAAACCTCAGTAAGTGTCCATGATTCAACTCCATAGAGCAGGACACTAAACACGTAGCATCGAAGCAGTCGGGCGCGTAATGACAGACTTAAACCACGGCTGGTCAAAACTTTTCTCATTTTCATGAAAGAACTTCTGGCCTGCTCAATTCTACAGCGAATTTCTTGACTTAAGTCCCAGTCATCATTGATTTGACATCCTAAGTATTTATATGATGAAACCCTTTCAATTCTTTCATTACCAAGTGTAACAATGCCCTGAATTTCATCTTTCTTTCTACTAACAACCATCCACTTTGTTTTTTTTACATTTAAATGTAATCCCATGGCATTACTTTCTTCAGAAACAGAATTCAGTAGTGTTTGTGGATCATCCATACTTGTTGCAAGGATGACAGTTTCATCAGCATATCGGATGTTATTAACGATAGATCCATTTACCACTACTCCTTGAGACTTTCCATCAAGAGCATCTTGGAAAATCTTTTCAGAATAGATGTTGAAGAGAGTGGAGAAAGAATGCAACCTTGGTGAACTCCCTTCATTATTGATACTTCTTCAGACAGCTGACCATCAACACGTACAGCAGCACGTTGATTCCAGTACAGATTTCCAATTAATCGGATATCACGTCCATCTAGTCCCAGGTCACATAAAATGTTCATCAGTTTATCGTGTTGAACAGTATTTGCATTACTCACAGTAAAACTCTCATTGCTCTCTGGCTTTCTTTTCGAACCACTACTTGATGTACCAATGTCTTGTTTGGTAGAGGAGGAAATGATCCCAGAATCACTATTTACAACATGCAATAGTACTAGATTTACCTTTGCTGAACTTTCTATTTCTGCCCATAGTAACACAAAGGAACACAGTAATATAATGTAACAATTTCATAGAAAGTGAAGTGACAGAGGGAAAATTCATTCATTTATTTATACTAGGCTGTGGAATATACCCCACTGTTATTAACTTTTATAGTTATTGTCATTTAATTTACTTATACGAGACCATGGAATATAATATAATTGAACCTCCCCGGAATAAGGATGAAACCAACAAATATTTGGAAAGTGAAATTTCAGTGGAAATACGGTGTATCATCACACCTACATTCTCCTGACAAATCACTGATTTGTTGGTTACATCCATATTCCGGGGAGGTCATCTATTGTTGTTAACATTTACAGTAATTTTCATTTGATACTATAGAATATAGTAAAAGTGCTGTTAACTTTTACAGTATTTTCCATTTAATTTATACAAGAATTAACCTCAATTTTTATAGTTATTGTCATATAACTATGACATGGGAAAAATTAGAGGAACTTGGCATCCCATCGAAATACATCCGTCTAATCGCAGCCTGCTACTCCCAGTCAACCTGTAAAGTACGGTTTGGCAATCAACTATCACCACCTTTCACTATCCAAAATGGATTGAGACAAGGAAATCCATTGGCGCCAATATTATTCAACTTGGCCTTGGAAAAAGTAAGCCGTGACACTTGCCGAATCAGAGAAATGGAGATCGTGGAAGCAGATACAATTCTAGCATTTGCTGACGATGTTGTGATCCTTGGTGACACTCTAGAGCAAATGTGCGCTGATACTTCCCGATTCCTCCAAAATGCAGAGAAAATTGGGCTGGAGGTGAACGTGGACAAGACTAAATATCTTGGAGTATCACGTCGTCGCGTTCTCCCTCCTTACATTGTTGTAGACGGACATACCTTCGAACGAGTTGAAGAGTTCAAGTACCTGGGCTCAATATTAACCAACAAATGTGAAGTGACGAACGAAGTACATCAACGCATAACAAGTGCTAATCGCGTGTTCTTTAGTCTGAACAATATCTTCAAATCTTGTCTGATATCTCAGAAGAACAAAGTCCATCTGTACACGACACTGGTGAGACCATCACTTTCATACGGTTGTGAAACTTGGGCGACATCAGCAACGACAGAAGATTCAATATTTTCTTTTAAAAGAAAGGTACTTCGAAAGATATATGGACCAGTCTACAATAACATGGAAGGAAAATGGGAGAGAAGAAAGAAGACCTGTACCAGAGGTTTGGAAAGCCACACATTGGACGGATAATGGGACAGAGGCGACTACAATGGTTTGGACACATCTTACGAGTGGAGGGATCCCTTCCTAAGAGAGTCCTCCACTCTCAACCCACGGGAAAACGCCCGAGAGGACGCCCGAGAGGACGATGGAAGGATCGAGTGACGACGATCCTTCAAGAAGTGGAACCGACAGCTGTGGAGGATGATACTAGAGACCGGAAAAGATGGAGTGCCATCTGTAGCAAATACCTCCTCTCATGATTTACTGACTTTCCTTTTATTGGATCCTTTTTGTTTTTTGTAATATTTTTCCCTTTGTAATAATTTTTTGGTTTTTGTAATATTTGTAATATTTATCTTTTCCTTTTGTTATTCTGCTGTAGGCCTCAATGGCCTGTTTAATGCAATAAATGATGATGATGATTGTCATATATTTACACAAGACAGTGGAATATACCTCAAATGTCATTAACTTTTACAGTTAGTCATATTTATATAAGCCTATGTGTTGCTAAATTTTTTAGTAATTTTTGTTAATATTTTTATGTAAGACTATGGAATATAGTCTAATTGTTATTAACTTTTATAGTAATTTCATTAATTTACAACATGTCTAACACTTTTGTGGTGATAAAAGTTCAGTATAATATTTGGTATAACAAGGCATACATTGCTATAATGTGAACCATTCTTATTAAATCCGTATTGAGTTACAAATGGATAAATCAGAAATGATCAATATACTTTTCCGCTCTGTCAACACTTATTTGTTTAAAAAACTAGTACATGTTTCGAAACACAAGGTTTCTTCTTCAGCTAGTTAAAACATACGATAAACAAGCATTTAGACATAAAATAGCATTGGTAAAAACTCATACTCCTTACATATGAAAGGTCTATTTTGATATTCCAGTTCTGGCACTACTGAGCCCTACCATGTTATTCTGGTCACCATGGTACAGTATGTGGACTTCGCTACATAACTTTTGTGAATGTAGAGTCTGCACTAGCACATGTACTTATTGTTGGGGATAATCCTGGGTGGGAGGCAGATGTGGTCTTGGCATTTGTAAGGATTTACGTGGGAACCTATGTAACCATTTCCAAGATGGTCAGGCTGTGATTTGAACCGATCTTTCCTCAGTTGTCCTTAAGAAGCTATGGGCACCTTATCACAGCCTTCAGACTAGTATTTTGATTCTTCGAAGAGTCGGGAATCAAACCCAGAATCATTGGGACAGGCGTTAGTCTTGTGTAGTTCGCGAACGAACTAGTTCGGAAGAGCGGGTCCCACAGACAAACAACCGAACTAGTTCCCAGATCCCTCGCTTGTTAGTTCGTTCGATCTTTTTCCGCTGACCGACTTGTAACAGCGCGAGAGCGCGGGTCTGCCGTAGCTCGTCAGCTTGCCACGTCACCACTCATTGCACAATCACACGCGCTTTGCTTCGTTCAGTCAGTTCAGTTGATTGAGTGTATCTATTGTTAGTGGCAAGATTGTCAAGTTTTGGCGCAGCGAATGTTCAATGTTGGTTTATAATAATAACAGTATAACACACTACTAGATTTGTAATGTAATACAGTGGCGGTTCATAAATTGAAGTTACTGATAGTTGACTGATTTAGATGTGGGGATAATCCCACAGATTTATTTAACTTAGTCATTTTGGATTATTTGAAAATATGTCCAATTATTTAGAAAATAGGCGGACTGGATTAACATTACTATTTTAATGAACAGGTTGATATTTATATTTGTCAATACATGGTGATACAACTACTTTTTACCTGTTTTTAAGAAATTAACATTATGATGATGATTCACAAAGAAAAGCGAACTTCTATGGACAAAAACTCTGAACTAAAAAAAAAAACCTATTCCTCCCATTTATGCCGTAAAGATAATGTTCCCAACGGTTTCAGAGCAGCCAAATGATGAATATCACGAAGCAAGTACGGTAAGAAATGAAACGAAACTTGCGTGGGGGGGGGGTGTACGTCTTATCATCACCTAGAGACAAATAGAAAATAGAATCGGATGGTGACGCGGCGATATACGCGAATAATGATAATAATAATTGTTGTTTTAAGTGGCCTAACATCTAGGTTATCGGCCCCACGCGAGAAAAAATAAAGAGAATAATAAGTGTATGCTTCTACGAACACATCGTCTATACTGTTATTCCTTTAGGTATGGTACCGGTATTTCACTAATGATAAACAAATGACGACTTTTGACTTTAGAAACAATAGAAAGAGAATGTTTCTCAGAAGGAAAGACATTGACCCTAATTAAAAGGATGGCCAACAATAGAGTGAGATGGAAGAAGTTTGTAGCTACCCTATGTTCCTACAAGGAATAAAAGCAAATAAGGAAGGAATAAGGAATTTCGCTATTGTTTCAACACTCAAATTTTTTTATTTTTTATCTTCGAATATTAAAATGTAAAACACATTACTACACACGCAACATGTCAATATCTAATACACGAACTGCACGTGAAGCGACCATAGTAACTGTTACAGTAGCCTGCTTGAAACGAGAGCAATGTGAATGAGCAATCACTGGTGACGAGTAATAAGAGTGGTGACAGACTGCTATAACAAGCAAGGAGCGCGTGCAGTGGCAGTAGCAAGGCGAGCGAACGATCTGTCTTCGAGATGGGAACTAACGAACTAAAAGAGCGAACTAGTTCGCTAAGGAGCTGCGAACTAAACTGATCGCTCCCAGCCGCGAACTATTACGCGCAAGACTAACAGGCGTTTCAATCGTTCATGCAGCATGTGTAAGACAAGGGTACAAGCAACAAAAACCTCATACTCACCTTATGCAGCATAATAGCAAGGAAGACAATCATCTCCACGTCTGCATGAGCTGTAGTAGCAGCAGCACCCAGAGCGACGCCATCAGCTGATCACAGGACAAAACAGTTAGCTAGAGCAAGTCATAAAATAGAATTCACTATATTATGAGACACTTTTGACAAAAAGTTAGGAATCTATAGCTATCGCTGCTAAATGAAATCAATAAATCAATGATTTAACAGCTCATCATGTAATGTTTTCTTCGCCCCAAGTTGGTAGCGACAAATGTAATGTATTTGCTTCACTCCGCGTTGAGCGTACAAATGTTATGTTTTCTACTTGGGCGGACTATTCGCCAGAAAATACTACTGCTAAGTTTGATCTATGTTGGGCGCCAAGCCGGATACACTGTGTTCCAAGCTAAATTTATATATTTAATATCGACCCCTAGCGTGAGTAGAACATATGAGAAACTCTTAATGACTAGGCCGTGGGATGATTGGATCATCAACCCAGACAACATTTGATTGTGGAGAAGGATGTGGTATTATAACTATTGCTACCTACTGGAATCAAAGAATCTACTTTGTAATAATTGAATTTAATACACTTAGAAAATATGATAGCATCTTGAATAAAATTAACACTGTTAACGGAGCATACTACTTTAACCATTGCCACAAACAAAATTACTTAATACGCCGGTCGGGAGAATAACGTGAATTTAACTTATTTCCAAATTTATGCTTAAAGAATTTATATTGGCCCTATCGAAAAACAGAGAGTGTGTGTCGTAGATTACTTGTGCTTACCAACAGAAACATTGTCTCGCCACATGCTTGAAGTCTCGTTGCGTCTGATGTTCTGCATTGGAGTTGACGGCGTCAGGTTCTTCCTCGTAGATCAAAAGTAATCGTTACTGCTTGTGGTGGAGTATAGTCCATGAACCACAACACGTCGCCTGCCTTAGCACTGCAAGACGCGTGGAACCCATGATCTGATGTGATCAGCGGAGTTAGCGTGAATAAATTGTCCCACTTGGGACTAACGAACAAAGTACGCGCTTACTGCTCCAAGCGTAAAGTCTTAATGAATGTCCCCTCTCAACCAGCGCATTCACTATATGGACTTCCAGCTTCTCCCACCAGAGTCTCGTTTAGCACCGCGGCCTCGCTGCTTCGACCAATCCGCGTGCGTCACGTATCTCGCCACGTGCTTGACCTACGTTGCTTCTTCTTCCTTGATTGGCTGGTCACCTCACGTGGCTCTTCGCGCCATGAAGTTCCTTCCCCCTGACAGGACCCGTCTCTGTATATTTCAGTTTTACCGGGCAAGACGTAAATCATAGCACGTTTTCTTGGTTTGAAGTGTTCCCTCGGATTTCGTAATTCTATTGTACTCCAGTCTATTCTTGTATTGAAATACCCAGTGAGTCACACACCACACTCTCTAGCCCTAATGAATAAAACCCCGTCTTTACGTATGAAATGATTTGCCGTGCAATTTATATATTGGAATCATCCAATATAGATACGGATTTCTACTAGTAGAAATCCTATCTGTAATCTTCCAAATTTAAAAGCTCCAAAAAAATGACGTAATAAAAATTAATAATAATAATAATAATAACATGAAATATAAAATTGAATAAACTGAAATAATTTAACTTGGCCGGATTATTGCCGCGTTTAACAAATATGATGTAGTCCTACTAACTTGTGTTATTGGCATAAAACCCCCCTAGAAAAACATGTTACATTCGCCTCGAATGATCATGTGCTTTACCATGCATATGGGACAGCACTTGATGATTCCAGACACGTTAGAAAAAACCCTCCAAAATACAACTTACACAAATGAAATGACCCTTTACACATATAAACACATATAAACGCTCAATCATGCGCTTTGCGCTAATGTTCGTCTCGTTATGACGTGTTCTTGTTTTGTCACTTCATAATGTTACGTGCCACCCCTAGTGGCACTTTTGTTAACTGGATTACGGTGGGTAGGAAGCACAACACCAATTACTGCTTAAAGAAATAATTAACTTTATTGCGGCCAGAAAATTACACTACTCATCAGCGAACACAAGCAATTGGAACCTTACTCCAGTTTCCTCAAGTCTCTTCCTTGAGCGCTCTTGGCCCCTTTCACTTGTCAACAGACCACAGAAGTTAATCCGTCCTAATGAGTCCGGTGGCCTTGACAGAAGCTACTTGCACCTCTTCCTCAGGTACAACAAATACAGTTACTTACGAGCTCTTGCTGCACGCTGTTCACAAGCTGGGAGAAACAATGTCACTGGATTTCGTAACCACCATATCTCCGACACTCAGTGAAAGCACACTCACTCAAAACACAGGCAGTCCCCTGTATGTTTCTCTCTTCCCCACTCCACTAGGGGTTACGCAAGTCACCACACTTCTGTCGCTCACGATAAACGCTCGCACTAGCTCGTAAAACACAACAACAACCACTGCTTCACGGGTCACTCTTATATAGCAGGCCGGTGACTCAATAAATGCTTCTACATCCATCCAGGGTCCACGGCTTCTCGAGGTTTCCATTGCTGGTCCAGTCACGAATATTCTGGACTATCCCTTTGTCCTAGTAGCCCTGTTGCATAATGCGCGCGCAATACAGGAGGCAGGGCACAGCCCAGCCCTGGGGCAGTTGTGACTCATGCGGAGAGTGACGACACAAACTCTCAGCCGTAACACCACCCCCTTCCTAAAAAGGCTGATCGTCCCGATCAATCATTGGTCCGTCTGTGTCCCTCCGTAGGCTGCCAGGCGATCTCGATGCACGATCTTCATCTTCGCCCTCGGGCTCCGCTGGATCCTGTAGACGACATCATTGATCCGTTTCACGACTCGGTACGGGCCCTCCCAGGACTTCTGCAGTTTGGGTGACAGGCCTTTCTTCCGTAATGGGTTGAAGAGCCAGACCAGGTCGTCCTCGTGGAATCCTCCGGCATCCGCCTGCTGGTCGTATCGGGTCTTCATTCGGTCGGTCTCCATCCGCAGTTTCCTCCTCGCGAACGCGTGCACGTCCTCCAGTTGGTCGACCAGTTCTTGACAATACTGGCTTACCGGGATCGGATCATTCCCAGGTCGGCCGAAGGCAAGATCGACGGGTAGACGGGAGAGCTCCCTCCCAAACATGGCCCGGGCTGTTGTGCACCCGGTGGCTTCATGCACGGCGGCGCGGTAGGCCAGGAGAAATAGTGGAAGATGCTTGTCCCAATCCCTCTGGTGCTCGCTGACAACTATTCGGAGATGGTTCTCGATAGTGCGATTGAATCGCTCTACCATCCCGTCGGACTGACGGTGTAGCGGCGTTGTCCTTGTCTTCCGGATTCCCACCAGCTGGCATAGGTTCTGGAACACCTGCGACTCGAAGTTCCTCCCTTGGTCGGAGTGCAGCTCCAGTGGTACTCCGTACCGGCTGACGAATTCCTTCACCAGGGTCTCTGCGATCGTCGCGGCTTCTTGGTTAGGGAGCGCATACGCCTCCGGCCATTTGGTAAAGTAGTCGCTGACGACTAATATGTAGTGGTTCCCTGCCTCGCTTAACGGGAATGGTCCAGCAACATCGATGGCCACTCTCTCCATGGGGCCGCCCACGTTGTAGGTCTTCAGTGGACCCCGTCGTCTTCGTCCTGGGCCCTTGCTGGCTGCGCAATCGTGGCACCTTGCGCAGTGGTTCTCCACGTCTGTTCGGCATCCGATCCAGTAGAACCGCTCTCTCAGCTTCTCCAGGGTCTTCTTTATCCCTAGGTGTCCACCAGATGATCCTCCATGGACTTCCTTCAGGACTTCCTCCGTCATAGCCTTTGGAACGACGACTTGTTCCCGAGATGTCTTCCCGTCGGTGCTCTCCCAGGCGCGGCAAATGAGGCCATCCCTTACAATCAGCGAGTCCCACTGCGCCCAGTAGGACTTAAACTTGGGGCTGCAGTCACTCACAATGTTCCACCCGGGTCTGGGGACACAGGCCCTCTTCCATTCGGCTATCAGTCCCAGGTCATCATCTTCTGCTTGTGCTCGCGTGAAAGATTCGCGGCTCCAGTTCCCTTGAAGTTCCACAGTAGTCCTCCGGCACTGCATCCCGGTGTTCTCCTCCCTCCTAGTACAGAAGGTGCAGTCTTCGGGGCACGGTCTTCGTGACAGGGCGTCGGCGTTAGAATGCAGTTGGCCTTTCCTGTGCTGAATCTCAAAGTTGTACTGTTGAAGCCTCTCTAACCATCGCGCGAGTTGACCCTCGGGCTGCTTGAAGTTCAGGAGCCACCGCAGGGATGCATGGTCGGTCCTGATGAGAAATTCTTGCCCGTACAGGTACTTGTGGAAGTGTTCAATGGTCTTCACGATGGCGAGCAGCTCCTTCCTGGTGACGCAACTCTCTCCTCACCGTCCACTACTTGCGACAGGATCCCCCCTATGCCAAAGTTGCTGGCATCGGTATCGACGATGAACCTTGTTCCAGGTCTGGGGTAGGCCAGAATAGGCGCGGTGCACAGAGCCTGCTTGAGTTGCTCGAAGGCATTGTGGCATTCTGCTGTCCACGTGAAGAGTTGGTCCTTCTCAGTCAGTCGATGTAAAGGTTTGGCGATGTCGGCGAATCCTCTCACGAAGCGACGGTAATAAGTGCAGAGTCCCAGGAAGCTTCGTAGTTGGGACTTGTCCTTCGGAACTGGCCACTCCCTCACAGCTGCGGTCTTCTCTGGGTCGGTGCGCACCCCTTCCTCGGAGACGATATGCCCAAGGTACTGGACCCGCTTCTGGAAGAGCTGACACTTCTTGGGGCTCAACTTCAGCTGGGCAGCCCGTAGCTTCAACAAGATCTCCTTCAGGTTGCTGTAGTGCTCCTCGAAGCTTCTCCCCAGAACGATGACATCGTCTAGGTAGACCAGGCAGGTCTTCCAGTGTAGTCCCCTCAGAATGGACTCCATTAGCCTTTCGAAGGTCGCAGGGGCGTTGCACAGACCGAATGGCATGACGGTGAACTGCTAGAGCCCGCTGCCCACAGGGAACGCCGTTTTCTCGCGGTCCTTAGGGTGGACCTCCACCTGCCAGTAGCCACTCTTCAAATCCAAGGTGGAGAACCATCTTGACCCTGATATGGTGTCCAGCGTGTCGTCGATCCGGGGTAGAGGGTAGCTGTACTTCTTCGTGACATCGTTCACCCGCCTGTAGTCCACGCAGAACCTGGTGGAACCGTCCTTCTTCTTCACAAGCACGACCGGAGAACTCCAAGAACTATGTGATGGCTCGATCACCCCTTGATCCTTCATCTCTTCAACCATCCGGTCGACTTCGGCTTGCTTGGCGAGCGGGACACGTCGGAATGGGGCCCTAATCGGTGCGCTGTCCCCAACGTCGATTCTGTGCTGGACCAAGCTTGTCCTGCTGAAGTCTTTGCTTCCCACGGAGAAGACATCCTGGAATTCGTGTAGCAGGTCCCGAAGTTGGCGTGATTGTTCCTCGTCTAAATGGTCCTGGGATCCTTGGTACAGCTTCTGTAGTTCTTCTGGCAGTGTGAGTCTTCTTCGGTTGTCCGTCTGCAGGTGTCCGTCTGTCGTATCTGTGATGCGGGCAATCCAGGTAACGGGCTCGCAGACTCCTAGGTTGGTGTCCAGATGAACCGTAATGTCGTAGTCGTTCAGGTTGGACAGGCGGACGTACGGCCGAGACGTCGTGTTGATGAGAGTCTTGGCAACTAGCAATCCTTTTGTCTGGATGTTCTCATATTTTGGCTCGATGACAGCCGCCACTCCCTCAGCAGCTCCGTCGACAATTACGGCAGCGCTGACCTCCGTCCTGGCGGGAACGATGACGTCTTCTCTCAGCCTTACTCGCCGTGCAGTGATGGACTCGTGCGCAGGTTGCAAAGCAAGTTCCTCACCTCCGAAGTGCAGAGTGTTGGTACTCAGATCCAAGATGAAGTTGTTCTGGTCCAGGAAGTCCAGTCCGTTGATCACTTCATTTGATACGTCAGCCACAAGCACTGGATGCTTTATCGCCCGTCGACCAATGACGAACTCCAGTGATGCTTCGCCGTGTACCGGTGCGGTCTCTCAGGTCGCGGTTATTAGCTGGAGGTTCCTTTGTGTGGGTTGCACTCTCCACTTCGGGATCACGGTGGGACTGACGATGGTCCTCGATGCTCCCGTGTCGATTAGCATGGGCCAGCTCTCTCCGTTGATGACTCCGTCGACCATCAGGCTGCTATTATCGCTCCGTAACTGCGTCACACGAACTTGGACTGCCGGGGCTTGACGCATGTCACAAGCCAACCTTTGCCCCCCTAGGCTGGCTGATACTTGCTTTCCTGGGCCGCGCGGTTTCCCTACGACTGACTGTCCCGACGGAAACCCTTGGCGGCGGCGATTACCGCAGTCCTTGCTCAGGTGGCCTCTCTTACGGCAGGTCCAGCAGGTCGGTAGTCCTCTTCCGGGCCGCCTCTCCGGATGTCCTTCGGCTACGTTTTTGTTGGTGGTACTGCGATTCTTGAAGAAACGGCTTAGCGCCTCCATCAATTCGTCGGCCAGGGGCTTGGTCTCGTTGGTTTTTACTGGTTCGTCGATGTCCACTTGACGCACCCGCGCGTGCATTCTGGATGCCTGTTTTGCCGTCTCGAACTCAAGTGCGTGGCTCAGCGCATCTGCCAGGGTCTTATTGCGCGCGAGACGCAGCGCCTGTTGAGTGTCCGAGTTCTGTAGCCCGTCGGTGAAAGTCTGCGTCGCTATCTGCTCCAGAAAGTCGGCCGGCGCTGTTGGGTAGGCGAGCCTTACGAGGCGTGAGATGTCCATCTCGAACTTGTGCCACTCCAAAGACTGGCACACGTTTCTGCCCCTGCCCGCGGCTCCCCGGGCGGCCTTTTCTACGTGACTTGTGTTTCACTCATTTTGAATGTCCCGCCGCTGACGATGTCCTCCCCTCTCCCCGACAAATGAACTGTTCCGGCTCTACAAATGAACTGTTCCGCCTGGACGTGTGAACTATTCCGGGCTGCCTAAACTACGTCTTGGTCCTTCTCTGACGCTATTGGCCCGGCCGGTTCAAATGAACCAATGGTGCGATCCCGCGCGCAATGACTTGCACATTGAATAAGCCTGGCCCGGCCTGCCAACTGAATTGTCCTTCTGGTTGGGCCAGCGAGGTGTTATCCGTGACTCTGAGGACCTACTGCAGTTGGTAGTGTCTACTTCCCAAATTCTCCGTAAGGCGCGCGCGACTGCTGTCGCCCATCAGGTGGCGTGCTCCATTGCGCGTCTCTCCCCCAGTAGCTCCAGAACTATGCACCGCATAGGAGTGTTTTCGTCCGAGCTCTTCGAGCCCGGCATTTTACACAGGCCATGTGGCCTGCCATCGAAAATAAGGTAAAGCGTCTGATCTTATTCTGCAATAAACCTTGTGAATTCCATTGCTATATAAGTGATTCTCAACTCACAGTGTCGGCGTGAGAAATGCAAATCGATTCAAGATTAAATTGACTTATCCACCTAAACATTTTGAACTAGTATGAACTGCAAGGCACATAGCCAATGGCGGCTTGCCTTTTCAGACAGGTTTCCTTTTATCGAACTGCATCGATACAATTCTTAGGCCGTGTGCGCTATAATTTAGTTAATTATGATTGTTTAGTTCTTGTTTTATATTCTGGATGTTATATTTTGGAGGGCAAATTATGATAGGAGGACAATGGGCGCTATTACCCCCACTCCCTACCTCTACTCCTACACTCTGCTCGCTCAGCTCGACAGACTTCGACAGGGCCTGCCAACCTGAGAGAAACTTACCAACGGCGGCCTCGAGACATCCTTTGCGGGACTTGATGGCCTTGCCTCGGTGGCCGGAGTTGACGACACACTCGGGGGACCCCCTCAGATGTACAAGAGAGGCAGCATGTCGCTTTTATCCACTAGGTGAAAAGTGGAAGACTTACCTGGTGAGGTCTCATTCCACCGCAGCTGTCTTGTGGGTGGGGATTGAAAATTAAAGGGAAAATGAAGCCGAAATCAATACAATAAAGGGGTCTGTATTTAAAAAAAATAGGAACAATTGGAGGTTACAGACTAGTATTACATGAAAAATTTGTCACTTGAGAGGATGGTAAATGTCTTTGACGGCACATGGCACGACACACCACGTCACATGTTTATGACTAACAACTTGAGTAATGAACAGGTACACAGAAAGGTAAAATCTTACAATTACGAAAGATCCCTAGTCAAATAATATTACGAGCCACGGCAAAAGGTTGTGCAATACCAACATAATTTTTTACAAGTTACACCCGGAATGGAAATAAGTTACCATCATACATATCAACACGTCCGGAATTACGTAAGAGGAAAATAAATCTAAATCAAAAGAAACTACATTGCAAATGACTAACTCCTGGAAAACGGAGCGGACAGGCTCACACTACCTTCACGGGACCTGACGCGAACTCGACTCTACTCTTAAAAATGGCGGACGCTAACGGTACACCAGGGTACGGTTGCACCACAGGGCGCTACTCCCAAATTTTGGGATTTGAACCAATCCCAGAGGTGAAACAGAAATACAAGGTATGGGAAATGCAAAAATGAAACGCACTTGGGACGTAAAGGAGGAAAACCAAGACAAGAGCGTCACGTAAAGTACAACCACCACGTGGACATGAGGTGATGCAACTACCAGGAACAGGGCCCCTTAAAACTAACATAATAAAATACTACATGACTGTAATTGGGAAAATTCCAGGAAGCGTGATCATTAGGGAAACAGAATGAATAAATTTGGAATCCAAATTAGGGACGCGCACGGTTACACAACACAGGAAAACTTGCCCGAAAAACATGAAAATTCCCCACACTGCGAACAACTTCCGAAGAAAGAAAATTGAATAAACAATTCCACTTACAGTAGGGAACATCAACCCATAGATCGGCCGACCACCAACTAGTGCGTCGTGCCATTACCACGAGGCCAATAACAACACGAAATTTACACACGAGGAAAACCGAAACACAAATCAAAATATTGCCACTGACCAGTTAAAACGAAAATATCACGCTTCCCAGAATACCCCCAAAATACAACTGCATTATTCAACTAATAAATTGAACTATAACTAAAGCCACCGGACTTGGTGACTGGTACCTGTCTTTTCGACCTCGGGGGATCCGATACCCCCCGAAGTGACTGTCCTTCTTGATGGCCAACAGGTAAGAGAAGGCTTACCCACGCTAAACTCAGTACATATATCATACACCAAGATTTGTGACAAAGCAAGTTGTTGTCGCCACACACGCACACACGATTTCCCTGACTTTCTTGAACGTAGTTCATAAGACACTTCGGTGTTCGCTTCCGTGAGAGTTGGCATCCCTGGACGATCGCCATACGCACGTCACTTGTCATCTACGGCTGTCGATACATCGGGTGAATGTTTAGAGTTGGGAACAATCGATACAGGCAATGTTGACATATTTTAAATATGCAAATCCAATGTTTATTTTGAGGTTAGGGAACACATTAATTCCAGAACTAGTGCACATCAGGTCGAGAGTGTACCTCGCGTGTTTGGACTGCGAGAGTGATGTTGCAGACATGAAGATTCATTTCACAAGGTCTTCACAGGTCGAAATTGCGACAGTCAGCCCAGGCCATAATTTTCTTCAGATTTCTGGGTAAGTGAAGGAATTTATGAGGCGTTCGCCTCAACAGGAGAAACCGGGACGGGTGAAATTTGGCAGGAAGGAATATCTTAGGTTAGGTATATTTTCATGTCAGCTCAGTGGCGTAAAATAAGTCACATCCTCGGCCCCCCAAAGCAAACTGCGGGGTAGACAGCATTTGCGTAATGTTGACGTGACAGATTAGGAGAGGATCACCTCTTATGTACGGCTGCAGATTTACATATGTCCCAACATGTTTGAAGGAATTTTGGGCATAACTTCATTGAATGGCAGGCAGAATGTTCAAGGTTTGATTTCACACAGCGACAAGCTGAGTGGATGGCACTGTCTCGGTGATAGTTCCGCTCCTCATGTTAGCTGGAAGGGTCTAGGTAGAAATGTCCTGATGACCCAGTTACAGATGGAGAACGGGCGATGACGAGCCCAGGTCCCCGCCAGCAGTTTCCCAGTTACGCCACCATCCACATGTCCACCAGGGTATCTTGGACGCCCCGAACTGCACAGGATCCCGCGGAGAAACAGCACAGTCCGATACATCCTCAGGGAGCTCCACTTCCAACGGGCCAAGCACTGAAATGCTAAGCACACGAGTAGCAGGACATACCGAGAGAGAGACAGATAGTTCATGGTGCGACAACTAGTTGACAGAAGCGCAGTTAAGTTCATTTTACGTTTTATTCCAAAGTTTGACCAGGTACCAGTCGCAATACATCACAAATTTGATTTAGAAAAGCCGAAACATACAATTTTATTGCCTTCAAAGGCGGGGCCCCCCGTTCCTAAATAAATCACCTTATGTCTCCAAACGGGAAGTTACTATAGCCAACGGCATTCTAAATCTTATGCTTTACATACATTGCCTCGACAAAGCAGGCATAACTACATACCACCTCCACATCGAGGTCACCTTAGCTTCAAATATCTAACACAGAGTTCTACTATTAACTAAGTCTTACCAATCTTGGGAAAAGCCTGTCACACATCATAAAGACCGATAAACGATCTGAGGTTCATACAATGAGGTGCCACACGCTTCTCACAACATCTTGGGTAATCAACGCCTCCAGAGACGCAAGTTCTCAGTAGATTTTGGGGAGGAAGTTTAACAAGGATAACATTGCCAGTTATGAAAGAAAAGGGGCAAGAAATAAAACAAAGATACCACCAGTTTATTGTCGACTAGCCCGAGACTCGCTTGGGCGTCTCGTGTGCGGGCTTGCACTGTGAGAGGTGAGTCCTGAAGATCCTCTTCCTTTCAGGGTCGCTCACCAGCACTGAAACAGGACTGACAAAGGATAAAATCTTAAATGGGCCGCGAAATCGCGCCCGCAATTTTCCTGACACATTGTTTCCTAGAAGCTTAGGTGAATGGTCCTGGACATATATCATGTCTCCCACATTGAGGTTGACGGGCTTCCGTCCCTGATTGTACCTTTGAGCTAGTCGCTCGTGAGAAACCTGAATGGACTTGCGGGCCTCCTTCCAGATCTGCTTCACCTTGTCGGCAGACGGTTGGTCAGGCAACAGGTCATGAATTGACCACAAGTTCGTCAACGGAGAATTAGGTACATAAGCAAACATCAGAGAGAACGGAGTAGTGTTATGTGTTTCGTGGACAGCAGTGTTGAAAGCAAAAGCTAGCCAATGGACCGATGAATCCCACTTGGCGTGTTCATCATGGTGGTAAGCGATCAATGCGGAACGCAAGTTCCGATTGACACGCTCGGCCAACGACGGGTTGGGATAATATGGACTCGTAGTTACATGGGAGATACCATAGTCGAAACAAAACTTACGGAACAGGTGAGACGTAAAGGTTTTGGCATTGTCCGATACCAGGAACTGGCATGGACCAAATGAAGTAAAGATAGAATTCAGACACCTGATGACCGTGTGGGTCGTTGACAATCTAGTTGGGAAAATCCAGCTGAAACGGGTGAACCCATCAACACAAACTAGTGCAAACCGGTTTCCTAACTTCGACCGAGGGAACGGCCCGACGAAATCGATAAAAATCCTCTCCATGGGGCGGGAGGCAGGCTCGGAAGACAATAATCCAACACGAGTATTGACGGCGGGTTTACTGATACTACAATGCCTACAGCATCTGACCATGTTACGAATGTCACCATCCATTGACTTCCAAATAAAATTTGTTCTGATCTTTTGGCGAGTTTTGAACACCCCGAGATGACCCCCAACAGGAGACTCGTGAAAGTATTTGAAAATTTCAGGAACAAGTACGGCAGGCAACACAATTTTACTTCTCTTGTCGTGGCGAGCAACGCAAAACAGAATACCTCTTTTCAATTCATACGGCTTTACAAGTTCTCCACCTGACATTCGGGTGATTAAAGGTCCCAATACAGGGTCTTCTTTCTGAAACTCGGCTAAATCTCGGAACAACAAAGGCGAGTTGGTAAGGACAGGCTTCACTGCATTAACTGAAACTGAAGACACGAGAGATTCTACCTCGGCAGGTCCAGATTGATCCCTAGGGACTTCCTCAAACATTCGACTCAGCGAGTCTGCGATTACATTGTCGGTTCCACGGATGTGGCGAACAGTGAAACTGAAGGAAGAAATTCTGGTCGCCCAACGAGCAATACGACCAGTGTTACGGGGTTTAGCCAGAACCCAGCTCAGAGCCTGATTGTCAGTCTCCAGCTCAAATGAAATGTGTTCAATATAATTTCTAAAGCGCTCAAGAGCGAACAAAACGGCGAGACCCTCCAGCTCGTACACAGAGTACTTAGCCTCAACAGGAGAGAGGGAACGGGACGCATAAGAAATGGGCTGCCTACCCAGTTCTCCTTCTTGGAGCAGGACCCCAGCAATTCCCGAGCACGAAGCATCGGTCTGCACAATGAACGGTTTTGAAAAATCAGGGATGGCAAGAACGGGAGCGTTACATAAAGCAAGTTTGAGGTCTTCGAAAGCAGCCTTCTGAGAAGGACCCCAACTAAATTTCTGGTCTTTACGACGGAGAGAGTTCAACGGAGCTGCACGCTGTGCAAAATTGGGGATAAATTTCCGGAAGAAGTTGACCATTCCGACGAAGCGGGCTACGCCCTTGACATTACTGGGAGGTTTGAAATCACGGATACCCTGAGTCCTGGACTGATCTATGGACACACCGGCAGCTGACACAATATGACCAAGGAAGGAAATTTCTGGTTTCGCGAACGAGACCTTAGATAGTTTTACAGTAAGACCAGCACGCTTCAGTCTTTCCAAGACTTCCTGAATGTGCTTCACATGTTCGTCGAACGTCTCGCTGTAGATCACAACATCGTCCAAATAATGGTATAGAAATTCAAATTTGATACCTGAGAAGACATTATCAAGCAGGCGGCTTAACACAGCTCCACCTGTTGACAAACCGAACGGTACACGATTGAATTGATACAAATTCCAATCGGTGGCAAACGCAGTCATGGGTTTTGATTCCTCGGCCAAGGGAATCTGATAGTAGGCCTGGTTTAAATCGAGGAGTGTGAAGAATTTAGCCTTGTGGAACCACGAAAAGCAAGAATGGAGGTCAGGCAAGGGAATAGATTGAAGTACAACCTTCTGATTCAGTCGCCTATAGTCAACGACTGGTCGAAAACCACCATTAGGCTTGGGTACAAGAAACATCGGGGATGAATACGCGGATGTAGAAGGGCTAATGACACCATCAGCAAGCATTTGGTCGATAATTTCCTTAAGAGCCTTCATCCTGGGCGGAGCCAAGCGATAGGGAGGATGTCTGACAGGGATATTGTCGGTGACTTCGATCTTATACTCAAGCAGTTTGGTCACGCCCAACTCGTCAGTGAACACCCCTGGATACTCCCGGCACAAGTTCCGAATCATATCGGCCTGGGAATCGTCTAAGTTACTCAAATCAAGTGAATCAATGGTGACGGGATCAGAAGTCTGATTGACTGAACTACCCGACGGCTGGGGATAAGGTTCAATGAAATTAAATTTAAGCTTAGGTCGAAATCTGAATTTGAAAGTCCTCGCTTGGAGGTCAAGGATCAGGCCAACGGACGACATGAAATTGGTACCGATGAGAAGGGGGCAAGAGAGATTTCTAATTACCCACACCGGAAATTTCCAAGTGAAACCTTGGATCCTAAATTTAACCGAAATACTACCAAGGACATCTAAAGGCGAGCAATTTGCTGACACAAGGCGGGTTTGCAACGGATTCAATTTAGGGAAATTACAGACTGTCTTCATGGAATTGTACCACTTTTCGCTCAATAACGACACGACACTTCCGGAGTCAAGAATGCCACAGACTGGCTCGTTATTTATCAAAACACCTATGATCGGAGAAGAATGAGAAACTGAAGAAACCCTGTTACAAGAATCAATACACAGAACATTTCCTACGGGGTCTTGGTCTACACCAAATGAAACACAACCGGTTTCGTTGCCATCACGAAAATAATTTGCAGGCTCGAAACAACTCCTTTCATCACGTACGTCACTTTCACAGGTATTACTCATGGGAAAAATTAAATTGGGCACAGCAGGCTCACCGCCTTTGCAAACGACATTGACGGATAACGGAAGGCTACACTCAACGGACACAGAATTACTTGGGCCAGGATGCGGGACCTCATCCACAGGTTGACCTTCGGTACACCCTTCTGAGGGCTCATCCCCACTCCTGGCAAATGGCAGTCAATTAGAGGTACGTTTAGGCTGGCCGCAATTCCTAGCGACGTGGCCCACGCCGTTACAATTATAGCAGCGACTATTGCCGGCCCCGGCAGGACGAGCGGGGCGCACGAAGCGGGGCGCACGAAGCGGGGCGCAGGTGGAGGAACACTAACGACGCGCTGTAAGTCACCGTGACGAACAGACTCGGCAGAGATGGCAAGAGCACCTAACTCCCTATAAGTGGTTGGACGGGTCTGCATACTCAGATAAGACCGGAATTCGGGCGATATTCCGTCGACAATGGAAGACACAATATAACATTCGGAGAAATCGAGGGCGAAGACCTTCGCATAGTTCCTGATATCCTGAATGTAAGCATTCAGACTCTCATCGAAGCGCTGAACACGGTAAAAATATCTTTGAGTGAGCGAACCCATGAGACGGGCAGGAATAAAAGAGACCAAAACGTCGCAAAGAAAACTTCGGATAGAAACAGCGGATGACATGGCCTCGACCACCTTGTCGCGCATGGTACCTGACGTGTGGGGAAACAATACTGAAACACCTGGCCTTCAGATAAGGCAAACACAGCTGCATACTCGTTAATCCTAACTAACTCCCTCAAAAATTGTATGACTCCATCCACACTATCAGTGTTGAACTCCTTCAGTTTTGCGAGCGATGTGCTTAATGGATGATTTATGTTGCCAAAACCACCAATTGGGTTAACTGAACGCTCAGAAATGGCAGGCGCAGGTCGGGGAACAGCGACAATTCGGTTTTCGGGCAAGGCGATTAAGTTGTTTGGCCCAACAGCCAAAGAATGACAAGAATGCGCACATTCACAAGATGGGCATCTGGCCCTGGATACAGGTTCTGAAATGGCTACGTGCCCATGAGGGCGAGAAGCAGTTAAATTAGAATTATGTTGAATCGTTATGTCCCTTTCAGAACGAGGCATTGCAAGAGTTTCATGTACAACTGGGAGCGCACTAGAATTAACAAAACGTGAAGCGCAGGAAGCCGAAACGGTGACAGGCACTCGAGACATACAATGCGAGTAATAGGGTGCGGAATTGGTACTCGACATGCGTTGCCCACTCAGGGTCGCATTCACATTAAATGTTGAACTAGGCAAGTTAGACACGTTACTAGCACTGAAAGATTGACACTGAGATGCCACATACTGCTCGAAACCGGTGGACATAATAGGCGCAGTGGGCAATACCGGTGCGGACGGATGACACATGGGGACCAATGCCGCGGCAGACGTCCCTATATTTCCTCCTTGATACGCACTAGGCAGGGATACGCCAGACATGGATCCGTCACACACAGGGATGGCCAAAGACATATCTGTCACGTGAAGGACATCGTGGGCATTAACAGGGTGGGTTACAGACAGATTACCGGATTGCGCTGCAGGCAGATCTTGCAATGTTAAATTTTGGAAGGGATTACACAGTGGACAATTAACGTCAGAGCACTCACAGTGACGTGAAGCAGAAGGATACTCGCTCGATAAACTCAACATGGCCATAGCACCATCACTCGGTTGCCCTCGAGCCAAGTCGTTCGGGATGCTTACATGCATAGAAGCAGGACTAGACACAGCAGTTACGTTACATGCACTATCGTTTAAAGGTACAGAAACTGAACGGGGGCCTTCCCCTGACATGGCTTCAAAATACATCTCACAATCTCGTACCTTTATGGTACATTCGCAAAGAGAAGTCTGAAGTGCAATCAATTCCCTAAACACTGTAACGCTGCGGTCACCAGCGACTGAGATCATGTCTGATACCCTACCAAACAGATGTTGGACAGAGGCGCGCACTTGGGCTAATTCGCCCTTACTAGAGCAATGAATTTGTAAGTAGTTACACGTATTCGTTAAATGGGACACTTTAAGTTCAATCAGGGACTTACCCCGTTCAATCTCTTCATCTGTGAGTTCCGGAGGGCACACTGGAATTTCTGAAGCTCCTTCCAGCATTTTCCGGTCTTGGCTCAGGTCGCCTGAAGACTGCAGGCCACGTATGGTGAGCTCGTAGTTCGCTTCATCCCGTGTCAGATGAGCCGCAAACTGCACACTTCTCGCAGCAGACATTTTGCATGTAACAGATTTACAGGTTAATTAATACAGGTTATAGGCGGGACATCTTTACCACCAACATAGAACTGATTTAAAATCTTAGCAGGGGATTTTACAGGAAACACTCCCCCCCCCTAGACAGCGGCGAGTGGAAACCGTGAACCACGCTCTGCTACCAATATTACCCCCACTCCCTACCTCTACTCCTACACTCTGTTCGCTCAGCTCGACAGACTTCGACAGGGCCTGCCAACCTGAGAGAAACTTACCAACGGCGGCCTCGAGACATCCTTTGCGGGACTTGATGGCCTTGCCTCGGTGGCCGGAGTTGACGACACACTCGGGGGACCCCCTCAGATGTACAAGAGAGGCAGCATGTCGCTTT
Organism: Meconema thalassinum; assembly: GCA_946902985.2. Lineage (NCBI taxonomy): Eukaryota > Metazoa > Arthropoda > Insecta > Orthoptera > Tettigoniidae > Meconema > Meconema thalassinum. The sequence goes on along the minus strand of OX336390.1, from coordinate 478,179,459 downwards.
TATCCACTAGGTGAAAAGTGGAAGACTTACCTGGTGAGGTCTCATTCCACCGCAGCTGTCTTGTGGGTGGGGATTGAAAATTAAAGGGAAAATGAAGCCGAAATCAATACAATAAAGGGGTCTGTATTTAAAAAAAATAGGAACAATTGGAGGTTACAGACTAGTATTACATGAAAAATTTGTCACTTGAGAGGATGGTAAATGTCTTTGACGGCACATGGCACGACACACCACGTCACATGTTTATGACTAACAACTTGAGTAATGAACAGGTACACAGAAAGGTAAAATCTTACAATTACGAAAGATCCCTAGTCAAATAATATTACGAGCCACGGCAAAAGGTTGTGCAATACCAACATAATTTTTTACAAGTTACACCCGGAATGGAAATAAGTTACCATCATACATATCAACACGTCCGGAATTACGTAAGAGGAAAATAAATCTAAATCAAAAGAAACTACATTGCAAATGACTAACTCCTGGAAAACGGAGCGGACAGGCTCACACTACCATCACGGGACCTGACGCGAACTCGACTCTACTCTTAAAAATGGCGGACGCTAACGGTACACCAGGGTACGGTTGCACCACAGGGCGCTACTCCCAAATTTTGGGATTTGAACCAATCCCAGAGGTGAAACAGAAATACAAGGTATGGGAAATGCAAAAATGAAACGCACTTGGGACGTAAAGGAGGAAAACCAAGACAAGAGCGTCACGTAAAGTACAACCACCACGTGGACATGAGGTGATGCAACTACCAGGAACAGGGCCCCTTAAAACTAACATAATAAAATACTACATGACTGTAATTGGGAAAATTCCAGGAAGCGTGATCATTAGGGAAACAGAATGAATAAATTTGGAATCCAAATTAGGGACGCGCACGGTTACACAACACAGGAAAACTTGCCCGAAAAACATGAAAATTCCCCACACTGCGAACAACTTCCGAAGAAAGAAAATTGAATAAACAATTCCACTTACAGTAGGGAACATCAACCCATAGATCGGCCGACCACCAACTAGTGCGTCGTGCCATTACCACGAGGCCAATAACAACACGAAATTTACACACGAGGAAAACCGAAACACAAATCAAAATATTGCCACTGACCAGTTAAAACGAAAATATCACGCTTCCCAGAATACCCCCAAAATACAACTGCATTATTCAACTAATAAATTGAACTATAACTAAAGCCACCGGACTTGGTGACTGGTACCTGTCTTTTCGACCTCGGGGGATCCGATACCCCCCGAAGTGACTGTCCTTCTTGATGGCCAACAGGTAAGAGAAGGCTTACCCACGCTAAACTCAGTACATATATCATACACCAAGATTTGTGACAAAGCAAGTTGTTGTCGCCACACACGCACACACGATTTCCCTGACTTTCTTGAACGTAGTTCATAAGACACTTCGGTGTTCGCTTCCGTGAGAGTTGGCATCCCTGGACGATCGCCATACGCACGTCACTTGTCATCTACGGCTGTCGATACATCGGGTGAATGTTTAGAGTTGGGAACAATCGATACAGGCAATGTTGACATATTTTAAATATGCAAATCCAATGTTTATTTTGAGGTTAGGGAACACATTAATTCCAGAACTAGTGCACATCAGGTCGAGAGTGTACCTCGCGTGTTTGGACTGCGAGAGTGATGTTGCAGACATGAAGATTCATTTCACAAGGTCTTCACAGGTCGAAATTGCGACAGTCAGCCCAGGCCATAATTTTCTTCAGATTTCTGGGTAAGTGAAGGAATTTATGAGGCGTTCGCCTCAACAGGAGAAACCGGGACGGGTGAAATTTGGCAGGAAGGAATATCTTAGGTTAGGTATATTTTCATGTCAGCTCAGTGGCGTAAAATACGCCACAGGCGCATTGTCTTTCGAATGTGGCCTACAATTGCAAACGGCTTGCCTCGTGGTCAGGTAGCCGCCAGCAATTTCGTTATGTGGACAACGGTCACGATTGTTTGTTGTGTTGGAGCATTTCGCTCAGGGCCAGTGGTTAGCCCTTTAGTCTATCCTTATTTTAATCTAATTTTCTTATTTCTGTTACCTTCTGTTTTGCTATACCATGTTTTATCTTGTTTTGAGCTTCTGCTCTTGGGTTCTCCCAAAATGCCTCCTGGCATTTCATTTTCGTTACAATAATTATATTTTCACATTTAGCTTGTGTTCTTACCTTAAGCCCATTTGCTGGGACAATATTTCTTGCTACCCAAGAAATATGTTTCTTTTGTACTAAAGTTGTAATTGCCATCCGTGACCGTAGATTCACAAGACCACGTGGGATCTAGGTTACAGCTAGGAGTGTTTTCCTTTATTTATGCCAGTGTTTTGTTTTCCACATGTTGTTGTACATTCTTTATTGTTTCAATATATTTTCCATTTACATATTTTACAACCCATGGGCATTCGTCTACCATCTTATTGCATTAACCAGACCCATGCCTTTGTAACACGAGGCCCAAATCCACATCCCGGGTATTCTACCCGCCTGGTTGGCCATTCCTTGCGGATGGTTGCCAGAGTACGGCGTTTGAGAGTGAATGAAGATGGGGCCATACAGTAACGTTGGTAACTTCATTAATTCTTATATACGTCGTACAGAACTCCTGCAGGGTTTCCGCGTTCTTCTGTACCCGGGTCCGGAGCTGCATCTGATGGCTATCTCCATATCGGGACTCCATATGGGCGATCAGGGAAGCGTAGTCCTGGGATCCAGTCTGGATGGCCTGAAGGACGTTAAGGGCGTCACCTCTCAGCGCTACAATGAGAGCTGTAGCCTTTTCTGTGTTGTTCCAGTTATTTATGGAACAGGCCGCCTCGAACTGACGTAAGTAGGTGCTCCACGGGACCTTTCCGTCGAAGGTTGGGGGCGTCACTCTGCTATGTCCCGTTCCTGATATTCCCGGTGTAACGGTGGGCGGGCGTTGGCGCAGCTCGGCAACTTCCTCTCGTCGAGCGTTGAATTTCTCTTCCACCCCCATCAGCGGGCGTTGGCACAGCTCGGCAACTTCCACTTGTAAGGCGTTGAATTTCTCCTCCACCCCCATCAGCGGTCGTTGGCACAGCTCGGCAACTTCCACTTGCAAGGCGTTGAATTTCTCCTCCACCCCCATCAGCGGGCGTTGGTGCAGCTCGGCAACTTCCACTTGTAAGGCGTTGAATTTCTCCTCCACCCCCATCAGCGGTCGTTGGCACAGCTCGGCAACTTCCACTTGCAAAGCGTTGAACTTCTCCTCCACCCCCATCAGCGGGCGTTGGCGCAGCTCGGCAACTTCCACTTGTAAGGCGTCGAACTTCTTTTCCACTGCTGCGACTTCCTCACGTAGGCCCTGTTCTAATTTCCTTTGGCTCTCCTCTAATTTCGTCAGCAGACACTCTTCCAGATTTTTCTGGCCATCCAGAAATTTGGCGGTTAGGTCCTCTGCTAACTTATTCTGGCTGTCCTTCAGGTCCTCTGCTAACTTCTTCTGGCCATCCTCCATCTTCTTCTGGCCGTCCTCCATCTTCTTCTGGCCGTCTTCCACTTTGGCAGTTAGGTCCTTGGTTAAATTCTTCTGGCCGTCTTCTATGCCATTTAACTTTTCTAGCAATGCTGCCAATTGCGCCTCCATTTTAGTTGTTTGCCTTGTAAAGGGCATGCATTCACAGGAAAATTAGAGAAAATGACCTGCTCGGGTTTTGAAACCAGGACCGTCAGGTGTTGTGCTTGAGTTCGTAATCCCACTTCTGACACCAGTTGTTACGTGCCACCCCTAGTGGCACTTTTGTTAACTGGATTACGGTGGGTAGGAAGCACAACACCAATTACTGCTTAAAGAAATAATTAACTTTATTGCGGCCAGAAAATTACACTACTCATCAGCGAACACAAGCAATTGGAACCTTACTCCAGTTTCCTCAAGTCTCTTCCTTGAGCGCTCTTGGCCCCTTTCACTTGTCAACAGACACAGAAGTTAATCCGTCCTAATGAGTCCGGTGGCCTTGACAGAAGCTACCTGCACCTCTTCCTCAGGTACAACAAATACAGTTACTTACGAGCTCTTGCTGCACGCTGTTCACAAGCTGGGAGAAACAATGTCACTGGATTTCGTAACCACCATATCTCCGTCACTCAGTGAAAGCACACTCACTCAAAACACAGGCAGTCCCCTGTATGTTTCTCTCTTCCCCGCTCCACTAGGGGTTACGCAAGTCACCACACTTCTGTCGCTCACGATAAACGCACGCACTAGCTCGTAAAACACAACAACAACCACTGCTTCACGGGTCACTCTTATATAGCAGGCCGGTGACTCAATAAATGCTTCTAGATCCATCCAGGGTCCATGGCTTCTCGAGGTTTCCATTGCTGGTCCAGTCACGAATATTCTGGACTATCCCTTTGTCCTAGTAGCCCTGTTGCATAAGGCGCGCGCAATACAGGAGGCAGGGCACAGCCCAGCCCTGGGGCAGTTGTGACTCATGCGGCGAGTGATGACACAAACTCACAGCCGTAACAATAATGTTTGTCATTCTCACGAATGTTCATTCTGCCACTCCCCCCTCTCATCATTCTATGTGGGAAAAATTACATATATACGTGTGTTCCCTCTGTATCCACAATTCACTACACACGCATTTATGGTGTTCAGTAGAAAACCACTGCGGAACTCTTCTAGAAATATTCGGTGCTCCACACCTACCGGATACCAATATCATGGTACACGATCTCACACTCACGGTAGAGCAAAGTGATCTACTTCCCACCTTCTCTGTGAAATTTTTAATTAAAAGGAAAGACATGACTGTAAAAAAAATCCAGTAAGTACCCGTTACTTATAACACTAAATATTCCTGTGCCGTATGTGCCCTATCTTACTAAGTACATGTAAACTAAAACCCACCTTACTCTAGATCACAATTTCTCATATTCATCGCTCAGCCAGTAGTTCACAACCCAGACCAGTCCACCTATCGAACCTGACCTAGTTGCCACAACTTTTTATCTGTTACTTATATACAACATCTCATGAGTTCTTGTACCTCGTACACAAAATACCTTAATTATATCCAACCCTGATCTCACATCGCTAGGTCGAAAGCAGGAGTCACGTGTGCTGATGTGTATGAGCTTCATGGAGGACTGTCTCGCCTTCTGATGGCCCATCTTTTATCTCGTGGACGCCTTAAGCTAACAAGCCCTATACAAGCGCTTGGAGATAAATGGGAATCCATCAGCGCTGCCAAAATGGCCTTGGTGCATCGAGACAATTTAGTGCTCAACAGCATCCTCCACTCCCTTCATCTTTCCCTGTGCCTTAAAAACTCTCATTTACTTACATACTACCCCCCTGTGTGACTTCTGATACGCCTGCCTAGAAGACCAGATCTTCCACGCACCAAATACCACGCTTACTCATTTGATAGGCTGGCTCGCCAGCTAAACACACTTATTTTATGACACATATTTCTTAAGACTATGAATATTATACGTTCCGTATAACCTTTTTCCCTGACTGTCCTCCAGCACATATGCTGTTTTGCCAATACGTTTAGACACTACAAATGTTTCTGCGTCACCTGCTTCCAACCTTGCAAGTGGCTCCCTTAAATGAACGTCATCACGTTGCTCTACCTACCTATTGCTCAGTGTCTGTAACGATGCCCTGTTGCCTAACTGTCCACACATGCTAACCCTACTTTCCTATGGTGTCACACCCCTACTTGACACTTTATGACCTAAAAAGGTCACTTCTGTCTGACAAAATGACGACTTGGACAGTTTCAGAGTGAACCCTGCCAGATCTAACTTTTGAAATACACTGTCTAAATGACGTAGATGCTCCTCAAAACTGCGTGAACTGATTACCATATCATCGATGTAAATAGTTACAAACTCTCCCGTGTCATCTCCTAATGCGATGTTTAAAGCCCTAATTAAAGCTGCTGAGCTACTTTTTAACCCATAAGGTACCCTGCAAAACTGATATAGGTTATATTTATGACTAAAAGCTGTAAATGGCCGATCTTCATACATAAGTGGCACTTGCCAGAAACTGGAACTTAAATCTACACATGTGAAATACTTTTTACCCTCAAATGTCTGCATCAACTCTTCAATGGACATGGACTTCAGCTGATCTGAACTGATTCTACTGTTAACTAAACGAGCGTCTAAACAAATACGAACTGTGCCGTCAGCCTTCGGTACTGTAATTAAAGAATTAACATATTGACTGTTTGAGTACTCTATAATGCCATCTTCAAGCATCTGGTTAATTTGTGCCTCCACTGCACCCTGATAAGCGAAAGGTATAGGATAGCTATGTCCTGTGAATACTGATCTATCAATAACGTTCAATGAATGTGTATAGCAATTGGCCATGCCAATGCGATCCTCAAAAACTCTCCTATTATACAATAACACATCATAAAGCAGAACACACTGGTCTCCCTCTATATGCCCCTGAAATGCAGCATCACGTAACGAGTCCTCTAGACTACCGTTCGTAATCAAACTGCCCACAAAAATTTGAGTATCCCGCTCTTCGGCTGGTGATATCTCACTTAAAGAACAAATCACTCCTACAACACTACTCCCCTGAACATTGTCGTTGAACGCTACCTCTACTTCAGAATTATTCCATTTAAATTTCAAACTACCTACTTCATAACATAAGTTACCAGACACTCTACTTAGCCAATCTGAACCCAAAATAACACTGAAAACTAAGTTTGGAATTACAAGACAAATCTGCTTTTCGATATGATTATTAATTTTAATGTCCACTAAAACTTGCTTAGAAATAACTTTAGACCTCTTCCCTACAGCTGTGATAACAAAAGTGCTTTTAATTGGCATCTCCTCAAAATTTACACCAGTTCCATTAATTTTATCGTAATATGTACTACTTATGCACGTTAAGTTAAGTTTAATAATGGGGCTTTTACTAGCCACCTCCTGAATAATACGTTCATCATTTAATTCATGCAACAATTCATTTCTTACATTTAGGTCATAGTGTTCCTGTATAATTGTATGGACAGGGCGTGCTACAGACTGAGATTCTGACCTTACTTCGCAGCCTGGTTCGCTTTTAAAGAACCGCTACAGCTGGCTGTAGTACTACTAACTACTGCACTGGTCTGGTTGTTCTGGGCTGTGTTGTCATTGTTTGGCTGTATATAACTACCACTAGGCTGTCCTCTTCCTTGACCCCTATTCTGGTTGTAATTATTGTCATTATAATTTCTCCGTTGATTTCCCCTGAAATCATTATTTCTCCCTTGATTTCCCCTGAAATCATAGTTCCTACCTTGGTACTGATTACCATAGCCATTTCCTCTGTTCTGATTCTGCTGATTATTATTATTATTATTTCTATTTTGAGCGTTGGCCCCTTCGCCACCGTTCCCTTGAACTTCCTGATGCCTGGCTTCATTAGGCCTATTATTATTATTACCCTGGTTCCTATTGAAATTGTCCTCATAACCCCCTCTCCCTAGTGCATCAAATGTGCTTAACAAATTTTCTACTTGTGATATTGTCTTTACATTCTGGATACAAGCAGCCTCCTTGATCCTATAGGGAAAGTGCCTAAGTAGCAACCTCACCACATCACTTTCCTCCTTCAACCCATCCAGATATTTACACACTAATACCTGCCCTAAAAAGTATTCGGTCATGGTGGAGCTTCCTTTAGGGTTATATTTACCACACACTACTCCCTCACGATGCTGCGACTGAATAACCTCATTCCAGAACTTTTCACAGAATTTCATTTTAAAATCATTAATATCAGTAAACTTGTCTCTATAGACAGCAAACCAGTTCCTTGTCTCCCCTACAAACGCTTGCTCTAAAATTTCAACTACTTGGCACCACTCAATACTACCATCTTCCAACCTCTCCCTGAATTTATTTTCTATTGTATTCATAAACTCCATTGGACAACCCTGCCGATTACTAAATTTGCCTAGTTCTATTTCCCTGTGTGCTATTCACAAAAACTGGCCTATTCTGACTATTTTCTTGCCTGATCCTAGCTTTTAATTTTAATTCTGCGATTTTCTCCTCAGCCTTCCTCTCAATACTGTTTACTGTTAATTTAATGTTTCCTTCTGATTCTTCTACTTTATCATATAGCTTTGCTTGTTTCTCCTCAATCTTGCTAATGCTCTCTCTATTACTCTCTCTTAAATCATTTACTTCTGCAACTATTTGCGAGTGGACTTTCTCAATTCTAACCCCCAGCTGTTCCTTAACCTCTTGAGTTGATACCTGAATCTTGTCAATTCCCCCCCCCCCCCAATCTCTTTTTAACGTGCAGTGTTTCTAATTTAACTAATTCCTTTAAATTTTCAGCCTGTGTGCTGATTCTACTTTCCAACTCCTCCTGTACTTTTCCTAATTTCTTGTCTACATCTGCAATGATCTCTTTAACCTTATCTTCCATTACTCCTCTGATTTCTCCTCTAATCAGTTTGAATGTATCACTAATTTCCCTACTGTTTTGTTCTAATTTGGTGTTTAAGGCATCTGTACTTTCTTTATTTTCCCTACTGTTTTGTTCTAATTTTGCATTATTCTGTTCTAATTTTTTATTTAAAGCTTCTGTACTTTCTTTCTTTTCCCTACTGTTTTGTTCTAATTTGGCGTTTAAGGCATCTGTACTTTCTTTATTTTCCCTACTGTTTTGTTCTAATTTTGCATTTAAGGCATCACTACTAACTTTGTTCTGAAACATGAACTCGAGAAGTAAAAATTTTAATTCTGGTTGGGCGCCTACACTCCCTGTTTCAGTATCGGGATTTACCTCCGCTACCCCGGTACTACCATCACTCGACATACTGCTCGTATCATCACTCTCCAGTTGATGACCATTAAGTAACCTCATCTGTCTTTCTTTCTCATCCCCCATAATGATATACACTGATAAAAACAAATAACCCCCAAAATACCGGCACAGAAATATGTCTCCTTCTCCTTCCTCAAATGTTCCTGGGTTTTCGGCCCAACGTTGTCGGCGACAAGTATAATGTTTTCTTCGCCCCAAGTTGGTAGCGACAAATGTAATGTGTTTGCTTCGCTCCGCGTTGAGCGTACAAATGTTATGTTTTCTACTTGGGCGGACTATTCGCCAGAAAATACTACTGTTAAGTTTGATCTATGTTGGGCGCCAAGCCGGATACACTGTGTTCCAAGCTAAATTTATATATTTAATATCGACCCCTAGCGTGAGTAGAACATATGAGAAACTCTTAATGACTAGGCTGTGGGATGATTGGATCATCAACCCAGACAACATTTGATTGTGGAGAAGGATGTGGTATTATAACTATTGCTACCTACTGGAATCAAAGAATCTACTTTGTAATAATTGAATTTAATACACTTAGAAAATATGATAGCATCTTGAATAAAATTAACACTGTTAACGGAGCATACTACTTTAACCATTGCCACAAACAAAATTACTTAATACGCCGGTCGGGAGAATAACGTGAATTTAACTTATTTCCAAATTTATGCTTAAAGAATTTATATTGGCCCTATCGAAAAACAGAGAGTGTGTGTCGTAGATTACTTGTGCTTACCAACAGAAACATTGTCTCGCCACATGCTTGAAGTCTCGTTGCGTCTGATGTTCTGCATTGGAGTTGACGGCGTCAGGTTCTTCCTCGTAGATCAAAAGTAATCGTTACTGCTTGTGGTGGAGTATAGTCCATGAACCACAACACGTCGCCTGCCTTAGCACTGCAAGACGCGTGGAACCCATGATCTGATGTGATCAGCGGAGTTAGCGTGAATAAATTGTCCCACTTGGGACTAACGAACAAAGTACGCGCTTACTGCTCCAAGCGTAAAGTCTTAATGAATGTCCCCTCTCAACCAGCGCTTCACTATATGGACTTCCAGCTTCTCCCACCAGAGTCTCGTTTAGCACCGCGGCCTCGCTGCTTCGATCAATCCGCGTGTGTCACGTATCTCGCCACGTGCTTGACCTACGTTGCTTCTTCTTCCTTGATTGGCTGGTCACCTCACGTGGCTCTTCGCGCCATGAAGTTCCTTCCTCCAGACAGGACCCGTCTCTGTATATTTCCGTTTTACCGGGCAAGACGTAAATCATAGCACGTTTTCTTGGTTTGAAGTGTTCCCTCGGATTTCGTAATTCTATTGTACTCCAGTCTATTCTTGTATTGAAATACCCAGTGAGTCACACACCACACTCTCTAGCCCTAATGAATAAAATCCCGTCTCTACGTATGAAATGATTTGCCGTGCAATTTATATATTAGAATCATCCAATATAGATACGGATTTCTACTAGTAGAAATCCATCTGTAATCTTCCAAATTTAAAAGCTCCAAAAAAATGACGTAATAAAAATTAATAATAATAATAATAATAACATGAAATATAAAATTGAATAAACTGAAATAATTTAACTTGGCCGGATTATTGCCGCGTTTAACAAATATGATGTAGTCCTACTAACTTGTGTTATTGGCATAAAACCCCCCTAGAAAAACATGTTACAATCAGTCATCAGTTTCTAAATAATATATAGAAAAATACCATAGGTAAATATCCAACCAATCAGGAAATGAAGGATAGAAACAACTAAGTCAGTCAGGTGGGACTAGAGAAAGAAACAGTACAGACAGACAAGGAGGAACACAGTTTCGGGTGGCAAAATAACTGGCTGCTGCCCATCCTCCTGATATGACTCAAAGGCAGGAATATAGCAATGGCAAAAGACTGTGTTAATTTATAGTATGAATGTCCATGTATGAAGATTGCACTGTATCTCACTGTGGAGGTTGTCCTGATATGTACTTATTGTCTCTCCCTACGTTGTCTCCTGCCTATCATTATCATGTTTTACCCATTTCCTGCTAAATAATGCTTTGCAATGATGATAATGATGACTTCATTTAAATGATTTTGAAGCAGGAAAGTCAAAAATGTAGGGACTGAAACCAGAATACCAGTATCTTGTATTTCTCAAGAAATTAACCACCTTGTGTGTGTACCATTTGTATTATAATTGGACAGCATTATACATTAAACAGCTATCCACCAAAAGCTGGAATTGAGAAAAACGTGATTGAAGGTTTTGACATGTAAACAATCACAAATACCCTCCTGTTAGCCCGGTTTGAATTTTAGAAGCAAACAAACTCTTATTTATATGCATTGTTGATAGTTATTGCGCTTAAATTACAAAAATACAGCAAACAATTGATTTATTAGCAATTGTCACTTAGCAGTTTTATGTTATCTGTGAGTTTAGTTACGCATAAAACTGCTAAGCGCCATTTTTTGTGAATAGCTTGTTGCTACGTTATTCTATCGAACACGATAGTTATGCTTAAAATGGCTAAGCACCCTTTTTTTCTTTTAGCTGTTTATGCATTTTTATTTTAACGCCACTTTTTGGACAATTTGACGCGTATGAGTACTCGTGTGACCTTAATTGCAATTTTATTCTCAATAGTCTAATAGAAACACAGATACATTTGAATACCAGAATCAAACTTAAAGTAATAATTATACTAAATGAACGAATACTATATACATTGGTGATACATTCTACTTTGTGACATAAATGGTTTTCACACAATAGGAAATTGACACAGTTTAGATTTCATCTTGTATCGAGAAATCAAGTTCCCTACCAAAACCCTCGATGTCGTCAAATCTGTTTCTATCTGAATGAAGGCCTTCATAGAACTCCTTGGCATCGGATGGTATCAGATGCAGGACACTTTGGAGATCCTTTAATTTTGACTCCGATATAGATTTTCCGTTTAGCCATAGAGCATTAAGGCAAAAACTGAGGTTATTCTGGTCACATTGGCGTGCATTATTTGTCCTCTTCAAATTGATTGCTTGGCCACCATTGTCATTGAAAGTACGTTCCAAAGTCAACAGCCATGGGTTTTCCTTGCTTATTTCAATTTCCCGTGTTGTTAGCCAGCTTACTCCATTGCCATTGGTGTCTTTCTTCGTATTTATTTTGTGTTTTCAATGGATGTCGTGCCCAAAAATCTTCTCTTTTCATTTCTTTCACGACTAGCTTGTTCTTCTTCTGTCAAGTTCTCATTACTTCTTTGTAATCTTCAGGTGTATATAATCTTTGATGAAACTTCAAGGCACTTCCAATATCTCCAAAATCATCATCATTGGGCAAATAGCTGTGCCCAGAAACAAGAAATCGCATCGTCCCTTCCTTGGCCAACCAGTCGACAGAGTTTTGGTCGTTGCATTCTGCATTATCATTGATTCGCACCTGCAGTTAAGTTAACAAATCCATTATATTCATCTCCTGATAACACAGTTGAATGGGGGACAAATTCGTTGTTATTAGTTGGCTGGGGTTTGGAAGTACCAGCTACAGAGTTGATAGGTTCTACACTTGGATCTGCCTCATAGGACAACAGCTGAGCTGCAGTGTTATTTTCAGATATAGAGTACAGCACATCATAATAACTACTGCCACTAACGGTTTGAAGAGGGGTTAGATCAGTCGAACCAGCTTATTGTTTAGAGGTGCCTGAGCTTGATTCACTGGAGTGGTACAGCACGGTGCTAGTGTCATAATCTTGTATTCCCTGTAAGTAAATCAAATAATGCTATGCAATTTATGCCCGCCAAGTGCATTTAATATGGCAAATAATTCCTAAAGAAATCAATGTTTTTGGACATTGTAAGGAATAGAAATTTTGTAACCAACTGCTGTATAGGCCATTTTGTAGGGCTTAGTCAGTTCAATGACTTACACATGGTAAATGAATATCAATAATGACGTTGGATATTGCAAGTAAAGTTGAGTTATGTACTGTACTGGCACCGACCGTCGCGCCACTAGTGCTCAAAATTCGTACTGATAAGATACAAATATCTTATTTCCGTGTTTCTGAGATTTCAATTTTTTGAAAGTAGTTAATAATCCAATCACCTGTTATAATTGCAGACATGTCAAAATATACCAGAACGTGTAAAAAACTTTTATTCCCGTCTTATGGGCATAATTTATCTCTTGTTGATGGTCAATAAAATAATCAATACCACTGACCAATCAGCTGTGACATCAGTACTGGCAACGCATTCGGGGCGCTTCTCTCGGCCTGACCGCTATCCAAGTCAACTCTTGGGTCGCGGAACATATGATCCTGTAGCGCTCTTCATGTTCACAAGTATTTACATATTACCTTCCCATAAAGGCATTCCAGTCATGAGAATGAGGGTACAGTACCTGATTTATTGTTAAACTTTAAATTTGTTAATCCCAGCACTATTTTAAAATCTTATGCAGATTTGGTGCTTACAAGAGGTTCCAAACCAAATTTTGTTAATTGCCTAGTGCAAACTTCAACAATTTTTGAGGTCTGCGACCTCAAAGGTTTAAAAATCAAATTGTACCTTTTATATTTGTTAAATTTATTATATTTCTACGCATTGTTAAATAAATCGAACTATATCCTTTTGCTTCATCATTTTCTATAAAATAACGATTAGGCAGGATCCTACTTCCCCCGACTCTACCCAAAAAGCTCATGCTCGCGTTAAGAAAATCAAGCATCAAATTTTAAAAAAAGGTTCCACTATTTGTTGCATTTGAACAAAAACTCTCCGCAAATTTTTTTTCAAAGTTGTTCTTAGCTTTTTTAGCTAATTCTAACTAGCCAGTAAGGCAAGTATAGCTAGCTCCGCCAGCTTCCTGCTTGTTGAGATTTTCTCTATAACTTATGGTTGGTTTTCCAAATGGAAGTTTTTCTTCTTGTCTAAACTTTTCGTCAGCGCTTTGCTGGGTAAAAGCTTAGCCTTTCTTGAATGCAACCATTGGTGTTCATACCAAAATTTAAAACCAAAGAATTTTCAAAAACAATCAAATTGTTCCCAAAAGCACTATAGCTGCTTCATCGCTACCCTTCCTGGGAACATTCGATCGCTCCTAGGAAATTCTACAATTCCAAGAACTAAAAACATCACGGCGAATTCAAATTATTTGCTCCTTTCAAAACCTTCGATTAAACCTGACTCCTTTGAAAGGATTCTACAGTAAATTTGTCTTTCTTTGTCTTGCCAGACTACCACCCTTCCCCATAGTAGTCAAATATAGGCTTGGAAGGGAAAGTACCTTCGTTGCTTGCTTACAAATAGCCCAAGCTCCAGCCGCATCTCCCGTTAGCTGCGTCCAGGTCCATACCCACTTTAGGTGCTTCACGGGCTTTGCGGTGACACTCGTCACTAAATACTTGCTCAAATTAATTTTGTTTGGTGTTGGACTCTCGTCCTATTTACCCACACTTGTTCCTCAGTCCGAAACCCACTTCCCTTTCATTTTCTCTTCATCTTCCCTTGGAGGTAGTGTTTAACCCTGGCCAAAACCTACCCATCCAGGGACTACCGAAAAGCTTTCGATTGGGTATCTCGTGTAAAACTTGTTGAGATTTTAAAATCTACCGGTGTAGATGTTGGTGATCTTCGTATAATTACCCTTCTGTACTGGAATCAAATGGCAGAGGTCAAAATAGAAGGAATTACTACTGAGGACATAGCTATGCGAAGAGGTGTCCGCCAGGGATGTGTCCTGTCCCCACTCCTTTTTAACATCTACTCTGAAGCTGTGTTCAGAGAGGCTATTGAAGATGTTAATCTAGACAACAAGATCAATGGCTATGTTCTTAATAACATCTGATTTGATGATGACACGATTGTGCTAGCCAGCAACCCTTAGTGATCTTCAAATTATTATAAACAATATCGTGAGGACCAGAGAAACCTATGGTTTATCCTTGAATATTAACAGGACCAAGCTGATTGTATTCTCGAAAACACCAAAACAGGCCTCCCTACACATCAACACCACCATCGTCCTACAAGTATCTTCCATCAAATATCTTGGAACTTGAGTGAACCAGCATTGTGATTCAAAGAGTGAAATCTTATCCAGGATTGGACAAGGAAAAAATATGTTCAATACCATGAGGACCTTATTCACCAGCCGAGAACTCATCCTTCAGCTCAGAGTTCGAATGTTACGTTGCTATGTTTTTTCTGTCCTTTTGTATGGATTCGAAGGGTGGACACTCAGCCCATTACTGGAGGAGCGGATTGAATCTTTTGAGATGTACTTATACAGAAGAATACTCTGAATATCTTGGGTAGAAAGGAAAACAAATGAAGTCCTCAACATCTTGAACAAGAAGAAAGAGCTCACAACCATCAAGGAGCGTAAGCTACCTCGGACACATCATGAGAGATGAACGATATGAACTTCTCCGGCTGATCATTCAAGGGAAGATTGATGGGAAAAGATCTGTGGGAGGACGGAGAAATTTCTGGATGAAAGACTTGCGGCGGTGGTATGGACATACGTCGATAGAAATCTTCCGTGCTGCTGTTTCGCGTGTAATCATAATCAATTGGATTAAGAGGATTGAAGAATATAATTAATTCAGTGATTTTTTATTAGTAATAATTATGGCTTCTAAGTGTAGCAACAAGAAAAGAAAAGTTTCAGACGAAGATAGATCATTTCAAATAAAATGGGAAAATCAGTACTTTTTTCCTGAAGTAAACAAGAAAGCAGTGTGTTTAATTTGCAGTGAAACAGTTTCAGTGTTTGAGGAGTATAACATAAAGCGACATTACGACACCAATCATGCGTCTTCATATGATAAATTTGAGGGCCAATTTCGTAAAGACATGGTAACAGAACTTAGAATTAAACTTTCGGGACAGCAGTTATTCTTTAATAATGTGTCACTTCAAACGGAATATCTGGTAAAAGCGAGTTACATAGTAGCAGAAATTATTGCAAAAAATCTAAACCATTTTCAGATGACGAGTTTGTTAAAAAATGCATTGAGAGTGTTGCTGATATTACACTGTATGTCCTGACAAAAAAGCGCAGTTTGAAAAATTAAGCTTGTCCCGACAGACTATAGCTCGCAGTATTGACGAATTAACGTACAACGTTCTATTCACTTGCACTTGATGAGAGTACTGATGCTAGCGATACTGCCCAATTAGCAATTTTCTTAAGGGGAGTTGATAAAGATTTCAATATTACAGAAGAATTAGCCGCTCTAGTCCCCCTTAAAGGCACCACTAAAGCTCCTGCATTTGCAGGAAAATGAGAAGGGTTAGTTAAATTACTGCAAGCAGAGGCAGATAAAGTAGGAACCATTTCTGTAATGCAATAGGACTGCTTAATACACCAAGAAAACCTCTGTGCTAAATCCCTAAAATTAGATAGTGTTTTGAAAGTCATTGTAAAAGTTGTGAATTTTATTCGTTCTCATGGTTTGCAACATAGAGAATTTCAAAATTTCTTACAAAATCTTGATTCAGAATTTGAAGATATTGTTTATTATACTGAAATAAGATGGCTGAGCCGTGGCAAATTGTTGAAGCGAGTGTTTGACCTAAAAACAGAAATACAAACATTTAAGGAGGAGAAAGGCAAACATATTGTTGAATTTAAAGACACAGAATGGATGTGGGATTTTGCCTCCTGGTAGATATAACAACACAACTGAACGAACTTAATTCACGTCTCCAAGGTAAGGACCAATTGATCACTTCTATGTTTGATCACGTGAAGGCCTTTGAAACAAAATAGAGACTTTGGGAATCACAAATAAAAAAATAAAAAAAACAACAACAACTTTGTGCATTTCCAAAACATTTACAAAACTCTCATAATCAAAATTCTTAAAAGAACGTAGAAATCATATCAGAATTAAGAATCAAATTCCACGTTAGATTTCAAGACTTCAAGGAGAATGTTACAAGTTTCAAAATTCTTTCTTCTCCTTCCTCCATTAACATAGACGAGGTTCCCGAGGATCTGCAAATGTAGTGTGTTGATTTTCAATGTGTGTCAGACCTAAAGAATAAGTTTAACAATGTCCCTTTACTACAATTCTACCGAGACTACTTTCCCAGAGGAAAATATCCGGCCATTAATAGACATGCACTTCGTATTGCATCACTTTTCGGTAGCACATACATATGCGAAGAAGTGTTTTCCAGGATGAAACGTGAAATGCGCAATGAGAACGCGAATCACCAGTCATCTGGAGAGTTCATATATGATGATGATAATTGTTTTAAGGGGCCTAACATCTAGGTTATTGGCTCCTAATGGTTTGAGTGATAGTGAAAAAGACAATGAAATGGGAACAACAATGAAAAAACCAATTTAGATGGAAAATATTTACGAAATGTAATTCAGACTGAAAACACTCACAAAATGCAATTTAAGGAGCGTTTTCCTGCGCATTGCAGACCTCTCTCCGCACATCCCAATGCGCTGTGTGGTAGTGATTTCCTAGCTCAGCAATGCGCTGCATCTATTTCAAGTTTTCATTTGTTTGAGAAGTGAGTGAATATGAGCTCTCGTCCTCTGAGGAAGAAAAAAAATAGAGTTATTGATGTTATTAGAAGAGGACGAAGAGATGTAAAATGAAATTTACTTCATTGTTGGTCGTCTTTATAAAGTGCGGAAATCTGTCAGTTCCATGTACACATCTAGAGAGCAAGGAGTTTTTAAACTTTTAATCCACAGACATTTGCTCGATGATGAAGTGAAGTTCAAATCTTACTTCGGAGTTACTAGGTGTCAGTTTGAAAACTTGCTTAGTTTGGTAGAAAATGATCTTGCAAGAGAGCCCTGCAACAGGATTAGAAGACCGATATCAGCGGCGGAGAAGCTGGCGTTTACATTGAGGTAAGTCTGTAGAATTTATTTATAGGAAAATTTAAACGAGCTAAATTATTAGGCCTACGTATAATCAATTAACTAAATTTGTCTAATTAAATGAAATTAATATATCTGTCTATGAAAAATAGTTATATAGCGAATCATTCTAGAAAATATTTCTTTATTTAATAAAAATCGAAAATAAAATGTAAAAATCTGTTTCTTTGGACAAAGTTACTGAACTTAACTTAGAACTACTGTACACACTCAATTAGTTCGTTTTGAATTTTGTGGCAAAGAAAGAAATTTACAGTACACAAGAGAAAACTGCTCAACTGCTGTTGCGTAGCGCGGTCCGCACTTGACTGCTCTCAAAGGAGTCGTCCAGTTGTGCAGAGTGCACTGCGGAGGGGTGTAGGAAAACGATGCTGTCTGATTCCGTGTTGTTGAATCGGCTCCGCACTGCGCACTAGGAGAGCCCAGCTTTAAAGTGGAAAAAAGTGGCTTTGGTGGCATAGTTGGTAGCATGCTGACCTTCTATGACCAAGATCGCGGTTTCAAACCCGGCCGAAATTGTAGGATTTGTAAGGGCATTAAATATCCCTCAGTATGCCTTCCTCGGAGGGCAAGTAAAGCCAGCGGTTCCTTGTCATAGATTTATAGCATGAAAAAGAACCTTCCACTAACTACACTTGTGGGAGCTAAAACTTGTAGGTTAGTTTGATAATGCTTTATTAGTTCCAACGTTCGCCGCCAGGTGCTGACTGCGATGGCAATTAAGTAGCCACGTCCGCAACTAGGTGTCGTGGATTGTAGCATTTTGGTAGCAAAAGTACTAACTACTTGAAAAAATTAATCGTCTGCAGTCCTTCTACCTGAAATACAGATAACACACACTAATACAGCCATCACAATTAACACAGGTTATCAGACAAATTCTACACACACCCAAAGTACACGGGGCTACATGACCATGTTGTTGCAGCCCCTAAACTGGAACCAACCAACCAGAGTGGAAACACCCACAAAATGCAATTTGTACGGAAAACACTCACAAAAATAATTCGATTGAAAACGCGCACAAAATGAAGCTCAGATTCAAAATACCTACAAAATGCAATTTAGATTCAAAATACTTTCAAAATGCAATTTAGATTGACAATACTTACAAAATGTAATTTAGATTCAAAATACTTTCAAAATGCAATTTAGATTCAAAATACTTTCAAAATGCAATTTAGATTGACAATACTTACAAAATGTAATTTAGATTCAAAATACTCACAAAATGCAATTGAGACTGAAAATACTTACAAAATATAATTTAGATTCAAAATACTCACAAAATGTAGACGCTACATTCCAAATACTTACAAAATACTTGCAAAATGTAATTTAGGTTGAAAATACTTACAAAATGTAACGTAGATTCAAAATAGTTGCAATTTAGAGTCAAATTACTAACAAAATGCAATTTAGATTGAAAATATTCGCAAAATGTAAGTTAGATTGAAAATACTTAAAAAAATGTAATTTAGATACACAGGGGAGCCAATGCACAAACCAACCAGTGCGGGAACCTTAAAGAATAGCAGGAAAGAGGAGAGAGGTCCGCCCCAAAGGCAATGAAAAAAAAGGGGAGGGGGAACCGGAACCAGCTCAGGAATCCCTCGGGGGTCGCCAACTCCCGAACTCACCAGCCGTGAGCTCTCGAGGGTATATTAAAAGAAAAGAAGGTTGATCCCTCGAAGAATGAGGGATCAGGGAAGACGAGAGAAGGGCCAATTAAGGCGGGAAAGGAAGAGTCACCCTAGGCCTCCGATACCCTAATACCGCCGGGGTCGGAAAAGAACAAGAGTTGACCAAGAAAGGTCAACAGGAAAGAAGACGGACAGGAGCCCGACACAAGTAAGTGGAAGCAATGCCGGACTCAGCTGAGGTCCCGTGGTCACCAACCCACGTTCACTAGATGTCAGCCCCTGGGGGTAGGAGAGTTCACTTCGAGTTGCTACAACATCAATCAAACCAGATATTGGATGCCTTGTTCGTGAGTAGCAGTGCCAGGTGTCGCATTCACAGGTAAAATATTAATTCTATTGTATTAATAAGTTATAACATTTATTTATTTATTTACATATGTTACACCCTCATTGGAGCACTTAACCAAAACAAGTATATACAGGGTCTTTCATATAAAGTAAGAACGCCAAGCGGCGGGTTTGTTATCCGCTAGTGTGGTGGCCTTGGCCGAGCTTGTAGCGAGCCGTGGCCCCCTGCTTTAAGCGTGTGTACAATCCTCTATGAAATATTACCTTATAAAAGTTGCTGGAAGTGACGTCCTTCCTGGGTTATACAGGCATTGTATCTGGTAACCACATTTTGGCTGACGCGAGTGAGTCATGCCACTGTATTTTTTCTGATTTTTTATTTTGTGTTTTTTATTGAGCACTGAACCAGTAGTGTCAAATTTATTTACAATTACGTGAATCTGTGCTAGTGAAGGTGGCACTTCATCAGGAAATTGCTGAACAAATGCATCACGTACCCGCCGAGCCGAATCGAAATTAAAATAAATTTTACATACAAAAAATACGATGTTGCAATGATAACTGTCTCAACATTTTAGCAGCTGAGGTTCAGACTGGCGACTGACAACACCTGCACGCTTCTTGCAAGGTCGAGTTTGTACTATGCGCGCGCTTTCAATACTACAGCAGGGGGCCGTGGCGCGTCACAAGCTCGGCCAAGCCGGCTTCAGCAGCGAATGACAAAACCGCCGCTCGCCGTTCTTACTTTATATGAAAGACCCTGTACATGTCTCAAAAACAATATTAAAGATTCAGCTTCTTATTTTTCTTCTTTTCCCAAAACATTTTCATTCTAGTCGACCTTGCAGCTCTCTCTGCATCGCTTATGGTGTAAGTTTTGAGAGTGAAGGTTTTTAAGGGAAGTCTGATGTTCTTGTTTTACAAGATATTCTTCTCATCTTTGTTAGCAATTTGGGACATTGTCAAGCAGAGTTCATCCAGATCATTTTGAATTTCCATCAACCAAGAGTTCTTTGTTTTACTTTTGAAAAAATAATTAAATAATACTTTCAATTGTCTGGTATCCGGCAGGCATGAGATATGACAAAAAAAAAGCAATTCGCCTTTTTCGCATAGTATCGACTATAGACTCAGTTTCTTTATAAACCACTTCATTTGATAATAGACGCCATTGACCATCCACCTGATTTTTTTATTAATTATAGTTCTGAGAATTCTTCTATCAGCCTTCTGTAATGTGTCAGTAACTGATCGAGTGCTTAACTTGAAAAGTGTTTCACAAGCATATATTGCTTCCGGTTTAATATCTGATTCGTAATGTTGTAATTTTGCATTTATGGAGAGTGTTTTTTTTTTTGTAACTAGGCGAAGTAATATATTGCGCTTGTTTTAACTTTGTTGATCTATTTTCGATTGACGCTTTCTCATTCAAATTCCATGTTATAATCTCCCCTAAATATTTAAATTTATGTACAACTTTAATTTCTTTATTGTTAATCAATGTAATAGCTTGTGTTTCCACATCAAAGGATGCCATTATTTCAGTCTTTTCAAATGAAATTTGAAGTCCTACTTTTGCTGCAATAGACCCAAGTTCTTCAATTTGGTGTTTAGCCTCATCTATACTGGTTGCAAGCAGTGCAAGGACATCCGCAAAAGCCAAGCAATTCAGTTTTATATTAGTACCAAACTTCACATTTGGAGGACAAGTTTTGTTCCACTCACACATGATCTTTTCTTTAATTTAATTTTAAAAATAACTTAACTAATATATGATTAATATTTGAATTAAAATAACATATCAATATATTAGCTATTTTATAACTTAATTGATTTATCTTAGAATTTAGATCCTATTTAATACGGTAGAAAATATCGAATCATGTGGCCCGCAAACCAATTCACCAAAAAGGTTGAACATGCCTGATCTAACACCATGTAAAAACTGATGTGAATGGTTTTCCTTGAAGAAATTCTAGGAAATGTGTTTTACAAGTGTGGTAGAAAAACTCTCTCTCTTGCCCATATTTTAGTAATTATTGAAGAAAATAATGACCTACATGTTGAGGTCCTTTACACTGAATCATCTTCAACATTACCCACGTTAACAGAAATGTTCACACTTATAAATAGCAACTGCTCTGAATATAACCACAAATCAATTATTAAGAGCAAAATTATTTAACTGCAACAGATAGTCCTAAAATTAATCTAATCAGTGGTTTTCCATCAGCCATACCCATCCCCAAAGGACACCCACCCATACTTCCTATAGAAGGTACAAAACTGACATAAGAAGAAAAGAAATTGGCATAGAAGAGAAATATTATACCATGTCAAAGTAACAACTGGAGGGGTTATAACTAGGCATATAGGGAAAGTTTCAAAAAGCAAGATGTATTTCCAAGTTGACTTATTTCCTTCCTCATCATACTTAATATGACCGCTCCCTTTCCAAACGGAGATTAAAAAACAATATTACCCCGAAGAAGGTTTTTTATAAATCTCTCACCTCTCAGTTTGCAACTCTGGGATGAAGGAATACTTTATTCTATTCTATGCAGCTATATGAATTAAGAGGTTGGCTGAATCTCCTAAACTTAAATGACAAGTCCTCAATTCACTCTACATTTTAAAATGATCACACTGGCTAATATACTGCAGCTGTTAACAATCCATAGTGTACAGTTTATAACTATGGCAGTTTGCAAAGGGTATGGATGGAGTATTACTATTTTCTATTAATTCTTTATTCTATTGGAAATTAGGAGCTGAAACTTCTGTAGATATTCTCTCAATTTCTTTCTCCCCGTTGTAGCGTGCTATGAAGTCATGCTTTTTCAAACCTTTCCAGAATTACCTCAAGCAAGTTTCAGATTTCATTCTTCTTGTAGAATGGCTCTTCATATTAGGGACAAATGCTACAGGTCCTGTCAATGTTTTTATGGTACAGTAGGATGAGCCACCACCTAAATATAGTGTGTTAGCACACCTCGTCCAGAAAATGTAAACCCTGTCCAGCAACACAGATTGTCCTGAAAGCGACATTGTAAATGAATTGTGAAGTAATGATACTCTCGCCACAGATATTGCAGTATCATGTGGAAATATGATATAACACTAACATTATGTTATTTAAACTCTTAATTTTCACATTTCCATTCCCTAATGCTTTAGTAATCCCAATGGACTTCTTCTTCTTGGTCTTTGTGCAGAACATGAACTCTTCATCACCAACACTCAATTCCGATTACCTGACCGCTTCAAGACCACGTGGATGCATCCACGTTCTAAGCATTGGCACATCCTTGATTACGTCATTACCCGACAATGTGATAAGAAGGACATACTTATTACCAAAACAGCAAGGAATATTGACGATTGTTGGACGGATCACAAACTTCTCATCTGTAAACTCAGGATATCCATCAGCCCAAAACCACCAAGGCGTTTCCAAACCCCATCCAGAGGAAAGTTTAACACCTCCAAACTTCAGGATGAATCTATTTCCACCAACTTTGAGAATATGATCAATGCCCAGCTATCAGATCATCCAGTTAAAACAAGTGACATTCGAGAAGAATGGACCAATCTGAGGGAGATAATCACTAAGTCAGCTGAAGAAACCATTGGTTTGGTAAAGCAGAAAAGTCAAGACTGGTTTGATGACAACAATGAAGAAATTTTGCGTCTCATCAACATCAAAAGGGAAGCCTATCTATCTCATCTTCAAGACCCATCCTCAAATACGAAGAAAGCTCTGTATTTAGAACTCAAGAGTAAGTGTCAGACACAAATAAGAGAGATAAAGAATACTTGGTGGCAGCGGAAAGCTGAGGAACTTCAGAGGCTATCTGATACTCGTGATCTGAGGAACTTCTATGCAGGGATTAAAGAGATATATGGCCCACTTCGTTCTTCATCAGGTACACTAAAAAGTGCTGACAACTCTGCCACTCTTACTGACAGCCATGATATCTTAGAGCGTTGGAAGGAACATTTCTCCATCCTTCTAAATCGTCCCTCAACAGCTGCTGAAGACTTCCTCCGTGATGTGCCGAAATATCCTGAACAACCATGGATGGAAATATCTGTTTCCGAAAGAAACAGGATTTAAATTGTCCGATTGAGTTATGTATATTAACAAATTCACAATGAAATTTGATAAAATGGTCCGGTTAACTCAAAACAGTTGCCAGCGTTTCGCCCCAGTGTACCATTGGGCTCTTCAGTTGGAATTGGTACACCTCTCCAAGACGCGTGGCTAGTACATACTGAGAAGGCCGCTGCAAGGCACAAATGTCACCACGAGCAGCGCCAATGTACTACGGAAGTCAAAACTTCCTTTCAAAATAATGTTAGCTTACCTTGCTAATCCAAATTGGAAATATCTGTTTCCGAAAGAAACAGGATTTAAATTGTCCGATTGAGTTATGTATATTAACAAATTCACAATGAAATTTGATAAAATGGTCCGGTTAACTCAAAACAGTTGCCAGCGTTTCGCCCCAGTGTACCATTGGGCTCTTCAGTTGGAATTGGTACACCTCTCCAAGACGCGTGGCTAGTACATACTGAGAAGGCCTTCTTTATTCTATTGGAAATTAGGAGCTGAAACTTCTGTAGATATGCTCTCAATATTCTTCTCAGTATGTACTAGCCACGCGTCTTGGAGAGGTGTACCAATTCCAACTGAAGAGCCCAATGGTACACTGGGGCGAAACGCTGGCAACTGTTTTGAGTTAACCGGACCATTTTATCAAATTTCATTGTGAATTTGTTAATATACATAACTCAATCGGACAATTTAAATCCTGTTTCTTTCGGAAACAGATATTTCCAATTTGGATTAGCAAGGTAAGCTAACATTATTTTGAAAGGAAGTTTTGACTTCCGTAGTACATTGGCGCTGCTCGTGGTGACATTTGTGCCTTGCAGCGGCCTTCTCAGTATGTACTAGCCACGCGTCTTGGAGAGGTGTACCAATTCCAACTGAAGAGCCCAATGGTACACTGGGGCGAAACGCTGGCAACTGTTTTGAGTTAACCGGACCATTTTATCAAATTTCATTGTGAATTTGTTAATATACATAACTCAATCGGACAATTTAAATCCTGTTTCTTTCGGAAACAGATATTTCCAATTTGGATTAGCAAGGTAAGCTAACATTATTTTGAAAGGAAGTTTTGACTTCCGTAGTACATTGGCGCTGCTCGTGGTGACATTTGTGCCTTGCAGCGGCCTTCTCAGTATGTACTAGCCACGCGTCTTGGAGAGGTGTACCAATTCCAACTGAAGAGCCCAATGGTACACTGGGGCGAAACGCTGGCAACTGTTTTGAGTTAACCGGACCATTTTATCAAATTTCATTGTGAATTTGTTAATCAACCATGGATGGCTGTACCTCCTTCTTACACGGAATTCAGTGTAGCTCTCAATCAAATGAAACCAAGAAAGGCACCTGGCCCAGATAACATCCCACTGGAATTAATTCAAGCTGGAGGTCAGTCCCTCAAAACGCGGATTTTCACTCTTATTCTCAAAATTTGGGAATTAGGAGAAGTACCTGGTGACCTAAAGAACGCCACTATCATCACAATCTTCAAGAAAGGTGATCGTAGTGTTTGTGGCAACTATCGCGGTATATCGCTACTATCTACTGTGGGTAAAATTCTCGCCAGAATTTTACTTAACCGCCTTCAGGTTCTCAGAAAAGATCCTCCCCGAGTCCCAGTGTGGATTTCGATCTTCCAGAAGCACAACTGACTTGATTTTCTGCATAAGACAACTACAAGAAAAATGTAGTGAGCAACAGAATCCACTCTTCTTAGTCTTTTATGATCTGGAAAAGGCCTTTGACTCAGTTCCAAGATCTGCTATGTGGGCGGTGCTACAACGCTTTGGCTGTCCTCGACGCTTTGTTGATCTAATCCAAGCTCTCCATGATGGCATGACCGGTCAGGTTTGTCAGCAAAATAAGATCTCTGACGAATTTCCTATCACTCATGGACTGAAACAAGGCTGCGTACTTGCTCCAACACTGTTTGCATTGTATTTGGCTGCAATGCTCTATAAATCGCCCACAAACATCCCAGGTGTAGATGTCAGGTACCGATTTGATGGAGGGCTCTTCAACCTAGCTCGATTTCGCTCCAAGAAGCTAACTCAGGTTACGAAGATAACCAATATGTTGTATGCAGATGATGCAGCATCGCCTACACTCACGCCAGTGGAGTTGCAACAGACTGTTAATTGCTACAAGAATGCATGTGAACGTTTTGGTCTCACCATTAATGTTCAGAAGACCAAGGTTCTGGCACAACCCTCACCAGGCACTTCCCTTCCGCACTTCAACATTTCTATCTCAGATACTCCATTGGAGCAGGTAGACCACTTCTCGTATCTGGGCAGTCTGCTATCTGTACACGGCAATTGTGGGCAGGATGTTGAGAAGAGAATCGGTGCTGCCCATGCGGCATTTGGGCGACTATCGCACCGGGTCTTCTTGAATAAAGATCTGACCGTGAAGACGAAGCTCATGGTGTACCAAGCTGTTGTTATCTCAACATTGTTGTATGGCTGTGAAACCTGGACCCTCTATCGACATGACTTCCGAAAGCTTGAGCGCTTCCATCAACAGAAGCTTCGATCCATCCTTAAGATAAAGTGGGAAGACCACATCACCAATCTTGATGTTCTTGAGAAAGCGCTTGCTAATAGTATAGAATCATCCATCATTGGTCATCAACTTAGATGGATTGGACATGTCCAACGGATGGATGATACGAGACTACCACGCCAGGTTCTGTATGGTGAACTCACCTCCGGCACCAGACCTCATGGAGGCCCTAAGAGACGTTACAAGGACCAATTCAAGCAGAATATGAAGTTGACAGGTCTCAATCCACAAACCTGGGACCAGCTTGCTAAAGACCGTTCAACTTGGCGCCAGACCATCCCGGCTGCTGTCAAAATGTTTGAAGAAGAACGTCGTAGAATTGTTAAGGCCAAGCGACAAGCACGTAAGCTCCGTGCAGCACAGCCACGCCCTCCACCAACAGTTCTGTGTGATCTGTGTGGACGTTTGTTTCATGCACGCATTGGGCTGTTCAGTCACCGCAAACATGCCCACAGACCTCAACCTTAGATTATTTTAGACTGTTTCGGAAGAAGATGTATACTCGGAAACGCGTTAAAGCCGACGACGACGAGTAATTCATACCATATTTGAAATACATTCTTACTCATCTGTTCACCAACAGGTGTGTTCCAAATACTTCAATCCCATCAATCAGTGCAGCATGAAAAGTTATGTTCCGGGCTATACAGTAGAAGAAAAACCATGATAAAATTTATATTTCTCAGAAATCCTGTGCAAAAAACTATGCAGAAATAGGCAATAAACTATCTTTTTCCTTCAGTATGAAGTCATAAGTTAGGATACGCCACTAACTATGATAAGACAGTTACAATTCTCTTATTTTACAGATACAGAATCTTATGGTGTTTGAAGCCATTTTCAGTGTTGCCTTAATAAATGAAAGTTTGATGCTTTTCAGTCGGTCAACATGATTTTTCTCAAAAGAGATGGGTTATTCCCTAATGCTGAAAAACTAGCTTGCATCTTCTCTTGCATATTCATAATATTTACATGTAGGCCTAGTCTATACTATGGTCTATATCAGCGGTGTTCAACGTATGGCGGACTCGGCCCGCGAAGGCATTATATTTGGTCCTGACCGAGTTTTTATAATATGCTTAAGTTTGAGGTTTATGTTTTTCGTAGATATCAAAAAAACTACATAAAAACATTATTGTAATTTATGGAGAAAAGGGATAAAACCATAAGAAAAACAACTGAATTATATATAGTTTTTTTCTTGACATGACGTTTCTTTTACTGGACTGTAGAAAAGTTCTAAGATGCATAATTATTCCCATCATAAACGCAGGTAAGAGTTAAACTTCATCCATTCATTTCTTGAAATTACAGCTGTGTGTGTTTCTTAACTTTTTATTCCGTCATGGCTGTTGTGTGCCAACGAACATTGTTAAGAAAATATGCGCATTATACCAGGATTATTGGTGTCAGTTCGCGGCAGTCAATAATACGAGTACAGCACAAGTTATTGTTTGCCGTCATACCATAGTGTTCAAATTAACGCCTGTCATTTAATAGCCTACAACTCGACAATGTAAAAACACTGCAATAATATCGCCACAGAGCAGCTTGTTTGTGTGCTCGGTGCTAAATACTTCTTTACCTTAACATTATGTTTGTGGAATCACAAAAGCTATTATTAACCCTACAGAGTCGCGTTACAGTGAGTGTGCTTGGTGTTATCATGATGTTTCTGTGTTCTGTGTTAACTGCTGTAAACTGTGAATGACCTCCACACAGACTCTTGTTTCATCTTGAAGGATAATCATTGCATGGTGAGTGTTGATATACAGAATTCATTATCAGATTACTTTGTATTATTTTATAGCTGTCGAGTGTTTGGCCTCTTTCTTGTATTTATTGAATAACGGTGATAAAGGTAGCATAGATTCGGTGTATTATTTATTTATGTACCGTATTTCTCTATTTAGCCGGCCCCGTGGTGTTGGGTAGCGCGCCTGCCTCTCACCCAGAGGCCCCGGGTTCGATCCCTGGCAAAACTGACGTGAGGGTTGGAACGGGGTGCACTCAGCCTCGTGAGGACAATTGAGTAGCTGTCTGACAGTGCCCCGATCACGAATACCAAGATTAACGGCTGAGGGGACCCGACGCGCTGATCACGCGTCACCCCAATATCTGCAGGCCAAATGGCTGGGCAGCGGGCGCTTGGTCGGCCTTAGCCCATCATGGGCTGGATAGTGCCAGGGGTTGACTTGTTTTATTTCTCTATTTGAATGTCCTCGGTGTTGACTCAGGATCGACATTTACATTATACTGCGCATAATAGTACCAAAATAATGTCCGAAGTGTAGCTCTGGGTATTATTCGAATTAGCTGATCTACATCAACAATAAAAATTTGGCAACCCAGCTCAGCTGTTCCAAGCTCCCGCCATTTCCTTCACATTCTTTGTTTCGAAATATTTATTTATTTACTCGAATCAGAGGCAGATAAATAATATTGTACATACACAAGCAAAGAAAAAATATGGAATTATACATACTGGTATATATTTATAATCAAACTGTGTTTGCCCAGAAACGAGCAACTGCTATAGCATTTTCTTGTGCCTTAAACAACAACAACTCACTGCAAGAATCAGGGCAGCATAAGCACTGATACAGATGTTTTGTTGTCTGTACCTCTCCACATTCACAAAGTGTTGATTCTTGTGTTTCGAAATAAAGAGTATACTTTACAATAACTGTGAACTAGTGTTCTTACAAACTGCTGTTATTTAAAGTAGTTTTAATAATTTATTTGTGAACGAAAATGTCCCTTTCCAAACGTAGAAAAGTGGATAGTGAGTGCCGTGTTTTTCAAGGAAAATGGACTGACGACTATTTTTGTATTGAGAATAGTGGGAAAGTAATATCTAAGCTAATGTAATAAAGCTGAAGAGTTTGTTTGTGTGTTTAAATGCACTAATCTCTGGAACTACCAGTCGGATTCAACAAATTCTTTTTGTACATGATAGCCAGATTCAAGAGGAATAGTTTAGGCTATGAAGCAATAGGATACACCTCTCAGGTAACCTTAAAGATTGATTTTTGTTCAGTAAGTCGGAACAACAAGCACTCACGAACAGCTTCAATAATACCTAAGTCTATTGTTGCCTGGCAATGCGGGCTGCATCACGTCGCCCCTACCAGTGTCCTGGTGCAGAATTGCGAGCTGCTTATAAATTGCAGTCACGGGGATTAATTAGTGCAAAAAGATTTCTTAGGCCCCTTAAAACAGTTTTCATCATGACAATAGTATGTCTCTGTATTAGGGCGATGGTGTTGGTGCGGTGTACTGAGGTTATCAGCTGCAATAAGCGTTGGTGCTTTCCGATCCTTATCCTTGAGCGCTCCAGTTCTGTAGTAGTATTCATTATCATCCATAAAACAAATAAATCCACAGGGTGAAGCCGGGCACTACTGCTAGTGTCTGATGAAAAATGAAAATCCACAGCCTGCTTCCAGTCTCTGACCGGGTCAGGAAGGGAATGAATGAAGCCCTCATCTAGCGGCGAGGATATGGACTGTGCCGGCTGCCGAGGCCTGACACACTCCTCTGGGGCAATGATTAAATGAATGACAGATGAAATGAAATGATAGTGGCGAGTGTTGCTGGAATGAAATTTTGACAGGGAAAACCGGAGAACCCGGAGAAAAACCTGTCTGCCTCCGTTTTGTCCAGCACAGATCTCACATGGAGTGACCGGGATTTGAACCACGGACCCAGTGGTGAGAGGCCGGCGTGCTGCCGCCTAAGCCACGGAGGCTTACTCTGCTAGTGTCTGATATGCAAGGAAAATATGTCAGTTGTTAAAGAATACAACATCAGGCGGCATTATGATTCGAAGCACATGTGTACATAATAAATACGATGGGGTATTACGGAAGGAACATATTTCAAATTTAATGAAAGGTCTCGCCGCTCAAAAACAGATGTTCACGAAACGGTTCAGGGAAAATATAGCTGCAGTCTGCACTAGTTATAAAGGTGCACATTAATTAGGCGTGAAAGGGAAATCATCTTCTGATGGGGAGTTTGTGAAGAACTGTATTCCTTCTGAAATAGAAGAAATATGTCCTGAAAAGAAACTACTGGTGAATTTGGTCAGCTTATCGTGGAGCACAATGACGAGAAGAACAGAAGAACTCCGGGCTAATTTGTGCACACAACTACGCAAAAAATCTAAATCATTTGAGTGTTTTTCGTTGGTTTTGGATGAAAGTAACGACGTCCGTGATACAGCACAACTTTAATTCTTATTTGTGGGATTGACAAAGCATGTGAAATAACAGAGCTAGCATCTGTAAGAAGCATCCATGGAACTACAACAGGCGAGGATTTGTTTCTCCAACTGAGTGTAAACACTGAAGGATCTCGATTTAGGATGGGATGGATTGACAGCTATAACAGATGGAGCAAGGAATATGAGTGGTACAAAAACTGGATTTATTGGAAGAATAAGAAAGAAATTTACAAACAGAAATACTGATATGCTTCTTGAAATACACTGCATTATTCATCAAGAAGTGCTATGTGGAAAAGTGTTAAATTTATGACATGTGATGAACACAGTGACATCTACAATTACTGTAAATATATTCAACCTCATAGACTCAATTATCGACAGTTCCAGTCATTTCTGGCTGAAATAGATTGTGATTACAGCGATGTAATTTATCATAGCGAGGTACACTGGCTTAGTCGTGGTAATATATAGAAACGCTTCTGTCATCTTCGTGAAGAAATAAGCACATTTATGAACATGACACAGAAAAAATTGACAATTTGGGGACGAAAACTGGATGTGGGATTTAGCAATACCCACAGATTTAAAGCAACATTTAAATATTTCGAATATGGGATTACAAGGGAAAGGCGTGCTTTTAAATGAAGTGTAGGCTATAGTAACGTGGTATTGTTCCAAAATAAACTGAAATTATTTCAACAGCAATTAGAGAAGAACACGTTCCCACACTTTTCATGTTGTACTGAGCTTCAAGAAGCGAACTCAAACAGTTCAGTGCCATATGATCGGTTTATTAAGTTGATTGACCTACTGAAGAATGAGTTTGAAACCAGATTTAAGGACTTTTCTGTGAATGCGGAGAAAATTCATTTGTTCGAAAATCCATTTGCAGTTGATGGTGATGCAACTGTGCAACTACAGATCAAATTAATTGAACTTCGGTGTTGTTCCCAATGCGGAAGGAAATCTTATTAACATTTACAGGGTGCTTAGTATTTTGCGAGAAAATACTTGTGCGCATTTCAGACTACTGACATTTGTGAACAAACATTTTCAAAAATGAAGTTTATAAAATCCAAATTACGTTCCCGGATCAGTGATGGACACCTACATTCCATTCTGAGGGTGGCTGTGTCAAATCTATCTCCAGACATTTCAACACTGTCACTTCAAGCAAAGGCCCAGACCTCTCATTAATTGGTAAGTCTATCCTAAGTTACAGAGTATTGTTTACTTTTCTCTTTTTTTTTTGGTATTGTGGTTCAGGTTATTGTTTATGTTGTCGAATAGCCGTGTGAGAGCTTGGTTGGTGATTGAAGAAGGGGGCACTTGGGTGTGTGGATATACTTGTGTTAGAGAAGGTCGAGGGGGGGGGGAATTATGTGACCTTCAGAACGTTTAGGAATCTGCCATTCGGCCCACCGGCAAATGAAGTTGAGCACCCCTGGTCTATATTAATGGTATTTCTTAATTTATGTACTGTGCAAAATAATAAATATTTACAATTAACTGAGGAGTAAGACAAAATATAACCTAACCTAAAAGTATTGACGTCCGAAACGGGGGAGGAGCTTACGGTCAGCTGTTTGCAATATGGCGGCGAGATAGTGACGTGAAGTAATTGGGTGTGAGTTTGTTATGGCTTCTAATTTATGATGGCAAAATACTACATATTTTCTTTCATTGATAGAAATATTTTTATAATCAATTTAAATGCAGTGCCTAATTACTACCAGTTAAAAATATTACCCACATGTAGATAGTTAATTTACTGTCTGCTGTTACATAGGCCTATATGAAGCCTGTACTTGGGAGCCTAGCGGTATCGATGTTTTTATTAATTTCACAATATATATATCATAACACAAAGGAGGACTCCCTGATAATAAATTGAATCAAGCAACCCGGAATTTGCATGAATGTTTTGGGTTCAAAGAAGCGTTACTTGGGATACTCAAATCATACTTCAATATTGCAAATATTGACCTACATACTTGCTGTTCAAAGGCAAGAATATTAATTTATTAATCTCTTGCCGCAGGCAAGTTAAAATGGAGGCATCCTCTTTATCAATATATTTAATTAAATGTTTAAAATAGAGATATTTATCAAAGCTGGAGTCTCCATTTGAACTTGTCATAAGGAAACGGAACAGATCAAAAACTACACTTTAAGCCAAACCAAATTCACTCCTCAGCTCGACATAAATCATAATACCAATTAAAACCTATACAAAACATACTCTCCTTACTGTTGTACAACTTTCAAACCAACTATTCGCACTCAAAACTGAAAAACCCTGAAATGAGAATTAATTAAACTTAGAATAGCCTAGGCCGATCCGGTCTCCTGCTACATTACCGCATATGTATACTTAACATCACTATAACTTCAAAATTACGGCTAAGTGACCTATCTGCCTGAGTAGTATAGGTGTTACCGGCCTGCCTGGGATGATGGGTCACCAAACCGGTACTTAAAACTAAGATTTTATATTTTAATTAACTAAATTCAACAGTAGGGAGATCATAGCCAAAAACACAATTTAAGCCAAATCATACTTCAATGACCTACATACTTGCTGTTCAAAGGCAAGAATATAAATTCTCTGGCAAATTAAGGCTAGGAACAGCATTTTTCTTAAGTTTTCTAACCATTCGGCTATTGTCAATCGGAAGAACCCCTAAAATAGGTTTACGAAGAGCGGATTACATTCTATGTACGTCACAGAAGTAATAGGCTACACGTTTATCAGTATTTTTGATGTAGCTAAATCCATGTGAATACAAATTAGAGACAAAAACTATCAATAATCAACAGTACCGATGGAAAGAAGTCGTCTTCACAAAAATGCACACTGCACACTGTCAAGTAACATGTAACACGTTTTCCAATTGACAGCGCCGAAGCCCATCTTTCTCTCTTAACTTTTTGTATAGGAAAGTAGTGAAGATATTTCGTACCCGTTTTATACGATTTGCAACCGTATACAGAGCAGTACCTCCTCGAATTTGACAAATTTATTTCTGTTTCCATCACGACGTCAATGCTTCACCATCTAAATAAACCACACCAGTCACAATGTTACAGCTTCAACATTCTACCGCGTGGCTGCGCCATCCAACTTTTCTGACGTCAATAGCTTAATGAGCCATATACCATCCAAAATATTGTATTAGAAAAATAAGCCTAAGGAATTTTATTAGTATCTCCAAATACTTATTATATAGGCAGAACATATAGTTTTATTTATTTACCGGCAAGTTTTCTATTTATATATTTTTTATTCTTTTAACTGGGCTATTTATTTATTTATTCTACAACGATGCAATTGTAAATAAAATAAAATTATGGTATCGTACATTAAAACCACAGATATGTATATCGAAATCTTAGACTGCTGATGTGATAACATAAAATGTATTCCTTACTCTCGTGAACTGAGTAGGCGTGAAGTCGTTTCGAGGGATAGCACTGAGCTATTAATTTCACTTTAAATTCTTAGTCCATGGGGAATCTGAAGACATGGACCTTTGGGCCAATATCATAATTGCCACGACAACCTGTTACACAGTAGCGATGAGGCATCTTTCACTTTTTAATCACTAAAACTTCACTGCACTACACTACAACCAAATCACTCCAGAAAGACAAATCTAACATGTCCGCTGGCTAGGACCACACTTTTCTTAGCGTGGACCGATGACGTCAGAGCGCTTTGGCCTGAGTATAGAAGGTGTTGGTGCATCTAGACTAATGCCCAATTTATTTATTTTATTTATCGTATGGCTTTTAGTGCCGGGAGTGTCCGAGGACATGTTCGGCTCGCCAGTCTCTGTAGCTGCCTCCAGCGGACACCCTTAGGGTGAGCTACAAGTTCCGTTCAATTTGAAGTAGTTCCAACTTTCGCTACCAGATATCAATGATACCTAGTGGTGAACGTTGGAACTTTTGATAGAGCATTCTGACGAAATCTAACCTAACAATTTAGCTGCACACAAGTTTAGTCTGTGGAAGGATCTTTTACATGCCATAAATCTATGACATGGGACCGCTGGCTTTACTTCCCCTCCAAAGGAAGGCATACTGAAGGATTTTTAACGCTCTTAAAAAATCCGACAACTTTGGCCGGGATTAAACCTGCATCTTGGGCATAGCAGTTCAGCATGCTACCGACTACGCCACCAAAGCCGCTTAACACCCAATAAGTCGGAGCGTCAGTATTCAAAATAACACCTGTAGGTGTGATTATTGAACCACATGCTTCATTCATTACAGTTAGAAAGCATTGCCAACTATGATATTTCATGTTTGAAAGACATCCGTTCATAAGCTGCAATGGAAATTTAATTGTAAATTATTTTTTTCTTAAACCCTCATCATAAGAATTTTAAAATACAAAATTTGGAGAAATTGTTGTGGATTTATTTAAGGGCAATTTGACATCGTGGGCTTGCAGTCCCATATACTTGGGCGTGTATGGTAATGGTCTGATAACTTTTGTCATTGTGTGTCTGTAGTAATATGTATATTTGTAAGTTTGGCTAGGATTTGGAAGGAGGCAGCAATCTCAAGGCTGAGTATATCCCATTCCAACCCCAGACCAGAATTGAATTTCTTGGCTAGGCTGGGAATCGAACCCAGGACTTTTATATCCAGAGTCTCAATACCCCAAGACCACAGAAGGCAGCTGATTTGGAGGAAGCTTTATCATAAACTCAGGTTCAGAAGGTAAGGCTACGAACAGGCTTTGTGCAGGAGAACGCTGAAGAAATAAGACTGCAGATTACTGCATCGAATGGGTAGCTATATCGTCTCTCGTTAATTCAAATTAAGACAGTTTACAGCCATCCCAGAGCTTCTGTATATCCAACCAGCATCTTTCTGTGGAGTAACTGTTATAAAAGTATCTCTTGTGATGCCAAAATGTTCTAGCTTACCTGCCAACTTTAAAAAAAGGCGTTCAGTAAAACTCGCACGTCTCAAAAAATCTAACAAATTTCGACATACCCCGGCTTGAAACAATAATCCTCTACAAAATACAGTAATTCAAGCTTTAAACAGAATATTACAATGAAATCTTATCTACGGTATTTACATCATATGCCAATTTTTTGTAGACGAGCATGACCCCCAAGAAGCAGTTGTGGTGGATTTTAGGTTTGGAGCATAGATATAACAGGACTTCCTTGAAATAATATACGTAGGTAATACACTTATCACTCACTGGAAATTACTTGCACTTTTAAATTCATAGGGCATTTTTAACTTCCTGCAAAAAGTCTGGAGAAAAGGAGCTGGCATAACAGGGACCAGAACTCCGGGTCTTCAAAATAGAAATAGACTCAAGAGATTCATTTGACATGACATATTTCATGTATTTTCTTCACTTCAGAATATTATGAGTTCAGCAGAATTGATATAAAACACTACAGTAACCGATGACATAATAAGGGTCTGACTTAAGAGCTAAAAGTTGTGGCTTGGTTTGCTTTCTTCAGAAAGTCATATGTATTTGTATAGCATGGTTCAGAACTTCTGGTCTTCAAAATAGAAATGGCTTTCAGAGTTCTATTGGACATCGATGACCTGAACTGTGTCCTGATCTTCTTAATCAGGCTAAAAATTCGTTCACATTCTGTCTTCGCAGTCAAGTGCGGAGAAATATCAAGATGTTACACGATCGACGCTGTCTCAGCCATTGGATGAGATTCCCGTAGTTTTCACAATAGAACACTGAGAAAAATCGTGATTCGCGATTTACATAATCAGTGTCACTTTTAGTAGTTTGACGAGATTTCCATTGTACTCGAGATCGGACATGGGAAAATATTACATTATTACGCAATTGGCGCCGCATGCTGTCCGTTTAACAAGAATCCTGTTGTCCTCGTCATATCGCGATGAATCACAAAACGCTGCCGCTCTCGACCGTTTTACAAGATTCAAGTTGTCCTCACGTTGGACACTGACAACGCGATAATATGCAATTGGCACCGTACCCGGCCGTTTAACGGTTGTCTGCCTGTCTATCTGTCTTGGCAGAATGGCGGAGGCAAGCTCGAGGTTGGGTATGGTTAAAATTCACGAGCAGTTATGGACATGTTGTACGGTCGGCGCAGTGATTCCAGCTGTCCCTATGCTGTAGTTGGAAGTTCACGGTGGATCACGAGGAGAAATGAGTATCGCTATGCTACGTAGTCATTTTTAAGTGCATTGATGCACTTCTCGCTCCCCGTATGCTTTTAAGTATACGGTCATGGGAAAAGTGGCGAGTAGATTTCGGAATGTTTCGTGATGGGTGCCCAATAACCTTTGACAAGATTCCCGCAGCCCTCGTGATCACAAGTTCGCGATTGGGCATGGGTTTTATGATTTTACACAACTGGCGTCGATCTCGGTCCATTTGACCAGATTCCCGCAAGCAAGTCGTGCGGTCATCCGGCCGTCTTGAGAATGTGATTCTGGAGGATGAACGTTCGAAGAAGGTATCAAATTTTACGAATTATTCTGAGAGCATTGCACAAATAATACAAGAGGGCAAATTTTCTTTCGAATTTGAAACACGAATCACACAAGTTTTTGAAATAACCGGTTCCGATGGAACCAAAGTTCGAAGGAAAAATCGACATACTGTATAACGGAATTTCGAATTAACCATACTGGATGTCACAAATTTACAGGACGGATAGATTTTAAAAATAAATGTATTTCGAAGCTGTTTCGCGATTTTTTTTTCAAAAAGATATCAATTTGCAAGATTGAGACTTTAAATTATTTTGCGTTATTTCTGGACTTATATTCGAGAGAGTCACCAAATTTAGAGGTCAATAACAGAAATGAAAGGTTTCTGTTGAGTTTCGAAAGTTTTCGTGAATAAACGTGTCGCGAAAAGTCAGGTTTCCTAATAATACAGATAAATATTTCACTCTAAACTAAAAACTCTTGTTGATGCCGAAAACATATGTTGAACCGATGTATACCACCCTCAGTATGCATTTCCTTGAAGGTGGGCACGGGGAAATATAGCTTACGCAATCTGCGCCGCTTATGTGAAACTTGCTCCATCGCAACCTGTGAAAGTTTAAACGATTTAAACCGACCTCGGCGAATTTTCGTTACCTCCAAATATCTAGACAAAAATTAGTTACTTTTCGTTACCAGTCGACACCCTGATGATTCACATGTTATTCCGTAACTACAACACGATCTACGCTTTGTAATTCGTGGTGAAGAAGAAAAGAACTATTTTTTATACAGAACGATAAAGGTTATCGAACTAATCAATGCATTAAAGAACAAGCAAACGGTTATCCCAGATCTTTCATTCAACATAAACAAATCGATATCGATCGATTAGGATTCAGGCCAATCAGGACGCATCTCATATTCCCCGTCGAAGACTAACTTTCTGGTGAATATAGTTCAGAGCGATGTATTGAATGTGCGCTGGTCACACAACATGTATCGGTGGCATGCGAATGCTTGTTCTGGCACGAATTTTAAAAAGAAGATCTTGGTACGTAAATCCATAAAATATTATAGTTCATCCATTCCGTAAATTTTACAGAAAAACCGTAAAAGTTGTCAGGTATGTTCTAGACCTACTAGTTTCTCCTGAATCACCCACTTTGTTGAGTATGGAGGAAATTCACGCCACTATGCTTTGGGCAGAACTGGCCTAAGATTTGCTGTTATTTATTCTAGATGTCCACAGTATTTTTAATAGCAGTGCCCAGCACCAATCATTTCCTTTAGACATCAAGTAGTCTATACAACAATTGGTGGAGAAACAGGTAGTGTGCAATTGCCCAGACAATGGAAATGTGCTACAAAATAATTCAGTCTGCTAAAATAGCAGTTACATATCAAGTTACCCTTTTAAAAGGTATCCAGCTTAAGAAAATTTATTTGTACATGATTTATTGAAAAACTACTTAGCAGAGTTTTGGTGCATCAACAGAAAGATGTGTACCAAAACATTAATTAGCAACTACAGTATAGAGCATACCTGCAGCATGGACAATGAGCCCCAGAGTTGCAGTGTAATTCCTGTCTGACCCTCCTTCCAGGCCTGAAACAACACGAGCAAATGAGATGTTTAACCAACTCGAGCAGAAAACAAAATAAGTTGGAAAATGGTACGTTGTAACATTCAGGTCCTCTGACAAAGATCTGAACTAACACATTTGTAGTTTAACACAGAGCAGGACATGATAAACACCATGATTCTCTCTTTTTTGTTCCGTATTGACGTAATTGACTTCACGAATACAGAGTAATTTTCTTCCACCCTGTCAATACATTGTCTTGTTTTTTCTCTTAAAACCAGTTTTCTTCTGCACTGCCAATACAATGTCTTTTTTACCATTACAACCAGTTTTAATAGATAAAAGACATTGTAATGACAGGGCGGAAGAAAAGGACATTGTATTCACTGAATAAATTAAGTTAATATAGAGCAGCATTACTGACAACGGCAGCTACGCTAGCTAAAGCGCAGTGCTAGGACATAGGGCCAAGCTCTCTGCAGACTCAGTACACGTGGGTTCGAGCCCCACCGTCGGCCGACTTTGAAATGGTTATCAGTGATTTCCCCATTTTCAACTCCAGGTAAATGCTGGGACGGTACCTTCTGACAGGCCACAGCTGCTTCCTTCCACATCCTTGCCCAGTTTCATTTCATCTCATCTCTCATGAGGTTGGAGTCAGGAAGGGCATCCGGCCATAAAAACCACCCGCCACAAAGACTCATCGCATCCCATCCCCAACCCCATTGGAAAAAGGGAATAATAAGGGGCCAACATACATAGAGCAGCATTCTATAGTAACAGTTCATCGTAAGGAAAAGGAGTAGCTACCAGGCTTGGATGCTCTCCAATTAAAGGTCTTGGTCTGTAGATGTGCAGAGTCGTCTTATCCATTATTTAAGTTAATGTAAGCGCACATACTTTTTAAAGAAAATGTAGCATTCTCATTGGTGATGAAGGGTGAACATCACCGCCACTACATCAACACCTACACTAAGTCCACTATTCATTTTCCTTCAACTGTAAAGTTCTTTCATGCAACACTGTCATTGACATACTGCCAAAAGGCAAGCAATTTGTATAAAACTAGTGAGTTACAGTAGTTCTTGTCATACTGTTACAACTTATAAAATGAGAAACTCAACTTGGACATTAATAATGATGATGACAGCAATTCCAATTTACTGAATACTATAGGACACAGATTTGTATGATGTAGAAACCATTAAAATATGCAAGCACTTATGACCTAAAATTATGCAAAATTTGAATTAAAATATGTAAAAGATGACCTCAAAATAATATATGTAAGTACTGTACTTAACAAATTAGTTTTACCACAAAGTGTTCAATATGAAACTCATGAAATTATACCATTTTGCATTAGAGTAAACTTATTTTCCTTTATTGACATTGTCACCCACATTATGAACAAACACATGACACACACACTAATCAAGTCATCAATTCTCAACACACAAATTAAGAAAGAACAAGTTCAGTCAGATATACCACCTTGTAACCTGTACATCTAGTGAGTGGCCCCAGATAATCCCCAAGCAATTGTCAGAAATCATATTGATCACATTATTTATGATTAATATACATTTCTGAAATTGGGTAACTAATGTTAAAATGTATCTAACCAGCTGTTTCAGAGAACATCGATTGCTTCTAAGAATCTCAAGTAAGAGGAAGGTGATCAAGTGGACTAACATGAAGAGCCTGAATACTGAAGAGGTGCAAAATAAGAGTCTTCGATGCACTTGACTGCAGAACTGCAGATTTAAATATGAGGCCTGAATTGAATGCCGATAAAACTTGGCAATAGCTCAAGAGAACTGTTCAGGAAACAGCAGCATCACAGCTAGGATTCCTAACTTCAGAGAAGAAAAAAAAGATCAGATGGCTGGCAAGATTCCCCAATTAATGAAACAGAGAAGAATAAACGATCAGATGACATATGGGATTCCTGATTTAATGAAGCAACGGAGAATCAGTAAGACTAATGGAGTGGCTTCTTGAAGCATCAAAAGAATTACCAGGGGGAAAATAAGGGAACGAAAGGAATCGTGGATTACTGGTAAATATCAAGAAATTGAAGAAGAAATAAAAAGTAGTTGTTTCATTTGAAGGGCTTAGATATCACGGTCATTTAGCCCCATGTATTTGGGCGAGTGTGGGATTTTTGTTTGATAACCTGTGTTATTGTGATGACTCTGTTAGTGTGCAGAAAACTTTGAAGCCATTTTTTAAGTGTTGCCTTATTAACAATTGATATTGTAACATTTCAGTTGGTCAACATGATTATAATCCCAATTATTGGGAGATGTAAAACAATCTGAAAAAAATTGCATGTGTTCAAAAGTTATTTGCATGTATTACAACAAGAGGGAGACAATACAGGATGACATATTTCGCTCTTAAAGGGAGCATAATTAGATCCTAAAAGTCAAATCTACAAGACAATAACTCTACAAAACACTACCAAATCCTGGAATGTCAACCATGAACGAATATGGTCCTCAAACAACAACCCTCATAGGAGCACCAACCTTAAAAGGAAGGGCAGATGACCCCGCTGCTAAAAACAACAGTAACTAAATAATCTTAAAAAGTACAGCTGTTAAAAAACTGATCCCCAAGGGATCATCCATAAACTATGTTCGCAAAATTGCCATAAAATTTAACCCTCCCCCATTGTAAGCTTTTGTAACAGTACTTAATAAGCGTGTTGACCGACTGAAAAGTATAAATTAACACTTTGTACAGGCAACATTGAAAAAATTTCTTCAAAACTTCAGAATAGAAAGTCTCATATAGCATTCTTTTACTGAACTAAAATCCTTAACGACTAAGGGTTTACTTTAAAGGAAACTTCCTTCTCCAACTTTGTCCAGACTCTCCAGACTATCTGGGCAACCGTCATCCATAATTGGCTAGGATGCTTGTGAAAAATTTCACTGAAAACTTTCCAGTCAATTTTAGCCATGTAACACACTGTTTTGGTATTTGAGGTTAATATCAATAGTGGGATGGCAGTATACTAATCACACCAGTGCAAAAATCTACCAGATTCGTCCATAAATGTGATGTGACAGTTTGAGTATTTGGTGAGCGAATTGTTAACGGCTGCATCGAGCAGAAAATAAATAAATGCGACTCTGGTGACAAAAGTTCACATCAATAAGTGACCCACAGTCCTGCCGTATGTTTCCCAGCCTTCCAAACCTCATAGGTAACATTATATTATCAACATGTTACGCTGCACTATGAAAGGATGTTTCATTATTTGGTTTGGTACATTTTAGTTTTATGGAACTTTACTTTTTTTTGGAAGCTAGACAAACTTTTATTCCCTTTCGAATTCGTAAATTTAAATTTATGTAACATTGTAGAGGTTAGAGCTCAAGAACAATGAATTCCGAAAGTGGAGTATTTTGCCTCACCAAGAAAAAGGTGTAGCCTTATTCAAAGAACATACACCAGCGAATAGCTGACTGCAAAATCACATAGGGCTGTTATGTAGTGAATGGCGAAAGGCTGCTAGCAAGGTATAGATATAGAAACCCTTGCACATGCCCTGGGAAAATGCCCACAAGGAGAGGTTCTGCAAAATACCAGACCCCATCAGATCCATTCAAGAATAGCTGATGAATTGAGAAGAAAAGTTTTCTAAGAAGTACGTGGCTTGGTGACTGACAGCACCAATAGAGAGACTGACATTCTAGCCAATAAAGAGCACTCCTCAGTAGGATACATAATAGATTCAACTGTATGTTTTGAGACCAACAGTGTACACCCTGCTGATGTCAATGTACATTATCGACAAATCTATGAATCTACAATACCATATTACGAGATCATGGTGTCGAGTGGTGACCCGTTTTAAAATTCCTGTATATTTCCCATATTTCCCAAACAAAAATCGATCAAATTCCCGTATATTTTAGATCTCTCTGCGACTAGAGTTCGCATACCGAATGGCTGAAAAATCAATCATAAAGTGCGAATCAAGTTTTTCTAGCGTAAGTGTGACTGCATAGCGACAGTACCGTACGTTGTTACATGATGAGACGTCTAAACACGAACTAGAGACAAAAGAAGTCCATCTGGATTGGTCATTATCCAAATCAGAGACTATCCAGATGACAACGAAGTATAACTTGATTGTGAAAGTCGCGGGAATCTTGTCATACAAGAACAGTGCCAATCACAACCAATTGTGTATCGTACTCACGACTTCTCCCAAGTAAGACCACCAGAGGTGCCAACCTTTGAAGTGGGTTATCAGTAATCTCTTACATTGCCCCCCCCCCCCCACCCACTGAAAAATTTTCTCGTCAAATCCAAAGATTACTCCTCCCTTCTCGATAATGACACCATCTTTGCCCTACCCGGAAGCAACCTATAGGTAGTAAAGAATATCATATTCTTCTTCTTCTTTTCCCGGTTCCAGTGATCTGGGTCGGGGTGTGAATCAAGGACCTCCATCCGAGGCCTCGACTCGCACACTATCATATTTAGGCTATTTGTACGATGGGTTCGCCACACCCAAAGGTTAAAGAATATCATATTACACAATAAAATTTGCACATTACCTGCTAGTTCTGTGATTAAAAAAATCCTTGTAGCTTGTTTTGCATCCAGTAACTGGTTTTCTTGTAACATACTTCCCCCTACGATGACATTTTCGCCTTCTGAATCATAAGCGATTCCAGTGTAGATGTGCTTAATGTAGGTCTGAATTCTGTCTGATTTTTCCTAACAACACTGAAAATTCTTTCTGTGGGAGAGTTACTGTGAGGTACAAGTAATGTTGCAAATACCACATTACTTAAAGTTTTATACTTGAACTATCCACTTTCGTTTTTAAGCTCAGCAATTTTGCCCCAGTTTACATCAATTCTAGGTCCTTGTAAAATATATTCAGGGAAAGTACCACACTGATAAACAGCAAATTCCTCTTCAAGTTTGTCATGTTCACTTTCCTTGACCAAACTTGGGAATCTTTGAACAAAATAATCTAGAGATGAATAGGAAACCTTCATTCTAAGAAAAAGAAAAATATTGAGATGTTACACGATCGGCGCTGGCCTCAGCCGTTTGACGAGATTCCCGTAGTTTTCACGATAGAACACGGAAAAAATCGCTATTTACATAATTGGTGTCACTTTTAGCCGATCGACGAGATTTCCATTGTCCTTGAAATTATAGCATAATTACGCAATCGGCGCAACTTGCTGTACGTTTGACAAGAAGCCAGTTGTTCTCGTCATCGAATGCGGAGAAATATCGCGTTGTATTGCAATCGCTGCCGCTTTCGGTCGTTATACGAGAATCACGATGTCCTCGCGGTTGGTCACTGAGAACGCGATACTATGCAATCGGCGCCGCACCCGGCCGTTCAACGATTGTCTGCCTGTCTATATGTCCTGGCAGAATGGCGGAGGCACGCTCGAGGTTGTGCATGGCTAAAATTCACATGGAGGAAAGAATAAGCTCCATGAAAATTCACGAGCAGTTATCGACATGATGTATG
This sequence comes from Meconema thalassinum, assembly GCA_946902985.2. NCBI lineage: Eukaryota > Metazoa > Arthropoda > Insecta > Orthoptera > Tettigoniidae > Meconema > Meconema thalassinum. The sequence goes on along the minus strand of OX336390.1, from coordinate 478,135,202 downwards.
GTCGGCGCCATGATTCCCGCTGTCCCTATGCTGTGGTTGGGAGTTCACGGTGGATCACGAGGAGAAATGAGTATCGCGATGCTACGTAGACTGTCATTTCTAAAAGGGTTGACGCACTTCTCGCTCCCCGTAAGCGTTTAAGTATACAGTCACGGGAAAAATGGCGAGTTGGTTTCGGGATGTTTCGTGATGGGTGCCCAATCACCTTTGACAGGATTCCCGCAGTCCTCGTGGTCACTAGTTCGCGATTGGGCACGTGTTTTATGATTTTACACATCTGGCATCGATCTCGGTCCGTTTGACGAGATTCCCGCAGGCAAGTCGTACAGTCAGCCGGCCGTCTTGAGCATGTGAGTTCGGAGGATGAACGTTCGAAGTAGGTATCGAATATTACGAATTATTCTGATAGGATTGCACGAATAATACGACAAGAGGGCACATTTTCTTTGGAATTCGAATCGCGAATTATACGAGTTTTCGAGATAATAACCGGTTAAATTATCCGATGGAACCAAAGTTCGAAGGAAAAGTCTACATAACGGAATTTCGAATTAACCATACTGGATGTCACAAATTTTTGAGACGGATAGAGTTTTAAAATAAATCTATTTCGAAGCATTTTCGGGATTCTTTTTTCGAAACTGTATCATTTCGCAAGATTGCGACATTAGATTATTTCACGTTATTTCTGGACTGCAATTTGAGATAGTCTCCAAATTTAGAGGTCAATAACAGAAATGAGGGGTTTCTGTTGAGTTTCGGTAGTTTTCGCGAATAAACGTCTCGCGGAAATTCAGGTTTCCTAGTAATGCAGAAAAATATTTCACACAAAACTAAAAACTCTTCTCGATTCCGAAATTATACGTTGGACCGATGTATACCACTCAAGGTATCCTCCGTATGCATTTCCTTAAGGTCAGGCACGGGGAAATATAGCATACGCAATCGGCTCCATCGCAATCTGTGAGCCACGCGGCGCAAGTTTAGACGATTTAAACCGACTTCTGCGAATTTTCGTTACCGCCAACTATGCAGACATAAAGATTAGTTACTTTTACTTTCGTTACCTGTTTGTAAAATTAGCTAGTTTTTCATTACTTTTCTTTACCGGTAAACACCCTGTAACAGTCCTTTTTTTTCTCTCATAGAGATGTATTTTTTTCGTGATGTCACTTTTCCGTAATAATTTCCCCTTCGACCGTAATGCCCTAATCGTGAGCTGAAATCCGTAATAATTACGGACAATCCGTAATAGTTGGCACCTGTGGACCGGGCAACCACAGAGTAGAAACTGTGAGAATTAAGTTAACCCGCTTGCGAGTGGCGCTGATACCTATTCGCCACATTCGATCATGCTGACTGCGAACTTGCCACCTACCACTTTGCTAGGCCAACGGGAATCTCGTCAAACGGCCAAGAGTGGCATCAATAACGTACATAGGGACATTTCTCCATGTCTGTCCACGAGAACCAAGATCTCGTCAAAGAGAAGGCGAGCTGCGTTGATTGTGTAACATTGTGATATTTATCCGTGCCCGACTGCGAGATCAAGGTGAGTCTTATCAAATGGACCGTGAGTGGCGCCAATGCGTAACATCGCAATATTTCTCAGTGTCTGACCGCGAGAACAACGGGATTCTCGTCAAACGGCCAAGAGCGGCGTCAATAACGTACATAGCAACATTTCTCTGAGTCTGTCCGCGAGATCCGAAATCTCGTCAAAAAGGCAGCGAGCTGCGTTGATTGCGTAACATCATGATATTTATCCGTGCTGATTGCGAGAACAAGGGAGTCTTATCAAACGGACCGTGAATGGCGCTGATTGCGTAACATCACAATATTTCTCCATGTCTGACCGAGATAGCAGGAATCTCTTCAAATGGGCCACGAACGGCGCCGATTGCGTAACACCGCACTATTTACCAATATTCGACCGCGAGGATGAAGTAAAGCCTGTCAATTGGCCGAAAGTTGTGTTGATTGTGTAACAACGCAATATAGTACCTTCCCACATTGTTCCCCAGTACGTAGCCTATACCTCGAAGCCGTAGGAACAGCAGAAATCTTGTTAAAGTAACGGACGACGACGTAGGTGAAGTAGTATAATGGTTCCTACTTCTGCTGAATATCCTTCCCCATCGCATTGTGCTTTGCAAACGTACCCATTGACATAAAAATAACTGGTCTCCTCGGTGGACAACAATGTAGGCAGAGCCCTGTCCGTCATTGCCAAGCAACAAGCACGGCGCGAGTAGCTCCGTGCGGATGAGGTACGGCTGGCGGTCGGCCAAGCAAAGCAGTCGCAATCGACGCTGCCACCTCATGATGTTGGTTGGACTCTAAGCGGCGGTGGCACAAAATGCGGATGGCGGCACGGTCTGCAGGCGAAATAGAAGGCCGAGTAGTGGGACTCGACCGAGCGTTCGGAGGCTAAGAAGTTTGGCATTATGAGACTTTTCAAGATTTCCCGGATCAAATGCAGAACTCCTGTACATTTCCCGCGTCACTAAAATTTCCGTATTTTTCCCACATATCCCGTATCGCTCGACACGAAGTACAAACTGATGAAATAACGGTCCTTATTTTGATGGTGGGAAACGTGGAAACCATCCATGGACACATCGCTGAATTCTGGAGATCTTTCTCCCTCGACTCGGAATCTTAAATAAGAACGCAGGATCTCTCTCCATCTTCCATAATCACGGTCACTGAAGAGAACAATTATTTCAGAACATTCCTAAATTTATAAATGTAATCCTTTTGCTAACTCCAATTGTATGGTATGTTTTGTCTTTCAGGCATCCAGACATCTGGTAAGTACAGGCCAAATAAAGCTTTTACATTAATAGTTTTATGCATTGAAAAATAAAGTTGTTTTTGTTTCATTTGAGGGGCTTGGTCATCATGGTCATTCAGCCCCATATGCTAGGGTGTGTGTGTGTTGTGGTGTGGAGGGATTTTTCTGATAACCTGTGTTATTGTAATGGCTGTATTAGTGTGTATATTGGTAATTCAGGTGAGGATTGGGAAGGTGGTGGCTGTGGCCTTAAATCATCTATCCTCTGGCAAGTCTCCCGGTCCTGATGCCAATCCTAGAGAAATAATTACATCTTTATACTACCAGCTACCTCGTCCACTCTAAATTCTAGTCAACCAAGCCATCACTACACTGACGACTTAAAACTTTACATGCTCATCAGAACTATAAATGACAGAGTTGTTGCAAGGAGACGACCTACACCTACTCAGTGATTGGTGTAATTCATGAAAACTGAATATTGACAAGTGTAAAGTTTTGTCACTTTAATTGAAATGTATTTTACTATCCAGGTTTAATTATTGTATCAAAAATAAAACTCTAGGTAGAGTGTCAACTATTAGAGATCAAGGTGTGACAATCTCAAATAATTTCTCGTTCTATGAACATATTTCAAAAATATGTTGTGAAAGTTTCCGGGCCCTGGGATTCTTAAAAAGGAATTGTTTAAATTATTTTACGGACATAACTTGTTGTGTATTTACTCGAGTTAACATGAACATTCTAGAAAGTGTTGTGTTAACATGAACATTCTAGTCAGTGTTGTGTATTTAGGCTACTTGAGTTAACACGAACATTCTAGTCACTATGCCCAGAACATTCCAATCTGGAACATTCGATTCTGGAACTTTCCAGCTACAATGTATATATGCACCCGCGGACTGTAGACGACAGTCCCGCTCAAGTTAGTCCACATTGTGTACCATTGTGTATCAACAAGTGTTTAATAAACCGTTGTTTTATATCAACAAGTGTATGTTATTTATCTTGTATCTCCCACGATATAACAGAGGTGTCAAAGTAGGATAAGATAAATAACGTTGTGAAACCGAGTGACTTTCTAACCCCAACGCAAGTGTTGCACCGAACGCCGTTCATCGCAGTGCGTGTTGGAAATACTAAACCGAGTGAACTTTCTAACCTCAACGCAAGTGTGTGCACCGAACTAAGTTAATCTAAAGTGCGTGTTAGATATAGTGTTCTCCACTCATCTTCACCATGCCGGACTTAACCTCTGAGCAACTCCAACAATTCTCGGCAATGATCGCCGACGCTATCCGACGGATCATAGGGTCAACAACGTCATCAGAACCTTGACCGCCTAAGTTCACAATGCAACCGTATCGCACTACCGACGGAACGACTGTAGCCGACTATTTCACTCGCTTTACCTGGGCGCTCAACCTCAGCAAGGTACCCGCGGATCAGCATGCAAACTTTGCACGTGTTTACATGGGATCTGAACTCAAATGATGCCCTGAAGATCCTGGTGAGTCCTAATGATCCGGAAACTCTATCATACAACGAGATTCAATCTAAGCTGAAAGGCCACTTTGACGCCACACGCAACAAGTTTGCTGAGAGCATCAAATTTCGCAATGTAATGCAGAAGCAAGGAGAAACCATCGCTAGCTTCACCTTAAGACTGCGGCAGGCTGCAACATTTTGCGAGTATGGCACATTTCTTGATCGCATGTTAATTGAACAAATGCTCGCAAGATTGGAATCACGAGAAATGTGCGACGAGATTATTGCAAAACAACCAGAGAACTTCACCGCAGCATATGAAATCACGCACGCACTCGAAGCTACTCGCATTACCACCGACGAGGTCAAAACAGCTGCCGCTAAGTCTGAATCAACCAATCGGATTGGATACAAGAAGCCTCTGTCCAGGAAGAATATCAACCAGCAGCCGCCACGCAGCAAGTCAGCTCATCGAAGTCAAGGGTCTTACAACCTAACCAGACAGCACCAATGGCCACACCAGGCAAACCAGAGTGCATCCCAGGACAACCAATCAACATGTGCAGGGTGCGGTGAAGCTCACCCTCGTAGTCAGTGTAGTTTCCAGCAGAGAACCTCGACGTCGTGGAGTATTTCAGCAAAATCGAGGTCATCGGATCGGTCAACGCAGCACCTAAGCCACTGGTTGATGTCAACATAGAGGGAACCACCGTCAAAATGGAACTCGACACCGGCGCCCCCTGCTCAACCATGAGCAAATCAAAGCTAAGTATGATCAAACCAGGTTTTGTGTTGCAGAGAAACGATTGTAACTTCGTCAGTTACACCCGATTAAATGCATTGGCAAAACGTCAGTGTGCACCACCATCGGAACCACAACCAGGAACCTGAATCTCTATGTGGTTGACGATGAAGTCGAATCGCTCTTTGGCCGAGAGTGGATTTCAGAGTTTGTACGGGAGATCGACTTTGGTCACCTCTTCGCAAAACCCGACCCAATCCACAAGCTCTCAGACAAGCAGGCTCTGACCTTGGAACAACAGAAGCAGCTTGACAACATTCTATCCCGCTACCAGGATGTGTTCTGCGACACCCCCGGGAAGATCTCAGGTCCCCCAGCGAAGATGCACCTGAAGGCTGGAGCCACACCTGTTTTCGCCAGAGCTCGAGACGTACCAGTTGCCCTCCGCGATGCCTATGCCAAGGAAATCGACAAGAAAATTGCATCCGGCTTCTACAAAAGAGTGGACTACTCTGAGTGGGCATCGACAACGCACGTCGTCGCCAAGAAGAACGGCAAACTGAGGATCACAGGCAACTACAAGCCAACTCTCAACCCGCGGATCATCATCGATGAACATCCGATTCTCAAGGTGGAACATCTGTTCAACCGAATGCGCGGCGCCACTCTTGTCTGCCATCTGGATATCACCGACGTGTACACTCATCATTTCGCTCATATTGGCCCGTATTGACGCAAATTTAATACAGTAAAGTTATTATTTATTCCGTTACTTTGTTCATAGAAAATTATGATACATGTTTCGAGACCATGTAATCCCTTCTTCAGTCCTAGTAGTGACTTGATTTAAACTTTAGAACACATCATAAGACATCGATAACCTGGATATAATAATCTTTAAAATTCTAAAAATAATAAAATCACAGGATTCACTTAGGTATATGCCTGTGCGTGAAAATGCTTATTCTACTAAAAAACATGTGGGTTATTATGCTAAAGACTACCTTGAACATATATGGCCTTGTGTAGCCTAATTGTATACATGGTGCACTTTGAATTTACAAATTTAAAAAACAAGATGACATGTTAAAAAACGAGATTAAAATGACACAGTATTAAATTGTAAAACTTTTGTTGGGACTGCTATATGTCCGTTCATTCTGCAACGTGAACTAGTTCTGAACTGTGAATTCTTCTCGGAATGGTGTTCCTCCATTATACGCTGGCCCCTTTTTAACCTTTGGCGATTGGTGTTGATGTTCAATTCGCATGCGACACGGAGCCGATAGTGAGCGTATTATGACGAATATTGTGTTCTAGAAAATGAAAAAGAAAAGAAAAAGTTATTTTAGGTCGTTATTCTCCGAAGAAATGTAGGTAAAGAAAAAGACGGAAAATACACTGACTGACTTACTCATAGAAAATTGAAATTGCGGCATCCAATTCTGTTGATTCGAAGGATTGAGACGTAGATTTGTTGGAGAAGAGAAACTGTGCTAAAGAAAAATAAATTTATGAATATTAGCAAAAATAACTTATATGGTGGTAAGATGGATAACTAGAACTTGAAAAGGAAGTTTACTTGTCAATCAAATGCGCATGTTACCTTGCGTGTGGATGTGCCTTAGCTGAAGCCTCTCCGCTTACTGATGGTTTAAGTTTGGAGCTCCGTCATGTGGCGTGCGGGGAGGACACGTCAGAGGGAGAGGGGAGGAGGTGCTGATGTGGGAGGGGGAGTCTGGATGGGATGCGCGATGTGTTGGGAGGGGGAGGGGGTGAAGTAGGAGTGCGGTGGTGATTGCCGAGAGCATTGAGACGTTAAAATTCCTATTAAGGTCCTGTGCTATGGATAATTGACCTATGGTGGAATTACCTATTGTCATATATTAATCCTATTAGGGTGTCAAATAAAATGTTGGAATCGAAATTAATTTCGTTGATGTTGTGTGAGGGATTAAATCTTTGTGCTTTGTTGATTTCTATTTGTTCTAGTATATCCAAGAGAGATCCTTTCTTTTCCTGGTGTAGTATTTGCATGTCATTTTCTATGGTGGTAAATTTGTGTCCTGTTTCTGCCATATGGTTCCCCATTGCTGAAAATCTGTTGTGTTTGACTGCATTAACATGTTCCATGTATCTGACCTTGAACCCTCTCCCGGTCTGTCCCACGTAATCGGTATCACAAAGATTGCAATTGAGTTTGTATACACCTGAATTATTGTATTTGTTAGTAACATTAATATTTTAGAGTTAAAAAAAAATTTCTGATTAGTATTTTTCGTTCGAAATGCTGTTTTGATTTTATATTTTTTAAGGGTGCTTGTGATGTGGTAGGTGGATTGGTTGGTGAACGTGAAGGCTGCATATTTGAGAGGTTCTTTATCTTCTTTAGTTAGTTTTGTAACGGGTTTGCTTTTGATTTTATTAATTATTCTGTCAACATATTTCCTGTCGAATCCGTTGGCTTCTGCTATTTGGTAAATTATGGATAGCAAACCCGTTACAAAACTAACTAAAGAAGATAAAGAACCTCTCAAATATGCAGCCTTCACGTTCACCAACCAATCCACCTACCACATCACAAGCACCCTTAAAAAATATAAAATCAAAACAGCATTTCGAACGAAAAATACTAATCAGAATTTTTTTTTTAACTCTAAAAATATTAATGTTACTAACAAATACAATAATTCAGGTGTATACAAACTCAATTGCAATCTTTGTGATACCGATTACGTGGGACAGACCGGGAGAGGGTTCAAGGTCAGATACATGGAACATGTTAATGCAGTCAAACACAACAGATTTTCAGCAATGGGGAACCATATGGCAGAAACAGGACACAAATTTACCACCATAGAAAATGACATGCAAATACTACACCAGGAAAAGAAAGGATCTCTCTTGGATATACTAGAACAAATAGAAATCAACAAAGCACAAAGATTTAATCCCTCACACAACATCAACGAAATTAATTTCGATTCCAACATTTTATTTGACACCCTAATAGGATTAATATATGACAATAGGTAATTCCACCATAGGTCAATTATCCATAGCACAGGACCATAATAGGAATTTTAACGTCTCAATGCTCTCGGCAATCACCACCGCACTCCTACTTCACCCCCTCCCCCTCCCAACACATCGCGCATCCCATCCAGACTCCCCCTCCCACATCAGCACCCCCTCCCCTCTCCCTCTGACGTGTCCTCCCCGCACGCCACATGACGGAGCTCCAAACTTAAACCATCAGTAAGCGGAGAGGCTTCAGCTAAGGCACATCCACACGCAAGGTAACATGCGCATTTGATTGACAAGTAAACTTCCTTTTCAAGTTCTAGTTATCCATCTTACCACCATATAAGTTATTTTTGCTAATATTCATAAATTTATTTTTCTTTAGCACAGTTTCTCTTCTCCAACAAATCTACGTCTCAATCCTTCGAATCAACAGAATTGGATGCCGCAATTTCAATTTTCTATGAGTAAGTCAGTCAGTGTATTTTCCGTCTTTTTCTTTACCTACATTTCTTCGGAGAATATCGACCTAAAATAACTTTTTCTTTTCTTTTTCATTTTCTAGAACACAATATTCGTCATAATACGCTCACTATCGTCTCCGTGTCGCATGCGAATTGAACATCAACACCAATCGCCAAAGGTTAAAAAGGGGCCAGCGTATAATGGAGGAACACCATTCCGAGAAGAATTCACAGTTCAGAACTAGTTCACGTTGCAGAATGAACGGACATATAGCAGTCCCAACAAAAGTTTTACAATTTAATACTGTGTCATTTTAATCTCGTTTTTTAACATGTCTTCTTGTTTTTTAAATTTGTAAATTCAAAGTGCACCATGTATACAATTAGGCTACACAAGGCCCTATATGTTCAAGGTAGTCTTTAGCATAATAACCCACATGTTTTTTAGTAGAATAAGCATTTTCACGCACAGGCATATACCTAAGTGAATCCTGTGATTTTATTATTTTTAGAATTTTAAAGATTATTATATCCAGGTTATCGATGTCTTATGATGTGTTCTAAAGTTTAAATCAAGTCACTACTAGGACTGAAGAAGGGACCACATGGTCTCGAAACATGTATCATAATTTTCTATGAACAAAGATTGTGAATTGTATTGAATAGGGCGGAATAAATAATAACTTTACTGTGTACACTCATCTCGAGGTCGACGACGAGTACAGCCATGCTCTCACGCTTAACACGCCAACTCACTGTCTGATCCGCCCAACGCGAGCAGTATATGGAGCAGCTAACAACCCCGCTATTTGGCAGCGGCGAATGGACACAGTCCTGCATGGTCTCCCAAACGTCGTAAGTTTTTTCGATGACAGTATAGTTTTTACTGATAGCTTTGAAAATCTGATGCAGGCCCTCAGCACCACTCTGGAACGGTTTCGGCAACACAACCTCAAGCTCAACCGAGCCAAATGCGTTTTCGCTCAAACTTCTCTGGAAGCCCTTGGCCACAAAATCGATGCGTCAGGCATCCACAAGTAGGATGCACACATCCGAGCTGTACGTGATGCACCAAAACCAACTACACCAGAAGAACTCCAACTGTTTTTTGGTAAAGAAACCTACTACAGTTCATTCATCCCCGATTTGTCCACCAGAGACATGCTGCTCAAGGACCCTCACATCTGGACACCAGACGGCGACAGGGCCTACAAAGACATCAAGAACGCCCTAACCTCGCCCCAGGTACTCATGCAGTATGACCCAGCATTACCACTCCTGTTGGCCACGGACTCCAGTAAGACCGGCCTGGGCGCAGTACTGTCACACCGGCTCAGCAACGGGCAAGAACGTCCAATCGCTTACGCCAGTCGAACGATAACAGCAATGGAGCAAAGGTACCCTAATCTCCGCAAGAAACTCAACTTGACCACGCCACGTCGAGGTCACCGCACAACTGACCAGGTCACCGCACAACCGACCAGGCCACCACGCAACCAACGAGGTCACCGCACAACCGACCAGGTCACCGCGCAACCGACCAAGTCACCGCGCAACCGACCAAGTCACCGCGCAACCGACGAAGCCACCGCACAACCGACGAAGCCACCGCACAACCGAACAAGCCACCGCACAACCGAACAAGCCACCGAGCCTGAGACGAGTTCGCTTCACCGAGACACCAGCAACAGTCCAAACACCACCAGCCACACCTGTAAACAGGGCACCACCTATTTCCCAGACTACTTTTATTCCACACAGGAGTACTCACCGGCGAAGACCACCATTGAAATTCTCTCCTGATTAAGTTCCCTAAATCATCCATTTAAAAGAGGGAGGAAATGTTGTGTATTTACTTGAGTTAACATGAACATTCTAGAAAGTGTTGTGTTAACATGAACATTCTAGTCAGTGTTGTGTATTTAGGCTACTTGAGTTAACACGAACATTCTAGTCACTATGCCCAGAACATTCCAATCTGGAACATTCGATTCTGGAACTTTCCAGCTACTATGTATATATGCACCCGCGGACTGTAGACGACAGTCCCGCTCAAGTTAGTCCACATTGTGTATCGTTGTGTATCAACAAGTGTTTAATAAACCGTTGTTTTATATCAACAAGTGTATGTTATTTATCTTGTATCTCCCACGATAAAACATAACTCTTTCAGATTTATTGAAGTCACTCATCCGGCCTAAATTAGAATACTGTAGTGTTATCCGGAATCCTTTTCACAGTAATAAAATTGATGCCATCAAACATGTGCAAAAGAGATTTGATAAATGGCTCTGTTACAGGGGTGGACGACTATACCATAGAGCTGAGTATGAGAGTTATTGCGACGTGTATGGTCTTCCACCACTGAATAGTCTGCGCACGCTGGGTGACTTGAGATTCCTTTGGAAGCTGGAAAATGGCGGAATTGATTATAATCAGTTGCTAGCTAACATGGGTTTTCTCGTCCCTCAGAGAATCACCAGACGGAAGTACAAGTTCAATGGGTCAGCATGTCTGATCCGGTTGCAGTCAACATACAGCTTGATGGAGAGCAATAGTACTACTGTACTACTGATATTCACTTCGACTCTCTGTTAACTATTATGAGAAACATCTCAAGTGGGCTGTAAAATATTGTAATGTATGTTGTGTTCATTTCTGTTTATATTTAATTGGTTGAATATGTGGATGAATGATTGATTGATGTTTTGATTGAATGACTGAGTGACTGAAGTAATGAAATTTTTGTTTTCTAGATCCTCGGTGTCACTTTTTTTATTATGATTGTTTCTTCCTATCTTTTCCTTAATGTATTTTGCCTTTCTCCCTTTACTCTAGAGAGTTCTTAATTTTCTGTAAAAAATTATTTTAATGTTTCTTGTTTCCTCGAGTTCCACAAATCCCCACTTTGTTCCTCGGGTCGTATCCAGGCTGTCCTTAGGGAATGTGCTGCCGAGGACTGATGTGTAACATTGCACTTATTGCCTGAAACCGGTTGCGAGGCATCATACACGAAAAGAACGGCATTCTCTGAGAAAAGGAGGTTTCCCAGTAATTTAATACATTCTTTTCCTTGTTTAGCCCCATATTTATAACAATAGATACGTACTTCTTCATTTCAGGTATAGTGACATCAACCCATGACTGCAACCTAAAGAATTTCTTCATTTCACCGGAAACTCTTTTTGTTTCGATTCTTTTCGCAGCATAGCTATTCATCTCCTTGGCCAAGAGTCGACAGATAAAATTTGAGAAGAATAAATAAAAGTACTGGATTGGTCCACTGTTTCTAGATGGTCAATTTCTAATGCCAGGATTTCTTACACTGAACTTATCACATCAAACTTCTGTTCTGGAGGGTACACCCTACACCATCTTGGTGATACAGGAACAGATTCATCATCTGGAACGCTAGTGTTAGAGTTGTCAGAATCACTTTCAGAACCCGATTCAGTATCTGGTATATATTCTTCTCCACTATCAGGAGAAAAATGTAGTAAGGAGCCATTGGAGAAAATGTCACTGGAACTCGGACCATCCCATTCCTCCTCAAGAACTTCACGAATATCACTAGAATCACGTAGGTTGTCATCAACCATTCAGGGGGTTCATAGTATTTCAACAAGTATAAACTCTGCACACAAAGATGAGTAACACAGCACTGAAGTGAAGGATATATAGACAGCACAACCAAGCGAGCGCGATAACAGTCAGTAACAAGCCACAAGTGCGGGATGAGGAAAATTTGCTCTCTTTGCGGGTATACCAACTCTTGCACACCATTTCCATCGCAATTTCGATGGGTAACAAAAGAAATTTGAACCTTTAGCGTCAATTTCAGACCCATCATAAAATAAATACGTTAAATTTAGCAGTGTTATTAGTGATTCAATGAATGCCTACACAATGTGTCGCGCTTGCGACGTTGGCATTTCAGTTACAACATAATTTGTCACAATTGCGACACTTCCAGGGTTAATTGGGATTAGAACCGAGATCTTAGTGGTTTTGGATTGTCTCATTAACCTCAATCATCATGTCAAATGTTAAGTTCCTTGCTGGATTAAAAGTCCCACTAATTACATGATTTCAGCACTTGGGTATGATTTTTATTAGAATGCAGTCCTTCCATGAGTAGCCTATTACTCAACAAAGAGTAATGCTGATTGTTATCATTTATTTTTACTGTTAACAAGTCAACAACAAAGTCATACTCATTAGATCATAATCTTGAATCTAATCTGTGACATACGTCACAGATGGGATATTCTGATACAAAACATGTACGACATGAACAATCTTATAATCTTCAATGACGCAGTATCAAAGTACTGTATATCTACATACCTCTAGCTCTTGAAGCCGAACACTGATCCACGAGCAGCATGAATACAAATCCTAGAACTAATGATATTCCTATGACGGAGTGTGCCTCCGAGTGGTGATCCCCTTCATGACTTATTACAGCGCTCACGCTATTTGTAATCTCTGGGGAACCAACTGCAAAGAACATGACAAGGTTTTCAATAGCAACCACTGCTGATTTACAACATATCAAAACCAACACTTATCAATTGCATCTTTACACATATTCCTCTTCTAGCAAACAACCATTCCTCTACCATTCATATCACATGGCACCAAATCATATCAACCTCATCTAATGTGGTCACTCCTAACCCTTTACCTCTTCATTACATATATCCTCCTCCTATTTTCCCACCTGTTTGTTCCAGCAACCTTTCAAGCTACCTTCATGCCAGTTCTCACTTCCAAACAGCAAAATTGGTTGAATACTGAAAAATGTATAACTTCACAACCAGGCCCATTAGATCCATACCGACAATAGCACATGGACACAATCGTATTTGAGATCTTCCCACAAGTGATGAGCAAAATATAATCAAGCCCAAATTAATTCTATGTAATAAATTTGATTACAGTAAGTTCCATCAAAATAAAGGTACAGAAAATATGCTGAAAATTATGATGGTACCGGTACCGAGAATACTTCTTTAGAAAACCATGTCTGATATAACAAGTTCCTAACAACATACATCAACGACAACACAGTAAATTAAGTGTACACTGTCGAACCATTTTAAGTGCATGATATGTTTTCTTGGGGTGAGGGGAAGAAACAAATAAAAGTAGAGTCCAAAAGGAAATCATGGGAGGAATTTGGAGTTAAATTATAAACTTTGGTTAGGTGGCAGGAAAGCCTTTATGGGGTGTTACTATACAAAAATAATAATCTTAGAAATGGAGGAAAAAGAGAAATGAGTAAGAGTTTTGGATAATTCTGGGAAACTCAATTCAGATGCCAAGGAAACAATGGGAGATGGTACGAGTACTTTGAAAACTTGCTTAATATAAATGGAGACTTATCTTGCAATGTGGCATATTTTTGAGATTATGCAGGAGGAAAATGAGGAGGGAAACAGGAACACTGTTGGGGAAGTCGAGAGAGTGGTACATAAACTACAATGCCACAAATCGACAGCAATGGTAAAGTATAGTGGTGAAGAAGGGATGAAATGGTTGCATACGATAATCAAATTGGCATGGGATTTAGGAAATGCACCCTCTGTCTGTACAAAAGCAGTAATCGCCCCAATTTATAAGCAAGGTAACAGGGAAGATAGCTACAATTATAGGAGCATGTCTCTGATAAGCATGCCAGGCAAAGTGTACTCGGGCATTGTAGAAAGGAAAGTTAGTATGCGCCAAGTTATTGAGAAATGCTACTAGAGGAATAAATTGTGTTTTTGTTATTCTTTTATATCTAGAGAAAGTGTGTGATCGAGAACCATGGGTAAAGATGCTGAGCATTCTGAAGGATTATGGTATTGAGGGAAGGCTGCTACAAGCAATCAAAAGTATTTATGTTGATAATCAGACTTCACTGAGAGTTGATAGGAGGACAAGTTCTGGGATTAATCTTAATATTGTTAAAAGCGTGAGGTAAGGCTGTAATGATTTAACAAAGAAATATTTGGCACATTACATGCTGTGCGACTGGGAAATGAAGAGAAGTGTCAGAGATATAAAGGTAACCATCAGAGGCCTTAGATAGCGACCAGAGACTACTAGTAATGAACCTGAGAGTTGTAAAGGATAACAAGAGGACAGAGTACCAGGAAAGGAGAATCAAAGTATGGAAACTGAAGGAAAAGGAAGTCAAGGAAGAATTCCAGAAGATAAGGGAAAGGATGCCAACAAACAATTGTAAAACAGGGGAAGAGAAATGGAAGCAATTCAAAAATACAATGGTGGAAGCTGCAGTGGCAGTATGTGGAAGAACAAGCAACAGATAGTGGTCAGTATAAGGAGACACCATGGTGGAATGAGAGAGTAAAAGAAGCTGTGGGAAGGAAGAACAAGGCTTTCAAAGTGTGGTTCCAGGAAAGAACTGATCTAGCAAGGGAAGATTATAAAATAAAGAAGAAAGAAGCAAACAAGATTGTCGCAGAGGAGGGGAAGAAGTGGATGGTAAGGTGGACAGAGATGATGGAGGAAGACAGCAGAGGAAATAAGAAAGTACTTTATGGGATGATCAAAAGTAAGAAAAGAGGTTTGCAAGAGGATGTGGTAATGGTGGACAAAAACAGAAATGAGGTACACAACAAAGAGAGACACAAGACAGTGTGGACCGAGTACTTTGAGGATTTGCTGAATACAAATGGTAATAGGGAGGAAGACATCGTATTGGAAGATGGAGAAGACAACACAAGAATGGAAAAGGACCTGACTTGGAGAGAACTGGAAATGGCTACAGGCGAGATGAAAGGAGGATGGGCACCAGGTGTGGACGAAGTGAGTGTTGAAATGGTGAAGGCAGCAGGGGAGGTTGGGAAACAGTGGCTGTACCGTGTGATGAGGGTGGTATGGAAGGAGAAAAAGACCTCAGGAGATTGGAAGAAAGGATTTATTGTCCCAATATTCAAGATAGGAAGCAGAAAGGAGTGCAGAAATTACAGGGGAGTCACACTCATACCACACTGTGCCAAGATATATGAACATATATTAGAAAGTAGAATACGAGCCAAAGTGGAGAGAGAATTGAGAGAGGAGCAGTACGGATTCAGACCTGGGAGATCAACAGTTGATCTCATATTTTCAGTGAGACAGCTCCCGGAACACCCTACGAATTTGGAGAGGATCTGTTGATGGCCTTCCTGGACATTGAAAAGGCCTATAATAATGTGTGTGTAGGGAGAAGGTTTGGGAAGCAATGGACGAGGACTGGACCAGAGTGACAACGGAGAGGTGGTGGGAAGAAAGGACTAAGTGGCGAGGCTTATGTTCCAAACAGACCCAGCCTCGGGCTGAAAACTGTACAAGATGATGATGATGAATGACTCCCAGAATATGAAACAAGATATGAAAATCATATACTGGTATTATCAACATGGAAGTGTAAAAGCCTGCTCTGCTCCAGATAGAATTCGTAATTGAAATATCAGGGAAATGACCCAACTTTGCAGACTGCAGGACAATTTAACACTTTGTAGACCCATGTGGTATTACTCACACGAGAAGGATAGATGCTAGAAGAATACCCAGAAAAATGATTAATTCTGGAGGAGATCAAATCCTGGCTTTTATACTTCTACCTGGCATATTATTGAAAATAAATGATATTCACACCTTTCTGGGAGTCATTAGGAATTGAAATTACTGTCAATTATCACAGGTCCACCAGAAATACAAGTTATATTGCATAAATAAAAGTTTTATTTCTTGCTCACTAAACGACGGCAGCCATGTTTCCCAAGCACACACATTGACGTCAGTTTACTGTTGCCAACATGTGGGATACAAAATACACACACGACATACGTATATTGTAATTATGTGAAAAAAGCATTAATTGGCAAAACAAGGATATGGGATGAAATTTAGCATAAATAAGAGTAAGATGGTGATTACAACAAGGAAGAAGGAAAGAACCACAACGGGAATAACAATTGGTGGGGAACAGCTGAAGAAAGTGGAGAGTTTCAAGTATCTGGGAAGCCTGATACAAGATAATGGAAGAGAAATAAATGAGCGGGGGAGGCAGGCAGAAGCATTTCGGAGGAGTGTGAGAAGCATGTTATGGAGCAAGGATGTCCCTCAGAACAGCAAAAAGATCATATATCGGACGTACTATGTCCCTATCCTGACGTATGCCTCGGAGACCTGGGTTATGAAAGGAAGGGAGAAGAGCAAAATACAGGCCAGTGAGATGAGGTTCTTGAGAAGCAGTATTGGAGCTACAAAGATGGACAGAATAAGAAATGAGAGGACCAGAGAATTAATGAAGGAGGAACCATTACAGGATGGTATAGAGAAATCTAGACTTAGATGGTATGGACATGTAAAACGAATGGAGGAGAAGAGGATACCCAGGAGAGTACATGAGACGAAGTGGGAAGGAAAGAGACCGAGAGACAGGTGGCTGAAGGGGGTGGAAGAAAGCGTGAAGAAGAGAGGAGAAGACTGGACTAGGGTGGAGGCTGAGAGATGGTGGGAAGACAGAAGACGTTGGAGAGGCTTGTGTTCCAAACAGACCCGGCCAGTGGCTGGAAACTGTGCAAGATGATGATGATGATGATGATGATGATGACCTAGCAATTATTGGTCTAGGCAAAAACCATGGGTATGGATGAAAATTGTTGATGTGGTTTGGGCGATTTCAGTCTTAGCGGATGGGAGGATATACATAGATCAGATGTTATATAAAAAAAATTGTGCACTCGGGGGTCTTGAGGTTGATTTGTTTCGAAAAGGTGTTCTGAATGGAACTTGGCGCATTATCACATTAACTTAGCACTTTCTTGTTTATGATACTGGCTATACAGTAGTACCGTATGCGTGGGGTTGGCAATACTGTATTTGTCCATAAATTATGCGTACAATGACAGACTCGGCTTAAATTTTATCTATAAAAGTTGTGATCTAAAGGGGAAGGAGGGCGGGTAATCAGGGCTTCCATCCACTCACTCGTCCAAAAATAGTGAAATAGTGAGCGAGTTTTTGTATGAAAAAGTAAGTAAATAGTGAGTAAATTCATAGCATTATTCGCATTTATGGCCGTATATATGGTTTAAAATTTTAACATTTGTTGATATCTGTAGGCGCAATTAGGGGGACTTGGGTGGCTAAACTCCCCAAAACCAACCATAGCCCCCCAAAAATGTGACAAAACTGTATTGAACTAGACAAAATTTTTAAGAATGTGAATCTGAAAAACAAATTAGCCCCCAAAAAATATGAACCAAATTGTGCCTACGTTAATATCTCTTAGTACTGTTTGTGATTTTTCATGTAGTTAGAGGACACTTGGAAATAATGGATAGGAAAATCAATGCAACACTCAAGAAATTTAAATCATAAAACAAAAATATAAATTTGAACTTTTGTTAAAATTTTCGGCGATTGCTGCCCGGCTGTGGTATTGCTCTATGGAAGCTTTTCATGCTTTCTGGCCGCCTGGCTCGCTCCGGCAGCGCGCTCAGGCACTGGTGGCAGAAAAATGAACTACCCATTCATGGGTATACTTTGGGTCGTTTCTAGCTATCTGATTGTGCACGAGACCATTTTTAACGCAGAATGTGACCAGTTTTGTAAAAAAAAAGTGAGAATAGTGAGTAATTTTATCAAATAGTGAGAAAAGTGAGTCTGCTTTGAAAATAGTGAATAATTGTGAGAAAAGTGAGTCCCTGGAAGCCCTGCGGGTAATAGTCAGCATAGGAGTAAACATCTATTACTAAATCATCTCCGGATTTTGGTTCATCTCTACCTTGCGATACACCGGCGTTTAGGGATCTCAGTGATGTCACGGCACGTATCGATATTGACTCGCTTTGGTTGCCGGGAGTCACGGCACGTATCGATATTGACTCTCTTTGATTGCTGGGAGTCAGCTGATAAATACGTCAGTTTCGCGCGCGGTTTTGTTCGAAAAGGATGTCCATTTTTTTTTCACCGATTGAGTTTTGTAACCGTAATTTGAACAATTATTCCCTGAATAACCTATAGAGCAAGATTTTGATATTAGCAGTGTCGTGTGCCCGATTGTGTTGGCTATTTGTGATAAAATTGATGAATTCCTGAAGTTGTAACATTCAAATTAATTCCGTTACGTGTGGTCAAAAATTAGTGCTTCTTCTTGTACATGTGGAATAATACGGCATTTGGGATCTATCTGTGAGTTTCTTACGTTGTTCATATATTTATTTTGGTTGTTGCATTTAATAGGAAAGTTGCACTGTACTCTTCGAAAGCCATAGACAATGCCATTTGTCTAAACGATAATATTACGTCAGGAACGGTGTTGGGGAATACGCCTGTTAAAATAGTAATGAATGGGTAAAATTTAGACAAATTGGCATTTACATGAACACCTGCAAAATAGATATGACAGTGTTTTGTATTAGACCTATCGGCTTATAGGTCTTGTTTTTGACGTTTCATATAGTATGTCTGTGAGGCATTATTAAACAGTATGTTAAGGATTGCGATTTCTAATTGAGATACAAGTATTTGCAGCCAATATTGGAAAACATCAAAATACCAACCCAGCGGAGGGAGGGGGAGGGGGGCGCAGCCCCCTCCCCAGCAAAAACAACATTATTGACCACAATGTTTTAAAATGGCATTGTGTTTGTGTTTGCTTGGAAAAAAAAAAAAACGAAACTACACAAAACCATTTCTTGCTATGTGGTGGGGTCAATAACATTATTGACCACAATGTTTTTTAAGAATATTACAATGTGCCAGCAGCTAGGTTAATGTACTGATGCCAACCGGCGATTATTACAGACCGCGATCGTTTGTGCATGACTATATTATAAAAACAAATTGGCTGCTTTTGTGATGTTATCAACCACTTGACGAAATGCTTCTCTGGCAAGATTATGGGAAAAGCCTTGGTTATAGGTATTTTGGGTGGTGACAACTCAATAACAGAAATGAGCATTAAAAAAACCTTCGAAACACATTGTGTTTCGTCAGATGTAATTTATTTATTGGCCTACCTCAATTTGGCATGCCGTACATACGAAAATATTTTAATTTAGGGTTACATTTATGACATTTTTAAAATTCCATTTCGGGATCAGTAATTCGCCTATATAGAATTACAGATGACGTTACGCGTCGTAATTAATTTTATATTTATAAGACATTGTATCGAAAGCCGTAATTGTCCTATATAGCTCAATTAAAGATTTCGATGCAATGTTTTATTAATATGAAATTATAATAATTACGATGTGTATCATCATCTGTAATTGATCTACATAGGCCAATTATAGATTTCGATGCGTAAAATTAAAAATATCAGCTGAAATTACGATGTGCATTGGAATATCTGTAATTGATCTACATAGGCCAATTACAGAATTCGATGTGGAAATTGTAAAGTATGATGTTAAATTGCGAAATGTTATTCTGCATCGGAATCGTTAATTGAGCTATATAGGTAAATTATAGATTTCGATGCAATGTTTTTTATTTACGAAATGAAAATAATTACGATGTGTATCAGAATCTGTAATTGATCTACATACGTCAATTATATATTTCGATACGGAAATTTTAAATATATGACGTGAATTTGCGAAATTTTTTAAGGTATCGGAATCTTTAATTGAGCTATATAGGTAAATTATAGTTTTCGATGCAATTTTATTCACGAAATGAAAATAATTATGATGTGAATCGGAATATTTAATCGACCTACCTAGGACAATTAAATATTTCGATATGGAAATTTTAAATTCATCATCATCTTGCACAGTTTCCAGCCACTGGAAATGACGTGAATTTGCGATTTTTTTTAATGTATCGGAATCTTTAATTGAGCTACATAGGTCAATTATAGATTTCGATGCTTTTTGTGTTTCCCCACCCAAAAACCCCTATTATCCAGGCTTTTCCCGTAAGCTTGCTAGAGGAGTATTTCGTGACGTCGTTGATGACGTCACGGGAGTCGCCATTTTGTTTTAGGGGAATTTTATCTGCGGCTGGATCGCAATGTATAGTAGTCCCAGATTTTTTCCCAACCATTACCACAGGTATTTTGGCTAATTCCAGTAGTTTAAGAATTTTTCCCACAGGATTTAGTCTCTTCCAGTGTTACCAAAAAATGTATGATCTACAGTTGGAAAATCCATGACCAAGGATGAGGTATAAAGGTAAGAAACAACGTCCAGCAACTAGGTGAAGCATTTAAGAAGGAGATAGGTACAAATGCAGAAGTTGTTGGTAGAGCTTCATTGTATAGATGAAACCAAGTGGGATATGAATGTAATAATTTCCACACTGGAGGAGACCAAATCCTGGGGAAAAAATTTCTTAACTACTAAAATTAGTCAAAATACCTGTGGTAACTTAATGGTCAGGAAAAATTCTGGAGATGATGTAGTAATAGATGTTTACTCCTCCGCTGACTATTACCCACCCCCCTTCCCCGTTTTAGATCACGACTTATATAGATAAAATTCCAGCCGAGTCTACCATTATACAGGGTATTTTTTTTAGGTCACTCCGCAGCACCACGAGCACAGCACGGCTGGCGCAATGACACTCCGTCCCTAGACGTATAATGCGCGCTTGTTTATCGCTACAGTACTGCATTAGGTCATCTTAGCCGTCATGAAGGGATATGTCTCTCGGCAATTGAGTCACCCGGCCGGGCTATCGCTTCCGTGCATGTTCCCCTGATACTCGGAGCGACCTAAAAAAAGACCCTGGATGTGTTATTTATGGACAAATATGTGTTCCACCACAAACTCTGTACGACGGCGCGTTACCACGAAGACTGCGAATGCACGCTATGTGGTAAGAGATGAGAGTGTTATCACATAGAGATGTGCAAGAAAAGAACTAAATCAGCGACTACTGCAAACCTTTTCAGTATTAATGTATTAATTATGATTGTACTAACTGGCCATTTGGCTGCAGTAAAATTTTCATTCATTTATGGACAAATACACAATAGCCAACCCCAGATGTACGGAACTACTGTACAGCTGGTATCATAAAACAAAAAAGCGCCAAGTTCCATTCAGAGCACCAGCTTTTTAAAACAACATTCTGAATTATATCCTCCCATTCCCTAAGACTGAAATTACCCAAAAATGCAATAATAATTTTCATCCAGACAAATGGGTTTTGCCTACACCAATAATTGCTAGGTAGTGAGCTAAAGTATATACCCCTGGTTTTTGTCACACACAGTGGGAGTAGTCACACATCAATAGTCTTTATCCAGGTCAATGGCTTTGCCAATTAATGCTTCTTCACATAATTACAATATAACATAGCCTATGCCGTGTGGTGTATTTTGTATCCCACATGTTGGTAGCAGTGAACTGACGTCAATGTATCTGTCTGGGATTTAGGGGCCGATAACCTCGATGTTAGGCCCCTTAAAACAACAATTATCATCATCATATCTGTCTGGGGAAACATGGCTGCTGTCGTTGAATGAGCAAGAAATAAATACATTTTTATTTACTTACGTAAATATTTCTGGTGGACCACTGATAATTGACAGCAATTTCATTAATTGTGGAGGAGTCCGCTTTTACACTTCTACCTGACAAATTATTGAAAATATTATGATTTACGTACCTTTCTGGGAGTCGGAAGAAATTGAAATTATCAATTATCATTCCTGTACGGAAATATTTGTTATAGCCTATTACGTAAATAAATGTTTTTATTACTGATGACAGCCAAGCTCCCGAGGCGCATGAGATTCATTAACTGTTACTCTGACACACAAATTGACGACAGTTGATTGTTGCCAACATGCGGAATACAAAATACATCACACGACACATGTAATGTTGTAATTAGGTGGAAAAGTAATAATTGGCAAAACCATTGGTCTGGATAAAGATTATTGATGTGTGACTACTTCCACTGTGTGTGACAAAAACCAGGGGTAGTTATTAGGGCTGCACTACCGAACGATGATTGCTCTAGGCAAAAACCATTGGTCGTGATGAAATTATTGGGCTAGAAAAAACCATTGGTTTGGATAAAAATGATTGATGTTGAGTTAGCGAACATGAAATTGGAAACTGTCATCTCGCAACTGACACAATCCATGTCAAACTTACACTGGAACTTGGCACACTGTCACATTAACTCGGCGGCGCTTTTTTGTTTTACGATACCGGATATGAACTAGTACCATATACGTGGGCTTGGCACTACTGTACTTGTCCCTGAATCAGACGTATAATGGCGGAATCACCTGGATCAAAAAAGGGGATAGCGGGTGGGTTATAGACAGCAGAGGAGAAAACATCTATTACATCTACTACATCATCTCCAGATTTTCCCCCAACCATTACTACATGTAGGCTACTTCGGCTAATTTCAGTAGTTTAAGAATTATTTTCCCCAGGAGTAGGTCTCCAGTTTCACTGTAATTTCAATTGCTATAGACTCCCAGAACGGATATCACTAGTGCAGGAGACAAAAACCTGACTTTATGTCTTATTCACATAGGCTACTCCACGTTTCAAAATCTTGTTCCAAAGCTGCTCATAGGGGCACACTGCAGTACATAAACCATTCTGCATTTAACAGACTTAAAAATATTAATGATAATGTAACCTAGTGTACTCATTGGTGTAAAAACGATAACAGTCAAGACATTCCTGCACCTTGTAGTATCTGACTATCCTGAATTGTAAGCAACATAAAGAAAAGAATAAATGTAAGAACTTAAACTGACAGAAAATTCTTGTTTCAACTGCACGCAAACCCAAGCTGGGCCATAAGTCTGTGTGAGGTTAGTAAATAAGCATACCATGGGTCTCCACAACTGAATCTAACGAACGAACTCCTTCAGGTATGATGACTGCTAGAGCTGTACCGACTAGTAAACCGGCTCCAAATACGGAGAACTGCTGAAGTTTTTCCTGAAAACGTCAATATTGGATTAGCATGAAAAGCCCAGGCCCACTTGTACAGGTTATAATCATACGTCAAATAAGGTTAGTTACCTCCGACATCGACATTATCAAGGGTATTGAGCCTGCCATATAACTCCCCACCAACATGACAAAAACTAGGAGAATTAACACTACTGTCTCGTCCATACTTCTAGTGTAAATGACTGCTATGATGATAAGAAACAGCAGGCAGCCTTCCTGTTAATAACCATATTTTGCCAACGTAGCCATATATACGACCCGTGTCAAAGAATAACAACCGAAGTCACTGAAGTCCGCTGATGCCGCTGAAGACATGCATCTCGACACGAAAACAAACAACGTGCTGGATGCATTGATGCCAATTATTGATATAAAGTTATCGTTTAGCTCTACCAGCACGTGAGAAAGAAATTCCCTGCGAGATCATTGAAACATATGGCTCTCCGCATGATATCTATTTTAAAAAAGGCAATCTTGACGTCAGTCTTATATGATATTTTGGGGTTTGGAACATCGTGCACATCTCCTCCATCAGTCCAGTAAATGTGCATCAAGGTGTGATAAGGAGACGCCCTGACGGCCAGGAAGTGAAGCTACCAGCACCCCGATTCTGTAACTTCACTTCTTAACAACCCACCAACATGGGTACGACGGAATCGTAACCATAGGCATAAGCAGGGGGACGACAGTTCATAGGGAGCGCGTGGGTCGGGGTAAGGCCCTGTACTGTTTGTTCTGCCAACCAATGAAGAATTAATTTTAGCACTAAGGTTCCGTAGTTGGCACTCATGAACGTTCACATCAAACCTAATGGCGGAAGCGGGAATAGTCTGTTTTGATTGATTTTCCTCGTGGTGTTGTTGGTTGTTTTGATTTGTTCAGTATTTTCATTGTTTATTTGAATTGAATTGAGAGTCAATCATGCCACTGCAAGGGAGGAAAAATTGCCAAGCACCGGGATGTAAGAATTATAATGATAGTAAGAACAATACGGCAATTTTTATCTTCCTGGTGTTGACCATGTGAAAAACTAGTGGGCAATATGGACTACTCGCGAATAAAAATATATAGAGAATAAATGTGTGCATTTCATCTCTTGTTTGTTTCCTTACCCATTCTCCTTTGCATTGCAATAAAATTTGTTTTAGGGCTACGGGGAGAGGTGGGTGGCAGCGGGCATGCTAGGCAAAAAGTGAGGTTATGGCAATGTAGTGTGTGCATTTGGACGATTTTCTTTATATTCATCGAATATCCCAACTATTCTGTAGAGTATGAGAGCATTTTAAATTAGCCTAGAGGTGAATTAAGCTCTAGAACGGCATAACTGTGTCTTTCGTGACAAATCCATTGCCAACATTGATATATATCAAAATGTATTCTTTTCCTATCTGGACGTATATTTCAGCACCTAGCGAAAGGCGCAGTTATGTTTGAGTTATATTCATCAATAATCAATAACTCGTCGCAGAAAATACTGTTCATTTACGTGTAATAAAGGCTACATTCATATGGCTTTTTACTTTTTATGTTGCCAGACTTGGCAGTACAATCCATAGCCTCAGGCGGTGTTCTCTCTCGGAAATTCTATAACCAAAAGTGACAAATCTCTTATACTTACATAATCCTTGGGCATAAGATGAAAGATGGCGTCGGTGAGTGAAGTGCGTGTGTTTCGGTCTCCTGTTTTGTGCTGTTTTCTCATGTTATTTTTTCACGTAACTAGTTCTTTTCTTGTGAGTGGTAGTGATGTGAGGGTGTCCATGATTTGTGAAAAGAATTATGAAGCTTCAGTAAACTGGAAGTGCTCCAATCGGAGTTTTAATTTTTGTTGTTTCTCTGCTGCTGGATTGTCGCCTGCCATGCTGCTAAAAGGAGCCAGCCCTTTAACTAGGAGAGGTACGGTCACATCAACATCAACGGTGACCACAGTCTTCATGCTTCTTCTACTGTCAAGTGATGTAGAAATTAATCCTGGTCCGGATTCGAACAGTTCTATGTCCATATACTTTCAGAACACACAGAGCGTGGCCAACATGCTGGACAAAGTAGATTTGAGCAGCAGTGATTTTAATAATATGTCAATAATAGCCTTAAATGAGTCTTGGCTTTTTGACAGTTTTCTTGACTCAGAACTCGCCTTTTCTAGGACTCATGACATATTTAGAAGAGACAGGCCTGGGCGTGGGGGTGGTGTTGTCATTGCTACGCAGTCTCAGTTGCGTGCTAGGAGAAGAGCGGACTTAGAAAGTGAATGCGAGATTATTTGGTAGGAAATCCAAGGAAGGTCTAGTGTGTTCGTGGGATGTGTGTACCTACCCCCGCCTGCCTCGTTAAACCGCCTGGAGGAGCTACATACCTCACTCAGCAGGGTGCACGCCCAGTTGAAGGGCAAGGATACAGTTATATTGTGTGGGGATTTCAACATGCCGGACATCTCATGGGGACAGCAGGAAGGGCCTTCTCTCATACCTTTAAAACTAACTGAAAGTGCAGTGAACTCTATCTTCTGCGAGATGATTGAGGGATTCTCTCTGCATCAATTGAATCCACATCTCACGCGCGGACAAAACTACCTCGATCTACTGTTTACTAATATACCTAAAATCTCTCAGTCTGTAGAGTTAGAAAAACCGGGGTGGATTCCATCCGACCATAGTACTCTAATATGGAACATTGATTTTCACGACACTAGTTTATTTCACAAACCACCTCGCAGGGAAATTTTTAACTGGAAGAAAGCAGACATGAACCACCTGAAACTTCTGCTGGATTATTGCCCATGGTCCCTCCTTGATATCCGGAACGACATTAATGAGAATTGTGAGATATTTTATGATCTCTTGATGTCCGCAGTTCGAGAAGCAGTTCCTCGTGTGAAGGTTAATCCCTACCGTTATCCACCTTGGCTTGATGCAAATGTAATCAGCGCGCTACACTCGAAAAATAGGGCTCATCGTCAATGGAAACGCTCTTCTTTGGAATGACATAGAATTGAATTTGTGGTCAGGAGACTCGAATTCAAAGAAATTCAACGCCGAAAGTATGACGCCTACCTGGAAGACATAGACTCCAGTGTTAAAACTAATCCGAACAGACTATGGTCCTTCATTAAGCAGAGATCTAGGAACACCAGATTACCAGTCTCGCTCGAGTACGACGGACGTACCAGTACTGATGCAAACTCTGCCTGTGAGCTGTTTTCTGATTATTTCGAAACCTTATTCCTTCCTGTAAATTCTATACCGCCACCATTACCTGATCTGCCACCCTCCAGTAACGACAGCATTTCTTACTTCCATATTTCCGAAGAGTGCATCAAGAATAAATTACATCATCTATCCTCTGGCAAGTCTCCCGGTCCTGATGCCATTCCTATAGAAATAATTAAATCTATATGCCACCAGCTATCTCGTCCACTTTACATTCTATTCAACCAAGCCATCAGTGAAGGAGTGTTTCCGGATTTGGAAGCTGGTAAATGGCGGAATTGACTCTAATCAGTTGCTAGCTGACTTGGGTTTTCACGTCCCTCAGAGAACAACCAGACGGAATTACACGTTCGATGGGGTCAGGTCGAGAATTAATGTGCACAAAAATTCATGTCTGATCCGGTTGCAGTCGACATACAGCTTGATGGAGAGTAAAAGTGCTACTGATATTCACTTCGACTCTCTATCAACTGTTATGGGAAATATCTCAAGTGGCCTGTAAAATAGTGTATGCATATTGTGTTAATTTCTATTTGCGTTGATTGATTGAACATGTGGTTGAATGAATGGTTGATTGATTTTTTGATTGAATGTACGAGCGACTGAAGTAATGTTTTTTTTGTTTGCTGTTATCTAGATCCTTGAATGTCGCTCTTGTATTACTTTCCGCAGTTTCTGAACTTTTTCTTCTTATCTTTTATTTTATGTTTTTGCCTTTTTCCGTTTACTGTTCATAGTTTTTTTTCTGTAATAATTATTGTAATGTTTCTTGTACAAAGGGATTGCATGAATGAATGCTTGAGATAGGATGTTTGAGTGCGTGTCTGTATGGTTGTGGTTGCTGATTTATAATAGATTAGTGTATTTCTATTTTTGTACGTGTTTGCTGTTTCTGTTTTGTTTATAATTGTAAATTTTATTGTTAATTATTATATTGTCACTAGTGGAGTCTATCTGTCTGACAATGAAGAATACATACATATATAACAACAAATGGTTAGCGAGGCTCAAAGTGGTATTCTGTAAGGCACCTTGTTATGACGCTTGTTACGAGTTCAGGATCAGGATTTCATAGCCATCTTCATAGTACGAAAGCCTTCCACAAGATGACGGGTAAATCGATTGGCGCGTTATTTCAACGTATTTCAAACCATTCTATATCGCAATTACTGTGCATCATTTTATTTTTTAACTATTTCTTATGTTCCATATTGCCTTAACCCATACTTTCGCCTATTATGGTGTTTTATTTATCGTATGCATTGACCAATCATAAGGATTACTTCAACCTGATAAGATACAGTACACCTAACCCCTTTTGCGAAAACATTTACGCTGTCTGTTCACATGAATATCTATTTCAGTTAGGATTTTCTTTAGCTATTGCCTTAATTAATACCTTATTTTATTTAGGAGTATCTTATTTATAGTATTCAATGGATACTGTATTCCAGCGGATCATGTCATCCTTATACACCCAACTCCCTTTCGAAGAGAAATTACACTGCCTGTCCACACAAATATTCATGTTAGTTTAGTAGGAATCAAATAGTGTGTTGTCTGGTTTATTACAACATGAACTGTATCAGAACCTTAACTTAAGATAAATGCTTTATGTGGCCAGTAAGCTATTGGGCAACTTACATGTAGGCCTAGGCCTAATTGACTACTGAGAGCAGTTTAACACATGAACGACAATACCATTAAGAATAGGTGTATAAATTTAGAATAATGCTCAAAAATCTCCAAGAATGAGGTATTACCACTTTGGGCAGTAACACAATAGAAGGTAATGGGGGGTCCAATCTAGTATGCCAGTTTTTCTTCACGGTAGGCCTACTGTAGTGTTAATATGAAATAGTCTGTTCTAGTCAGAACACCACATTACTCCTCTGGCTGCAGCCAAGAAATTCAAAGAGTGATTTAATGACCCATCGTAATACCAGCATTCAATAATAAACCAGAACAAGTGCCCTGCAGGTAAAACTGAGCTGGCAAGAGATCCATGGAAATTGTAGGAAGCCAAGATCAGGATCATTTCGACAGCAGTTTAGTATTGTTCTCCTTAAAGGTACTTCTCACATTCAGAACTGTGAGCAGAAAGGAGTGGGGTATGGGTGCATTATGTGGATCTGTTGCACCTGGAATGATGAAGAACAGCTCCTGCCACTGGAACTACCCATAGAATCCGTTACACCCGTCCATTTAAAAGTCTAGGACTGTTGCATACATAAGCCTACCGGTACATGTTAAGTTATAAGTTTGCAAATTAGTAGAAAGAATCAGTAGGCCATTGTTGTGCTTCCAACTCCTTATCCTAGAACCAAACTACATTCTACAGTTTAGCAATATTTACCACTTAATGGAATGTATTCCATTTTTCTACAGATTGTTATTTATTAGTCTTTTTTTAATTAAATATATTCTACCTAGCCTAATCCCTTCTCCCTTAGGCTCTATATGGCCCTAGACCTAGGGCCTGTTGGTTCTAGTGGGAACAGCTGGTGTTAGGACTAGCAGCAGTTCAGGAAGCAAGGCTCAAATCATACACAATGTTTTCTTTAACAAATTATTATGCAAATAGAAAACTTAATTTATAACATAAAATTAAACATTTGAAAATACACAAGTTTGCAGAGCAATGGTAATGTACCTCTGGATGTATCCCATTGTAGAGATAGTTTCTTTCTTCATGTTCTCACTCAGTCAAGGGCACTGGAAGGTGTTTCACAGATGTTTTGGCAGAGAATCCTGGAAAACTGAAAATGACACACTAAGGAAAGTCTAACCTCATGTCATGCAAAGTATGGACCATCTTCAGTTTACAGATTAATAATCTCATTTATTACCCAGTTAGACAGATGACCTTGACGTAGTTATTTCGATCACAACTAAGAGTAAAATTAAGTTACCCAGCAAATTATACAAGTGTGCATTAATTCGGTAGACCTGCGTAATAAAGGCCTCCAAATGAACCTCATGAACCAGATGGCGTCACAGTGAAAGTTTAGTGAAATAGCAGCTAGTGTAAATATTTGATAAAAGTGGTAAAATATTAAAGCAAAGTTTTAAAATCTATAAAGTTGCTTTCCTTAGATCAAGTGTAATACGGAATATTGATAGTATTTAGAAATTCTTATTGATAATTTAATAAACTTAAACTAAGTTGTGGAAACGTGTATCCAAAGATTCGGTGACTTTTTCAATCACTGTTTGAACCAAGTAGAGCAGTTGTGCTTTTACGAGACTTCACCCGATTGGAAGATATACGTATTTCACATTCTTCTTTATTGGTAGGTAATTAGATTAATTCTATTAGGTAGTAATAATTAAAATAAATTTAGTGTAATTTGGTGTAAACATCTGGTCTAACTTAGATCTCTAGTATGACGACAGTAAACAGTGTTAGTGTCTCGTCAGGTAGTGTAACCGTAACGGATTTATTCTCGTCGTGCAAAATAAAAGTAAAAAATGCAAATAAAATCATCACAAGATCTCAGGTAAAATTGAATGAGGAGAAAAGTGAAACCGATTGTTGTAATGTAGGCCTACCGCTACCGTCATGCGAATGTCATAACCTGAGAAACGAACTGTCCTCAAAAGACGAAATTATAAAGCTGCTAAAGGAAGATATTGCTAAGTTAATGGAAGAGTTGAATAAATTAAAAGGAAACAGAGAGGAAAGCAAGGAAACTTGGTCGACAGTGATTGCTGGTAAGGTAAGATTGAATAAGCCTAGGCCTATAAATGGAGTACATGTAACTGAAATTCCCGTCTCAAATTCATTTGGAGTGCTTGTCGAAGAAAATGATGACTTTCCTCAAGAAGAAAAGAAGAAAGTGATAAAGAGAAAATCCAGGAAGATGCGGATATTTGCGGATAGCCACGGGCGAGATGTAGCAGCATGCGTATTGGAGAGAAGCAGAGAAATGGAGGTCACTTAGACAGTAAAGCCAGGAGCTCAAATTGCAGAGGTCACGAACGGGATGATAGGAGAGTGTGCGTCCCTTACTGCAAAGGACTACGCAGTGATCATCGCTGGAGCAAACGACGTCTATAGAAATGAGAGTAAAAAGGTAATCAAATATTTAAAGGGTACTTTTCCATCCAAGCAAAAAACAAATGTCATTATTGTAAACATTCCGCAGAGATACGATTTAATTCCCAAATCATGTGTAAATGTAGAAATAGAGGCTACAAATGGAAAAAATCATAAAATTTGTAAGAGTTTTCCAAATGTCCAAATTGTAGATGTAAGTAAATTAGACAGGAAGTTCCACACTCGGCATGGCCTACACTTAAATAGACTAGGAAAAAAGTATCTTAGTGATGAAATCTTCAAAATTGTAAATTCAAATGGTAAGAATAGTTCAGCAGTAATATCTTTAGAGTGGAAGCAGGAACATTTGTATATGAAGCCAAACGTGAGATTTGGCATTCAGATCTTTCGATGTCAAATTTAACTGAGTGCTACAATGGTATTTCGGATTTGTCTAGCAACAATGATAATAACAATTATGATAATAATAATGTAAATAAATCACCAACACAAGCTTGCAAAAGTAACAAATTTAAAATTTACCACCAGAATGTTAGTTAGTTAGTTATTGTTGTTTTAAGGGGCGGAACTACGAGGTCATCTGCCCCTCTTAACACAGATTAAAGAATACAAATTTTGAATTGAATTTAAAATTTTGAGGTGGACATCTAAATTTAAAAAGACCAAAAATTAATAAAACAAAAACAAACAATTAAATAAATAAAAATATAAACATAAACAAAAATTACGGAAAAAACAATACATCATCATTCAAAAACGAACAAGTCGTTGAGTCAAAGTTCACTGGAAAATTTAGATTGACCACCAGAATGTTCAGTCTCTCTATAATAAAATTGATTACATAAATCTAATGCTTAAACATGAACGTAAATACATCTCAGCACTATGTATTTCAGAACATTGGCTGAAAGAGGAACAACTCGAATTAATTAAACTCCCAGGGTTTATTCAAGCTAGTAAATACTCTAGATCTAATATTAGCCATGGTGGTACTTGCATCTTCTTAAGAAATAATTTAGATCATGAACAGATAACAGCTTATGATTATCTAATTATGGAATAGGATTTTGAATTCTCTGCCGTAAAAATACAGCAGTTTAAGTTAATAATTGTATGCGTATACCGTTCTCCGCCGGGAAAGTTTCCTTTATTTATAGATAAATTAGAATTGTTACTCAATAACATGAGCAAAGTAAATTTCGGTATAATAATTTGTGGGGAGGAAAATGTGGATTTCTTAAAATTTGATAGAAATTGTGAATTATTAACACAGTTACTAATTTCCTATGGACTGAAACCTACAGTAAATACCCCAACAAGAATAACAAAATTTAGTAAAACCACTCCTGATCAAATATTTATAAATACAGATAAATATCACCATTCAATAGAAGTCTATTGTCCGGGTTTTAGTGACCACCATGGACAAATACTGAGTTTTGAAGTATCCGAAACAATCAATAATAATGATAATGGAGTAAAATCAAAGTGCAGGTCATTCACTGAATCAAATGTTACATATTTCAATGACTTATTAAATAAGGAAACATGGTCAGAAATTTATGAACTAGAAAATGTAAATGATAAATTTAATGCATTTAACAGTACCCTAAAACACTATTTTGAAATAGCATTCCCCTTTAAACGAAGAACTGTTCAAAATAACAAAACTAGCAAATGGATAACAACAGGGATTATAAATTCATGTCAAAGAAAGAAATTTCTACACAAATTATATAAACAATACCACACACCACCTGAATTCAATTTATACTACAAAAAATACACTAGCATATTAAATAAGGTAATAAGACTAGCAAAGAAAATGCATAATGATAATTTTATTTCCCAATCATCTAATAAACACAGGACTATGTGATCCGTGATAAAGAAAGAAACTGGAAAATCTGCTAAAATACAAAGGAACATTACACTGACCAGAAATAATAAAGTGATTAACAATCCAGAGGAAATAGCAAACACTTTTAATGACTATTTTCTGGAAATTCCACAAAAATTATTAAATAAATCACAAGTAAATACACTAAATTATAATAATAAAATAAATATATGCAGTGATTCTTTATTTATAAATCATGTCACAAGTGAAGAGGTAAGAATAGTTATAAAAGAGCTAAAAAATAAATTCTGTGCTGGCATTGATGGCATCCCTGATGCAATTTTAAAGAAATGTGCCGAAAATATAATTAATCCACTTACGCACTTAATAAACAGTTCAATTCTCTCAGGAACTTACCCGGATATTTTGAAGTTATCAAAAGTAATTCCATTGCACAAAAACGGTTCAAAAGATGAATTAGATAACTATCGTCCTATTACTTTACCAACTGGTATAGCAAAAATTGTGGAAAAAATTATGTATAAGAGACTGATAAGTTTCATAGAAAAAAATAAAATATTATCATACTCACAACATGGATTCAGAACGGAAAAAACTACACAGACAGCAATTTACGAATGTAGTAATTGTATACTGAAATTAATTGACAATAAGGAACATGTAACTGGCCTATTCTTGGATTTATCGAAAGCATTTGATGTTGTTGACCATAAAATCCTCCTTACCAAACTAAATCAATATGGTATTAGAGGTCTAGCTAATAAATGGATAGAGTCTAACTTAACAAGTCGTAAACAAATAGTAAGCTTGAGACACAAGGATGATGGAACCAAATTACTTAATGAAACATTGTCCAATGAGGGAATTATTGAATTTGGAGTACCCCAGGGATCGGTTTTGGGCCCACTACTCTTTCTTCTATGTATCAATGATATAACACAGAACGTTCATTCACATAAGGAAATTTTGTTTGCGGACGATACAACACTCGTAATAAAAGGTGAAACTAAACAGGTCATACAACAGTCTGCTGACTCCGTTACAGGAGAGTTAACCAAATGGTCACAAGATAATCACCTCATAATAAACTATAAAAAAAACAGTATGTCTAAATTTCCACACTATACAGAATAGGAATCCTGCGAAACCCAATATAACATTAAATGGTCATCAAATAGAAAATAAATCAGAAACAAAGTTTTTAGGACTATGGATACAACAAGACTTGAAATGGAATGAACATATACAATATCTGAATACTAAACTGAACTCGATGTGCTTTGCGTTACGTACTTTGAAAACCTGCACTAGCATGCACACATTAAGAAATACTTATTTTGCTTATTTCCATTCATACTTAAGATATGGGATCATATTTTGGGGGTATGTCGCCAGATGAACTAAGCACGTTTAGGATACAAAAGAGGGCGATTAGAATTATGGCAAATGTAAACTCTAGAGAATCATGTAGACCTCTATTTAAAGATTTAAACATTCTCCCACTGCCCTGCATATATATCTTTGAAAGTATTATGTTTTTTAAAAAGAATTTAATGAATAAAGATGTTTTTCTTAAAACAAACAATGATGTTCATAGGCATAACACAAGACAAAATCAAAACATTCATATTTCACACACACACACAAGCATATATCAAAAAGGAACTTTTCACACTGGAGTTAAATTATACAATAAACTACCCCAGTATATAAAACTGGCCCCAAAAATAAAAACCTTTGATAGAATGTTGAAAGCTTATCTGCAGTGCCATTGTTTTTACTCAGTAGTTGAATATCTTAGCGTATAGGAGCTATGAAATCTATAATTATATTTTACTTTTTTAATTTAATTGTAATACCTAGCTGTATGTTGCTGTATTTATAGAATTAAGTTTTCATATTATGATAATAGAGTGAGGTGTAAATAGTTGTGCAATAAGATTGTATCTATTAAGATTTGCTATTATAATAAGTTAAAGTTATAATATTAGTAATATATACCTGTTAGTTCTTTTATTTTATAGATGTAAATTCTGACGTGTCCTATATAAAAATGTATTGAATGCATGTATTTGATCAAATGGAATTAAAAAAATCTATCTATCTATCTATCTATCTATCTATCTATCATATTTCACATGTTAGACCGGAGTTTGACAGAGTAATCAAGTCGTTGACATAAGCGAACAGCTGACGTGTCATGCCTCTCATTAACAATGAATTGCCAAGTGCTTAGTCACAGAATGACGGTATTCGATGTGATATGAAACATATTGCTGGCAGCTTTTACACCAAGAGACAGTATGTTCGAATGCGACTTTAATAATTGGCATTTTAAATTTGTTGAAATACGATAACTCTCCAGTCCTCAAGTGTCTGCTGAGGCTGTTTGAATTGAAGTTAAATATGACAATCACTTTAATTACATGATGCATTTGTAACCAGCTCGATACGGAATCGAACCTGTTCGAACTGTTAGGCGAACCCACACATAAAGTATGCAGAACACTGATGGCCCAGACGATATTCTCTGCAACATTTCGCTCGCGTACGGTATGTGTGAACATATTAGACTATTAGTGGTTCGAATCCGACTGTCGGCAGCCCTGCAGATGGTGGTCCGTGGTTTCCCATTTGCACACCACGCACATGCTGGGGCTCTACCTTATTAAGGCCATGGCCGCATCCTTCTGCGCATACCCTCTTCTATCCCATTGTCACCATACGACCTATCTGTGTCGGTGCAACGTAAATAATAATAATAATAATAATAATAATAATAATGTGGGAATCAGAATATGTCTACTGTGATGTGTGAGGGTGCATGTGAGTGTGCCTGGTGACAGACTTTTTTAGTGGTAGTATTTGTTGTTGGTGGAACTTTAGTATTTTTTCGTTAGTAGAATTTTGGTATTTAATTGTTAGTACGGTAGAAGGTTAGTATTTTTGTTAGTAGAATTGCTCTTTACTTATTCAGAAAGGGAGTAGCAGCCTTTCAGAATAAATCAATTCTTTACTAGTCTTATAGACGGTTAAGATATTGATAATATAAGCCAAATAGTGGCTACACTGCGTCCTGCTGCACGGCTGAAAGCAACGGGAAACTACAGACGTATGCTATTCCCGAGGATATGCACCTCTCTATGCATAATTACATATGATGATGGCCTCCTCCCTTGTAAAATTTCAATCCGGAGGTAAACTAGTACCCCGTTCGGATCTCCGGGTGGGGACTACTCGAGAGGGGGTTAACATCACAGAAGTGACAAAGAGGAAATCTGACATTCTACGGATCGGAGCGTGGAATGTTAGAAGTCTGCTAGGAAGTGGAAGGTTAGAAAACTTAGAAAGGGAAATGGATAGGTTGAGGTTGGATTTGGTTGGGATTAGTGAAATGCGCTGGCAGGAAGAACAGGACTTTTGGTCAGGAGACTATAGGGTCATTAGCACTAAATCAAACAATGGCCAAGCAGGGGTTGGCCTCATATTGAGTAGGAAACTTGGACAGCGGGTGGAATATTATGAACAATATAGTGAACGGATTATTGTAGCAAAAATCAATACTAAACCTACCTGCACCACAGTGGTACAAGTCTATATGCCTACCAGTCAAGCTGATGATGAGGATGTTGAAAAGGTCTACGAAGAAATAGACGAAATTCTGAGGTATATCAAGGGTGATGAAAATGTTATAGTAATGGGAGATTGGAATGCTGTGGTAGGAAAAGAGAGAGAAGGGAAGATAGTAGGAGATTTCGGATTAGGTAAAAGGAATGATCGAGGAAGCAGGCTGGTAGAATTCTGCACCGAGCATGAGTTGGTCATAGCTAACTCCTTATCCAATAACCACAATAGAAGAATATACACATGGATGAGACCAGGAGATGCAGGGCGTTACCAAATCGACTTCATTATGGTCAAGCAGAGGTTTCGAAACCAGATTTTGGATTGTGAAACATATCCTGGTGCTGACATAAACTCTGACCACAATTTGGTTGTAATGAAATGCAGATTAAAGTTGAAGAAACTGAAGAAACGTCAAAAGCCAAAAAGGTGGGCAATAGACAGACTGAAAGA
Source organism: Meconema thalassinum (assembly GCA_946902985.2). NCBI lineage: Eukaryota > Metazoa > Arthropoda > Insecta > Orthoptera > Tettigoniidae > Meconema > Meconema thalassinum. Next base: position 478,098,535 of record OX336390.1, on the reverse strand, counting down.
GAAGGATGTAAACGAAAGATTCAAGAAGAGTATAAAGGAAGGACTAATGAAAAACCCAAACAAACTTCAATTGCAGACGAATGGGCCCTTTTGAAGAATGAAATAACAAAATCCGCAGAAGAAAACATTGGTAGGAAAGAAAGAATAGGTAGAAAACCGTGGATCACTCAGGATATACTAGAATTCATGCATGAAAGGCGGAAACACAAGAATGTGAGAGATGAAAAGGGGAAAGCAGAATACAGACGTCTGAGAAATGAGGTTAACAAGAAGTGCAAGGAAGCGAAAGAAGAATGGTTGAAAGAGAAATGTGCAGGTGTAGAAAATTGTCTGAAATTAGGAAAAGTAGACACAGCTTATCGAAGGATTAAGAATATTTTTGGGGAAAAGAAGACTAAGAGCTGTAATATTAAGGACACAAATGGAAAGCCTCTAACAGATAGGGAAGAAAAGGTTGAGAGATGGAAAGCTTACATAGAGAGTTTGTATAAGGGAAAGGAGATTGAGAATCATGTAATGGAAAGGGAGGAGGAAATTGATGAGGATGCGAAAGGAGATTTAATATTAAGATCAGAATTTGATAGAGCTTTGGAAGACTTAAACAGGAACAAAGCACCAGGCATAGATGATATACCGATTGAGTTGCTACGCTGCATAGGAGATGAAGGTCTGATCAGGTTATTTCACTTGGTGTGTAGGATTTATGAGACAGGTGAGGTACCCCCTGATTTCAAGAAGAATGTAATCATCCCTATACCAAAGAAAGTGGGAACTGACAGATGTGAAGATTACCGTACAATCAGCTTGATTACTCATGCTTCAAAGATCCTGTCTAGAATAATTTACAAGAGGATTGAAAGCCAGATAGAAACGAAGTTTGGTTTCAGGAGAAATGTAGGAACAAGGGAAGCTGTACTAAGTCTTAGGCTGATTTTGGAAGGTAGAATAAGGAAAGATAGAACGTTCATGGCCTTTGTAGACTTAGAAAAGGCTTTTGATAACGTTGATTGGACTAAATTGTTTGACAGTTTGAAATCGATTGGAATAAAGTACAGGGATAGGAGGGTGATATACAATCTATACAGAAACCAGACAGCAGTCTTTCGAGTTGAAGGACATGAGAGAGAAGCTGGTATTCAGAAAGGTGTAAGGCAAGGCTGCAACTTATCACCCATACTTTTCAATCTTTACATTGAACAAGCAATGAAGGAAATTAGAGAAAAATTTAAAGTGGGAGTGAAGATTCAAGGAGAAATAATTTCAACTCTGAGATTTGCTGATGACATCGTCATCTTGGCCGACAAGCCTGAGGATTTGAATGAGTTTTTGAATGGTATGGACTCCGTCTTACGGAAAGAATTCATGATGAAAATTAATAAATGTAAAACAAAAATACTGGAATGCAGCCGAAATAAATCAGAAACCTCTATGGAGATCAAATTGACAGGTGAAAAGCTGAAGGAAGTAGGAGACTTCTGTTACTTAGGAAGCAGAATAACCAGTAATGGACGAAGCAAAGAGGATATAAAAAGTAGGTTGGCTCAGGCAAAGAAAGCATTTCTACAAAAAAGGAATCTGCTGACATCGAATATAGATTTAGGTATTAGGAAGTCATTTTTGAAAGCCTTTGTCTGGAGCGTGGCGTTCTATGGAAGTGAAACTTGGACTATTGGTGCAGCAGAAAAGAGGAGAATTGAAGCATTTGAAATGTGGTGTTACAGGAGAATGATGAAGATCAGATGGGTAGATAGGGTTACAAACAAAGAGGTATTAAGACGAGCGGGAGAGGAGAGATGTTTCTGGCGACTGCTAATGAAGAGAAGAGATAGGTTGGTAGGACACATACTAAGACACCCAGGAATAGCAAGCTTAGTTATGGAAGGAAGGGTCGAGGACAAGAACTGTAGGGGTAGACCAAGGTTAGAATATGTTAAACAGATTGCCTCAGATGTAGGTTGTGGTAGCTATGTAGAGATGAAACGATTAGCTCAGGACAGGGAGGCATGGAAAGCTGCATCAAACCAGTCAAAAGACTGAAGACTCAAACAACAACGGAATATGTTGAACCGTTTTTGGGTTTCCCGCCAGTCTTGGCACCGCCCGGTGGCGCCGCGTAGAGGAATCGAGGGGAAGTCGCGAGAAAGAAAGACGATCAGTGGTTACAGTTTTGTGTCGAGTGACGTCACGCTAAATTCTGTGCAATCTCATCTGTTGTGATCTTATGTTTAAATACAGTTTTTATACTTAAAATACTACAAGACGTGTTCGGTTTATTCGCTTGCCAAAATCCCTTCCCACATTTGGGGGCTCGTCCGAGATATTAAGGATTTTGAGTGCGGAACGACAATTTTGGCTAGGCCTACAGCGATAAAACCAAAGACGACAAGGCGTGAATTGACGACATTTTTCTGGCAAGATTTACGACGAAGACGTGGGTCCGTGGAATATAGAAGACGAGCAGCTGTTCAACCTCCAAAGACGTGGTGGTTCGAGCAGACTACAAAATACGAGTTCAAGGATACTGAAGCCTACGACGACGACGAAAAGGAAAGTGTTCAGCGCGAGTGCCGAAAGACAAAGAAAAATGACAGACAAAGTGGCGTGTTTACAAGATATTGAAAAAGTGAATAATAACATTAAGACGGCGCCCTCGGTCGTGATCAAGTCATTACATAACCTCATTTTCAAAAAACTGCCACGTGATCGAAAGAACAGACAGCGTTTAAGAGAATTCCCAGGATTCGAGTTTGAACGTGACTCACCAGAACACCTGGTGAAATTAAAGTTCACTGAGACCGAATTCACCGAGGTTGACCTGATTGCCATGTGCACAGTATTAAAAATTGAATATACGGGAGAGAAAGCTGTGCTTGTGCAACGCGTCTGTGATAACTTAATGGACCTTTCGTGGCTGGGGATGCGTAAAGACGAAGAAGGTGAAGAAGAAGAGGAGACGGGTAAAAAGAAAGATGCAATGAGCAAGATGAAAGAGGCAAACGAAGCACTGGCGGAGGAATTACGTGAGTTAAAGGAGAAAATGGCTGGGATGAAATCCTCGAAACATTCAACCTCTAGCACGTCAGGATCAACATCGGACTCATCTAGCTCGTCCGAAGACCAGAAACTCTCCAAAGCAATAGGAGGTAAACAAAAGAAAATAGCAACGATCAAAGTGAAGACTGTAGAAAAAAGCTCAAGTGAAGGGGAAGTCGACCAGGACGTGGTGGACTTGCGGCACACTGCAAAGCCGCTCAGTGATCTGTTGAAGTCAACCGGTGGATTGAAATTTGAGCAAGAACAGAGGATTGCATTCACAAGTCTGAAAAAAGCCTTATCCGAAGATCCAGTCCTCATCATACATAACCCGGCTTACAAGACGGAAGTCCATGCTGATGCAAGCAAGTATGGTTATGGAGCAGTGCTACTGCAACGTTTCCCAGACGATGGTCAATTGCATCCTGTTCAATTTTCGAGCAAGAAGACTACGCCACAGGAGGAAAGGTTCAGCAGCTACGAGCTGGAGGTGTTAGCTGTGGTGACGACCTTGAAAAAGCTCCGAGTGTACCTGCTTGGAAGCAAGTTCAAGATCATAACCGACTGCTCTGCCTTCCAGAAGATGATGGACAAGAAGGACCTCACTCCGAGAGTTGCAAGGTGGGCCATGATGTTAGAGGAGTTTGATTACTCGATCGAGCATAGACCGGGTGCGAGAATCCCTCACGCCGATGCCTTGAGTCTCCATCCCATGGTCCTCTACGGTCTCGTCGATGGACTCGTTGCCAGGCTGAAACGAGCTCAGCAAGCTGATGAAGGTCTGTGTGCAATCATGGAGCACCTGAAGACGAAGACATACAAGGATTACACCCTGCAGGTTGGTATCCTCTTCAAGTTCTGAGATGGACAAAACCTACTTGGGCTGGAGACGACTCATCATCCGAGGCGGATGATCCGCAGGATGACCGATTGTGGGAATCGGAATATGTTGAACCGTTTTTAGGTTTCCCACCAGTCTTGGCACCGCCCGGTGGCGCCGCATCGAGGAGTCGAGGGGAAGTCGCGAGAAAGAAAGACGATCAGTGTTACAGATTTGTAACGTGTGAAGTCACGCTAAATTCTGTGCAATCTCATATGTTGTGATCTTATGTTTAAATACAGTTTTTATACTTAAAATACTACAAGACGTGTTCGATTTATTCGCTTGCCAAAACCCCTTCCCACAATAATACTGTATTAATATAGATTATTCATCACCCCCATCTCTGATAAGCCTTTGGCTTCTGGGAAGGATGTAATACTGTCGAGAATATTAACAAACATATGTTCCTGCAACGGAACAAATTAATCACTTTTATGCACATACTGTTGCCGCGCCATTGTACGAAGAACGTGTTGTGACCCGTCGCCTTTGTTCTGTGTACTCCAATGATGTTCTGTAGGCAGTTTGTATATTCTGGGGAGACATGTGTATCGAATCATCACACAAACACAGATTGTGGCTGTCTCCACATTACAGTTTGAAGGGGTTATATGCACAAACTACCACTGCAGTGCACAGCAAACACAGGACGAGCCGGTACCGCCTAGCTTAATGCTCGAAACCCAGCCTTCTTGAGGTTTCTGGGCTGATAAGAACACGCCGATAGGTCGTGGCACGCTCAAAAGCTCGTGTAATGTTAGAACAAGTTCGAACTCTGACGTCATCTGTTCGAGCAGCTCAAGCCGGGCTCAAGCACATCACTAACACTGTCCTCCTAGTAGTGCGCATATTGACCACTGCAGCGCTGAGTTCCACCTAACATTAGCATGTAATAGCATTGCTATCGCAAGCTGAAACCAGCAAAAATGTACCTATACACTATACAGGGTCATCGAAAAATAATGCCAACATTTAAAAAAAATATAGCACCGAAACCTTTTATGTTAAACGTGTAATTCTTTCACTGAACGCCAGCTGGTTAAAGTGAGTTTTGTTTTGGAGGGGACATGGCCTTGCTATGCGCACACTGGATGCGCAGTAGCCAAGGTCGTCCAGAGGCGCGCGCGCCAATGAAGTCCTGACCTCACCCCTTTGGATTTTTTTTTGGGGGTAAATTAAAAACATTTTGTATGCAGAAAAAATTCGGGATTTGGAGCACCTGCGGAAGCGAATTTCTGCCGCAATCCTGACAGTTACTCCTTAAATGATTGCACGTACCAATCCAAACATTGGGAAAGCGTGCGTTCAATGCTGATGTTGGTGGTCGGCCTGGCCTAGATTTTTTCTCTACAGTCCCTGTTTCCTTAAACTGATTAAACTAACGAATGACAGCTTTGTAATCAGGTGCAGTTTGTCGGTCGGTGCAGTCATTGGCGCGCGCGCCCGCGGCCGACCTTGGCTACTGAATATTCTTACCAGCGTACCATAGAGTTTCAGTGAAAAGGAACAACGTTTCTTATTCATTCTTCTCATAATTTGTTTTTCTTCTCAAGGCGTAGTCTCGTGTCATTGGTGTAGTTAGCGACAGAGCATTTTTATCCTGCTCAGTTTCTCAGGATGATCACTTACTCCACCCTGCAGAACATGATTTTTTGCAATATGTGGCAACAGTATTCTAGTTAATGTTTGTGCTATTCCTGGACTGCTCAGCGTAACCGATATTATTTCGTCTGATACTTCTTCCAGCGAAACAAAACCTGGCTTACGATACCGGAGACCACCTCTCCATCTGTCTTTGAATTTTAAATTAGTGACATTACTGGAGATGAACCGGAGAGGGGCAAGTTGACCTCGCTGTTCCGTCACTTAAAACAATAACTAACTCGGGACACTACTAATTTTATCAAACACTCTTGCCATGATATAGGTAGGCTATGGTCTTCAGCTCGTTGTTATTGTTGTTGTTTCCTTAGGGGCGTTGCAATATCGTGGTCATGTAGCCCCGTGTTCTTGGGTGTGTGTAGGTGTTCTTGGGTGTGTGTAGAATTAGTCTGATAACCTGTGTCACTGTAATGTCTGTAATAGTTTGTGTATTTGTAATTTAGGTAAAATTTGGGTTGGAAGCGGAGTAGTGTGGTGAGGGGAAAGCTGCTTCCAAAAGCAAGTTGTGAGCCTCTGCGACCTTGGAATGGAAGGAGGCATGCTAGGAAGGCGTGCTTGGATTCGTTTTTTCGTCTCGTTGTGCTCTTTACGGGAATGTAGGTGTCGAAATGGTGAAAATAGGGTTTTGGTTCAAAAAATGCGTTTTTCACATTTTTGCTCAATTTTGGAAAACCGAAAACGTGATCATGACGTGCGTGCTAATATTTTTTCGTCTCGTCGTCCTCTTTACGGGGATGAAGGTATGGAAAAGGTAAAAAGCTGGAAACATGGTTTTTTAGTCAAAAATGTTTTTTTTTGTGATTTTCCCTCATATTGCGAAAACTGAAAACGTGATGATGTCGTGTGTGATAGTATTTTTTCGTCTCATTGTCCTCTTTACGGGGATGTAGGTATGATAAAGGTAAAAAGCTGGAAACATGTTTCTTTAATGGAAAATTGGTTTTTGTGATTTTCCCTAATATTGCGAAAACCGAAAACGTGATGATGACGTGCGTGCTAATATTTTTTTCGTCTTGTCGTCCTCTTTACAGGGATATAGGTATGGAAAAGGTAAAACGCTAGAAACTTGTTTTTTATGGAAAATGGGTTTTTGTGATTTTCCATAATATTGGGAAAACTGAAAACGTGATGATGACGTGCGTGATAGTATGTTTTCGTATCATTGTCCTCTTCACGGGGCTGTAGGTATGGAAAAGGTAAAAAGCTGGAAACATGTTTTTTATGGAAAATGTGTTTTTGTGATTTTCCCTAATATTGGAAAAACTTGTAAACGTGATGATGACGTGCGTGTTAGTATTTTTTTCGTCTCGTCGTCCTCTTTACGGGGATATAGGTATGGAAAAGATAAAAAGCTGGAAACATGGTTTTCTTATGGAAAAGGTGTTTTTGTTAATTTTCGAGTTATTTGGAAAACGAATCAGGCGATTTTTATGTCGGTCATGTTGATGTATTTGTATCGTTGTCCTCTTTACGAGAATGTAGGTATGGAAAAGCCGAAATCATGGTTTCCGTCATTTTTTCGAGATCGTTGTGGAAAACGGGGAAAAAGTAAGAAACCAGATTTGAAGTCACGTTATGTTAAGCGCTATGATGTTGGTAAAACACCTATGCCTTATTATTATTATTATTATTATTATTATTATTATTATTTGACATGGCTTGACTGGGCTCACACTCAGAGAGAGGACTTGCTTGATGAAATGAGAAATGAAAGCATTGAGACTAACCCACGGCGAGCAAGACAAGACAAGGGGTCTTATCATCGTACGTGCTTTGCAGCCAGAGAGATAAGAGGCAGTTGTCATTATACAGTGTGCGGCTTTATACTGTGTATGTCATAGCCTTGGTTCATTATGGACGTATCATGCAATGCAAAGTTTGAAACGATGGGTGGGTGTATAACATCATGATAAAAGATTGGCATGGGCTTGAACAAAGAGGTTATTGGACATGTAATAAACAAAAGGGTGGGATTAATGAAAGGTAATGTGATACATCTTTTTGGAAAGGGATTTTTTTTCTAAATAACTAAATAAATAAATAAATAAATAAATAGGGTTTTATTACCAAAAATTATGTTTATTGACCCATGAATTAAACGTGGAAGGAAACCCTAACCACTTTACAAAATATTTTGCACCTTTGATTTTAATTACTTGTTCAATGAGATAATCGTTGGGATATAATGTTTTTCACTTCTTCATAATAGAATCGTCCTTGAATGGGTTGACCGCTCTGATCTTCTAAGAGATACGTCACTGGTTGACCTAGCTTGACTTGGCGAATTTAAAAAATTTCTGTCGACCATTGTGGAATATACGATTTTGAAAACACACTTCTATGTTTACTGATGCGAACAAAATCTCCAATTTTAAGGCGATGTCGCCTTGGGTCTACCCTTTTTATAGGGTTAAACAGTCTATTGAGTCTGGGTAGGTTCTTGGTGACGAGGCGAGGTTTCATGCCGATGATGGAATGAATGGTGTTGTTGTATCGTGACACAAGTTGAGGTAACTAGTCTATCCATCGATAGGAACCATGTATTGTAAATTATTTCCACATATAACTTTTTAATGTTCGATTGAAGCGTTCAACTACGCTAGCTTTGAGATTGCTATAGGTGGTGTAATGGTGAATATCCTTAGATTTGAGAAAACTGGAGAAATCCTTGTTGAAAAATTATTTCCCCTGGTCGGTTTGTAACAAGTGAGGTTGACGTTTTGATTGTTCAATAATATGTTGAAAGGCCTTTGTGACTAAGACACCAGTTTTATTTTTTACTGATTGAACAAAAGCCATTTTGGAATAGACATCAATGACGGTCAACATATAGCGTACACCGTCGTTAACGTTAGAATAAGGTATCTTTTCAACCAGGTCTGCCTGCCAAAGTTCATCGATTCCTTTGGAAATGACACGACGACGTTCATAAATGCGTCGGGCTGGTTTATGCAATTCATGAGCAATGCCCACTTTGATGGGGGATGGCTTATAAGATAATTTTAGCATCTCGGAGTTGTTGTTCAATGTGGGCGATTTCTGCCTCATGTCCAGTGTGACCTGCTTGTTTTGATGCATGAAGCAAGTATAAGCGCTCTACTAACTGATTGGGATTATTCCAAAAGGTTATATCTATGTAGGGTTTTAATTTATTAAACCTTACACCAGAGGCAGAGTGATGTTTTTGCTTACCAAACATGTTTGCAATGTAAGTTTTATATTTTTGGGATATATTGGCATTGAGCTGCTGAGAGGATTTATAGTTTCTTTTGTGAGCGTTGGTGTCTAATAAAATGGATTTATATTTAGCAAGGTCCTCGGACGTAAAATCTTGTGGCGAGGGTGTGCGAGAAAATAGCAGCTTTAACAAACCTGGTGTTAATGTATAGTTGATCTTTTTAATGACAGCTTTCGTACGAGCAAATTTAATGGATGAATCCCTAATTTCAAATTTATCATTCTCATAGCGAACACCATACGTGGTATCTGTCTTTCCAATAAATAGAAGGGTCAGATACGGTTCCAGGGTTGCCCCATAATGTTTGATTAAAATGTTTTTGAGTTGAGCTTTACTTTGAGGGGTTGCCAAGACTTGTGAAAACGGAGACGATGTGGAGGAAGACGGTGTTTCCTTATGACGGAAGATTTTTGTTTTGTTTTTAGAAACTGTTGAAGGGGTGAGGATTTTTTCTTTCAAGACTAAATACGCTTTCGCTTTCGCTTTCACTTTCACTTTGTTCATGTTGTTGTTGTTCTTCTTCTTCCTGTTCTTGATGTTCTTGTTCACTAACATTATAGGAGGAGGAGGATTTTACCTGTCGTGTGGAATCGGTTTGAGTAAATTTTGAACTTGTTAAGGGTTTGGTTTGAGAGGTAGCAGCAGCAGTAGCAGCAGAAGCATTAGGTTTGAACCTCATGGGATCAACCGATGATGGATCATGTTTTATCATGGGTAAAGGATTGACGTTTTTTAAACGTTGCAATTCACGAATTTTATGTCGAATCGTGTTTCGTGCCTCAATAATACGCTGCATGATTTGAACATGTTTCTTGTACCCTATGGCGTTCGCCATGGTAAAGGTAAAGACACACTAACAGGAAATGTCCAACCCTGGGTCTTTTTAAACAGAAATAAAATGATCAAAACCCAAGCGATAACGTCCCTAACATCTTTCACTCTGTTTATTTATGACCAAACAGGCATGGGGATGATGTTTCCAACACGAAGCACAGAATTGCGTGAAAGCTGTAGAGGACATATCTGGATTCACATGATCTTGAAAAATATGATAGAGATTTCTAGAGTCTTGGCGGAAGAGAACGATGAGATTGGCATTGTCACGAATCAACTGTTTGGGGATTTTGGAATAGGTCTGAGCCTGATAAAAACAATCCACTTGTTTATGGCATCCCATACTAAAATACTCTTGAATAATGGCCTGTCGTTGAGTGGCAATATCATCAAAAATTATAATGGAATCTGGTTGAATGCGGTCTGGTTGAATGACATCTTGAGGTGAGGTGAGTGTAAAATAGCCCATGGCTTCTTTATTTCTTTATTTCCAGAAATTTTTTGAAATCGTAGACCATGAGGCGCGGTGATAATGTTCAGCAAAACATTGGTCTTTCCAACACCCGAAGGCCCTACCATAATACATTGAACGGTAGATGGGAATAGGGTGCCATGACGTTTAGGTTCGCACACGGACAGTGATAGCTCTGAAACCAAATCAGAGACGGGCAAAGCATGGGGTTGTTTCATTAATTCCATTGTGTCGACGACTGAGTTTTTTCTTGTGTGTATAAGGTTTATATATATATAGGCAAGCGGTGAGTAGGATAGGTTAGTTAACGTCTATCACCATGGACGTGTTTGGGAGAGCTCGTGTAACCATGGCCACGGCCGTCTCTTTGTCAAAACAGTCTCGAGAGGTGGCTACAAAAAGCTATGTCGATCGCAAAGTGCAAAGTGTCTATCACATGGCCCCGAGACTAACCGTTGAGGGCTATTCAGCCAATCATCATCGTATTATTGATGTGCAAGAGCCTCGAGACGAAAATGATGTCTGCACGAAACGATATGTGACCCATCAAATGAAAAGGCTTTATAAATTTGTCCCATCTGTATTTTTAGTGTATCTGTCAAATCAAAAACTGGACAATGACAGAAACCATTCCCCACCATCACTGGTGAATGATGATCTTACCTATATGCTTGCTTCCGGTTTAAGTTGTTATCGATTGCATTATGATTGTGTAATTCATATTAAATATGCCATGCCTGATGAGAAACATTTAAAAATACAACTAAACGGTGATAGAGTGTTGGCCCACAACCATCAAAGAGTAAATGTTGGAGATGAATTATCCTTTCACCTTATGCTTACGTTTGAGGACATGGAAGCTGGGAAAACGGTGAATGATTTTCCGCTGTATATAGAATTGGAATATACTGCTATGAAATAAGGTTCTCTACGTTAGTTGTTATCGAATGTTTGCTGTGAAAGTTTCACCAAGTAGCAGCATGGTGAAAAAAGATATGCCATGAACATGAAAAAACAAATCTCAAAATGAGAAAAAAGCCAGGTCGGATACCAAGTCGATCTGCCTCACACCCAGTGTTAAAACTTAAGAAAACTAAAAAATCTAAAAAGAGTGACTATCGAAAAAGCTTTACAAGCGGTGCGATTGTCTACAGCTCCGAAATCGCACCATCATGCATCGATAAAAAGAAAAGAACGAAAGAAAAAACGAGGGCGAGTCATTCCTGTTGCTAAGCGTGGTTTTTTTTGCCGGCTTTATTTGCAGGGTTGGCAGTTTTGGGGTCCCTTTTGGGTGGTGCCAGCGCTGTAGCGAAAACCATAAAAGCTGTCGAGCAACGCAAGCAACAACTCAAAGAAAGCCAGCGACACAATAAAACGTTAGAAGCCATTGCGATGGGAGCTAGAAATGGCAATCCTTTAAAGCCATTCTTTTATCCACATGGTAGTGGCCTACCTTCTAAGAAAAAAATGTCCATTTTCGATAAGCGCTTAAGGCAACTGCCTCGTCATGCCATGACTCATGAAGAAGTGGAAAGCTATGCCAAACAACTAAAGATTTCTCATTTTAGAGGTGTATTTATGCGAAATGAATTACCCAAAGCACCGTGGAAAGAAGAACGAGCCATGATGAATTTAGATGATGATGCAGGCCCAGGAACCCATTTTGTAGCCTATGTGAAACAACGTTCCACAGTATGGTACTTTGACAGTTATGGAGATTTACCACCTCCGATCGAGTTGCTACGTTATTTGGGAAACCGGGTAAAGATATTATATAATGTGAATCGTCAACAAACCTTTGACAGTCAAGAGTGTGGCCGTTTGAGTTTACATTTTTTATATAAGAGGTCGCGTTAAGCCAACAGTTTCATCATTATGAATGTCAACACCAAGATCTTTACCGTGCACAGTCGCGGGCCTGAAGTGTCCCTGGATTCCCCCCCATTGAATTGCATCCCAAACAATCCTATGTGCTAGGATTAATTTCTTTGGAAATTTACAACAGAATTTACAATATTCAACTGGATATTAATGGCAAATTTTATTATGATGATTATATGTTGAGACTACCCCCTGGAGGTTATACCATAGACGATGTGCATGAAGCCATTAGCGTGTCGATGATAAAACATTTTGGTGTCAAACCATTTGCGGATGGGACACACAAATTTGAACTTACAGCCAATACGATTACTCATCGCTGTCGTATTTGCTCTACGTTTAACATTGACTTTGAAACACGAGTTCATTCTATTGGTCCTTTATTAGGATTTAAACCAAGAGTGTTGGCAGCTCACCAACCCCATGATTCAGATTATCCAGTGAAATTCATCGAGGACCATCACATTTCTGTGACTTGCAATATTATTAGAGACGTATTTACGAATCAAGAACAAAGCCATTCCCTGTATGATTTTATTGTCACCTCTCTTTGTGGCTATATTATTCGTGAAAACCCTTCAGTGGTTCTATATTATCCTGTGTGTGTCAGTGATATTAGTAATACTACCTTACGCTTAGTGAATAGACAGCAACAACTGATTGCTTTGGACGCCAACACCCCTGTGACCTACAAGTTGGTTTTAAAGACGTTATGAAATTTATCTATAAAGCAACAACAACGTCTACGAGGTCGGTTAGTTGCCCGCCGTGTATGAAACGGTTGACACGAGTAAACCGACAACGCTTACAACGCATTGGTTATACGTTACACCCCAATCATGAACAAGGAGCTGTTGCAAGTGTTAAATCCCATACAAGTGGAAGATGGCGTCGTGCGCATTGATATGCATTCCTATCAACCTCAAGCAACAGGACTGAATAACAATGACGAGATTCAATTCATCATTAACAATCAAGATATTTTTACTCTAACTCATGAAAGTGTCCTTCAAATTGAGGGTAAATTGATGAAAGCAGATGGCAGCACACCCACAACGTCTGCGTTGGCGAATCATGGTTTGGCTTTTCTGTTTTCTGAAGTACGTTATGTGATAAATGATATTGTCATAGATATGACTCGAAATGTGGGCATGACTAGCCTTATGAAATTATATACATCCTATAGCGAGGAGGAAAGTAAAACGCTTTCTATGGCAGGATGGTGTCCCAACAGTAGCAATGACTGGCTAGTTCATACCGATGGCACTTTTACAGGCTTCCTACCCTTAAAATTACTCCTTGGCTTTGCCAAAGATCACAAGCGTATTATTTTAAACGCAAGACAAAGTTTGTATCTAGTGAGATACCGCTGTGATTATAATGCACTGAAAGGAGCCTCTGACCAAGTGATATACTCAAAAATTCAACTGCTTCGATTACTATGGAAAGTGCCCCATGTGACACTATCGGATCGTAAAAAGCTAAGCATGTTAAATTTGGTGCAAAAAGATAAAGCCTTGCCTATCGCCTTTCGAAGTTGGTGTCTACATGAATACCCCTTGCTACCTACCACAGACACACATAGTTGGAGTTTCAAATCGGCTCGCTCTACCGAGAGATCCCTCTATGTTATTATTGGTTTTCAAACCAATAGAAAATACCAACAAAGCAAAGATGTCACCTTGTTTGATCACATTCACTTGAGAAATATACGACTATTTTTAAATAATATTTGCTTTCCCTATGAGGGGTTGGAACTCAATTTTTCAAAAAATAAGTTTGGTGCCCTTTATGACATGTTCGCTAAATGTCAATCGTCTTATTATGAAAAACAGGATTGTCCTATGTTGTCGCCACAAGGGTTTAAAGCAAAAGCACCACTGATTGTTTTCGACTGTTCGTATCTAGAAGAATCTATGAAAATCACCACCATTGATTTAAGGGTAGATTTTGAAACACAAGAAAATGTCCCAGACCATACCAGTCCCTACTGTTTGATTATTCATGATAGACAAGTGAAATATCATCCTTTGTCCAATTATGTCTCCAGCATGTAAGCCACCTGTGGTCGGGTGAAAAAAAAAGATCATCATTCATAGGATTGATGATATGCGTCTGCATGCACACTATCTGTTGCGCTCTGGCACTGTGCACATATACAACAACAACAAACATCATGTGTCCCTCAAAAAGCAACAGCAGCAACAACAACAACAACAACAACGTGACAGACAAACCATGGAATTTAAAATGTGAATGTAATCGTCTCAAAACTTTTGAAACATGGACAGTTCCCTTTATGGATTGTGGAGAATTGGCTGCGAGCGGATTTTATTACTTAAAACGTGGGGATGTGGTCAAGTGTATTTTTTTCAACATTGAAATTGGAAACTGGGAAATAGGGGATCGACCCTTTAGCGATCATCAGCGATGGAGTCCATCCTGCCCTTACCTCAATCGCTATGATGTGGGCAATATTCCATGGAGTTTGAATTACCCTGTTATTGTACCAGACCCTGAAAATCTAGGAGATACCTGTGGACCGTATGTGCAAACTATTCATTTGAATGCTGTTCCAAATTAAGCAAACAAACTTTTGTAATAAAAGTGTAAGTGTTTTTTATGTTATGAATAAAACCTCAAAAAATATTTAGCTGTTGTTCAATTCATTTGTTTCTTTTTTTTCCTAAAGTGCTTTGACTTTGCCATGTTAAACCATAGCATGGGTTAGTTGTTGATTAGACATCAACGAAGTAACAAGTAAAAATTAAAGCATGATGCGTACACTCATGGTGGATTGTCAGGGGTTTAAAATTGCAGACAACAAATTTATATTTATCGATTGTAGTACGTTTTGGGTGTCTAACCCTATTCATTTGGTGTTTAAACCTCCCTATGCTTTCGAGTTGCTTAGTGCAAAAGATAAAAAGCAGAGCCAATGGATTGAAAATCATTTGCAATTAGCATTGAAAAAGGGTGATATTTCTTACAAGTATCTTGACATCGTCATGAAAGTCCATTTGTCCGCGGCCAATGTCTTATTTGTTAAAGGGAGTGAAAAACGCCAGTGGCTTCAACAATTTCTACCCTCTCACTGTCAATGTATTGACCTTTTAGATCTGGGTTGTCCATCCCTGCAAACGCTTATGGACACTTGTCCTTGCGACAATATTCAGAATAAAGCCTTAGCGCATGCATGGCAATTGTTTCATTGGCTCACCACGAGTGCATGTTGGGAGTTGTTCAATAAAATTAAAACTGAAAGTGTATCGTCCAATGATAGCAGTGAGACGTGTACACGTGAAGTGATAACATCAACGTTATAATTATGGACGCCACTACAATCGACAAGGCTATTGGAAAGTTCTTTGTGTGCAAGAAAAAACTGATTAGCTTTACACAACATGAATTATTAGCACTACCTAAATCATTTCTTTTTTATGTTGCTGCCAACGCTGTCAAAGAAATTTGGGAAAAGGCGCCTGTCGAGTGGACTAACGACCCTGTATTGATTGAACTACAACCATGCAGTCATTTTCCCCATCACAAGCAATTAACCATGGCAAAAATACCTTCCATTCGACAGTGTGCCACATGCCAATTAATAAAATTTTATCATGGTCATAAAACTCAGTGTAAAGACATTGTTTCATCATTCCATGGCTGTCATGCGGAAAACAACCACCACCTACCATGCTCGTCAGCAACCGCCGACAAACAACAACAAGAACAACAACAACAACAACAAGAACAACAAAAAGGTGTTTTTCACCGATTGAAACCTCTATGTCCCAGGTTTACTGGCCGTGGAATTATTGATAACATCATTAAAAACTTACCATTCGAATCTCAATTACCTGCTTACAGTTTCTGCGGCCCTGGTACTCGTCTTCAAGATCGTTTGAGGAGAGGGGATATGGGAATCAATGCTTTGGATCATGCATGCCTTAATCACGATAAAGCCTATGAAAACAGTGATCCCACACTAAGACGCATTGCCGACAAATTCTTGTTAAGCATAGCCAAGCAACGATTAACAGCTTCAGATGCCAGTCTAGCAGAACGAATGGCAGCATTTATAGTGATTGGTGCTATGAAGAGCAAATTACTTTTATCTAGATATGGACTTTAACGTGATGAATTTATTTTTAAAAATGTATAGTATCACTGTTATCATGACAAAAAATAAATAAAAAGACAAGAGTCCATGTTGTGTTTTTTTCGATTATTATTATTATTCACTCATAGTTTCATCATTATAATTATAAATAAAATGTAAATGACATAAATGACAAACAATAAAAAGGGACAGCAGTGCATCATTATAAAAAATTAATTAAAAATTACTAATTATAGTAAACTATTTATTTTTTCAACCACAAACAATAAAAAAGGACAAAAGTCCATCATTTTAACTAATAGTTTCATCATTATTATAAAAAATTGTATAAAAAATTATATACATGGTAATTGTACTAAACCTATTTTAAATCACAATCAAAAAAAGGACAAAAGTCCATAATTATTCATCAATAGTAACATTATAATAATAATAATAATAATTAAAAATTGTATAAAAATTGCTATAAATGCTATTTTAAATCACAAACAATAAAAAAGGACAAGAGTCCATAAGTATTATTATTATTATTCATAAAGTAAGTTGAAACGTTATGTGCTTAAGGCTCGCTTGTTGTTGATCTAACAACCCCTCACGCACTGCAACCACAGGTAAACCAAACTCATGTTTTAAAAGTATGTGATACCGGCGTATGAAATCTTTATCTACTCTAGAACCATGTTTCTGTTAAAAGCTTATTATTGAATAAAATAACATGTTATCAGAATTTAAAAAAACAAGGTTTAGTGCAAAACCATGTCTGCAGTAAAGGCAATGTGACGTTATCTTTAAATTATTTATTTATTTATTTATTTAGTAAATAGTGTTTAATAGATTTCTTGTTAAAAATATGTCTCTCTAACTTTTTATTTCTTATTTGTGGCTGTGGTGCATAAGGGAGTGCTGAATGAACAAGCGAGCCTTAAGTGCATAACGTTTCAACTTATTAAAAAACTATTTATGTACATGAAAAGTAAAAAGGTAAACTAATTATAAACATGCATCATAGGCATGATTCGATTCACGTAGTCTAAG
The DNA here is from genome assembly GCA_946902985.2 of Meconema thalassinum. Classification (NCBI taxonomy): domain Eukaryota; kingdom Metazoa; phylum Arthropoda; class Insecta; order Orthoptera; family Tettigoniidae; genus Meconema; species Meconema thalassinum. The sequence goes on along the minus strand of OX336390.1, from coordinate 478,081,377 downwards.
GCTAAAAAAAATCTCCAATTAAGAGAACTTACAAAAATTAGCATTCACCTATGCTCATCATAGACATTATTGTATTGACATGACTTAAGGTTCAAAAAACAAACAAAAAATTCTACCATTAAGCATAAGTTTAGAAAATTTATTTTTATTATTATTTATCATTGTAAACGTTGAGCAACAATTAATAAACGTCAAACTGTTGAGCACCAAAAAATAATTTTATTTTATTATAGTTATTGAAGAGTAGGGCATGGATAAACAAAAAGTCACAGTTAGCGTACAATGATATTCGTTTTCTATTTTTACAAAACGAACCATGCATCGATTATTTTTTCACCCTCATAGATTAAATAGACAGGGTGAATACTGGAATTGACATCCTCCATGACATTATCAGGTAGGTTATTAAATCGTGTGGGAATAAATGTCTCAAAGTCTTGACAAATGCAAAGAGCTCGTTCACCAAATTTGGTTTTTAGTTTTTGAATTTTATGTATGCGAAAGGGTGTTTGCGTAGGCAATTCACTCATTTTCTTGCGTGCAAAGCCACAATCTTGACCAATGGCGTTCAAGGCGTCCATGGTTGTCCTTAACCAAAGAAAAGAGTGTTACTTTCTAACACTCTCGTCCTTATATTACAGCAACAACAACAATAACTTTGTCTGTACATCAAAGTGTGTTTTTTTAAGCCTGAGCGTTTATGGCCTAAAGTTGTAGATAGTATTGGAAAAATTAACAAAAATATAATAATGTTTGTATCATTTTCAGTCAAAAACATACATTTGGAAATTATTTAATAGGAAATGTTTTATCAAAATTAAGTGTGAATCATTTTCAAGATCTCTTTGGAGGTAAATGTATGTCTCTGTTGTCAATGGGAATTATCCTATCATCCCCTTGTTGAATGACTTGTATTCGTTTGCCCTGTTGTTGTGCAAATTTACACTGCATTCTGTTAAATAAATAGTATCAACAGATACTAGGAGCAAACATCTGAATGCTGTTGGTAACCTATAAAAGGCAAAGTTAACACGCTATGCATTTAATAACCATGTCTACATCCAACAAACCAAGAAAGAAACAAAATAAAAAACTACAAATTTAAACCAGTGTGTATGTGTTTATCAACGTGAATACACGATAAACTAAAACAAACAAACAAACAAACAAATAGCCAAATGTATTCTAAACGTCAAGTATGCACCTAAAAGCCGAATGTAAACAAAAAAAACCAAAATCATGACATGATGTTGTTAGTTTCTAACAAATCTCATTCTATGAGGCGAATATTGATTGATAGGTAAGCTAAGACAAAGTTGGCGACATGCTTGTTGTCGATACGAAGTGATTAGTTCCCCAGCAGGAAATTTATAAAAATTAAAACAAAACATTTGAGAGGTTATTGGAAGATAAATATTAAACAGGGGCTTTGTACATAATGTACACCAAAAATCTGCAAAATAATCCTCGTCAGCTAATTTAACAATCACTTGATTCATGGTTAAACCGTACCTTGCTTTATGAATCACTTGCGTGGATACATTATTTTCAAAACAAAAATTTAGCATACAGGATTTACAATAGTGATGGCCTGGATCATATACTATGTCATCATCCATAATGTTGTCATAAAACGTGGTATCAATGCGTACTTTCGTGTTTCTATATTCAGAAGGATAGGCCACACGTTGAGGATTATGAGACACCATCGTGGCATATTCATTGAACGTCGTGTGTTTTGTGACGATAAAACAATCTTCAGCGTGGCTCATCATTGAATCTGAAAAGTAGTCGTTGACGTTTACTAAGTGAATAAAACAAATACTATGTACTATATACACTGTCTGTCCGCTAAGTCAATGGCAAAAATAAAATAAAAAATAAGCAAAACACAAATAAATAACCATCTGTCTGTTGACTTCTTTAGCTGTAAGTCTCAAGCATAACATACAACAGGTTAAAAAAACAATTTCTGTTCAGATATTGGACTGGTGTTGTTTTCAAATATATCACCACTCATAACGCTAGCCATAAAGTGAGAGATTGTCCACAGTAAAAGCAGCAGATATTTGTTTTTTTGTTCTTGCATGAGGCTTACTAAGCTACAACCTAGTGTGGCCTATTAAGCTGTGCCTACTGAGGGTGGGTGCACACTTTGCTGAAACATGAGGCCTACTAAGCTACAACCTAAAAAGCCAACATGTTTTTATTCTAGCCTGTGCACAGTGAACCATGCAAACGTTGATGCATGGCTCTCTTTATGCGTTGACAGGCAAATAGCACAAGACATGTACAACTATTTACAGGCATTCACACATCCATGCATACATCCATGCACACAGGTTAAAAAGCAAAAATTATATGATACACTACAATTTTTTATTTTTATTCCGAGGCTCAAGATGGCATCACGCATTTGATAGCAACCAAACCAAACTATTGCCGTGTTGTACAACAACAATAGCAACAACCATTACTGGTTGTAACCAAATGGGACGCTTGTCGTCATATCCTGACACCACTGTCTCTTGTCGTCCAACAAAGTGAGTGTTTGTTTTCGCTGTTTCATTAAAAATAAATCATGATTTTTCGAGAGAATCCTAAACTGACTATGTGTCATGGCTGTGTGGGTCTGAAGGACATATAAATAATCATCCACACAGAGTCGTTTAACCACATGCTGGCTAATCCCTTTGGCTCGCATAGATTCGCATCGATCCACCTGTCGAAAACTATACATTTTCGGAGCGAGACCTACAAATTCAGTCATCATGGTGTCTGAACACTCCTCTTTCATTAAACCAATTTCTTTTTTGTTCAGACGGGGGATATCGAACACGTTCTTCTCACTAAACGAGGACGTGTCAAACCATTTTGGATTTTGTTTGATAACGGTCACGGATATGGTAAATAAAACTATCCGTGTTTGTATATAACAAGGAAATGCTACCAAATCGCTGTATTGCAAAACCATAATGGAATTTATACATGTGCAATTTTGAAAAGTCTAAAATGACTTGGCCTAAATAGATAGGCTTATTCATGACCACTTTAGTTTTGGCAAGTTCTATAGTCAGTAGATCATGATCAATAATGTTTAAAGATTTGACATTTGGTTTTGCAATATATTTTTGAGCTCCCCATTGTCCGTGCCATGTGTTGACCAATTTAATGTCCCTATTTTCCAAACTCTTGCCATAGATACAATTATTCATCAGTTTAAAAAACATATTTGAAATGGCTGAGTGGCACTTTGTCTGTGACTGGTATTTAAATCCATGTACGGTTTCAACCATGGTTTCTGACAAAAATAAATATCTCTATTGATTTTTTTCAGGGTTAGGCCCTGGGCTAAGCATTCTACCAGCATGTCAATATGCAACACATAGTGATTTTTATCATACTAGGTAACCATCAATTTCTTATGATTGCCCTTACTCTCGGGCGGCACCAGTTTCTCTATGCAAAAGGAGAAATCACCATGTCGCTGTCTGAGATCGGGGGGATAAACTAAGTCAACGTCAAGAACATACCCTACGTCCTGTTGCTTGCTGGCGCTATGCACATTAAAATCTTTAATTTCATCCTCAGACAGCCAGACAAAGTTTCTGTACGGCAGTGGTCGACTCATAGCGTGACCGTATAAATTGTTTACATCGAAATACATTAGGTAGGATTCAAGTTCTTCGAGACAATAATCAAGCATGTAATGATTATTTGCCTTGGCATGTCGCTGATTGAGCGATACGAACCCCCCATGAATCCCTTTTTCCATCATGAGTACCATATCGGGATCCGTCAGTAAATCAAACTCAATGTGGGTAAATTTGAGGGCGGCGTCCCAACTTAACCCTGGACTGGTATAGTAGTGGGCGGGGTCAAGGCCATAGATCGTGTTACATAGCTGACGAAACGTTTCAAACACGTCTAATTTTAAGTAGTGCATAGCATACTGGCCCATGGTTTCTATGCCAAACACTCGCCAAACACGGTGTGCATGGGCATAGTCGTCTTCACTGATGGTGCTTTGTGTGAACTGAGAAAAGAATTTTTCTCTTGGCGGCAAAGTCGTTTCTTCAAGCACCTCGTAACTTCCCACATAATCATAAGGAAAATGGCCTTTACGAACACACAATTTAAATTGATTTGTATTCGTTAAGTGGGAATGGGTATGTTTCAACTCATCTTCGCTTAAGCCTTCCACGAGACTATCCAGCGAACTAGACATAAACTTGAATGAGTCGAGAAAGCGAATGCTCATGCTTCCTTTTCTCCATGAAAGTGAGGTAAAACTCCCATGGTTCTTAGCCAAAATGCTGAATTTGCTCTTATCTACATGAGCAAATTGTTTTACAACGAAGTGAAGGTCACACCGGGAGAAATTGTGTAAGAAGTACTTCAGATTGCATTCGCTATGAGCAGCACCTCTAAAATGCCCTGTCCTGTGGCAGTGGTCTCTTACTTTTCTTTCTCCGCCTAAAATGGGCTTTTCACATATGTGGCAGGTGGTCGCTTGATCATATTCTCTTTGCTGTACATCATTCATCTGAATTGGTTCAGGGTTGTTCAAAATAGTTTCTACTTTGTCTGCTAAAGCCGCCATTTGATCAAAAAACCACCTCGCACAATCTTGACCTTTGTGACTTACATACTCACATTGGGAATTATCATAGTGACATACAACATAATAGGCTACAGAAAAAGGCTCATGCTTCTGCACTGGATAGGTTATGGGAACGGTGAGAGCCTCAAAATCAGCGTTAACAGTAAATGGTACCATGTCTTGTTTATTAGTGGCCTTAAATTTTAAGACTGCGTCATTCCCTTCAGGCAGCACTAGCTTTACTTCCGGCTGCCCTTCGCAGTCTCCCCTATGTCATTCCAAGAGTTCAGCAGTTCCAAAATACTGAAGGCAGCGCTCACAAATATGCTTTTTAGGATGATGATTGGACATTTGGCTGCTTACCAATTTACTTAAATTCTTTATCCAACAATAATGATATTTATCCCCATCAGACAGGAAAAGCAAGTGAATGTGATGTTGCTTTACCTGTTTGGTGGCATACAAGGGGCCCACAATATTGGATCCCTCGATGCCATATGCCATGAAGGAGAAATTTGAATTATCTTTCTCAAATAAATGACTTTTATCTAGAGACATGGGAAATGAAACACGCTCGAGATTGAGAGTTTGTTTCATGTGGTTAAGCAATTCTTTGTACTGTCCTGGTTTATGACCATTTCTGTCTTGACAGGGTTGCAGACAGCTAACTATACTCCACAAAAAGCAGTAATCATCTTTGTTGCGTATGTTGATCACTGCCTTTCTGGAAGCGATAAAGCTCGGTGTGGCAATATAGCTACTTCCTGCATTCAATAGATTGTATTTACAAATATTTATTTGCAAATAGGCAATGCTATTGAGGGCCAAGCCACTGGGACCCTGTTGTAACTTATCAAATTTTGTGATAAGCGCTTGAATAGCTTTCTCCTGATACCACGTTTCGAAATTATCGGCTATCAGTACTTTTTCCACTTTTGTACAAAGGTTGAAGGTGTGTTTCTCTTCAACATTATTTTTTATCAACGTAAATTCATATAGTAGTTCGAAATTTATTTTTAAATCCTGATGCAATCTTAAGCCTTGTTCACATTCACTCAAAAAAAAAATGGGAAAACATAATTCCACAAAATCTTTGGGCGACAGACAGTGATTCGCATTGTAAATTCGGCCGGAGCATACTCGCGTTTTGAAACATTTGGCCAAAGGCTGCCACACTAACACTTCACTCTCTGATATAGACATGATTATAAAATGGACTAATAAACGTGCAAACATTACCTTAGAATAGGTTAATCCAAAACCAGCAATTCCACTCGGCCACACTTATCGGTTTCACTGACTGGCACACAATGGTCGTAGCAATTTGATAAAGATCCTACGCAATTGGCCTCAGCAGGAGATGATCACCAACAAGGTGTATGTTGATTTGTTTCCAACGATTTATCTGAAAAACAAACCAATACAATCTGTTATTAGTCATGGTTATATACATTAAACATGTGCATTCATTCATTCATTCATTCGTTCATTCATTCATTCATTCATTCATTCATAAGTGTTGATAAGAACAAAACAAAAAAGATTTCAAGTGTGCACACATAGATAAGACACTCACTCGAAAATAACAAGGTGATTTACAAAGAAAATAATTAATCTATATTCATAGCTCACCTTTTTTAAATATCGAAAGTGTCACGGTAGTTAAAACCTGTTCACTCGATACAAGTCTTCATTCTGAAACAATAATAAATAAACGCCATAAGTTTATAAATTTCCATGAAATAAATGGCATACATTTAACAACAACATCAATAAAAGTTATGGAACAACATGTACTCACCATATAATGAATTATAATGCTTTCAGCAAATGTGCTCTTTGCCGCCACTGTTACTGTCACTGTCTCTCTCTCTCTCTCTCTCTCTCTCTCTCTGTCTGCTTTCCCAGACTTATTGACATTTTAAAAAAAATCTGCAACAAACGAAATCCCAAAAAAAATACAGTCAGTCACTAACTTACTTTTCACGCATACACAAAATAACAATAAAACAAATCATGTCATAATTAACAATAATGAACCTACCTTAGTACAAGTATGGCCGCGGTTCACGTAATTTTTACAAAGAGCTTAAGGCACATGCATCCGTCGTCTTCAAAGATGATCACAAGAATGATGACTCTCTCTTACCCTCAGAACATATATGTCTCCTCAACAAGATGCCAAGTTAACACTTTACTTTATTTGTTCCTACGCTTAGGATGTCGTGGAGCGCACAAGTCAGACAGATTCTCACAAGCTTTGCAAACTCTGCATGAGTGTGTGTGTGCGTGGGAATGCAATGATCAGCTTTTCGACAAAGCTGTATGTCCTTCATTGCAATATCGACTTACACGTCTGGGTCAGATAACAGCCACCGGCATGCGAACAACAGGCTGTTATCTCTCTCTGGCTGCAAAGCACGTACGATGATAAGACGTCTTGTCTTGCTCGCTGTGGGCCAGTCTCAAAGCTTTCAAATCTCGTTTCATCAAGCAGGTCCTACCCCTGCGTGTGAGCCCAGTCAAGCCATGTCAAATAATAATAATAATAATAATAATAATAATAATAATAATAATAATAATAATAATAATAATGCATAGGTGTTTTACCAACATCATAGCGCTTAACATAACGTGACTTCAAATCTGGTTTCTTACTTTTTCCCCGTTTTCCTCAACGATCTCGAAAAAATGACGGAAACCATGATTTCGGCTTTTCCATACCTACATTCCCGTAAAGAGGACAACGATACAAATACATCATTATGACCGTGATAAAAATCGCCTGATTCGTTTTCCAAATAACTCGAAAATTAACAAAAACAACTTTTCCATAAGAAAACCATGTTTCCAGCTTTTTACCTTTTCCATACCTATATCCCCATAAAGAGGACGACGAGACGAAAAAATTACTATCACGCACGTCATCATCACGTTTTCAGTTTTTCCAATATTAGGGAAAATAACAAAACCCATTTTCCTTAAAAACCATGTTTCCAGCTTTTTACCTTTTCCATACCTACATCCCCGTAAAGAGGACAATGAGACGAAAAAATACTATCACGCACGTCATCATCACGTTTTCAGTTTTCGCAATATTAGGGAAAATCACAAAAACACATTTTCCATAAAAAACATGTTTTCAGTGTTTTACATTTTCCATACCTACATCCCCGTAAAGAGGACAATGAGACGAAAAAATACTATCACGCACGTCATCATCACGTTTTCAGTTTTCGCAATATTAGGGAAAATCACAAAAACACATTTTCCATAAAAAACATGTTTCCAGTGTTTTACCTTTTCCATACCTATATCCCTGTAAAGAGGACGACAAGACGAAAAAATACTATCACGCATGTCATCGTCACGTTTTTAGTTTTCGCAATATTAGGGAATATCACAAAAACCCATTTTCCATAAAAAACATGTATCCAGCGTTTTACCTTTTCCATACCTATTTCCCTGCAAAGAGGACGACGAGACGAAAAAATACTATCACGCACGTCATCATCACGTTTTTAGTTTTCGCAATATTAGGGAAAATCACAAAAACCCATTTTGACTAAAAAAAGTCCTCTCGGCACGCCGGAAGGCGGAGGTAGATTTCACCGGACAAACTTGGGGATAGGCGAAAATAGGCAGAATATGCAGATTTTCGTAGAAGGATCAGACCTCATTTAATGCGAGAAGGTATTTTATAATTGGAGCTTAATTAACTTTGTTTTTCGTCATTTTATGCTTATTTTAAACATTTTATTGTCTTATGGGAACGGTAACCTTCTTGTCATTTGGGGTCCATTTTTATACTTGTGGTCACACTGTCCTTATGCTAGGTTTCGACACTGATGTGCAACTATGTAACGGTCTGTTACTTCTTCACGCAAAATTATATCTACCGCAGAGATTTTGGTTGGTTCCTCAGTTTAGGGGCTGCGACAACGCGGTCATGTAACCCCGTGTACTTTGGGATGGCTGTATTAGTCTGTAATTCAGGTAAGGACTGCAGACGGTCAATTTCAAGCAGTAGTTACTAATGTTGCTACCAGGTACTACCGTCAACGACACCTAGCTGTGAACTTGGCTACTAGATGCCACCGCAACCAGCAACTCGCAACGAACGTTGGAACTTCCCCTCCAAAGGAAAGCATACTGAGGGATTTTTGGCGCTCTTAGAAAATCCGACGACTTCGGCCGGCTTTGAACTCGCGACCTTGGGCATAAACATTCAGCATGCTACCAGTTACGTCACCGAAGCCGCTTCACACTTAGATGGAAATCTGAATCTGATCTCGTGCAAGTGCGTTATCTTGGCAACGTCTGATGGCTCATCCCTCATCAATTTAGTAGTGTTGCCATGGCAACCACTGATAGGTCTTGGCATTTTCTTATAATTCCGAAATTATTTTTCTCATCCCTTGGCATAATGGTGGGTTATATCAAAAATTCTTTCAGACAAAAGTTTTAGGTAATTATTATGGGAATATTGTCCATTTTGTACGGTTTTGATATTGTGCCTATTAAGAGAGATATGATTAATGTTTCCCGAAAAACCCACTTTTTCCCACCCCTTTGGTCAATGGTTGGTGCTATAAAAAAAACTCTTCAAACATACATTTTTGGGCTTTATCCGACACATAGTATGAATGTTGAACGGATTCGATATTTCACATATTAAGAGAGTTATAGCAATATTTCACTTTTTCGAAAAAAAAAAGCCCCCCATTTTCACCCCCCAACGACCGATTTAGCCCAGTAACGAACTCGACCGAGATTTTATAGGTATACGTATTCGGTAAAAAATTCAAAGTGATTGGTACAAAATTACGGCAGTTATCGTGTCCACAATAAACTGATATACATATACATACATAAATTATATATAACTTTTGAACTGACGGTGGTTTTGGGGCCTGGGGATGTGAAACGCGAAGATATGTCGAAATTTTCCGGAAGTCGAAACATGGTACCCATTGCAATAGTTAGCTTTCTAACGAAATCTACCTCTGGTTGGTTCCTCAGTTTAGGGGCTGCGACAACGCGGTCATCTAACCCCGTGTACTTTGGGTGAGTGTAGAATCTGTCTGATACACGGTGTGAATTGTAATGGCTGTATTAGTCTTAATTCATGTAAGTACTGCAGACGGTCAATTTCAAGCAGTAGTTCCTAATGTTGCTACCAGGTACAACCGTCAACGACACCTAGCTGTGAACTTGGCTACTAGATGCCATCCCAACCATCAACTCGCAACGAACGTTGGAACTTCCCCTCCAAAGGAAAGCATACTGAGGGATTCTAGTGCTCTTAGAAAATCCGACGACTTCGGCCGGCTTTGAAACCGCGACATTGGGCATAGACATTCAGCATGCTACCAGTTACGTCACCGAAGCCGCTTCCCACTTTATCAGGCGGCTTTGGTGGCGTAGTCGGTAACATGCTGAGCTTCTATGCCCAAGATACCGGGTTCAAACCCGGCCGAAGCCGTCGGATTTTTTAAGAGCGTTAAATATCCCTCAGTATGCCTTCCTTCGGAGGGGAAGTAAAGCCGGCGGTCCCATGTCATAGATTTATGGCATGTTAAAGATCCTTCCACTAATTGCACCTGTGTGAAGCTAAATTGGATAGGTTAAGAATGTATACAACGCTCTTAGGTTTCTATGTTCGTTGCCAAGAGCCGACTGCGGCGGCGTCTAGTAGCTCAGTTCTGAACTTGGCCTCGTAGTCGTTGACAGTGGCGCTTGGCGGCAAAAGTAGGAACTATCTGAAAAATTGTTAGTTGCAGTACTTAAATTAACAAACAGATAACACACACTAATACAGTCATCACAATTAACACCGGTTATCAGACAGATTCTACACACACCCAAAGTACACGGGGCTACATGACCGCGTTGTCGCAGCCCCTAAACTTAAGAACCAACCAACCAACCACTTAATCAGATGGAAATACTGAATCTGATCTCGTGCAAGTGCGTTGTCATGGCAACGTCTGATGGTCCATGCCTCATCAATTTAGTAGTGTTGCCATGGCAACCACTGATAGCTCTTGGCATTTTCTTATAATTCCGAAATCATTTTTCTCGTCCCTTGGCGTAATGGTGGGTCATATCAAAAATTCTTTCAGACAAAAGTTTTAGGTAATTATTAGGGGAATATTGTCCATTTTGTACGGTTTTGATATTGTGCCTATTAAGAGAGATATGATTAATGTTTCCCGAAAAACCCACTTTTTTCCACCCCTTTGGTCAATGGTTGGTGCTATCAAAAATCTTATTTGACATAAATTTTTGGCACTTATCCGACACATATTATGAACTTTGAATGGATTCGATATTGCACGTATTAAGAGAGTTATAGCGAAATTTCACTTTTTCGAAAAAAGCCCCCCATTTTCACCCCCTTCGACCGATTTAGCCCAGTAACGAACTCGACCGAGATTTTATAGGTATACATCTTCGGTAAAAAATTCGAAGTAATTGGTGCAAAATTACGGCAGTTATCGTGTCCACAAGAAACTGATATACATATATATATATATACATAAATTATATATAAACTTTTGAACTGACGGTGGTTTTGGGGTCTGGGGGATGTGAAACGCGAAGATATGTCGAAATTTTCCGGAAGTCGAAACATGGGACCCATTGCAATAGTTAGCTTTCTAATGAAATCTACCTAAAAACATGTTTCCAGCGTTTTACCTTTTCCATACCTATATCCCTGTAAAGAGGACGAGACAAAAAGAATATTAGCACGCACGTCATCATCACGTTTTTGGTTTTTGCAATATTAGGGAAAATCACAAAAACCCATTTTCCATAAAAAACCATGTTTCCAGCTTTTTACCTTTTCCATACCTACATCCCCGTAAAGAGGACAATGAGATGAAAAAATACTATCACACACGACATCATCACGTTTTCAGTTTTCGCAATATGAGGGAAAATCACAAAAACCCATTTTTGACTAAAATATCCATGTTTCCCGCTTTTTACATTTTCCATAATTACATCCCCGTAAAGAGGACGACAAGACGAAAAAAATATTAGCACGCACGTCATGATCACGTTTTCGGTTTTCCAAAAATGAGCAAAAATGTGAAAAACGCATTTTTTGACCCAAAACTCTATGTTCACCTTTTCGACACCTACATTCCCGTAAAGAGCACAACGAGACGAAAAAAAAACGAATCCAAGCACGCCCTCCTAGCATGACTCCTTCCATTCCAAGGTCGCAGGGGCTCACAACTTGCTTTTGGAAGCAGCTTTCTCCTCACCACACTACTAAGCGGCCGTGGCCTCGAATTAGATACCAGTACCATCCCGGCATTTGCCTGGCATATAAGCGGGAAACACTTCCAGAATAGCTGAGGTAGGAATCGAACCCACCTCTTCTTAGGTTTGCCTAATGAGGCTGAGTGTACCCCGTTCCAGCCCTCAGAACCAGGAATCGAATCCAGGCCTCCGCAGTGACAGCCAAGAATGCTAGCCACTACGCAAGGAGGCGGACTTGACCGCTCGTACCAAATACCCTCCAATATAGGCCATTGCAGCTCTTGTTATAGAAATTTAGCCCCGTGTCTGCTACCCTGTGTCATTACGGCGTGTGCATTTGTAATTCCGGTGATAATTTGGAAGGTGACCTTTAAGTTAGGAACCATCCCGGAATTTGCCTGGAGTAGTAGTGGGAAACTACGGAAAACCTGTCCAGGAAGGATGAGATGGGAATCTTACCCACCTCTTCTCAGTTTTACCTCATGAAGCTGAGTGTACCCCGTTCCAGACCTCAGACCAGAATTAAATTTCTTGGCGGAGCCAGGATTCTAGCATGGATCTCTGGGGGCGACAACCAAGAATGCTAGCCACTACACGATGAGGTCAGGTATCATCATCATAAGAACTGGAGCAATAATACAAGATCACCTAATTTTCAGTCGCATGCTCAGCGTAGACTACATACCTTGTCTTATTGCTTTAATCCATAATTTCCTAGTTGGCTCTGGACTAGGAAATTCATGAAAACTAGTTCCAGGAACATTATTTCTAGAGCTTTGTTTACAAAATGGCACGCAACAGTATATCATCGTAATACAATGGCCTTATTTCAGTAATATAACTTGATTCGTGCCTACACAAATGTGTATAAATATCGCCAACTGAACTGATCATGTCAATCAAAGCAGGGTGATGTTAATTCCTCGTAAGAACATCTAGCAGCATTTAAATTTGGTATAAAAAACAAGACTCAACGGTAAACATTCAGAAGAGGTACTTTTCGGTACAAAATTCTTAAAGTACTCAAATTAATAATAATAATAATAATGTTATTGGTTTTACGTCCCTTTTAACTACTGTGGCTTTTAGAGACGCCGGAGTGCCGGAATTTTGCCTCGAAAGGGATCTTTAACATGCCAGTAAATCTACTGACACGGCTCCCTCGCATTTGCGCACCCTCAAATGCCAGCTGTCTGCGTCAGAATACGAACCTGCAATCTTGGGCCCAGCGAGCGAGAATGTTACCGCTGAGCCACGCAGCCAGTCAGTACTGAAATTAACCAAATTACCTGAATTAATATTCGGGAAAATATCTGGAGATGATGTAGTAATAGAAGTTTAATCCTCTGCTATTCGAGACCCACCCAGCCAGTCCCAAATAGGAACACAACTTATATAGGCAAAATTCCAGCCGATTCAGCAATTTTTAGCATCATGTACCATATTGCCAATCCCACGCATTCTGTACTATATTGCATACGGCTGACCAATGGTTTTCGCCAAGACCAATAATTGTTAGGTAGCAGGGCCGCGTTAGCTAATACAGGGTCTTTATTTTTGCTTGGCAAGTTGATTCCGCTCGACCTTAGCCGGCTGTTACAGATTGGCGCGCGCGGTCTCCGGCCTTATTCCCACGCTCTTGCTGCGGTAGACGTGTGAGCACCGAGCTAATTGGGTGTTTTATAAAGCTACTGTGTACTGTATATTGTATTGTATTGAGTTTTATTGTAATTGTGTATAGTGCTGTAATGGCTTATGTGAAATATTTATCACGTGAACGAATATCTGCACAATACGTACGCAAAGTGCAGGAAATCGTGCACTAGAACAAGACAAAAGTTTCGAGTAAAATTGAGTGAAATTTCCAGGGAGACCAATTCCTATAAATCGGACAATAAAACAATTTGCTAAGAGATTCAAACGTACAAGTTCAGTAAACAATAAAATTTCATTACTGAAGCTAAATTAACCGGAGTAAGCCGAAACTTCATAGGGAGATGCTAATTATGTTCGGCAGCGGATGGGGAACATTTTCAGCATCTACTGTAAACATGGAGAGTAAAAATGCATGATACTGATTTTAAGTACCGTATTCTGCTGTACATAAGCCTCCGTGGCTTAGGCGGCAGCACGCCGGCCTCTCACCGCTGGGTCCGTGGTTCAAATCCCGGTCACTCCATGTGAGATCTGTGCTGGACAAAGCGGAGGCAGACAGGTTTTTCTCCGGGTACTCCGGTTTTCCCTGTCAAAATGTCATTCCAGCAACACTCTCCACTATCATTTCATTTCATCTATCATTCATTTAATCATTGCCCCAGAGGAGTGCGTCAGGCCTCGGCAGCCGGCACAGTTCATATACTCGCCGCTAGATAGGGGCTTCATTCATTCCATTCCTGACCCGGTCGGAGACTGGAAGCAGGCTGTGGATTTTTTTCATTCTGCTGTACATATGCGGGCGCGGTCGCTGGTAACTGAGCCGTCACTGGCGGAGCGTTTGAGCGAGAATCCTTGCCAAGCAAATATAAAGACCCCGTATACACACTAGTAATGGGAAGCGTGATGCAGAGCTCTCGATCCAGGCTGAGCAACCGATGCAGTCCATGCCTTGTAATGCTATCTCGATGCTCTATGTGACATCAGGCGCATATGGTTTCATTCTTGAGCTAGAACTGGCAAGCGTGATTTAGAGTTCTCGATCATCTCGATGTTGTATCGAGACATCATGCGCTTGCTGTGTGCTGTTCCTCGCCTGTAGGCTGTTTGCCTGCCGATCATTGTGCTTGACAGGGTGGGTGAATGATTATTGAGTTGGTCTACCAACTCCAAGCTTGCAGGTTTGCTCCTGGCCGTGGTAAGGCCGGTATTACACTATCAAAGGAATTTTATAAAACTGAACTTTTATAAAAGTTATACAAAGCAATCATCGCACCATTACATTAGATCAAATATTTTATCATAGTTCAGCAAAATGTATGAAGGACAGTTCCTTGTCCACTTAACTACTGTATATTATGGTAGTTGAAATTCTGTGGTGGCAATACCGTTATATACAAGAAACGGAAAGATAAAGTGAACGTCTATGGGTCGCACGAGTAAAATCTTGGTGAACGAGCTGCAGTACGAGGACTTGAAAAATGTCAATATTTAATTATTAATAATTATGAAGAAATGAATGATGACGATGTTCCAAACAACCACTGCCCAGCAAATAAAATTGAAACATACGAAATAAAAAGTAAACAATAAGTGGAATTCGATCCTTGGTCATATCGCACGGGAGTCGAGCGCTCTAGCCCTTCCGCCAACTAACCACTTGCTCTAAGTGGTTGGTTACATATTATATTATCTATCGGTAAAGATAAAATGCCTATTTACACTCGCTTGTAAATTGACAAATTACCTACAATACAAATATTACAATATAAAATACACTGCTATTCATGGCTTATTTCAGCCTATTTAAAAATTTAATTCTTCTTTATATCCTGAAATGTGCATCCTTTGTGGGCAGCGCTTATAGCCTCGGCTATTTTACCTACACTTTATATCTGTTATTTATGTTTTATATTTTATAAAATTAATTATGTAACATTTCATGCATTTCACACTGATATGAGCATCTTTGTTATGGTAATATTCCAGCTGTTATGATCCGCCATTTTGGTTTGAATCTTTCATCAAAGATAGCATGATTGTCATACATTTTATAAAATGAATTTTATAAAACCACCTTTTATAAATGATTTCCCCATTACACTGACATATCTTTTATAAAAGATCTTTGACAAATTTCTTTGATAGTGTAATACTGGCCTTCCACCGCTGAGATCAAATTCGAGCATCACTCGAAACTGACTCGAGAGTACTGACGTGAGTCTCGAGTATCTCGAACGAGAATTATGCTCATCAGTACGGTACGCCTCGAGATGCATGGAGAGCTCTGACGTCAGTCTCGAGTATCTCGAACGAGACTTTTGCCCATCACTAATAAACACCACTGGTTTTTTGTCACGCACAGTGTGGGTAGTCACGCATGAATAATCTTTATCCAGGTCAAAGGTTTTGCCTACATGTAACACTGCTAAATTTAGTAACTTTGGGCTCGATATTATTTCCTATCTCTATGTCTTGGTTTAGGCTATCTCTAAGTGATGGCCAATTTCATTAGAATGATATATTGATATAGGCTACTGCATTCTAGGTATACACTGTTACTCCTCTGCATGCATTAAATTTAACATTAACTTCCCTCATTATTTCAATATGAATGCCTACAATACTCTTTATGTTCCAGCCTGCCTACTAACGTACTAAGGCTACTTGCCAAGTAGGAAAATTAATCAGAAGAAGGAGACCAGAAAATACCTAGGGCTTTCACGGTAGCTTCCTCAGTAGGCAGCTCAATTAACTTAGTCGTGGGCGAGTCCGATGAAATCCTTAACAAAAACTCAGTTGAATTTGAGCTCCACTTATGGAGCGGAAAACCACCTCCAAGCAATAAAGATTTAAGATCTTCAGAAATAATACAAGCATCAGTTAAATTCGAAAAGGAATAGAGGAAGTCATCCACGTAAAAATAATTTTTAAGTATTTCAGAGGCTAAAGGATGGTACTGATGACCATCTAGTTCAGCCAGCATATGCAGAGAGCGAATTGCGAGGAAAGAAGAGGGTTTTAAACCATAAGTTACTGTTCTTAGGCGAAATATTTTTATGGGTTTTGAATGTTCGTCGCACCACAAAATCCTTTGCAAATCCTGCTGCTGGGGGTTTACCAAGATTTGTCGATACATCTGTTTGATGTCAGCTAAGACTGCAATGGGGTGAAGACGAAAATTCAATAAGACAGAAGTGAGATCATTCTGAATTGCGGGTCCTAAGTGTCATTGAGAAAAATGCCATTGATGTCAGGAGAAGAACCATTAAATACCACTCTTATCTGTTCCCACGTGGAAGGGTTTTTCCAGACAGCGTGATGGTTTGAGTAAACTATATTTTTAGAAGGATTATTTTCATCTTCAATTTTGGAAATTACCTCCATATGATTAGCAGACTCATATTCCTCCATAAAATGATGATGATGATGATGATAATTGTTGTTTTAAGGGGCCTAACATCGAGGTTATCGGCCCCTCCTCCATAAAAGAAGTGTACTGAGTTTTCATAGTCTTGTCTTGCTTGAAGCGACCTTCTACAGCAAATAAAGCCTCAAGTGCCCTGGGGTAAGAATCAAGAATGACAGGGGGTTCAGAAATTCTAGGAAGAGTTACGATAAATCTACCTTGAGGGGTACGAACTGTACTTTCACGAAAAAGCTTTTCGCAAATCTCGTTGTTCGAGGAAGAAGAAGTTGCGGCTTGGACATATTCTATATCCCAAAATTTTGTCAAGTCATGGCCCAAATCGGCGTGAACATGATAACAAGTTGAGACAGACTGAACAGGACTGCGATGTATTTGTCCAGTAGCAATCCATCCAAAGCCGGTTTTTCGAAGAAGAAAAAAAACGCTAGGGGCAACCTGGACCTTCTCAGAATTCAAACACTGCCAGAAAATGCTAGAACTGAGAAGAATGTCAACGGGCAGTCTTTCGTTGAAACGTGGATCAGCAAATTTTATAAAATGCGGAATATGCCATTCACGAACTGGAAGAAAGGAACTAGGAGTTTAATTGCCTGTGGAATCAATCGCTAAGCAATCCAGTTGAAAACAAGTGCCAAAATTATGAGAGTCCTTTAAGTCGACCTTGACGAAACTTAAAGATTTGGACTTGGAACGATTAATTCCAGTGACTTCAATTGAAGTGGGATGCTTTTGCAGACCTAATTTATGAATTAAATGCTCACTGATGAAGTTGTTAGTGGCAGCACGGGCGGTGATCCATTTGCCATGAGCATTTTTCAATAAGACTTGCACAGTGGATAGCAACACTTGAACCTTACTAAGGGAAGTGGAGCTTTGAGTAAGAGACAGAGCATTATTAGAAGGATTTTCAGATTTAGGTTTTTGAGAAGAACAGCTAGGGGCTGATGATCGTGGTTTCTCATGTCTATGTAATAAGGTATGATGATTGCCCTTGCAATGAAAGCACAGGTGTTCGGAAAGACAGTTATTCAAAGAATGTGATCTCGAGAGGCTATTAAAACAATGGTTTCGTTGGGATATTATTTTGCGTCTCTCGTCCACCGACAATGCTTTGAAATCGGAACATTGATATAAGTTACGGGACTGTTGGCATAAGACACAACCTTGCGTCTGACCAGGTGATTGAGTATGTGCGGCAAAGGCATGAGATCTCAAAACTCTTTGATCATGACTAATGACCTTTTGGTTTGAAGGAATTTTAGTAGAAACAACAGCACTTTTTTGACAGGCTATAGCGGACAAAACTTTGCACCTGGCCTTACAAACTTAACAAGGGCTTCGCAAGTGCATTGCGAATGCTGAGATAGTTCCATCTCCCAGGCCTTTAGGGTAGCAGAATCAAATTTACTGGTAAGAAGATGAATTATGAATAAATCCCAAAATTGCACAGGCTGACCTAAATTCGCCAAAGCACGAATGTGAAGCTCTGCTGTATCAATTAAATTACGAAGGGTTATGACGTTATCAGATTGAATATTAGGAAGATTAAATAAAGCCTGTATATGTCTTTGAGTCCTAAGCCTTGAATTTCCATAGCGATCTTTAAGTAATTCTACAGCAACTTAATAGTTGTCACTTGTCAGGGCTAATGCCTGGATGAGCTTAAGTGGCTGGCCTTGAATGGCTGAGCGCAAGTAGTGGAACTTTTGTATCGGCGGAAGGCTTTCATTGTCACGAATTAATGAAGTAAACCATTCAAAAAATGGTTCCCAGGAACTTTCATCACCACGAAATGTGGGTAATACAATTTTAGGGAGAATAGTTCGGTTTGGTGCGGACAAAGAGAAAAAAAGAAGGAGTTGAATCTTCTTTCTTAGATTCAATTGTTAGAGTTCTGAGTAAAGCTTTTGCTTCGGCAAAGTCTTGATAATATAATCGTTCAGTTTCATTACGATCAGCTTGTTGTTCGGGGCTTTGAATTTCAATGCTGCATTAAATTTCCTCGTATTTTTCGAAAGCCTACTCATAATTTTTGAGTCTTTGAGATATAATAGCTAAGTTACGTTCTTGTTCTGTTAGCTCTGAGAGAAACGTTCTAAAACGGGTTAATTTACCCTTATACGAAGCGCGAGTGTTTATAATTGTAGTATCAAGAGGCATGTTGAAAGCTGAAGCAAACTCACCACCTGTATTTTACTTGTATTGCGTGCGTCAGCTGAAGTGAACACCAGCGAAGGAAGAATTGGCACGTCTCCAGAATCCTCTCTGTCGCTGCTCGACTCAAGTTTGAGCTGAAAAATACACAAGTATTAATACATTGTAATTAATTTGACCATTATAATAACCCTTTGATTTCTGGTGTGCAATATTTGAAATGGGTTAATTCCCGGGTTTCGGCTCCAAAGTTTTTGGATAAAAGATCTGCCCTAATCTTTCCCATAAGGGAGAACGCGTCAGGCGTGAGCCTAGTCAAAATAGCTACTGTAAACAGCGAATAAACTGAAGCAGTGCGGTGCAATGGGCATAAAAGTACATCAGAAAAACAAAAGTTTAGTTGACAAGGTATAAATAATATTTATTGAGACAACAAATTTCTTTAAATAATAACATTAAAATGCACAGTAAATGCACACAAATGAGTTACGCAGAGATTAATTATTGTTAAATTTTAACAAATCGAGAGGGTCTGGTGACAGAACCCAGATTAATGAACAAAAAACCAATGTTAAGGCTTGCCTAGATTTGAGAGAAATTGGAATTGAAATGTAATATGCATATTAATAAAAGAACCATAAAAAGATGAAATGTATGATGAGAGTAACAATTCAATTCTTCATAAAGTTTGAACTTATCTTCCAAATTGGTTGAGCCAGCTCCATAAAAGTTCCAGCTAGCCTAAAACTGTTTTAAAAGTCCTCCACGGTTTCTTCTGGGGGAGGCGCTCATGGCCTCAAGATGCATATTCCGTAAATATGAATATTCAACTCTTCTTTTCCCTTCTGGTGAAGGTTTGACACTGGTAGTGTCCGGGCGGTGACTGAGTATAAGTCGACATTTGTTGCAGCCAGGAAGACTGCTGCTGCCTCGAAGTTTAAAGTGAGATACACCATCTAAGGTGAAACTTGCAGTATGCTGCGGCTGGCAAACATTCCTGTCCTCTGGAGCTATGTATCAGAGTAGAGGCCTCGTAACGTAGCAGCGAGGTGTGGCAGTGTTGATCAGAAGTGATGCGGTGCTCTGAATGACCATGTGATCTGAATGATGATGAACGCCAGCAAGTAGCGTCTTATATACGATAGTCATGGAAGCATCTAGACGGAAAGGACCGCTAGACCCACGAGTCATGCTATTGGCTAGACGAAGGTCACGGGGATGTCACTCGACACTGACTCAACAGGCAGAAGATCAAGCCAGTAGATGCCCGGTATGCCGGGAGTATGGAAGCTTGAGAGAGCGAGCGACTGGAACACTCAAGGTGAGAACTTTAGAAAACTAAGCTATATATAAATTAATACATTAATAATACAATAAAGTGTTCATCATATTAATTTGTTTGGAAGTTTTCGGGAAGAAAATAGGCGAACAGTCAAACAGGGCTGTCGCGAAGAACAAATACAAACATCATACTGTCACGAAAGTGACCACCAAGCTCTGTTTAAATACTTAGGCTACTGCATCAGTTCTGATGAAGGGAATAACATTTCCTCTAATTCTATCATTTCCTTAGATAAATGAGTTAATTTCAGTTTGTGAAAGTCCATTGTGATCAAGTTGTCATGTCTCTGTCACCACAATTAATTATAATTTACCAATGGCCTAGGCCAAGGCCGTGAAGAAATGTGAACATTTGCAGACTCCCTTCAAGCAGTGATAATTTAAATAATTAAAAGGACAATTGTCGCACATTAGGTAGGTATTCGTCTTCAAACTTCTGACAGCGATTATTCCCATAACCTAGAAACAAGATTCGAAGACTAAGTTACTGACTGCCGGTACTTAAGCTTCCGCAAATATGATTCGAATTCTACAATTTAAATTATAGCTAATTCTTTCCAAATCAGTAAAATAGCACTTAAGTTTCTTCTCCAGCAAATACAAATCGTTTTAGATCTCTTTGATTCGTACAGCATCTGAAAACTTAAACAAGTGGAACATTACACGGGATGACATTATTCATATTAAGTAAGATATTTACCTCAATCGTCAAAGAAATATATTTTCACAACTTGAAGAATCAAATATATATAGTTTTGTACTTACCTTAGCCCATCTTCAATAAATACCGGTAACTTAATATTCAAGCCAGTAGGTGATCATATACATATCAGCTGTTAACTTCCATCTTTGATTTACCGTTCCAAATGGGCTACCCATCGGCTACAACACGGTTAACAAGTCCAGGTACTTCTATGTTAGTGCTCAAATGGCAACAATGGGCTTAGGCTCTAAGATGTGAAAAACAACCTACACTCACACGCTAACTTTTGTTAGTAAATAATCGTTTATTTTGATAAGACAACATTTAAAATCAATTCGTATTTACTATTTGAACACCTGTAAAATTCCTCGTGGTAAATCAGCAGACCTGCTGAAAGTTGTAGAAGTACCGTAAGTATTTTCATGGTAAAATTTGACGAGAGCTACTTTATAGGAGAAAATTCTTCAAGTACTAAAGTTAACCAAAGTACCTCAATATAATATATAATAATATCGTATGGCCTCGGGTGCCTGGTGCAAGCTTTGTTAATTGACACCCAGAGGGTAGCTTGCATGTCGAATTTCGTCGTTCCTTTGAACGCTATGAAAGTCAAGGAGGTTAGATATCTAAACTCCTTGACACTACAGCGCTTTCAAGTAGAGAATGGAGGAACTTTGTGTTGGCGGAAAATCCCGAGATTAATTTTGCCATTGAACCCGGCCTACTGAATTCAAATGGGTTCTTTAACATGCCAACAACGTATGACATGAGTGTCGTGATTTTTGACGCCATCAAAAATCACTTACCACGACCAGGGGCGAACCTGCAATCTTGGGGTTGGTAGTCCGACACTATAACCACTCACCCACCGTGGCAAGCAGTACCTCAATTAATCGTCGGGAAAATGTCTGGAGATGATGTAGTCTCCGCTGTCTGTGAACCACCCAACTATCCCAAATATGAACACGATTTGAATTATATACGGTAGATGAAATTCCAGCTGACTCAGCCATTTTTAGCATCACGTACAGTATTGCCAACCCCACGCATTCGGTACTATATCGCATCAGGCGGACCAATAGTTTTCGCCTTAGATAATATAAACACCCCTGGTTTTTGTCACGCGCAGTGGGAGTAGTCACGCATCAATAACCTTTATCCAGGCCAATGGTTTTCCCTAGACCAATATTTTCATCCATCTCCCACAAAACCAACCCCTCGTCCTCGTTGTGGGAGATGGGCAACGTAATAAAGTAGTGGATTGCCTGTAGGCATGAACTACAGTACAGTGGGGACTTTGTGTGTCTCAAGACCGCCACGGTAGCTGCGAAGGCCCTACAGGAACCCGGAAAAAAATACGGCTAACGGGGCTCTGGTGAAACAACTGCTGCATTGTAGTTTGGAGTTGGTTCTTCAAAGGCTAAGGGAAGAAACCCTGACAGAAAATCAGCCTAGTAACTCAGGATTAAGGTGACAGCCCCTCCAAGGCACTCGGAGATAGTGGGTTAATAACTCGCTCCTCTTAAATAAACTGATTACGGAAACTGGAGCGAAATTACAAAACCGGAAGGTTAACCTGATGAAGAATGTTGGCATGAAGAGGACTACGAAAATCGGTTTCTGGAATGTGAGGATCTTGATGGAGAAAACCAGACTGAAACAAGTGACACGGGAGATGAAGAACTATGGGCTGGATATCCTAGGATTGAGTGAGATGAGGTGGCCAGGATTCGGTGAAATACAGACAACAAATGGGGGCGATGATGAAGAACACAGGGATGTAGTGGGGTTGCTGCTCAACAGAAATGCAAAGAGAAGCCTTATGGAGTGGAAGTCAGTTTCTAGTAGGCTCATGGTTGCTAGTTTCAAGACAAAGATCAGGAATGTAATCATCATCCAATGCTATTCGCCTACAGAACAATCGGAGCCAGAGAAGAAGGAAGAATTCTACCAAATGCTACGAGATGTCACAAGACAAATAAGTAAGAAGGACATTCTCATTGTTATGTGAGACTTCAACGCGAAGGTGGGCTCAAACAAGAAGGGGTTGGAGCAGATCATGGGTAAACATGGCCTTGGTGAAATTAATTACAATGGGGAGAAATTAACGGAATATTGCGCCAGTCAGCACTTGGTGATGGGTGGCACGGTGTTTCCTCATAGGCGGTGCCGCAAGGTTACCTGGATGTCTCCTGATCAAGTCACTGAAAATCAAATTGATCACATCGCGGCGCGCAGGAGGTTCAAAAGAAGCTTGGAAGATGTTAGGAATAAGAGAGGAGCGTACGTAGGTAGTGACCATCATCTTGTGGTTGCCAACTTCCGCATGAAGATCGTGGCAGTCCGCCGAAAGTTTAACACTCGGCACAACACGTTTGATGTGGGCAAGCTAAAGAACCAGCAGAGATTGGACCAATTTAAACTGGAGCTCAGAAATAAATTCCAGGTGTTGGACTCCGAGACAGAGAAGGATGTGGAGACTGTGTGGAGCGAGGTAAACAATATCTTCTTGGAAACCAGTGAGAAGCAGCTCGGGTACAAGAACTACATGCGGAAAGAATGGATATCCGATCAGACCTGGGACATGATAAATTATAGGAAGAATATTAAGGCCAAGCTCAAGATCTGCAAGACTAGGAAGCAGAAGGCTCACACACAAGCAAAGTATTCAACAGCAAACAGTGAGGTAAAGAGAAGTGTGCGGAAGAATCATAGGAGGTAGATTGATGAGCAGTCGGAGAAAGCAGAAGAAGCGGCAAGAAGGGGGGGACTTTAAGGAGCTCTATGGCATCAAAAGATGCTTTCGAAGAAAGGTTTTAATAAAACTAGGCCTGTGAAGAGCAAGACAGGCGAGATCCTCACGACGTGTGCACAGCAGCTGAGTAGATGGAGATAACACTTTGCGGAGGTTCTTATTAGAGATAGAGGACCAGAAAATAAGCAGCGAGGAGAAGAGGAAGAGGAAGCAGAAAGTGACCCAGGCATCAGCCTTGACTCCGCAACTCTGGGCGAAATACGGACAGCGTTGGAGCAGATGAAGTGCGGGAAGGCACCAGGTCTGGATAATATCCCAGCGGAAGTACTGAAAGCAGACCTGGATATTACGATCAGTCTGTGCACCCGCTGTTGGAGAAGATCTGGAAGGGGGAGAAAATACCAACCGACTGGAAGAAGGGGTTGATAGTCAAGTTACCGAAAAAAGGGGACACCACGAACTGTAACAACTGGAGGGGTATCACCGTGCTGTCCATTCCAAGCAAAGTGCTGGCGAGAGTCATCCTGAGTCGTATAAAAGACTGCGTAGAAAAAAAGGCTTCGGAAGGAACAGGCTGGATTTCGACAACATCGCAGCTGTGTGGATCTCAATAACACCCTCCGAATCATCCTGGAGCAGAGTGCGGAGTGGCGGAATACCCTTTACCTCACATTTGTTGACTTCGAGAAAGCCTTCGACTCCGTAAATCTAAGAATCATGTGGAAGACCCTCGAGGAATATAACATTCCAACAAAGATCATCAGAATCATGAAAGAGATGTACGAAGGGTTTGAGTGCCAGGTTCTTCACGAAGGCAAATTGACAGAGAAGATAAATGTCAGTTCCGAAGTGAGATAGGGGTGTATTCTTTCCCCCACTCTGTTCCTGTTGGTCCTGGATAGTGTGACGAAGAAGGTAATGGGAGGACGGAAGAGGGGTTGTTGTGTTTGCTATTGAAGTGTGCGCTTGGTGGACGAATTGCAAGTTGGCTGCGAAAAGTGGTGAACAGTGGTGATAGCATGAACTATGAGGGGTAGATCGTTAGGAAGGAAGAAGCTACTCTAATGTAATTGTAATTGTGTGTGTGTGTGTGTAGAAAAATACAAAAATGCGTGTAGTATGTTGAATGAGTGTATTCATTTGTACTCCCGGTCTTTACAAGGGCTATTATTTTAACGATAGAAGTACGTCGGTGGCAGGGGTATTCAATGGGGGTATAAATGACAGCCTTGAAGATCTGGATTTTGCAGACGACCTTTGTCTTATGGCACAACGGTACCGATACATAGAAGATAAGCCGGGGAGGTTGCAGAGAAAAGCAGAACGTGCAGGACTGTTGATCAACACCAACAAGACCAAAGAGATCAGGATAAATTCTGACGTCACGACTAGCTTGACAGCCAACGGAAAGGAAATTGAGTGAGTTGAGTCCTTCCTCTACCTTGGAAGTACAGTCACAAATGATGGGGGAGCACAGGAAGATGTTCGAAGCCGTATCAGGAAGGCAAATGGTACGTTTGTCCTGCTCTACCCCATCTGGAGAAATAGAAACATTTCCAGGAAGACCAAGCTCCGCCTTTTCAATAGCAACGTAAAGTCGATTCTTCTCTACGGCTGTGAAACTTGGAAAGTCACAAAACCGATCAACAACCAGCTGCAGGTGTTCATTAACTGATGTCTGCGTCGCATCATGAATGTGAGGTGGCCGAACATAATCTCAAATGAAGATCTTTGGACCATCACCAATCAACAACCGATTAGCATCCAGATCAAGGAGAGGAAATGGCGCTGGATTGGTCACACTCTAAGGAAGCCGGACGGAGCTGTTGAGAGGGCGACACTAGACTGGAATCCTCAAGGCACCAGGAAGCGAGGTCAACCTAAGAAGACCTGGAAGAGGACGATCGAAAATGAAATTGCAGAGGTGGACAAGAACTGGAGTGAAGTGAAGAGAATGGCCAGGAACCATACCGTGTGGAGAAATTTCGCCAAGGCCCTATGCTTCGGAAGGAGCGACAGGAATTAATTGAAGTAAGTGAATATTTTCATCCAGACCAATGGTTTTCACCTAGACCAATAAAGCAGGGGCGTAAATCCCGGGGTGGAGGAAGCCAAAATTTTTAATTAGCCTACCCTTAAAAATAAAAGTAAAATAACCAGAAAGTATTCTCAGGGATTCTACCGGTAACGAAAGTAACCAAAGATTAAGTAATTTTACAAATAGGTATCGGAACTAACAAAAAACGAGCTAATTTTTATGATTGCATGGTCAGAGGTAAACAAAATTCACCGTCGATTGCGTAATAAAGCTGTATATTCCCGTGCCCGACTTAAGGAAATGCGTATTAAGTTTACCTTGAGTGGTATACATTGGTTCAACGTATATTTTCTACATCAAGAAGAGTTTTTAGTTCAGTGTGAAATATTCTTCTGTATTATTAGGGATCCTGACTTTTATTCGCGGAATCTTCCGAAAACTCAACAGAAATCTCTCATTTCCGTTATTGCCTTCTAAATTTCGAGACTATTTCAAATTGAAGTCCAGAAATGACGCGAATTAATGTCGCAATCTTGCAAAATTATAACGTTTCGAAAAAGAAATCGTGAAATAACATGGAAATATCTGTACACATATATTAAAAATCTCTCCGTCTCGTAAGTTTGCGACATCCAATATGGTTACTCGGAATACTGTTACAAGACGATATTTTCTTCGAACTTTTGTTCCATATATATTATAACCTAACTGGTTATCTCCAAAACGTGTATAAATACAGTATATAATTCTAATTCGAAAGAGAATGTGCCCTCTTGTGGTATTGTTCGTGCAGGAGGAGCAGGCCCAGAGTTTGCCAGCCGACGGGAACAGAAATATACTTCGGGATATTTGCTGCGGAGGTAAGACTCTAAGATTACTGCAGGTTAATTGTCAGAGTTTAGGAAATAAATTAATTGAATTTTGGAAACTTGTAGAGACGTATTCTCCGGACATTGTCATTGCTACTGAATCTTGGTTATATGAGGATATAAATAGTAATGAAATAATTGAAGGTACCTACGAAATGTACCGAAGGGATCGGGGGAAGCGAGGTGGTGGGCTATTTATTTGTGTGCGCAAAAATATAGCTAGTTTCTTAAAGTGGGCTGATACGGATCATGAAATGTTATGTGTACAAATTTCGGATAAAGGGAATAAATTCCCTCTTCAGGTGATATGGGCGTATAGAGCACCGAAAGATAACTTTTCGCTTCTCGACACACTGTATGATAATACTTGTACGGGCAATGCTATGAAAAAGAGCATAATAATTGCCGGAGATTTAAACCTCCCCAAAGTAGACTGGTCTGGTGAGTCAACTAGCTGTGGTCAAGCTCAGAGCGCTGCAAACAAATTCTTAAGGGAGGGGGGATTTTCCCAAGTAGTTGAGTTCCCAACTAGAGGCAATAATACCTTAGATGTTTATCTCGTAAGGCCTGTAGAGCTGTATATTAACTGTCTGAACGTACTAGGAATTAGTGACCATTCTGGGGTTGGATTAAATATTAGATACGATGACATTACAAAATTAGACTCTGATGTAGCAAATAAGATCATATTCCAGTATCGCAGTGTGGATCAGGGCAAGTTTCAGGGGTGTTTGAATGAGCTGTTTGTATGATGGGCATCAGAAGGAAATCACATTAATATCCTGTGGACTAACTTTTTGAAAATTTTAAATGGCGCTATTGATAAATTTGTTCCATTTAAATTACTGAAACAAAACCCGGATCCTGAGTATTACACACGGGAAATCAGGAGTCTTAAACGGAAAATTAGGAAATTATACAATAAAAGACATGATAGTGACAAGTATATGTTGAAATTTAAGTCCTTAACAAGAGAGCTCGTCTTAAAAAAGAGGGCTGCTCATGACAATTATATGCAAGGTTTACTTGGTTCGGGAGGCGATGGGTGGAATTTTTCTTACAGTTATGTTAGGAGAAGAAATGGAAATTCAAATAATTTGTCGATGATAATGTCCGGTGACGGTAAATTAATTACTGAGAAGCAGGCCATTGTTAATGAATTAAATGTCTTTTATGGTAGTGTGTTCAATAAATCCAATAGCTGTGTGTTGGACCTTGACGGTGAATCAGGGGCTACACTTCTCAAAATAAACCAGTCAGCAAAATTGTAAAGCTAATACAAAGAATACGTTACAATGTATCGAAGGGTCCTGATAATATTGTTAGTGAAGTACTTAAACTAGAAGGTAGGGCCGTGGCACGATACTTAGAGGTGATGTTTAATGTGTCCATAAACAATGCGCAAATCCCGGACGACTGGAAAAAAGCTACGGTAGTCCCAAGATTTAAGGGAGGGAGCAGAATTGAATTGGGCAACTACAGGCCGGTTAGTCTTACGTCCATCGTTTATAAACAGATGGAGCATCTCATTTGCGACTACTTGAGGGAACAGTGGGAAACATTATCATGGTTTAATGATAGGCAACATGGATTTCGGAAAGGTTACTCATGCGAGAGTCAGATGCTATCACTTTTTCAAGATATTAGCGAATCGTTAGACGATGGAGTTTCAGTCGACGCCGTAGTTATAGATTTTGCGAAGGCATTTGATGTCGTGCCGCATGACATGCTACTCCATAAATTAGCTTCGACGAAGATTGATAGAAGAGTAATTTTATGGATCCAAGAATTTTTGACGGGTCGTTTCCAGAAAGTGAAAGTTGAAGGCCGATTCTCGGATGAAATTACCGTAACGTCGGGTATCCCTCAGGGCAGCGTAATGGGAACTTTGTTATTTTTGGCGTTTATAAATGACTTACCAAATGGGATTCGCAGTGACTGTCGATTGTTTGCGGATGATTGTGTAATATATCGAAAGATACATGACTCACAAGACAATGCATTACTTCAAGATGACCTGAACCTGGTCTATAAGTGGGCGATTGAAAATAAAATGAAAATAAACACAAGAAAATGTAGTCTAATAAAAATAGGGAAAGTGCGAAGGCAAGATTTTCAATATAACATTGGCTCGGAAATACTTGTAGAGGAAGATTCTTGCAACTATTTGGGCATTCACGTAAGAAATTATATGAAATGGAGTAGTCATATAGGATGTGTAGTATCTAAAGCTTACAAATCCCTGCACTTTGTAATGAAAATGAAAAATCCACAGCCTGCTTCCAGTCTCCGACCGGGTCAGGAATGGAATGAATGAAGCCCCCATCTAGCGGCGAGGATATGAACTGTGCCGGCTGCCGAGGCCTGACGCACTCCTCTGGGGCAATGATTAAATGAATGACAGATGAAATGAAATGATAGTGGAGAGTGTTGCTGAAATGAAATTTTGACAGGGAAAACCGGAGTACCCGGAGAAAAACCAGTCTGCCTCCGTTTTGTCCAGCACAGATCTCACATGGAGTGACCGGGATTTGAACCACGGACCCAACGGTGAGAGGCCGGCGTGCTGCCGCCTAAGCCACGGAGGCTCTAACTGACATGTAAATAGTGTTCTATAATCATTTGGTTGAAATGAAAACATAACAACCTTTCTCCTTAAATCTCTCATTATAAACCCATTGGGGAAAGTGTGGTTTATGAACATGCGAGATTTCTCGCACGGGTCCGCTAGTAGACTTATATAGTCTATGCCTCTTACTCTGGACCGCTCCGCGGCTGACACTAGCCCGCGCCAGACCAATTAATTAATTAATTAACATCCAATTACAAGTTATTACGCATTAAAAACAATAACCAATTTAATTATTCCCCATATTATCTAATACCCCAGGCCAAGGAGCGCATAGTCGCACCACGTACCTGGTACCCTAGCGCCGCTGACCTGCTCGCTTCGCTCGCAGTCAGCGGCTTCATTTAGGGATTAGACGAACATTTCCACGTAGCTGACGAATGTGTGCGTCGTGGTATTCATTCTAGGCCTACTACAATTATTTTTATGCGGAGACAGTGATGTTTACTGTTCACTGATCCTCGAAAGATGTAAGACTTCCAATCAGCAGACAGACTAAAAAGGAGTCACATTTGTGCACAATGAGGTCCATAGTGTCTATAGCTAACATTCTCACTACCGTACCGTACATCAAAAGTTGTACGGGGCAGTGGCAGTTGGCACGATTGTTGAGTGTCACTACCGCCGTAATGTGATTCACTCTGAGAAAAACTAGCCATCGCTACAATTACTGGAAACTTAGAAGGCTCCAGGGTACCGCGGTTTTCGACTTGGTTGCATTGAACCAATATAATTTAACGTTATTATGTGCATGATGCATGTTGAGCCATACAGAATAGTTCGCGTGAGGCGCATATTGCATCTGACAGTTGCAATGTAATATCTGATATCCCCGCTACAAACACTGCAAAACGCCAATAACAGCAAACGTATGCTCGATGTGTTGGGGTTGGCACCAGGAGCAGCAATGCTATTTCAATTATCCACCTTCCTACACGACTGTATTGTATCTGATCAACGACACAGAAATATAAATGTCCGCATGATTTTCTTATCGATGTACATTTTATAGATAAACACACCAGTGCAGAAAATATAATAAAACGGGACTTAAACCAGATTCAGTTGCCGTATAAGAGCCTATAATGTGTTAGGACGTCTGTTATGAAGGTTCGGGGTTGAATTTTATTTTCCTCTGTCAATTGAAGAGAGGTTTGCCACGGATCCCCATATCTATTGAAGGCAAACTATAGGATGGTACCCGACCCGGGATCACAACCGTCTCTTTCCTAATCCTGGCCCCCCAATTGCTAGTACATGAGTTACTGTATATACCTTGCCCGGTATCAAAACACGCACTATGATTCGCTAGAGGTTCAAGTTGTGAATCCCTTATTATTATTATTATTATTATTATTATTATTATTATTATTATTATTATTATTATTATTATTATTATTATTATTATTATTATTCTTTGCTACTGTTGAAATGAAGGCAATGTGGAAATTCACCACAAACCGTGTGTTACATTTTTGGAATGTATAAGAGCTTGCCAGGCCCTTCTCAGAACAGCCAGGTAGAATCAAGGTCTCCCTTTCTGAATGAACAGGAAAATACCCCATGTAGTTTAAGTGAAGACGAATGTAATGTCATTAGGAGTTTCTCGGAATAACCGGAAACAGACTAGCCTTGTTAACAAGAGTAAACCTTTTACAGAACATCAATAATATTTCAACCCCCCACTACTACTTTACTTAAAAGCATTGTTTTATTCCAGAGAATACTGGAATATGATTGGTTAAACTACGAGCGTCTCCCTCTGTCATATCGAGATCAAACCGACCATAAGATAATATTATATAAGGACTGGCTCAAGTGAGCTAAGGGCTCCGTATTCAATAACGTTTCGTTGTGTCACGATGATCTGACATTATCAAGCCTGAGGGCTCTATATTCAATAATCTATTGTCGTGTTACGTTCATGTAACAAGCCACTCGGCTTCTATAACGACTCTGTAAATATGTTCTTTCTAAACAAATATATCAAGCATTTCTACATGTTTGAATTCTTCATTCATTTGAATATGATACTACTCCGCGCGTGAAGAATCTGAAAGGACCTTAGTTTAACGAGCTAAGTACGCACGTTAGGTTAGAAATTTAACTCAGACACTATATTTATGCAGGTAATCAGGCAATTTACACACGGTCCTAAGAGTACAGGGTTGATGACCACAATGCTGCAAGCCAGACAATTAAGTTGACTATTGACCTTCTAAACCTTAGACTCTGGGGTCAATAACCAGTGATGGACGAAGCAAACAGGATATCAAAAGTAGGTTGGCTCAGACAAGGAAGGCATTTCAACAAAAGAGGAATCTGTTGACATCGAATATAGATTTAGGTATTAGGAAGTAATTATTTTAAAGCCTTTGTCTGGAGCGTGGCGCTCTATGGAAGTGAAACTTGGACTATTAGTGCAGCACAAAAGAGGACAATTGAAGCGTTTGAAATGTGCTGTTACAGGAGAATGATAGAGACCAGATGGGTAGATAGGGTTACAAACGAAGAGATATTAAGACGAGTGGGAGAGGAGAGATGTTTCTGGCGACTGCTAATGAAGAGAAGATGTAGGTTGGTAGGATACATACTAAGACACCCAGGAATAGCAACCTTAGATATGGTAGGAAGGGTCAAGGACAAGAACTGTAGGGGTAGACCAAGGTTAGAATATGTTAAACAGATTGCCTTGGATGTAGGATGTGGTAGCTATGTAGAGATTAAATAATTAGCTCAGTACAGGGAAGCTTGGAAAACTGCATCAAACCAGTCATTAGACTGAAGACTCAAGCAACGATCAGCTCGATGATATATAGGCCTACGTATCCTTAAATTCTACAGCTTACTAACGGCATTTAGATAACATAGCCAGTTTACAACGAAGAAATACACATGCTGTCTGTTCAGCATAAATGGAGTACATGTAACTGAAATTCCCGTCTCAAATTCATTTGGAGTGCTTGTCGAAGAAAATGATGACTTTCCTCAAGAAGAAAAGAAGAAAGTGATAAAGAGAAAATCCAGGAAGATGCGGATATTTGCGGATAGCCACGGGCGAGATGTAGCAGCAAGCGTTTTGGAGAGAAGCCGAGAAATGGAGGTCACTTCGACAGTGAAGCCAGGAGCTCAGATTGCAGAAGTCACGAACGGGATGATAGGAGAGTGTGCGTCCCTTACTGCAAAGGACTACGCAGTGATCATCGCTGGAGCAAACGACGTCTATAGAAATGAGAGTAAAAAGGTAATCAAAGATTTAAAGGGTACATTGCCATCCATGCAAAAAACAAATGTCATTATTGTAAATATTCCGCAGAGACACGATTTAATTCCCAAGTCATGTGTAAATGTAGAAATAGAGGCTACAAATGGAAAAATTCATAAAATTTGTAAGAGTTTTCCAAATGTCCAAATTGTAGATGTAAGTAAATTAGACAGGAAGTTCCACACTCGGCATGGCCTACACTTAAATAGATTAGGAAAAGAGTATCTTAGTGATGAAATCTGCAAAATTGTAAATTCAAATGGTAAGAATAATTCAACAGTAATATCATTAGAGTGGAAGCAGGGAAACTGGTAGAAGAAGCCAAACGTGAGGTTTGGCATTCACATCTTTTGAAGTCAAATTTAACGGAGTGCAACAATGGTATTTCGGATTTGTCTAGCAACAATAATAATAACAATTATGATAATAATAATGTAAATAAATCACCAACACAAGCTTGCAAAAGTAACAAATTTAAAATTTACCACCAGAATGTCCAGTCTCTTTATAATAAAATTGATTACATAAATCTAATGCTTAAAAATGAACTTAAAGACATCTCAGCACTATGTATTTCAGAACATTGGCTGAAAGAGGAACAACTCGAATTAATTCAATTCCCAGGGTTTATACAAGCTAGTAAATACTCTAGATCTAATATTAGCCATGGTGGTACTTGCATCTTCTTAAGAAATAATTTAGATCATGAACAGATAACAGCTTATGATTATCTAATTATGGAACAGGATTTTGAATTCTCTGCCGTAAAAATTCAGCAGTTTAAGTTAATAATTGTATGCGTATACCGTTCTCCGTCAGGAAAGTTTCCTCTATTTATAGATAAACTAGAATTGTTACTCAATAACATGAGCAAAGTAAATTTCGATATAATAATTTGTGGGGATGTAAATGTGGATTTCTTAAAACTTGATAGAAATTGTGAATTATTAAACCAGTTACTAATTTCCTATGGACTGAAACCTACAGTAAATACACCAACAAGAATAACAAAATTTAGTAAAACCACTCCTGATCAAATTTTTATAAATACAGATAAATATCACCATTCAATAGAAGTCTATTGTCCGGGTTTTAGTGACCACCATGGACAAATACTGAGTTTTGAAGTATCCGAAGTAATCAATAATAATGATAATGGAGTAAAATCAAAGTGCAGGTCATTCACTGAATCAAATGTTACATATTTCAATGACTTATTAAATAAGGAAACATGGTCAGAAATTTATGAACTAGAAAATGTAAATGATAAATTTAATGCATTTAACAGTACCCTAAAACACTATTTTGAAATAGCATTCCCCTTTAAACGAAGAACTGTTCAAAATAACAAAACTAGCAATTGGATAACAACAGGGATTATAAATTCATGTCAAAGAAAGAAATTTCTACACAAATTATATAAACAATACCACACAACACCTGAATTCAATTTATACTACAAAAAATACACTAGCATATTAAATAAGGTAATAAGACTAGCAAAGAAAATGCATAATGATAATTTTATTTCCCAATCATCTAATAAAAACAGGGCTATGTGGTCTGTAATAAAGAAAGAAACTGGAAAATCTGCTAAAATACAAAGGAACATTACACTGACCAGAAATAATAAAGTGATTAATAATCCAGAGGAAATAGCAAACACTTTTAATGACTATTTTCTGGAAATTCCGCAAAAATTATTAAATAAATCACAGGTAAATACACTAAATTCTAATAATAAAATAAATATATGCAGTGATTCTTTATTTATAAATCATGTCACAAGTGAAGAGGTAAGAATAGTTATAAAAGAGCTAAAAAATAAATTCTGTGCTGGCATTGATGGCATCCCTGATGCAATTTTAAAGAAATGTGCAGAAAATATAATAAATCCACTTACGCACTTAATAAACAGTTCAATTCTCTCAGGAACTTACCCGGATATTTTGAAGTTATCAAAAGTAATTCCAGTGCACAAAAATGGTTCAAAAGATGAATTAGATAACTATCGTCCTATTACCTTACCAACTGGTATTGCAAAAATTGTGGAAAAAATTATGTATAAGAGACTGATAAGTTTCATAGAAAAAAATAAAATATTGTCAAACTCACAACATGGATTTAGAACGGAAAAATCTACACAGACAGCAATTTACGAATGTAGTAATAGTATACTGAAATTAATTGACAATAAGGAACATGTAACTGGCCTATTCTTGGATTTATCGAAAGCATTTGATGTAGTTGACCATAAAATCCTCCTTACCAAACTAAATCAATATGGTGTTAGAGGTCTAGCTAATAAATGGATAGAGTCTTACTTAACAAGGCGTAAACAAATAGTAAGCTTGAGACACAAGGATGATGGAACCAAATTACTTAATGAAACATTGTCCAATGAGGGAATTATTGAATTTGGAGTACCCCAGGGATCGGTTTTGGGCCCACTACTCTTTCTTCTATATATCAATGATATAACACAGAACGTTCATTCACATAAGGAAATTTTGTTTGCGGACGATACAACACTCGTAATAAAAGGTGAAACTAAACAGGTCATACAGCAGTCTGCTGACTCCGTTACAGGAGAGTTAACCAAATGGTCACAAGATAATCGCCTCATAATAAACTATAAAAAGACAGTATGTCTAAATTTCCACACTATACAGAATAGGAATCCTGCGATGCCCAATATAACATTAAATGGTCATCAAATAGAAAATAAATCAGAAACAAAGTTTTTAGGACTATGGATACAACAAGACTTGAAATGGAATAAACATATACAATATCTGAATACTAAACTGAACTCGATGTGCTTTGCGTTACGTATTTTGAAAACCTGCACTAGCATGCACACATTAAGAAATACTTATTTTGCTTATTTCCATTTATACTTAAGATATGGGATCATATTTTGGGGTATGTCGCCAGATGTACTAAGCACGTTTAGGATACAAAAGAGAGCGATTAGAATTATGGCAAATGTACACTCTAGAGAATCATGTAGACCTCTGTTTAAAGATTTAAACATTCTCCCACTGCCCTGCATATATATCTTTGAAAGTATAATGTTTTTTAAAAAGAATTTAATGAATAAAGATGTTTTTCTTAAAACAAACAATGATGTTCATAGGCATAACACAAGACAAAATCAAAACATTCATATTTCACACACACACACAAGCATATATCAAAAAGGAACTTTTCACACTGGAGTTAAATTATACAATAAACTACCCCAGTATATAAAACTGGCCCCAAAAATAAAAACCTTTGATAGAATGTTGAAAGCTTATCTGCAGTGCCATTGTTTTTACTCAGTAGTTGAATATTTTAGCGTATAGGAGTGATGGAATCTATAACTATATTTTACTTTTTTAATTTAATTTTAATACCTAGCTGTATGTTGTTGTATTTATAGAATTAAGTTTTCATATTATGATAATAGAGTGAGGTGTAAATAGTTGTGCAATAAGATTGTATCTATTAAGATTTGCTATTATAATAAGTTATAAATAGTTTTAATCTTAGTAATATATACCTGTTAGTTCTTTTATTTTATGCATGTAAATTCTGACGTGTCCTATATCAAAAATGTATTGAATGCATGTATTTGATCAAATGGAATTAATAAAAATCTATCTATCTATCTATCTATCAGTCGAGAGGCGCCAAGTAAGGTGCAACCGATGGATGAGAGATTTGTATTGCCACCACTTCAATCCTAAAGACAAGCGGGACCTAGGAGCTTATGTATAAGTGGGCCGTTCCTTGTTGACTGGTACATATTACATGCGCAGAGGAGTCTCCACGTACAGTGAGCCTTCATACCTTTGTGATCAATGCAAATAAACTGCGCAATGTGTCCTCGGCAGCAAATGTACATATTTTGTGGTCTCGGTGTTCTACTCGGGCTTTAAGAAGAATTCTCACGCGCTTACGACCGGCCACGATAGGCCGGCCCATCAATACGAATTACTTGGGATTATTGAGAACTGTGCTCAGCAATATGAACGGTAACATGAACTTAAAATCGTCAATCACGTTTAGATAAAACATAGTTTTTCGTTTAGCCTTGCATTGTTATGAGCCTCATAACAAGCCATATTTCATACTGCTACGACCACTCAGGCCCGAAAAAACTTTGGTTTACAAAATTAACAACAACTACTTTCCAAACAGTCAGATGACATTAAAACTCTGTATACACGTTAACAATAAGTTCCTTCAAGATGTATAAAAGTTGCATTACGATCTGATTAATACGTTTACTGTAATGATATTTCTAAGTGAGCACTCCGGTAGACTTGGTAAAAAAAGAACGGCACTTTTTATGTTCAAATAGCTATAAAATTTTAACTAGTTACAATACAAATGTTTACTCTACATAGCTAAACGCATTATAAAATAAGGAAAAGTTTGGTTTATGCAAGACTACGGATAACGGTTTCATTGACGTCTAAACTCGAGTATCGATACATTCTCCCCCGACAGTAGATACGATGGTGGATCAAAAAGTTAGTTGCACTAACGCGCTGCAGCAGTGCGCTGTGTGTCGCAAACTTGGGCACAGCGGAGAAAGCGACAGACACCGCCCACACATCTGTTAGGCAGGTCGCTGTGGTGTCTCGTCTTATATGGTGTGAATAGCGGCCACCAAATGAAATGGCGCGTCGACGGGACGTTCACTCCAAATATGAAGGGCATGCAACAACCCGATTCCTATTGGCCAAAAGGAAGAATTGCACGGACATTCATCGTGAAATTAGTGATGTGTATGAGGAGCGGGCCATTTTCCGGCAAGGGGTCGTAAATTGGTGTCGGCAATTCGAAGCCGGACGCACGAATATCACGGACGAATATATCGAGGGCAGGCCCGCAACGTCCAGGACCCGTGCAAATGTCAACAGTGTGAATGCGATCATTAGACAGAACGGTGGTCGACGTTTCCAGACTGATGAGGAGGTGAAGGCCGCTGTCTCCATGTGGTTGCAGAACGCTGAAGGAGCTGAGGGTATTAAAAGGAAGTAGTACCTCTGCTAAAGAATTAGGATATTTGTCACTTGTAAGACCTATTCTGGAATACGCCTCGGCGGTTTGGGATCCATATCAAGTAGGGATCATAAATGAGTTGGAAATGGTACAAAGAAAGGCCGCTGGATTTGTGCTCAGTGATTTTAATCCCATGAGCAGTGTGAGCCGTATGTTAAAGAAACTTGGGTGGGAATCACTTGAGGCTAGGAGGATGAAATCTAGACTCTGCGCTATGTACAACACGTATACAAATCAACCAGCATGGGGTGAGCTTAGCAAACGTATGGAAAAGCCTACTTACATGGGTAGGAGCGATCATCCTTTCAAAGTTGAGGGCCGACCACAGCGAACAAATTATGGTAAATATTCTTTCGTAAACCGTGCCATTGATAATTGGAACTCTCTACCTGCCGCAGCCTTAGAGCCTTTTCCCAAACATATAGGTGTGTTTAAGAAAAGACTGACTATTTGTGTAAATCCTCCAGTTTAATTGTTAGTGAATTGTTATGTACAATTATTTATTTGTTATGTATATCTAATTTGCCACCGGAGGACATACCCCCAATTGCAAATAAACGAATGAATGAATGAATTCCTCTCAGAATAATTCGTAATATTCGACACTGAACCCGGATTTTAATGATTGTATTGGTATAAATTAAAGGCATGATTTTATTTTGCTGTAAAGAAGCGATATTCGAACCTAGGATAAGAGCGGAGTGACATGCATTTGAAGCCAGCGTATGTGCACGCATTCATGACAGGTCGTGAGGATCATTGGAAGTTCGTAATTTTAAGGGGGGGGGGGTCCTGTGACTGTACCAAGTGGATATAAGATTTTATTGAATCATGATGTATTACAATTTATCAGATATGAATTTATAGGCAGGACTCAAGTCTGTTTGCTAGTGTTAGTTGTAAAATATTGGTTACAAAGCTCAGCTCTTTTTAGGTAAGAAAATGGCGCTTACTGGGAGGGCTGTTTGCATCTCTGTGTGGCATGGCAGGTGGCCTCGCCAATGAAGTTTCTTTTCCATGTTAATTTTTTGATGTTGTTTTTTTATCTTTTCCGTGACTATGGATAAAAAAAATAGGAGTTCGATGGTGAAGAATCAAGATGTGTTTTGATGATGAGAAGAAACGGAGAAAATAGTATTGGTAAAAAGAAATTAGATTAATGAAAGAAGAAAGGAGTAATAATAGAGAGCAAGATGTGTGGAAATCTATGTGTTATTTGTGAAGAAGTTAATCACAGCGACATTAGGGAGAATTGATTCTAAGGGAATGCCCCAATATTAGTAGAGTAATCCTACAAGTCAGCCGGCCATCATCGACAAGCAGCAAACTACAACATCCATGGTCCATATGTGTATGTCACATAAAGTATGACAAGATATATATGGTAGGGAGATATTTTGTTCATTCTAGAGTAGACGATGGTCCTGCCAAATTATATATATATAGATGTGCGTTAAAAGAATATGTGTCAACTTTTACCAGATACAGGTCTATTTTTAAGCGGTTACCAGTGCAGTAAAGTGAGAATGTGGATTGCTGTTGTTAAATTGCACAGGTGCTTAACCCCTACGAACCACGATTATTATTATATGAGAAACGTAGGCAAGTTAATAGGTTACAATTGACGCTGCAAAGTGGGGCTCGAAGTGCGAGATAGTAGCAGCAATTGCATTCACGGGTGCGTACACGCCAATACCCACATTAAAAGCCTTTAAAGCATATCAAATTCCATACAGTTTGAATGTAAATAGAGCAAAGTCTAGAATTAAGAAATAGAGCCATCAGCAAGTACAGTAAAATGTCTGAGAAGGAACTAGACATAGACAAGGTGATGAGTGTGGAGAGTAAGGAGAGTAGGGAATTGATAGAGGAAACGTCGGAGAACTCTATCGAACCGGAGGATAGCCAGATCACTGACGAGGGAGGCAGTAATAATAACGATAAGTGGGGGAGCGGGGGATGTGAAGTATAAGTTTCTCCAAATGCTACTAAGTAAATTCACCGGTATGGAAGAGTCAGTAAGCCAGAAAATAGAGTCTTTAAGTACGGAAATAGGATCAGTAAAAGAGTCAGTAAGCCAGAAAACAGAGTCTTTAAGTACTGAAATAAGATCAGTAAGAGAGTCAGTAAGCCAGAAAATAGAGTCAGTGAAAGAGAGTATGAGTAAGGAGATAGGAGATGTTAGGCAGCAAGGAGAGTCTATGAAAGTGCAAATAGAATCTATAGGTAAGCAGGTAGAATCTGTAAAGGTGTACGTAAACGAAGCAGTAAAGAAGCAGGCAGAAGCAACTAATGCTAAGATAGAAGAGTTAAGCAAAGAAGTACAAGAACATAAATCTGTGATGAGCAGTAGGTTGGAAAACTTAGAGAAAGAACTTAGCAGTAAGATAGTCGAAAGGGAAGATGTGATGAGAGAAGTAATAGCGAAAAATCAGGATAGCGTGGAAATCAGGTTAGCAGGGATGGAGGGCCGTCAGGAGGATCAGAAGCGGGAACTGGGAGAAATTAGAAACGAAATTAAATTTAATGGGGAACAAATAGAGGAGCGAGTGAGCGGAAAGTGTGAACGAGTATGCAATACCGTAGAGGAAAATTCAAGGGACTATTGTTATAGAGTAGGGGTCGCAGAAAATAAGCTGGGGGAGATCGAGAGCCTTAAGGGGAACAGGTGACATTGGCGGAGAGGAATGAGAAGCTTCAGGAAGAGTTGATTAAGGTGACAAGAGAGATGAGAGACCGGCCGATGAGCCAAAGGGGCATGTCACTTGGTTGTTCATATGGGGATTTTGGTTTACCACAGTTTGATTCTCTACAATTCAATCCTATGGAATATTTGAAGACCATAGAGAAAATATTCAAGAAAGACTTAGACGATAATTTGATCGATTGGGAAACGGTAATGGAAATCCTGTCACACTCGGTCCAGGCAGACGTAAAATCTTGGTTCCAGATTTATAGGCCGAACATGAGAAATCTAGAGGACTTTAAAAGTAAATTCAAGGAATTTTTTTGGGGGGAATATATTCAGGCTAGGTAATGGGAAACTCTCTTGTTTGGGAAACTTAAGGAGCGATACGGGGTATCCCTCACTGAATATTTTCTAGCGCACGTGCTAATTAGGAAGAATTTAGATGGGGTTACATCTGAGATAGATATAGTGAGGTTGATGCACAAGCATTTTCCTAATAAAGTCCAACAGGCTAGCTGTATGCAAAAAGTTAAGAGTATTGAAGAGTTAGAGGAATTATTAACTAGCTTTGACAACTTAAGCCATCAGCAAAGTAATAGAATAGAGAAGAAAAGTGAGAATAAACAGGATGAGACTCAATCAAATTTTAACAGGAACAGGTTTAATTAGGGAACCAGAGGTGACGATTTCAATCAGAGGAGGGAGAATTTTCAAAGGAGAGATAATTTCCAAAGGAGGGAAACCTTGCCGAGAGAGCAACAGGAGGGGGCAGTTCAGAGAGCTAGCGAGGTAACAAGGGGACGGGAGCAAGCTGAGAGAGCAGGCACAAGTAATTTAAACTCTCAGCGGGTTATGTAAGTAGGTCAGGAAGACAGCCCGGAGGTAAGTACATTAGGCAGTGTGTAATAACCGAGGAGAAAGCAAGTTTCACGCCTATGGTAAAAGAGGATTTATTGGCTGACCAAGAGGAATTTCTAGTAAAAGATAAGAACAGTGGTTAATCATAAATTATTGCCATAGGCATTTTAGGAAGAGAAGTTAAGGCTCTGGTAGACTCAGGTAGTGAGAGAAGTTGTATCAGTAAGGTGTTATATGAGGAAATTATTAGGGATGGACAGAAGCTAGAGGAAATACCTGTTAAGTCCATGCACATTATTACTGCTGTAGGGAATAAGTCTCAGAAGGTGAGCAAGCAGATAGTATTGCCTATTACTTTACTTTAGGAGTCGAGGTAGGGAATCAATGCTGTTTGGTAATACTGTGCCCTTTTAGCATGAAATATGCAAATCACAGTATGCCAGCAATGCTCAAATCGGTATTTTCGGGGTTATGGTATGTTCTCCCACTCTGTGACTTACACATTTTGGATTAAATAGAGGATACACTTCCAAAATAAATAAACAAAATCAACTCCTACTATAAAACATTTAATTAACCAAATATATGGCGCTACAACAAATTAAACAAATAAAATACTGACCCAATTCTAACTTGTTCAGAGTGAACAAGGAATACATAATAAAACAGAGGTTAAATCATAATGAATGGTTTTCATAAACCCACAAACTTATATTTCTTTTCACTTCCATATAGTGTCTTTTTAAAATTCAATACAATCAAGAGCTCCAATAGGCTCGATACTTTTCAATATAAACTGTGTTATCC
Organism: Meconema thalassinum; assembly: GCA_946902985.2. Classification (NCBI taxonomy): domain Eukaryota; kingdom Metazoa; phylum Arthropoda; class Insecta; order Orthoptera; family Tettigoniidae; genus Meconema; species Meconema thalassinum. Next base: position 478,039,250 of record OX336390.1, on the reverse strand, counting down.
TTTTTTTACACATCACTTCCCATTATCTGAGTATCTTATAATTACAACAATATATAATTCTTATTAAAGTCTTTTTACTCGTTTACTTAAGCTTTGGGCTTTCACAATATTTCTCATGTTACCATCTCTCTCAAATCAACAATTCACTACAGTGATTGGGAAAACACTTGTGTACTCCCGAGCTACTGAAGACTACTTGAACACGTCAAAAATTAAGATCACTCCCGGAATCTAATTGTCCTCACTGAACTCGTGAATTATTACATTATATAACATTACATTAGGGATTTATCATTATTTGTCTTAAAAGACGATCATATCAATAGAAAGCAACGATCTGAACTTGCAAGCGGTAATTTTCATCTACAAGAACCTCGGTTCGAAGCCCGGGTCGTTAAACAAACTCTAAACCCTCTAGTGTACTATAACTTCAAAACAGACGGCTCACAGACCTACCGCACTTCCGTTAATGGTAAGGTCTGGCCGTGGCCACTTGGCGTGATTTATTGTTGGGGAGTAGGAACATTACGGTCAGACTCGCAAGAGGCGACCTACCCTCCACTTTCATACAGCAGTTTCTTAAATATAGTTCTTTGAACAAACAAGGCTTCATTCTACTTATTTTTAACAACATATTTAGGTTCACTAGACCCATTCTTATTACCTTGGCGTTTATTAATCATGAAGTGTCCTCATTGGTGGGTAAGAATAATTCAATACAACAACAAATACTTAGGGGCTTCACATAAACGAATCTGGGTTCGTTTCTTTCAACTGCCTCGGGAACCATATCCCATACTGGAGGACTTATACATTTGCGACTTATAGCAGGCCTTTGCCTTACACTCGCGCTCATAATACAATTATTTCTCATCCTTTTAAATACAACACACACAACGGCCTCGTGATCACATCACTATTTGGAGGACTTACTATAGCTCAATTACCACGACCAACTGCCCCTCATAATTAATTTTACCAAGTATACTTAGGTTCAACGCATTCCTAGCGTGACTAATTTACTTCAATGCCCTACATTACGCTTATCCTTTATTGCCGAATTGCCTTCAAAGAACTGATAGATTCAACAATACACATTTGATCTACATCTCAATTTTTATATTAATCCTCTCCAGTAACAATAATCGCTTTATCTTAAGAACATTTGTTCACAACATGTAATTATTCTTTTAAAGGAGCTCAAAAGCTACTACTTTCCTATAATGCATCATAATCTTTATTCATTTATATCATTGTTATTATTATTATTATTACGCTTGCTTTCATATAATTAAATCATTAACCAAATACACTGATATTTTATTTCATACATTTCCCCTAAGGGATTTATTCATTTCACAGAATTATCTTATACTTTCTCAATTTTAATCGTTCAGATCGCGCTATTATTCTGTTATTTGTTATTCAAAAACCTCCCTATTTTCTCATTCTCAGGTGGATTGTACACAAATATTCCCAAACACATAACATAATGAAATGTTTACTCTCATGAGGTGACGGTCCCCGACCGTATTTTCCAGCGATGTTTCATTTTCGCCCACTCACGGTAATTAAGCCATCTTCATTAATACCATTTCACACAATGACATTTCTTGATACACATACACATAATTTACCTTAAACACTGGTAACATTTTGAATACAATTCTGTATTCTTTTATAATACACAAATAAATTCACTAAAAATTATTACACTAACACAAATTTTCTATATTTACATTACACTGCTTTTAATCACTGAGGCTTTGATTTGGCCTTACACACGTGATTTTTTTCTTCCCGTTTCCAAGGGTGAAACTCTTAGATGTCGGCTCCCTATCTGGCTAGAAGATGAAAGTCTCGATCAATCTACCCCTCCCTGGAATGGCTATTCTTCAAATCTGGTTTCCTGACTATTCGGCTTCTATTTTTACTAGCTCGAAGTCGTTTCTTTCTAGACACTATTTAATTTGTCTAGATAAAGTCTATCTTGTTTATGGCACCTCGAATACTTTATCGCTGACCTATGATTCTCTAGCATTTACTGCTATTCCTTGGTTTCGTAGCTTAATGCTTTTACTGTTTGTTTGTCTCCTGTTAGACAATGTCTTGGATTAAATTTTCCCTTCTTATTTTCTTCGCTCTAGTCCCTATCTTATTGATACACTATAGAGCATCCAGCGTTTAGAAAATACTGTGGAGCCTTATGGCGACAGTGTTGCTAACTCTAGGCAGAGGTAGCGCTGACGTCATACGTTATGTTCACCCGCTTCGAGTACTGCGCTTTCATAAGTTAGCGAGACAACCACAACCCCAGCAGCTACCTGAAATAGAACACGCCCAGGAAGAAGCAGTTTTGCAGGTGTCAACGGATTGGACCAGTATTAAGGATACCGTAAGCGAAGGGAACCAATAACGACATTCATTTCGTTGTGATATGACGCATTACTGACTGACAGATGTCGAGAGCACAACCCTTCCTTCCTTCTCGGATGTATGCAGACGATGTTAACAATTTTTATGTCAGCAATACTGTTGATCGTCACCTCTTTAGTTATTAGTTAGGCTGTAATCTAGTTTCTTTCAATTTTATTCTTGTTGTTTTGTTTAGATTAATATTTGTAATATTGTAGTGAGTTTGCCGTGCGGTTAGGGGCGCGCAACTGGGAGCTTGCATTCGGGAGATAGTGGGTTGGAACCCAAATGTCGGCAGCCATGATTCGATCGAACAGAAAATAGAACAGACACACAACAGTAACACCAATGACGGATAGTGCTTCAGAACTTATGTTGTCGGCGGAACTGAGCACGTGCACCACTCCGGGCGAGCATGCAGCACAGGACGAGGCTCTTCTTTCCAGCGTGCTAACCTCGAAATTTTTTAAATTACTAAGACGTAATATAAGCGATACTTGTACGCAATAACAAAGGTAATCAGTTGGCAGATAATTGTAGGAAGCTATTATGACGAAAAATATATATGTTCAGAGTTCCTTCATGATAAAAGGTGAGGCAACAAAACCAGTGTAGGGGGGATTTCCGTTAAAAATAAAAGCCCATAAGACCCACAGTCTTTTCTAAACGCTGGATGCTCTATAGGCGTTACTTATTTCGTCCGACCCTGATCGGGTTCCTTAACTTTGCTGGAAATGTTTGTTTCACTATTATGGTACTTCAAAACGTTACGATACTTTTGGTCGTTTAACTGAACTGTTATTTGAAGACCTATCGCCTGTTCTTTAAGTTCGCAGCCTACTTTGACTGTAATACTGAACTTTTCACTATAAAGACTGACGCTTGCTGAACTAAATCCTGTACTAGGATTTTCCTAAGTCTTCACACGGCGATACTATGATGATACTTCTCGTACTGTGATCTGGACACTGTGATGCAGCACCTCCCCACAAGGTCTGCTGTAAACTGCATGATTGGTCTGGCTCTGCCAGGACATTTATACTTTTTGGCTAAAAAAAAGATAAAATCCTCGTCTTTTTCATAACTAACTTTTGAAGCAATAGTCGCACACTATTGAAAATTATATCTCTGGAAAGCTCGTTTTCAAAACGTAAACTGACCTCTTTGCACATAAAAATCGATCTTACAATTCTGAGATATTAAATACAATTTGGTCTTCAGATACGTGGGTGTTACAGTTGATTTTTAATCCCCACCTTCTCGGGTCTCGGGGAACTTTTAATTACGTAATGCCGCATTTGCACTTTTTCCTGGGCAATTATTATAAAATCTTTTCCCACACAAAAATCTCTATTCCGAAATGATTCACAATGATGTATTTCTTTTGTTACTTTTATGTTCGCAAATGGCTTAAATCTAATTATTCTTCCTCTTGCACAAATGCGAGGATGCCATTTTACTGCAACGTAAGCTCGATTTCCGAAACCTTCTCTCACTCCGTACGGAAAGTTCCTCTCGTTCTAATTATAGCCATGATCGCTCCTTATCGGTGCGTCACGCGTGATATCATTTCCTGGCCACCTGGTCTCTTGCTCTTGCACAAGATTAAACCAGTCCTCTTGCATAGAATCTTTCCAAGTCATTCTAAGGACTGTATTTTTCCTTCCTTCTTTTACCAATAAATGATGGATTCGGCGCCTTGAACCAACAGTACATGGGTTCAATACCTAATTTAATATATGATGTAGTTTTGGGCAATGACTGGCTGAATCAACATAAAGTTTTGGTGGATTATGGTAACGGAGTTTTATGTCTGGGGAGAGGCGTTAAGAATCAGGAAATTAAGATGAGATGTGAACTGGTTGAGGAGATGAGTGAGGCTTGTGTTATTAAGGTATCGGAGGGGATGTCAGCAGGGGTGTCTGATGAGGAAGTACATTTGGCAGATGTATGCCATATATCGGTGGAGGAACATCGAGATGATCCACTTTGGGTAGCCTTGGCCAGAAGTAAGTTGTGTGATGGAGGTAAAGAGGATCTGTTCGAGGTGTTAGTAAGTAATAAGGAAGTGTTTAGCGACAAGCCTGGATTAATCCATGTGTACACTCATCAATTTGAGCTAGTTGATAGGTCGCCGTTTTCTGGTCCAATATATGCAATTCCTTTCAAGTATGCAGCCGCTGTAGAGGATGAAATCAACCGGATGTTGGATCAAGGCATTATTGAGCCTTCTACGAGTATGCATTCCAATGCACTTGTTGTTGTTGTTGTTGTTGTTGGTAAGAGCGATGGCTCAGTCAGATTGTGCATTGACGCTCGTCAGTTGAATTCTAAGATGGCAGGCGATTCTCAGAGACCGGAATGCATCGAAGATCTTGTGCAGAAGTTCAATGGAATGCAATGGTTTTCAACCATGGACCTTAGTGCTAGCTTTTGGCAAATACCTTTGCGAGTTGAAGACAGAAAGTTGACATCATTTAGTTATAAGAGTGGTCTTTTTCAGTATTTTGTTGTACCATTTGGATGCAAAACTAGTAGTTCAGCATTAATCAGGGCATTACATTTAGTGTTAGGAAGGGATACACATGATTTTATAACAATGTACATAGACGATCTTATAATTGCATCACACACTGGTGAGGAACATATTGAATATGTGGACATAGTTTTGAGGAAATTAAGGGAGGGGGATTTACAGTAAAACTTCGTAAGTCTTCGTTTGCCACCCAACAGATTATATTTTTATGTCATACTATCACCACACAAGGGATTTTTCCTGAACAGACGCGCTTAGAAATTATCAACAATACCGCTCCACCACGTAACGCCAAACAATTACGAAGTATTTTAGGGGTTTTTAATTATTTCAGGAGATTTGTAGTCAAGTATTCTAATTTGGTTGATCCGTTTAGGGAACTGTTGAAACAGGGCGCGAGATGGGTGTGGAACCCTGAGCACGAGACAGCCTTCGTGGAGTTAAAGAGAGGTTTCGTGGAGTCAGTTATGCTGAAATACACTAGGATAGATTGTCCTTAAGTCCTTATGACTGATGCCAGTATGTTGGGAGTTTCTGGTGTGCTGTGCCAGTATGATGACGAGGGTAATTTAGGAATAGTATCATTAGCTAGTAGGGGTTTGAGCATGGCGGAGAAGTGCTATACCATCACTGAAATTGAATTACTAGCTATTGTGTATTCATTGAGTAAGTTCCGTAGCTATGTTCTGGGGAGCAGGATCAAGGTGCTCACAGATCATAATGCTCTGGTATTCATGGGTTCTTGCAAGTTGACCTCTAACTGGATGTCAAGGTGGATCTTGGCTATTAGTGAGTACGACCTAGAGATTACGCATATTAAAGGCAAAGAGAATATCGTGGCTGATTTTCTGAGTAGAAACATTGGTGATGATGATCACAGGGTGGTTGATATCAAGCAATGTGTTGTTTTGTGTGCCACGAGGGCGAGTGATTATGATGAGGAGATGGGTAAGCTCCGCAATTTGCTGGCAGAGCAAGAGAAAGACGAGAGCATGGTTCAGATCTTATATGAGTTGAGGAAGATGGATGTTGGAGCTAGACTCGTGTTGGGTAAGTTTGTTTATAAGCTAGAATGCGGATTATTAGCAAGGTTATGCCATCTAGGTAAGTGGAGAGTGTGTGTTCCATCAGCTTTGCAGGAAGCGATGATACGGTACCATCATAAGGCTTTGGGGGCATTTTGGAGCGACTAAAGTTCTTTTTGCTGTTCAGCAGCACTTCATTTGGAGTGATATGGGGAGGAACATAAGAAAAGTCCTTGCGAGCTGCGATTTGTGTCAGCGTTGTAAAGCCCCGACGAGATATTTAGAGGGACCTCGTCAGTCGGTAATCACTGACAAACCGCGGGATTTATTATTCTGTGATTTGTATGGGCCTTTAGTCAAAACTCGGTACGGATATCAGTATATCTTCGTGATTGTTGACTCTTTTAGTAAGTTTGTCAAGCTGTATCCCCTGAGGAAGGCGACTGGGAAGGGTTGTGCCCTACAAATGGTCGAGAAATACATTCCTGGGTTCAGGAAGCCCATCAGAGTATTGTCTGACTACGGCAGCCAATTCACTTCGAAAATCTGGAGAACCAAGTTGAGTGACTTGGGTGTTGAACATATTTTCTCTTCTATAAGATACCCCCAAGGAAATATGGCAGAACGAATTATGAAAGAACTTGGTTGTATATTCCGTACTTATGTAAGCGATCGCCAAAATTTGTGGTTCTCCAAACAAGGAGATATTGAACAATGGTTCAATAATACGTATCATGAGAGCACGAGATGCACGCCCAATGAAATTCAGTTCGGTAGGAAACCTACCAATGAAATCGCAAGGATGCTAGGTTTGGAAACGGGCGAAGAGATTGGAGTGGACATCACCATCCAGCTGGCTAGGGATAATTTAGAAAAAGCAGGAAGTAAAGGTAGGCGCCAGCAAAAAAGGGAGAAATTTGATTTCTTCAATATTGGTGAAATGATATTACTCCGGGTTCCTTGTCCTTCATCAGCTCAAGCCAAGGAGATGTCAAAATTCTTTCACATTTTCAAGGGACCTTTTATAGTGAATAAGCGTGTTGGCGAGTGTGCGTACGGCTTAACAGACCACGAAGGAACCGCTGTAGGAACATATAATGTGTATAATTTAAGGAAGTATGTTTGTATATAAATTTATGGCAGATCCTCAATGACAGACGTAGTCTACAGAGTGATATATATATACTTGGCATACTATCAAGAGATGACAAAGAGGCTAACTAGCCAAGTGTTCAAAGCAGAGCAAATTTATCAAGTGCGACGTGGCCAAGTGCCAGGATTGCCACAAGTGACAAAGTTAGAAAAGAGGACACTTGAGACATTTCGGAGCGAGTTAGGAAAAGGACACTTGAGTAATTTCAGTGAGTTAGTTGTAGGTAACAGAAAGACATTGGAGAATGCATTTGTTAGATTAACTTCAAGAAAATAATATTACTGTATTGAAAGGGTATATTTGTGTTTACTGTATATATATATATTAGTGTATTTCAGTGTAGATTGAGTCCCTATTCACTTGTATTCTTAGGAACTCCATCGGAGGGGAATTGTGACTCTACCAAGTGGATATAAGATTTTATTGAATCATTATGTATTACAATTTATTAGATATGAATTTATAGGCAGTACTCAAGTCTGTTTGCTAGTGTTAGTTGTAACATATTGGTTACAAAGCTCGGCTCTTTTTAGGTAAGAAAATGGCGCTTACTGGGAGGGCTGTTTGCATCTCTGTGTGGCATGGCAGGTGGCCTTGCCAATGAAGTTTCTTTTCTATGTTCTTTTTTGATGTTGTTTTTTTTATCTTTTCCGTGACTATGGAAAAAAAATAGGAGTTCGATGGTGAAGAATCAAGATATGTTTTGATGATGAAAAGAAACGGAGAAAATAGTACTGGTAAAAAGAAATTAGATTAATGAAAGAAGAAAGGAGTAATAATAGAGAGCAAGATGTGTGGAAAGCTATGTGTTATTTGTGAAGAAGTTAATCACAGCGACAATAGAGAGAATTGATTCTATGGGAATGCCCCAATATTAGTAGAGTAATCCTTCAAGCCAGCCAGCCATCATCGACAGGCAGCAAACTACAACATCCATGGTCCATATGTGTATGTCACATAAAGTATGACAAGGTATTGAACCCTTGCAAAGAAGCTTATGAGACTCAGTTTCGGGGGGTGTAACAGTCCATTTCGTAAGTTGTTGTAAAAGCGCTTCATTAACATGCAGGGTAACATATAACAAAATAACATGCAGGAAAAAGTGAAGCCAGGGTTAAAACAAATGAATTTAAATGACAGATCAGCTATTTACAAAATTAAATAAACAAACAAACTCCCAAAATGACTCCCACTGAATAAATTAATTTGCCACAAACTAGGCCTAATCTCAGGAGAGATTATTAATCGGACCAAATGTCCCACAATCTGCAATGACAATGTATACGTGTGTGCTGTTCTACATGCTTAACGATGAGTACAATTGAATGCATGATTCGTCATCATCCGGATAAACTTTCAGAAGACGAATCTGCATTGCTTAGAGCTAGACAGACGCGGGGAACACTATACACAACTTAAAACTAAACCGACACTTCCTACATTAAATAAACATCAAATAATTTCCGCTTGAAATTGGAATCAAGAACTGCCGTAGCAAAACATTACTGCCTAAAATTAGGACTTCTCAAAAATCAACACAAGTAAGTTAACACGTGACCAACAAAGAAAACACACATATGACCGCCTGTCATTTTTACAAGTAACTACAACTACACCACACGGGTGTCACACAGAAAAACATGAACTGAGTCATAGAAAAATCACTAGGCTCAAAGCCAACATTTACATCATTAACACAATATTCCATCCATATGACATGCAATAATTCGTAACAAACGTGGCGAACTCCCCAATTAATTATGGTCCAAATAACCATCACAAAAGAACAGGTTTGCTAATGATAGCTTAATATGGGTCAATCGGGCAACAGGACTTCCTAACAAAATAAGTCACCAAGGCTAGACGGGCGCTAAGTGGAAATCTGCACATCTGTCAACCCACGTGTCAATAACCTCGACCTCCCAAGGCACGGGATGGAGTCACGAAGAAGCGTGCCCCAAAGCCCAATATACACGTGTGTGTGTCAGAACAACAATATATCTCAGCATTTCCCCTAGGAAATCCAAGAATCAGCATTGGACAAGGTACAGTAGCCTCCTCGGAGCGCACTGCCTTTCCATCAAAAATACAACAACAGCAAATATGAGGGCGGTAGCACCATCTACCCCTCATCACGTAGAATCAAAACACACACTTGACACAAGAACACACACAGAATCACACGTATGGGTTTGCCAGAAACCTGAAATAAATGACATAAATATTTTTCCACCAGCTTGCGCTTCCGTTCTAGGCTGTGACTTACGAACCTGAAAAGGACTCAAAAAAATCTAAAAAAAATAGAACTAAGGTGTTCTACAATTACATCTTAATTTGTTGCGCTCGGCAACCCTAATATGAGTAATAACCTGCTCATCAAACATCTTACAATAATTACCTCCCTTTCCTATCAAAAAATATGAACTTCAATAAAGCACCACTTATCGAATGTAACGAGTTTCGCATCCGCATGGATAAAAATCAAGTACACGCGCCGTGTACATTAAATATGACTCCAAAGAAAAATAAACAACAAACAACTTTGGCCACGCGCCAACGTACATTTAAAACACTAGTGTCGGTGCAAAAAAATCTAAACAAGAAAAAGAATTAAATGAACTATTTACAACGTTCCCCCGCCTTATCTAACTACATATTGAGTAAATCAATTTTTGTACACCACCGTATCAGCTTGCAGAACATATAACCTCCGTCCCGGCTCATTTCCCTACGGGAAATTAGTCCTCCATCGTCGACGTCGTAGAAGAAGCGATGCACATCAATCCGTCTTCTGACCACACGTCGGACATCTTGGCGTAGTCTCTTGGACAGAAATGTTCAATGTTAATAAAAAATTGCCTGGCTATAATCGCTGTTAGTTACTACTTTCACTCACGTTATGTCCTATACGATTAATGATCGAAGACTTTCCCTATCTTAGCATTCGCTTACACACGCACAATTATCACTTGAAAAATACAATACAAAAGTTACATAAATTATACACTTTAAACACATCGTCACTGGCTTGAAAAACAAGTTTTAAACATGACTGTCTCGCAGTCCTTATCTCGCTAGATATCTCCACTGTTCTACGTGAACCTAGCTCGCTTTGAGCACTGCTGGAATGTTAGTAAAGTCTTGCCCATTAAGAGCTGAAAATCGTGACGCAGACTGGCGTGACCCTTGCTCACCAGAGCTCCAAACAGTAGTCACTAGTATGATTATTAAGAGCGGTAAATCGCGACGCAGACTGGCGTGACCCTTGCTCACCAGAGCTCAAAACAGTTGTCTTCGAAACAGCTTCTCCTCGATCAATTTATTGGAAACTGACAGAATGAGGTGGAGTGGGGAGAATTAAGAAAAATATTCTAGAGTTTTCATCTCACACACTTGGGACTAGTATCAATCTTCATCATTTTATTCAAACGTCTCAGCGCACTTATGCGGAATTATTTCGGATCGGCGGCTCTTTAGATAAGCGTTTCCGCGCCTTTTTTTTACAGAGTACGCCACCCATCGCGTGGTTTTGGCGTGGTCTCATCTGATTGGGTGATTCAATCCTAGGTCGGTTGAAACTCACTCGTGACCATCCCCTAATGACTCCAATTTTGGAGCGCGTTGTTACACAATTTGTCCTTGAACTCGGCTTACCCGGTCGTCTTCAAGAATAACTACCAAGCCTGCCTCTGTGGTAATCATTGCAACACACTAACTTGGCTTCCCCTTTGTCAATTTCCACATGTACTGCCTGGGCCTCAATAATAATAATAAATCATGAATACTTATTCATCGCAGATTAATAAGGGTTCAGTATATATGGTAGGGAGATATTTCGTTCATTCTAGAGTAGACGATGGTCCTGCCAAATTATATATATAGATGTGCGTTAAAAGAATATATGTCAACTTTTACCAGATACAGGTCTATTTTTTCTAAGCGGTTACCAGTGCAGTAAGGTGGGAATGTGGATTGCTGTTGTTAAATTGCACAGGTGCTTAATCCTACGAACCACGATTATTATTATAAGAGAAACGTAGGCGAGTTGATAGGTTACAGTCCAGCTTACCAGGTCAAAAATTAGCATTTTTTATTATATAGATTTTTAAGCAGAGTTTTAGGTTTTCTTTACAAAAAGAATGTTTGGAATATCTGGCCTGGTTCCAGAGATATGCAAAATATTGTGACCGGATGACATGTGCTGCCACGCCTTTCGTTCTGCTTTCCTTATGCAAATGTTTCACCCTCTAAACCGCGCGCCGTTGATAATATCTATAATTACATTTACGAGACACGTTTTTGTTTTTATTTCTAGGAGTTCTATACACCTGTGTTATAGAATATACATGGAAACAAGTTCCATCATGGAACAATTCTGTGTTATTCTTCCATGGTTCCAAGTGCAAATATTGTTTTGTAAACCACTTCGGTGTGGCCTATCAGTTGTGTGATTCGGTGTGAAACGTGAAGTATACTGCAGTATGGGTGCTCGAAAGGTACATTATAAAAGTTAAAAACCGTGTTTCAAAGGGAATCAGCATAAGAAGTCTGGAAAACAAGCAGTGAGTGATGCTGATAATAATCCGACACCTAACCTCAGTGCAGCAGGCAGGAAGCTTACTCCAAATGTTGGAGTTGAATTTCATGGTGATGGTGATATGGGTTGCTACATTTTTATGTGAATATTGTGTTTCGAGGGTTACAGAAATGTCTTAGGTGTGTGGTGAACCTGTGGTACTTAACCTAACCAATTTAGGAGGTTTGGGCTGTAAAGTGACAGTTAACTGTGAATCATGTTCAGAAGTAGGTACTTTTTACAACAGTGCAGTATTGGAGAAAACAAAGAATGTGTTATCTGTAAATAGGAGAGCAGTTTATGCCATGAGGTGTATTGGGCAAGGACTACAAGGCCTAAGTGTGTTTTGTGCTATAATGAACATGCCACCACCTGTACAGAGAAGTACCTATATCCGTGTTGTGGATCATATTCTTGATGCCACATCTAAAGTTTCAGAAGAATGTATGAAGCAGGCTGCAAAAGAAGAATCTGAACTTAGCAATTCTTCTGAGGTATCAGTGTCTTGTGATGTAACTTGGCTGACTAGGGGCCACACTTCATACCATGGTGTAGCTGTTGCTATTGGAGCTAAAACTGGTAAAGTTGTGGACTTAGAAGTACTTTCATCAGTATGTAAGGGATGTGAACAATGGAATGGGAAGGGAAATACTATAAAATATGCTGAATTCATGGAAATACACTCAGAAGTATGTGGAAAAAATCACTCAGGTACAGCTGGCAGCATGGAGGTGGAGGGAATGAAACGAATATTCAGTCGGTCAGAAGAGAGGCGGGGGATGAAATATGTCAACTACATTGGGGATGGTGACACAAAAAGCTACAGGGCAGTCAATAAAATGCAACCTTATGGGCCTCACATAAAGGTCAATAAAATAGAGTGTGTTGGCCATGTTCAAAAACGCATGGGGACTCGGCTTAGAAATCTAAAGGCTAATTATAAAGTGAAAAAATTAGAAGATGGCAAACCGCTGTCAGGTAAAAATAGGCTCACTGATGCTGTTATTAACATCTTTACAGTGTACTATGGCAATGCCATTAGAAGTAATAGCGCTTCAGCTTCAGAAATGAAAACAGCCATTAGGGCTATCTGGCATCACAAAGCCTCAACTGATGAAACACCTATGCATGATTTCTGTCCCAAAGGAGTTTATTCTTGGTGTAGTTACCAAAGGGCTGTCTCTAATGGCAAGGAGAAAGAATATCATCACAAGAATAACATACCTATGGCAATAATGAAAGAAATTAGACCCATTTTTAAAGATTTGTCTTCCAGTGATCTTTTGAAGTGATGTGTGGGTAGTCACACACAGAATAGTAACGAATCTCTGAATGCCAAAATATGGAAAATATACCCTAAAACAGGATTCTGTGGCCAATAAACTGTGTTGATAGCAGCAAAGGATGCAGCCATCACATTCAATGTTGGGATGAACGGATGACTGAAGGTTGTAAAAGAAATGGGATTGGACCCAGGAGCTTACTGCATTCAAGGACTGAATCAGAAGGATGTCAGAAGAATTCAGTCAGCTGAGAAGAGGGCACTTGAATCCACAAAAGAAGCCAGGAGATGCAGAAAGAGGCTCCAATTGCAGGAAGAAGGAAAGAAACATGATATCGAAGGAGTGACTTATGGACCAGGACAGTTTTGAATGGTGAGGGGTCCGAAAGTTGTATTATTTTTATGCCAACATTTTTAAAGCTGTTTTCCTGAAAACTATAATTTTAATACCGTTTTCATCATAATTCTGTTATTATTCCATGGATTATGATGATTTTTTCAGGGTTTCCTCCCATAAGGCTGTACTGCAATATGTACCTCATTCAGGTCATTAGGATTTATATTTGTTTTTATACTGTATTTTTTCAAAAAAAAAAAGGAACTATTTTCAGCTGCTCTGAATAAAAATCAAATAAAAGTACTTAATATACAGTTTATGCTAGTGATTGAGGTACATTTTGAAGTTGCAGATGTAATACACACCTTAAAAAAAAGGAAAAGTAGAAAATTTCTCATGAACCTGGGATATATAAGGGAAACGATGATGCATGGTAAAAAGTTTAGCAAATTTTGAAAATACACTAAAAAATTCTTATGATATGAATTTTGACACTTTAAAAGTTGATTTTGGTTGCCACAAGCTTGCCATTACTGTGAGACACATTATCATATGTCAACAATATTTGTAGCATGTTCAACAATCGAATGCATATTGACATTTTTTCCCTCTCTTAAGCTGGAACTCTCCCCTTAAGTTTTCATGCATCGCAGCGCAAGACAATCGAGACAGCCAGGCTGCGTCAGCCAAGGTCAACTGTAGGGGCAGAGAGGGGTTGATCACGTGGGACGAGACTGTGGTCTACGTTGGCGATTTAATGAAGCTGTAATTAAGACTTTATTATTTTTACAGAAGATTTTTGAGTATACAAGAAATGTCATGATAATTTTAGTAACATTACCACCTGTTCAGCATGAAAATTATATGCATCTATGAGAATTGGAAATGATATTACAATGCAGAGAGGACCAATTTTCGCTTGTGGAAGGGATGACGTTTTCAAGGAGAAAGGTATGGAGCGATCAGCAGGGGGCTGTGAGCGAGGAATTTTCGAATGAACTCTTGACGCGTGCTGAGTGAAAGTGATGAGTTATGTGATCGAGCAGAGTGCGGGAGTGTTTAATATCACGTGAAACGGAGCCCTGTCTCCGACATAAAATACAGCGTAGAGACGGACTTCTTGTAACAGTGGAACTGAGTGCTTATTACTATAAAACGAAGTTCATGTCATTTTAAACGTTTACGGGAACAACCTTACGACAATGAGGGATTGTTTCACAGCGGCATTTAATGCACGTGGACGATCAGTGACAATTGTGAGCTGAAACGTGGAGTATTAGTACTTTTTCGTCATTTACGTGATATTTGAACATTGACAATATACGAGGGATGTTCAGTAAAATATTTCCTTCTAGAATATTGTTTCGACACTTCAAGAATTTATTGACTTATGAAGTGAATGTCAAGCCATACGACATATAATATTACTTCGATTGAAAATGGAATTTACAGCTACAGTTTGGGAAAATGTTTTTGAATTGGACATGAGTGCTGATATGGAAGAGTAAATCTGAATAGGGAATGATACATTGAGAACATGGAAAGATCCAGAGTAACTAACGTCTGACTTTTTTATGCCGAAGCTACGCAATATTACGAGTATGGAAAAGAAGTATCCAGAACATCAGGACAGGTCTGTTTGACCAAGAAGAAAATTCGTAGGAGGAGCAAGGGTGGACCCAGCTCAAAGCTTCAAGAATCCAGTTCAAGACCGGACGAGGGCGTAATTGGAGATCGGACTAGGCGATTTAGCTGGGGAAGGAAATATGGAGATCCAGTTGCTGTTCCTATATTACAATGGATGGGGTAATATCTATGCCAATTTCTTCAACGGAAGCAGAGATCTTCGAAAGGTAAAAGACGACTCAAATTATGTAGTTTTGTGTAGAATTTTGGAAAAAACTTGAGAACCTTTTTTCGATATTTTATATTTTGATAATTTGAATTTTCATATTTAGATTTGCAGTAGTTGTTTGAGGAGACGTCTGCTATTTCAGCGATTTTCATTGCAGCGTTATTAATATTTTTCTCGGTTCTTTTGTTTTCGAGTTTGTTTGATATTTCTTCTATTTTTCTGACTCGGCAGGTTTAGATGTTTTAGGAAACGTTTTTAGAAGCGTTTATTTTGTCTGTATAAATTTTATTTCGACTTTTTTGTACACGTTTGTATCTCTGGGATGGATCGTTTTTGCTTGCGAATTATTTTTGTCATTGCTGATGGGGAACAGCTGATTGCCAGAATGTGGTTGAGGAACATTCCAGACTTGTGACAGATCCTATAAAGGCTTTGTTAAGTTCATTTCGGAACTGATTTATGGAAAGAATGGATAAATTGTATTATAACGAAATAATGTATTTTTTCAAGAGCAACGTGAGTTTGCTTAATTAATTAATGGTTGGAATTTATAAATGCCGATATGAGCATTTACGAATGAAGTAGTTTGTAATAGTTGTATTAATTTATGTTGCCATGATTGTTATAAAAAAGGAAATGCTTTGTTGAAATGCAGAATACAAGTTGTACATATTATGAAATAGTACACACAATAGTAATTAAGAGGAAAATGCACTGTAAATTATAATCTGGCATTAAATGAGTCGAATGCATTTGGATATGGAATTCCAATCAGTCAAGGCGACGATGGAAATGTTAATGATAGGTATAATTATGGGAGATAATTATTAATGTAATCATTTTTGGAATGTAAAATGTGATGCTGTTTAAGAACCGAATCTTGTCAGGATCAGTTAGATTACGGTTTTATTGGAGAGTTTTGTTCCCCATGCATTTTATTGAGAGTTGAATTGATTGAAAGCTGCGTTGATTAATTATGTAAGATTTGTATTGTTTGAAGGAACATAAGATTGAGGCATTTTTCTTGTGGACGATTAACATCATTCTTATTATTTATTGAACTAAATATTGAAACTACATCAAAACATGAGCTAGACTTAATTGGACGGCTTTATGTGCCACGATTTCAACACATTAGAGGAGAAGTATTTTGGAAAATAGTTGCTGCTTCGGATGTTATAAAAATCTTTCGGTCAATGGAAGTGAAACTTACGTTCACTATTCGCAATTACATTATCGTCATGGAACGTGTATATAATTTGTATATGAAGACATATGAGATTATTAGATGTACAAATTAAGAACACATTATGTTTAGCTTTGCTGTAATTATTTTTTGATCCATTCACAGGAGTTTTTCAGTTAGGGATTTTCAAACGTTGAATTGTAATCTCCGATGTTAAGGTTAAGAAGGATCAGTTCAGTTGTCCATGGTGTTTCATGCATTTGGCAATGTGCGATCAAGGTTTTCGAAATGTTTGACATTAATTGCGCAGTACTTTTTTTGTGGAATGAGTTGTCAAGTGCTAAAGTTTTTTGTATCGCCTCCTGAATAAATTCCGAACACGAGGTTTTTCGTTTGTCCGACTTACTATTTTAAATCACGATTACTGATTTGTCTTAATTCATGATAGTTGTACTACGGAAACTACAAATGACGCCCACTAATTTTTCTCCTGTAATCCCCTGATATTTCAAGTTTCTCAGCTTCATCAGAGTTGAATTTTTTAGTATTATTGTCGTTGACGTAGTACAATTATAAGAGAGTTGTTTCTATCCTATTTGTCAGACATTTTCATTCAGCGGTTCATCTAGCCGGGGGCCGTGAAGAGTCTGCGATCCTGCTTATATTGGATTCAGACAAATAGTTTTTGATAGAAGGGCACAATACCTACTTCGAACGTACATCAAGACGACCAGCTGACCACACGACTTGCCTGCGGGATTCTCATCAAACGGAGCGAGATCGACGCCGGTTGTGTAAAATCATAAAACCCGAGCCCGATCATGAACGTGTGACCACGAGGACTGCGGGAATCCCGTTAAAGGTATTTCGGCGCCCATCACGAAACGTCCCAAAACCTACTCACCACTTTTCCCATGACCGTGTTCTTAAAAGCGTACGGGGAGAGGGAAGTTCATAAATCCACTTAAAAACGGCATTGACTACGTAGCATTGCGATACTCATGTCTCCTCTTGATCCACCGCCAACTCCCAACCACACCATAGGGGCAGCGGGAATCATGGCACCCTACTTCCGAGCGGTGATCACCATAAAACATGTCCATAATTGCTCGTGAATTTTAACCATGCCCAACCTCGAACTTGCCTTAGCCATTCTGCTAGGACAGTTAGACAGGAAGACAGTTGTTGAACGGCCGGAAGGCGCCGATAGGATAATATTGCGTTATCAGTCTCCAACTGTGAGGACAACGTGATTCTCGTAAAACTGCCGAGAGCGGTGGCGATTGCGTAACATCATGATATTTCTCCACTTTCGATGACGAAGACTACTGGATTCTTGTCAGTCAGCAAGCGCCGACGATTGAGTAATAAAGATATATTTTGCCACGCCCGACCACAAGGACAATGGAAATCTCCGTCAAACTACTAAAAGTGACACCGATTGTATAAATCGCGATGTATCTTCGTACTCTACCGCTGGGACATAGGTGATCTCGTCAAACGGCCAAGAGCAGAGCAACCTCTTGGTGATCATAACAAATTATTGTACACAAGATGACATATTAGCTGAAACAACGCCTTGATATTAAATCTATAGTATTTATTTATTATTTAGTTTTTATAATACCGCTTTAAGCACAGTCCATTTTTTCCACCGCTTGATGAGCTTTTTTTTTTGCTTGCAGACGCATATTGAATTAGTAGGTAACTAAAAGGTAGCTATAAACAACTAATTTTTATTTCATCCGTACAGTAGACATCCTGATTCTATAAACGATTTAATACTACGGTACGTTAGGCAGAAAATGGGAAAAGCCATTTTGCCTTGCTTAGTCGTAATATCTTTATTCTACTGAACGAACAGTCTGTTTTTTCCCATCTCCCGTTTCCCACCGAGGTGTTAACTGAGCTTTGCCTACTTACCACGACGATCAGAAAAGGTCCAACTTCGAACTAATTATTCTGAGGCCTGGTTTAAAACTGAGGTAAGATAGTGGGACACAGAAAATCATTACTCCTGCCTGGAAAAACAGCGCGCGCGTCATTTTTTGAAACAAACAAGGTAAAATAACATGACTCTTCCCTTGCGCATTTCGCCCTACGTTGCGCCGATATGGTTCAAAAAGCAATGATGCAAATGACGTTATAAGTTTGACATTTGGTGCTACGCTAGGCAACAGCAATTTATGAATTTTACTCCCGCCCCCAAGTTCGCGAGGTGTTTTACGCCCCTGCAATAATGGTTAGGTATAGCGGCCCTGCGGGCCACGTTAGCTAATATAAACACCCCTAGTTTTTGTCACGCACAATGGGCGTGGTCACGCATCAATAATCTTTATCCAGGTCAATGGATTTGTCTTTTATTTCCTATTTCACATAATTATAAAGTTTCATGTGTCGTAATAAAACAAATATTACCGGTGCAGCAATGAAAATCCAATTTGTGTTGAAATTTAATTATGGTTACAACTGACTATAACCTCTACTGTAAATCTAAGTTGGCAACAATGTAATCAAAAATGCATTTTACTTTTATAAGTTGGCAATTGTTTTAAACCAGAAGGAGATGTACAGCTAATGGCGAAATGTATGTGTAAGATATTTTCTGTGAAATCTGAAGCCATCAGCCATCAAAATTGTATCTATATTGAATGTAGGGAAGTTTTTGATAACTCATACACATGTGTTATGCTGTAGAGTCAAAAGGTATGATATTGTCGACTTATCTAATATGTATTTTTCAACTTGTATTTGAATGAGGTTATATGTTGTATGGAAGCACACCTTAAGTTTACAAAATGTTCATAATAATAGAAGAAGTTTGTAACTGAGAGTGTAAACCATTATTGTATTATTTCTTTGTTTGCCAGGCGCCTTTTGATGATACTTGCTGTTTAATTTTTGATAAATAAAAAGACGTCATACATATTGACAATGACTTGATCATTCATCCCTGCTCGGAGCATAAGAATTACAACAGGTTATCGGCCCAGATACCGCTCATACGTCAGACACGCCGAGCATTACGGGATACAATTTGGACGTCGAGAAAAAGTCAGCCGAGTCAGTCGCCGTCGTCCAAGTCAGAAGTCGTCAGGCCAGTCCAGTCAGCCGAGAAAGTCCACGTCAGTCATCGCAGACAAAGCCCCGTCGAAGAGGACGTCAACCACATCGTCAGCCCAAGAAACGTCAGCTAAGTCAATCTAACCTCAAAATGTCAGTCAAGTTGCCTTTACATGAGTCAGAGTAAATTGATAAAACTATTTGAAAATAGATAGTAAAATCTTGTGAAATCAAACGTTTGTAAATTTGTCATATTTTTGAAACTTAATTTTGCTTTTTAAGTCAAGTCATGGATACATTAAAGGTTCATTTAGAAACTTTGACAGAAGATTTGCATGGAAATGTCAATTATGATTCTTGGCATTTCAAAATTAATTTAGCTATGAGAACAAAAGAATGTTTTGATATTGCAACTGGTTTGACTGTCAAAACATCAGGTACAAACTCCTATCCTGTACGTAATTGGATAAAGAAAGATGTAGAAGCTCAAGCGCTTATAGGTTTAAATGTCCGTAGTAATATAGCGAAAAAGCTAGTCAAATGCCAAACTGCAAAACAAATGTTAGATTAGCTAGAAAATGTTTATGGTAAAAAGTCTGATATTACTGTTGAGGGTTTGCAAAGGAATTTTTTTGGTTATGTTTTTGACAGCCAAAAATCAGCTGTTGAGAATTGCTTGGAGATTCAATAGATAGCCGAAGACCTGTCATCAGATGACGACAGGGTGAAAGACAGTTGGATCATGACACGAATGCTGAGTATGCTACCACCTAAGCTGCACCATTTCAGAACAGCCTGGGACAATGTGACAGGAGCCGACAAAACTATTGAAACACTCATCGAAAGATTGAGGCTGGAAGAGGATCGACTCAATGAAGGTAAAAAGGAAAGTGGAGCAACTGCAGTCAACGCACTCATCGCAAAGGAGAAGAAAACTGGAAATCAGTCTACTTACAACAATAGCAACAGACAAGGCGGAAGCACACCAGTCAGCTGCTTTAAGTGTGGACAGAAAGGACATGTGAAGAAACACTGCAGAAACAAACCCTGTGCCAAATATCTTGCCTATTGTAAATAAAACTACCCTTGCCATATGTGTGGACAGGAAGGTCACTTCGCAAGAGACTGTACTAAGAAGGATGACAACAAAAATGGAAATGAAAGGTCAGAACGGAGTGAACAGAAGAGCACGATTCGCCCATACCGCGCACTAGCGTCAGTGGGACTTTCAGCTGCAGAGCTGAACAGTCTAAATTCGAAATGTAATACACGAAATCACTTGTACCAGGACTGTGGAGCTACACAACATATGACATCACACAGGAACTGGTTCGTCAAATTGATTGAATTGGAAACTCCATCTCCTACTGTCATCGGAGATGCGACTGTACTAGAGGGTGTTGGCATCGGCAACGTTCAACTTGAGGCGTTCAACGGAACAGAATGGTACAAGGTCATCCTGGAGGATGTGCTTTATGTGCCTCAGCTCAACTACAATTTGATATCTGTCAGTCAGATACTCGACTGAGGTTATGTCCAAACTGCAAACAAAGATAAGTCAATATTTGAAACGTCTGATCATCAGTCAGAGAAGGTGACCTGTACATAATGATGCTACGCCAGGAGAAGTCGGAAGCCTGTATGGTAGCCACCTCGATCGTAACCTGGCACGAGAGGCTCGCACACCAAAACCTGAAGTATGTGAAGGATGCTTTGGACAGGAATGGCATTCCATATGTTGATGATTGGAACGAGAGAGTCTGCGAAGAATGCACCTACGGTAAACAACATCGGGTGTCTCACCCACTGAACGAGAAGGTTGCTACCCAACCATTGGATCTGGTCCATGTAGATATGGGAGAGATGGCGACACCATCGCTAGGAGGAGCAAAATACTTCTTGCTTTTCGAGGATGATTTTTCACATTTTCGAACAGTATACTTCTTGAAGACGAAGGACGAAGCCGCAGCCAAACTGGATGTTTTCATGAAGCTGGTGGAAAACCAATTCGGAAGAAAGGAGAAAATTTTACGATCAGATAATGGAACCGAGATCAAGAATGCCAACACACGTAAGCTGCTGGAGGAGCTAGGTGTCTTTCACACTTTTTCAACAGGTTACGCCCCTGAACAGAATGGAAGAGTGGAACGTGAAATGAGAACAATTGTGGAGTCAGCAAGGACAGCAATTCATGCACAAAACCTGAAGGACAATTTGTGGGCAGAAGCAGTGAACTATTCTGTGTTCACGATCAACCAGACTGGCACAAGTTCGGTCAAAAGAAAGAGTCCAGCCAATCTATGGTTTGGACGGCAGGTCAACATGAACAAACTGAAAACCTTCGGATGCGACTGCTACGTTTTGACTCCCAGTCACAAGATAAGCAAGCTTGACAAGAAGTCTAGGAAAGGTATATTTGTTGGATACGACATAGACTCTCCATCCTACAGAGTCTATCCGCCTGA
Source organism: Meconema thalassinum (assembly GCA_946902985.2). Lineage (NCBI taxonomy): Eukaryota > Metazoa > Arthropoda > Insecta > Orthoptera > Tettigoniidae > Meconema > Meconema thalassinum. The sequence goes on along the minus strand of OX336390.1, from coordinate 478,017,357 downwards.
AGAACGTGATGTTGTAAGTTCAGACAACGCCGTGTTTAACGAAGGAGAAAAAGATGAGCGAAACTTGACAGATGTTGAAATGGCCGTGAACGAGAATGAGTTGATTGAAGAAGATAAGTATGAAGACAGCATAGACCTGAGACAAGACAGAAACGAAGAAAAAGATGAAGCCAGAGAAGAAGATGAACAACTAAGAAGACCAGGACTACGCAATCGTCAAAATATTCAGCTACCTGCCAAACAATCAGACTACGTCATGGGCTACCATCGGGGAGGAAAGAGTGCCAACTTAGCCATGATAGGAGAAATCCAGGATATCTCTCTTTCCAAAGCGTTGGAAGATGCCAAGTGGCTGAAAGCCATGACAGAAGAATTTGAATCGTTACAGAAGATGGAAACTTGGAAATTAGTGAAATGTCCAGAAGAAGTTCGACCCCTGACCTGCCGCTGGGTGTTACGAGAAAAGCCTGATGGGAGAATGAAAGCTCGACTGGTAGCACGTGACTTTGAGCAGGAAGATGGAGTTGACTATTCAGAATCCTTTAGTCCAGTAGCAAACCATGCTTCAATTAGACTGATTCTCAGTCATGCCGCTACTGAGAAGATGAAACTTGCTCCCTTTGATGTGAAGAGAGCCTTCTTTCACGGAGACTTGGAGGAGAACTTGTACATATATCAACCTGAAGGATTTGAAGATGGTACTGGCAGAGTCTGCAAACTAATGAAAAGCATATATGGACTAAAGCAAGCACCAAGAAAGTGGAATGAGAAAATGTCAGATTTTCTTGAGAAGAAACTTGGACTAGTGAACACCGACGATGACCCCTGCATTTACTATAACGAGAAGAGAACTTTGATGATGGCTCTTTTCGTCGACGACGGGCTCATCGCTGGATATAATGAAAAAGAAAACTTTGAAGTCTTGGATGTCATAAATCGGGAATTTGAAATCACTTACCAACGATCAGTTCAGAAGCAATTCACGTACCTAGGCATGGAAGTCAGAATAGAGAATGAAGGAATTTTTGTGAATCAGCCTGGATACACCAGAAATATCATCAATCGTTTTCGGTTCGACACTTGCAACCCAAGTTCAACACCCATGGAGAAAGGAATGGTGGCAAACGAAGAAGATCGAATCAACGACAGACCAGTGCCACCTACAACTCCATATCGAGAAGCAGTGGGAAGTCGACTCTACCTGGCTACAATAGTTACTTAGCTGAAAATTTCAATCAGTTGATAGAGAGGGCACTAGATGTAAATAGACTGTGGGCTGGTTTGAAAACAATAGTTCTGGATTGTGAAAAATTACATGTGCCTTTTAAAAAGGTAGGGGCGACTACTGATCCACTTTATTACAATAAGGAGGTACGAAGATTAAAGAAGAAATGTAGATTAGAAAGCAATAAGATTAGGAAGGGGATAGGCCACCGAATAGAATTAAATAGGTTGAGGAGGGAACTGGTTAGGGCTAAGATAGTAGCAAAGAAACATTTTATGGGTAGGCTAGTTGGCGGGGGGACGACTTTCAAGGAACGGTGGAGGAATATGTATGTCTATTTCAGGAGAGTGAGAGGGGTTCAAGGCCGCATACCTGATATCGAGGGAGAAGATGGAACGCTGTTGGTGGAAGATGGGGAGAAGGCTGAGGCATTTAATAAGGTATATGGTAAGGTGGTAGGAATTACAGGGGAGCGAAATGTGGATCAGGGAGAAGAGCAGGGTATTGAGGAGGGTAAGAAATTAAGTTATGTAAATAAGGATATCTATAATGCAATACGGGGATTAGGGTCAAGAAAATCAGCCGGGGTAGATGGGATAAATGGGGAATTGTTAAAGGTTATGGGATGGAACATTGTGCCTTATTTAAGATTTCTGTTTGACTTTTGTCTAAATAATGGGGTAGTGCCTGAGGACTGGAAACAGGCTCTGGTAGTTCCGGTATATAAAGGGAGAGGGGGAAGGGGGGATAGTGATAGCTACAGACCTGTCAGTCTAACATGTATTATATGCAACATTTTTGAGGAAATTATGAATGAATACATAAGGGAATGCTTAGGGAGTAGTAGGTGTTTGGGAAATAAACAGCATGGTTTAAGAGAGGGATTTTCGTTGTGAATCGCAGCTAGCAGGCTTTCAGCAGGATATCAGCGAGGTTTTGGATAACAGAGGTCGAGTTGACTGCATTGCAGTTGACCTATCAAAGGTTTTGATAGGGTCAATCATGGTATTCAGTTAAGGAAAATGGAGGCTATAGGATTGGACAGGAGAGTAGTTCAATGGGTGAGATCTTTTTTAGGAGGGGAGAAGACAGAGGGTAAGGGTTGGTGGGTCAGTGTCAGAACAGTCTAGGGTGGGGAGGGGGTACCTCAGGGGAGTAAATTGGGTCCTTTACTATTTCTCATTTACATAAACGACATTGGAGTTAAAATATCATCCCAGATAAGATTATTTGCTGATGATATAGTAGTATACAGGAGGATAAATCACCCGGATGACTGCGGCATATTGCAGAGGGACTTGACGGACATACAAAGCTGGGCGGATAAAAGTGATATGATGATAAATTCAAGTAAATGTCAGGCAGAGAGATTTGTTAACAAAAGGAATCATATTGTTTTTGAATATTCAGTGGGGAAAAATAAAGTTGTATTTGGGGATGAATGTAGGTATTTAGGTGTAACTGTGGGGGGTGGGAATTTTCACTGGGGTAAGCACATAAGGGAAATAGTAAAGGAAGCATACAAGTCACTACATATGGCTATGCGAGTGTTTAAAGGCGCTGGCAGAGAGATTAGGGAAAGGGCATACATGTCACTAGTCCGTCCTCTGCTGGAATATGCTGGGGGAGTGTGGGATCCATACCAAATGTATTTAATAAAGGAATTGCAAGGAGTGCAAAGGAAGGCCGCCAGGTATTTAATGGAGGACCACAGATCGACGAGTAGTGTGAGTAGGATGATACTGGATTTGGGATGGGAAAGTCTGGCTGATAGACGTTCAAGAGCAAGACTAGGGGGTGTTTTCTTAGCTTACAAGGGGGAAAATGCATGGGAAGATATTCATGAGAGATTGGGAAAGGAAGGTTCATATATGGGCAGATACAGTCATTGTTGTAAATTGAAATTAAGTTAGTGGAAAAGTAACTGGGGCAAATATTCGTTCATTGGGAGGGGGAAGTAGAATGGAACAGTTGGCCAGGGGGCATTTTCAGCCCTTTGCCTTCTGATGTTGGTAAATTTAAGGAGTTGGTGAAAAAGCACCAGATCAAGAGGCAGTGATGAACGGTGCATAAGTCGATGCAATGAAAGAAAGTGTAAATATTTAGTATTTTATGTTTATTTCTGTAATTAGCATGATTACCGGTTTCTTCTCTTAGCAACTTATGCTTATTTTCTAATTAGTCCTAATTTTCTAACATTTTTGTGGTTGTGAATTGTTTTGTGTATTTATTGTAATTTCCCACCATGGACAGTGTCCACATTTGCAAATAAACCATGTATGTATGTATATCCCGACCGGATATCTGCTACGCAGTGAACTACTTGAGCCGCTTCAACGGCAATGCCATGCAGAGCAACTGGAAAATGGTGAAGAAGGTATTTCAGTATTTGAAGGGAACTCCAGACTATGGAATTTTCTTCAATGGAGACGACAAACTTGTGGCATATACAGATTCAGACTACGGTGGGGACACCGTAACAGGGCGCTCAACAAGTGGTGTTCTAATGTTGAGAGGAGGACCAATCATTTGGTACACACAGAAGCAGCGACTCGTTGCTACGTCAACAGCAGAAGCAAAATACCGAGCAGCTGTCTCATCGATAGATGACATAAGCTGGATCAAGAGAATTGGACTGGAACTCGAAATTTTGAAGTCAGACAATCCAGTCACGCTGTTTGTTGACAACCAGTCAGCAATCCACATGCTGCACAATGCACACGAGGGGAAGACTACAAAAGGAAAGAAACATATAGAGATTCCACGCAAATTCATCCAGGAACACATGGGCAAAACTGTTGCTCTCAATCATGTCGAGAGCTCCAAGCAACTTGCTGATATCCTGACCAAACCCCTCAATAGAAAATTGTTTGAATCGCTTCGTTGTAAAATAATTAAGGAGGAGTGTTGAAATTTAATTATGGTTACAACTGACTATAACCTCTACTGTAAATCTAAGTTGGCAACAATGTAATCAAAAATGTATTTTACTTTTATAAGTTGGCAATTGTTTTAAACCAGAAGAAGATGTACAGCTAATGGCGAAATGTATGTGTACGATATTGTCTGTGAAATCTGAAGCCATCAGCCATCAAAATTGTATCTATATTGAATGTAGGGAAGTTTTTGATAACTCATACACATGTGTTATGCTGTAGAGTCAAAAGGTATGATATTGTCGACTTATCTAATATGTATTTTTCAACTTGTATTTGAATGAGGTTATATGTTGTATGGAAGCACACCTTAAGTTTACAAAATGTTCATAATAATAGAAGAAGTTTGTAACTGAGAGTGTAAACCATTATTGTATTATTTCTTTGTTTGCCAGGCGCCTTTTGATGATACTTGCTGTTTAATTTTTGATAAATAAAAGGACGTCATACATATTGACAATGACTTGATCATTCATCCCTGCTCGGAGCATAAGAATTACAACATTTCAAGATGCCTGGGAAGTATTGTGTGCCTTACTGTTACGCAAATTATGACAGCACAATGAAAATAACTGGTTATATTACTACGTTTTCTTTCCCTAAAGACGAGGTAATAAAACAGTAAGTTTCGAGGCCTATTGTGACTATGATGAGTGAAGGATGAAGTGAACCATTTAATATCAAATACAGTCTCTAAGTTCGTTAGAATAGTTTTAAATTACTTTCCTGAACGCGTTAATGACGCAAGTGAGGATACGGTACCAGTGGGAAAAGAAACTTCAGACATTGAGGTACCAGTACGGTAAAGCATTTTTCCTCCGACGGGCGCAGCTGGGCTGACAGACACCACAAATCTATTCTTACTCCCCCTCCCCCCTCCACCCCAATGGTGCCTATATACCTGACCCTTTTAGTACCTTCATATCTCTAGGTCCCGTTCCAAATGCTCCCAGTCAGTTTTCTCGCCGCCTGCATAAAGTGCAATAATTACCCTCCAGGCCTGTGAGGCGCATTGTGCCCGAACTCGTTCGTCTTTGGAAGGTTCGCATTTCCTTATTATTCCATCGCAATATTGCTTATTTTGCTCATTTTATGAATAAGAAATACATAGATTGTGGTTATTTTGTGGAATAAACGGATCAAAGGATGTTGAATTATGAATGCTACGAATGTCACAAAGCAATTTGCCTGCTCCATACAGATACTGTATGACTCGCCAAACTTGCACTTTACTGGGCCAATGTATATTTACTGCTTAGCATTCCAAGAGTGATTCCAAGTAAGAATGACACTATTGTGTGTATTTTATTTTGTAATAAAATAGTACATTATGCAACGAGCCTATAATGGCTATAATTAAGACACGAGTATTTTTTATAAAACGAGTGTATGCGAGTTTTATAATTTCCATACGAGTGTCTTAATTACCATTATAGGCGAGTTGCATACGACTGTTTATGTTCGACGATAATTATAACTTTATTATATGTTTTAACATAAATATTCATAAATATCTGTTGAGAGTCAGCTACTGGAATTTTGTGATCGCAGAGCGAGCGTTGGGTGTTATACCTTCGTCTTTCAAGAGCTTTGAACGGCCGACGCATGCGCTCTGTGGGCTTGCAATGCCATATGCAGCCATATGTTTACATCAGCCGTCCCTCAGTAATATTGTCACCGCAGTCATTTGAAGACAATGCGCTGTGTAGAAATTATTGTTAGTGATTTTAAGGTACTGTGCTATTTCTTGTCTCATATTCGCCAGTTTATTTACGCGAACATATGGACGGTGGGTATTCCATGTCGGTAATTTATTATAGTTCGATGTTGTGTTTATGTCCGACATGTTGGATTTTGAGCGCATGCGCGAAATTATCGTTACCTAATTGGTCAATGAACGAGCTCTGATTGGCTGGAGAAACTGTATCGTAATGAAAAACGGTGTTATAATGACCATCATTATGATACAGTTTTCAAACACATAATAGTGAGGGTCGAACATAAACATTATTTAAGTTTTGTTCATTTTAATGTGTGTTTGCAATTTTCTAATGAAACCTGATCGCAATTTGGTGGTGGGTTGTAAATGTGAGCTATTTGTTTATGTTCGATTGTGAGCAATAAATTATAGTAAGTTTTTAAAAACCATATGTTTAATAAACTCCCTATGTATATCCTAATGAATGCCACTTATCACTTAAAGGAGATCACAACACAAAAACACATATTTCGTTATTTGTTGCTAAATATGCAACATGGAAATTTAATAACAATGCCTCCGGTGCCCCTCCGTTCAGCCGTTCTCAAGTTATGTGCGAAACTAGTAACTGCTCGTGACGTCACTGCGCTCTCGAGTCTACATAGCAGCCTTGTTGCTGTGCATAAGCTCGGGAAGTATTTTCCCGCACTCCATCTGCTGCTGCCGTGTTCTTCTGTTGCCATTGTTAGTGTTAGTCAAAAGACTTATAATGGATGTAAATAACATTCGTCCGTATCAGTTTGAGCCAGAAATAACGGCATTTGCTGATGTCCATTCAGATAGCGATCATGAAATGGATATAGTAAACACTACAGGCCGAGCCGGCATGCAACATTGGTGTAAGTGTAATGAGTGTACCATCATGGATACGAATGAAAAAATTGTATGCTGTTGTGAATTATACAATGTAAAAGCAGTGAAATCGGAAGAATTTATGTGTATAACAAGAAATCCCTCGTTTTCAAGGCTTATTTTAGACCGCGAAGTGTTGACAATGGCAAGGCATAACATGAGCTTAAAAACAATGAACAGGGCAAATAAACTTTTACTGACAGCTTTAAATCCTATAAATAGAACTTGGTGATTTATTTGTTACAAGCAGTTCACTTCCTGGGTAAATTCATGGACTGCGATTGGTAAAAATAAAAGAATTGTCGTGCCATCATGTGTTGTCAACATCATAAGAAATACATTTCCAGAACCCAGTGGCACCTATGTGGGCTTCAAGCTGTAAATTCAAACAAAGGAAGGTAGATTGTAGTTTTACGTGACCGTGAATCGTGTGATTATGAGCCACGGGACCTCCTTTTTAGGTGGATTCCGAACCACAGGACATGGCATTTCACTTCGAAAATCTCACATGCATTGACCGGGGATGAACCCAGACCACCTTGGTGAGAGGCCAACAGCTTGACCGCTGCACCACCACGGCCACCGTAAATTAGAACAGTGGAATTATGTAAGAGTGTTCTAAGATTGTTTAATTTACGATAAATATAGACATATTATTTTGATATGCAGTACGGTACATCATTTATTGTTACATGTGAAATCGTGAGAAGTACTTCATCAAGTCGAGGTATTGGAGCTATGTTCTTAGGCAGTGACAGATCCATTGCTTCTGCTTCAGGTGAAGCTCTGCTATAGTCAGTTTGTGAGAGGTTAATTTTGTTCATTATTGCCTTCTTCCATCCTTCGTTTGACGCTTCGTATTTCTGTTTTATCTCCCAGGTTCCTGTTGATTTTGAGTACTGAGTTTTGGTACCGACTTTCAATTTATTGATGTTCCAATTATAGTCCAGTGCAGCAATCATTGACCTGAGCTTTAAGCCGCTGTACGAGAAATGAACTCTTTTAGGAGCGTATTTCAAACGAAGATTGTGATGACATATTTTCAATTACATCATTCTGTACATCGTGCACATCTTTATCGTTATCACTTTTGCTTAATACTGTGTCAAGAAACTCCCGACGTCTTTTAGTCTCATACCTTTCCGTCCTGCCCTGCTCAGTTCCTGACGAGGAACCCCACAGTGTACATTGTGAAGCGGCTTGCATATGAATTAGCATTCCTGCATGAGAAGTATATACATCTGTCGGCGCCGGACACCTTATTGAAGGAAGAGCTCCTGGCTTCAATTTTGGACCTTGCGGCTTTTCCGTAGACATCAACTTCATTTTCAAAAGTTGCGTTTCATCATAGTCTGTCTTTTTAAAATGCATTGAACACACAGTAGCCGGGAGAAAAATGTTTCCTCTTGCAAAATTGAACCCAACTGCTAAATCTACGTGGCGACTTACTTCGATTTGGAAATCTATGGAAATGTACTTATTTTTCTCTCCAGTTTCAGTTTTACTCGTTCTGTTGTTACAACCGTAGTCACGAAGGCATTTTGCCAGCTAGCTATCACACTCGATTATAATAAACAAAACTAATCAACGGAAGAGTGGCAGCGCGCGTATTGCAAAATCAACTGAATGGAGCCGATAGCCCACTCACCGCTTACGGCGCAGTGACTGCTCTGGATTTGATATTTTAGTAAACTGATTCAGTCTGCTTTCTCTAATTTATAGTATTTTTGGTTGCACTACACTCAATGATTCACACACCATTTTCACTTGCAAGGCAGAGCAGTGTACTACTCTTTTATTTTTCTTGAAAACAAAATAACATACATAATAAGTACCAACGTAACAGAAAAACATTTGGTTATAACCCTTGCCAACCTAACATATTTTAACACACTCCCTCAAGGGTGTAATCAAATAGATTTTTTTGGCTTTTTTGTTTTTTGTTTTCCACTTACATAATGGAAATGCACTGATATAATAAACTCTAAAAAATCACACTTAAAACATAACACGGTTTTTGAGATTTGCCAATTTACCAGGAAGAAGAGGTATAGTTAAAATTTCTGCAACATTTTGATCACTAGGACAATACATGATCTTGAACTATCCTTCCTTGTATTCATCTTTAACCAGATGAAATTTAACATCAAAACAGATACACTTCCTGGTCAACTGGTTTTCTTGAATCATTTTTATGCAGCTGGTATTGTCCACATGCAAGTTTACGTTGATAGTTTCTTCCAGTAGCTCCTCAAGTACAGATTTCACATATTTCATTTCCTTGAAGCATTGGGCGGCTGAAATGTACTCAGCTTCAGTTGATGATTGAGCTACAATAGACTGTTTACGAGAGCACCAAGCAATTGGACAATTAGCGTAGTGCATTATGTAACCTGATGTACTCTTGCATCCCTTTCTGTCCCCTGCATGGTCAGAATTGCAGTATACTTCTAGAGTATGTACATTCTTGACATTGTTTGAGTAGTGAATACCTTGTTCAATGGATCCTTTTAGGTATCTTAGTGTCCTTTTGATGTTGACAACGTCTTGCTTCGTAGGATTTTTTGTGTATCTGCTGGCATAGCTGAAAGCATAGCTGATATCCGGTCTTGTCTGTCACAAGCTTTGAAACAATATGGCGACAAGTAACAAATCAACCAAGTGCGGCCAGTGTGAAAAATGTGTAACTGATAATGAAGACTACATAATTTGTGATGGAGAATGTGGTAAATCATACCACAGAACCTGTGTAAACATAAAGAAAAATATTTTAACCGGCTTTTGTCCGACAAGGCCAAGCAATGGTATTGTGTAGAGTGCAGTGCAATGACTAAGTCAACTACGGATGAGGTTTCTAAATTCGCCTCGCCAGACGAGAATGTAAGTAAACCAGATTTACACGATCTTGTTTGTGAAATCAACCTCCGACTGACAAAACTCGAAAACATTTAAAAGACTCAGAATGACATGCTTAAGTCCGTGACATACTTATCTCATTGTTTTGATGGTATGAAAATTGACAGTTCAACTGCCACACAAACTCTGAAGCAAGCCTTGTCAGAAATAACAAAGCTCAGCCAAAGAGTTTGTGAGTTAGAGAAGGATAAGAATATCGCTTGCAGTGAGGTCAAATTGTTAAAGCAAGAGAATCTCGAGCTTCAACAGTACGTTCGGCGAAACAACTTAGAGCTTCATGGCGTGCCGCACACTTCAAACTAAAACCCCGTTCAAATTGTCAAGACTATCGCTGACCAATTGGGTGTCACAGTTGTTGAGTCCGATATTGACGCCTGTCATCGGCTACCACAAAGCAGAGAAAGTCTTCCACCTCCTTTGCTAGTAAAATTCTGCAGCCGGCTAAAAAAGAGGCAATTCTAAAGGGCAAAAGATCCAAACCCAACCTGAATTCAAGTGATGCAGGAAACAATGGAAGGGCTAGGCCTATCTACAATAACGAGCATTTGACGCCAGCCAATAAAGTACTTCATAAATAGGCAAGAGACCTCCGTAATTTAGGTTTTAAATACGTCTGGACCCGGGACTGTAACATTTTCGTCCGTAAATCAGATAGTGACAAGGCTATCAGGATCACCTCACCAGAAGACATTGAAACGCTAGTAAAAGACTCTTCCATCAACAAGGCTCAGCCATCCCATTCACAGTAGCCTAATAATAATGAATCAAGACATGGACCAACTAGTTGATGTTGACTTACACACATCAATTGATGAGCGGAAATATGACTGTATCCAAGACTACATAGCAGACACTAAAAATGAGGTTAGCCAAATTAAGTGTCTTTACCTAAATAGCAGAAGCCTAAAAAATAAACTAGAAGATATCGAGGTACTAATAAATATTGTGGAAAATCTAGACGTCATAGTGGTAATCGAGACTTGGGTAAAAAGTAATGAAGCTAAATACTTCTACCTAAACAGCTATTCTGTTGCTTCTGTACACAGAGACAATCAGGAAGGTGGTGGCGTGGGAGTTTATGTCCACAAAAAAAATGGAATACAAAAGTTCTTAACCTAGTTGAGAGTAACCATAGCTTGATCCAGTTAGAGCTTGTAAGAAATGATACTGTTCATTTCAATAATCTGCATACTATTAATATAATTGCAGTATATAATCCTAACACAAATAACGCAACAAAATTCATGCAATCTCTAGAGCACATTCTCTCGAAAAACAATGCCAATCTTTCCTTATGCATTGGTGTACAAATATTAACTTATTAAACAAAAATAATGTAACCAAATCATACCTCAATCTACTATCAAGCTATGGTTTCACACAAGGCAATACTCGCTATCCAACAAGAATAAGTGAATCAACAAGTACACTCCTTGATCAGGTGGCCACTAATAACTGTAAATATGCCTATAGAATAAGCAATATGAATAGTGATATTAGTGATCATAATATTCTTGTAACTGAGATTTTCTGGTCAATTTACTATCCAGGAAAAAGCCCAATCTCGAACATTAAATTTAAATACGCCCCTAACAAGCAAAGGTCTAGTTCAAAAAACGTGAATAAAAATTACCGGTACTTGAACAAACACAAATTCTCTAATGATCTCAATCAAATAGACTGCTTAGATGATCTAAACGAAACTTACATCGCCATGAAACACACAATCTTGACACAGACACCCAACAAAGAAAACACTGACTCACCTTTGAGGGAAATACACCAAAACCACAAAAACCCATGGATAACAACAGAATTAATTCAACTAATAAAACAAAGGGACCTACTACATGCTAAACTTAAAACTAGCATTCACAGAAACAATAACCTCTTAAGGAAAGAGCACATAATATGTAGGAACAAAGTGACAGCTTTAAAACAGAAACTGAAATCCTCATACTATGAACATAAATTAACATTGAATGCCAATAGCACAAAAGATACTTGGAAAGTAATCAATGAAATGATGTACAACTGCACAACTGAAAACAAAGATGGTCCCAGTGAGATAATAATTGACGGTAAATCTTTCACAGGAATAGAAAATATTTGCAATCCTCTAAACACTTACTTTATAAACATAGCACAAAAATTAGCCAAAAACATCCCCCCAGTGAAGAAATTTAATGAAATTAATATCAACACAAATTCCATATTTATGATCCGACTAATGAGATGGAAATTCGCAATATTATATTAAGCCTTGAAATGAAAAGTAGCCAAGACAAAGATGGTATGTCAGTAAAATTGTTAAAAAACTCCATTGACATGCTAAGTAGCCCACTAACTACTTTAATAAATTTATCGTTAGAGACTGGTCTGGTGCCTGATATAGCACGAGTCATACCAGTCTATAAAAGAGGTGACAAAAGCAATCCGGACAATTACAGGCCCATTTCCATCCTCCCACTCATATCCAAGGTACTCGTAACAGTAGTAAAAACAGAATTGTTAATTTCTTAAATAAAAATGATTACTTCTACTTCTACAAAGGGCAATATGGATTCCGAGAAAACTCAAGCACAGAAATCGCCACAATTGATATTATCTCTAAATTGCAGGATGTCATAGACAATAAGATGACAGCGAGTGGCCTTTTCATAGACCTGAGAAAGGCGTTTGATACTGTTGACCATGAAATTCTTTTAGGGAAATTTGATAAAGCAGGTATCCGAGGAGTAGCTTGGATATGGTTTAAAAATTACCTATCTAATCGTAAGCTGTATATTGAAATAAATGGCTACAGAAGTGAGGAAGTTAATATTACCCACGGTGTGCCCCAAGGATCAATACTGGGTCCTTCCCTCTTCTTGGTATATATTAATGACATAGCAACAATCCATTTTCATGGTAATATAACGTTGTTTGCAGATGACTTAAGCATCTTTTACAATGCGTACACCAACAACACGCTGATTACACACATGCAGGAAGACATGAATACCATACTTGGCTGGACTCAGTCAAATAAATTAACAATAAATGAAGATAAAACAAATTATTTAATAATATCTAAGCGTAGAACAAAGTTAGACATCACTCAGAACATAATGCTGAATGGAAAAGCAGTTAAAAGGGTCTCATCTGTCAAATACCTAGGCCTAATAATAGATGAAAATCTCTCCTGGCAATAGCACATTGATGCATTAGAAAATAAATATCACCTGCCGCTGGGATGATAAAAAAATTGAGCTACTATATCCCAAAATATCTACTCAGGAAAGTGTATTTTTCCCTAATCCATAGCCACTTACAATATTTGAATAAAATGCTCAAATTACCTAAAAAGGGAAATTGAGGTAATTCAGAATAGAGCCATAAGAAATATTTATAACTACCCTTTTTTAACACCAACCAAACACCTTTATATTACGAGTAAAATTCAACCAGTAGCCCTAAATGCAGAAATCAAATCAATTGTCCTGATGTACCAAATCCTACACAAAGGTATTCACACAAATTTAAACTTCACTAAACAATCTGATTTACATGCTTACAAAACTAGACATGCAGATGACATAACACTTTTCCATATCAATTCCAAACAATATGGCAGTAATAGCATTAAGTATAGTGCCTTTGTAAAGTTCAATAGACTACCAGAAAATATAAAAAATTCACCTAGCCTACCGATCTTTAAAAGGAGGCTAAAACAGTTTATGTAGAATGATTATAAAATGTCAGTTTGAAGAAATGTCCTAATCTGAGAAGACAAAAGAAGAACACATTGTGTACAAAAACTTATGAAAGCTACAAAATGTTGTATATATTTTCATACTGAAAACTTTGTAAACTAAACATTGTATTGTAATTTTTCGCCAACAACATAAAACTGTACAATTCCTTTGTATATGAGTCCTTGACTCGTTAAGGGATTAATAAAATGCATTATTATTATTATTATTACTATTCTTGCCAAATAGGTACAGCAGGCTTCCCACTGATTTTTGATATGGAAAGCTGGTTAGGGAAGTTTTGGCATCATCATGAGAATTATCTTGATGTGAGATTAGACAATATATACATCTCGGTAGTCTGCTCCATGGAGTCCTTAGTTCCCAATGTTTACTCCTATTGCCAGAACATACGCGGGTGCTTTCGGGCGCTTTAGCAGGGAGCCGTGACTTTCATATCCGGGCGCTTACTTGTTGGTTTTGATGTTTCCATGTTCTATTTTTCAATGACATGTTGAGCACATCTTTCTTGACTGATGAATACTCCATCTTTGTATTGAGAAATTTGCATTCCCAAGTAGGTTTTGGGTTCGAGATTTATGGAAGTCTCGAATTACTTCTTCATTTTCGTCATTAGTTCTATAATTTGTCGCTTATCTTCTCCTATCACCATCCCATCATCAACATGGATAGCAGCAAAAAAAATCTTTCCTGAAGTGGACTTGAACACACATTGGTCTGTTTGAGTTTGTTTCAAAACTTCACTTTTGAGATAGTCTGTCAGACGTTTGAACCATTGTTGGGGGGGCCTGTTTGAGACCATATAGTGCTTTTCTAAGTTTACATATTTTTCCTAAGACATTAAAATCTTCTGGAAGGCGCATGTATATCTCAGTTTGTAAGTCACCGTACAAGAGAGCAGATTTTATGTCAAAGGTTGATATCTTAAAACCTTCCGAAGCTGCAATATCCAATAACATTCTCAGAGTGTTTGATTGTACTACTGAGCTGAAAATGTCCTCATAATTTAAGCCCTTTTTCGGTTGGAAGCCTCTGGCAACCAATCTTGCCCTATAGTGACCGTCTTCTTTAACCTTGAACAACCAGCGACTAGTAACGATTGCTTTACCTTTGGCACATTCTTCGTTGACTAAATCCCAAGTTTCATTTTTCTTGAGGCAGTCCTTTTCCTCTTGTATGGCCTTCTTCCATATTTCTCCATCTTGACTCTGCATGCAGTCTTCATATGTAAGAGGTGAGTCATCTGTAAGCCATGCATAATCTTCATATTTCTTTGGCATATTTGTCTCTTTTTGATCCTTGGTTTGGTTGTGGATTTATTGGTGCATCATCTTCATCACTTGAGGGTTCATAATCAGATCCAGTATCTTCATCTTTTGCTTCCTCACTATCTGTTTCATCTTGACTTTCATGGTTTATTTCATTTTCCTGGTTGTCATCATCTTCAAGTAAATTTTCAATGGTGATACATTGGTTTTGTAATGCAGTCTTCTTGCCATTTTCTGTGTCAAAGAACTTCACATCTCTGGATACATAGATCACCCGATCTTCCTTGTCCCAGATCTGTATCCATTATTGGAGAAGCCGACAAAATAACCTTTCTTACCTCTAGGATCTAGTTTCTTCAGATGCCCGAGACTCTTGGTGTAGACAACAGAACCATACTGTTGAAGACGAGAGAGATCTGGTTTTCTGTGGTACCATTTTTTGGCAGGAGTGGTGTCAACTGTTAGCGTTGGACTCCTGTTTTGAAGATAGGTGGCAGTTTCCACTGCAGTTTCCCACATTTCATTGGGAAAATTTGCATCATACAGTAGCGCTCTCATTTTGTTTCCTAGAGTCAGATTCATCCTTTCAGCAGTGCCGTTCAAGTGAGGTGTATGAGGTATGGTATTGTGCCCGATCGAGAGGTGCAGGGTTCGAACCTAAGTTATTATAAATCGAGAAATGTAAAATAGTTATAAGACTTTCAGTAACATATAAGCTAGTCATGAGGAAATAGGAAGTGATTCAGGCCATGACGCAGAACATTGACAGCTGTATCTAGAGATACGTGGTGCAAGCGATCTGTGAATCACGAGGGCAGTCACGCCGTGATGAATCAGCCAGAGCAGGTACGCAGGGGAACAAACTGCGAAGATTTACGGTCAGCGGTTTTCTGACAACACTGGATTGCCAACCAACAACGCAAAATTGTGAAATAAGCCGTTTTTGCGGAAACAATGCAAAATTACAACAATAGGTCTACGGGGATCAGAATAATCCAGGAAATTATGAATTAAGCAAGGTTAAAAGTGAATAATTTACGCCCAGGAAAAAAGCACTTAGTCAGCAGTTACGTCATTAGGCGGAGCTAAGATGGGGTCGTGGGAAGAAGAAAAAAGAACTCATTCGCCCACACAGCTGAGGAGCCTTGTAGATGTTATTTAAATTAAATAGACGATCGATTTTCAAGAAACGAAATGAGAATGCAACGTGTAAATTGTTGGGAACATAATGGTTATTTTTTTCAAAAACGTGCTACGTCTATTTCAGAAGTTAGCTCCAAGAAGAAGACAAAAGTAGTTTATTTTTGCAAGTTCCCAATAAATAGCCGAGCTTCCAGGCAGAAGGCATGCAGTCTTGTCAGGCCAGTTGGACCTGACGCTGGATCACAGTATCAGTGAGTGCTGAGGCACTGCACGCTATATCATCGTGTACGCAGTTTACTACAGACCTCGTAAGAAGGTACTGCGCCATAACGTATTCAGTTGTCTGAACCTCAGGGGAGGTAAGATTATACAACCAGTTTCAACAAGTACAAGTCGTCATTACGCCAAGTTGCGGCCCGATCAGGGCGAAAAGAACAATCTTCAGTGGATTTAGTCCACCGTAGCGGGATTGGTGTATTTTTGGAAATACACGGAAATAAAGAATTAGCTTTTGCTGTTCTTCATTACTTTATATCAGTCCATTTATTTACATTTCTTTCCAGCACACACCAACATCGAACTGTTACCTCCTGTTTGTCCCGTGCATTTGTTCATTTTTTCTGTCAGTTTTTTATAGAAACACATATTCCGTCGAACCAGCCTGACAGCGTCCCATCGCTGCCTTCCGAACATCCATTGTTTCAAGCCATGAAGACTTCTACATTAATCTGCAGGGCGTCGTGTTCTTCACCGACCAACTACTCCGTGAAGACACCGCTCCAAGAAGAATTTTGTTTTTGTTAAGTTTTTTCATGTTTATGTATAACCTCTTTGATTCCTCCCCTTACTCGCCCGCTTCCCCCTCTTCTCGCCTCCTCCTACTGCTCTGTTCTCCGCGCACGCTGCTCGCTCACTCGTTCACTTCTTCTCGACTTGTCTCCGTGCCGTGAGCAACCGCTCACCCTCTCAAGTGCACTCAACTTCTTGTTGGACATGCCGTCTAGTCTAGTGTACTTTCGCTGTGTCTAGCAGCCCTCACTTGTACGTCGGAAGTCAAACCAGTCAGTTGGAACTTAACTAAAGCTCGCCTCCTCTACTCAAGAGGCAAACTTTTAAATTCGACGCCATGTTCGAGTTTTAGAATCAACCGTCAACAGCAACATCGCCTTCTTCATGAAGCAACGATAAGTACCGACTTCATGTTTTAACCACATTCTCATCGCTTTTAAAAGGCTCAATGCTTTTATTTGGATTTTATAGAGAGTGAAAGTTGCTATGTGATAAAATAACTGCTTTCAAGAGATCTTCTTGATCAAACTCAAACTATCAAGTCTAACTTTCAATATGAAAGATTTTCTGAGATGCTATCTCACATCGAGGGATATTTCTAAAATACCCACTGTCTATATAATCTAGTTTTCCGCCGAGGGATTCTCTACCCAATTTAAACAACTCATCATTGCTCTGGAACCTTCCAGAACCTACACGCTATCTACCAGTTATACTGTCATGTACTTTCCACTCACATATGGGAATACTTTTTCAAACTAAGGAATCTTCCTCATGAACTGCTAATCAATATCTAATTTTTCTTCCTCCGTTGGGATTTTGCTGGTGCATTCAACTATAACCTACAAGTTTTTCAAGCAATAGACTCTCGTAAATCTAGTGTAACTAGTTATTTTCCACCATTGCAATAACTTTCTTTGCCATCAACTTTTTGTGCTACTACAGTGAACTTTTCAACTATATCAGCAGACTATAGTGAAAACAGTGCCTGTTCAACTTTTCATCCGCGTCGCGCTCGTCCGAGTACAATAAATACGGCCATGAACACTCTTCCACAATCCCATTTGATCTTTCCAAAACCCTACTAACAAACTAAAATAATAAAATTGTTACTTCAGGTATTTTTTCAATGAGGTGTCACTCTCAATAAGTGCCCTCCCTTATTTGCTCCACGTACAACGAATTAATGTCTGTAAAACTTCGTGTCTAGTACACGCCTTAAAGTATATTGTTTCTCCCTTCTAATTAGGGAATACAATTCTTTCTACTCAAAAGTGAGCTATCTCTAGGTTTCACGAAAGGGAAGTTTGCCCCATTCTTCTCGTGATCCCTACTTAAACATAGGAGTTCTAGAAATTTTCTTTCAATTGTTCTCTTCAGGTTTCACAATAAGTGACCTGCCCTATTTGTATAATCTTTAAAAGTAGTTCAGTATTAATACAAGAAATTATAGAAACTTCTATTTCATTTCTTCCTGTTTTTGTTGTTGTTACTTTCGAAGTTGTTATTATATCTAAGATACCTATCTAGAAATCCTTAAAGTACACATCTTGTACTTGATTTATTGTTTAACCTTAATTACGTCAATTATCTTTGAATTTCCCATTTGTTAATCTTAGCAACATTTCAAAATCTTACGAAGATTTTAGTACTAACAAAAGGTTTGAAAACCTAAAAAATTATCAATTGCCTGGTGCAAGCATTAGATGATTTAGGAGGTCTGCGACCCCAATTGTTTGCAAAATCAATATTATATATTTGTTACATAAACTACTTATTTTTACATTGTTAAATAAATTAAGATATGTTCTTTTGATTTATCATTTCTCTAAAAGAACTATTAGGCAAGATCCTGTCTTCCCTTACTCTTGCTATGGGCATAACTTTAAAAACCTCACAAAAAAATTAACAACGGTTCCACTTTTTGTTGCATTTGAGCAAGAACTCTTAGTTATAACTTATGTCAAACTCTCTTCCTATTTCTCCACCCTTTTTCTCCAGTCCGAAACCCACTTATTTTTCTTCATCATCTTCCCTTGGGGGTTAGGTTATTCCCAAGCTAATATTCTACCCAGGGATAGTCCAGTACATCGAACACAAAGATATCAGGTCGAGGTCATGTAGCTTCGGAAATAACTATAAATCTTCAGGAGTACAAGTAAGCTGGTTCGAAACCAGGCAGAAGTTACCGAAAGTATAAAGAACTCCGCCTATTAAAAATTGTGAGGTTAGATGGATATTACGCAACAGAAGGTCTGGACACGATAGCTAGAACAAGTATCGCTATCATTAGCTCTTGGTCTTTAAATGAAAGCCAGTTAGATAATAGGACCGCGTACTGAAGTAAAAGTAGAGTCGCGTTCAGTGAAAAGGGAAAAGGGGACCGAACATCGTCAAATAAAAATAACATTTCGAGCCATGGTGAAATCAAGAGCAGGTCGATAATCACGATAGAACATTGTTAAAGGAGAAGCCAGGTTAAGATAATAAACCGGTGGGTTTAAACAGTGGATTAACAACAGAACTTTGATTCGAGGCCTAGGGTGTCCGAGCTAGAAGTCATCATAGGACCGATCGTGCAACCAGATCGAGGTAAGAAGTCGTCACCAGGGAACACATCGGAAGTCATCGTTTGCGTTCTGAGATGTGACAAGGATTATTACACAGTGTGTAAAGAAATTGTAAATAGATTTTAAATTAGGACTTAACCCAAGGGTTAACTCGTGTAAATTGTCACAGAGTGGAAAGTGAGAAAGTGGAAACGTGTGTAAAGATAGGATAATTGTTTAAAATAATATAAATTTTGTGAAAGTGTTTTATAATCAAGAATCATTATGTATATTAATATGTCATATCAGGTAAAAATAACGTGTGTTATGTGTTGCCATATTTTCGTGAAAATGTATTGAGTTACAAACATGTGAGGGAAATTCTTCACAACAATGAATCCTGGTGGGTGAGTACCAAAATGAATTAAATATATTGAGCCATTGTGGACCCATAATTTGAAAATGTATTACAGTGAAGATTAATGGTAAAGTGATAATGGTGAATAGTGCTTTAAAGTGTCATTTGTTAATGAGAAAGGCCGTGGAAATAAGGCCCAGTAATGAATTAAATATTATACGGATAATACCCAAGTGCGTGTACGCATCTAAAGTAATTAGTGAAGGGGTGGAACCAAAGTATTGTTGAAATAAATAAACTAAGTAATTGAAATCAGTGACGTATTTATACAAAGGAAATGCAATAGAAGTTGAACGCAACTTAAGTTAATGCGAAAGTAAATAAGTAAGAAATCGAAAGATAATTTAATGAAATTTAAAGTAATGCAATGAAAATCCAAGTCGGTGATAAAATAATAAACAAACCTTATACGGTTAAATGGTATAAATTAAAAGAATTTGCAAAATGACCTTAGCATCACAAGTAAAGGCAATGAAAGGCCTAACGGAAACAAGAGTAATAATAAAAGACCACGAAATAATGAAAGGGAATAATAGAAAATGTAATAACGAAAGTAAAGTCATTTATCCTCGCCAGGATATCTGGACTACAGTAATAATGAATTGAGTATCCAAGAAATAGTATTGTCACCAAAAATGGGCTAGACCAAATGTAAGCTAGGGCTTTGAAAAATTGAATGAACGTGCAAGTATCGGATAATTGTTATAGTCTATGGGAAATTCGTCGGTTGACTACGGTAAAGTCATATTAATGTGTTTGAGTGAAAGAATAAGATGCTCACTCAGGTAATATGTAATTCTCATGTCGCCAGGGAGCACATGAATGAAATGGAATCGTAAGACTGGATAGATGATATTGTCTAGGCGGGTAGCCGGAGGTAGGGTGAGATTGATTCCCTCTTGCGAGCTATACCGACCTCCGTAGCCAGGCAGGGCATGGTGTCCTTGAGTTGGTTAGCATTTGTATTTGGAATACCTATCCCAGCAGAGTAATATATTGGCCACAGCGGGCTAAATAAGATGTTTGTTTGTCATCTTAATAGCAGAGAATAATTATCGCAAACAGAGGCGCGAATAAATATGAATAATGAGACTGATCGCAGTCCGTAGGAAGAGTAAAATAAAAATGCTTGAAGTCTCAATGGAGAGCTCGTCTATCTTTGAAGGTTAAAACATATGGTTAAAAATTACGCTAGGTCAAGTTAGGGAAGGCTCTTTGTTTATAAAAGGTTCGTTGTCTCGCTCAAAGCGAGGGGAGACTGATGAAGGTCACACCGCACGCAGACTAAGCCATAAAACTGTCACTGTGTAAATAAACATATCAATGAAGACCTCGTGGTTTTATTTGAAGGTTCAAAATGTTGCAGAAGAAATACCTGCCAAAGAGGATTATTATTCATGGATTGCCCATCCAGAATGTTAACAATAAAAATAATGAAAATGATAAATATAAAGAATAATAATAATAAATAATGCATTTTTGAAAATGTCAAATTTGGTTCCATACTCTTAAAGAGAAGAAATATGGGTAAGATAAAAATCATAGAATTGGATTTCGGGGAGTGCGGGCTCCATTTAACATCCAATTCTCAGGGACACAATGGCTGCAATAAAACATAATTGGCATGAAAGTGGAGAAGTAAATGGTACTCCTGTGTAAATAATGTTATTTGTGTTTTGGGGGATGATTTGTGTTTGAAATGTGTGGAGAAAGAGATTTAAAAAGTATAACATAAATGTGATGAATAATAAGTCATTGTATAGCCAAATGAAGGCATTGTAAGAGTAAAAGTAAATATCCTGAGTTCGAGCTTGACCAGGCGGAACTCAGTTGAAGTGAATGAAAACCCTTAATTTTGGGGAATATAAGATTTAGAATCTGTAAGATTAAAATATCAGTGTAAGCGGATGGATCATGACGAATCCATCAGAAATGAAGCAAGATAGGTTAAGGGTCATTATATTGTTTCTTTTTGTGTATTAGAAAGGTAATTTCAATTAATATGTTTGTGTTGTGACTGTTTATTTGAAGATATTTGAGTAAATTGAAGATATCAATTTAAAGTAGTTGGAGTTATAGTCCTTTCGTGCTTGTCCTTCCTATAGTTCACATTCTGAGTACATGGTCAGACAGTGGGAATAACTGTACACGCCCTGAGCTGAACATTTAGTCGGATGATGATCGGTACTTCCGTTTTCCTAAACGGGTGCAGTATAGTCTAATTTGATACCTTTACCCTTACACCAGTTCTTGAAGTCATTAGACCGATATTCACCATTATCAACTCTTATTTTAGACACTTTTAGATTATGATGGTTTTCTGCTTCAGCAATATAGTCCTTTAAAAAACCTTCAGCTTCGTCTTTGGTTTCTAGCAAATATACTTGTACAAAATGGGTGAAATCATCTATACATAACATAAAATAGATCTTGTTGTCAAAAGTTGGTGGATCAATTTTACCACACAAGCCTGTATGTATAATTTCCAAAGGTCTCTCTGCTCTTTGTCGCACTGTGTTAAAAGGATTTCTGTTGAGTTTTGGTATGGCACATATTTCACATCTAGGGTTAACTTTGGACTTACTTAGAGAAAATGGCACTCCCTGACATAGGTTAGGAAGTTTCTGTAGATTTCTAAAGCTAATATGGCCTAATTTATTGTGCCATACCATGTGTTCTTCTTCAGTTTGGGTTAGGAGTGTTTCATCTTTATGTTGAGCGATTAAGTCCACAACAAACAATCCACCTGGAGTTTTCTTTCCTGTAAGCACAACTTTATCATCTTTCAAAAACAAAACTTCTTTATTTTTGAATCTTACCTCTCCATTGTTTTAAGTGATGGCATTGACAGAGAGTAAGTTTCTGTTAAGTTGTGGCACATAAGGCACATCTTTAAACAACACGTTGTCAGTTTCAATGTCTCCTGACAACACAGCATTCATTGTTTCACCTCTCTTTGCACTGTATATTTTAGCTTCTGATGACTCAGTATTTGATAGATAGATAGATAATTTTATTAATTCTATTTGATCAAATACATGTATACAATACATTTTGATATAGGACACGTCGGAATTTGCATGTATAAAATAAAAGTAGTAATAGTTATATAATACTAATACTATAAGAATAGTAATATTATATGTACCTCCTGTAAAGTTTCGCTGAAGGAGAATGAAAATTTCGTACAATGTGACGGAAAGTGTGGTGAAATGTTTCATCTTAACTGTGCTCGTGTGACGAACGCCGTTTTTAAAGCAATGCTTGCAAATCCGGGCGAAATTCTGTGGCATTGTAAACAATGCAAACAGAACCCTAATTCAGTCAAAACAGCTACATCTAGTTTTCAGCCGACTAAGGTCAAACCGGACACCGCAAGCTTATGTGAGGCGGTTAACAATATGCAACAAGTGCTAAAGGATGTTTGTAGCTCTCTGGAGTATCAATCAAAAAAATTTGATGAACTCTTGGAGCAAAATACCGCACTAAAATCTTGCATTGACCAACTCACTCTAGAGGTAAACAACACTAAAGTGGAGAATGGCTTGCTTAAAGAACAAAATGGGCATCTTAAAAGGCAAGTTAATGACTTGGAGCAATACTCTAAGAATTACAACCTTGAAATCGCCGGGATACCAGTCTCCGAACAGGAGAATGTGTATAATATTGTGGCTCAAGTGGCAGGTGCAGTTGGTGTTGAAATCGAAACTGATAGGGACATTGAATATTGCCACCGACTTCCAGCCTTTACGGATAAGGATGGCAAGAAGAAAACGCCCCTCATAGTAGCAAAATTTTATTCCCGCCAAACTAAAGACATGATCATGAGCAAAAAACGGAAACATGGGAAACTTCTTGGCACAGATGTCAAGATCAAGGGAGACTCGACAGTGTATGTAAATGAACATTTAACCAAAGACAACCAAAACTTATATTGGCTTGCCAGGAATTCTAAACGGGCAATGAATTATAAATTCGCATGGACCAGGAACGGGAAGATCTTCATGAGGAAAAATGAAAACAGCCCGATTCTACAAATCAAGACTGCAGCTGGCCTACCAACAGTTCATGGGAATCAAGGGCACTGAGGGTATGTTTGCCTGAGGCAAGTGATCAATCAATATTTCATGAAATTTTGTTTCTAAGTGAGTGTAAAGTAATTATGGAAGTACCCTCAAATAACACAACTACGGTATGAAATCAGATAACGAAGTAGACCTTAATTTTCAAGATATTACTTCAAAGATTGTAAACAGTACTCAAGACTTGAACAAATTAATTAGATTTACTGCAGGAATTAAAATCATGCACCTAAATATATGTGGCATGATAACAAATTTTGAAAGTATGCTAGTTATGCTCGATCAACTTGATCATAAACCACATGTCATTATACTGTCTGAAACTCAGCTCATTGAGGATATACCATTTGCTATTTTAGGATATAATGAATACTTCATACCAACTCAAAATTCTACCCATGACAGCATAAAGATATATGTGCATGAAAACCTCATACAAAATATTACAATATCTACTGTAAAAACACTGAAAGCTGCAAAGCTACTCAACTTCAGATATAATAAAGAAAGTTACTTGGTACTTGCTATATACAGATCACCCTCCACAAGCCCAAAGAAATTCATAGAAGAACTAGGAAATACTCTCCAGCACTTGCCTACAGCTACACACAGTATATTAATAGGAGATATAAATATTGATATTTTAAATCCTACAAGGCAATATGCCCAAAATATTAAAAATGAGTATTTAAATGTATTACATGCAAATGGATTCATTTAATACATAAACTCACCAAATAGAATAACCCCAAAATCCAGAACATGTATCGATCACATACATGTTAAGTCCCACAGAAACAGAAACTTTGATCCTTTTGTTCTGCATACCAGTATCACAGATCACAGTCCTACATTTCTCATACAAAATAAATCTCAAAAATATACTCCACAAACAGGAGAAAATACTTTGAACAATGTAAGAATAAATTATGAAACTCTAAAAAAATCCTTAACTAAGGAAACTTGGGAATCTATCATAACTGAACATGATGCTAACAAAGCAGCTGATAGTTTCATTAAGTTACTGACTCAATACATCTCAGAACACTCTACTACCATAAATAACGTAAGATCAAAATTTAAAAAAATTAGAAACTGTTAAGAAACATAAATTGTACAGAAACTGGATGAACAGGCTTGTTAAAATAGCAAAAGAAAGGTACTATTCCAAACAAATTATGTCAAACTCCAATAATTCTAAAGTCCTTTGGAAAAATATTAATGATTTAACATGTAGGAAGGGAAATAAATCTTCAGCTGTTGACAGCATATTTATCAGAGACTCACAAGAAACATCCCAAACAGCTGCCATTGCAAACAAATTTGTCGACTATTTTAGTAACATAGGTTTAGAACTTTCTGAAAAAATAAGTAATACAAGAAAGGAAGCTGACAACACAAATGCACGTGATAGCACTGCAAAATCTCAACCTCAGTCTATCTTTTTTATACCCATAACAAAATCAGAAATAACAAACCACATAGCTGCTCTAGAAGATAACTCAGCAAATGGCGATGATAATATCTCTAGTAAAACAATTAAGATAATTAGTTCAGAAATTCTACAACCACTGCACCATATTTTTAATTTATCACTAACGAAAGGACAATTTCCAGACTCATTCAAAATTGCCATCATAATCCCAGTCCATAAATCAGATGATAAAAGAGAGTTAAATAACTATAGACCAATTTCCCCCACAACCCACCTCTCTAAGCTACTAGAGAAATGCATCAAAACCAGATTACTTAACTATCTGAATAAGTTCAACATATTGTCACCAAATCAGTTTGGTTTTAGACCAAACACTAGTACTCAAGATGCAATATTCTCCCTTACTGATTATTTGTATAAAGCCATTGATAGTTCTAAAAGAACAATTTCTGTGTTCCTGGATTTAAGAAAGGCTTTTGACACCGTAGACCACAATATACTCATTAGAAAACTTGAAAAGGAAGGTATTCGTGGTACTCCTCAAGAACTAATAAAAAGCTTTCTTTTTAACAGAATACAAAAGGTACGAATCAAAGGTACTCTAAGTAGAAGTGCTGAAGTAAAAATTGGAATTCCCCAAGGAACAGTTTTAGGTCCTATTCTTTTTCTGTTATATATTAACGATTTGTGTAAGCAGAACTGTAATGCGATGATTACCTCATATGCTGATGACACTGTCGTCACAGTCACAGGAACAACTTGGGAGGACACTTTTAATAGAACTCAAGAAACCCTTGCTACAGTCCAAAAATGGCTAAGAAACCACCTCCTTACCTTAAATGAAACCAAAACACAATACCTATGCTTCTCACACAACAAAACATTACAACCCACAGACAATTTAACACTGAAGATCCACACACCAATTTGTAACAATGGCGAAAGATGCAACTGCTATACCCTACAGAAGTCAATGAATGCTACATATTTAGGGGTTATTATAGATAGTCATTTAAAATGGAATATGCATGCATCAAAGTTGGCCAATAAACTTCAAAAGTTAATTTATATATTTTACAGAATTAGAAATATCCTTTCAGCAAAAGTCTTGAGAACTGTATATTTTGCCTTAGTCCAGTCACAACTACAATATGGAATAAATGGTTGGGGTGGAATACTTGATTCACATTTGGCTCAGGTAAATACCTGCCAGAATTTCATTCTAAAAGTTATGTACAAAAGGCCACCAACGTTTCCAACATGTGAACTGTATCAACAAAGCATGTTGCTTAACATACGACAGTTATTTGTTCAGTCATCAATCATATTTATACATAAAAATATGAAGCACTTCTCTAATGGACAAAAACTTGAAATGTGCACTAGACTTCAAGACAGAACTGGAATAAATGTCCCTCGTCGAAACACACTACTTGGCCAAAGGAATTTAAGTTGTCTTAGCACTTGGATATACAATATATTGCCAGTAAATGTGACAAATAATACCCTGAATATATTGAAGAAAAGGCTTTTTATATGGCTCCTTAGTAACTTTGATAGAGTAAATGAACTTATAAATTTTCACCAACATATTTAAACCAACTCAGTCAGAAACAAGTAATGTATCATCTTCTTTTATTTTCAGTATCCTTATAATGAATGCTTTTACTATAAATTTTTCTTATTATTATCAGTCAAGTACCATGTTGCAAATAAATTAAGAAATTGTGTTCATGAAGCCCACGCACTAGTTTATCTTATGTGGGATTCACCATGTATCTTTGATACAACATCTGTATATGTACATGTGAATAAAAATGATTGCTCGTTTGCTCGTAAATATTATATTAACAGATCTTAAGAGATACAATCTTATTGGACAACTATTTACACCTTACTCTATTATCATAATATGAAAACTTAATTCTATAAATACAACAACTTACAGCTAGGTATTACAATTAAAATAGAAAAGTAAAATATAATTATAGATTTCATCGCTCCTATACACTAAGATATTCAACTACATAGTAAAAACAATGGCACTGCAGATAACCTTTCAACATTCTATCAAAGATTTTTATTTTTGGGGCAAGTTTTATATACTGGGGTAGTTTATTGTATAATTTAGCTCCTGCGTGAAAAGTTCCTTTTTGATATATGCTTGTGTGTGTGAAATATGATTGTTTTGATTTTGTCTTGTGTTATGCCTAAGAACATCATTGTTTGTTTTAAGAAAAACATCCTTATTCATTAAATTCTTTTTAAAAAACATAATACTTTCAAAGATATGAATGAAGGGCAGTGGGAGAATGTTTAAATCTTTAAACAGAGGTCTACATGATTCTCTAGTGTTTACATTTGCCATAATGATTTTCTAATCGCCCTCTTTTGTATCCTAAACGTGCTTAGTACATCTGGCGACATACCCCAAAATATGACCCCATATCTTAAGTATGAATGGAAATAAGCAAAATAAGTATTTCTTAATGTGTGCATGCTAGTGCAAGTTTTCAAAATACGTAACGCAAAGCACATCGAGTTCAGTTTAGTATTCAGATATTGTATATGTTTATTCCATTTCAAGTCATGTTGTATCCATAGTCCTAAAAACTTTGTTTCTGATTCATTTTCTATTTGATGACCATTTAATGTTATATTGGGCTTCGCAGGATTCCTATTCTGTATAGTGTGCAAATGTAGACATACTGTTTTTTATAGTTTATTATGAGGCGATTATCTTGTGACCATTAGGTTACCTCTCCTGTAACGGAGTCAGCAGACTGCTGTATGACCTGTTTAGTTTCACCTTTTATTACGAGTGTTGTATCGTCAGCAAACAAAATTTCTTTATGTGAATGAACGTTCTGTGTTATATCATTGATATATAGAAGAAAGAGTAGTGGGCCCAAAACCGATCCCTGGAGTACTCCAAACTTAATAATTCCCTCATTGGACAATGTTTCATTAAGTAATTTGGTTCCATCATCCTTGTGTCTCAAGCTTACTATTTTTTTACGCCTTGTTAAGTAAGAATCTATCCATTTATTAGCTAGACCTCTAATACCATATTGATTTAGTTTTGTAAGGAGGATTTTATGGTCAACAACATCAAATGCTTTCGATAAATCCAAGAATAGGCCAGTTACATGTTCCTTATTGTCAATTAATTTCAGTATACTATTGATACATTCATAAATTGCTGTCTGTGTAGATTTTTCCTTTCTAAAATGTCACGCTTATTTGTCAGATGTGAAGTAGAACCACTGTCTACCACAAACATATTTTCATTTAGTTTTTCACAGAATAGCACTTCACCATACTGTTCAGATTCTGCAAAGAAGGATACTTTGTCTTTCTTCTTTTCATGTTCTTCTTTGAACCAGCAGTTGTCAGACACATGATTAGATTTCTTACAGTAAATGCATTTCTTTCTGTCAAGCACATTGTTTCTTTTCTTGAAGCATTCTTCTTCATTGGATATCTTGTTTTAATATGCCCTTCTCCCCCACATTTATAACACTTCACTTGAGACCCTTTTGACCCCTTGTATTTATTTTGTGCACCAAAAACAACACTTGTCTCTTGTGACTTAGGCCTACTTGCCAACTTGTAGTCTTCTTCAACACAAAGTCAAGCCACAAGATTTTCAATGGATCTATCTGAAGTAGGTGTAGATTCCCATGCACTTGAGAAATAGTTATATTGCTCAGGCAGTGAAAAAAAAAGGATTTTTGCCATAACCATCTCTTCAGATGTTTCTTGTTTGAATTGTTGTAGTTTGAAGACATTATTTCTTAGATGGCTGATGTTCATCATCATTCCTTTAGTTTTATCAAACTTAAAACCATGGAAGTCCATGAGCAGCTGTTGTTTTTGTCAACTGGTATCTCTTCTGAATACACCTCTGAGTGCTTCATACATTTCTTTGCAAGTAGTACATGTCAGAATATGATTTTTCACCACCTTGTCAATTGTTCTCAGAATATAATACTGAGCTTTAGCATCTTTGGCCAACCATGCCTTTCTCCTTTGAACTGCATCTTGTGGTATTTCAGTGAGAGGTTCTTGTCC
Source organism: Meconema thalassinum (assembly GCA_946902985.2). Taxonomy (NCBI): domain Eukaryota; kingdom Metazoa; phylum Arthropoda; class Insecta; order Orthoptera; family Tettigoniidae; genus Meconema; species Meconema thalassinum. The sequence continues at coordinate 477,988,156 of OX336390.1, read as the reverse complement.
ATTAACAACATCCCATACTTGCTTGGCTTTAAATAGGATTTGAATTTCAAAATCCCACAGTTGAAATGTGTCGGGGCTGCTGAGTTTTTGTATGCTGTGTAGTTCACTATCTTCTGATGCCATTGTCTTAGTCTTTTGTTTCTCTCAACACGCTGCACAGTTCTTGATTATTTATCTTGTTTCACAGTTTACCCATTGCATTTGGCGCATCTGGGCCCATAACCTGTTCTGGATTTGATATTTTAGTAAACTGAGTCAGTCTGCTTTCTCTAATTTATAGTATTTTAGGTTTCACTACACTCAATAATTCACACACCATTTTCACTTGCAAGGCAGAGCAGTGTACTATTTTACTTTTCTTGAAAACAAAATAACATACATAATAAGTACCAACGTAACAGAAAAACATTTGGTTATAACCCTTGCCAACCTAACATATTTTAACAGTGACGTCCCAGCTACTCGCGTTTCCTTCGTTTACCGGCCGGCGGAGTGGCATACAGCAAAAGCAAATATATAGTTGAACACTGCCTGATACATACTTTGAGTTTGAGGCAAGTTGACATTTGTGTTTTGATCTCCTTTAAAACATAATTGCGTTAATTGGCTGTTAATGACGTCTTTGCAACAGGCGCTTGTCAGGCGCACTGCACCCAAACTCGGGAGTCGCAGAGGTGCGCCCGACGGGGGCTAATATCAAATGCAGTCTCTAAGTTCGTTAGAATAGTTTAAAATGAGTTTCCTGAACGCATCAATGACAACAGTGAGCATACCAGCGAGAAAGGAAACTTCAGACATTGAGGTACCGGTACAGTAAAACATTTTATCACCATCTTATCGAGAGTTTACAGTACCGGTACATATCATGATAATCTCTTAGTATGATTTTGGAAGTTATAATACCGTAAGCAAAGATAAGAGAACGTTCAAGGCATTTGTAGACTTAGAAAAGGCTTTTAATAACGTTAATTGGAGTAAGTTGTTTGACATTTTGAAAACGATTGGAATAAAGTACAGAAACCAGACAGCAGGTAATCGAGCCAAAGGACATGAAATAGAAGCCGGTATTCAGACTGGTGTAAGGCAAGGCTACAACTTATCATCCATACTTTTCAATCTATATACATTGAACAAGCAATAAAGAACATTTGAGAGAAATCAAAGTAGTAGGGGAGAGGGGGGCAGGTTTGAACGTGGGGTGGATTTAAACCACGGAGGAAAGAAAGAGAGGAGTTGCCCTGAGCTCGATACAGTGAAGCGAAACACTGAGTCCAAAGTGGGCGTAACCTGGCGTAACTTATATTTGGTGTTCTATGACTTGTATGCGGCAGAGCATTGTTATTGGTTATTTCGGAGTTCATTTCGAATAATGACGTGTAGTGCATATAGTGGCATGAATCGACAAAACAGAACATACCAGGAAGCATAAAAACATAGTAGGCCTATTGTTCACCATACTATACACTGTGAGCTGCCAGAATGGTATTGACATTTGACCGGAAATTCCACGTCGGTCATCATCCCTCTGCCTCTTGACTAATCCATGTTTGCATAGTTGATGTCATAATACTCTGCGTTGCAATATTACAGCCCAGTGCTTCATTGCCTTGTCAGCTGTATCTCTGGCTTGTACAGTTTGGCAACCTCGTTCTGAGACCACATGGCGAGGCGAGAACATCAATCCCATTCTGGCAGCTCACAGAGTATATAGGCCTTCGGAACATAGATAGGATTGACAAAACCTTATTTTGTCCCTGGCTCTTTTTCACGCTCCGGTTATGCAAAGATGGAAACGTACCGGTAATAGAACGAGCTGACGATGTGTGTTGGTAGCCCTAGCGCCCTGTTTTTTATGGGTGTGTTTCTCTCTCACAAAATTTTTAAAATGGCCCCACATGGCGTTAAAGAACAGCTGATTCGTAACCTCAAGTGAAAACTCCCGTGAGAGTGGGACACGATTATCATCTGCTGGCTTGTTTACAATTTGTAACAACATGGCGGCGTGAGGATGATCTTGCTAGCAATTTAAATTATGTAAAAATCTATTCCAGTTGATGACTGTATGAAGTGCAATTCATTTATTGATGAGGAATTGTATGTGCGTTTATATTTAAATTGTAACGCGACACTGTACATCAAAACTATGTACAAATAAAAAGTACAAATCAACTCTCTTGCTGATCTACTGAAAGTTTCTATTACCGTACTTTGGATGCAAATCAAATGGCTGTCGTTTCGACTAGTTTTATTCATCAGTTCGAAATACATTCAGTACAATATCCCTTTGTGCACTATAAAACTACATTAATGACCATTGCGTATTGATGTTGCTGTCTGAATATATTTACCAATTTCATGACATGTCATTTGTAGGTTAGGCCTAAGTCATATCATTTAAGTGGCCGGTTGTAATGTGAAGTCCTTACTTTATTTATGTACAAATATTATGGCTTAACTAATCAAGCTAGGGACCTTACATATATGTCTTAAATTAATCAAGTATTAAGCCCGTAGACCGGTCTGTTGTCACAAAATAATACCAAGCAGTAGTCTACCTTGAGCCTCCGTGGCTAAGGCGGTAGCACACCGGCCTCTCACCGCTGGGTCCGTGGTTCAAATCCCGGTCACTCCATGTGAGATCTGTGCTGGACAAAACGGAGGCAGACAGGTTTTTCTCCGGGTACTCCGGTTTTCCCTGTCAAAAATTTCATTCCAGCAACACTCTCCAGTATCATTTCATTTCATCTGTCATTCATTTAATCATTGCCCCAGAGGAGTGCGTCAGGCCTCGGCAGTCGGCACAGTTCATATCTTCGCCGCTAGATGGGGGCTTCATTCATTCCATTCCTGACCCGGTCGGAGACTGGAAGCAGGCTGTGGATTTTCATTTCAGTAGTCTACCTAACGTATATTGTTGGTTGCTGCTCTTTTCTTTAATATTGAATTATGTATTTTCTCAGTCCAGTAACTTCTTGGATTTGCTTGAGATAGATTGTAGATTAGATTAGATTTTTATTTACCCATTTGATAAATTACATGCGTACGGTACAATACAATTTTGATATAGGACACGTCAGAAATTAAAGAACTTACAGGTATTTATTACTAATTACAATCAGCAACTAATAGCAATACAGTATCTTATTAACCTGCAGACTGTGTTTTTTTTAAACATGCCTAGGTGCATAGCAATAGACCTACTGCAGGCTATGTCGATCTTAAATGTATTATAGTGCTCATGTCAAAGGTCGTCCTAAAGTCTAATTATTGAGACTTGATTTTCATCCAAGAGGCTTTCAGCTGAGTCGGCAATGCTTCTTCAACTTCGGAGTGACTTCACATTTTCATTTTTTCTATACAACCTAACTTGATACCAACCACATAAATAACTGTGTTTCAAGATTTTGCTCTCATTAAACATTACCAACAAGTTTTTTCTTCCCTAGTGGTAGGCTGTGTTGGAGTCTACAGAAAATAAATTCAAAGTTTAGAAATAAAAATACATCTTAGGTTTTCATTAAACAATTTCATTTTATCCTAATGTATCTCCACTCAATATACCAATCTTACCAATGTTTCCTAATTCCTCATGCATAAATAAACATGACAGATTAGAGCATTACCAATGATGACAGTGACATATGAATTGCTAAAAAGTTTTAAATATGAATACTGTACTTAAAAGATGCATGGAAAGTGGCTAGATGAATCCTGTAGCCTACCATCAATCCATTTAAGCATTCCCACAGAGCTCTAATTAGTGGCTCATTTTATGTGCAACAGGTATGAAGAATAAACCTCCCTCCCAAAAACTTGTAGGCCTAACCTGAACATAATCCATGTTAGGAGCTTTTTTTGGTTCACAGAAAAACCTATCATTTAAAAACATGCACATAAGCTACTAATCATGTTACGGTGCAAGATGCTTCTCAGTCACTCTCTGGTTGCTACCCCCTAACCTACGGTAATTCAAAAAATACTTGCTATCAACTACTGGCATCCTTCTTAACTCTACTTTTACTGACAGCATGTATGTCCTTAACTCTCCTTAACTCTAGTTTAGTCATTTTTCTGTATGTGAAATACAGTTGATGACAACTGTCTGTCATCTGCATGGTATGTGGCTGCCTGGGAGACTCAGTTTTTTTTTCTTGTGTCGCTTCCCTGGTTGCCGACGCCACCCTCCCTAATTATTAACAGAATGTTTCATCGAATTGATGTATCCAAGTGACCAACTGGTAATATATTATGGCTTGATTTAATATTCCTATGATACACTTTTAGATTCCATACATTAATGAAATATACAATGTAGGCTGGCATGTTGAATCATTCTCCCATTCCCTAGCACTCCCAACTGAAGGGACATAAGCTACCTAGTGGTTAGTCTCAAATTGCTTCCATCTACAGTAGGCCTACATGTGCTAGGTCTAGTGTACCATAGGTATTGTGACTGTTTCTCCAACTCCGTCAAGGAAACTAATTCTGAACTTGATTGTCCCACGAGGACAATCAAGGACAACTTTAACCACTCAAGTGATTTTTCTATTTCATTTCAGCAACTGACCAGGTGCCTAGAAATGCTAGTGATAAGGCAGTTAGGTACCGGTACTGGTATTCGCCATTCAGAGAACATTCTCAGCGCCTTGTCTATGCATTTGACACAACTTTCAGAAATTGATACATTACCGGTAGTTACAGAGCACTAGTGGTGGCCAGCACTCATAGGTTAGCACTGCACGGAGTGGATTCCAGCCTCAGATTAACTCATGATCTGACAACAGGTTTTCAAACAGATTGAGCACAGACCCAAGTACAGGGGTCTTGATCATGATGTACCAAGCCTCTAAATGAAACACTCCTCATTAAGACTTTCTGGTCTTGCATCCATGGTCGATCAACATTCTCCTGATCTCAGTGGCGTACACTGGTCTGAAGATCTGGGCTACCACTTAGCTTAATATTACACAAAACATGCATTTGAACTGCCGTGCGAAAAGAGTTCATATTTGAAAACCCTTCATTTGACCATATATTAACTTAACGGCTAAATAACAAACACGGTCAGCAATACAATTTAGACAGTTTAGAACTGCCAGATAACCTATTCCACCTAGAATATGTAGATTATGTGAAATGACGTTTATACATTGACACACAATCGCAGTTCAGGTGTAGGCCTAGTCATATGTATAATATGAAACTTCTCACTGTATGGACGACGCGATGGGTGAAATGAACGTCTAACAAACTCTCTAGTATACAGTCATTGGCATTTAAAGCCCCCGCAGGCGTTTGTTCCATAATCTTCTTACAAAATCACAACTATCACAGTTAAAACAAAACACTACATAAAGATTCTTCAGCATACACACACTTAAATAAATCACACACCGAAAATACTACAATTGAGGACCGTTTTTTCAAAACTCGCTCCTTGCAAAATCATAATTTTTCAGGAGAGACAAAAAACTGGTTAGACAATAGAGTAAATAGGATATTTTTATTAAGTCTATCTTAAACAGTGCATTTGTTAGTTACAATCTTATATAAGTATAGCCAAAAGTACAAATTTGAATAGCTTTTACAAAAAAGTAAGGGGAAAATGTTCGTTTTTTTTTCAAAACTCGCTCATCGCATAATCCTATTGAGTAAACATTTCCTCCACAGCATACATGAAACAAATTTAAAAACATGAAATAGCAGAATTTACACACAGACATTATCACAATACTATAAATGAAGAATGGCAGTGGTAATAGTATATACATTACTAGAGATACAAAACTTAAGAGACATTAAATTAATGAATCTCTGTCTTTATTGACTAGCCCTCTCTATTCTCAGGTAGTTTCCCCAACTTGTGTATCCTCCATCACATCACTTACATTCAGCTTGTTCTTGGTATGTTTTCCCTTAACAACTGCTTCATAGAACTCCTTAGCGTCCCCAGGTATTTGTATGAATTTCATTAATTTTGCCATATCTTGGCTCTTTTCCTTACTAACGTGATTTAATATTTCCATTTTTGGAGCCAAGTCCATTTCTTTGAAGTAAATCTTTCCTTTATTGAGTATTTCTACAGTGGTTGATTCACCACTGTATGTGTATCGAACAGCGACTTGTACTTTGAAGTTTTCATGTTTCCTGTATTGAATAATGCGGGTTTTTGAGATGTTGAAAGGTAGTTTCCCTTTCAAAATCTTTCTTGATTTTGCCTTCAGATCATAGATGTTCCAATCTTTATGTAGTATTCTCACTAACTTGTCCGTGATCACTGAGTAGGCTATGATACTCCATAGGCGATACAATCTCTTCTTTCTCTCTGTATTTTTTCTCTACGTTCCCGAACACTCGATCTGGCGGCAAAAAGCTATGACCTCGAATGGGAAAATAATGTTCAACTGATTTGAAAACTTTAGACTTTTCGAGGAAACGTGCCACAGATGCTAATAAAAAACTACTCTTATTTTGGGATACACAAGAGTCTGAAAATAGCCGAAGATTTTTATCTCTAGCCCCTTCCTTGTGAAGATTATTTTCTAAGTGCTGAAGATAGTCTTTTACACCCGAAGCTACTTCATTCGCTCCACGACCCCTTCTGTCTCCAACCACGTATAAAAGAAAACTCTACTTTTGTCCACCACTGGCTTTTCGTTTGTCATGACACAAAGATTATATAACCATGCTTGTCTCAGGTAATATGCCTCCCCTACAGATTCTTTAGGAAGGGATTGATTTTGTTGCATGTCAAATATAACATCAACATGACTATCATCCTTTTCTTTAAGTATGGAGAAAAATTTATTGGCACTTGCTTTGTGTAATTTATAATCAATACGAGCTTTGTTCCTTACAACGTCATTTTTCGTATCTTTAATTATCCGTTTTTCTCCGTTCGCAACCAAACACAATGGACAGGAAAGTGCTGAGGAATTAAAAACAAAACACTCCTGCTAGGAATACCAACATTCGTTCATTAAAAGAAACAATGGAATCTTACATGTCAGCAAATATCCAGCATTCTAGCGACGTTTGCTGTAATGAGCGAGTTTTGGTATACCGCATATCGTAGTAATGAGCGAGTTTTGGGAAAACGACCCAGATTTAGCGGCTTGTAGTGATGACAATAAACAACTTTTGCTAAAATCAGTTTAAGGACATGAAAGCCAAGTGACCTAACATTCACATCCCGTATATAACTCAATTCACCCCATTTTTGCAATGAGCGAGTTTCGAAAAAACGGTCCTCAATTTCTAAAACATAATCACATCTATGCGTGCGATAATGTATATTTATTGTAGGCTATTTGTAGCTTTAAACGCTTTTAGCTTCTAAGAAACCGCTCGCTGTAGCGGCAACTCGCTCGCTTTGAGCGCTGTGCCTGCACGGAACAAGGGGGGTGCGGGGTGATGGGGAGAGCGGCGTAAGGCTGCCGCTTTCTTGGTCGGTTTCTACTGCGTTGCCGCGTTGACTACCCACTAACCATTATTTCTTTCGATAAAGAAGAATGTGCATGAAAGTCACGATTGTTTGAATGCTTTGTTAAAACTGTAATAAAGTGTTACCGGTATTTATTTTTAATGTAATTTTCTTGGGCTACCGCCGGTAGCCGTAAGAAAACGCCCCTGCCCGATCTCAGTGTCCTCAAGTTTCTGATGGCTATGGACATGTTTTTATCCTCACAACTTCATATTTTAAGGGGTTGGTGTACATGCCATATTCTTAATTAGTTCAGCATAATATTATTAAATCCCCATAAGAAAATTAGGGAACAACCATGTGATATTTGACCATAGGAAAGGGAGAATTAAAAAAAACTGAACCTCTAGGGACGTTGATGCAGATGACTCCGAGTAAGTAGGCTAGACCAAAATGAACATTTCTCAGTGTTGCCTTAATAACGATTGATAACTTTCTACCGTTCAACATGAATTGATGTTCAAATAGGCCTATATTGGATGGGAAATATTGTTATTATTTGCAGAGATTACAAGGATGACTTGTTGATGTATCAATCGTCAATCGAACATAGGATCCAATTCCGTATCGTGCTGGAAGCCATATTTCAGTGTTGCCTTAGTAAACGAAATATTAAATGATTTTCAGTCGGTCAACACGATTGCGCCTCATGCTAATGAGTAGTATTCCCAAAACCAGAAAAAAGAATACTGTACATGCAGGCCTAACCTGTCAAATCAATCATACCTACAAGACAACAAAAAATCCCCATGAAAAACTATTGAAACCCCATAATGTCAATTGAAAATAATCTCAGACCACCGATACTAATTCGCGAAGGTGCAGAAAAATCTTAATAAAGTAGAGCTATTCGTAATAGTAAGCTACTGTTGTGATATGCCGCTACTGAATGATAGGCCCCTGAAATAGAACATTTATATTAATGACTACAAGATAACGAGATTACCAAAAAAACACAAATATATAGAATGCAACACTAAAATGGCTTATACAGTTATTTCTAATCCACATGTCACCCACCCTACACCAACATTAATGTCTGTAATTTAAGTAGGTTATGTTGAAAGCTTATTGGAATGTTGAAAGCGTATGAGTATGATTTAGATTAGATTAGATTTTTATTAAATCCATTTGATCAATTACATGTATACAATACATTTTTATATAGGACACGTTAGGAATTACATCTAAAAATGAATTTATTGCTAATAATATAACTCACCCCATGTGGGAGGGGGGCGTAATAATACCCCACGGTTACTAGCCCAAGCCAAAGCTTGGAAGTGGAGGCCTCGACCATACCTGCTAGAGAGGCATCCATGGTCCCTCCGCATGGGTGAAACAGTGGTTTAGGTGAAGTGGGTGCTGGTGATTGAGGTGAAGGCTCACTGCGATGAGCTGGAACCAACACATCACTTTGCCCTACGTAGCCTGGACGAGCTGTGGGTTGGGAATGGGGCGAACCCAATCTAGGAGGGAAGCCATGGCTGTGAACTCAGTCATGGTAATTCCAAGTGGTTACCACGTGACTAAGCCTACTGAAGGCAGTACAAACCTGGCTTGATGGTTCGGGTCAGGGACGGATTGCTGGATGGACGACTGAGGGGCGTGGTTACTGCTACGGAGAGCCTGAGTTGCGGGAGGACAATGTCAGGCTTTATGCCTCATCACGGATGGTGAGAACGTCGCTCAGTTCCCTAGAAGGGGCAAAATCCCTATTATAATATGAGGCATGGACAATCAGAAAGAACCAACTTCAAACCCCACATCAAAGGAAGCCATGGAAGCTCCAGCAGAGCAGATCCATGTGCAGACCGGAGATGAAAAAATGGAGACAGAAGTCCCAGAAGGACACGCTGTCTTTAAATCAAAAGAAGAAATGGAAAAGGCAACAGAAGCTACAGTAGAGCAGACTGCAGGACCAAGTAGCACAGGAGATTCCACCGAGAAAGATCTGAAGATATCTGCATCAAAGATCAACAGGATGCACATAGAAAATAAACCTCGCACGAGTGCATATTACAAAGAAAAGAAGAAAGCGAGGAAAGAAGCCAAGATTGGTAGGTTTTTACTGAGGATTAACACTACCTAAGGGAAGATGATAAGAGAGAAAAGGAGATAGGTTTCGGCATAGAGACGAGTAATGGTAGATAGGATGAGAATCCAACACAAAAATTTAAGTAAATTTATATATAAAAAGGAATTTAGCCGTGCAAACCGTATGAAATGTCTAACATTAGTGGGGACTCGCACAAGGCAAGCGGAGAGCGCAACATGAATAGAGGTTGCCTCCTAGCCCTTGGGAAGCGCTCTTTCCCCCCCGAGCCGATATTCCAGTACTATGGGGACGGTTGGTAGTCTGGCAAGACAAAGTAAGCCAAAAGGAAAGCATGTAATAACTTTCCCTTCAGAAGGGTTAGATTTTATTATGAATTCAAAAATGCTAGAAAGATTTGAATTTGGAGTGACAATTTTATTTCTGGGCACTGTTGGATCTCTGGCAAACCAATCGAATGCACCAAGAGAGCGAAGAGACAAAGTGGTTTTAAGGATTTTAGCGATGTTGTTCTTGTTGTTTTTTGCGAAAATCTTACACGAATACCAATTGTTGCACTTAAGGAAAACTAAGCTTTTACCCAGCAAGATGCCGAATAAAAGTTTAGAACAGAGGAAGACCTCAAACCTAACTCAAACAAAACTTAAATATTGAAAACAAACCATAAGTCGAGAGAAAATCTCTACAAGTAGGAAGCTTGCGGAGCTAGCTCGACTTGCCTCAATGGCTTGCCAGAATTGGCTATGAAAACCAAGATAACTTTGAAAATGTTGTTACTTGAAGTTTTAGTTTAAATGCAACAAGTAGTAAAGACTTTATTGTTTTAGGACTTAAACGTTTTAGTAAGGAGAGCTTAAGTTTAGAGGAAGAATCAGGGAAGAGAAGGCCCTGCCTAATCGTGATTCTAGTGAGAAAGATAAAGCAAAAAATAGAAATAATTTATTTAACAAGAAGTATAGAATTTAGAAACTTAACAATACTTAGGGTGGGATTTAATTTGTCTTAAGAGTAACAATTGTTAATAAAATGCCAAGGTCTCAGACCTGATAATAAGAGGTTTACAATGAACAGTATTAAATATAGTACACATTTCGAACCTGATAAAGCACTAAAATCATACAAAGATTTTTAAAAATTGTGCTTACGATTAAGAAATTTGAAGTTTGTGACGGCACTTGTAAAGCAATTGTAACTTTGAAAGTTTAATGGGTATGATTCAAGCACTTTTATAATGCCCTTATGGCAATCGAAAAGGCTATAAACAAATGTATTAGATTCCTGATTGTAACAGAAAAGGAAGAACAAATCACAAGCGGAAGTTACCGCTATTTTTAAATAGAAATTACTAGAGGTAATATACAAAACAATGCACAGGTCGTATTAACGAAGCCTAGATTACAATTAGTTAACTCCTTTATAATTAGAAAAAGTACGATTCCCTAATTTTAGAAGGGAAAGATACATATTAAAATGTGGACTAGCCACAGTTTATACAGAATGAATGTATGGTAAATCCAACAAAATGGGAGGGAACCTCTATGGGCTAAGCTTCGTAGAAAAAGAAAGAACCCAATAGCTAAATTTAATTTGATTAGTAAAGGTATTTGGGAAAGGGAAATAGGAACTTTAGGAAAAAGTCCTGGCCAGATTTATTTTCTCTCAACCAAACGCGGTGCGGAAGATATTAAGCACACGCAAATTCGAAGCACTGATAGTTTTTAATAAGTTGAAAAACTTCACTATCGTAGTGTATGTAGGTTCGTAGAACAAGAGAAAGTTATTGCAGTTATGAAGAACACTTAGTGTAATTTGAGCTTGAACAAGTTTATTGCGTTGGAAAGTTTATGGGTTGCAGTTGAATGATGAGGTATAGTCCCCACGGTGGAAAGCAAATTAGGTGTTGACCAGTAGTTAAGGTAACATGAATTCCTCGGCGAGGAAAAGTATTCCCGTATTTTGGCGTGGAAAATACTAGATTGCTTGAATAGTAGAAAGATTGGTTGACATAGAAAGTTCTGGAGCTATGATGACAGTTAAATGGGGTAAGAGAGATCCCGCGGTGGAAAGCTAAGTTTCATAGACAGTGGTTAGTTTAACATGAATCTCTCGGTGTGGGAAGGTATTCCCATTTAATTTGTACAAGAAGTACTAAATTTTCATGTTTTAAAGTCAGCTTAGATAGCTAGAGCATGACAAGAAAAATCCCTCGAAGGTTATTGCACAATAGTTAGCAATTCCACACACTGTCTATAAATTTAAATTAAAAAGCATTTAGCTCTTTAAAAACCATTAAAATATGTTTAAAAACATTGGAGTTTTGTACTTAGCTTTCTTTTCATGTAGAGCAGGCGACGGTTCCTGGTGACGGTTGGTTTATAAAATTGACATGGCGTCTAGTTTAAAATGTCTCACGAGGACAGGAGACTAGCCCGAGGAAGGGTTCCAAACTGTACGTCTGACGACTGAAGCAGAAGTGAGGGAGAACGATCCCGCACACGACATAGGTAGGTAGGCAAGGGGAAAAAAGAAGCGGAAGCAAGGGAGAGGGGGTAAGAGACAAGAGAGTATATAACGTACAATATGACAAAGAAAAAAATCTTATATGAAAATATTCTTCTTCATGGAGCGGTGTTCATGGAGATGCTAGCTGGCGACAATGACGACGCCGGGTGGTTTGATGAGGAAGTTCTCTTGAGTTCAGAGAAATTGAAGAACTTCGGCAGTTAGCTGCTAGATGCCGCTAGGTTCTCCATGGAAGATACATATCTAGAACAGACTCAAGGAGAAAATAAATAACTGCACAAGGGGAAAAATAAGAAATACAAAAAAGATCACTGTTGGTGTCTGCAAAGAAGGAATTGAATAAAATACATAAATCGAAGAGCAGCAACAGCTAACTCTGACTGACCGTGTATTCCAAAGAATACACCAAAGATAGCGGCTGGAACTTGGGTGGAGATGAAGCCTAAGGACAGAGATCGGCAAAATGCTATGCCACCGACGAGGTCCAAAAGACCAAGGTCGGAGGACAGAACGCCACCAAGTTCGGCTGTAAAACCACTCTCCAAGAAAAAAGAAGGAAGAACGACTGACTCATTCAAGGTCGTAATAATACCTAAGACCTTTCCAATCAACGCAATTCCCCTGAAGCTAAACGCAAATTGTTTGGAAAACTTTATGTTTCTCTTTTCGTTTGCATGGTTACTGGTGCGATCCACCTGGAACTAGTAACAAATGCTTCTACTTCTTACTTTCTGTCAGCCGTTTCTCGCTTCACAGCCAGGCGTGACATCCCCTCAGAAATGTTCTCCGATAACGCCTCCAACTTTCAAGGCGCAGCTTGATTGTGGAAGAAAGCTCTTACATCTTCTCCTGCCATGGAACAAATTTCTAACTTCTCTTACTCCAAAGGTTTCAGATGGTGGTTTATACCTCCTTACGCCCCTCATCACGGCGGTAGGTGGGAGTCTTGTGTCAAGCTTGCCAAACGTCACCTTAAAAAGGTCTTAGGTAGTCGTATTCTAACTTATGAAGAATTTAACTCACTGTCTATTCTAATTGAAGGTGTTGTTAATTCTCGCCCCTTGACCTCGCTTTCTAATGACCCTGATGGTTTGCTTCCATTAACACCTCGTCATTTCCTTATTGGCACTTCTCTTTCTTCCCCTCCCCCTTCCTAACTCGTATCGAGATTCTAACTTGCCTATTGTTTGGCTTAAACTTGAAGCTCTTCGTAATTCTTTCTGGAAAAGGTGGAAATTGGAGTACTTTTCTTCTTTGCAACGGAGACAGAAGTGGCTTCTTTCTAATCCTGACCTCAAAGTGGGAGACCTGGTTCTTGTTAGGGATGCTTCCCCTCCCCTAGTGTGGATCTCTGGCAGGGTGGTGGAGTGTTCCCGGGAAGGGATAGAAGAGTCAGGGTTGTGAAGATATTGACCACCAATGGGCATGTCATAAGACCCATTGCTATGATAGCGCCCCTTCCTCTCAATCTTTAATCTCGTGTTCTTGTTCTCTGCTGGTATCTGCCCCCCCCCCCAGTATGGTGTATTCCTTGGAATACACGTTCAGTCAGAGTTAGCTCTTGCTGCTCTTTGTTTATTTATTTAATTTCCTTTTTCGCAGCCACCAACAGTGATCCCTTTCGTTCTTTTTCTCTTTGAACAGGAATTTATTTTGTCTTTGAGTCTGCTCTAGATGTGTAACTTCCATGGAAAACCTAGCGGCATCTAGCAGCTAACTGAAGAATTTCTTGAATTTCTCTGAACTCAAGAGGACTTCCTCACCAATCCATCAGGCGTCGTCCTTGTCGCCAGCTAACATCTCCTTGAATACACCGCTTCAAGAAGAATTCTATTTCCTGTATAGGAATGTTCATTTTTTCATGTTGTCCATTCTGATGTATGTCTTCTTGATTTTACCCCCTCTCCCTCGTTCTCCCTGGTCCCTTCACGCGCCGTTCTGAAGCTCTCACTTCATCTAGTCCGGTCGTCGAGTGTACAGTACCGAGCCCTCTCAGAGCCAGTCGCCTTTCTTCATGAGGCACTTTTAAAATAGACGCCATGTCTACTTTTTAAAGCTAACGTTCACAAGGAACCTTCGCCTGATCGAAAAGAAAAAGCTAAGTACAAATCTTCATTGATTTTAGCCTCATTTTAATGGTTTTAAACTGCTAAATGCTTTTAATATAATTTTATAGACAGTGTGTGGAATTGCTCACTATTGTGCAATAACCGTCTACGTGGGATTTTCTTTGTCAGGCTTTAGCACTCTTAGCTGGCTCTATAACATAGAATCCAGTATTTCTTGTACGAAATAAATGGGAATACCTTCCTACAACGTGGGATTTAATTCAAATTTAACCACTGTCTATAAACTTAGCTTTTTTCACCGTAGGAACTTTCTTGCCCTATTTAACTGTCATCATGATTCTGGAACTTTCCTCATGAACCAATCTTTCTACCAGTTAAGCCATCTAGTATTTTCCACACCAAATAAGGGAATACTTTTCCACTATGAGGGATTCATATTAAATTAACCGCTATTCAAAATTCAATTTGTTTTCCACCGTGGGAAATTTACCGCATCATTCAACTGCAACCCACAAACCTTTCAACGCAATAAACTTGTTTAAACTTAAATTAAACTATGTGTTATCCATAGCTGCAATAACTTTCTCGTGTTCTACGAACTTACATATGCTACAATAGTGAAGTTTTTCAATTTATCGACAAACTATCAGTGCTTCGAATTTGTGTGTGCTAACTATCTTCCGCGCCGCATTCGATTGAGAGAAACTAATTCTGGCCAGGACTTTATCCCAAAGTTCCTAAACCCTCCCAAATACCTTTTACTAACAAACCTAAACGAATGTAAAGCTAGTTATTGTTCTAAGAGGCCTCGCTTGATTAGGCGCCCTACCAAATTTGTTCCACTTTTCATATAGTAATTCTGCATCAAATCCTGTGGCTAGTCCACATTTAAAAAAGTATTGTTCTTCCTTTCTAAAATTAGGGAATTGTACTTTTTTCTAATTATAAAAGAGTTAGCTAAATGTGTAATCCAGGCTTCGTTAATACGACCTGTACATTTTTTCTTTGTATTTCACATCTAGTAATCTCTGCTTAAAATAGCGGTAATTTCCACTTGTAATTTTCCTTTTCCTTTCTCCTGTTACGATCAGGAATTTAACCTAGTTGTTTATTGCCTGTTGGCTTGCCAGAAGTGCATTTAAATAACGCTTGTATCTTACTTAACCAAGTTATCAAAGTTGTAATTACTTTACCATTGTCATTACAAACCTCCACTTTCTTAATTGGATGCACACTTTCAAAATCCTTGTGAGATTTTGGTGCTTGTAATAGGTTCTAAACCTTGAAACTCTTAATTGTTAAGTGTAAACTTTACTTTTCAAGAAGTATGAGACTTCAAAAATTTGGTTAAAACAAACAAATTTCTCTTAACTTAAGAATAGATTTTTAATATTTGTTAATTTTTCATAATTCTATAAATTGTTAATAAATTATTTATTATCCTTTTGTTTATCTCTCTCGCTAGAATTACGATTAGGCAGGACCTTCTCTTCCCTGATTCTTCTCCTAATCCTAAGTTCTATTTACGAAAAAATAATAATTTCTTCATTAGTAAAACCTGAACACTTGTTGCACTAGAAACAAAATTTCAAATAACACCGTTTTCAAAGTTTCTCTTAGCTGTTAAATCTAATCCTAGCAAACCATTAAGACAAGTATAGCTAGCTCCGCAAGCTTCCTACTTGTAGAGATTTTTTCTCTGACTTATGTTTTGCTTACAAAATCTTAATTTTGTTTAAATTAGGTCTGAGATCTTTCTCAGTTCTAAACTTTTAGTCGGCATTCTGCTGGGTAAAAGCTTAGCCTACCTTCATTGGAACAATTGGTATTCTTATAGGATTTTCACAAAAACCAGTAAAAATATTGCTAAAAGTACTAAAGTCACTTTATCCCTTCCCACTCTGGAAGCATTCGATTGTTTTGCCAGAGTTACAACAGTGCCCAGAAATAATAAAAAAAATCACAGAAAATTCAAATTATTGCAGCCTTTCAAAACGTTCAGTAAAATCAAACCCTTTTGAAGGGAAAAATAGAAAATCGGTTTCCTTTAGCATACTTTGTCTTGCCTGAGTACCACCCGTCCCCATAGTACCGAAATACCGGCTCGGGAGGGAAAGAGCACTTACCGAGCGCTTGCTGGCAACCTCAATTCATGCTGCGCTCTCCGCTTGCCTTGTACAAGTCCCCTCTAAAGATAAGTGCCTCATAAGCTTAGCACAGCGAAATTCCTCTTTATATCAGTATTTACTTAAAACTTAGTGTTGGATTCTCATCCTATCCGCCAATTCTTGTCTCTACTCCGAAACCCACCTCCTGTTCTTTCTCATCATCTTCCCTTAGGTAGTGTTAATCCTCAGCAAAAACCTACCACCATCAGCTGATGGTGATATTCCGAGGGAGTGGCGCACGTTGCATGCAGCTAACATAGACCGGAAATTCCTTTCACTGGGCAACCGGGCCACCGAAGGATTTCGATAGTGTTTTAGATGCGTTTTTACTATTTTTGTAGAGATACAGTGTAGATAAAACTCTCTGTAATGTAACGATACTTAATAAACGGACTATTTATAAGGTGTAAACATAGATATATTGTGCACAAAACACAGTGCCAGTGAAATGAATACCCTCAACACCCGCAATATGGAACGAACCGGCTTCAAATTCATCCGCTATTTACAGCCAGGGTCGTTCAAGACACCATTGGTAAGTCATCTTGAAAATATTGTCTTATTAGCTTGTATAATTTTTGAGATATGCAACATTATTTGAAGTTCTCAAAAACTCACTCTCCAAGCCAATTTAAATACCGCCTGGAGTGCAGACGTTAGGGCATTTAAATGCCCGCCTGAGAGGTTAAGTCAAATGTCTGATGGTGTTAAATTTAAGGAAATACTAAAAGAATTGTGTGAACCATGTGTTTTCGGGAAGCCGCAAAGGCAGTCATTTCCACAGGTAAGTCACTCAAGGAGTGAAGTTTTTTTGAACTTGGTGTACTGTGATCTGTGCGGGCCGCACCCTGAGACCAGAAATGTTGTTAAATACATGATGACAATAATTGACGATTTTTCCAGGAAGATTTTTGTTTACGTTTTGAAACAAAATCTGAAACCAAAGAGAAAGTAAAGGGTTTTGTTGCATATTGTAAAACTCATAAAGGTAAGACACCAAAGATTTTTAGATCTGATAATGGTAAGGAATTTGTCAATTCTGATCTGAACAAATAATTCAAGGAAAAAGGGATTGTGCAACAGAAAACTGTAAGGTATACAGCTGAAAAAAATAGCATAGCTGAACGTCACAATCGTACTATTATGGAAAGGGTTAGATGCATGTTGTTTACAGCAGGATGTTCTGAAAAACTGTGGGCAGAAGCAACCTATAGGGCAGTGTATATTTTGAACAGGAGTCCTCATAGTAAAGTTGATAATGCCATACCAGAAGAATTGTGGACTGGTAAAGCTGTAAGTGATGAGAATATGAAAATATTCGGTTGCGATGCTTATGACTATGTTCCAAAACAGGTGCGTACTGGCAAATTGGAACCCAGGAGCAAATGTTTTGTGTTTGTTGGGTATGATGGGGAAAAGAAAGGTTACCGTCTGTTTGATCCCAGTAAACCTAAATATATTTTTGTAGAGCAGAGTGTTAAATTTGTAGAAGATAAATTCACCAGGTGTGCTGTGAAAAATGTTGAAATGAGCAATGTAATGTATTGTCCTTTGGATGAAATTGTAAATAATGATGAAAACAGAATTGGACAGGATAACAACCTGCCAATCATTGAAGTTTCAGTTGCTGGTCAGGTTAGTGACAACATTGATGTTCCATGTATTGCTCAGGTTAATGAAGACATCGTTGTAATTCATGATGATGAAAATGATGAGATTGGCCAGTTTGGTGTTCCATAAAATGCAGGTGGGAGGAACCCTTTAAGGGAGAGACGTCCAAAACAATTTCCTGATTATGAGGTGTATTTTGCCGAAAGTGGTGGCTATGTGGAACCTACCACTGTGTCTGAAGCACTTAACGGTAAGGATGGCATGCAATGGAAAAAGGCGATGGAGGAAGAACTCAAGTCATTTCATGATAATGATGTATGGACATTAGTTGTGAAACCTCCTGGAACAAATATTGTAAGATGCAAATGGGTGTTTAAAGTGAAATGTAATACTGAAGGTAATGTGTCTAAATTTAAAGCACGCTTAGTGGCTAAAGGTTGTTCTCAACGGTACGCAGTTGATTATCTGGAAACTTTTGCACCTGTAGTGAGGTATAATACATTAAGATTATTCTTTGTTCTTGCTGTAAATATGGATCTGGAAGTTCATCACCTCGATGTTTCAACATCTTTTTCGAATGCCGTTCTTAAAAATGACATTTATATGTACCCCCCAGAAGGCTATGGGAGTGTGACAGTTCTAAAGTTTGTAAGCTTCGAAAAGCTGTTTATGGCTTGAAGCAAGCATCTCGCACTTGGTATGAGAGGGCTCTTGAAATTCTTACTGAAATCGGTTATACGAAGTCTCTGTACGAACCATGTGTATATTACTGTAAAGATTCATTATCTTTTGTTGTTATTGCCCTCTATGTTGAGGATTTTTTTTGTATTTTTAATAATCATGTCCAAGAGGAGAAACTGAGGTTTGTGTTGCATTCTCATTTTTAGATCAAAGATTTGGGACAAGTCTCTGAATGTCTGGGGATGAGAGTTCAAAGAAGCAAAGATTCTATTGGATTGGATCAGAAGTGTTATCTGTTAGACGTGTTGGATAGGTTTAACATGTCAGATTGTACTCATGTGAAAACTCCAATGGAAACAGGTTTGTTGTTGGAGAAATCCACATCCAGTGACAAATCCTATCCCTATCAACAGGCTATTGGTGCTTTCCATTTGTACCAGGGTAGATATTGCATACCGGTATGTAACCAATTATTTGAGTCAGTTCAATAATTGCTATGGTAAAGAACATTGGACATGTGTCCAGAGAATGTTCAGATACTTGAAGGGTACAGTGGATGTTGGTATTGGGATAGCTCTTAACCTTAAGTAACTTCTGTTGGGCGCCACTCATTACTATAATGAGAAAATGTAGAATGCACAAGACAGTATTCCCGGGTAGCAGGACAATAAGCTTGTTTTTACAGCACTTCACTTTACCCTCCCCTTTCCTATAATCAGATGACTTAAAAAAATAACTGTTAAAAATAATCTCAGCACAATGTGATTTCAAGATAACTTTATAATGCTTTATAAATTGAACTACTCTTACTTATCGGAAAGCGCCGTACATTACTATCATAGTGAACCTTGTCTTACTTGTACTTTGGGCATTATATTCCGATATGTGCTCTTTATTTCCATCCACATGCGTATTTTTGCGGGTGCCTTTATATATAACTCCAAGTTTACGAAACCTTTTCCGTAACGTAACAGAATGTGAATCCTTCCTGGGGTTTAATTCTATTCACGACTATATAAAGCAGCTGGTTGTATTTTTATCAATATGCAATATGCATCAATTCAATGCCGAATAATCAACAAATAAACTTTTCTCAGAGCATCAATCTCCCATCTCACTGCCACCTAGATCCGTATTGGTTTCAAACCCATTACAATTTCTGCATTCTGCCGTGTCGCTTATAGTCCATTTTATAACATATGACACAAGGCCACAAGATAACCGCCTAAGTATTACATCCACACTATATATCTGGGCACTTTCCAATAAAAACATAAACTATAACTATATACATATACAATAATAAACAGTGATGAGGAGTGTCTGTGCATATCTATGATCTGTCACAGTATCATGTATAAAAATCAGAATGTGATGTCAAGGGTTTTGTTGATGCTTCATTTAGAAATAATTTAACTGACAGGAAATCTGTGAGTGGTTATGTATTTAAATATGCAGAAGGCCCAATAAGTTGGTAAAGTAAGAAACAGCCAGTTGTGGCACTGTCTAGCACTGAAGCAGAATACATAAGTCTGACTTTAGCATGTAAAGAAGCTCTGTTTTTCCTTTGAGTTGTGTAAGAGAGGAGGTCCAATTCAGTTGTGTAATGACAGTCATAGTGCTCAGAGGTTGGCTGAGAATGAAGGTTTTCATCAGAGAACAAAGCACATAATTTCATTAGGGACATCTTAAAGAAATGCAAAGTAAAGTTGTCCTTCATGCCTATTGCTGATGTATTGACAAATGGTCTGCCAATTATGGTCATGTGAAATGTGTTACTGGCATTGGTTTGTCCTAAAGTGCAGCATTGCATGATTAAGGGAGAGTGTTGAAGAGAATTAATATTTCTCGTACTTTCTAATCTCGCATGTAAATATCGTTTGTCTCTTGTCAAATGTATATTCTTTGGCTTTATGTTCTTTTTTTCCTTTGCCTGTATCCTGTGTCTTGTTCAATACATCTTAGTCAACAGTGTTCGTGTATTTTAATCCGTTCATCCGTGTAAAACTGATACAATAGAAACCCATGCATAGCACAAGTAGTTTCAATTGTCTGCTGTACTGATCTCCAGGTTAGGACCAGCAGTGAAGTTCACCATCGCAATCTTGCTTGAACTCATATTCTTAGTAGCATCAGAGTCAACGAACCCGGCCCCAGTAGAGGCTCTTGCACTTAATGCCTGTCCATCGGTCGCCAGCATCATCTTGTCGTTCTTCTACTTCTGTTGAGTTGAGCTCTGCATCTCCTCTTTCCTGCAACCCCACTTCCAGTGTCCTGGCTTCTTGCATTACCAGCAGAAGGGCTTCCTCTTCGTCTTGTCTTCTCGTGAAAACAGAACAGAATCCTTGGATGGCTTGGAAGTACTTTTCCCACTCCAAGTAGTATCTTGTAGCAACTTGGTTCGAACTGTGTCTGCAGTAAGGTCTTCACCGGAGCTTTCCAGAGCCATAGTCATGGGCTGAAACTCATCAGGTAGATCTTTCAGCAACAGAGCTGCCACAAACTCGTCGTCCAGTGCCTTATTCATAGAGGCAAGTTGCTGAGAAAGTCCCATAACCTCACTAACATACTCTTCCATCATCTTGTAGTGCTTTAATTTAACTTTGCACAATTTCTTCAAGATGCCGATCCGCCGATTCACTCCTTTATCTGAGTAGGCCCTTTCAAGAGCTTCCCAGACTTCCTTTGCGGTCTTACAAGGAATGACGATTGGGAAAATTGATTTATCCACCATGAGGTTAAGTCTGGCCCTAGCCCGACTTTCGTATTTCACTTTCTTCGCAGATGTTGTAGTATCTCCATCCGGGTAGCCAACTATACAGCTCCACAGATCTTCAAGTCTTAGGACGTTTTCCAACTCGAATCACCAATCCACATAATTTAGACTACCTCGCAGCTTATCTATAGCCGGTAACGAGGTGCTGGTTGCAGACAAGTTGATTTCGATATGTAGAGAAATTCACAGTTCATACTGTATAACGAGCAGTCTATCATAGGCATTTTTTATTCGCACGGTGGATTTGTGCCTGGGCCTATAACCTGTAGAATTATGAGGCAAACAAGCAATTGAAATGGAACACACGTTTACTGTTCTTAACATTTACTAGAACAGAACTGAAAGAACAAGGTGATACAACATTCTTTTATACATACATACTGTACCCGAACTGATGGAGATTGACAAAATCCGAAGAAAAAAAGATAAACCAAGATCGTAGCAACTTGTGGTACCTGGCTAAAAACCACGTAGAAACACTGACCAAAGCATCAGGAAGGGTATAGTTATCATACATTGTGCAACAGGACAAACTACAGGTTCGACTAAGACATCACGGAAAATTGGGGAGTGAGAAACCGTACTAACACTCGAGGATTCGGTAAGTGATGGACCTCAAGAGTCCTCTCCCCACTGTAGCACAATACAACCCTAAGTAAATGCAAATAAAAAGAATCAAATTTAGATAAAACACCAGCAACACGCAAATACGTGTCTGTATAAAATTTATTTACTCAAAATTGGACAACTACAAAATAAATAACACCGAACTTACTTGTAGTCGCTTAGTGAAAATGAAAATCCACAGCCTGCTTCGAGTCAACTGACCGGGTCAGGAATGGAATGAATGAAGCCCCCATCTAGCGGCGAGGATATGAACTGTGCTGGCTGTCGATGCCTGTCGCACTCCCCAGGGGCAATTATTAAATGAATGACAGATGAAATGAAATGATAGTGGAGAGTGTTGCTGGAATGAAATTGTGACAGGGAAAACCGGAGTACCCGGGGAAAAACCTGTCTGCCTCCGTTTTGTCCAGCACAGATCTCACATGGAGTGACCGGGATTTGAACCACGGACCCAGCGATGAGCGGCCGGCGTCCTGCCGTCTAAGCCACGGAGGCTCAATAGCTTAGTAAAAATTCAAATTCAAACTAGATTGCCAATTAGAGCAATAATTATAAACCTGAATCAGTAGATTAGACTACAATCGACCTACACACCAATTTAAGGAGTAAAAGAAAAATATCAAATGTTACCTAGCCCAAAATAAAATATATTAGCGATGGTCTTTCGCTATTACGCAACATCTTCGAACTCTATACAAGACTCCTTAAATCCGTCCAACCCTATTTCAAAATAATAAAAAGAAATTAAACTAATACCGAATAATAATAGTAATAATAATAATAATAATAATAATAATAATATGAACTATCTGTTCACCTTCATCTCCACTATGTATATTACAATTATAAATCCTTGGAATCAAGCTTTAAACCAAGCTTTAATCAAGCCTTGAATCAAACCACCAAATTTATGTCAATATCATTATTGAACCGATATTGCATCCTCTCAGTTGACTAAAGAGTAAATTGTAACCTTTGAGGACTCTAATTTCAGTAATGTGACGGAAGTAGTTATTCTAGTGTACGCCAGAGTGTAGAACTACCTGGGAGCGAACGCATTAATTGTATATCGGCTCGCTAGGGTGCAGATACGGATTGCTCGTATTCTTGTTACTGCGCGGGTGAGTAGTCTTTTGTCTTTCTGTACATCTATGACGACCTGTGTTGTTATTTAAGTATTGATTATTATTGTGGAATATGACCTGGACTTAGCAAGATGTGACTCCAAGTTGTTGGAGATTTTAAGGGGATTAGGGAGCCGTGCGCTCCCTAATTAGGTTCCCAGTGGTTCAAGATGGCGACAAGTGACACATCAACCAAGTGCGGTCAGTGTGAAAAACTTAGATCATAAATACAATAGATGGCTGATGACGTCACATTTGTGAAACCAACATCTCAATCAGCTGACTAAAGGGAACTGCCGGGAACTGCAGATAGTTTGGAGCACTGAAATACTACACGTGACGATAGAATTGGGCTATTCTGTTCTATTCATTACCGTACTAAGCCAGAATGGTGTATTACTGTGCAGCGTATGGATGTAAAGAGACGTTTAGGAAAAGATCGGGCATTTCTTTCCTGAATTAATTCATTGTAAAATAACCCTAAAATTCTTGACTTCACTACTTGCATTTCTTTACGTTTCCTCTTAACTCCGAGACATGAAAGAAAAATAATTTAATCTGTAAATTTATTACAAATTATTAAAATTTACTCTATCCCTTACTCCACTGAACAGGCCTATGAATCAAAATTAGGACCATCACAACATCAAATAGCCTTCCTTTTCAATCATGTTCAGTGTCAAATTGAGGGTTATGCTACTGATGTGACGATGTAATCTTCGATAATAAATACGCTGAGGTAATATTTGTCATCTTATTAAACGTATGGACAGTGCGTTTGGTTGAGGAAATTTTCAGATCCTTCTAGGATACATTGCAGCCCTAAATTAGTCAATTCGTAGGATTTCAAAGTTCTGGATTATTACTGCGAAGGTTTCTATGATTCGTGGAAAATGAATTTAAGAGGAAACAGTTCATTGCTTGTAATGTTTTCCGTTGTAGCAAATGCAATGCATAGTTGTTAAAATGCAACGCCTAATAAATCAATAGACTTCCTTATTTCCATTTGCCTATGTTTTGTTCACCTTCATAAAATACTGAAGTGGAAAGCAACGCTGAATAAGAGCTAATCGTACGATAAAATTTTGTCAAGTAATGCACCGGTACTGAAATTAGCCAAAATACATTTTCTAATGATGACAAATAAATTAGGAAATTATGTAGTAATAGATTGAACTTGTTTGGAGCTCTCGGGCGTACAATTAAAAATGACCAGCTACACAAACACTATTCTCTTCAAAAATCAGTAGGCCTAATTCAGAATTGGATTTGTTATTAATTATTTACAAGAGGGGATCCTGGATGTATTATTACGGAACATGGCAGCCACTTTTTACACAAACACAAATCTGTTCAAAATTCAGTAGGCCTAATTCAGAGTTGGATTTGTTATTGCGTATTTACAAGAGGGGATCCTGGATGTATGAGTATTACGGAACACGACAGCCACTTTTACACAAACACAATTCTGTTCAAAAATCAGTAGGCCTAATTCAGAGTTGGATTAGTTATTAGCCTAAGTATTTATAAGAGGGGATCCTGGATGTATTATTACGGAACACGGCAGCCACTTTTTACACAAACACAAATCTGTTCAAAAATCAGTAGGCCTAATTCAGAGTTGGATTTGTTATTGCGTATTTACAAGAGGGGATCCTGGATGTATGAGTATTACGGAACACGACAGCCACTTTTACACAAACACAATTCTGTTCAAAAATCAGTAGGCCTAATTCAGAGTTGGATTTGTTATTAAGTATTTATAAGAGGGGATCCTGGATGTATGAATATTACGGAACTCGACAGCCACTTTTTACACTAACACAATTCTGTCCAAAAATCAGTAGGCCTAATTCAGAATTGGATTTGTTATTAATTATTTACAAGAGGGGATTCTGGATGTATGAGTATTACGGAACACGACAGCCACTTTTAACACCAAATATGTTACATTCTTAAACTTTGCTACCTTCCGGTACGTAAATAAACATGCGATGCTTTTCCCAATGTCGTATAAATTACGAAAATGTGTGTTTAAACCCTCATTAAAAATCATTTCCCCACCAACTCCTATCACCTTCCATTACGAGTTCCTCTGTTTTCCCTTTAGTCAGCTGATCGAGATGTTGGTTTCACGTCACAGTACAGGAGCAGTGTGGCAATGCGCACTCTATTGTATTTATGCTCGAAGGTGAAAAATGTATAACTGATAACCACTGCCGGCTGGATCGCAACCCTCGTGGCTGCTTTAAACTTGCTGCCCATTCAACGATTACAGCATTGGTTTCAGCCAGGGGGTGTCAACCAGATAGGGATCATTTGGCACCATCGGTGTAGTAGCACGTGCCAGTCGTATGGAGCGCTGTATATCGTGTATATCGTGTTGCCAACATATGCATGATACAACGTTGTAATTAAATTGCAAACATATCACTATATTTAGTCAATAAATATACACATAATTCCTAATTGACATTTCCTTGCAATTATCTTGCTCACAGACGATAATTACGGCACTTATCATTAAATAAACATTATTTTTGTCGGTTGGCGGCATTGCCTTTCCGCACACTACTTCTGTTCTGTTCAAACATGGCGGTGTATTTACATTTCCTGTACATTACAGCAATATTTCTTCCCCAGAGTTTTCGATTGATTTCGCCTTAAATAGGGGCCGATAACGTAGATGTTAGGCCCCTTACAGCAACAATTATCAATATCAATCACCTTAAATACATGTGTTTCTTGATGTTCTGTGAAAAAGAAGTGCCGTAATCTTAGCGTTTTCAATTGGATGTAACCTGTAAACCAGTACCGGTATTTCCATTTCTGTTGTAAGTACCGATAATGCATTATGTATTATTAAATTGATTTCTTAAGAGAGTGCTGATATTATCGATAGGATTCTTATGAGAGCCATGCATTATTATTTGTGGACTTCCGTAGTCGTAGAAAGCTAGATTTAATGACTTTAGCCTAATTTAATTATTTTTTTCTTAGATTTTGTATTTCATGTTTTCTGTACCTCATTCTGTATATTTTGTATGTAGGTTATGGGAAAACATCACTCAGAATCTTGTGTTCTTGGCTGCAAAAGTAGAGGTTGGAGATACGCTCCTTTCATCGCTTCTCAGTCGATGACTCAAGGTATGTATCAATAATTAGGCTATTCTGTAATTATTTAGTCAGATTCCTTTGATGGCACTTTTTAAATTAAATTTAAAGTGATGATCCTCACGTCCTACATGGAGTAATCGCCACTGGGAGGGAGTATGGAACAACAACGCTCAGGACAGCTTCTGTCAGTGCGGGGAATCAAATCTCCAACCTCCAGAGTTGCTGCAGCCCCCCATTGGGGGCGCTATGCTCCCAGTTTATATCTTGGTTTAGAGTTTCCACATTTCTATACTCACGGCAGTGTCCACATGAAAACTCCACAAACAATACGATCTTGAAAAGGAAGCGTGCTAAAGCTTGAAAATGTGACGCATCTTGTTCTGCCCCTCGCTCTGAGCACTATACCGCTGTTGTGTGTTCAGAAACAGTCAGCAATGCTGTGATCATCCTACAGTCAGCTCTCAGCTGTAACTGTTTAAAAAGAAAATTAATTGTTTTGTAAAATAGTCTTTGGGACTACCTTGCCCGCCCTCTCGATAACCTCTGTCTCGCTGTCACTGGCAGTACTTGTAACTACTGTAGTTCTACATCTCAGCCCTAGATGGGTGAAGTGTGACCTTCACCGCCCGTAGAATGCACTGTTTTATTAATTCATTCATTAATTTTGTACACTTGAATTAATCGTACAGCATGTGGGCTGTAACATGTAGGCCTACAATGACTACGATGCGACTAACATAACCTAATCAATATGTAAGCGACTTGAAGTGTTCGAAACTTGTAATTACTGTCTAATTAGGTCTACTCACTCGCCAATCTGAAAACTGCCATGTTTAAGTTTTTTTTTTTTTTAGTAAGATCTCTTGATCCAAAACCTGACTTAATGAAGCTAGTTATTTTTATAATAATAAATTTATTAAAACACAAAATATGCAGTATGAAATTACAACTAGTTTGAACAGAACTGAGACAGAGATAACCTCCTCTGCCCACACCACATCACGCGGTATCGATCACATCTTCTACCACATAGGGCACATACACAATTTAAGTCTGGCTGTTGAAATCTTCTGTTACGGTATTACACACTTTGAAGTGGAAACCATGTACCGAGAATCTCGTTACCAGGTGCCTCAGCTCGTAGGAGCTCTCTGCCCAGTCCCGTGATGTCATGGCATCAGTCGCGTAAAATTCTTGCCAGATGCTATCTTTCTTAGACTTCATTTCCTGAACTAGTGTCTCAAAACCATGTGTTGTTGGCAAAAGCATCTGCAGTCTCAGTTCTTCAACAAAGGGAAGCTCACTTGAGAGTTCATAAACCAAACGAGAAAGAGTAAATCGGAAGAGGCATAAGACATGTGGTTCAATTTTGTTTTTTGTGTGGGGTGAGGTATACCTCCCACCTACACCCACTCCCCAAATATCAAGCTGGAGGAATTTTGGGTATTAGTGACCCATGTGGACTCCCATGTGGATTAGTTACATTAATCATAGGCTTAAAATTTTAGTTATTTATTGAAAGGTGAGGGTGGCAGTCCTATGGGTTGGATCAATCATAGATGTCCATTACATTAATAAATAGCTTCTGTGTTTTACTAAAATAAAGGTAGCGCTAAATGAACATAGAACGAGCGATAACATTCTCTATAATAGATGAATTAGCCAAAATACCTTATGAAACGATGAGAAATAAATCAAGGAGCGATGTTTTAATAGATGTTTCCTCCTCTGCCGTCAGTGACCCACCCAGCCATCCCAAATAGGATCACAGCATATAGGCTATAGGCTAGCGAAAATTACAGCTGTGGGGGCCATTGTTCAAATCAATCATCTTCAAAACAGTACCATAACAGTACTGCCAAACAAAGAAGTGCCCAGTTTAGTCTCTAGTGCGCAGCACTCGGTTCACTGCTCTTAATTAGGCTAGTGTGTGCAATATTTTCACTTCTCTGTAATGATTTTTTCCCCCCATGGCTGAAATGAGTTATTTTTGTTATATGCTCTGTAATTATTATGCAGTATATCGCTCCGCTGTAATAAATATGTATTAATTTTTTCGTACAACATTGGTTTTGATAATGGTTACAGCCTAACGCATCCCGATGAACTTCTTTTTTTGATCAACAGTGATTTTGTATCCCAGTTCTTTTTATCAACAGTGATTTGGTATCTCGCATGTTGGCAGCAATGTGTGCGCCTTGGTGCGTGCTGCTAGAGTGAGCGATGATGACAGTTGAACGAGATGCAAGCGCTGTCGAAACATGGCAGCCGTTTTTAAAATATCAATAAATTGAAAAACGTATTTACGTACTTTAGCACATCATGAGGTTTGGTAGTGATCAGGGTTCCTAATTTTAATATGTAATATCGCCCAGAAGATGAAACAAGGACACAAGGTATGTAAAAGTTACATTCATGTCTGCTGCAAGTATAATCCGCATTCCACTTACATTCAGAATTAAGGTAGCACTGAATGAAAGTAGAACGAGCGATAACATTCTCTATAAGGGGCCGATTATATTCTTGGTAATTAGTGTCGATGATTTTCTGTAACAGCGAGATGGAGACAAGACAAATATAATTGGTTTATTGTATGCCAAAGTAATGGTTGATATAGGCTAGCTAGTATATTTATTCCCACATGTTACTTTACCTAGGTATTAATTCTGAATGAAAGTAGAACGCAGCTTATACACTTGCATCAGACATGAATGTGACTTTTACATACCTTGTCTCCTTGTTTCATCTTCTGGGCGATATTACGTAGGCCTATTGAAATTAGGAACCCTGGTCACTACTGCACATCATATATGTGCTAAAGTACGGGGCGCCAGGAAATGTTCTCTGCAGATGCGAGAGGTTGCGTCATCAGTTTAGTTCGCAGCACGGTGTCCCTGATAGGGCGAAGGCCACGTGTGTGGGCTGTGAGCTGTCGAAATCGTCAGTGCGTATAGTTAGATTATTGGAAGAGTGCAACAGTATGTTATGAATGGCTGGGTGAGTATAAAGTTTACTGTTTGTTATGATACAAGCGACAGCCGTGCTACCAACGTAACTGGTGACTTAATCTCTCGCAGCAGCTTGTAGGCACTGCGGACAACATTCCCTGGCGCCCAGTATGTAAATATGTGTTTCTATATTTTGCTCTTTTAAAAACGGCTGCCATGTTCCGACAGCACTTGCATCTCATTCAACTGTCAACAAAGTCCACTCTAGCGGCACACACTGAGGCGCACAAATTGTTGCCAACATGTGGGATACAAAATCACTGTTGATAATAAAAAGTGGCATACAAAATCACTGTTGATAAAATAATCATTGATCTGGACGCGTTAGGCTGTAACCATTCTCAAAAACCATTGGAATGGACGAAACGATTGGGATCTGACAGTTCGGCGGAGAACTGTTGAACTAAAGGCAGCGGTGCCACAAATGCTGCTGTCCACCACGCGCATACTTCCATCCTCCCGCTCTTTTCCTCATGCTCATAATATCATTAGCACCGTTATTACATTTATTACTTTTTTATTCAGATGGTTTTCAAAATCTTAAACAAACCAATGCTTAAATCTGTTCGGTGCAAACTGTAAAACAAAATATTAGCCCGTCAAATTGAGGAGAGACCTAAATTATTGTAATGAATAGCAATAACAATATTACGAATACTATCATAAAGCAAAAATGATCAAAGCGAAACGACAACACGTGATTGTTTCCGTGATTTTTAGTTATTTATATTTCCTGTAGAATAAGTTTCAAGTCACAAGTAACACACAATTGTATTACAAAATATAGGCTCATTGTGTAGACTATTAAGTCACCCTTTAGAAGACAGAAGCTAATCACAGTAGTCTTACTAATTACAAGAGCAGAGGCGGTAGCCTACGTTCCTGCGCGCGACTGAATGGAATTAATGGTTCGCCTGATGCTCAGAACTGACACTAACACTGCTACATACATAAATAACGGTCTCTAATGAATCCTAAGTATAAATATAAGTATAAAGTATAAATAAGTATAACTCAAACAATTATAACTCATTAAAACAACAGATTATGAAACGCAGCAAGGTGAGTGTGCACTGGAGGCAACCAAACAAGCGACTGATCAGCGACAAGCAAGTGGTGAAATAGCATCATTCAAATTGGCAGCGCTGTATAGTTTCCATGGCAACAAGCCATGCGGGCGATCTAGTCGTCAGCTGTTTTTGCCCAGTGGTGCTGAATTGTCAGATTCCAACTCTGGAAAATACACCTATAGGTAGTGAGTTATTGTTCTTTCAAGGGGCGGAACTACGAGGTCATCTGCCCCTTATGGAGAATGTTATCACTCGTACTACTTTCATTCAGTGCTACCATAATACCACCTTGTGGTGTGGTAGCTGCCACTCCTAAGGTCCTGGGCTAGTTTCCAAGTAATTTAATTCTGGTCTGAGGGTTGGAACGACTCACAATCAGCTTCGTGAGCCAGAACTGAGAAGAGGTAGGTTCGATTCTCACCTCGGCCATCCAAGAAGTGGTTTTCCGTGGTTTCCCCACTTCCACTCCAGGCTAACACTGGGATTGATCCTAACTTAAGGCAATGGCTGCCTCCTTTCCTCTCGTCACCTGAATTACAAAAAGTAGGCTATACTGCTCGGGTTCATTTTCCATGTTCTGTGAACTTGCGGGGTGAGGAGAAAGAACAGGGGAGGGTCAGGCGAGAAGAGAAGGGCCTGTCAACTGCCCGCCGTGATATCTGGTATTCCTTTCTATTCCAATAATTCTAACTTAGGGCTGTTGCTCAAAACACTGTGGTGTTACGAATGAGTGAGTGAGCCACCGGCCAATGTATTTGGTTCTGTACTATGCACGGACCAAGGAACCTCATCACTCGTCAACACCACTGCGATGCACATTTCTCTCAGGTTCACGCAGCTTAGACCCGAGCAGTACACACTACTACAGGTACTACAATAACACAGATTATCATACAAATCCTACATACTTCCAAATACATGGGGCTAAATGAATTAATATCAACAACACAATGATTCTACAATAAGTGATTATTTTTAGATGTAGTTATAGTAGGTGCAACTATACACATATCAGCAAATTCAAGTTCTCCATTTGAAGCATTACATATTTTATTAAGTTTACTGCTTCAACATACAAACTTGCATGTGTTGTAGGAATTTGCTGTTCATCAGTGTTAGCCATGGCATAAAGGAGGGAAGAGATTCATTATCCTGTGCTATAGCCTACTGTTATGCCTTGGCAAGAAAGAAGAAAGGAACATGCCTCAACACGTACTTTTAGGAGGACCAGATTTGATTTCTGTATTTTTGCTAAGTGTGATCTTGGCTCTCGCTGTTATTTTTCTTCGTTGACAACTTTTTAAATAAAACGATGATTTCTAGCAGTATTGAGGTTTTTCATTGAAAGTCCTATTTCTCCTTTCCCCTTCACAGGATGTCATAGAATTTACTGTATTAGTGTGCGATGATTTTTTTTGATGTACTTACTGTATTTCACCCTGTAAAAATAGGTGAACTGGATATATTTTAAAAGGGAATATGAAATGAACTACTGTATAGACATTTTGTAATATCCAATTATTTTTCTGAAATTTCAGTCTCCCAATGAATTTGGCACTAAGTGCACTAACAATTTTAGTGTGATCTGGTTACACCACCTGTTTACTTAGCATTCTCTCTTAACATTTTACTGTTATTGTTAACAGCATCAAGCATTTTAAGATATGAATATTCTCCCTTCCCAGTACTTTTCCTTTGCAGTTTATTCTAATAACTGATTGGTTATAGGCCTAATTAGGCCTAATGTGGTTAATTGGAAGGGACCCTATTTTTAAGGTGAGTAGTAATATGCTGCAGGCCTTTTAGTAGCCTAATTCTTGTCACCAATGCAATATGCTCCAATTGCAACTGAAAGAAATGTGAACATGTAAATTATTGATGAGGTCATGTCCTAAAATAGGGGCAGATGACGTCGTAGTTCCGCCCCTTAAACAACAATAACTAACTAACATGTCCTAAATGCTGTGATTGTTCATTTCAGAGTTCAGGAATTCACAATTTCCCACTTAGGTATTATTAAAAAAAAAATATTGGTATTTTGATTGTGATTTATTTCTTGTTGATCATATGATTATCTCCTCACTTAAAAACGTGCTATAAGTATTGGGAAGATTGTGATTTTCGGAACATTGAAGTGGATAGAGAATTTAGGACGAGAATATTAGTGGAACGAGGGGAAGGGGTGGCGTAGGCTACCCGCACGGCCGTGCATGCGCTCATACCGGCCTAGACAATGAGACCTTTTTCATTAAATCTTGTTAGTTACTCAACTGCTCACACAGCGCTGTTGACCAAGCATTGCACGACTAAGACTTATCTCTACTTAGTGTAAAACTAAGTCCCCGATTCTTGGATATCACGGGTAATCTCGAGAACCACTGGATGGATTTTGATGCGGATTTCACCATTCTGTACAGGTAATATCGAGGAAGATTTCTGTAGAAAATAATTTATTTATGATCAAAGGGAGCCAAGCAGTAACGATTTTAGTTTTCAGTGAATAGGTCGAAGAAAGAACTTGACGTCCGTGCGCTTTTTAAGCTTACGCTGGAC
Organism: Meconema thalassinum; assembly: GCA_946902985.2. Lineage (NCBI taxonomy): Eukaryota > Metazoa > Arthropoda > Insecta > Orthoptera > Tettigoniidae > Meconema > Meconema thalassinum. The sequence goes on along the minus strand of OX336390.1, from coordinate 477,955,290 downwards.
AAACCGTTAAAAATATCAATATACTATGAGTGTAAGAATTGTTCAGCATGAAAAATTGTACAAAAAAGTCCGCGTGAGCATATCTCTATCTTCGATACATCGCCCACTATAAGTGTTTTTAGTTTGGACGGGAGGGGGATTTGGCTTGCACCTCGCCATTCTTAACTTACGTCTGACAGGAATTCCTTGCACATTCATAACTGTTCTCGGGCGAAGTGACACTATTATATTAACATTATAATTCCCACAATATCAAAATGCAAATTATATCACAAAATAAAATAGCGTGATAATAAATCTAAGAGAAATTAGACATACCTTGCACAGCGTTACAGTTGAATTCGATCAGAATCACTCGGTTTTCATTAAAGTTTATGCATTTTTCTGCTGAACGGTTTGGAAGTTCGGCAACAGGAAACTAGGACTGTTATTTACTTAAAATATTCATTTTTGTATTTTTGTACTATTTGTGTTCATGATTTCATTACATTGTCAGAATTACCGACAGTAGTGGCTACGCTGGCTAAAGCGCAGCGTTAGGCCATGGGGCCAAGCTCTCTGCTGACTCGGTAGACGCGTGGGTTCGAGCCCCACCGTCGGCCGTCCTTGAAATGATTTTCCGTGGTTTCCCATTTTTCAACACCAGGCAAATGCTGGGACGGTACCTTCTAACAGGCCACGGCCACTTCCTTCCACATCCTTGCCCAGTTTCATTCATCTTCATCCATTCCATCTCTCATCCTGACGCGCAGGTCGTCCACGGGCGTCGACTAGAAAGACCTGCACTCGGCCTCTCAGGAGGCCACACGAAAAAAAAATGTCAGAATTAATGCTTTAATTAGTAGGGTATACTCTTCAGTGTACCTATTATAAATAAAAACCGTGAGGTTTCTCACCTCCCCATATTACGAAACCCGGTTGCCTAATACGGGAAAAGTGCACTTTTAAAGTTAACAATAATATCAGAGGGTATTACAACATCAAACGTGCCCATATTTTTAGAAGATACCTTGTGCACTGGACAGTTGAATCCGTGATTAATTGTATAGGTAGCTTCGTAAGTCTCAGAACTCAGGAAGTCCTTTCTAGCAGCGTTACTAGCAGCTTTCAAAGTTTCAAGGTAAGAAAGAAAATATTCCTCTAGCCAGTTTAGGCGACTGACATTTAAAGAGAAAAAATGCCTTTTATCTGGATTTCTAGACTGAATATGATGATATGTGATGCTTACGTCATGCATAGCGAACCATTTATTAACGTTTTAAAAAAATTGTTGCTTCTGCGTCCATGGATGTGTACGCTTCCGGGTACATGCCTATATTTTCTTTCAGTGTACTAATGGCACCAATAACTTCTGACGAGAACACTTCCTTGGCACGCCGAACATTCATTTTTTCAAATTTAGTGGGTTCGATGTGTTTTTTAGTGAGGTGTCTGACCGGTTTGACGATCTCACCCTTTTGCATTGTGTATTGCAATGACAAGTACACACATCAAAAAAAGTTTTGCATCACCTCGGTTCCCAGATCTCCGGCATATAGACGTTGACTGTGTATATTGTATCAAAGATACAGTCCCTTTGACTGTTCATAGATGTCACTAAAACTGCTCAAAGATGTAAACAACCATGCATGAGCAGGGCCTATTAGACGGAGGGGGTACGACAGCCGATCAGTTCCAGCCATTCCACCAGGACGAAGGTACGCTGCTCATGTTGTCTGTAGTTCTACCATGCCTAGAAGGTCAATACCGCAGTTCGATCGCGTCCGCATTGTTACTTTGTGTCAAGAAGGGCTCTCAACAAGGGAAGTTTCCAGGCGTCTCAGAGTGAACCAAAGCGATGTTGTTCGGACATGGAGGAGGTACAGAGATACAGGAACTGTCGATGACAGGCCTCGCTCAGGCCGCCCAAGGGCTACTACTGTAGTGGATGACCGCTACTTACGGATTGCCGCTCGGAGGAACCCTGACAGCAATGCCACCATGTTGAATAATGCGTTTCGTTCAGCCACAGGACGTCGTGTTTCAACTCAAACTGTGCGCAATAGGCTGCATGATGCGCAACTTCACTCCCGACGTCCATGGCGAGGTCCAGCTTTGCAACCCCGACACCATGCAGCGCGGTACAGATGGGCCCAACATCATGCTGAATGGACCCCACAGAATTGGCATCACGTTCTCTTCACCGATGAGTGTTGCATATGCCTTCAACCAGACAATCGTCGGAGACGTGTTTGGAGGCACCCTGGTCAGGCTGAACGTCTTAGACACACTGTCCAGCGAGTGCAGCAAGGTGGTGGTTCCCTGATGTTTTGGGGTGGCATTATGTGGGGCCGACGTACGCCACTGGTGGTCATGGAAGGCTCCGAAACGGCTTTACGATACCTGAATGACATCCTCCGACCCATAGTGCACCCATATCGGCAGAATATTGGAGAGGCATTTGTCTTCATGGACGACAATTCTCGACCTCATCGTGCACATCTTGTGAATGCGTTCCTTCAAGATAACGACATCGCTCGACTACAGTGGCCAGCATGTTCGCCAGACATGAAGCCTATCGAACATGCCTGGGATATGTTGAAAAGGGCTGTTTATGGACGTCTTGACCCACCAACCACTCTGAGAGATTTACGCCGAATTGTCGTTGAGGAGTGGGACAATTTGGACCAACAGTGTCTTGATGAACTTGTGGATAGTATGCCACGACGAATACAGGCATGCATCAATGCAAGAGGACGTGCTACTGGGTATTAGAGGTAGTGGTGTGTACTGCAATCTGGACCACAAATGCTGAAAGTCTAGCTGTATGATGGTACAACATGCAATGTGTGGGTCTCATGAGCAATAAAACGAGCTGAAATGTTGTTTGTGTTGATCTCTATTCCCTTTGTATTTAAAGGTTCCGGAACTCTTGGAACCGAGGTGATGCAAAACTTTTTTTGATGTGTGTATTTCCCTGAAATTATTCCAGTACCATCAGTCATCTCTCGTTACAGAAACTGCGTTCTAATGTTGTTGTTGTTTTTTTAGAATGTGACAATGGTCAAAACTAGGGAATACATTCCTAGACTCGACGTATGGGTGATTGACCATTGGTTGCAAATTCCCTCCCCCTAAATGCCTCATCATTGTAGTGTTAGTTTTGTGATTATCAGAGACAGTTATTATAATTATGAAACCGCATTGTTCAACCTCGAGAATAACGTCCAGCAGGAGTTTATGTAAGTCCCGTCCTGACAGCTGCTTCGTGAAAAAGAAGGCACACGGTATCTGATAATTTGTCGAAAGATCTCTTAGCACAAAACACAACACACGATTGGCTGCTACTTGTTCCCGGCTGTAATTTTCATCCTCTCTTTCCTTTTGATGAGACGGTGCTGGAGTTGTGTCCTTGTACCCGAAGAAGGTGCAAGGTATGTCTAATTTCTCTTAGATTTATTAGCACGCTATTTTATTTTGTGATATAATTTTAATTTTGATAATGCGGAAATTATAATGATAATAATTATATAGTGTCACTAGCAACCCGCCCCGGCTTCGCCCGGGAACAGTTATGAATGTGCAAGGTATTCCTGTCAGACGTAATTTAAGAATGGCGAGGTGCAAGCCAAATCCCCCTCCCGTCCAAACTAAAAACACTTATAGTGGGCGATGTATCGAAGATAGCGATATGCTCTCGCGGACTTTTTTGTAGAATTTCTCACGCTGAACAATTCTTACACTCATAATATAATGATATGTTTAACGGTTTGCCCAGCGTAAGCTTAAAAAGCGCACGGACGCCAGGCTATTTTTTCGACCTTTTCACTGAAATCGTTACTGCTTGGCTCCCTTTGGTCATAAATATATTATTTTCTACCCAAATCTTCCTCGAGATCACCTTTACAGAATGGTGAAAGCAGCATCAAAATCCATCCAGTGGTTCTTGAGATTACACATTTAATATACGTACTGTACAGCTGATTCCTTATCGCGCCTATAATGGGAGGGGAGTGCGCTCTACCGGCAACGAGTAGAAACTTTCCAATTACATGTTATACATGGGTTCTGACTGGGAATGTCAAGGCCGGTATAGAGCGCAGCACGTATTCAGTCGGCCGTGCTACACGTCAACTAGTACCACGGCCAAACACCAGACAGCGCTGAAGTCTTAGGTGCCAAGAATTAGCATGGCTGTCGGCTATCTGTAGTAGTAGGTAATCTGTGGTTTCAGCGTACAACCTCGTTTCCAAATAAAGGCGCTAGGAAGCAGCACCAAGTGACTGTAGCAGACATAAGTTTTGTATTGATGTTAATGGCGAAGTTGTGTTTGGAATTTATTCTGAACGATTTTATAATGCTGTCAAGCTACGTGCCCTTTTGTAAAACAGAATAGGGCAAGTTAGAATACGGGGAAATCTCATTTCATGAGATACCATCGGACAATTCACTGCGTGGGATGTGGTTACGTGCAATTTCCAGAGAAGGTGACGAAGAGGAAACAAATAAATAGAAAAATAAAAAAACATAAATGAATGAATGATTAAGTGAGTAAATGCGTGACTCAGTAAATATGTAAGTAAATAAGTAAATACATAAATACGGTATGTAAGTAAATAAATAAGTAAATAAATATGTAACATTGTGGGGTTTGAAGCCATTTTTCAGTGTTCCCTAAGTAAACAAACGTTTGGTGCTTTTCAGTCGGTCAACACGAATGTACCCAAAAAGAGCTGGGTTATGCCTACCCAAAAAGAGCTGGGTTATGCCCCAATCCTGAAATAAATTACATTAAATTTATTAATCTCATGTAATTTATTTCAGGATTTGGGCATAACCCAGCTCTTTTTGGGTACATTCGTGTTGACCGACTGAAAAGCACCAAACGTTTGTTATAAATATGTAAGTAAATAAATAAATAAAAGAATAAATAAGTAAATAAATATGTAAGTAAATAAGTAAATAAAAAAGTGAATAAATAAGCAAATAAATAAGTAAACAAATAAATAAGAAAATAAATAATTAAATAAATAAATGTGTAAGTAAATAAGTAAATAAATATGTAAGTAAATAAACAAATAAATAAATAAGCAAATAAATAAGTAAATAAAAGAATAATTAAATAAATAAGTAAATAAATAAGTAAATAAATACGTAAGTAAATAAGTAAACAAATAAACAAGAAAATAAGTAATTAAATACATAAATAAGTAAATAATAATTAAATAAATAAATTTGTAAGTAAATAAATAAGGAAATAAATGAACAATCTATTCAAAAAATCTGTAAAAATGTATAATACAGCCATCACAATAAGACGGGTTATCAGACAAATTCAACTCATACCCAAGTACATGGGGCTACATGACCACGATGTCGCAAAGCCCCTAAATAAATCAACATCCCATTTTTCGGGGGCCGGAGGCATTTCTTTTCCCTGTCTTTTATTGTCCTTATTCTTTTCTTTTCATCTCGCCAAGTATATAAGTTAGATTTAACTCAGTTAGAAGTAGTTGTATTTGTATTATCATCTGCATAATTACGGGAAAATGAGCTTGACATTTCGTCCTTTAAAAACAATCGTCTCCACCACATGTATTTTTGCTTTCCTTTATACTGAAAATTTGCCCGTAATTATGTGTCCGAATACTTTTAGATGATTGAAAAACAAAAGAACTAACTTAGTGTAATGTTTTCACGTCCGTCAATCTCGATATTAAGCCTCCAAACATAACAATACTTCGTTTCAGGTATCTTCCTCTTTAAAAAGCCGTGGCAATCCCAGTGCTTTGGGGCTGCATCAAGCGGTGAATTCATGCATATATCTTGTACGCCTGTGAGTGTCGAATGGGCAGGCAGTTTAAAGCAACCAGGAGGGGTGCGATCCAGCCGGCAGTGCTGATAACGAAGACTACATAATTTGTGGTGGGGAATGTGGTAAATCATACAACAGAACCTGTGTAAACATAAAGAAGAAAGTCTTTAACCGGCTTTTGTCCGACAAAGCCAAGCAATGGTATTGTGTCGAGTAAAGTGCAATAAGTAGGTCAACTACGGAAAAGGTTTCTAAAATCACCTCGCCAGGCGAAAATGTAAGTAAACCAGATTTAGAAGATTTTGTTTGTGAAATCAACCTCCGACTCATAAAACTCGAAAACATTGAAAAGACAGAATGACATGCTTAAGTCCGTGACATACTTTTCTGATTGTTTCGATAGTATGAAAAGTGACATTTCAACTGCCACACAAACTCTGAAGCAAGCCTTGTCAGAAATAACAAAGCTCAGCCAAAGAGTTTGTAGGTTAGAGAAGGATAATGATATCGCTTGCAGTGAGGTTAAAATGTTAAAGCAAGAGAATCTCGAGCTACAACAGTACGTTCGGCGAAAGAATCTAGAGCTTCATGGTGTGCCGCACACTTCAAACGAAAACACCGTTCAGATTGTGAAGACTATCGCTGACCAATTGGGTGTCACAGTTGTTGAGTCCGATATTGACGCCTGCCATCGGCTACCACGAAGCAGAGAAGGTCTTCCACCCCCTTTACTAGTCAAATTCTGCAGCCGGCTAAAAAAGAAGCAATTTTAAAAGGCAAAAGGTCCAAACCCAACCTGAACTCAAGTGATGCTGGAATCAATGCAAAGGCTAGGCCTATCTACATAAACGAGCATTTGACGTCAGCTAATAAAGTACTCCACAAACAGGCAAGAGACCTCCGTAAATTAGGTTTTAAATATGTCTGGACCCGGGACTTCAAAATATTCGTCCGCAAATCAGATAGTGACAAGGCTCTCAGGATCAGCTCACCAGAAGACATTGAAAGGCTAGTAAGAGACTCTTCCATCAACAAGGCTCAGCCATCCCATTCGCATAAATAATAATGAATCAACACATGGACCTACTAGTTGATGTTGACTTACACACATCAATTGATGAGCGTAAATATGACTGTATCCCCGACTACGTAGCTGACACTAAATATGAGGTTAGCCAAATCAAGTGTCTTTACCTAAATAGCAGAAGCATAAAAAATAAACTAGAAGATATCGAGATACTAATACATATTGTTGAAAATCTAGATGTCATAGTGGTAACCGAGACTTGGGTAAAAGTAATGAAGCTAAATACTTCAACCTAAACAACTATTCTGTTGCTTTTGTACACAGAGACAATCAGGATGGTGGTGGCGTGGGAGTTTATGTCCACAAAAAATGGAATATAAAAGTTCTTAACCTAGTTGAGAGTAACCATAGCTTGATCCAGTTAGAGCTTATAAGAAGTGTTACTGTACGTTTCAATAACCTGCATACTATTAATATAATTGCAGTATATAATCCTAACAATAATAACGCAACAAATTTCATGCAATCTCTAGAGCACATTCTCTCGAAAAACAATGCCAATCTTTGCTTATGCATTGGTGATACAAATATTAACTTACTAAACAAAAATAATGTAACCAAATCATACCTTAATCTACTATCAAGCTATGGTTTCACACAAGGCAATACTCGGTATCCAACAAGAATATGTTAATCAACAAGTACACTCCTTGATCAGGTAGCCACTAATAACTGTAAATATACCTATAGGATAAGCAATATAAATAGTGATATTAGTGATCATAATATTCTTGTAACTGAGATTTTCTGGTCAAATTACTATCCAGGCAAAAGCCCAATCTCGAACATGACATTTAAATAACCCCACAACAAGCAAAGTTCTAGTTCAAAAAACGTAAATAAAAAATACCGGTACTTGAACAAAAACATATTCTCTAATGATCTCAATCAAATAGACTGTTTAAATGACGTAAACGAAACTTACATCGCCATGAAACACAAAATCTTGACACAGACACCCAACAAAGAAAACACTAACACACCTTTGAAGGAAATACACCAGAACCACAATAACCCATGGATAACAACAGAATTAATTCAACTAATAAAACAAAGGGACCTACTACAAGCTAAACTTAAAACTAACACTCACAGAAACAACAACCTCTTAAAGGAAGAGCACATAATATGTAGGAACAAAGTGACAGCTTTAAAACGGAAACTGAAATCCTCATACTATGAACATAAATTAACATTGAACGCCAATAGCATAAAAGATACTTGGAAAGTAATCAATGGAATGATCTACAACTGCACAACTGAAAACGAAGATGGTCACAGTGAGATAATAATTGATGGTAAATCTTTCACAGGAAAAGAAAATATTTGCAATGCTCTAAACACTTACTTTATAAACATAGCACACAAGTTAGCCAAAAACATCCTCCCAGTAAAGAAAGTTAATGAAATTAATGTCAATACAGATTCCATATTTATGACCCAGACTAATGAGATGGAAATTCGCAATATTATATTAAGCCTTAAAATGAAAAGTAGCCAAGACAAAGATGGTATGTCAGTAAAATTGTTAAAAAACTCCATTGACATGCTAAGTAGCCCACTAACTACTTTAATAAATTTATCGTTAGAGACTAGTCTGGTGCCTGATGATCTAAAAATAGCACGAGTCATACCAGTCTATAAAGGAGTTGACAAAAGCAGTCCAGACGATTACAGACCTATTTCCATCCTCCCATCCATATCCAAGGTACTCGAAACAGTAGTAAAAAACAGAATTGTTATTTTTTTTATAAAAATGATTACTTCTACAAAGGGCAGTATGGATTCCGCGAAAACTCAAGCACAGAAATAGCCTCAATTGATATAATCTCTAACTTGCAGGATGTCATAGACAATAAGATGACAGCGAGTGGCCTTTTCATAGACCTGAGAAAGGCGTTTGATACTGTTGACCATGAAATTCTTTTAGGGAAACTTGATAAAGCAGGTATCCGAGGAGTAGCTTGGACATGGTTTAAAAATTACCTATCTAATCGTAAGCAGTATGTTGAAATAAATGGCTACAGAAGTGAGGAAATAAATATTACCCACGGTGTGTCCCAAGGATCAATACTGGGTCCTTCCCTCTTCTTAGTATATATTAATGACATAGCAACACTCAGTTTTCATGGTAATAGATAGATAGATTTTTATTAATTCCATTTGATCAAATACATGCATTCAATACATTTTTGATATAGGACACGTCAGAATTTACATGCATAAAATAAAAGAACTAACAGGTATATATTACTAAGATTAAAACTATTTATAACTTATTATAATAGCAAATCTTAATAGATACAATCTTATTGCACAACTATTTACACCTCACTCTATTATCATAATATGAAAACTTAATTCTATAAATACAACAACATACAGCTAGGTATTAAAATTAAATTAAAAAAGTAAAATATAGTTATAGATTCCATCACTCCTATACGCTAAAATATTCAACTACTGAGTAAAAACAATGGCACTGCAGATAAGCTTTCAACATTCTATCAAAGGTTTTTATTTTTGGGGCCAGTTTTATATACTGGGGTAGTTTATTGTATAATTTAACTCCAGTGTGAAAAGTTCCTTTTTGATATATGCTTGTGTGTGTGTGTGAAATATGAATGTTTTGATTTTGTCTTGTGTTATGCCTATGAACATCATTGTTTGTTTTAAGAAAAACATCTTTATTCATTAAATTCTTTTTAAAAAACATAATACTTTCAAAGATATATATGCAGGGCAGTGGGAGAATGTTTAAATCTTTAAACAGAGGTCTACATGATTCTCTAGAGTGTACATTTGCCATAATTCTAATCGCTCTCTTTTGTATCCTAAACGTGCTTAGTACATCTGGCGACATACCCCAAAATATGATCCCATATCTTAAGTATGAATGGAAATAAGCAAAATAAGTATTTCTTAATGTGTGCATGCTAGTGCAGGTTTTCAAAATACGTAACGCAAAGCACATCGAGTTCAGTTTAGTATTCAGATATTGTATATGTTTATTCCATTTCAAGTCTTGTTGTATCCATAGTCCTAAAAACTTTGTTTCTGATTTATTTTCTATTTGATGACCATTTAATGTTATATTGGGCATCGCAGGATTCCTATTCTGTATAGTGTGGAAATTTAGACATACTGTCTTTTTATAGTTTATTATGAGGCGATTATCTTGTGACCATTTGGTTAACTCTCCTGTAACGGAGTCAGCAGACTGCTGTATGACCTGTTTAGTTTCACCTTTTATTACGAGTGTTGTATCGTCCGCAAACAAAATTTCCTTATGTGAATGAACGTTCTGTGTTATATCATTGATATATAGAAGAAAGAGTAGTGGGCCCAAAACCGATCCCTGGGGTACTCCAAATTCAATAATTCCCTCATTGGACAATGTTTCATTAAGTAATTTGGTTCCATCATCCTTGTGTCTCAAGCTTACTATTTGTTTACGCCTTGTTAAGTAAGACTCTATCCATTTATTAGCTAGACCTCTAACACCATATTGATTTAGTTTGGTAAGGAGGATTTTATGGTCAACTACATCAAATGCTTTCGATAAATCCAAGAATAGGCCAGTTACATGTTCCTTATTGTCAATTAATTTCAGTATACTATTACTACATTCGTAAATTGCTGTCTGTGTAGATTTTTCCGTTCTAAATCCATGTTGTGAGTTTGATAATATTTTATTTTTTTCTATGAAACTTATCAGTCTCTTATACATAATTTTTTCCACAATTTTTGCAATACCAGTTGGTAAGGTAATAGGACGATAGTTATCTAATTCATCTTTTGAACCATTTTTGTGCACTGGAATTACTTTTGATAACTTCAAAATATCCGGGTAAGTTCCTGAGAGAATTGAACTGTTTATTAAGTGCGTAAGTGGATTTATTATATTTTCTGCACATTTCTTTAAAATTGCATCAGGGATGCCATCAATGCCAGCACAGAATTTATTTTTTAGCTCTTTTATAACTATTCTTACCTCTTCACTTGTGACATGATTTATAAATAAAGAATCACTGCATATATTTATTTTATTATTAGAATTTAGTGTATTTACCTGTGATTTATTTAATAATTTTTGCGGAATTTCCAAAAAATAGTCATTAAAAGTGTTTGCTATTTCCTCTGGATTATTAATCACTTTATTATTTCTGGTCAGTGTAATGTTCCTTTGTATTTTAGCAGATTTTCCAGTTTCTTTCTTTATTACAGACCACATAGCCCTGTTTTTATTAGATGATTGGGAAATAAAATTATCATTATGCATTTTCTTTGCTAGTCTTATTACCTTATTTAATATGCCAGTGTATTTTTTGTAGTATAAATTGAATTCAGGTGTTGTGTGGTATTGTTTATATAATTTGTGTAGAAATTTCTTTCTTTGACATGAATTTATAATCCCTGTTGTTATCCAATTGCTAGTTTTGTTATTTTGAACAGTTCTTCGTTTAAAGGGGAATGCTATTTCAAAATAGTGTTTTAGGGTACTGTTAAATGCATTAAATTTATCATTTACATTTTCTAGTTCATAAATTTCTGACCATGTTTCCTTATTTAATAAGTCATTGAAATATGTAACATTTGATTCAGTGAATGACCTGCACTTTGATTTTACTCCATTATCATTATTATTGATTACTTCGGATACTTCAAAACTCAGTATTTGTCCATGGTGGTCACTAAAACCCGGAAAATAGACTTCTATTGAATGGTGATATTTATCTGTATTTATAAAAATTTGATCAGGAGTGGTTTTACTAAATTTTGTTATTCTTGTTGGTGTATTTACTGTAGGTTTCAGTCCATAGGAAATTAGTAACTGGTTTAATAATTCACAATTTCTATCAAGTTTTAAGAAATCCACATTTACATCCCCACAAATTATTATATCGAAATTTACTTTGCTCATGTTATTGAGTAACAATTCTAGTTTATCTATAAATAGAGGAAACTTTCCTGACGGAGAACGGTATACGCATACAATTATTAACTTAAACTGCTGAATTTTTACGGCAGAGAATTCAAAATCCTGTTCCATAATTAGATAATCATAAGATGTTATCTGTTCATGATCTAAATTATTTCTTAAGAAGATGCAAGTACCACCATGGCTAATATTAGATCTAGAGTATTTACTAGCTTGTATAAACCCTGGGAATTGAATTAATTCGAGTTGTTCCTCTTTCAGCCAATGTTCTGAAATACATAGTGCTGAGATGTCTTTAAGTTCATTTTTAAGCATTAGATTTATGTAATCAATTTTATTATAAAGAGACTGGACATTCTGGTGGTAAATTTTAAATTTGTTACTTTTGCAAGCTTGTGTTGGTGATTTATTTACATTATTATTATCATAATTGTTATTATTATTGTTGCTAGACAAATCCGAAATACCATTGTTGCACTCCGTTAAATTTGACTTCAAAAGATGTGAATGCCAAACCTCACGTTTGGCTTCTTCTACCAGTTTCCCTGCTTCCACTCTAATGATATTACTGTTGAATTATTCTTACCATTTGAATTTACAATTTTGCAGATTTCATCACTAAGATACTCTTTTCCTAATCTATTTAAGTGTAGGCCATGCCGAGTGTGGAACTTCCTGTCTAATTTACTTACATCTACAATTTGGACATTTGGAAAACTCTTACAAATTTTATGAATTTTTCCATTTGTAGCCTCTATTTCTACATTTACACATGACTTGGGAATTAAATCGTGTCTCTGCGGAATATTTACAATAATGACATTTGTTTTTTGCATGGATGGCAATGTACCCTTTAAATCTTTGATTACCTTTTTACTCTCATTTCTATAAACGTCGTTTGCTCCAGCGATGATCACTGCGTAGTCCTTTGCAGTAAGGGACGCACACTCTCCTATCATCCCGTTCGTGACTTCTGCAATCTGAGCTCCTGGCTTCACTGTCGAAGTGACCTCCATTTCTCGGCTTCTCTCCAAAACGCTTGCTGCTACATCTCGCCCGTGGCTATCCGCAAATATCCGCATCTTCCTGGATTTTCTCTTTATCACTTTCTTCTTTTCTTCTTGAGGAAAGTCATCATTTTCTTCGACAAGCACTCCAAATGAATTTGAGACGGGAATTTCAGTTACATGTACTCCATTTATAGGCCTAGGCTTATTCAATCTTACCTTACCAGCAATCACTGTCGACCAAGTTTCCTTGCTTTCCTCTCTGTTTCCTTTTAATTTATTCAACTCTTCCATTAACTTAGCAATATCTTCCTTTAGCAGCTTTATAATTTCGTCTTTTGAGGACAGTTCGTTTCTCAGGTTATGACATTCGCATGACGGTAGCGGTAGGCCTACATTACGACAATCAGTTTCACTTTTCTCCTCATTCAATTTTACCTGAGATCTTGTGATGATTTTATTTGCATTTTTTACTTTTATTTTGCACGACGAGCATAAATCCGTTACGGTTACACAACCTGACGAGATACTAACACTGTTTACTGTCGTCATACTAGAGATCTAAGTGAGCCTAGATGTTTACACCAAATTACACTAAATTTAATTTAATTATTACTACCTAATAGAATTAATCTAATAACCTACCAATAAAGAAGAATGTGAAATACGTATATCTTCCAATCGGGTGAAGTCTCGTAAAAGCACCACTGCTCTACTTGGTTCAAACAGTGATTGAAGAAGTCACCGAATCTTTGGATACACGTTCCCACAACTTAGTTTAAGTTTATTAAATTATCAACAAGAATTTCTAAATACTATCAATATTCCGTATTACACTTGATCTGAGGAAAGTAACTTTATAGATTTTAAGCCTCTGTTATAATATTTTACCACTTTTATCAAATATTTACACTAGCTGCTATTTCACTGCAACGTTGTTTGCAGATGACTTAAGCATCTTTTACAATGCGTACCCCACCAACACGCTGATTACACACATGCAGGAGGACATGAATACAATACTTGGCTGGACCCAGTCAAATAAATTAACAATAAATGAAGATAAAACAAATTATTTAATAATATCTAAGCGTAGAACAAAGTTAGACATCACTCAGAATGTAATGCTGAATGGAAAGGCAGTTAAAAGGGTCTCATCTGTCAAATACCAAGGCCTAATAATAGATGAAAATCTCTCCTGGCAAAATCACATTGATGCATTAGTTTAAAAAGTATCACCTGCCGCTGGGATGATAAAAAATATTGAGCTACTATATCCCAAAATATCTACTCAGGAAAGTGTATTTCTCCTTAATCCATAGCCACTTACAATATTTGAATACAATTTGGATAAAATGCTCAAATTACCTAAAAAAGGAAATTGAGGTAATTCAGAATAGAGCCATAAGAAATATGTATAACTACCTTTTTTTTAACACCAACCAAACACCTTTATATTACGAGTAAAATTCAACCAGTGGCCCTAAATGCAGAAATCAAATCAAATGTCCTGATGTACCAAATCCTACACAAAGGTATCCACACAAATTTAATCTTCACTAAACAATCTGATTTACACGCTTACAAAACTAGACATTCAGATGACATATCACTTTTCCATATCAATTCCAAACAATATGGCAGTAATAGCATTATGTATAGTGCCTTTGTAAAGTTCAATAGACTACCACAAAACATAAAAATCTCGCCTAGCCTACCAATCTTTAAAAGGAGGCTAAAACAGTTTATGTGGAATGATTATAAAATGTCAGTTTGAAGAAATTCCAAAATCTGAGAAGACAAAAGAAGACTACATTGTGTACAAAAACTTATGAAAGCTACAAAATGTTGTATATATTTTCACACTGAAAACTTTGTAAACTAAACTTTGAATTGTAATTTGTCGCCAACAATATAAAACTGTACGATTGCTTTGTATATGAGTCCTTGACTCGTTAAGGGATTAATAAAATGCATTATTAATATTATTATTATTATTATTATTATTATTATTATTATTATTATTATTATTATAAAAAACATCTATGACGCTTACTACAGTATTGCCGACGTTTGAAAACGGATTCAACTTAATTTAACTTTGGTTGGTTGGTTGGTTCTTAAGTTTAGGGGCTGCGACAACGCGGTCATGTAGCCCCGTGTACTTTGTGTGTGTGTAGAATCTGTCTGATAACCGGTGTTAATTGTGATGACTGTATTAGTGTGTGTTATCTGTTATTTTAATTTAAGTACTGCAACTTAGAATTTTTCAAATAGTTCCTACTTTTGCCGCCAAGCGCCACCGTCAACGACTACTAGGCTAAGTTCACAACTCAGCTGCTAGACGCCACCGCAGTCGGCTCTTGGCAACGAACTTAGAAACCTAAGAGCGTTGTTTACAATAACCTAAACTTTAAAGTATGTAAATGGCATAAGCGAAAAGGCTTCGTACTTGGGTCAGATGTTCTAATTTTGTTACTACTTGTGTATGGTTTCACCTTCGACTACGTGTGTTGAAATATGCTTCCTTTTATAATATTTAATATTATATGTTGTCTGGTACAATGGAAGGAAAATATGATGTGAAGACGAATGTCGAAGGCAAGTTTGAGGTTAACTAGGTATTGTAAGTATTTGGTATTGGAAAGGTGAAACACAAGTTTATGTAAGTGATATTATTTGATCATCTGCCTTTGCATGAGAGTTCCTTGTGTTATGTTCTTAATTTTATTGTCACCCCGTGAATGTCTTCCGGAGAGATTGACACTGCAGTTAGTTCCGTAGCTAAATGTTTCTTAATCTTCGTAATATTTTAATGTAAAGTTCCCTAATTATAGCTGCGTTTAGTTTGTCTCTTATAGACCTGTTTTATCTTATCTATTTATTTCTCCGTATTGTAATATTGCAACGTTGCAATGAATTTCATTTGTGTTTTGTTTGACTGTCATGGCCGCTTATTATTATTATTATTATTATTATTATTATTAACAAAAGGTCGACTGTCAGCTGATCAAAAATAAAACAAGACTATTGGGAGCCATTGAAGTAGACAGACGTGTTGGGTCAGCTATTTGTATTAAAAGTTGGTCTATTGATTTTTTTATTTATTTTATTTATTTATTTATTTATTTACTGTTCATACTCTCTGCATGCTCCACTACATAAGTAGTACTACATGCACGTACAATAGATTTCCACAAATGATAAAATAAATTACATTTTAGTAATTAATTTTCTAGATGACTGTTAATCTTAACAATATCAAACAATATTAATCTTCGTTTTTCCTAAGAGCTTGAACATCCAGAGCATTAACAAATTTAGAAAATTCCTTTAAATACCTTTTTAAAAGCACAGATTTCTGCATCGGCCAGTTATCGTCTCTATTAACACTATTAATCAAGAATTGCCTAACATTTTTTACTTCAATGCACACGAAAATTATATGATCTATATTCTGAGGGCTAATTTTACAGGAACAGTCGGGATTACGTATAATTTTAAGTTTGTGTAAGTATGAAGCAATATTTCCATGTCCAGTCAGTATTGTAGTCATATTAGGTGTTAAGGTGATTTTGGATTTTGATCTACCTGCAACTGTTGCAAACAATTCTTTTGTAAGTGTGCCTTTTGAAGTTGTTCCCATTTTTGCTGCCATTCATGAATTGATTCTTCTTTAAGATTAAAAAAAACACGTTGAGATGGGTATTCTATCGAAACAAACCTCACTTAATTTTGCAGCCACACATTGCAATTTTATCATCCAGTTCATTGCCTGCGACACCTGCATGTGCCTTAACCCATTCAAATTTTATTATCCATTTTTTATTTTTAGTATAACTGTAGTCTTTCTTATATTCTCAATTAGTTGGTTATGATTTCTGAATACCGCAATTGAGTCTATTGCTATCTTATTGTCTGTGTAAATCATTGCTTTCTTATCTTTAACATCCTCTGTCCCAGTAGTTTCTAAGAATTCCAGAGATTTTAGTATGGCTAATTTCTCCGCCTGATTATTCGAACAGTTGTCTTTCAGTCTATATTTCAATTGGTCTATTAATTCATGTGATCTGAATATAGCTATACTCGCTCCCACTCCTTCTTCACTTTTGTTTCCATCTGTGTACATTTTCCATGGGATATAGTCATTTAATGCTATTCTTGGATCTTCAGTAGCAGGAAAACTGGCTGGATGCAGCCATCTTAAATGTCTTTCTGGGTGATCGATGTAATAGTTCATAGTAGTTTTTCCTGAATTGATATTGTATAGAGTAACAATCTCTTTAGCCATTATATCTATAGGAGTAATTCCTGTAATCATGCACAGTGCCTCATAAGATAATATGCGGTACGAGTTTGCTATTCTCAAGAGAATAAGTCTTTGCACTCTCACGTATTTAATCAGATTACAATTCGTTTCTAGGGATTTAATCCAGATCGGAGCAGCAAATAACAGCATTGGCAATAATGCTCCTTTATATCGTATCCGTGGTCCAGGGGCATCATGTCGTCATCCTATTTTGAATGGAGCGCCGAGCGGAGGTTTGAAATAGCGCTCACGGGCGGAGAGCCAATGGGAGGAGCGCGCGCACTGGCATGGCGAATGAGAAGATGCCGAAGATGCTGGAAGGTTGTAAGCTACCCTATTTCGTTCTGCTGGAAAGAAGAATGTTGTGTCATGAAATAGCCCTTGAATTTACACTAATATTATTGAAAGAATTGGGATGATAGCAATTCGCATTCAGGAGATATGAACAAAGGAAATTTATAGCATGACATCACTGCAGGTTCACGTGACGTGCCTGGGCAGTGTATAAGATGCATCGAGCAGATCACAGGAGAAGTAAGAGTACAACGACAGCAGAACAACAACGTGCACGATAGTGAATACAGACAGCAGTCTCTTTGCGAGTGAAACAGGATAGTTCTGGAAGGCCGGAAAATTTGTCTAACTGTTGACTAAGACTGTATTGCTTGTGGAGTGGTGGACGTAGAAATTCTTCAAACGGAAGTGAGTTTAACAAACTTGATTACTTTTGTGAACTGTTATGTCAGAAGTGCTAGTCACTAGGGAATGGCCAGTAACTTTGTTTTTGGACAGTGCATCACGTTTGTGTGTGAAGACAGTGAAGGGAATATGCGGGCAGCTCTTCAGTGAAGAAGCAAATCCAAAGTATTGCCGCATAGTTGTACATGAATAGTGAGGTCGAGGATATCAGGCCACGACACTTTAAATTTAGCCACCCATTAATCAAGCAGATGAAAGTCGAAATGCTCTTTAATAAATGTTGGTCATATGTGAGAGGATTTGTCACAGGTGTTAACTGGTCATGCAACCATTAGCCGTGCGTACTCAGGACTTGGAAATTGTGTGTGCAACTACTGTATAAGCATAGCGTGCTTAATGAAATGTGTGAGATACCAGTATCAAAGGGAAAAATTAACCATATGGCTTAAAGACAGTGAAGGACATACTAAAAATATGTGAGCGGAACATCGTGGTCATTTCTCGAGTTGCATATTGGGACTTCGTGATATAATGCCCATGCACTAAAAACCAAGGATGGGTTAGATCCAAGGAAATGTGGAAATGACGTCACCGATACCAGCCCATGTGGGAAGCCGGACGAAGTTTCCAGAACATCATGATGGGGCATCAAGAAGATGGAGCTCTACCCGAGGTCATCGACGTGCAGTCCAGGACGTGGTGTGGTCTGTGTGGACATGCTTCCGCTGCATGAAGGAACTATTTTCTGCAATTTTCACCACCTGGCAGCCGATACAAATTCACATCGTGGAAGATATGATGTAAGATCTCTACATATGTTGTAGTCTAGTCGTGTTGTATTTTCCCAAACTCTTAGGTCAGCGTATTCTAGAACTATTTTTCTTTCTATATTGCATAGGTTTAGACAAGCAGGGATTGCCAGTAAACGGTTTTTTTTATATTTCACTTTTGAAACTTTGTGCGGATATTATCGCATTATGTGAAGCTTCCTGATTCGTGATAGTGATAGGGAAAAATTTGGTTATTCATGAGTGAATATTTCAAATGAGGATGTTTTTTTGTGAGTGAATAAATATCAGGCAGTTGGATGAAAAAAATAATACTACTAATAATAATAATGGTGAATCACTCTCAGTTACAAATTATTACTGCAAATGGAGTTAATGATGATAATAATAAATTAGGAAACTTCATTAAGGGTGCTCATGATAATTCAATATGTTGAAATATGGAATTGGAACCATGAAAGAATCAGTTGTAGAATTTATTTATTTACTGATAAATAGCTCGGACCAGATAATGAATAATAATTCCGTGTTGAATAGGAGATAATATTTCAAGCAACATCTAAAAGTAGTTGAAGTCTGAATTGACTAAAGATGGTTTTGAGTATTTTTAGTCAATTCAGACCTCAACTATAACAAATGGGGGTGAAGCTGATTCCTGCCCGTGGTGCCCCTGCATAGGTAGTCGGAATTGAATTTCCGTTACTGAACTGAACATCAGCATTCCAGAAGCATCATTAAAGTTCTATCTGAAATGATTCATTCTAGTAGGGAAAGGCTCTTATCAGAGCCCAATTTAACAATTATTTCTTTTAACATTGAAGGACTGTCTTCTTGTAAAGAAGATCTTTTACGTGAATTATGCCTAAAACATAATTGTGATGTTTTATGTATACAAGAAACTCATAGGGATGTTAATCAACGACGTCCTAAAATCCCTGGAATGAGATTGGCAGTCGAACGTCCTCATGGCCAATATGGAAGTGCCATCTTCACTAAACCAGATATCAGGATTCTTGCAACCTCCATCACAGCTGACAATGACAAAGAAATTATTGCGATAGAATTGAGTAACTCAATCATTTTTTCCATTTATAAACCCCCAAAGGTAAGCTTTTCATTCAGACAACCTGATAATCTGAATTTGGAGAAAGTGTCCATCTTCGTGGGTGATTTCAACAGCCACAGCATTATATGGGGTTATCCACATGATGATGAGAATGGAGAAGCTGTTATGCATTGGGCGGAATCACACCAACTGTCCCTCATTCATGATAACAAACTTCCTTCATCCTTCAACAGTAGCAGGTGGAAACGTGGATATAATCCAGACCTTATTTTTGTGAGTGATCAGATTGCCCATCAGTGTATTCAATCTGTTTGCCTTCCTATTCCTAACTCACAACATCGTCCAATAATGTGCCAGATAGTAGCAGCCGTCAGGCCACAGAGTGTTTACTTTAAGAGAAGATACAATTTCAAAAAGGCAAACTGGGAATGTTTTACTTCCTCTTTAGATACAAAGATGAGTACAATCAATCCCATACCAGAGGCATATGATCAATTTATTGATGCCATTAGATCGTGTTCTAAAGAAGCCATTCCAAGAGGATGCAGAACTAATTACATACAAGGTATTTCCCAGGAAACATCTGCCTTACTGACAAACTACTTCAATTTGTATGAAAGGGATCCTTTTAGTGCTGAAACTATTGCAAGCGGACAACAACTTATTTCTGCTATTTCAGAGTCTAAACGAGAACAGTGGTTAAAATTGATGGAAGAAGTTAACATGGATAGGAGTAGCCATAAGGCCTGGAGGCTACTCAGGCGTCTCAGTAATGATCCTAATAAATCATCTTCTCTTTATAACGTATCTGCAAACCAAATTGCTCACCAACTCGTCCAAAATGGCAAGTCTATAAACTCCAGTTCTAGAACAAAAGTGGATACTAGGCCAAAATTCAGACCAGAGACCAGTATACTTTCTAATCCCTTTACCTTGGCAGAACTAAATGACGCTATAAATATCAGCAAAAATGGTAAGGCTCCTGGTGTAGATGAAATCTGTATTCAACAAATCAAGAACTTTGGACCTGTTACTAGAGAATGGGTACTCAATCTATTTAACAATTGCATTCGAACCTGCAGAATACCCAAAATCTGGAGGAAATCTAGAGTTATAGCATTCCTCAAACCAGGAAAAGATCCCCATGATCCTAAAAATTACAGACCAATATCCTTGCTCTGTCATTTATTCAAGATCTTAGAACGAATGGTTCTGGTAAGGCTTGCAAAAATAGTTGAACCACTTTTGATCCCCGAGCAAGCTGGTTTTAGAAGAGGGAAGAATTGTACATCACAAATACTCCATTTGACCCAATATATTGAAGAAGGTTTTGAAAATCGAAAAATAACTGGGGCAGTCTTCATCGACCTAACTGCGGCCTGTGACACAGTTAACCACCAAATTCTGTTGAGTAAACTTCATAAGATGACCAAGGACAACAAGCTGACTGAATTTCTTCGATGTCTTCTTGAAAATCGAAGATTCTTTGTAGATTTCCAAGGGCGACATAGTCGTTGGAAGAATCTCCGGAATGGCCTACCTCAAGGTAGTGTTTTGTCTCCAATATTATTTAATATTTACACGAATGATCAACCCTTGCCAGAAGGAACTAAAAGCTTCATCTATGCAGATGATCGAGCTATTCTCACCCAGGGTGATCAGTTTGAGAGTGTTGAACGGAGATTAATGGCAGCCTTAGATGAACTGAGTCCATACTACAGAGAAAACCATCTAAAGCCTAACACCTCAAAGACGCAAGTTTGCGCTTTTCACTTAAAGAATATGCAGGCAAGAAGAAAACTGAAGATTTTCTGGGAGGGTGCTCTTTTGGATCATTGCTCAACACCTAAATATCTAGGGGTAACTCTGGATCGTGCACTCACGTATGAACAACATTGTGTTAACACGAAGCACAGAGTATCTACGTGAAATTCCATTCTTCGCAAGTTATGTGGTACCAACTGGGGAATGCAAGCTCAAACAATGAGAACTACTGCTTTAGCACTGAGCTACTCTGCAGCAGAATATTTATGCCCTGTTTGGTATAGATCATGTCATGCCAAACAGGTAGATATTGCTTTAAATGAAACTTGTCGGCTTATAACTGGTTGCCTAAGATCTACACCTTGTGACAAGTTATATTGCTTGGCTGGCATTGCTCCCCCAGATATTAGACGTGAAGTAGCTGCCAAACATGAAAAATCTAAAGTAGAAGTTTCCCAGACACATCCTCTACATAATTATCAACCTGCTCAACAACGATTGAAATCTAGGCGAAGTTTCCTTCACTCTACTGAGTGCCTGTCGGATTCACCTCAATCATCAAGGCTAACTTCCTGGAGATCCAGAAACAATAATCTCAACGGATGGATGGTTCCATCTGAAACTCTCCCTGCCGGTTATGAAGAGTCGTGGCCTACATGGAAGAGTCTGAACAGGCTGCGGTCTGGGGTCGGTCGATCTAAGACCAATATGAAGAAGTGGGGCCTTTCCGATGAGTCAACCTTTTGCGCCTGCGGAGAAGAACAAACCATGGCCCACCTTCTCCATTGCAACTCCTGCCCTCTCATTTGCACTATGCAGGATGTAGTTCAGGCCACACCAAATGGACGAGATCTTGCCAAATTTTGGTGCGATGTAATTTAATTGTTATTTTGAAAGTACCTTTAGTGTGTTTTTATTTTAAAAAAGTTATCTATGCTAATTTTACATGATGTATTGCTTCTGATACGAATAAATAAAAATAAGTATAACAAATGAAAATTAATATCACTGTTGTTGTCGGAATGGAATGACAAATCAGATCGTGACAAATGAGTAATGTTTGAATTTAGCATTCAGTTTTCTAAATGGGCTTGTCGTGGTATTGCACCAATAGGTAATGTGATATCTGGGCATCAGGCAGTGGAGCTTGAATGCACCATGAATTTTGCAGTAGTGGTTGTTGTTAATAATGAATATGTGGGACACGCAGTGGAGATTAATTTTTCTGAATGCATAAGTATGTGGAGGTCACAATAGATCTGAGATACAAAGGGATTAATTTCTTTCATGTATAATCAAATGGCATCTGACGTAGTTAAGATCAGAATAATACGTCTTGCTATTGATCTGAAAATTACGAGGAAGAATTATTTCTTTAGGATCAGATCGAACCCTTAATTTTCAACATGCTGGTGATTTTTTATAAATAATTCTTGCAACAAAGTTTTTGATAAATAGGTAATCAATTATGAATGGATAAATCATGATATTTTGTGGATAATGAGCCTGTATTCAAGTATTTTCTGAATAATGAAATAGTGAAATGAAATAGACTTTCAACAGTGCCTCGTGAGGAAAATAAAATCGTAATAAGTGTAGATATTGACCAATGTAAATTGATAAATGTGGACAATATGGACATGCCTAAATAATAAGACATTTAATAGGAAGTGCCTTTAGATTAATTTCTTTCTTTTTCATCAGGAATCTCAGGGTGAGAGACTGATATTATTACACCCTGTAGATTTAGGTAGGAAGTGTTTTCTACTGCTGATCTGATTATTTTGCTTTTATTCAAAAAAAGTGGTGTGTTTTAAGAAAATTTTGTGTGTATTTCATCCTTGCTATATTCAGTCGCGAGTCTTGGACACAGTTCAGCACCTCCTAGCCCTTACCCGTTAACCCCTGAGATTTTCCTAGTCTTGTGTTCAACTGTGATCAAGGCTCCCGCATATGTGGGCGTTTATCTTCGGATAAACGGGCACCTAGAATATAGAAAGGTAGTTGGATTAACCATTCATGGGGCCCGATTGGTGCGCATTCATGTGTGCCAATCGTGTTCACACAGTTTTGTATAGTGCACTTGGCGTATTTTTGGTCTTGCACTTTGGATTAGCAACCTACGTCAAAGCAGGTTAGATTTGAGGTTTGACCATCTGTCACTCCTAGTTTTTACTGATGTTTTTGGATTAATTATAGATTTTTGTAATTGTGATAGGAACACAAAAAATTTATAAATAGAGGTTCTTTTTTTAGTGTCAGTTTATTTAGGGACACCCAATTTTATTTTGTTTGGGAATACACGTTACTAATACATAGCATTTAGGTTACTTATGAGTTTTTCTTCCATTTTTCTTGGTCTAACCTATCATATTTCTCAAAATGGATGAGTTACGTTTATTGTTACACCGTGTGTCTGCTCAAATGCTGGAGCAAAATAAATCGTTAGAATCTAAGGTATTTGATGACAATAAATCATTAGAGTCTAAAATGTCTGAGATATCAGAACAAAATAAGTCATTAGAATCTAAAATATATGACCTAAGTGAATCATTTTCAGATCAAAATAAATCGTTAGAATCTAAAATGTTTGAAATGTCAGATCAAAGTAAATCTTTGGAATCAAAATATCTGATCAAAATAAATCGTTAGAATCTAAAATGTCTGAAATGTCAGATCAAAATAAATCGTTAGAATCTAAAATGTCTGAAATGTCAGATCAAAATAAATCTTTGGAAAATAATTTGCAAACGAAAATGTTGGAACAAAATTAGTCATTGGAGGAAAATTTGAAATTTAGCTTCTTGAATTAACTTTAAAAATATAGAGGATTTAGAAGAAAGATTATCGGAATCTTTAGATGAGAAAATAGGGCACAAGGGTGTTGCTTTAGAAAATAGGTTAAATGATCACACTTACAGGGTTCAGGAGAATTTATTGAGCGTGGAAGGCCGTATAATTGAAGGTGCTAAACAGGCTCAAGAACTCACTAAAAGGAATCATGAAGCGATTAAGGAGGATTTGCTCACATTAGAGGGTAGGATAGAGAAAAACATGACTTCAGTACAGGAAAGCATGGCAGCTATGGAAATCCGGGTAATGAAAGATTCGAATGACATGTTTAAGAGAGTCACCGAGAAGATTACTAGGGATTTTCACGAAATAGTCTGCAAAGAACTTAAGAGTAGCATAGTCCTGGAATTAAGGAGGGAGGCAAAAGATAAGGTCACAGAGGAAGTCCAGAAAGAGGTTAGTTCCGACATTAATGAGGAAGCACTCACGAAGATCAAGGACTTGCGCAGTTCAGTTGAAACCAACATCTAGGTTATTAGCAAAGATGTGGAAGTTTTACAATTGGACATACGGAAGTTAAATGAACAAGTAGCAGATGATATGATGAAGCAAGGGGGAATAGATGCATCACTCAATGAAAAAATTAGAAAAGACATTGAAGAACTCAAGTCAGGGTTGAAACAAACACAGGAGAAGTGCGATAGGATTTCACTGACACCGATATTAAGTCAGGGATTGAGGACGAACCTTGCTGAGGAAACCCCATTTTTCACTCCCGAGAAGCTTGAGCAGATGACCGAGACAGTACGACAAATTGAGGGAAAATTAGCTGAAATAAGAACTAAATGGACAGAACCAGTAACGCCTCAGAACAATAGCACAGGGTTCGGTGCCTCACCATTAGCAGATTCTACCCATGTGACAATTTAAAAGCTTCTGGAAACAAGCCCAACAAATTTAATGGGGTTGGCACTGTCACACCAGTCGAGTTTCTCAGAGATGTTTAAGACTACTTGAGGGATACAAAAGTAACCCGCGATAGAGAGGGTTATAGGGAAGCTTTTGGACGGACCAGCTCTCGTTTGGTTCCGTGCTTTCAAATCTAATATGTCTAATTACGACGAGTTTGCACAGGCGTTGATGAGACGATTTTGGTCACCGGAAATCCAACAAAACGTTAGATCCGAACTATATGCGAAGCGGTAGGCAACATCTCAGCCTATGAAGTACGCGAATTATTTCACAAATCAGCTCGCCAGACTACAATGCTCACATTAGAGGGTAGGATAGAGAAAAACATGACTTCAGTACAGGAAAGCATGGCAGCTATGGAAATCCGGGTAATGAAAGATTCGAATGACATGTTTAAGAGAGTCACCGAGAAGATTACTAGGGATTTTCACGAAATAGTCTGCAAAGAACTTAAGAGTAGCATAGTCCTGGAATTAAGGAGGGAGGCAAAAGGTAAGGTCACAGAGGAAGTCCAGAAAGAGGTTAGTTCCGACATTAATGAGGAAGCACTCACGAAGATCAAGGACTTGCGCAGTTCAGTTGAAACCAACATCTAGGTTATTAGCAAAGATGTGGAAGTATTACAATTGGACATACGGAAGTTAAATGAACAAGTAGCAGATGATATGATGAAGCAAGGGGGAATAGATGCATCACTCAATGAAAAAATTAGAAAAGACATTGAAGAACTCAAGTCAGGGTTGAAACAAACACAGGAGAAGTGCGATAGGATTTCACTGACACCGATATTAAGTCAGGGATTGAGGACGAACCTTGCTGAGGAAACCCCATTTTTCACTCCCGAGAAGCTTGAGCAGATGACCGAGACAGTACGACAAATTGAGGGAAAATTAGCTGAAATAAGAACTAAATGGACAGAACCAGTAACGCCTCAGAACAATAGCACAGGGTTCGGTGCCTCACCATTAGCAGATTCTACCCATGTGACAATTTAAAAGCTTCTGGAAACAAGCCCAACAAATTTAATGGGGTTGGCACTGTCACACCTTCAATGCTGGAGCATGAGCTAATTGTAGCCTTGACATGACAATTCCCAGCTGACGTACAGCGCACTTTGATTGCAGCAGGTGTCACTTCTTTGGGAGAGTTTACGAAATTCTGCAACAACTTGACCATCCCAGTGCCCAATTTTTTCAACGGAATATAAAGTCAGACGCACATTCTATTAACGTCATCATGGTCGATCGTCAGGTGCAGACAACAGGGGAAGATAGGAATCAGAAACAGAATTGAGGAGCGTATTTAGCCCGAAAAGATTCTTTCCCAAACTATGGGTGTAAATCACCTTATGATCAAAGAAGAGACCAGAATTATCAAAATAATAGGAATAGGAATAATTGAGATCAGAACCAGGGCAGAGGAAGATATGATAACTCACGCCAACAACAAACAAATAACAGAACTCTAATTCCATGACAAGAGCTAGAGCAACGTCATCAAGCAAGCCAGATATTCTTGAAAATGCTCAACCAGGATTATCAGGATTACAGCAGGATAATAATGAAAGAAGAACGCTAAATTCGAATCGACCCAACCAGGCAAATCAACAATAATTTTATTCCTTTTTCGCACGATTCACTGGCAAAGCATAAGGAAGATGCACAGAAGAATAACGACATAAAAAGGAAAGGGAAAATAAAACCTTGCACTCAAGTTTTTATTTTTATGACGGTTGGGGTGTATGTACCCGTGGTTCAGAGGCATCATGTCGTCATCCTATTTTGAATGGAGCACCGAGCGGAGTTTTGAAATAGCGCTCACGGGTGGAGAGCCAATGGGAGGAGCGCGCGCGCTGGCGTGGCGAATGAGAAGATGCCGAAGGTGATGGAAGGTTGTAAGCTACCCTATTTCGTTATGCTGGAAAGAAGAATGTTATGTCATGATATAACCCCTGAATTTACACTAATATTATTGAAAGAATTGGGATGATAGCATTTCGCATTCAGGAGATATGAACGAAGGAAGTTTATAGCATGACATCACTCCAGGTTCACGTGACTTGCCTGAGCAGTATATAAGCTGCACGGAGCAGACAACAGGAGAATTACGAGTACAACGACAGCAGAACAACAACTTGCACGACAGTGAATACAGACAGCAGTCTCTATGCGAGTGAAACGTCATCGCCACGAACATTGCGGGTTGCCGAGATGCGCGGACCGGGAATATTCTGGAGGGCCGGGAAAATTTTCTACGTGTTGACTACGACTGTATTGCTTGTGGAGTGGTGGACGTACAAATCCTTCAAACCGAAGTGAGTTTAACAAACTTTATTAATATTGTGAACTGTTATGTCAGAAGTGAGTCACTAGGTATGGGCCAGTAACTTTGTTTTTGGACAGTGCATTACGTCTGTGTGTGAAGACTGTGAAGGGAATATGCGGGCAGCTATTCAGTGAAGAAGCAAATTCAAAGTATTGCCGCGACACTTTAAATTTAGCCACCCATTAATCAAGCAGATGCAAGTCGAATGGTCATATGTGAGAGGACTTAACACAGGTGTTAACTGGTCATGCAACCATTAGCCGTGCGTACTCAGGACTTAGAAATTGTGTGTGCAACTATAAGCATACCGTGCTTAATGAAGTGTGGGAGTTACCAGTATCAAATGGAACGATTGACCATAAGGTGTAAAGACAGTGAATGACACTCTAAAATATGTGTGCGGAACATCGTGGTCATTTTTCGAGCTGCATATTGAGACTTTGTGATACAATGACCATGCACTAAAAACCAAGGATGGGTTAGATCCAAGGAAATGTGGAAAGGATGTCACCGATACCAGTCCATGTAGGACGCCGGAGGAAGGTTCCAAAACATCATGATGGGGCATCAAGAAAATGTAGCTCTACCCGAGGTCGCCGACGTGCAGTCCAGGGCGTGGTGTGGCCTGTGTGGACATGCTTCCGCCGCATGGAGGAACTATTTTCTGCAATTTTCATCACCTGGCAGCCGATACAAATTCACATCGTGGAAGATATGAAATAAGATCTCTACATATTTTGTAGTCATGTTGTAGTCTAGTCATGTTGTATTATCCAAATGAGGTCAGCTTATTCCAGAATTATTTTTCTTTCTATATTGCATTAGTTTAGACAGGCAGGGTTTGCCAGTAAACGGTTTTTCATATTTCACTTTTGAAACTTTGTGCGGATATTATCGCATTATGTGGAGCTTCATGTTTCGTGATAGGGATAGGAAAAGTTTTGGGTATTCATGAGTGGATATTTCAAATGAGGATGTTTTTTGTGAGTGAATAAATATCAGGCAGTTGGATGAAATAATAATAATAATAAT
Source organism: Meconema thalassinum (assembly GCA_946902985.2). Lineage (NCBI taxonomy): Eukaryota > Metazoa > Arthropoda > Insecta > Orthoptera > Tettigoniidae > Meconema > Meconema thalassinum. Next base: position 477,926,712 of record OX336390.1, on the reverse strand, counting down.
AATGGTCAATCACTCTCAGTTACAAATTATTACTGCAAATGGAGTTAATGATAATAATAATAAATTAGGAAAAATCATCAAGGGTGCTCATGATAATTCCATATGTTCAAATATGAAATTGGAATCATGAAAGAATCAGTTGTAGAATTTATTTATTTACTGATAAATAGCTCAGATCAGATAATGAATAATAATTCAGAGTTTAATAGGAGATAATATTTCAAGCAACATCTAAAAGTATTTGAGGTCTGAATTGACTAAAGATGGTTTTGAGTATAACAAATGAAAGTTAATATCTCTGTTGTTGTCGGAATGGAATGACAAATCAGATCGTGACAAAAGTGTAATTTTTTAATTTAGCATTCAGTTTTCTAAATGGGCTTGTCGTGGAATTGCACCAATAGGTAATGTGATATTTGGGCATCAGGCAGTGGATCTTGAATTTTGGATCAGTGGTTGTTGTTAATAATGAATATGTGGGACACACAGTGGATTTTTTTCTGAATGCATAAGTATGTGGAGGTCACAATAGATCTGAGATACGAAGGGATTAATTTTCTTTCATGTATAATCAAATGGCATCTGACGTAGTTAAGATCAGAATAATACGTCTTGCTATTGATCTGAAAATTACGAGGATGAATTATTTCATTAGGATCAGATCAAATCCTTAATTTTCAACATGCTAGTGATGTTTTTATAAATAATTCTTGCAACAAAGTTTTTGATAAATAGGTAATCAATTGTGAATGGATAAATCATGATATTTTGTGGATAATGAGCCTGTATTCAAGTGTTTTCTGAATAATGAAATAGTGAAATGAAATAGACTTTCAACAGTGCCTCGTGAGGAAAATTAAATGGTAACAAGTGTAGATATTTACCAATGTAAATTCATAAATGTGGACATGATGGACATGCCTAAATAGTAAGACATTTAATAGGAAATGCCTTTAGATTAATTACTTTCTTTTTCATCAGGAATCTCAGGGTGAGAGAATGATATTATTATAGCCTGTAGATTTAGGTAGGAAGTGTTTTCTACTGCTGACATGATTATTTTGCTTTTATTCAATAAAAGTGGTGTGTGTTTTAAGAAAATGTTGTGTGTATTTCATCCTTGCTATATTCAGGCGCGAGTCTTGGACACAGTTCAGCACCTCCTAGCCCTTACCCGTTAACTCCTGAGATTTTCCGAGTCTTGTGTTCAACTATGATCAAGGCTCCCGCATATGTGGGTGTTTATCTTCGGATAAACGGGCACAATATATTGTTTCCAAAGCTTGGTGGTTTAGACCCCATCCTATTCTAGCCGATTTTGATAATGCATTTATTAATTTAATAAATTTGTCACTATTTTAATTGATGTGGTCATTGAACTTAAAGCGAGAGTCTATAGTTATTCCTAGATATTCCATCGTAACTACTTGTACAAGACGTTTCCAATTCATAAAGATATCAATTATTGACTCTTTGCTTGTCTTCTTCTTGATATTAGAATAATTCTCGACTTACTTGCATTAAAACGGGTTTTGTTTTCTGTTGACCACTTAGTAACTTTCCGTAATTCCATATTCACAATATTTTCTGCTTCAGTTTCAGCCCTGACTGCAATTATAAGGTCATCAGCGAATGCTATAGCTTTGGTGGTTTTACCGTATTACAAACTGAGCAGTGCATTATACTGTACATTCCAGTACCCCGGTCCACAACATGAACCTTGAGGACATCCTTTATTAACTACCGTTTCAACTTGGATACTATTGTAATTCATGAACGTCGTTCTATCCTTGAAATGGCTCTGAGTCAGGTAGTACCAGTTTCTCGGACATTTAAAGCCTTTTAGGGCCTTTAGGACACATGGCAACCACGCAGAGTCAAAAGCTTCTCTGACATCAAGACTAACCATAACGGTAATTTGACCATTTTTGAACTCCTCAGTTATAAATTACTTAAGTGCCAAAGCTGCATCAGTAGTAGACTTTTGAACTGTGAAGCCATATTGATTTTCGTTCAGTAGTTTATTGGTGTAAAGGTAGTGACTTATTCTATTTAATAGAAGTTTAATACTTTGCCCGCCACATTTATCAGGCTTATTGGTCGGAATTTAGAGGGATCCTGAATCTTATCCTTCCCTGATTTTGTGATTGGTATACGTCTCGAATTTTTCCATCGCTTCGGGAAACAAGCATTCTTCAAGCAATCATTATATAGTGATGTCATAGTTCTAGGGATCCTTTCATACGTCCATCATAGTATTTTACTAGTGATTCCATCTTCACCTGGTGTCTTTTTATGGCCTAGATTTTTGATTGCAGATTTAATTTCTTCTTCTGTAAATTCCCAGTCGTCCAGAGTGTCTATTGGTTCCTCTACTTCCTTCCTTATTTGCTTTTGCTGAGCAGTATCTTCCATTTCATCATCTTTCTGAATGGGATGGTTTAATAAACGCTGCATCGTTTTCTTTAAGTCTTCATTGTCAATAAGTGTTGATACAATTTGAGTATTCTTAATTTTTCCTGACGCTGATTTATAGACTATGTCCCAGGGATAAGAAGAAATTTTACTACAGTATTCTTTCCAAGACAGTATCTTTGCATTTCTGATTTTAGCTTGGTATTTAGGTTTTTTTTCAGCAAAGTATTGGCTTTTCGCTGATCTCGGAGGTCATTATTATTTAACGTTCTCTGGAATTTTCTCCTGAATGCATTTACTTTCTTCCGCATTATCGTAAGTTCTTCATTCCACCAAGGCACTGTTTTGTGTTTTAGGCTGATAGTTTTGCCAGACGTGGTGTATTCTTAGAAATATACTGTTAGTTAGAGTTATCTCTTGCTACTCTTTGCTTTTCCTTTTTCATTAGTTTCTCTTATTTCCCTCGCAGACATCAACAGGGACCCCTTATTTTGTATTTCCCATTTTCTTAGAATGTATATTAAAATTCATGTAAGCTTGATTCAGTTATGTATTCCAAGCAATGTAACGGCGCACCACGCGGCAACCTGCCGAAATTTTTGGATTAATCGATTTCAAGGGGACTTACAAACCATTCCAGCAGACGTCATCGCTGTCGTATTCTATCATCTCCATGAAGATATTAATTGATGTATCGCATTCTCATTATGTTGAACATTTTGTTTCCCTATGTTTCATGCAGTGTTTAGACTATTAAGGTTCCTTCCCCCACCCCCTCGTCTTTCTGGCTCTCTCGTGTGCAATTATCCTTCGCCCACTTCTTGTCTACACGTTTGAGTGAACAGTTTGTCCTTTACTCAGAGACCCGCCTCCTCTTAAAATGAGGTAATTTTCAATTCGACGCCATGTCTGAATTTTAAGTGTAACGGCTGCAGGATTCTTCAAACTTCATTCATCATGCAAGTTACACTGAAGAAAATGGAAATTGCAACACCATGAAGGCATTGGTCGTTTGTGTTGATTTTCAAGATATGGAACGATGCCATGTAGGTATGTAAACGATCAAAGTTTCAGACCCAATGGATTGTTGCTACAGGTCTCCCCACGTGATTGGTCGCGAAGGAATCAACTCCAGTATACGGACTCTGGTGTAGCGTAGTTGACTTGCAGTCTGTGCAGTGAAGTGTTCCCCGTAAAACATGCCTCGACGACAGAGAAGAGCACGCGATCAACAACTGTCGCCGTTTGAGAGGGCTCGGATATTTGGGCTGTGTGAGGCTAGATTATTGCTAAGGACTGTCGCTGCACGTGTTGGCCAACAGGCATCTACGGTACAACGTGTATGACAGCAGCAGTCAAATGAAGGTTCCCACACTCGTAGACCAGGCACAGGCCCAGCGCGACAGACAACTGTGGGAGAGGATCGCCGCATCATTCGGATGGCCCGGTTGGAACCCCATGCAACAGCAGCGCAAATTCGAGCAGCTGCGGCACCCCACTCTACACAACAAACAGTTGGTAATCGCCTGCGTGCAGCTGGCTTACGATCCCGTGTCCCTGCAGAAGGTGTTCCATTGACCCCAAAACAGCGACGTGTAAGGCTGGTCTGGTGTCGAGAACGATCGACGTGGGTCGACGAATGGCATAGAGTCGTCTTTAGTGATGAATCGCGCTTCTGTCTTGCCCGCGGTGATCGCCGGCATCGTGTGTGCCGACGTACCGGGGAGAGGGGCCGCCCTGACCTTATTCTCGAGAGGCACACAGGGCCAACACCAAGCATTATGGACTGGGGAGCTCTTGGCTTAATGTGAAATCACAATTAGTGCTTGTTGAAAGCACTATGACTGCTCGACAGTACGTTGATAGGGTACTCAATCCAGTGGTTGTCCCTATGAAGGCGAACGTGCTAATGGGATGTTTCAGCAGGACAATGCCCGGGTTCACACTGCTCGCATCTCCAGAGAAGCTCTCCACGACATCACAACCGTAGAATGGCCCGCCCGATCCCCGGACCTCAGTCCTATTGAGCATGTGTGGGACATGATGGGTCGACAGCTGGCCAACCGTTCTCAGCCACCCACAACTCTGGAACAACTGCCCCATGCAGTGCAGCAAGCATGGGCCACAATTCCTCAGGAAGCGATCCAGGGCCTTATTGACCCCATGCCTCGCAGAATTCATCAATGTATTGCAGCTAGTGATGGGCACATCCTGTATTGAATTTTCTCCAAACTTGCGCTCTGAGGGACCTGGAAGTGTAATCATCGAATCACAACCAAACACTCGTCCTGCATGTTCAATTGCAGCAATGTAGCACCACTCCTTCGGGGTGTTGCAATTTCCATTTTCTTCAGTGTAAGTAACTACTTACATTGATTTTAAACCATTTTAGACGGTTTTAATGAACATTTTGAATGCTTTTAATGCAAGTTATACGCAGTGTTGGAATTTCCGCAAAATTGAGTACTAACTGCCCCACGTGGGAACTGTCATTTTCGCCAACCAGCCTTGCTAATAAAGTTATAAAATTCAGCATTTCTTGAACTAACTAACGGAATACTTTTCCTGCAACGAGGGATTTCTGTTAAATTCATAGCTGTCTAAAACTTAATCTGTCTACCTCCGTGGGATGTCTACTTGCTCCATTAAACTGTCACTAGAGCACTGGAAATTTCCATTCCAAACATAAACTAAACCGTGATGAACTATACTCAAAATCGTTAAAATTACTGTCAACCTCAAGTTAAATAGAACTACTGATCTCAACCTAGAACTCTATAATGCAAGAAACAAATTAAAGCTCAAATAAGTGCATCATCATAAACTGCAATAGGAACATTTTTCTCGTGTTATACAAACTTTCCGTTCTTCAAAAGTGAACGTGTGGATACATCCGCGCCGCGATTCGATCGTGTTAATAAAATTGGCCAGGACTCTATCCTATAATTCCTACACTCCCAATCCCTTTTACTAACAATTTAAGGTATATTTAAGCTAGTTACTTCTTTTCTACGAGGCCTCGCCAAAGCATAGCGCCCTGCCAAATGTTGCTCCATTTAACATTTATTCTTCTGTAAAAATAACCTTGGTTATAATCCACATTTTAATAAGTATTTTTTCGTGTTTCCACCAGGACGTTCGAATTTTTCAATTGTTAAGCGTTTATCTGATTTGTGTAACCCAGGTTTCGTTAAAATGGCCTGCCACATTTGAATTTAGAATTTCTTAAACTCTATATAGATAAAATGAGTTATAGAAACCTCTTATTAATCTTTTTTTCTTCTCCTGCTTTGCCCAGGAATTCATAGCCTTAGTCGCTTATAAAAAGGGCATTCTCTAAGTATTTGGTATTCTTACTAACCAATACAACAAAATATTAAACCAAATTGTAATTTCTTTATTGTTATGGGCTTTAAGCCTTTTAATTGTACGTAAAATTTGAAAACTCTTGTAAAGTTTCTTATTGTTACTATAGGTTTGAGACCTCTGGTGTATTCTTTGGAATACATGGTAAGACAGAGTGAGCTTTTGCTTCTCTGCTTTATTTCATTACTTCCTTTTTTCGCAAACACCAACAGTGATCTCTTGGTTTCTCTTTGTTGGTATACTTTGCTTAAACTACCTGTGAGTCTGTTCTAGATATATATCTTCCATGGCCCACCGAGCGTCATCTAGCTGCGAATCTCTGAAGTTCCTCAATTTATCCATGTACAAGAGGATTTCCTTACCAATCTGGCCAGCAGATCTCGTCGCTATCGACCGCTATCATCCCCGTGATCAAGAGGACTTCGTCTACCTTTTCATCCACCAGGCTTCGCTAGTGACGCCTGCTATCAACTCTTTGAAGACCATTTCATCAAGAGAATTAATTTTTATAATGTTGGTTATTCTTATGATAGATAGATAGATAGATAGATTTTTATTAATTCCATTTGATCAAATACATGCATTCAATACATTTTTGATATAGGACACGTCAGAATTTACATGCATAAAATAAAAGAACTAACAGGTATATATTACTAAGATTAAAACTATTTATAACTTATTATAATAGCAAATCTTAATAGATACAATCTTATTGCACAACTATTTACACCTCACTCTATTATCATAATATGAAAACTTAATTCTATAAATACAACAACATACAGCTAGGTATTAAAATTAAATTAAAAAAGTAAAATATAGTTATAGATTCCATCACTCCTATACGCTAAAATATTCAACTACTGAGTAAAAACAATGGCACTGCAGATAAGCTTTCAACATTCTATCAAAGGTTTTTATTTTTGGGGCCAGTTTTATATACTGGGGTAGTTTATTGTATAATTTAACTCCAGTGTGAAAAGTTCCTTTTTGATATATGCTTGTGTGTGTGTGTGAAATATGAATGTTTTGATTTTGTCTTGTGTTATGCCTATGAACATCATTGTTTGTTTTAAGAAAAACATCTTTATTCATTAAATTCTTTTTAAAAAACATAATACTTTCAAAGATATATATGCAGGGCAGTGGGAGAATGTTTAAATCTTTAAACAGAGGTCTACATGATTCTCTAGAGTGTACATTTGCCATAATTCTAATCGCTCTCTTTTGTATCCTAAACGTGCTTAGTACATCTGGCGACATACCCCAAAATATGATCCCATATCTTAAGTATGAATGGAAATAAGCAAAATAAGTATTTCTTAATGTGTGCATGCTAGTGCAGGTTTTCAAAATACGTAACGCAAAGCACATCGAGTTCAGTTTAGTATTCAGATATTGTATATGTTTATTCCATTTCAAGTCTTGTTGTATCCATAGTCCTAAAAACTTTGTTTCTGATTTATTTTCTATTTGATGACCATTTAATGTTATATTGGGCATCGCAGGATTCCTATTCTGTATAGTGTGGAAATTTAGACATACTGTCTTTTTATAGTTTATTATGAGGCGATTATCTTGTGACCATTTGGTTAACTCTCCTGTAACGGAGTCAGCAGACTGCTGTATGACCTGTTTAGTTTCACCTTTTATTACGAGTGTTGTATCGTCCGCAAACAAAATTTCCTTATGTGAATGAACGTTCTGTGTTATATCATTGATATATAGAAGAAAGAGTAGTGGGCCCAAAACCGATCCCTGGGGTACTCCAAATTCAATAATTCCCTCATTGGACAATGTTTCATTAAGTAATTTGGTTCCATCATCCTTGTGTCTCAAGCTTACTATTTGTTTACGCCTTGTTAAGTAAGACTCTATCCATTTATTAGCTAGACCTCTAACACCATATTGATTTAGTTTGGTAAGGAGGATTTTATGGTCAACTACATCAAATGCTTTCGATAAATCCAAGAATAGGCCAGTTACATGTTCCTTATTGTCAATTAATTTCAGTATACTATTACTACATTCGTAAATTGCTGTCTGTGTAGATTTTTCCGTTCTAAATCCATGTTGTGAGTTTGATAATATTTTATTTTTTTCTATGAAACTTATCAGTCTCTTATACATAATTTTTTCCACAATTTTTGCAATACCAGTTGGTAAGGTAATAGGACGATAGTTATCTAATTCATCTTTTGAACCATTTTTGTGCACTGGAATTACTTTTGATAACTTCAAAATATCCGGGTAAGTTCCTGAGAGAATTGAACTGTTTATTAAGTGCGTAAGTGGATTTATTATATTTTCTGCACATTTCTTTAAAATTGCATCAGGGATGCCATCAATGCCAGCACAGAATTTATTTTTTAGCTCTTTTATAACTATTCTTACCTCTTCACTTGTGACATGATTTATAAATAAAGAATCACTGCATATATTTATTTTATTATTAGAATTTAGTGTATTTACCTGTGATTTATTTAATAATTTTTGCGGAATTTCCAAAAAATAGTCATTAAAAGTGTTTGCTATTTCCTCTGGATTATTAATCACTTTATTATTTCTGGTCAGTGTAATGTTCCTTTGTATTTTAGCAGATTTTCCAGTTTCTTTCTTTATTACAGACCACATAGCCCTGTTTTTATTAGATGATTGGGAAATAAAATTATCATTATGCATTTTCTTTGCTAGTCTTATTACCTTATTTAATATGCCAGTGTATTTTTTGTAGTATAAATTGAATTCAGGTGTTGTGTGGTATTGTTTATATAATTTGTGTAGAAATTTCTTTCTTTGACATGAATTTATAATCCCTGTTGTTATCCAATTGCTAGTTTTGTTATTTTGAACAGTTCTTCGTTTAAAGGGGAATGCTATTTCAAAATAGTGTTTTAGGGTACTGTTAAATGCATTAAATTTATCATTTACATTTTCTAGTTCATAAATTTCTGACCATGTTTCCTTATTTAATAAGTCATTGAAATATGTAACATTTGATTCAGTGAATGACCTGCACTTTGATTTTACTCCATTATCATTATTATTGATTACTTCGGATACTTCAAAACTCAGTATTTGTCCATGGTGGTCACTAAAACCCGGACAATAGACAATAGTGGATGTATATTCCTTTGTCTCCTAACCCCACTCTTTTCCCTTCCCTGGTCTCTCCGCGCTTCGTTGAGCTGGCCTAACTTGTGCTACAGTCGTCAAGACTTCCAGTCGGAGCTTACCTAGAGCTCGTCTCCTCTCCTTGAGAGACAAACTTTCAAATTGGACGCCATGTCCAGATCGTAACTAACGGTCAACTAGAATCGCCGTTCTTCAGAAATGAGCTAAGTACTACTTCAACGTTCAACTCATTTTATTTGCTTTTAAATAGCTACATGCTTTTTAAACATCATTTTACAGACAGTGTGAAATTGCTAAATGTAGGGCAATAACCATCTTCGCGGGATTTTCGAGGTTTGGCTTTGTCTACCTAAGCTAATCTTAACATGAAGCAGCAATCCTTATGCATATTAACTGAAATAATTTCTCAAAACGCGGGACATCTTTAAATTACCCACTGTCTGTAGAAAACTTAGCTCGTTCCACCGCTGGACCTTTTCTGTCAATTTCAACAGTTATGATTGTTCTAGAATTTTCCATGCCAAACAATTCATCCATAAGTTAAACATTCTAGTATTTTCCACTCACATATGGGAATACTTTTTCTAACCAAGGAATCTTCCTTATGAACAGTTAATCAACACCTAATTTTTCTTCCTCCGTTGGAATTTTTCTGCTGCATTCGACTATAACCTACTAATTTTCAACGCAATAGACTCTCGCAAATCTAGTGCAACTAGTTATTTTTCACCATTGCAATAACTTTCCTTGCTATAAACTTTTTGTGTTACAATAGTGAACTTTTCAACCACGACAATAGACTATAGTGAAACAGTGCTCGTTCGATTTCTCATCCGCGTCGCGCTCGTCCGAAATAAATAAAATAGGCCAAGAGCTTTCTCTACAAAGTTCCAATTTCCTCTTCCTCAACCCCTCCTTACTAACAAATTAGGTTAATCTTTAAATTTATGTATTTTGCAACGAGGCCTCGCCAAACGATAGGCGCCTTCCCAACTTTCTCCACTTACCATTTATTCACTCTGTATAAATATCAGCAGTTAGAAACTGCTTATTAATCTATTTCTTTTCTTGCTAGCACAAGAATTGGTTATTGTCTACCAAACCTTTCATTAATCTCTTTAATCCAGGTTTCACGAAAGGGTAACTGGCCCCATTTTTTCCTCGTGATCCAGTTTAAACATAGAAGTTCTAGAAACTTCCTTTTAATTTGTTTATAGAAACTTCTATTTCATTTCTCTCTGTTTTTTTTGCTGTTACTTTCGAAGTTGTTACTTGTTCATATTTCTAAGATACCCATCTAGAAATCCTTAAAGTACACATCTTGTACTTATTATTTATTTATTGTTTATTGTTATTTATTGTTTAACTTTAATTACGTTAATTATCTTTAAATTTTCTATTTATTAATCTTAGCACCATTTCAAAATCTTACGAAGATTTTAGTGCTTATAAAAGGTTCCAAACCTAAAAATTGTCAATTGCCTGGTGCAAGCTTTAAATGATTTTAGGAGGTCTGCGACCCCAATTGTTTATAAAATCAAATTACATATGTGACAAATTGATTACACCTTTTGCATTGTTAAATAAATCTAAATTTATCCTTTTGCTTTATCATTTCTCTAAAATAACGATTAGGCAAGATCCTGTCTTCCCCTACTCTTCCTATGGGCTTAAATTTAAAAACCTTACAAATAAAACTAATCAAGGTCCCACTTTTTGTTGCATATGAGCAAGAACTCTTAGTCACAAACTTATTAAAGCCTCTCTTTGCTTTGATAGCTAATTCTAACTGGTCAGTAATGCAAGCATAGCTCGCTACGCCAGCTTCCTGCTTGTTGAGATTTTCTCTACAACTTATGGTTGGTTTTCCAAATTTAAGTTTTTCTCATTGTCTAAACTTTTAGTCAGCGCTTTGCTGGGTAAAAGCTTAGTCATTCCTGAATGCAACTATTGGTGCTCTTACCAAAATTATTCACGTGTATAATTGCTTTATCCCTATCCTTCTTGGAAACGTTCGGTCACTTTTTAGAAATTCTACAATTTCAAGAATTAAAACATCACGGCCATTCCAAACTATTTGTATTCTTCAAAATATTGGTTTAAAACAAACTCCTTTGAAAAGATACATAGGAAACTCATCATTTCTTTCTTTGCCAGACCACCACCCTTCCCCATAGTAGCCGAATCTTGGCTTGGAAGGGAAGGTACTGCACCATTATTCATAAAAGGGCTTAAATACAGACATGGTTACAGTATTTTGGGAACACCCTGTAACTTCCTAACTTGCCTCTGAAGTCGATCATAACAGCTGGTCTGCAGCGAGAAAAAGCCATGCTATCATGAAAGAGATCGGCAGAGCTCGTGTTTCCGACGAGAAATCCGAAGCTCATCGATAATAACCATGTTGACTGTGTCTAACACCATATCGATCGATTCACCTGAGAGTGATTAATACAAATTAATGCATATTTAGCGCTTTATGTAAGCAGATACATGTGTCTATATGTATGTTTCCATGGCAGAAAGCCATTATTAAGAAAGTCATTATTAAGAAAGTATGAAGAACAGAAGATGATATGTTAACTCACTGCTGATCACGTTTCGACTGCGATATATTTCGTATCGAGTCATGACGTGTGAAGGAGTGGGGGGGAGCAGATGTGAGACTCAGGCGACCTCGTGCAGAGCTCAATGTGTATAGAACTTGACAGCGTAGAGGGTTGAGCTGGAAATCAGTGAAAGTAAAATCGCCAGCTAACGGGAGTTGTAAAACGTGTGACCGTGCTGAAGTGTATTCTAGTTCGTGAAGCATTCTACGTGAAGTAGAAACGTGTTTAATAGGGCTCAGACATGATCTTAAACATGTAATAATTTACCTCTGTGACTGTGTGTCTACAGCAATTAACGGGCCATGCGGATGGATACTTTTATAACCACGACCGCGAGCTCAGCCGTGATGTGTCACGAAACTCTGCATATAAACCGTCGTGGAAATGCAGCCTAGATTTGATTCACTCTTCACTGTGATTATTCTTTTTGAAAAGAGTACATTCTCAAACAAGGTGTCAAGGGGAAGGGACAATATGAAACTTATATCCACTACGATGGTAGGCTAAATTGATTTAAGAATACTGCATTAGCAGGGTGCAGCGGGGACTTGTCGAAGGCAACTTTCATTTGGCATGAAGTGTGCACGCGACTCTCGTGTCGAGAGGGGCCGCGTCGACCCTCGTGAACTTGTTCATACGCGCGTTCTCACATTGGAACTTGTTAGTGACGGTTCGAGTTCACTTTCGCGTCGTGACGAGTTGATAAACTGTGTGCGGTCCTTCCGTTGGTGTTCGAATATGTATGGGAAGATATCGCCAGGATATGTTGGAACTATTTCGACCGACCGGGTGTTGCTCGAGCCTGGGAGGACTTTGGTTCGTTCTATGGAAACCCAGTTGAAATCCAGCATATTTTCTGTTGGTTTGGAGCTGATTATGGCCAACGATATCCTTTTTTCCTCATCTAGATTCGCCAAAGGTACTGATCACTTCAACTTGTTACAGTAGTGTAGCGTGGACATTTATAAATACCACTTTGCCATATTTGATTTTGTAGTTTAAATGGTTCAGTAGAAAGTGCAGGTTCGATGTTCATTTCGAAACTGACCTTCTATGATGCCAGGATTTTGACTCATAAAAATGAGTGCATCCTTTGTGTAATTTTGATGAATAAATTAATAATTTCAGTAGTATTTTACAGTATTTAAAATAATATGCTCATTCTTATTTGTCGAGAAGCAAATGTAGGAAGAAGATTTACAGTTTTTCTTGTGTAAGAACATTTTTTAGTAACGCAACTTTCTTTTGAGAACGTTGGTTGAGTTTTCATATTCTAGTGCATTGTTCTTTAAGCACTTTCGCTTGGATTATCGTATTCTTTGGAGGGGAATTTTCCTTTTCGTATTTTGATTAAGATACTAGGAAGTTTTCGGACCCAGTTATTCTAAATGTGACTTCGAGTCCTTGGACTATATTTTCTTCAGTTTTTTCTTATTATAACAGATTTAACTTGTGTTTTCTGAGCGTGATTTTCGAAATGGATTGCCTAATGGGTCATTAGTCGCTTAGCCTTTGTTGCTAACCTAGATCCATGCTGTAGGTCTAATCCATCGACATTTTCGCGTTCGGGAAATTCAGGGAGGATCTTATTTTGAGATTGAATTTATCTTTATAGACCTCTTTACAACCTCAGTTTGTGTGGTTGGGCAGCGTTATATACAGTTTATATTTTTTTTTTGTGAAGTTAACACTGGATTAAATTGATATCATTGCCTTTAGTGCAATAGTTTTTTCTATTAAGAGGGTATTTGAACGACATCCAAATTTGCGAGGATAATCCCAGGGACAACTTACTATAAGTCATACGTTTAAGAACTATGGATTTTGTAATGAATCAATGTAAGGCAAGTTTTTAAAGTTAGGTGGAATATTTCTGAAATCCACTGGGCTTTGTTGGCAATCTGTTACGGGATCATATTTTTCGAGTTCAGGATTTTTACCATAAACAGCTGATTTGCATAATTGTGGATTTATAACAGTAAGGCTCCTATTATAGGTGCATATTGGTCTTTAGAGAGGCATATTCTATGAGTAATGTCTTTGTGTTTAAGTATATTGATGCAATGCTTTGTAGAGCATATTTTTCTTGTTGAGGATTGAGCTAGGTGTGCCAATCAGGATTAGATTGATTGGGGTTTTAACCCAGAGAGGTGTTGTTTTAACCTAGTATGGTTAATAATTGGTCATTGTGAACTTTATCGCTGTTATCGTGAAAATGCCTGTGTGAAGATTAATATTTTTCCGAGCAGTATTGTTGGGGAATCTTGAGTGGATATTCGGTTAAATATTTCCAGTAAAACTAATATAACAATTTTGTCATAAGATGTATGTTTAAAAAGGAAACCGATAACTATTTAAGACTGACTTTACAATTAATTTTTGCTTAGCTTAACTGTTCGGCAGAATTTCCCTAAAACAAGAATTGAAATAATATTAAACAGAAAGGAATGTCGTGACTTCAAGTCAGTAGGAAAGGAATAATTGAAATTATTCTGGAATTTTGTGTAAATTATATTCTGTAAATAGGCCATATGAATTTCTTCATTCAATAACAAGAACATATAAAGTTACTGAAGATGTCGTGTAGGATTAGTAATTATAACCAGGATATTTGTGTATAAGATGTTATTTCCGTTAAGGAACCGAAATTAATTTAATGTACTCAAGTCTTATAATATTTCTCTTTTTGTGAATGCTTACCCTATGGGATTGATCATCATTGTTATTATTAATATGCCTTATATTTTAATCAGCTAAAAGTTAGTTGTGACAATGGGTAATATTTTTTTTTGGAAGATAATCCAATATAATCAATGAGATTTTTTTTTGATTGGTCGTGGTATCGACGAAATTGATATTCTTCTGTCTTGTTTATTCTTACAATAAATCACTTTACTACTTGGTTTTAATTATTGCGTGATGCTTTATAGAGGTGATGGAAGGGTGTATTAAGGGGGCCATCGCTAGGTATTTTAGTGTTTACCACACCTTTGAGATTTTTTCTTCCTTTTGAAGAATTCTCGTGTTTTGAGCTAGTCTTTTCTTTTTCTGAGCCTTGGTCAGTCTTAATACATCCTGTTAGGTATTCGAGTGGCCCTATTATCCCTGTGTCTGTTGGTAGAACTTGGGGGGTCTTTAGAGCCGGGGCATTTTCAGGTTCTACGATCCAGCTGCTATCCAGGGATTCAACAGGTATTGGTAGGTAAAAGGGTACATTAGGTGGCGCCCAGCTCAGGGGCTTCGAAAAACTGGAATACCAGAGCGAATACCAGGGAGTTGAATGCCATAATTCTGCCAAAATTGAAACTGAAAGTACAAAGTGGAAATTAGTTTTATGATCATGTAACACAGATCGCGAATTGGAACACCGTGTTTCTTGTGTGACTATGAATCAAGGCGATAAAATAATGGTGAACCAATATTTTGGCACGAACTATTGGAATTCCTATGGAACAAAGCAATTACGAGGATACTCGAGCTACTTGACCCACAAGTGGTATTGCAACCATTATTAATTTTTATTTTATTTTATGTATTGGAGTGGTGCCACACGCTTTGTTAATAATTTGTTCTACTTGTTTCCGGCTGATGATCATTGCTGACATCATTAAAAATAGAAGTATTTGTAGTAAATTTAAAATTTAAGTAATGGTAGAATCATAGACCTTCACCGATATAAACCAACACGCACTTGTATATGGTCGATCCCAAATGAAATGGGGCACTTTGTGTTTAGACATAAGTTTATTTTAAGGTAACGCCAGACAATAAGAATGAGCATATATGGTAAATGGTGGTTGTTTGTAGATGTTCTCGCTGTGCTTTGTTGGTGTGGTATTCTTATTTCTTGTGAAGTGTAGTGAAGCATGTCTGAAGGTAATATGGTGACTGTTGGTGACGTTAAGAAGATGTTTGAAATTCTTCAACATAAAATGGACAATTTGAATCAGGACATTGAAAATATTAAGGTCCAAACTAGATCTGCATTAGACCATATGTCTGAAACTGTTATTCAAAATCAGGGTGCAGTTGCTGAAGGCATCAGGGGGGAAATTGATACTATGCAATCCTCCTTGAAGGCTATCAATGACAGTTCTAAAAGGGTAGAAAGGAAGGTTACCAGTGTAGAATCTAATATCGAAGATATCCAGGATGATAATAGAAAAACTCAACTAGATATGAGTACACTACGGGCTAATGTTGGATTGGTACAGGTTGCCCAAGAAAGAATCCAAACTAGTCAAACATCAATCCAAACAGATCTTAACAATATGCAAACTAGTCAAACATCAATCCAAACAGATCTTAACAATATTCAGACTAGTCAAAGGGGAATTGAGGAAACTGTAAAGGATGTAAACTCTAATGTAAGGATTATGCAATCCCAAATCAATGATTTAAGAACAGATGTGGGATTAATAGAATCCAGTCAAAATAAAATGGAGCTAGAGGTCCGAAAAATCGAATCTAGTCAAAATCAGACAGAGGTTAAGTTAATGGAGCTAGAAAAATCTAATAAAGAATTTCAAGTTGAGATTAGACTAGACTTTGAAAAGAGTGTGAAGCTCAGTAAAAAAAATTTAGAAACACTTCAGCTGCAGTTTTCCCATGACACTAATCAGACCCAGAATAGCCTGGAACAGTTGAAATGTGAAATGGGGACACTCCGAGCTCAAGTCACTGATCATACGAAACTTCTCAGGGATGATTTTGACATCGATTTGAAAGGGATCATAAGTGATAATATTGTAACATTTCGTCAAGATATTATGAAAATTAATGAGGAATGCTTTAAAGTTGAGAAATCTAAGTTAGAATCTAAACTTGCCACTGGTCTTGCAACTAATAGCAAAGACATAATAAATGTTAGGGAAGATCTAAGCAAAAGAATGGATGGAATTCAAAATACTCAGGTTAAT
This sequence comes from Meconema thalassinum, assembly GCA_946902985.2. Classification (NCBI taxonomy): domain Eukaryota; kingdom Metazoa; phylum Arthropoda; class Insecta; order Orthoptera; family Tettigoniidae; genus Meconema; species Meconema thalassinum. The sequence goes on along the minus strand of OX336390.1, from coordinate 477,910,265 downwards.
AACATATCCGATTTAGAGAAGCGTATTAACAGTGTTGAAACTAAAGTCGACCAAAGTAAGATAGAGTTAAATGAGGTCAGGGAGAAGAAAACTTCCGAGATTAATGAAATTAGAAAGGGTCTCGAGCAAATTAATCTAGAGGGGCATATCAATTTAGATACTCTAAAAGATCAATTGCGATCACTTTTACAGTCCGATTTTCGAGTTCTAGTTGAACAACCTGAAGTGATAGTACCTGATGGTAGGGAAAGGATGATACAGGAATCTTCCAACAACGAACCCAACGTTCGGCTCAGTCAAATGGAACATTCGAGTCCCATTCGAACAAGCAGGGAAACTTTTAGTTCTCCGAACCCCAACGTAGGCGTGGGTGATTATACTTCGAAATCATCGGAAAGGACACCGAATGTAACCATAATACGAAATTTTGATGACAAACCTAGGAAGTTTAGCAATTTGGATGGAATGACACCAATCGAATTTGTCAGGACATTAAGAGATTACTTTTTGGAGTCACATGTGCCACGTGAGCGTGAGCTACGTATGGTGGAAAGGTTTCTCACCGATGCTCCGTTACAATGGTTCAGGGCTTTTCGTTACACATTTGACAACTTTGAGCAGTTTTCGGAAGCCTTCATACAAAGATTTTGGTCGATCGAGGTCCAACAGAATGTGAGATCAGAAGTCTATTCACGCAAGTACTCCAGTACAGGACCAACCAGCTACGCTGAATACTTTGCGTGTCAGTTAGCAAAACTCCGTTTTCTTCAGCCGCCGTTAACACAGGAAGAACTCCTTGAAGCTATCTCACGTCAATTGCCTGCGGAAGTAAGGAAATCAATTATTTCTTCCGGAGTATCGTCTTTAACGTCGTTAGATGACCTGTTACGTCGATTAGATCACATGAGTATGATGACGCAACCTACTATAGTCAAAAATGCCAGGCAGGAATCGAAAGTTGTAAACGCGGTAATGATGAACCGTACACAGCAGACGGATCGTTTCGAACAAAGAAGAGATGATAGAATAGGTCCTATTAGAAATACCCATCAGGAAGAGAGGAGATGGGAAAACCAACGTAGGGACGCCCAGGAGAGGCCTTGGCAACGTCGCTACGAGGAGAGAAATTTTTATCGAAGAGATAATGATCGAGACCGGAATGATCATCGAGAAACGCCTTATGATAGGAATTACAGATATGATCAAAATAATCGAGATAACAGATATAATAGGAATGATAGAGATACCCGAGACAATAGAGATAACAGATATAATAGGAATGATAGAGATACCCGAGACAATAGAGATAACAGATATAATAGGAATGATAGAGATACCCGAGACAACGGAGACAATAGACAAAATCAAGGGTACTCAAGATACAACAATTATCGAACGGAGGCGTCCGATAAAAAAGTGCAACAGGAGAGGCTCAAGAGAGGGCGAGATAAGTCCACGGAGGTTGGACGAAGAAAATCGAAGGAAAGAAAGGATGAAAATCTAGATAAGTCACAACCCAGTACTAGCAGAGAAGGTCGGAGTTCAGAAAGAGCTCCGGATCGAGAAAAAAAAAACGCCAATTTCCGGGCGAAATTAATAACTGACGTTGCCACGCATTCCTCTGATATCACGATTTTTGAAATATTTGAAGCTACTGACGAAGACCTTCTATTTGAACCAGAAACGAAACCGAGAGGAAGGATAGTTGAACTTCCCGTTATTGATATACTAATTGGTCTACAACATTGTAAAGCCTTGATGGACACAGGTGCTATGATCTCTATAGTTGACGAGGACTGTTTTGAAAGATTGAAACCAGAAAATCAATTTACCATTCTTCCAGCATCTCCAACAAAAATTCGTGGGATATTTAAGGATAAAACTATGAAATGCAAAGTGCAGATTCTAATGAAATTCTGGATCAATGAGAGAAGTTATGAACATATTTTCATAGTCGTTAAGAATATTAATTTTGACGTCATACTAGGCATCGATTTTATTACTCAAGCTAGAGCAATCATCGACATGGACAAAGGAATAATAAGATTCAAGGAAGAAAGTATAGAGGATGTAGTGATGGAGGAAATGGATGGAAACGAAATTAATAGAGATATCCCTAGAATGGAAATCCTAGATCACGTAGTTGAAGAAACTGAGCAAGTGAGGGAACAATATACCTTGAAAGCCGAGGGATTTAAAAATGTGAAAGAAGAATTTGACGACTTGATTTGTCAGTTTGCGGACATCTTCGATGATAAACCTGGTTTGATTAGAGACTTCAAGTACCAGATTAGGCTAATAGACGAATCCCCTTATCAAGCCAAGCTTTATCCTATCCCAGAAAAATACCATGATGAGGTCAAAGAGATCATTGATAAAATGGAGAGAGATGGTATAATAAAAAAACAGGCTTCTTCGTATTTGAATCCAGTAACTGTGGTAAGGAAAGCGAACGGACAATTGAGGCTTTGTTTAGACGCTAGGAAGATCAACACGAGAATCATGTTAGAAACTGACCGTCCACCAAAAATTAGAGAACTTTTGAAAAAGTTCAAAGGTAAAGCGTGTTTCAGTGTCCTAGACCTGACCGCTTCCTTTTATCAAGTAGAGCTGGAGGAAGATAGCCGGCAATACACCGGATTCTTATTCGATCAGACCACGTATGTTTTCTGTCGCGTTCCTTTTGGAATGGTGAACAGCGGTCCGGCTTTGATCAGAGCCCTTGATAGCAAATTAACGGAAAGCGTGAAACGTAACGTTATCTGCTATATCGATGACTTGATAATCTCTTCAGCGAATGTTCAAGAACATCTTGTGCACTTGAAACAGCTATTCGAGAATTTAAGAGAGGCCAATATTAAGGTCAACATGCATAAGTGTCAATTCATGCACGAGTCTATCAAGTTCCTAGGCCATACTATTGATCAGTTTGGGTATCACCCAAACTTGAAGAAGATAGACGCCATTTCAAGATTCCCTCGTCCCGCAAAGGTAAAGCAGCTCCGTGAGTTTCTGGGCATGTGCCAGTTCTTGAGTAGCCACTGTCCGGGATACTCAACTACTATGGCCCCTTTGTATGAAGCATTAAAGAAAAATAATAAATGGAAATGGACAGAGGACACGAATAGGGCATTTGAAGAGGCCAAGCTCATGCTCCAAAATTGTGTTAAGCTGGAATATCCTGAGTTTGATCGGATTTTTTACATAGAGTCTGATGCTTCAAAAGTAGGTATTAGTGCTGTCCTCTATCAAAAGGACGAGGAGGGGAGGAAGCACTACTTGGACTTCCACAGCAGAAAGCTGCAGCAACACGAAAAGAATTATTTCACCTCTGAGCTCGAAGCTTTGGCATTCATATCTGCTCTTCAAAAGTGGAAGAAACTTCTGATAGGACATCGAGTGGTCATTATCACGGATCACAGAGCGCTTCAGTTCATGATGCAAACCGATCTTTCCAGTGACAGACTGACGAGGTGGACATTGTTTCTCCAGCAGTTCAATGCCACTATCGTGCATCAGCCTGGAAAAGATAATCTGCTCGCGGATGCAGTCTCAAGAAATCCAGTTAGTAAAATCGAGATTAACACTGTACAGTTGGAGAGGGAACACGAACTTACCCTGGAGAAGCTAAAGAAGATAGCGGTGTCACAGAAGAGACACACCCCAACTAGACATATGTACAGGTTTTTGAGAGGTGCAATGGACCATACCGATCTTGACTACGAGCAGACTAGGAAGCGATCTGAGAAATTCCTGGTGTGTGATGACGTCGTTTGTAAATACATTGACCGAGAGAGAACGAAAATTAGAATTGTAGTCCCTCCTAAATTGATAAATGGGTTGGTGTGGTTAGCTCACGGCACCATTGGCCATGGGGGTGTCGACAAAACGTTTAGAACGTTATTGGAAACATTCACCTGGACCAAGATGCGGGGCACTATAGCAGCCATTATCAGATCATGCCAGGAGTGCCAACGAGGGAAATACCCGTCGGCGTTATCAAAAGAGAGACCTCGAGCCATTATTCCAGAAAGGCCGAGAGAGCTAATGGCTTGCGATATCTTCGGTCCTTGCCCGAAGGGAGCCAGGGGAAACCAGTTTCTACTAGTCACAATCGATGTATTCTCTAAATACGTGACTCTCGATCCTATGCAGAGGGCTAATACAGCTCAAGTCCTTAGTCGTCTTGAAAATAGTGTGTTTTCTAAGGCAGGAAAACCTGTAACTCTCCTATCGGATCACGGAGCTCAATTCACTTCGATGGAATTTGAGAATGCCATGATTAGGCTTGGTGTCAAGCACGTGTTTTCTAGCGTCAGATATCCGGAATCTAACGTCTCGGAACGTGTTATGGCAGAAATTAGCAAGTTCGCGAGAATTTACTGTCCTGAGGATCATGCGAGCTGGGTGAAGTTCATCCCACTCATGGAAAGATGCATGAATTCCACATTCCATGAGAGCTTATCAGATATACCTATGGTTGTTCACCATAATAAGAGGCCAGAAAGAGCCTGGACAGAGATCGTGAGATTTCTACCTAAGGACAGGGAGCCTACAGTCCAAGAAAGAATTAATTCAGCTAGAGAAAGCTTGATGGATGCAGCCGAGAAGCGGCATAAACGAATCAGAAATAAAAGATATCGGCCACCGATGAGAGTAGGCGAGATGATTCTCGTCAAGAAACCGACGAAAGCAGATGTGGCTAAGAAGCAATTCACCAAGTTTTCCTATGTCTTCCACGGACCCTATAAGATTGCTAGGTCGTTCGGAAATAATTGTTATGAGGTAGTAAGCCTAAATGAAAGAGAAATGATAGGTCGTTTCAATGCAAAGAACCTGAAAAGATATGTGAAGAAGATAGACTGAGTGTTGACTGAATAATGCTACATATGCTGAGATTACCTGGAATGGTGTAAATAAAAGTTGAGGAGACTTTTATTTAAGGTATCAAAGGGAAAATGCACCATTATTCATAAAAGGGCTTAAATACAGACATGGTTACAGTATTTTGGGAACACCCTGTAACTTCCTAACTTGCCTCTGAAGTCGATCATAACAGCTGGTCTGCAGCGAGAAAAAACCATGCTATCATGAAAGAGATCGGCAGAGCTCGTGTTTCCGACGAGAAATCCGAAGCTCATCGATAATAACCATGTTGACTGTGTCTAACACCATATCGATCGATTCACCTGAGAGTGATTAATACAAATTAATGCATATTTAGCGCTTTATGTAAGCAGATACATGTGTCTATATGTATGTTTCCATGGCAGAAAGTCATTATTAAGAAAGTCATTATTAAGAAAGTATGAAGAACAGAAGATGATATGTTAACTCACTGCTGATCACGTTTCGACTGCGATATATTTCGTATCGAGTCATGACGTGTGAAGGAGTGGGGGGGAGCAGATGTGAGACTCAGGCGACCTCGTGCAGAGCTCAATGTGTATAGAACTTGACAGCGTAGAGGGTTGAGCTGGAAATCAGTGAAAGTAAAATCGCCAGCTAACGGGAGTTGTAAAACGTGTGACCGTGCTGAAGTGTATTCTAGTTCGTGAAGCATTCTACGTGAAGTAGAAACGTGTTTAATAGGGCTCAGACATGATCTTAAACATGTAATAATTTACCTCTGTGACTGTGTGTCTACAGCAATTAACGGGCCATGCGGATGGATACTTTTATAACCACGACCGCGAGCTCAGCCGTGATGTGTCACGAAACTCTGCATATAAACCGTCGTGGAAATGCAGCCTAGATTTGATTCACTCTTCACTGTGATTATTCTTTTTGAAAAGAGTACATTCTCAAACAAGGTGTCAAGGGGAAGGGACAATATGAAACTTATATCCACTACGATGGTAGGCTAAATTGATTTAAGAATACTGCATTAGCAGGGTGCAGCGGGGACTTGTCGAAGGCAACTTTCATTTGGCATGAAGTGTGCACGCGACTCTCGTGTCGAGAGGGGCCGCGTCGACCCTCGTGAACTTGTTCATACGCGCGTTCTCACATTGGAACTTGTTAGTGACGGTTCGAGTTCACTTTCGCGTCGTGACGAGTTGATAAACTGTGTGCGGTCCTTCCGTTGGTGTTCGAATATGTATGGGAAGATATCGCCAGGATATGTTGGAACTATTTCGACCGACCGGGTGTTGCTCGAGCCTGGGAGGACTTTGGTTCGTTCTATGGAAACCCAGTTGAAATCCAGCATATTTTCTGTTGGTTTGGAGCTGATTATGGCCAACGATATCCTTTTTTCCTCATCTAGATTCGCCAAAGGTACTGATCACTTCAACTTGTTACAGTAGTGTAGCGTGGACATTTATAAATACCACTTTGCCATATTTGATTTTGTAGTTTAAATGGTTCAGTAGAAAGTGCAGGTTCGATGTTCATTTCGAAACTGACCTTCTATGATGCCAGGATTTTGACTCATAAAAATGAGTGCATCCTTTGTGTAATTTTGATGAATAAATTAATAATTTCAGTAGTATTTTACAGTATTTAAAATAATATGCTCATTCTTATTTGTCGAGAAGCAAATGTAGGAAGAAGATTTACAGTTTTTCTTGTGTAAGAACATTTTTTAGTAACGCAACTTTCTTTTGAGAACGTTGGTTGAGTTTTCATATTCTAGTGCATTGTTCTTTAAGCACTTTCGCTTGGATTATCGTATTCTTTGGAGGGGAATTTTCCTTTTCGTATTTTGATTAAGATACTAGGAAGTTTTCGGACCCAGTTATTCTAAATGTGACTTCGAGTCCTTGGACTATATTTTCTTCAGTTTTTTCTTATTATAACAGATTTAACTTGTGTTTTCTGAGCGTGATTTTCGAAATGGATTGCCTAATGGGTCATTAGTCGCTTAGCCTTTGTTGCTAACCTAGATCCATGCTGTAGGTCTAATCCATCGACATTTTCGCGTTCGGGAAATTCAGGGAGGATCTTATTTTGAGATTGAATTTATCTTTATAGACCTCTTTACAACCTCAGTTTGTGTGGTTGGGCAGCGTTATATACAGTTTATATTTTTTTTTTGTGAAGTTAACACTGGATTAAATTGATATCATTGCCTTTAGTGCAATAGTTTTTTCTATTAAGAGGGTATTTGAACGACATCCAAATTTGCGAGGATAATCCCAGGGACAACTTACTATAAGTCATACGTTTAAGAACTATGGATTTTGTAATGAATCAATGTAAGGCAAGTTTTTAAAGTTAGGTGGAATATTTCTGAAATCCACTGGGCTTTGTTGGCAATCTGTTACGGGATCATATTTTTCGAGTTCAGGATTTTTACCATAAACAGCTGATTTGCATAATTGTGGATTTATAACAGTAAGGCTCCTATTATAGGTGCATATTGGTCTTTAGAGAGGCATATTCTATGAGTAATGTCTTTGTGTTTAAGTATATTGATGCAATGCTTTGTAGAGCATATTTTTCTTGTTGAGGATTGAGCTAGGTGTGCCAATCAGGATTAGATTGATTGGGGTTTTAACCCAGAGAGGTGTTGTTTTAACCTAGTATGGTTAATAATTGGTCATTGTGAACTTTATCGCTGTTATCGTGAAAATGCCTGTGTGAAGATTAATATTTTTCCGAGCAGTATTGTTGGGGAATCTTGAGTGGATATTCGGTTAAATATTTCCAGTAAAACTAATATAACAATTTTGTCATAAGATGTATGTTTAAAAAGGAAACCGATAACTATTTAAGACTGACTTTACAATTAATTTTTGCTTAGCTTAACTGTTCGGCAGAATTTCCCTAAAACAAGAATTGAAATAATATTAAACAGAAAGGAATGTCGTGACTTCAAGTCAGTAGGAAAGGAATAATTGAAATTATTCTGGAATTTTGTGTAAATTATATTCTGTAAATAGGCCATATGAATTTCTTCATTCAATAACAAGAACATATAAAGTTACTGAAGATGTCGTGTAGGATTAGTAATTATAACCAGGATATTTGTGTATAAGATGTTATTTCCGTTAAGGAACCGAAATTAATTTAATGTATTCAAGTCTTATAATATTTCTCTTTTTGTGAATGCTTACCCTATGGGATTGATCATCATTGTTATTATTAATATGCCTTATATTTTAATCAGCTAAAAGTTAGTTGTGACAATGGGTAATATTTTTTTTTGGAAGATAATCCAATATAATCAATGAGATTTTTTTTTTGATTGGTCGTGGTATCGACGAAATTGATATTCTTCTGTCTTGTTTATTCTTACAATAAATCACTTTACTACTTGGTTTTAATTATTGCGTGATGCTTTATAGAGGTGATGGAAGGGTGTATTAAGGGGGCCATCGCTAGGTATTTTAGTGTTTACCACACCTTTGAGATTTTTTCTTCCTTTTGAAGAATTCTCGTGTTTTGAGCTAGTCTTTTCTTTTTCTGAGCCTTGGTCAGTCTTAATACATCCTGTTAGGTATTCGAGTGGCCCTATTATCCCTGTGTCTGTTGGTAGAACTTGGGGGGTCTTTAGAGCCGGGGCATTTTCAGGTTCTACGATCCAGCTGCTATCCAGGGATTCAACAGGTATTGGTAGGTAAAAGGGTACAGTACCACCTCCTTTCGCCCGCAAATAGCCCAAGCTCTAGCTGCGTTTCCTGTTAGCTGTGTTCAGGTCCCCACTTACTTTAGTGATTTAACGGGTTTTGCGGTGACACTTTTCTCCAAAAATTATTGGTATTTGATGTTGGACTTTCGTCCTATTATCCTCACTTGTTCCTCTGTCCGAAACCCACTTCCCTTTACTTCTGTATTCATCTTCCCTTGTGGGTAAGGTTAATTCTTAGCAAAAACCTACCCAAAATGTGGTCCCAGAAACCCGGGAAAGTCCATTTGTCAATATTTTGCAAATCATTAATATTTACTTTGAATTTTTCAGCTATAACTCCGAGTGCAAAGCTGGTGAGGTGGAAAGGGGTTGCTTCTGTCTCCTTTGGTGCATTTCTCCCTTTCAACTTGTTTGCTGCTGCCAGTCTGACAGCTTTTCCTAGGTTCCACAGTTGCGTAAGTTATACTTCAATTTACCTATTTCGCCATGCCTTCCACGGATAAAGATAAGGACGGCAAGGATGAAAAACTTACTTCCAAACGAGCTTCTTATAAAGGGCAACTTACCCGATTCCGAAAATACATCAAAGAATTAGATCCCTCAGAAGCTCAATTAGATTTGTTAAAACATCGTGTAAAGGACTCTGAACGTTCTTATGAAAACTATTGTACTATTCAAACCGAAATTGAAGCCTGCATGCTCAATCAAACTGATGATCGAGTAGAGGTAGAAAATCAATATTACGACGGTATAGCCTCCGCCTTTAAAATAATTCGCCAACTTGAGGAGGAGCAGAAAAGGGTGGTTCCGTTCTTGGTTCCCTTCACGAACAACAAACTTCTTCTCGTGAGGGCACTCACAAGCCCAAACCAATCTACCTAAGATTAATTTACCCCACTTCTCAGGAGACGAATCTACTTGGGATTCTTTTTACGAACTATTTTGTTCTCTAGTTCATGAAAATGAAGTTATTCAAATCATTTACAAGTTTCATTATTTGCGATCTATTCTACAAGGTTAAGCCCTGCAGTTAGTTGAAGCACTCCCATTAAGTGCCGAAAACTACCCCATTGCCTTTAACTTGTTGAAGGAAAGATACGGTAATTTACGGCTACGTATTCAATGCCACATGAAGGCTCTATTCAATTTGCCTGCGTCACAGAACAATGACATCACTAGTCTGCGTACCCTCATTGATACAACACAACTTCACGTTAAAGCTATATCCCAATTAGATCAACCCACTGATCACTGGGACACTTTCCTAATACATTTAGTTGTTTCTAAAGTCGATGTTGCTACCCTCAAAGCTTAAGAAATGGAACTTTTCAAAGATGACAATTACTCGTATGAGCATTTAGTCACCTTCCTAAATGCTAGATGCCAACTCTTAACTGCTTTAGCTAATCAAAGTGAACCCTCTTCTCCTAGCTCTAAACTTGAATTACTGTCCCTCAAATCTAAAACCGAACACGTAGCGTCTAGTACCCCAAAACCCGGGTCCTGCTCGTCTAAACCAAAGTCAAACGCCACTGGTTACCCAACTAGGTCTGGTGAACGCCGTATTGCCAGCTCTATCGCCTTAAACACCCAAAGCGAACCCCGTAAGAGTTCAAATGAACCATTGAAGTGCATAATTTGCAAGGATTCCCACGCCTTATATCTATGTAAATCTTTTAAAGAACTGTCAGTCGACGACAGAAGAAAATTAGTTTCTCAGAATAAATATTGCTATAATTGCCTAGCACCCAAGCATTCTGCTTCTAATTATAAGTCTTCAAGACTTTGTTACCACTGTGAAAAACCGCACCACACTTTACTGCATCGTCATGATCAATTGAGGTCATCAGCAGCATCTACTTCTCAGAAGAATGATAATACTGGCAATCCTAGTGCGTCTTCTTACATTCAAACCGCTAAGTCTTTGCGTAGGGCTCAAGTATTGTTATGCACTGTTCAAGTCGAAGTCCAGGACAAATTCGGCAACTGGGTCAGTGCTCGCGGTCTTCTTGATTCAGTGGCAACTCATGATTTTGTGTCCCATTCTTTGATTAGAAAATTAGGCCTACCTGTAAACCCCACTTCTATCGATGTATCAGGCATTAACAGCTCAAAATCGCAAGCTTTACAGTTTTCAAAGCTAACCATAAGAGACACTTGTCACAGAAATAACTTTCTCAAACTGAATTGTCTCATTCTCAATAGCATAGGAGAAGACACTCCAAGTCACTCTGTCGATATTTCAGGTTTAAGCATTCCCTCGCATTTAAGGTTAGCCAACCCTCTGTTCAATGTACAAGGCCCCATTGACATACTCTTTAGTGCCTTCGTAAACAGGTTCGTAAGTTATCCTCAAACGTGGTTGCCAGAGACACTAATTTTGGATGGATCTTTACTGGTCAGCTTCCTCATTATTCTCCCCAACCCGTATCTCAATGTTATTTTGTTAATACTGATTTGGAACAGTTCTGGAGGCTCGAAAGCGTTGATTCTCCTAACGTAACCTCTTCAGAAAACGAATTCTGTGAGCAACTTTTCTTGAACACTACCACTCGTTCTCCTGAAGGCCGGTTCATTGTTCAGATGCCAAGATTACTCAATCCCCCCAAACTTATTAATTCTCAACCTAAAGCTCGAAAGGCTCTCTTTGCTATCGAGAGAAAATTCAAGAAAGAACCTCTTGTTAAACAACAGTACACTGATTTCATGGATGAGTATGAAAGCCTAGATCATATGGAAGTTGTCAGCAAATCTGATGACGAATTGCACCCCCCCCCCCCAATTGAAACGGTTTTCTTAAATCATCATCCCGTGTGGAAAAACCCTCTTGTAAAGGATAAAATCCGAGTCGTTTTCAATGGTACATCCCCTGACGTTAATGGCTACAGTCTTAACGATACTCTTTACTCTGGTCCCGCTATTCAGTCAGATTTATCTGCTATACTCTTAAACTTTCGATTATTTCCCATATCTGTTATAGCGGATATCAAACAGATGTACCGTCAGGTTTTAATCCAGCCTGAACAACAAGATCTCCAAAGAATCTTGTGGAGCGACGAAGTCAGCAAGCCCATTAAGATATTTCGCTTAAAGACGGTTACTAATGGCTTAAAACCTTCCGCTTTCCTTGCTATCCGATCCCTACATTTGTTAGCCTCTCAAGATGGTCATTTATTTGATTCTAAAGCTTCCGAAGCACTAACTACATCATTCTATGTTGACGATTTCTTGCAGTCCTTCCCCACTCTGGAGGAAGCTTCTTTCGTGTCACTAGAACTTCAGGCATTGCTAAAGAATGGAGGATTTCCACTTCATAAATGGAATTCCAATTCAGCGAAATTTCTCGCCCAGTTTCCTATTGAAGATGTTGACCCCTCCTCCGTCGAAATTTGTTGAAATTCCGAATCCATAAAAACTCTTGGAGTTCATTGGTGCACTAGCACTGATACTCACATCTATAAAGTTTCGCTTGCCAAAGAGCTCCCTACCACAAAAAGGCAAATTCTCTCTGAAATTGCAAAAATGTTTGATCCGCTTCAATTCCTTGCTCCGGTTATTGTTATAGCAAAACTTATCATGCAAGGCAACTTTTCGCTCAAATGTGAATGGGACGAAACTGTTCCCCTTTCTTTTCTTAATAGATGGCTCTCCTTTCGTAGCAATTTGCTTGGTCTTTCTCTTATTGAAATTCCTAGCAATTTAATTAACGCTCATCCTAATACATCATTTTTCCTTCATGTGTTTACAGACAGTTCCGAAAAAGCTGTGCTGTGCATATTTGGTTTATCGCGGTTCGTTAAATGGATCTTCAGTTTCCAACCTTGTTTGTGCAAAATCGAAGGTTGCTCCTCTTAAAACTATTACTTTGCCTAGGCTTGAATTGTGTGCTGCACTCATGGCCGCAGAACTTGTTAAGAAATTACGGGAAGTCTTAAAAGTCGAATTTTCGCAAACCTATCTGTGGAGCGATTCCATGATCACTCTTTCTTGGATCGCCAAAACCCCCTTTAACTGGCAAACTTTTGTTGCAAACAGGGTTTCCAAAATTCAAACTCTTTCTTCGGGATGTCAATGGAAACATGTGCATAGCGCTGACAACCCTGCCGACATCATTTCTCGTGGATGTTTACCTTCTCAATTACTAGCATCTCAGTTATACTGGCATGGGCCCTCGTGGTTAAATGAAGACTCTTCTTGTTGGCCTTCTAAACCTCCAGTTACAAACTCCAACTTGCCTGACGCTAAAGTATCTAAATCTACTGCTTCGTGTCTTGTTTCCAAAGTTTCTCATCCCTTGTTGTCCCGCTATTCTTCCTTTCACAAATTAATTCGAATTTTTGTCTATCTTCTTAGATGGAAATATATTGTGGTTGACCAACCTCTTCTCCCTAAACCACACCTTACCAATCATGAATTGAATCTCGCTACTATTAAGGTTTTGCAACTAACACAGCAAGAAACCTTTTCTTCTGAATTGTCTTTGCTTTCTGCTAAAAGGGCTCTTCCGAAATCCAGTCGTCTTCGTGCCTTAGCCCCGTTCCTTGATGACAATAGGTTACTCAGGGTAGGTGGTAGGCTCTCGCAATCTTTGCTTTCTGAGAACAAAAAGCATCCTGTTATTTTGCCTTCTAAACATCACGTAACTTCTTTAATTATACGTGACTTTCATTATCGTAATCTGCATGTTGGCACACGCACACTGCTTTGCTTCTTAAGGAAAAAGTACTGGATCATAAATGGAATTCATGAAGTTTCCTCTGTAATTCACAAATGCATTCCTTGCTTCAAAGCGAAACCTAAAGTCAATACTCAAGTAATGAGCGATCTGCCCTCTTTCCGCTCTTCTCCTATACGTCCTTTTGCTTTAACTGGTGTGGACTATATGGGTCCGTTCCAATATCAATGCAATTCCCCTGAAGCTAAACGCAAATTGTTTGGTAAGCTCTATATTTCTCTCTTTGTTTGCATGGTTACTCGCACGATCCATTTGGAACTAGTAACGAATGCCTCCACTTCTTACTTTTTGTCAGCCGTCTCTCGCTTCGCTGCTAGGCGTGGTGTTCCTTCTGAGATGTTCTCTGATAACGCTTCCACTTTTCAAGGCTCAGCTTCCTTGTGGAAGAAAGATCTTACATCTTCTCCTGCCATGGAACAGATTTCTAATTTTTCCTACTCAAAGGGTTTCAAATGGCGTTTTATACCTCCCTACGCCCCTCATCACGGTGGTAGGTGGGAATCCTGCGTAAAGCTTACTAAACGTCATCTAAGAAAGGTTTTAGGTAATCGCATTCTGACTTATGAAGAATTTAATTCGCTGTCTATTCTGATTGAAGGTGTTGTTAATTCTCGCCCTTTGACTCCGCTTTCCAATGACCCTGATGACCTGCTTCCACTCACACCTGGTCACTTCCTTATAGGCACTTCTCTTTCTGTCCCTCCTCCCCTTCTCAACTCTTACAGAGCTTCTAATTAACCTATTGTTTGGCGTAAACTTAAAGCCCTCCGTAATTCATTCTGGAAGAGGTGGAATTTGGAATACTTAACTTCCTTGCAACGGAGACAGAAGTGGTTTCTTTCTAATCCCGACATTAAAGAGGGGGACTTGGTCTTGTTAGGGATGCTTCTCCTACCGTGGTCTGGATCTCTGGTAGAGTGACCGAGTGTTACCCTGGAAGGGATGGGAGAGTTAGGGTAGCCAGGATCTTGACCACTAATGCGCATATTATAAGACCACTGTCTTTAATTGCTCCTTTATCTTCAAATTCTTAATATCTTGTCTCTTGTTTTCTGCTGGTGTTTCCCCCTCCCAGCTTGGTGTATTCTTTGGAATACACGGTAAGACAGAGTGAGCTTTTGCTTCTCTGCTTTATTTCATGACTTCCTTTTTTCGCAAACACCAACAGTGATCTCCTGGTTTCTCTTTGTTGGTATACTTTGCTTATACTACCTGTGAGTCTGTTCTAGTTATATATCTTCCATGGCCCACCTAGCGTCATCTAGCTGCGAATCTCTGAAGTTCCTCAATTTATCCATGTACAAGAGGATTTCCTTACCAATCTGGCCACCAGATCTCGTCGCTATCGCCCGCTATCATCTCCGTGATCAAGAGGACTTCATCTACCTTTTCATCCACCAAGCTTCGCTAGTGACGCCTGCTATCAACTCTTTGAAGACCATTTCATCAAGAGAATTAATTTTTATAACGTTGGTTATTCTTATGTATATTCCTTTGTCTCCTACCCACACTCTTTTCCCTTCCCTGGTCTCTCCGCGCTTCGTTGAGCTGGCCTCACTTGTGCTACAGTCGTCAAGACTTCCAGTCGGATCTTACCTAGAGATAGTCTCCTCTCCTTGAGAGACAAACTTTCAAATTGGACGCCATGTCCAGATCGTAACTAACAGTCAACTAGAATCGCCGTTCATCAGAAATGAGCTAAGTACTACTTCAACGTCCTTCAACTCATTTTATTTGCTTTTAGTAGCTACATGCTTTTTAAACATCATTTTACAGACAGTGTGACATTGCTAAATGTGGGTCAATAACCATCTTCGCGGGATTTTCGAGGTTGGGCTTTGTCTATCTAAGCTAATCTTAACATGAAGCAGCATTTCTTATGCATATTAACTGAGATAATTTCTCACAACGCGGGACATCTTTAAATTACCCACTGTCTGTAGAAAACTTAGCTCGTTCCACCGCTGGACCTTTTCTGTCAATTTCAACCGTTATGATTGTTCTAGAAATTTCCATGCCAAACAATTCATCTATAAGTTAAACCTTCTAGTATTTTCCACTCACATATGGGAATACTTTTTCTAACCAAAGAATCTTCCTTATGAACAGTTAATCAACATCTAATTTTTCTTCCTCCGTTGGAATTTTTCTGCTGCATTCGACTATAACCTACAAATTTTCAACGCAATAGACTCTCGCAAATCTAGTGCAACTAGTTATTTTTCACCATTGCAATAACTTTCCTTGCTATAAACTTTTTGTGCTACAATAGTGAAATTTTCAACCACGACAATAGACTATAGTGAAACAGTGCTCGTTCGATTTCTCATCCGCGTCGCGCTCGTCCGAAATAAATAAAATAGGCCAAGCGCTTTCTCTACAAAGTTCCTATTTCCTCTTCCTCAACCCCTCCTTACTAACAAATTAGGTTAATCTTTAAATTTATGTATTTTGCAACGAGGCCTCGCCAAACCATAGGCGCCCTCCCAACTTTCTCCACTTACCATTTATTCACTCTGTATAAATATCAGTAGTTAGAAACTGCTTATTAATCTATTTCTTTTCTTGCTAGCACAAGAATTGGTTATTGTCTACCAAACCTTTCATTAATCTCTTTAATCCAGGTTTCACGAAAGGGTAACTGGCCCCATTTTTCCCTCGTGATCCTGTTTAAACATAGAAGTTCTAGAAACTTCCTTTTAATTTGTTTATAGAAACTTCTATTTCATTTCTCTCTGTTTTTTTGCTGTTACTTTCGAAGTTGTTACTTGTTCATATTTCTAAGATACCCATCTAGAAATCCTTAAAGTACACATCTTGTACTTGATTTATTGTTTAACTTTAATTACGTTAATTATCTTTAAATTTTCTATTTATTAATCTTAGCACCATTTCAAAATCTTACGAAGATTTTAGTGCTTATAAAAGGTTCCAAACCAAAACATTGTCAATTGCCTGGTGCAAGCTTTAAATGATTTTAGGAGGTCTGCGACCCCAATTGTTTATAAAATCAAATTACATATGTGACAAATTGATTACACCTTTTGCATTGTTAAATAAATCTAAATTTATCCTTTTGCTTAATCATTTCTCTAAAATAACGATTAGGCAAGATCCTGTCTTCCCCTACTCTTCCTATGGGCTTAAATTTAAAAACCTTACAAATAAAACTAATCAAGGTCCCACTTTTGTTGCATTTGAGCAAGAACTCTTAGTCACAAACTTATTAAAGCCTCTCTTAGCTTTGATAGCTAATTCTAACTGGTCAGTAATGCAAGCATAGCTCGCTACGCCAGCTTCCTGCTTGTTGAGATTTTCTCTACAACTTATGGTTGGTTTTCCAAATTTAAGTTTTTCTCATTGTCTAAACTTTTAGTCGGCGCTTTACTGGGTAAAAGCTTAGTCATTCCTGAATGCAACTATTGGTGCTCTTACCAAAATTATTCACGTGTATAATTGTTTTATCCCTATCCTTCTTGGAAACGTTCGGTCACTTTTTAGAAATTCTACAATTTCAAGAATTAAAACATCACGGCCATTCCAAACTATTTGTATTCTTCAAAATATTGGTTTAAAACAAACTCCTTTGAAAAGATACATAGGAAACTCATCATTTCTTTCTTTGACAGACCACCACCCTTCCCCATAGTAGCCGAATCTTGGCTTGGAAGGGAAGGTACCACCTCCTTTCGCCCGCAAATAGCCCAAGCTCTAGCTGCGTTTCCTGTTAGCTGTGTTCAGGTCCCCACTTACTTTAGTGATTTAACGGGTTTTGCGGTGACACTTTTCTCCAAAAATTATTGGTATTTGATGTTGGACTTTCGTCCTATTATCCTCACTTGTTCCTCTGTCCGAAACCCACTTCCCTTTACTTCTGTATTCATCTTCCCTTGTGGGTAAGGTTAATTCTTAGCAAAAACCTACCCAACCTCAAAAGTTTACTAAAACAAATTTGTTCTTAGCTCAAAATAGATTTGAAATCTAACTGTTACTATTCTTAAACTTCCTCAATTTGTTAAATAAATTCTTTATTATTTGTTTTCTATCTCTCTTGCTAGAAAAACGGTTAGCCAGGTCCTTCTCCTCCTTAATTTTTCTCCTGAATTATTCCATATTCAAAGAAAAAGGCAAATCACTGAATGATAAGCTTGTTAAAAACCCATCACTTGTTGCGTTTAAAACAAAACTTCTATTAACAACATTTGCTAAGGTTCTCTTTGCTATCACAGCTAATTCTAGTAAATCAATAAGGCAAGTATAGCTCGCTCAACCAGCTTTCTACTTGTAGAGATTTTCACTCTGGCGTATGTTTTACGGTTTAAAATTGTGGTTTTGTTCAAGTTTGGTTTGAGGTTCTTCTCCGTTCTAAACTTTTAGTCGGCACTCTGCTGGATAAGAGTTTAGCTTGCTTTAAATGCCACAATTGGTACATAAATCCTTTCCATTTGGCATTCATTGCCTTGCCAGAGCATCACCCTTCCCCATAGTACCCAAATACCTGCTCGGGAGGGAAAGAGCACTTAGCGATAGCCTGCAGATAACCGTAGCTGACACCGCTCTCTACGTTAACTGTGCTCAGGCTCCCGCTTGTTTTAGTTACTTCACGGGCTTTGCGCAGAGTAATTATTCTTTATATCACTATTTCTTTATTAATTTGATTTGGATTCTTTTCCTCTTTGCCTGCGATCGTTTCCACTCCTAAACCTTTCTCCTTTTCTTTCAATCATCTTCCCTTAGGTAGTGTTTAGCTCCGCATTAACCTACCAATACATGGTCCCAGAAACCCGGGAGAATCCCAATTTGTTAATATTTTGCAAATTACTAATATCTACTTTGAAATTTTCAGCTATAACTTATACTGTGCAAGGCTGGTGGAGGGAGAAAGCGGCCACTCCTGTCTCCTACAGTGTCTATCACTTTTCAACCTGCTCGCTGCTGCCAACCTGACAGCATTTCCACCATCTCTACAGTATCGTTAGTCGTACTTCAATTTACCAAATTCATTATGGCCCCCGGGGACAAGGACAAAGAAAGGGATGATATGATCACCGCCAAACGAGCGTCTTATATGGGACAAATCACCCGATTTAGAAAATATATCACAGATCTGGATCCCTTAGAGTCTCATTTAGACGTAATAAAACATCGCTTAAAAGACTATGAGCGACCTTTTGAGAATTATAACACTGTTCAAACAGAAATTGAAATATGCATGCTCGGTCAAACAGACGATTGGGTGGATGTAGAAACCAAATATTATGAAGGCATAGGCGCTGCTTTCACAATAATACGTCAACTTGAGGAAGATAAAAAAAAGACGTGTCAGTTCCTAGTTCACCCCAAGAACAACAAACCTTGCCTCGTGAGGGCACTCATAAACCTAAACCTTTACTCCCTAAAATAAACTTGCCGCATTTTTCAGGTAATGAATCCAAATGGGATTCCTTTTATGAGATACCGTACTTTGCTCTGTTATCCATGACAAAATATCCAAGATATCCACAAATTCCACTACTTCAGATCAATTCTCCGTGATCAAGCATTGCAGTTAGTTGAAGCACTTCCGTTAAGCACTGAAAACTACCCGATCGCCTTTAATTTACTAAAAGAAAGATATGGTAATGTACGTTTAAGAATTCAACGTCACATGAAATCTTTGTTTAACTTGCCCCCCTCACAGCATAATGACGTCACTAGCCTCCGTACCCTTGTTGATATAACCCAGCTTCATGTGAAGGCATTATCCCAATTAGACCACCCCACTGACCATTGGGACACCTTCTTAATACACTTAGTAGTTTCTAAAGTCGATACTACCACTCTCAAAGCCTGGGAGATTGAACTTTCTAATAATGATGATTATTCTTATGAGCATTTAGTCACCTTTATAAATAGTAGATGTCAACTCCTAACCACATTAGCTAACCAAATTGAACCCGCCTCTTCCAATTCTAAACGTGAACCTACGTCACCCAAATCTAGACGCGAATATGGATTTACTAGCACTCAAAAACCTAGGCCTAGCTCTTCTAAATCTAAGCCATACACCACTGGTTACCAAACTAGGTCCAGTGAACACCGTACTACAAGTTCTCTTGCATTAAGTACCCAAGGTGAACCCCGCAAAAAGTCTTAATGAGCCGTTAAAGTGCATAGTGTGCAAAGATCTTCACGCTTTATACGCATGTAAATCTTTCAAAGATTGATGACAGAAGGAAATTGGTATCTCAAAATATGTACTGTTTCAATTGTCTTTCACCTAAACATTCCGCTTCTAACTGTAAGTCCACTACACTCTGTTTTCATTGTGAAAGGGCGTATCACACACTATTGCATCGTCTTGATTGGTAGGTTATTACTGAGTACTAACCCTACCTAAGGGAAGATGATGAGAGAAAAAAGGAGGTAGATTTAGGAGTGGAAACAAGTATCGGTATAAAGGAAGAAAATCCAACACAAAACAGAAGAAAAGTACGAATTGAGAAAACAATTCCACCTCACAAAGCTAGTGAAGTACCTAAAATGTGTGGGGACCTGTGTACGGCTAACGGGGAGTGCAGCGAGAACTGGGGTCACCTGCGAGCAATCGCTAAGTGCTCTTTCCTTCACGAACAGATCTTTCGGTATTATGGGGAAGGGTGATACTCTAGCAAGGCCAGGTATGCCAAAAGGAAAAGACCTAGACGCTTTTACTTCCAAAGGGTAAGATTTTAGAAAGCCTTTCGAAATGCTAGAAGACTTTGAATCTGTCGTGATAATTTTGTATCTAGACATTGTTTGACCTCCGACAGAATGGCCGAATGCCCCCAGAGGGGGAAGCGGTAAAGCAACTTTATTGCCTTTAGCAATCTTTATTATTATTATTATTATTATTATTATTATTAATGGAAACTTCAAGAAAGTACCAATTGTTGCATCCAAAAGCAGGCTAAACTCGTACCAAGCAGGGTGCTGACTAAAAGTTTAGAACAGAGGAAAACCTCAGGCGTAACTTAAACAAAACCAAAGTTTTGAAAGTAGACCACAAGTCAGAGAGAAAATCTCTAGAAGTAGGAAGCTGGCGGAGCAAGCTATACTTGCCTCAATGGTCTACTAGAATTAGCCAAGATAGCTATACTCTGTATTTCAAAAGAATGAACGTGATGGAAATGGCGGGAGCTTGAAACAGCTGACCACCGCGGGCTCCTATTGGCTGGATTTTGACAACTATTACCATACGTTGCCAGCTTACTGTTATTCATTCAGTCGCCTGTTAACTGTGTCGGAGTTTGTTTCATTGCCATCGTTTCGTTTACTTTAAGCATCGAGTCAATAATTTGTAAATAGTACCGCAGGAAGAACGTGGGAAAATGCTGGAAATACAACTGCAGACCGCGCGCGCCAACCTGTAATGGCGGGCTATCGTTCATTTCGACATCAAACTATTTTCATGGTTAGCCTTGTTTGTTCAATTCAAATTTAAATATACTTAATTTAGAATACATGCGTGACGTACAAAATAGGCTATGCACATTTAGTCTTAATGTTTACGTATCCAGTAATGTTTCATTGCATACCATAGTGTTCAATTTAACGCTTGTCATTCAATAACCTACAAATCGACAATGTAAAATCACTGCAATAATATCGCCACAGAACAGCTTGTTTGTGTGCTTGGTGCTAAATACTTTACCTTGACATTACGTATGTGGATGTTATTATTAACCGTAGAGAGTCGCGATACAGTGAGTGAGTGAGTGTGCTTGGTATTATCATGATGTTAATTCTGCGTTCTGTGTTAACTGCTGTAAACTACGAACGACCGTCACCCAAACTCTTGTTTCATCTTGAAGTATATAATCATTGCATGGTGAGTGTTGATATATTCATCATCAGATTACTTTGTGTTTGTATTTTGTATTTGGTATTATATTTGTATAGCTGTTGGATGTTTGCCCTCTTTCTCGTATTTATTGAATAACGGTGACAAAGGTAGCATAGGTTAGGTGTGTTATTTATTTATTTATTTTATACCGTATTTCTCTATTTGAATGTCCTCGGCGTTGACTCAGGATCGACATTTGCATTATATTGCGCATAATAGTACCGAAATAATATCCGAAGTGTAGTCCAGTGTATTATTCGAATCAGCTGTTCTACATCAACTATAAAAACTTGGCGACACAGCTCAGCTGTTCCAAGCTCCCGCCATTTCCTTCACGTTCATTCTTTTGAAATACAGAGTATAAAAGAAACGTTATAAATGTTGTTATTGGAAGTTTCGTTTTAAACGAAACAAGGGTAAATTTTTAT
Source organism: Meconema thalassinum (assembly GCA_946902985.2). Taxonomy (NCBI): domain Eukaryota; kingdom Metazoa; phylum Arthropoda; class Insecta; order Orthoptera; family Tettigoniidae; genus Meconema; species Meconema thalassinum. The sequence goes on along the minus strand of OX336390.1, from coordinate 477,888,663 downwards.
TGATTCAGAGATTGCCTTTTCTATTTTGAAATAGGCAAGAATTTTGGGAGGAGAATCAGGGAAGAGAAGGTCCTGCCTAACCGTGATTCTAGCAAGAGGGATAAAGCGGAAAACAATAAAGAATTTATTTAACAATGGATGGAATTTTAAATTTTTAACAGTACTTAGATCTGTGATCTTAATTAGAGTTGAGAATAACAATTTAGCTATTTTAAGGTAAAGTAATAGATTGTGGTTTTAACAACTTGGAAGTCTTAGACCCCTATTTGTACAAACCACTTACAAGGGTTATTGAGCAAGCGTCTGATTAAAAGGTTTTTAACCTGTTAGGTTAATTACAAAGGATTAAAATTTAGTATAACATTTTGTTAAATTTGTTAGGTAGAACACCAAAGAGTAGAATGCCCTTATGGCAAGCGGAAATGCTATAAATAAATAGATTAAATTCCTGATCGTAACAGGAGGAGAAAGGAAAATTACAAGCGGAGGTTACCGCTGTTATTTAAGCAGAAGTTAACAAATGTTATATTCAAAATGGTCAGGTCGAATTAACGAAGCCTGGAGCAAAAGATCAAACATGGCGGATATGTAAAGGGTTGATATTCTAAACGTAAGCAAAATTAAGAAATTATGCAGGTTTACCGAGGATTACGCGAGTGACTATTGTGCTGAATATTGTGTGAACAGTGTAGATAAAATACGTAAGAGAAATACAATACATAACTTGTTTAAAGAGAAGACATATAACATTTAATATCATGACGGTCAACTGTGCTCCATGCGGCAAAAAGATCAAGAACAATCAGCAGGCTGTAGGATGTGATGGTGAGTGTGGACGCTGGTTCCATGTAACCTGCATGAAAATGAGCAAAGACACGTACCAACAATTCCGGAAAGATGATACTTTCAAATGGTCATGCAATCGTGAAGACTGCCTCCCGCAACCTAACCTCAAAGAGGTTATGGCATATTTTTTCCAGAATCTTGAGGAATCCCTTTCGGCGATGAGAGAAGAAAACCACGAGGTAAAAAAAAATAGCAACTGTCTTATCAGAAAAGTATGATGAACTCCACCGGGAAATTGAAACTCTGAAGACAGAGAGAAAAACCGTCAAGGGCGCAGAAATGGCAGCATCTAGAGCTATCAACGAATTGGAGGAACTAAATTAGTACCAGCGCAAGAACAACTTAATAGTATATGGAATACCCACTGAAAGTGAGGAGGATGTATTTCACAAAATCTCGGACATTGGCAAGGCGTTAGGAGTCGAAACCACCAAGGCAAACATTGACGCAGCTCAAAGCCTCCCGTCAACAAAGCCTGGGCCTCAACCGATAATTGTGAAATTAAATAATAGGTGGAAGAAGGAAGAGATTCTCAGTAGCAGAAAACAAAAGAAGACCCTGAAGACGAGTGAAATTGGTTACAGTGATGGTGGTAATATATATATCAATGAACACCTGACCTCAAGAAATGAAACCATTGCCAAAAAGTGCCGTGAATTGAGACAACAGGGAAAAATCTTTGCAACTTGGGTCGGAGACTGCAAAATATACATTCGGAAAAATCAAAATGGTCCCTCAAAGCTTATATCAAGTGCTGAAATATTGGATGAACTCGCCCTCTCAAACTAAAATCCATGTAATACGATGGTAAGATGTCTACTAATTATCCCATATGGAACTAGAATTACAGAAATTAAATTATTTAGGTAATGCAAATAATAATACACTAAAGTTAGCCGAGAATAACTGTAATACACTTAGCGATTATTATAAAATTAAAGACAGTAAACAGATAATAACCGATACCAGTACACTAAAATGCGTACACATAAATGCACATAGCATAAAAAACAAGTTCGATGATATCCAAATAATTTTAGACAGAATCAAAGGGGTAGATGTCCTAGCAATCTCAGAAAATTGGTTAACAGAACAAACAAAAATGTTTTTCAATATTAAGAAATATGTTGCATATCACATAGTTAGAAAGCAAACTGGAGGGGGAGTATCTTTGTATATTTCAAACAAATGTAGCAGTACCCTTGTTAAGGAAATAAATTCCACCCACAGCATACTGCATATTACTGTGAGAAAAGGCCATCAAGAATACAATATAATCACTGCTTATAATCCTCATAAAAGCAACATTCCACACTTTCTAACTGATCTCGAAGTAATTATTAGTTCTTACTCAACGAATCCTGTTATAATACTAGGTGATATGAATATCGACCTATTATTTGGGGACAGATATACTAGTAGTTATATTAACCTAATCAAATCATACGGTCTAGTCTTATGTAATACAAAATATCCAACTCGTGTAACACCAACTAGCTCTACTCTAATTGATCATGTATTGGTGAACGACTGGGACAAAATATGTAATGTCTATAATATTGATAATGATTTGAGCGATCACCATTTACTAATCTGTGAAATGAGAAACAAAAAGATAAACAGGAACTCAATATGTGATGATAGGCCAATAGAAAAGGATAAAATAAACTACAAAAAAACCTAATAAATATTTAATAACTCAAGATTTTGTATGCAATGAAACTAACATCAATGACTACTACAAAAAATTATGTGATTTTATTAATAAAGGAATAGAAGCCTGTACTATGGAATATACAAATAAGGAGCCAAGTGCCCCACCAATAAAACCTTGGATCACACAAGATCTTTTAGCACTAATACACAGGAAAGATAAGATATATACAAAAACCAAAGTTAAAAAACCATCTGCAGAAATTTTAGAAGAATATAGAGTTATTAGCAATCAAGTTACAAAACTTAAGAGAAACCTACAAAGAAACTACTTTGACCAAAAATTCAAAATGCAAATAATCAGAGGGAAGTGTGGAGTGTTGTTAATGAGATGTTAAATAGGCCAAAGAAAGGGAAAAATGAAATTGTCAAACTTATAGTCGACGGCACAAATATCGAAAAAAGGAAAATATATGTGATGAAATTAATAAATATTATGTCAATATTGCTAACAGTATATGGGAAAATCAAGGAAACGGTTCTACCTCGGACATTACAAGCTATAAAAATACTACTAGCACTAAGACAATCTTTATGTTACCTACTGATGCTAATGAAATACAATCAATTATAAACTACCTAAAACACAAAAACAATATAAGTGAGGGCAATACTACTAATGTCATGCTACAATTGTGTCTTGAGGGCCTTACACCATATCTTGTCAAAATAATAAATCTTTCACTAATGACGGGTATATTCCCCGATGCCTGTAAAGTCTCTAGGGCGGTCCCGATTTACAAAAAAGGAGACAAAACCCACCCATCAAATTACAAACCCATTAATATTATATCTGCCATCAGCAAGGTTCTAGAAAGCGTTGTTAAACGAAGACTTATGAATTTCTTTATGAAAAATGATTACTTTGCAAACTGCCAATATGGGTTTATTCGAAATAGAGGAGCTGATAGTGCTATATTTGAAGTAGTAACTGATGTATAAAAGGCATTAGATGAAAACAAACTAGCTGCTGGTGTACTAATTGACCTTCAAAAAGCCTTCGATCTGGTTAACCATAAGATTCTCCTTAATAAACTAGAATCTGCAGGCATCAGAGGAGTGGCACATGATTGGTTCAAGAACTACCTCACAAACAGAAAGCAATATGTTGCAATCGATAATGTAAAAGGATCTCAAATGAGAATTGACACGGGAGTACCTCAAGGTTCTGTCTTAGGACCAATTCTTTTCTTGGCCTAAATTAATGATATAGTATTATTAGAATTGAAAGGCAAGCTTAAACTATTTGCAGATGATATTTTTATACTCTATCTGGGAACATCTGAACAGGATATTATGCTAAATATTAATTATGCTCTCAATAAGCTGGTGGATTGGTTGAGAGCACACAAAATGGTTATCAATATCACTAAAACAAAATATTTATTCTTCCATAAACCATCATACAAGATTGAGACCACAAACATAGTCAACATAGCCAACAAATAAATAGAAAGGGTTAAATCGGCAACATACTTACTGTCGACCAAAGTATTATGTGTACTCGAGTTTGAAGGTTGTTTGTTAAGTAACCAATAGACCTACATAAAATCCAATACCATCAACATTTTCATCGTTCTATTCTACGTTAGTTCGTGTAGGTTTGGATTTTTTAATTTATATTTTAATATTTTTATCGCAGTTGGAACACAAAAAGTGCACGTTTTTAAGCGTGTTTCAACAATGCGTCACATTTAAGAATTATTATCTCAAAGGCCCGTCATCAGATCGAATCCAAATTTTAACACAATATACATTGGAATGTTGTATAACTGGTTTATTAATTTCACAATTTTGTGTGTCCAAGAAACAAAGTTGTTATCATTGTTGTAAGGTAACTTTTTCTCGGCTCGGGGTGGTCGGAAAATGTAGTTCTTGGTTGCGTTGTAACCATTATACATCAAAAAGTTATGCTGTATGACTGTGAAATACGTAAATTAATTCACTTATTTTATATCGGTTTGTATTTGTACGAGGAAATAACACATGGTTCGCCAGCTAGCCGCTCCGGCAAAAGCTGTACAGAGTTGCTGAGATGGAGCCCATCACTTCCGAGCGAGACGCGCCATGATGCAAATGGGCACCATTTCGGCAACGCTGTACAGCTTTTGCCGGAGCGGATAGCAGGTGAAACATGTGTTATTTCCCCGTAGAAATAAAAACCGATATAAAATAACTGAATTAATTTACGTATTTCACAGTCATACAGCATAACTTTTCGATGTATAAGGATTACAATGCAACCAAGAACTACATTTTCCAACCACCCCGAGCCGAGAAAAAGTTACCTTACAAAAATGATAACTTTGTTTCTTGGACACACAACATTTTAAAATTAATAAACCAGTTATACAATATTCCAATGTATATTGTGTTAAAATTTTGATTCGATCTGATGACGGGTTTTTGAGATAATAATTCGTAAATGTGACACATGGTTGAAACACGCTTAAAAACGTGCACTCTTTGTGTTCCAACTGCGATAAAAAATATTAAAATATAAATTTAAAATTCCAAACCTACATGACCTAACGTAAAATAGAACGACGAAAATGATGATGTTATTGGATTTTATTTAGGTCTATTGGTTACTTCACAAACAACCTTCAAACTCGAGTGCACATAATACTTTGGTCGACAGTAGGTATCACACTAAATAGTACACTAACTTGGGAAAATCATGTAGAAAATGTAAAACATAAAATCAGCCCTATAATAGGTATTATTTTCAGATTAAGATATAGCTGTCTTACTAGCCAACAATTGAAAAATATATACTTTGCTATGATACATTCACATCTAATGTACATGAATTTCATATGGGGGTATTGTAAGAAGGAGCTGATAAAAGAACTTGAGATACTCCAGAAACGTGCTATAAAATCTATCTTTGGATTTCCTTGGCTCACACCCTCAAATGAATTATACTCAAGAACTAAAATTATGCCACTGCAAAAACAAATAGCTATGTCAGCAACAGTATTTGTATACAAATTAGAAAACAAATTGATACACACACACATTCATTTTACCCATGCAAATGACATTCATAATTATGCAACAAGAGGAGTAAATCGAATATTCACCAGCCATTCCCAATCCATCAAATTTGGAACTAAAGGAATTATGTCCTCTATAATAAAGGAATACAACTCACTACCATTAGGCATAAGGGAAAGTTTCTCTATAAAAATATTTAAGAGGAAAACAAAAGACTTCCTATTAAGGAATGAATAGCCCATATCCAATAGCCTTAAGCAATCCAATGTATCTTACGAAGTCATCTCTGTAAAGTTAGTCACTAGCAATCTAATATAAGTTACTATTAAACTAAACAATATAATGTTACAAAAATTATATATATGCCATGCTGTAACTATGTTACTTGATTGTCCCTAACACGAGCTCAGACTCATTGGGACCTATGTAAATAAATAAATAAATAAATAAATAAATAAATATATAAATATATAAATAAAAAGAATCAGGTACAAAAGTTTAATAATTAGAAAGTTAACAATTCCTGAGCTAGCAGAATAATAAAAGAAAGATTAATAAGTAGTTTCTATAACTACTAATGTTTAAACGGAATTTAAAGAATTACAATTTCTAATGGAGCAGGTCACACTTTGTGAAGCCTGGATTACACAAATTAGATAACTATTTTATCATTGGAAAAAAGTGGAACTCCCTAGTTTGAGAAGGGAAAAACAATACATATTAAAATGTGGGCTGGCCACATATGTTGAAACAGAGTGAATAAATTGCATATGTAGCAAAAATGGGAGGGCGCTTAATTTTAAGCGAGGCCTCATCGAGAATGAATAAATAATTAAATTTGTTAGTAAAAGGTATTTGGGAAAAAGGAGATAGAGATTATAGTTCTGGCCAACTTGTATTGCTCTCAATCGAACGCGGCGCGGTAGATAGTTGAACGGACACTGTTTAGCACTAAAGTTTGTTGATAGGTGTTAAAATTTTCACAATTGTAGCACTGAAAGTTCATAGAACAAGAGAAAGTTATTGCAGTTTATGGAGACACATTGTTGAATGTAATCATGTTTTGTGCGTTGAGCAATTTTAGACTTACGGAAACATAGCTAAAAGTAGATATCTCAGTAATAGGGGAATAGGCAAGAAAAGGGGAGAAAAGGGTCATGAGAAAAATATTTGCGTAACCAACTGCAATCTCACTCAAAGACACAAAAGAAAAAGATCTTTAGTGCAGTAGATAGAGGTGTAAAATCAAGACATTGCTTGGATCAGAAAAGAATGAAGTATACGATGCGGCAGTACAAGTCTGTCCTAAGGACGAGGTGCATAGCAATACCGAAGTGATATGCAATGACCAAAAGATCTTATACCAGGCACAGACGAGACCAGACGAACATCATAGCAGTAATATGAGCATCTCGAAAATGCATAAAATGCAAGGAGGCCGAAGCACACACTGCACACACGCACGGGATCCCAAAACATGCATGTATGCCCAACGCCAAGTCCAGGATATACAACACCCAATTAAATACTGAACTCAAGAATAAATAAGAAAAGGGGAAAGGGACAAAAACATAAACACATGGGAAAAGGAGAACAAAATAGATATACAGAATAGCGAAACATGCTCGTACAAGACGCACGTAACAGTTCACTAATTCATGCATATAGAGAAAAGGAACATGGAGACCACTTAACGAGATATTGCTGTGTTTTCGTAAGGTGAAAAGCGACACAAATAAACGAACGAAAAGAAAATCAATTACGTTAATTAATAGAAAAACATACGTATTTCACCTCATCTCAATATGTATACTTATCAAACGAGTTGGAAGCGAAAACTTCCGATAAAATCGGAGAGATCAGAAAGTTGGGTTAGTCGTCCATTGTCAACGAGAAAAGAATAGGCATGCTACCAGATGTCATCGATAAGAGAAGTAAAGAAAGAGAAACGTACAGCGGAGGACTGTAAAATGACATAATAAAAGAATTAAATACATGAATTAATAATAATGGAATAGATAATTAAATACCATAGTCAGATCGTGTAAAAGAAGTTATGGAATATAAATTTGGACTCTGCTGAACCAGGAAAATGGTTCACACTCCCTCACTCTCCCTTTTAAATATTGCGACGTCTAGATCCTGACGTCCAATATTTACACCATTCCAGGAGATGAATGCATGCCACACTGAAGTGTACGAAATAGCATCATCGATGTACGCATGTACAGAATAAAGTCGCTTGAATAAACTAGTTATTCACATATCAGCAGGTAGGTAGTTATCGCGAGGAGTTTAGGGAATTCGTGTATTTGAAATAGCAGAGATTATGAAAAATAAAAATGTATTTAGATTAGAATAGATAAATAGCTTCACTCGAGCATCGCACGATGTAAGATAAGCATGTTGAGCTTTCGCAAGAGAGCTGCGCACTTCTCCCATGCGAAGAACGTGAACCGTTCCCATACGTCGTTCGAGCACAGTGCCCCCAATCGAAAGAGATAAAAAGGAACCTAATTGATCTGACATGGATAAAAGAAAACATGAAGAAACTGAAAAGAGAATCTAAAGAAAATTCCTGCGTTCCTCTCGAAAATACAACAATAAAAAAGAACATGAATGAAAGGTAATAAATAGTAAATTAATACAAATATGCAAATACGACGGATCTTCGATATTGGAAGGTCCGAAGGCTATCCTTTTCTAGGTCAAGTGAGACGCTGAGAAATCTAATTAAAAAGGAAAGGAATTATATTAATATGCATACATACATTAATTAGAAAAAGGGAATAATATCTCCGATTGGTAAAACCAGGTGACGCACAAGAAAAATAGAATGCCATAAACGTCCACCGTACATATGCAGAACAGAAAAAAGAAATATTCGAAACGGGGCTCGATAAGCTCGCAATGATCCAACAGGATCGACTCACAATATATAGTAGAAGTCATTTGCGTGGTAATGGGAAGGAGAATCAACACTCAAACAGTTTCAATTGTGTAACATGAGCAAAAGATACCTAAGAGAGCAGGCGTGGCAAGGTTATCTACAACTTAAAATTCATGGTTCCACAAGAAATCACGTATCTTGAGGTGACACATTACAGTACCAGAGACATGTATTAGTGAAGATGTTGCTGAGATAAATCCTTGCTCAGCCTCTCGAGGACGTTTACATATAGCCTGAATGTTGTCAGCGACATATATAAGGATGAAGCTTTTGCTCGAACCACTATCTAATAATGCAGGCACCTTAAAATGTTTAAAAGAGACATGGACCAACGGTTGAGGAATCTCCTCGATAGACAAAGAACAAGAATCGTGAAGATCCTCATAAGCTACGGAACTAGGATCCTTAGATCCGAGCCTCATTAGTTTTCCTGGCGGGGGTTACATCGTGGACACACAGTTTTAATTCTTCTTCTTTATGTGCCATCTCCTGTCAGGAGGTTGGCAACCATCATAGAGACTCTTGCTTTAGATGATGCAGCACGAAACAGCTCAATAGTGGAACAATTGAACCAAGTTTTCAGATTATCGATCCAAGAAATGCGTCTTCTTCCTGGTCTTCTTTTGCCTTGTAGCTTCCCTTGAATGACCAGCTACAGCAGATGATATTTCTCTCCTCTCATCACATGACCCAGATACTGTAGTTTTCTAATTTTGACAGTATTTAATATTTCCTTTCTCTTTCCCATCCGCCTTATCACCTCATCGTTGGTGACCTTTTCTTTCCAACTCAGCCTCAGTATCCTTCTGTACGTCCATAGCTCAAATGCCTCCAATCTGTCCATTTCTCGTTTCTTTACGGTCCAAGTCTCAACTCCATAGAACAAGGTGGAGAAGATATAACATCTCAGAGGTCTAATTTTTAGATGTAAATTAAGGTCTTTGCTACAGAACACTCTCCTCATTTTATTGAATGCATTTCTGGCTTGACCAATCGTGAACTTTATCTCCTCAGTACAGTCAATGTAACAGTTCATTTTTTCTTAAATACTTGTAGTTTGTCACTTGCTGTACTGTCTCCCCATTGATGATCAAGCTCTCTTGGCGTTGTGTTCGTGATACTACCATAAAACGTGTCTTACTGACATTAAGTGTTAATTCCGATTGTTCACTTGCCTCCACGACTTTGTTAGTCTGTCGCTGTAAATCTTGTAGACCTTCCGCGAATAACAACGTGTCATCTGCAAATCATAAGTTGTTTATTATTTTTCCATTAACTTTAATTCCTGCTGTTTCTTTCTCTAAAGCTGCTTGTAATATTTCTTCTGAGTATTGATTAAACAGCATAGGAGACAAGACACAACCTTGTCTAACACCACGTTTTATTTCCACCTCTTCAGATACCTCCCTACCTTCCTTTATGACCGCAGTCTGTTTGTAATAAATATTGCTGATGATTCTAATGTCCTTCACATCCAAGTTCATCTTCTGCAGCATTTGGATGAGGCAATCATGACGAGCTTTGTCGAAAGCTTTATTATAATCCAAAAAGCAGACATACATAGATTGATTCACATCTAAACATCTCTGTGCCAGCACATTGAAGGTAAACAGGGCTTCTCTTGTTCCTAGTGCATTTCTGAAACCAAATTGTGTTTCACTGATATCCTGTTCCAATTTTTTGAAGATCCTTCGATGGATAACTTTTAGGAATATTTTAGAGTATGACTCATGAGACTGATTGTTCTATGATCGCTGCATTGACAGGCATTTGCCTTTTTCGGCAATGTAACAAATATAGACTGTAGCCATTCATGAGGAATGACTCCTGTGTTGTAGATTGAATTAGTTTGCTAGAGAAATTCTCCAGCATAAATTTACAGATACACCTGCAATCATGCACTTAAACATAAATAGTCTAGGCTTATCATGTGGTAATAGTAATAAAATTAACGATTTAAGGATATTTCTTGCCGATATGCATAATATAGTTAAAGTAATCTGCTTAAATGAACACTGGTTATTTCAAGATTCCATACATCTTTTGAATACGTTAGATGGATATGTATTAGGTAGTTATTTCTGTAGAGAAAATGAAGGTTACGGAGGTTCCTGTATTCTTGTTGAACGAGGAGTAGATTTTATTGTTAGGAATGACTTTGATATGATGAACGAGGAAAATACATTTGAAAGATGCTGCATTGAGCTACCTGAATATAAAACAATAATACTGTCGATCTATAGAGTCCCAGGTCACACTACAAGTAGTATGTTTCTATCCAAACTTAATGTATTACTTGATAAAATGAAAAAAATAAGTAAAAATAAGAAAGTCATAATCGCAGCAGACTTCAACATAAATATTCTTTCAGATGATTGCATTACCAGACATTTCTCTGAAATAGCCAGCAATTATGGTTATGAATATAACTTCAGAGAACCAACAAGAATAACAGCCACCTCTGAAACCTGCATTGACAATATTCTAACAAGTTATAATTATTCACCAAATAAGGCAGCAAATATTGAAATAGGCTTTTCTGACCACAATGCTCTATTTCTGTCACTACCAAAGTATTCAAAAATTAAACCACCTAACTGCAAAAACGTAAGAAGGAGAAATTTTCATCAACAGAATCAAACCTACTTGATTCGAAAACTAAATAAAGTAAAATGGACCTTTGATTGTAAAACATCAACAAATGATAATTTTTATAGGTTTATGAATAATTTCCTTTACCTTTTTGATGAATGCTTTTCATACACATGTTAAAATCAAACAGTCTTCAAAAGTACAGTGGATCACGCCTGGGATCAAAATATCAAGTAATAGGAAACGGCAGCTTCATATCGAAGCAAAAGTTAATGAAAAACCAGAATTCTTAGAATATGTGAAGCAGTACAAGAAAATATTTAATAAAGTGGTAAATACTGCAAAAATCAAAGCAAATAAGAACTTCATAATGAAATCTAACAATAAAAACAGAGCATTGTGGTCTGTAGTAAAATCTGAACTTGGTGTACAGAATAACAAAACTGCGTAGAAGGCAAAGTTATAAATGACCCTCTTTATATGTCGGAATTATTTAACAAGTTCTTCGTGAATGTCGGGACAGAAATCACAAGTGGTAATGACAATGTAAATGAAAGGATGTTTTCTAACATTTCAAGTAAGATGGAATTTAGAACTGGTTGGGATTAAATCCCAGTTTGGTTAGTAAAACTATCAGTAAATGAGATAGCACAGCCATTATCAATGATTATTAATCAGTCACTTTTAACATGGAGTTTTCCTGATACGGTAGTCTTAAATATGCGGAGGTTAGGCCACTCTTTAAAAAGGGGAAAAGGGATGACATGAGTAATTTCAGACCAGTGTCTATACTAACTATATTCTCAAAAATATTTGAAGAGGTAGTTAAGGAACAAATTCTTACATATATTTACAAAGAAAATATTATTTTAAATACTCAGTTTGGATTTCGGAAGGATCTTAGTACACATCATGCAATAAATGAATTTATTTCTTCCATAAGCAAATTGCTAGATGACTCTCAGTGTGCTGCTGGGATATTTTGTGACCTGACTAAAGCATTTGACACAGTTGCTTAAAAAATTAGTTATTTACGGGATAAATGGTTCCGAGTTTATCAAATAATAATTTTAAATGGAGAAAGGTAAACTGTAGTGAGGTAAAGAAAATTGTAAGAAATATGAAACCTTCCAATAGTAAGGATATTTATGGGTTCACAAACAACATTTTAAAGGCTATTATTGACAGCATTTAAATTCCTTTGACGCACTGCATAAACGAGTGCCTTAGCGAAGGCTATTTCCCAGCTGAGTTAAAAATTACGAGGGTTGTTCCAGTATACAAAAAAGGGGATAAGACTAAACCTGATAGTTACAGGCCTGTGTCTGTAGTAACCATCCTGTCAAAAGTCTTTGAATATGTTATAGTTGGTCAAATTTATGAATTTTTCATCAACAACAACCTTCTATCACCAACTCAGTTTGGGTTCCTTCCGGGAAAATCTACAATTAGTGCACTGGATGATGTTGTTTGTGACATAATGCACCATTTTGAAGAAGGGAGCTCAGTAGATGCACTCCTGTGTGATCTATCCAAGGCCTTCGATAGTGTGTCACATGATATACTTCTGCAAAAGTTAGCACTGTACGGAATTAAAGGATCAGAGTATGAAGTCTTTAAATCACATCTAACAAACCGAGTACAGTTTGTAGAGAATGGGGATAGGAAATCTCATGTGTTAGAAGTTAGGTATGGTGTACCCCAAGGCTCGGTTCTGGGTCCATTTCTTTTTGTCGTTATGATGAATGACTTAGCAGTAAATGTTTCTGGAAAAACAATTCGTTATGCAGATGACTCTACATTTTTGTGTTCTAGCAAATGTATATGTGAATCACAAAATTTATCAAGTCAGTGCTTGTTAGAAGCTAGGAAATGGTTCAGTGAGAATGGATTCCACTTAAATGAAACTAAAACTCAAAATTTAATATTTAGCCTTAAAAACATAAGTAATGATATAAAAGAAGATAAGCTACTAGGAATGAATTTTGACTCAATATTAACATGGGAACCTCACATTCATAACCTTTCGAATAAACTTGCAAGGGTGGTGTATCTACTCCGTCATTTAAAAAATGAGGTTCCTACGACATATTTACGCACAGCCTATTTTGCTTTCTTTCAAAGTCTCTTTAGTTATGGATTAATATTTTTGGAAATAGTGCACACATTGCAAATATCTTAAAATTACAGAAAAAAGCAATCCGTATTATTGCAAATGCTCCTCCTAACACACCCTGTAGACCTTTATTTATTGAATCTTCCAAACTAATAGTTATAAATCTTTTTGTTTTAAATATCCTCATGTATATGAAAAATAAACATCCACATGAATTGCCAGGCAGACGGGTAACAGTTCACTCATACAGCACAAGAAACTCACACCAGATAGAGGTACCATGGAGTCGGCTTTCAACAACACAGAACAGTCGTGAAATTCTTGGCAGTAAATTTTTTAATAAACTGAGTTTGTCTTTCCAACAACTACCAACCAAAATCTTTAAGAAACAGCTGCAAAAGTGGTTGCTGGTGAATCCATGGTATTCACTGGAAGAATGTATGGAAGCAGATTGGTGTAATACTTAGTACAATAGAAGTAGGTTACATTTTGTTATAACGATAATAAGCTGTTTGTATATACTGTTATAAGTAGGCTTAGTAATGTAGGATTGTTTGATTTTATTGTTTTGTATTATTAGCCTGGCGATGGCTATTGAACTTGTGTTTAACGCCAAATAAATTGAATCTGATTCTGAAAACTCAAGATTGGTTCGCTTCCTATCTGTACGATCGAAAGCAACGAACATTATTATTATCCAATGGGACTAAGTATTATTCTAAATGGGAAAGGGTGACCAAAGGCGTGCCACAGGGTTCAATACTGGGGCCAATCTTATTTCTCTTGTATGTGAATGATTTGCGTCTAACCATCAAACAGAATGTTGTACAGTTTGCAGACGATACTTCTGTAATTGCATCCTGCGAAAGAAATTGTAACATTGAAAATATTTTGCAGGAAACACTCGAAGAGCTAGGCTCTTGGTGTAGAGAAAACTACTTGCAATTAAACATGCTTAAAACAGGAATAATGCTGTTTAGCAGCAAACATTCTTCACAAAAGGAAATTGAACGTAGTCTGGATAGCACTGATCTTGCAAATGAGAATAATGTTAATTTTCTTGGCATGACATTAAATAAGAGTCTATGTTGGTCGAGTCACATTGACGGCCTTGTTAAACGATTAAATAGCTTTGTATATGCAGTATCTATCCTGGCAGGAGCTACCGATATAAGGGTCATGATAACAGTGTACCATGCATATTTCTTGTCTTATATTAGATATGGGATTATATTCTGGGGTGGGGATTCAGATATGGCAAGAATATTTATTATGCAGAAAAAGATAGTCAGAGCAATATCTAATGTAAATCGAAGAGTATCTTGTAAAGAACTATTTAAAACGCTAAACATTATGACTGTCCCTTCTTTATAAATATATTTGAAATTACTTTATTTGTTTTCAAAAACCCCTTGTTGTTTCAAAACAATCACTTTTCCCATAATTATGATTAAAGACATAAATCAAATTTCAAACTGCCCTGTCATGGACTAAAACTGTTTGAGAAACCTCCACATTATGTAGTGTTCCCGTGTGGGACTGGCACAAGATTGAACCCCTGATCATTCATAGAAAGAAGAGATATTCTAAAATTTTATGAAGATGACAAGCAATACGGAATTGAGCTCACTGGAGAGTGACCGCAAAGACATTGCAAGAGGGTGCAGGTGGTCAGTTCAAACACATAAACTCCTGTTAGTTTGACAAGTTAAAAGGAAAGGGCCATTAAAAGGACTATTAACGAACTAGGGGAAGTCAGAGTCAAGAGGCCATAAATACTACTCGACATTCCGATGTATAAGCGACTTCACAAAAAGTATTACTTTTCAAGAGGGCAGTAATGGCTGGAACTATTTCTCGAGAGGCACTTGAAGCTTAGCACAGGAATTTGAAAAATCAGCAGTTTTCTTAAGCATAAAGAAGGGGGACTTACAACCATTAAACCTAACGAAATAAAACCCCAGAGTTATTAAATCTGAAGCTAGGGGAGAACTAGGAACTACAAAATTCAAAGAGTTAGCAGACCTGAAATTAGACACTTCAAATAATGCTAAGTCAGGAAAACGCCATCGGTATGCGAGCGGAATAATATCTGCGGAGTATACAAGGAATTAGGTTGGCCCCGCAGAGGGGATATTAACTAATTACATTAATTAAAAATAAACTAGTGAAAGATTTCCATTCCGCCAGCAGGCAATCGAAATATAATTACAAAATACACTTTAAATTAAATTATGGAGAAAATTAGGCCACGGATTCAGAAATTCCGCTCCCAAATTTGAAAGGAACTAATTTCTTGCCAGAAGTGAATAAATAGGCTTGAAGCCAGAGGAGAAGTAGGAAGTCTTACCAAGTCCGTCAGTCGAGAGAGAGACCTTGCTAGAGGCAGGTTACACGAGAATCTTCAGAGACCACAGTTCGAGTGCGCTACGCAAGTTAGCCAGTTTGTTAACAGCCTTTGTATAGGCATGTTACATAAACATTGATAAGTACGATTAAGTTAGATCTAGCCTCGGGAACAGAGTACGCAAATCAGCGAAAAAATCGGAAGAACTACACTCAAAGACATTATAGTTCGAGTCTCACAAGATACAAAATAAATATAAAGTGCGATAGACAGTAACTAAATTGAACGAAGTCAGCAAAGTAGTACTGGTGCGAAACCAAGCCGCGTTCAAGCATAGTAAAAGCAGAAGATGCGAAAGCACCCTAAGAACATTTAAGAACTAAGAGCGGAAATATAAGGACATTGTAGGAGTTAGAAACTCCGAACGTAGAATATTGAGATAGAAACTATATCGCGCAGAAAGAGACAGTTAAATTGGAGGGAAACCTCAGAACATTTATCTAAGTGAAACGTCGGAGGACGCAGGTTCGATAATCTGTTTTTTGAGGATACAAATCCTAAAAATAGAAGTTATACGATCTTCAAGGAAGATTACGGTAGGAAAAGGAACTATAGATTGCGATAGGCACAATGGTAAAGCAAAAGCATAGCGCGATAGCAGAAGGACAGATAGAACACTTATAAGCAGAGAAAAAGCTATCTAGAAGGAGATTCGAGAAAGAGACAGTTACGATCTCGGGAGGAATAGGAAGAAAGACTTACCGAAGGAGAGGAAGATAGGAGAATCACACGTTCAAAGCTGTACAGGGATATACCATCTAGGATGTTTTCCACCATGTGTACGCTGAGAATTGGTCCGTGTGCGATTGTATATAGTGGATAAGTGAATTTTATTTGTGTTTAATAAGTGTTAACAAGTGAATTAAGAAAATGTATAAATATATTGTCGTGTGTCGATATGAAGACCAATGTTATAAAGGGTCTATTGTAATATGAAGATGAGGTGCTGAAGAAATTATGTTGGGTGAACCCATCCAGAAATCACGCCATGAGCAAAAGGAGAATGAGGGTGAGTCAAAAATGTTTATAATATAAAAGTGAGTGTATCATATGCTATTCAGTGAATTTATGTATGAAATTTATGCACAATGAATAATCAAATGATATTAAGATGTCAGAGGGCAACCACCAAGACGGTTTGCAAAAATGTTAAAACGAATTATAAAAGTGCAAAGGAAATAATAATAATAATGAAAGCCCGTAACAATGGTTAAATAATGATGAAATAAGATCTGAAAGGAGGAATCGAATATAATAACGTAAATGGCAAGTAAAATATAAATGATGATTGTGATGTCTCTAGATTTTGTGGTACTCAATACTTGCTCAATTTCTTTATAGAACTGCTGCAACTCTGCTTCACTCTTGTCAGCAGTTGGAGCATAGACTTGTATAATGTTAACTTTTGCTCTTTTTGTTTGTAGTTGTAAAGCGATTACCCTGTCGGGGATTGGCAAAAAACTTGTCACACACTGGCTCGTCATTTTGTCAACAATAATAGCAACTCCATTCCAGTGATAATTATCATCATTACCAGAGTAATATATCTTCATTTTGTTGCTATGCATTTCACCTGAGCTAGGCCATCTTGTTTCACTTAGTCCCAATATGTTTATCTTGAGTCGCTGCATTTCTTGGATCACGTTCTGCATCTTTCCTGACTGATATAATGATTTCACATTCCACGTACCTATATTCATATTTCTCATAGCTCTTTCCGTCGTATTCCCTCCTGGAGATCCGAATGAGGGAATTGAAACTCCGGAACATTTTACTTTGAAACCAGCCATGATGGTCTTTTCCGGGGATATCTCTCAAGATCTTTAATGGAGTGGTTTCCCGTTGCCTTCTCCATTCTATGCCGTTGACCAAGATGCATTGGTTCATCCGCCTTTAGGGGCGATTTCTCAACCCAAGGACAAGAGAGTGCCCTGACCTCAATTCGCTCATCCACCCTCAGAAGGGGCTGTTGGCGACATTGAGTGGGGCCATTTATACCGGTGGCCACTCTAATTACATCGCGTAAACCACAACCGTAACAGAAAACCTTAAGACGGTCTGTGCACATAAGGAAGTGATGCTCTTTACCACAATTCCAACATGTATGTGAACTGTCATGCTCACCAGTACGAGAAGAATCACGACGTGGACGTATATTAATAGGTGTGGTATTTGTTGCAACATTGGATTGGACATGATTAACAGATGAGGGCCGAGTTCTGTTGACTTGTGGATAGATGGCGCGATTGAACTTCACAGGCCCACTAGCAGTGGAATGAGTAATTGACGGCTGCGGTAGGTGACAATGTCTAGCATTATTGACAGTAGGTGAAACAACACATAGAGTGAAAGAATCGTATCATTCAGTGCTATTAAAAGCTAGTTCGGGAAACATAGTATCAGAGGGAGGAGGTGGTGGAATATACTCCTTACACAGGCGATTATTACCTTCGAATTCCCTTCCCAAGTTAATGATGTCATCAATAACAAATACAGAAGATCTACGTACATAGAACTTATATTCTGGATGTAGGTTACGATATATAATATCGATAGTTTCGTGACCAGTTAATGGAATGGGAAGGCGAGACATTAAAATTCGAATAGCCGTGACATAATCATCCACACTTTCATTCGGACCCTGAGTACGAGCATAAATCTCTATTTTCAACGAGAAGTCAAAATCACGAGGAGTAAAGCGCTCTTTAATTGAACGAGTAAATGCAGACCAAGAGCAGAACGGGAATTCTACCAGACGGTGCCATTTAAGGGCATTACCGGTTAGGAGTATTAGAAAACAATGGATAATACAGTCAGGCGTTAACTGGTGGCATTGGCATAATTCTTCAACCCTGACAATAAATTCGGAAACAGACGAGGTAGTAATTTCACCAGAAAACTTCACTTACCACTTACTGACAATACTGACTACGTTATCGGGATCACTAGAATAATTACGCGCAGAGAGAGAATTGTACTTGCAACTAAAAAGGTCAAACATCGATAAATCATTATTTAACGCCATCGCAGGAATTTCACACGGATTACCAGACATAGACGAGGTGACAGGGAACGAACTAACCTTCTTGGGTGTCATACATGTTTCCAGTTTCATACTTGTGTTTGCGTTACAATCCATGACGTAAGAAATGAAGACAGATACAAGTACAAATACCCGTAAGTGCCTCTACCAACACACAAATAAATGGAAAGTTACAATACCTTGAAAGGCAGTCATAAAGATGTAGATAAATGTTACTCTCTTATTCTTAAAAATACGTTCTTCAGCAGTAATGGGATGGGGTATCCAATTGTTTTTATTAGCGATGATATATAATGGCCTAGTTGTCCACAGAAAGAATATATCTTCCAGTTAGAATAGTCAAGTCTAGACACAGGAAGAAAAATCCAACATGGAGACTCTCACTAAAACAAAAGAACAACCAAAGAATAAACATTCTTACAAGGTGAACAAAAGATCATATAAATGGGGTATCTCTCAATGGTCAGCATCTGAAAGGAATGGAATAATAAAGACTTGCAGGGTAGACTTGGCACAGAACCACGATCTGCTACCATTTCGCACCAACCTAAACGTAGTGATGAACTAGGTTCACACTTACCTGAGTGCAGGAGACATCAGGCATAGCAGCAATCTTCTTGAGAAGGATGTAAAACTGGCAATGGAAGAGAGAGTAGAATAGTTTCGTGCTGGGCGAATTGTTCTGCGAAACTACCGTGCCAGGACTCAAGAAGATGAGCTGGGCACCCCAGGGTCGTCGACGTACGTACCCTCGTTAAGAGAGTAAGTTCAACCAAGTCCCCACATATGACAGTATCTCGCCAAACATGAGCCGAGAAGGAAAATAAAGAAAAACTATAAGACACAAAAGACAACAAAGGATAAGCAAGAAATTGTCAAGACGACATGTATTTCAAATATGCAAAAGATACGAAGCGAGAGGAATGACAACAAGCTAGGATGAACCTAAAATAAGTGGAGCTCATCAAGATACGTCCATTATAATAATATAATAATAATGCATTTTATTAATCCCTTAACGAGTCAAGGACTCGTATACAAAGGAATCGTACAGTTTTATCATGTTGGCGACAAATTACAATTCAATGTTTAGTTTACAAAGTTTTCAGTATGAAAATATATACAACATTTTGTAGCTTTCATAAGTTTTTGCACACAATGTAGTCTTCTTTTGTCTTCTCAGATTTTGGAATTTCTTCAAATTGACATTTTATAATCATTCCACATAAACTGTTTTAGCCCCCCTTTTAAAGATTGGTAGGCTAGGTGCAATTTTTATATTTTCTGGTAGTCTATTGAACTTTACAAAGGCACTATACTTAATGCTATTATTGCCATAATGTTTGGAATTGATATGGAAAAGTGATATGTCATCTGCATGTCTAGTTTTGTAAGTGTGTAAATCAGATTGTTTAGTGAAGTTTAAATTTGTGTGGATACCTTTGTGTAGGATTTGGTACATCAGGACATTTGATTTGATTTCTGCATTTAGGGCTACTGGTTGAATTTTACTCGTGATATAAAGGTGTTTGGTTGGTGTTAAAAAGGGTAGTTTTACATATTTCTTATGGCTCTATTCTGAATTACCTCAATTTCCTTTTTTTAAGGTAATTTGAACATTTTATCCAAATTGTATTCAAATATTGTAAGTGGCTATGGATTAAGGAAAAATACACTTTCCTGAGTAGATATTTTGGGATATAGTAGATCAATTTTTTTTATCATCCCAGCAGCAGGTGATATTTTTTTAACTAATGCATCAATGTGCTTTTGCCAGGAGAGATTTTCATCTATTATTAGGCCTAGGTATTTGACAGATGAGACCCTTTTAACTGCCTTTCCATTCAGCATTATATTCTGAGTGATGTCTAACTTTGTTCAACGCTTAGATACTATTAAATAATTTGTTTTATCTTCATTTATTGTTAATTTATTTGACTGGGTCCAGCCAAGTAATAATGTATTCATGTCCTCCTGCCTGTGTGTTATCAGCGTGTTGTTGGTGTACGCATTGTAAAAGATGCTTCAGTCATCTGCAAACAACGTTATATTACCATGTCATTAATATATACTAAGAAGAGGGAAGGACCCAGTATTGATCCTTCGGGCACACCGTGGGTAATATTTACTTCCTCACTTCTGTAGCCATTTATTTCAACATATTGCTTACGATTAGATAGGTAATTTTTAAACCATGTCCAAGCTACTCCTCGAATACCTGCTTTATCATGTTTCCCTAAAAGAATTTCATGGTCAACAATATCAAACGCCTTTCTCAGGTCTATGAAAAGGCCACTCGCTGTCATCTTATTGTCTATGACATCCTGCAAGTTAGAGATTATATCAATTGTGGCTTTTTCTGTGCTTGAGTTTTCACGGAATCCATACTGTCCTTTGAAGAAGTAATTATGTTTATTTAAAAAATTAACAATTCTGCTTTTTTACTACTGTTTCGAGTACCTTGGATATGGGTGGGAGGATGGAAATGGGTCTGTAATTGTCTGGATTGCTTTTGTCACCTCCTTTATAGTCTGGTGTGACTCGTGCTATTTTTAGATCATCAGGCACCAGACCAGTCTCTATCGATAAATTTATTAAAGTAGTTAGTGGGCTACTTAGCATGTCAATGGAGTTTTTTAACAATTTTACTGACATACCATCTTTGTCTTGGCTACTTTTCATTTTAAGGCTTAATATAATATTGCGAATTTCCATCTCATTAGTCGGGGTCATAAATAAGGAATCTGTGTTGACATTAATTTCATTAACTTTCTTCCCTGGGAGGATATTTTTGGCTAACTTGTGTGCTATGTTTATAAAGTGAGTGTTTAGAGCATTGCAAATATTTTCTATTCCTGTGAAAGTTTTACCGTCAATTATTATCTCACTGGGACCATCTTTGTTTTCAGTTGTGCAGTTGTAGATCATTTCATTAATTACTTTACAAGTATTTTATGCTATTGGCGTTCAATGTTAATTTATGTTCATAGTATGAGGATTTCAGTTTCCGTTTTAAAGCTGTCACTTTGTTCCTACATATTATGTGCTCTTCCTTTAAGAGGTTGTTGTTTCTGTAAATGTTAGTTTTAAGTTTAGCATGTAGTAGGTCCCTTGTCTTATTAGCTGAATTAATTCTGTTGTTATCCATGAGTTATTGTGGTTCTGGTGTATTTCCTTCAAAGGTGTGTCAGTGTTTTCTTTGTTGGGTGTCTGTGTCAAGATTTTGTGTTTCATGGCGATGTAACCTTCATTTACAACGTCTAAACAGTCTATTTGATTGAGATAATTGGAGAATATGTTTTTGTTCACGTATCGGTAATTTTTATTTACGTTTTTTGAACTAGACCTTTGTTCGTTGTGGGGGTATTTAAATGTGTTGTTCGAGATTGGGCTTTTGCCTGGATAGTAATTTGACCAGAAAATCTCAGTTACAAGATTATTATGATCACTAATATCACTATTTATATTGCTTATCCTATAGGTATATTTACAGTTATTAGTGGCTACCTGATCAAGGAGTGTACTTGTGGCTTCACATATTCTTGTTGGATACCGAGTATTGCCTTGTGTGAAACCATAGCTTGATAGTAGATTGAGGCATGATTTGGTTACTTTATTTTTGTTTAGTAAGTTAATATTTGTATCACCAATGCATAAGCAAAGATAGGCATTATTTTTCGAGAGAATGTGCTCTAGAGGTTGCATGAAATTTGTTGCGTTATTTATGTTAGGATTATATACCGTACTGCAATTATATTAATAGTGTGCAGGTTATTGAAACGAACAGTATCACTTCTTATGAGCTCTAACTGGTTCAAGCTATGGTTATTGTCAACTAGGTTAAGAACTTTTATATTCCATTTTTTGTGGACATAAACTCCCACGCCTCCACCGTCCTGATAGTCTCTGTGCACAAAAGCAACAGAAAAGTTGTTTAGGTTGAAGTATTTAGCTTCATTACTTTTTACCTAAGTCTCGGTTGCCACTATGACATCTAGATTTTCAACAATAAGTATTAGTATCTCGATATCTTCTAGTTTATTTTTTATGCTTCTGCTATTTAGGTAAAGACACTTGGTTTGGCTAACCTCATTTTTAGTGTCTGCTACGTAGTCGTGGATACAGTCATATTTACGCTCATCAATTGATGTGTGTAAGGCAACATCAACTATTAGGTCTATGTCTTGATTCATTATTATTTCTTTGAATGGGATGGCTGAGCCTTGTTGATGGAAGAGTCTCTTACTAGCCTTTCAATGTCTTCTGGTGAGCTGATCCTAACAGCCTTGTCACTATCTGATTTTCAGACGAATATTTTGCAGTCCCGGGTCCAGACGTATTTAAAACCTAATTTACGGAGGTCTCTTGCCTGTTTGTGGAGTACTTTATTAGCTGGCGTCAAATGCTCGTTTATGTAGATAGGCCAAGCCCTTGCATTGATTCCAGCATCACTTGAGTTCAGGTTGGGTTTGGACCTTTTGCCTTTTAAAATTGCTTCTTTTTTTAGCCGGCTGCAGAATTTGACTAGTAAAGGAGTTGGAATACCTTCTCTGCTTTGTGGTAGCCGATGGCAGGACTCACCAACTGTGACACCCAATTGGTCAGCGATATTCATGAAAATCTAAACAGTGTTTTCATTTGAAGTGTGCGGCACGCCATGAAGCTCTAGATTGTTTCGCCGAACGTACTGTTGAAGCTCGAGATTCTCTTGCTTTAACATTTTAACCTCACTGCAAGCGATATCCTTATCCTTCTCTAACTCACAAACTCTTTGGCTGAGCTTTGTAATTTCTGACAAGGCTTGCTTCAGAGTTTGTGCAGGAGTTGAAATGTCACTTTTCATACTATCGAAACTATCAGAAAAGTATGTCACGGACTTAAGCATGTCAGTCTATTCAATGTTTTCGAGTTTTATCAGCCGGAGGATGATTTCACAAACAAGATCTTCTAAATCCGGTTTACTTACATTTTCGTCTAGCAAAACCTTTTCCGTAGTTGACCTACTTACTGCACTGCACTCGACACAATACCATTGCTTGGCTTTGTCGGACAAAAGCCGGTTAAAAACTTTATTTTTTATTTTTACACAGGTTGTGTGGTATGATTTACCACATTCCCCATCACAAATTAAGTAGTCTTCATTATCAGTTACACATTTTTCACACTGAACGCATTTGGTTGATTTGTCACTTGCCATTGCCGAATGAGAGTAGGGATATTAAGAAAAATGACGTTGGGAAAGAAAAGATGAATAGGAACTGACGTAGAGTCTTGTGAAAATCTGGACTGTAACAAAGTAGGCGTTACAGTCCCAAAAGGAGCTCCCGAGTTAGGTAAAGAAAGAAAGAAAGAAATAAAAATACATATTGAGGCGAGAACGAACTACATATTAGAGAAAAACGTGCATAAACACACCGTTAAACAGAAATAAAACGCAATATACTTACGGAAACATAGCTAAAAATAGATATCTCAGTAATAGGGGAATAGGCAGGAAAAGGGGAGAAAAGGGTCATGAGAAAAAGATTTGCGTAACCAACCACAATCTCACTCAAAAACACAAAAGAAAAAGAACTTTAGTGCAGTAGATAGTGGTGTAAAATCAAGACATTGCTTGGATCAGAAAAGAATGAAGTATACGATGCGGCAGTACAGGTCTGTCCTAAGATCGAGGTGCATAGCAAGATCGAAGTGATATGCAATGACCAAAAGATCTTACACCAGGCACAGACGAGACCAGACGAACATCAGAGCAGTAATATGAGCATCCCGAAAATGCATGAAATGCAAGGAGGCCGAAGCACACACTGCACACACACACGGGATCCCAAAACATGCATGTATGCCCAACGCCATGTCCAAAATATACAACACCCAAATAAATCTAACTCAAGAATAAATAAGAAAAGGGGAAAGGGACAAAAACATAAACACATGGGAAAAGAAGAACAAATTAGATATACAGAATAGCGAAACATGCTCGTACAAGACGCACGTAACAGTTCACTAATTCATGCATATCGAGAAAAGGAACATGGAGACTACTTACCGAGATATTGCTGTGTTTTCGTAAGGTGAAAAGCGACACAAATAAACGAACGAAAATAAATCCAATTACGTTAATCAATAGAAAAATATACGTATTTCACCTCATCTCAATATGTATACTTATCAAACGAGTTGGAAGCGAAAACTTCCGATAAAATCGGAGAGATCAGAAAGTTGGGTTAGTCGTCCATTGTCAACGAGAAAAGAATAGGCATGCTACCAGATGGCATCGATAAGAGAAGTAAAGAAAGTGAAAAGTACAGCGGAGAACTGTAAAATGACATAATAAAAGAATTAAATGCATGAATTAATAATAAGGGAATAGATAATTAAATACCATAGTCAGATCGTGTAAAAGAAGTGATGGAATATAAATTTGGACTCTGCTGGACCAGTAAAATGGTTCAGTATCCAACAATCCCAGAAAGTGTCCCAACTAATGGGCCTATCCCCCAAATCATTCCACATGAAGTTACCACTGCCCTAAAAAGCACGAGAAACCATAAATCTCCTGGGCCAGACAACCTCCCTGCTGACTTCTGGAAACTTCAAGAACTGCGATCTACTGCGATAGATTGGCTTGTTACCTTTTTCAATGCCATATTGAACTCTGGCCACATCCCTATTAACTGGGCTACAAGCATTACAGTACCGATTTTCAAGAGCAAAGGAGACCCAGCGGAGTGTTCAAACTATCGCCCAGTACGTCTTCTCTCACATACAATGAAGATCTTTGAGAGGATTTTTGATCGACGCTTACGTGCTATCACCGAAATCAGCTCCAGCCAGTGCGGGTTTGTCAAGGGGGCTGAAACCGCTCACGTCATCTTCGCAGCACGGTTACTCATGGATAAGCACCGTGAGAAAATAAAGCCTCTGCATATTGCCTTTCTTGACCTTGAATAGGACTTCGATCGTGTTCCTCATGAGTTGATTTGGTATGCACTGCGCAACCATGGTGTGCCAGAGTCATTTGTAAATGTGGTCAATATGTTATACACGAACACCAGCAAAAGAGTACGTTATGCTGTTGGCACCTCGGAAAACTTTCCTGTAAATGTCGGCGTCCACCAAGGCTCAGTACTATCACCGTCCCTTTTTCGTTCTTGTGATGGACACCATCACTCGTGACCTGCAACGGAATGTTCCTTGGACCCTTCTGTATGCAGATGATATAATGGTTGCAGATGACACCCGAGAAAAATTCCATTGTCAAGTTGAAGACTGGAATAACCGCCTCTCCCAGTATGGCCTATGTCTGAATGTGAAAGAGACGGAGTATCTGGAGTTAAACCCAAGCGACGGTACCATTCAAGTCGCTGGACAAAATCTAGTCAAGACAGAATGCTTCAGGTACCTTGGATCACGTCTGCAGAGTGATGGCAACTTCAATGATGAAGTAAGACCCAGGGTAAACGCAACCTGGTTGCGGTGGAAGGAGGTCACTGGTGTGCTTTGCGACAAGAAAATGCCACTTCGTCTCAAATCGAAGATATATCGGACAGTGGTACGGCCAGTTGCGCTGTATGCAGTTCAATGTCGACCATCCGACAAAGAAGAAAAGGAAGAAGAATAATAAGACGAAGAAGGCTAAGTAAACGAAAAAGAAGTCATCTCAAATGCGTGCCGACATTTTAATTTTCAGATTTAGAAAATGGCTTTTTAATAGTCACAGAGCTGATTTAATGAATAAAGATTTTGTACAATAATATTAACTTATTCTAGAATCCTTTGGAAGCAAGCCAATTTATGCAGTCAGTATAATGCTCACAAACTTAGATGTCTCCCACATGGCTGCTGTGAAGGTACGGTACACAATTGTTATTGCCGGTATTTTGTAAAATTGGCATTGTATTATTTTGTCAAATTCAGGAATCAAAGGTTTCAAACCGACAGAAAAAATACGAAGTACCTATGATTGAGCCATTTAAGACCTTAATATACTTTTCGTTTCACAAATCACACAGGTATTTTTTACTAATTAACTATAATGTTACTCAATTTTACGGAATAACTAGCTTTTGATACGATTAATAATTTGAAATTATATTTATCCATACTATCAACCCGCCCCGGCTTCGCTTGGTATCTTAAAGGGGTCACTCAGCGTAAGTTTAAAAGGCGCACGGACGGTAGGTCTCAGATGCAATTCAGAAAAGCCGAGGTGAACAGCGAAACTCCAAACATTTATAGTCTACTCTTCTCTGAAGTCTTAACTCGACAGTTAATGCTGGCCGAAGCTGGGGTGATGGGCTCGCTCGTAAACTCGGTCCGAAGCTAGTAATTTTAATTTCCACTGAATGGTGGTTGTTGGAAGAAATTAAAACGTAAAATCACTTATAGTTGGCGATGTATTAAAGATAAAGATATATGCTGTCGGGGACTTCTTTGTAGAACTTTTCATGCTGACCAATTCTTACACTCATAGTACGAAGAGCCAGGGTAAACGCAACCTGGTTGCGGTGGATATTTTTTTGGTTTACCCAGCGTAAGCTTAAAAGGCGCAAGGACGACAGATTTTCCTTCGACACGATTCACTGAAATCGTTACTGCTCGGGTTCCTTTGGTCATATATGAATGTTTTCCTACAGAAACCATCCCCGAGAAATTCTTTACTGAATGGTGAAAACCGCATCAAAATCCATTCAGTGGATTTAAAGATTACCCGTTACATCCAGGAATCGTGGACTTGGTTTTATGTAGAGATGCCAGCGACTATCATTAAAACAAATACATGAATTTATAACTAGTATGGACTATGAATTCTACGTAAGACTCACTAAATACGTCATACAACTGTACTTATAGAGGACTGAACTAATAAAAACAGAGCATCCTTTTTATGTTTCTATGAATTAAAAGTGTACAGTATATCAACAATGTGGCTTTTTTCTGTAGTAGTTGGTGATTTAACGTGACTTCACAATGGAAATAATCACTCAGGTGAGTTAAAATTCAAAAAACCCTTGCAAAAGTGAAATCATCTGTTCCGCGAATAACGTACTCAAAAGCAGTTGCCAGCTTGCTGGCCATCGCGAGCGCTAGTGTCGCTTCAGCTACAAAGAGGCCGCAATTTCGTAGCGCAGCGAGCTTCGCGACTGTGTATTTTAGACTGTGGTAATACAACTCCGCCTGCCTCTCACCCGGAGGCCCCGGGTTCGATTCCCGGCTCCGTCAAGGATTTTAAAACTGACGTGAGGGTTGGAACGGGGTTCAGTCAGCCTCGTGAGGAC
This sequence comes from Meconema thalassinum, assembly GCA_946902985.2. Classification (NCBI taxonomy): domain Eukaryota; kingdom Metazoa; phylum Arthropoda; class Insecta; order Orthoptera; family Tettigoniidae; genus Meconema; species Meconema thalassinum. The sequence goes on along the minus strand of OX336390.1, from coordinate 477,860,715 downwards.
AATTGAGTAGCTGTCTGACAGTGAGGCAGCGCCCCGATCACGAAAACCAAGATTAACGTCCGAGGGGACCCGATGCGCTGATCACGCGTCACCCCAATATCTGCAGGCCAAATGGCTGGGCAGCGGTCGCTTGGTCGGCCTAGGCCCTTCATGGGCTGTATAGTGCCAGGGGTTGAATACAACTCCGTCCTCCCAACGTTGCCAATCTAACTTTTCCCCTGCGAAATAACTTACAGCTTATTTCAAACTGAGGCTAGCGCCAAATAATTTTGAATCCCACACAGCGGGACAATATTAGCTCTTTTTTTTATGTAAATTAATCTAGTTTTTATTAAAAATAACGCGCTTTAATAAAGACTCAGAAAAATCTATGGGTACATTAACACTAATTTTGGGATCATTATTAACATATTGATCATGAGATAACCGTTAGCCGAGTTGATTCATATTACGTAAATATATGTCCAGCATTTCCCCGAATTACGGTTATCTCCCAGTTACGAATGAGTGAAATTTGCCGTCTGTTGTTAACAAACACTGTCCAATTGTCTTGTTTCTAGATCCAGGGCAAAACAGTGGAAGAATCAGTCCAGAAATAAAAGTCAATGTCCTTCAATGTAAGACCAACTCGCACATATTTACATAGTCTGGCTCCCACTACTGCAGCAATCAACTCCAACCGAGGAATAGTGACTGCTTTGAGAGGACAGGGTTGTTACATGATCAAGATTTGCATTTTCCCTGACTTAAAATCCCATTTTCCCTGCCTCCAATACAGTATGAACATATTTTAAAAATAAAACCTGCCGAATTGATCAAACGATAGTTACTGATTTACATCTTCCGAATCCCATGACATACACCGATTTTTTTTATATACACGTCCATGCGAGCGTTTCTTGTTGTTTTTTTTTCAGCTACTGTAATACACGAGATTTGTAAGCTATTTCATAAAAAAAAAAGAGTTTCTTTTCAGAGATTGCAAAGAAAAGGCTTTAAGAAGGAATTTTAACAAAAACCTAATTTTAAGAATTAGCCCAGTTTCAGTTGCCGTGAGCACTTCAGAAGGCATGAAAAAAATTTGCCTCATCTGACTATTTTAATAAATTAATCGGTTATGCTAAAAATAATCACGGACAAATAACAAAAAAGAAATAAATAAAAAACTGGATTCAAGGAACTTTATTTTGAACTTCTTTCTTTGTAAGTACACTCAGTTCACAATGAAACTTCTTACATTCTAAAAGTTAACAAATTCACAAAGAAATTTGATAAAATGGTCCGGCTAGCTCAAAAGAGTTGCCAGCGTTTCGCCCCAGTGTACCAATGGGCTCTTCAGTTGGTTATGGTACACCTCACCAAGACGCGTGGCTAGTACATACTGAGAAGGCCGCTGCAAGGCACTAAATGTCGCCACGAGCAGCGCCAATGTACTACGGAAGCCAAAACTTCCTTTCTAAAATAATGTTAGCTTACCTTGCTAATCCATATTGGAAATATCTGTTCCCGAAGGAAACAGGATGTAAAATTGTCCGATTGAGCTATGTACATTAACAAATTCACAAAGAAATTTGATAAAATGGTCCGGCTAGCTCAAAAGAGTTGCCAGCGTTTCGCCCCAGTGTACCAATGGGCTCTTCAGTTGGTTATGGTACACCTCACCAAGACGCGTGGCTAGTACATACTGAGAAGGCCGCTGCCAGGCACTAAATGTCGCCACGAGCAGCGCCAATGTACTACGGAAGCCAAAACTTCCTTTCTAAAATAATGTTAGCTTACCTTGCTAATCCATATTGGAAATATCTGTTCCCGAAGGAAACAGGATGTAAAATTGTCCGATTGAGCTATGTACATTAACTAATTCACAAAGAAATTTGATAAAATGGTCCGGCTAGCTCAAAAGAGTTGCCAGCGTTTCGCCCCAGTGTACCAATGGGCTCTTCAGTTGGTTATGGTACACCTCACCAAGACGCGTGGCTAGTACATACTGAGAAGGCCGCTGCAAGGCACTAAATGTCGCCACGAGCAGCGCCAATGTACTACGGAAGCCAAAACTTCCTTTCTAAAATAATGTTAGCTTACCTTGCTAATCCATATTGGAAATATCTGTTCCCGAAGGAAACAGGATGTAAAATTGTCCGATTGAGCTATGTACATTAACAAATTCACAAAGAAATTTGATAAAATGGTCCGGCTAGCTCAAAAGAGTTGCCAGCGTTTCGCCCCAGTGTACCAATGGGCTCTTCAGTTGGTTATGGTACACCTCACCAAGACGCGTGGCTAGTGCATACTGAGAAGGCCGCTGCAAGGCACTAAATGTCGCCACGAGCAGCGCCAATGTACTACGGAAGCCAAAACTTCCTTTCTAAAATAATGTTAGCTTACCTTGCTAATCCATATTGGAAATATCTGTTCCCGAAGGAAACAGGATGTAAAATTGTCCGATTGAGCTATGTACTGCCCCCGGAAATTGAATTATATTGAGACCACGATGGCTGTATTGGAAAATATCAGTAAAGTTATGGATGTCGTAGTTATGACGTGGATATTCATGACGTAGGCACGGATGACGTAGAATTCATGCCAGTAGGCTGATTGAGCTGAGATTATTGGTGACGTCATGATTTTATTCGAGAAAGATCCGAGATTTACGACGCAGTCGCAGGAAACAAGGTATTGTGCTAAGGAAGAAGCTACGCTATTGGAGGAGAGACGCGAACCAATGAACGATAGTTTGGAAGGAAGAAGGAGATTGCTGAAACTACGATATTCGATTACTTTTGGCATGCAGATTTGTGGAAATCTATTTTCAGTTATGGCATTGATTTGGAATTTTGAAGAAATTAATTTTGAGTTTTTGAATTTTGAAAATCCGTCAAGTATAGCCAAAGTTAAAACTTCCAGCAATGACGCAGCAACAGGCTATGGAAGGGATGAATACGTCCCTTAAGAAGTTGATAAAAGGTCGTGCACAGGAGAGAGGAGCTCTCATACTCAGATCTCATACTCAGATCTCATACTTGTGATCGCATATATATTTCTGGTGATATAGAGTTATTTCAAGTGATTCAGTGAAGTAAGTTGTCTTTAGCGTGAGGTGAAAGCCTGGCGCATCAAACGAACTCGGAGCAGTTCCATTTCACGCTGCTCAAAACTAGGTGAAGTTGAAACGCGCACATTAACGTTTCCACCAGTCAAGATATCAAGCGCTAACTTCAGCCTATACGATAATTCTATTAGGCAGTATAACATTAAGGTGTATACAAGATTTGAACGATTTCACAGTGATACTTCGAAAGATATTGGAACTTTTAGGCTGCCAACAAAAGTGATTTTCTCGCCACAGGAGAAACACTTTTAAATTCCATATTATACACTACGGCTGACACGTGGAGTGCAACAGTTTGGTATTACAACGATACATTCGACTATGGAACATTATAATATTGCAGTGCTTTTGATGATTATAATCGTATTCGAGATGGAAGGCTAAGGCTTTGATGCAATTGGGACATATATTATTGGAGTAAAGTAACAGCATGGAACTTCGTTAATCGTCTTTCTACAAAAGCGAGCATGTAGTGAACATCCAACTACACTCATGCATCGTTAATCCATCGCTGAATTATACCAGATAACAGTGGAAATATTTTCATACTCCACAACTATGAATATTTCTGCGGAAATAACTACATTAAACTTCATGGCGATTTCCTGCAAGAACTTCAGAGAACTTTCAAGAGAGGCCAGGGTTATCCCGGCGCACAATGAAGAATTTTTCCGGAAGGATGTTTCTCGTATCCACGGAGCAGTGCAATTTCGGAGGAGGAAGCAGTTCGATTCTCCGAGGACGCTGATTCCTGTTTCGAGGATGGAGCTCATCTTTAAGTTGGTGATATGGATCCATCAGCAGTCTTCTTTGGGGAATTTTCCTCTGGAACTTCAATCGGCAGATAAGGTAGTCGTGAACGTTTCTTGTATTATTTGAGTCTTGTAGCGATATTTGAGCAACCATTCTTCCCATATTTTCTGTCCTACCTTTTGCCCCATTTTCTTGATTGATATTTTTGTACTCAGTACACTTCGATGATTTATGCCTTTTTCTTCGATTTTTGAGACATTGCTATGTCATTGGCATACTTAAATAATTTTGGATCAGTTGAGACTGATGATTTAGATTCTTTCAGTAATTTGCATATTTTGTAGTCACGATTTAACTGTAAAGTTAATGATTTGCTATGGCAGATTTGAATTCAGACAGCGTGTCATTTTATTAAAGTAATTCTATTCAGTTAATTACTTTGACCAATTTTCTGTCATCCTCAAGAAAGAAGAATAATTAAAAGATTTTAGAGCGTTAAAATCTTTTACGATATCGACGATCTTTGAAATACTAGTCGTCTTATGAACATGATTGCAACATAGACATTTATCATTGCATTATAGACAATTTTATGAAATACGAACGTTAATTACAATTTATTGAATACACTATAGTAATGAACATTTGATAGGAGTTTTTCTCAATTCTAGATTGGAATAATAATGTTTGCATTCCACAATCTAATGTATTCTATTCGACTATTTTGCAGTTTAGTTGATCTTTGTTTGAAGATAGTATTTTTATACTGCGTTACTTTGAAGATGTTAATCTCAATTTTGATAGACCAGGCAGGAGTGTCTAACCGTATTTGCTATTAAATTTATTTGTGATTGGCAAATTTTTACTTCATATCGATTCATGAATGAAACCCACGAAGGTTAAATAATAACAGTCATTATTACAATTGATGAATATAAGAATTTTTAAAGAGGAACAATGGATGTATAATCGATAGTTCAGTAGACGTGTAAAAGTCGCTGTTGAGTAATGCCCTTGAATAATGAAGGAGGTTCCCACAATAATTAATGAAGTTGTTGAATTAATAGTGGAGGTTTTTTGTGTGTAGTTTGGAAGATTTTTATGCCATATATATAAAGATATATGATGAATTTTGGGCCAATTGTTGTGCCATTTTTGTGCGTTATGAGCGAAGTATTTTTCCGCTGAATGTTATTGTTCTTGTTCTTTGAAAGATTATTCATATGAAGATACTGTTAAAATTAACAAGAGTGTTAAATAATTTGAGATAAAGATTTTGAATGGAGGTTACAGTCACAAATATTAATAATTATTATTAAACATTATTAAACCTGAATTTGACAGTTTAATATAACTAACCTTCATTGGTCGATTATATCAACACGATGTGAGTAATTATCAACCGGATAAACGTGTGGTTCAATGTATTCCTTGTATAAATAATATAAACAATTAATATTGTAAAATAATTTTGTAAATATCTTTGTTAAATAATTTGAAATGATAGTGATTAATAGAAGCGTGTATTAAATTTTCAATCGTCATTTGACATTGTTATAAACAATTTATTATTGTTATAAATAATTAATGAACTTTTGTTATTAACATTTAGAGTTTTTTTATACTCTAAACAATGCAAGTTAAGCAAGTGGTTTGAACAAATAATCATGATTTGGGATTGTTGGAGGTGTTCCACTGGTGTTTGAATGAAGCATGTAAGACATTTGCGTGATAATATTTCAGTTGAGATGTGAACATTTACGTATTTGAAAAGAGAGAGCCGAGCTCTGAGGTAGCACGCTTATGCTAGGGTTGAACGAACGGGTGTCCGCTTTGACGACACAGGTGCTTTGCAGCTAGTCCGGACAAACAGTGTTACCGAGGCCAAGGGCGTTTCATAATAGCCTTGTGGCTATAAATAAAATGTGCAGTATATAAACACGCAAAGCAATTGATATATGTGTCTCATCCCAAATCCCGTTTCCATTACCAGTGCATTGTTATATTTTCGTTGCTATAAGCTTGAGAAAGCTAAAACATTATATGTAGAGAATACAGGTCCTACAGGAGGACATGGTTATGTGGTCGATGGCTTCTGATTGCCACGTATATTTTGTTGTTTCATTTTGTTAAAAATCATTCTTTATGTGAAATAAATTATTGTGCAGTTTAAAGTTTCTCGTCTTCGTTTCTGGTTCATTTTGAATATCATGGTGGAGGTTATTGTGAGGACATACTTTTAAGTGATCCAGTTGACAACCCAGTCCCCGAGATATATTTAAGAGGTAAGTAAAGGTAAGTATGAACCCCCGTATATTTTGGTGTGTTCCACAATAATTTTCTTGTTAACTATTGTGCTCTAATCTCGATAGTATCTGTCAGTGCCATTTTCATTGATGTAGCTATGCCGGCGCGTTTGATTATTGGCAATCCGATTGAGGGGGCGGATATCTGACAGCCTACTATCGGGTTATCGGGTACAGTAGGATTGGCGACCCTGAAACGTGGGGAGTGTTCTACAAAACATTGGATTACCAAGTTATTGCAGTAGAATTGACACAGCAATTTTTGTGGAGTGTTCGAATAACATTGGATTACCAAGTTATCGATGTCAAAGGGATTGTGAAGACTCAAATAAATAGGTTGATTCTTTGTTAGATGTCTTAGCCAATTGTAGAATTTGAGAGTGTGATTATATAGGAATTAAATGTTATGTTGTATTAGGAAAATTACACTCAGAAAAGATCAGATCTTATACGACTTGAGAGAGGTTAAATAGGCTGGAAACTTAGAAAAATCGCCTATGATCTGGAATCTTATTTTATTTGACCGGCTTATGACATGTATAGTCATATTAAAGATAAAATTAACTATTTGGATTATAAATGTAAATTATTTGTGTTAGGATATTTTAAAATGAACCAAAGAAACTTGAACATGTGCTTGAGTTTATTTCAACATGAAGTGTCTACGAAGGTTAATTATAAGGTAATTATAAGTTAGATTTAAGACAGAAAATTGCTCAAATTCATATATGGTGAAGAATGTTGCTCAGATGTTGTTATTTTACTCTGTTTGATGTATGTCCCTAAAGCAGCTTATTATTGAAATATTATTGAAATGGCAGATGAGAGTATGAGAATGATGTTAGAGGAGTTGAAAGCTAGCATGAATGAAAGTGCTAGGGAGATGAAAGCTAGCATGAATAGCAGTATGAAGCAGATGATGGAGGAGAATTCTAGTAATATGTCTATTAGGCTGGATGAAAGTGCAAGAGAAATGAAAGCTAGCATGAATGAAAGTGTAAAGGAAATGGAAGCTAGGAATACTAGTCGAATGGAGGAGAATATGAAAGTTCTTCAGACCAGTTCGGCAAACCTAGAGGATAATATGTCGCGTTTACAGATTAATACCCAGCGAATAGAGAATGCTGTAACTGACATGCGCACAGACGTGTCCAATGTGCATAAAGATGTGTCTGTTGTTAAAATTGATGTGTCTAAGGTACAAAAAGATCTTACTATGTTGAATCTTGATGTTGCTAATGTCCGGAGTGATATTTCTTGTGCTAGGGCTGAAGTAGTTGTTGTTAAAAATGATGTTGCGACTGTCCAAGACAAGGTTGAGGAAGTCCAAAGAGAAGTCCAAAATGTTAGAACTGATGTGTCCAATGTTCAGGTTGATATTAATAACATTCATTCGGATGTAAATGAGATGCAAAGTGATATAAATAAGATTCAAGTAGAAGTCAACACAGTTTTCGTAGATATTGCTAAAGTCCAAACTGATGTAAATAAAGTCAGGGAAGAAATAGAAAATTCGAAAACACTTTGTACGCGTAATATGAGTGCATTAACGACTAGGCTAGTTGATGAGTCAGTTAGAACGACAGCGTCTTTAGCAGGTTTAAAGTAGGATGTAGAGGTCATGAGAACCCAGGTATTAGACCATAATAGATTACTTAAAGACGATATCGAAGTAGACATAGCAGAAATGTTAACGGCAAATGTAGCAGTATGGAAAGACGAGTGGAATAGGTCAAGTGGGGAACATGTAACCCAAATTCAGGAACGTATTGAAAGAAAACTTGCCAGTACTCAAATAGATATTAACAATGAAGTAGTACAGATTAGGAAAGATTTAAGCGTAAGGATGGATTCGCTATCCGAGAGACAAGTAGAAGATAGAACACAAATAGGTCAGGATGTGCAAGCATTAAAATCTGCGTTAGAGGATCAGATCCATAAAGTTGTCTCTGATGTAAATGAAACGACGAGCAAACTGCAGAATTTGAAGCTAGGAGAAGCTAGTTTGATGGAGACCTACAAAGAAGAGTTAATCAGGAAAGTCTTAACGGAAATCACTGACAAAGATACAGAAGGCTTGGCTTGCGAAACTAATAGGAATTATGCCAGAAGATATAACCTAGATCCAGAAGAGAGAGACGTAACTCCTGAAGAACGTATAACCAGATTCAGGGAGGAAGATGACGAGAGGAATAGGGAACCTGAGTGGAACTATCGAGATAGTGGGAAAAACTACCCGGATTCATATCCGAGGAATGTAACGGTCATCAGGAATTTTGAAGACAAACCGCAAAAATTTAGCAACACTGATAGTTTGACGCCTATAGAATATGTCAGGAACCTCAAAGATTATTTCATCGAAGCTCACATTCCCAGAGAGAGAGAGATGAAGATAGTGGAAAGATTTTTGATTGGAGGACCCCTTGAATGGTTTAGAGCTTTTAGATACACTTTCAGTAACTTTGACGAGTTTGCAGAGGCATTAATCAAACGATTTTGGTCCATAGAAGCGCAGAATTCGTTAAGAGCGGAGGTTTATTCAAGAAAATACTCAGCTACTCTTCCAACACGGTACGCTGATTTCTTTACGAGCCAATTGTCCCGCTTGAGATTTTTGCAACCCCCATTGTCAACGGAGCAATTAATTGATGCGATTTCTCGTATGCTGCCTGTGGAGGTGAGGAGGCTAATCATTTCGTCAAACATCAGGGATTTGACCAGCATGGACGAATTACTGAGGAGGTTAGACTACACAAGTCCAATGCCTAACGTGGTACAGAAAGGTCAAAGGCATGACTTCAAAGAAATAAATACTGTATATATGGACCAAGTTCAGCAAACTGACAAGCTAGATGAAGAGAAAACTGACAATGTAGGTCCTCACAGGAATAATCAGTTTCGGAATAACAGATCGCAAGGTTACCGTCCGTATCAACAGAGAAGAGGCTGGAACTATAATCGAGGCAATTACAACAATGGAAGAGGCAGATATTACAACAATAATGGTTATAACAGAAATTATAATAGAAATAACCAGAACCAAAATAGAAATCAGGATTCTCAAGGTCAGGTTATGACACCCGATCAGTATCAGGAAAGAGAGAGGGAAAGCCAGCAATACCTGAAGGAGTTACGGGAAAAAGAAGCAGAAAATCAAAAGAAAAGGCAGGATGTTGTGATTGATCCTGGGCCTTCTACAAGTCAGCAGAACTTGGAAAACAGAAATTCAGGACAGAAGAGACAGTAGAGAGGAGAGAATACATTAGCCACACACAAACCAGAGAAGAAGAGACTTATGATTAAGGAACATAGTAGAAATATCCTAGAAGAGTAAGCCAATAATAATTCAATTTCGTGTTCAAGTGAATTGAGATATTTATAACACAGAGTTTAAAAACAATTTGCAACTGTTTTTAAAACGTGGTGAAGGGAGAATGCCCCCGGAAATTGAATTATATTGAGACCACGATGGCTGTATTGGAAAATATCAGTAAAGTTATGGATGTCGTAGTTATGACGTGGATATTCATGACGTAGGCACGGATGACGTAGAATTCATGCCAGTAGGCTGATTGAGCTGAGATTATTGGTGACGTCATGATTTTATTCGAGAAAGATCCGAGATTTACGACGCAGTCGCAGGAAACAAGGTATTGTGCTAAGGAAGAAGCTACGCTATTGGAGGAGAGACGCGAACCAATGAACGATAGTTTGGAAGGAAGAAGGAGATTGCTGAAACTACGATATTCGATTACTTTTGGCATGCAGATTTGTGGAAATCTATTTTCAGTTATGGCATTGATTTGGAATTTTGAAGAAATTAATTTTGAGTTTTTGAATTTTGAAAATCCGTCAAGTATAGCCAAAGTTAAAACTTCCAGCAATGACGCAGCAACAGGCTATGGAAGGGATGAATACGTCCCTTAAGAAGTTGATAAAAGGTCGTGCACAGGAGAGAGGAGCTCTCATACTCAGATCTCATACTCAGATCTCATACTTGTGATCGCATATATATTTCTGGTGATATAGAGTTATTTCAAGTGATTCAGTGAAGTAAGTTGTCTTTAGCGTGAGGTGAAAGCCTGGCGCATCAAACGAACTCGGAGCAGTTCCATTTCACGCTGCTCAAAACTAGGTGAAGTTGAAACGCGCACATTAACGTTTCCACCAGTCAAGATATCAAGCGCTAACTTCAGCCTATACGATAATTCTATTAGGCAGTATAACATTAAGGTGTATACAAGATTTGAACGATTTCACAGTGATACTTCGAAAGATATTGGAACTTTTAGGCTGCCAACAAAAGTGATTTTCTCGCCACAGGAGAAACACTTTTAAATTCCATATTATACACTACGGCTGACACGTGGAGTGCAACAGTTTGGTATTACAACGATACATTCGACTATGGAACATTATAATATTGCAGTGCTTTTGATGATTATAATCGTAGTCGAGATGGAAGGCTAAGGCTTTGATGTAATTGGGACATATATTATTGGAGTAAAGTAACAGCATGGAACTTCGTTAATCGTCTTTCTACAAAAGCGAGCATGTAGTGAACATCCAACTACACTCATGCATCGTTAATCCATCGCTGAATTATACCAGATAACAGTGGAAATATTTTCATACTCCACAACTATGAATATTTCTGCGGAAATAACTACATTAAACTTCATGGCGATTTCCTGCAAGAACTTCAGAGAACTTTCAAGAGAGGCCAGGGTTATCCCGGCGCACAATGAAGAATTTTGCCGGAAGGATGTTTCTCGTATCCACGGAGCAGTGCAATTTCGGAGGAGGAAGCAGTTTGATTCTCCGAGGACGCTGATTCCTGTTTCGAGGATGGAGCTCATCTTTAAGTTGGTGATATGGATCCATCAGCAGTCTTCTTTGGGGAATTTTCCTCTGGAACTTCAATCGGCAGATAAGGTAGTCGTGAACGTTTCTTGTATTATTTGAGTCTTGTAGCGATATTTGAGCAACCATTCTTCCCATATTTTCTGTCCTACCTTTTGCCCCATTTTCTTGATTGATATTTTTGTACTCAGTACACTTCGATGATTTATGCCTTTTTCTTCGATTTTTGAGACATTGCTATGTCATTGGCATACTTAAATAATTTTGGATCAGTTGAGACTGATGATTTAGATTCTTTCAGTAATTTGCATATTTTGTAGTCACGATTTAACTGTAAAGTTAATGATTTGCTATGGCAGATTTGAATTCAGACAGCGTGTCATTTTATTAAAGTAATTCTATTCAGTTAATTACTTTGACCAATTTTCTGTCATCCTCAAGAAAGAAGAATAATTAAAAGATTTTAGAGCGTTAAAATCTTTTACGATATCGACGATCTTTGAAATACTAGTCGTCTTATGAACATGATTGCAACATAGACATTTATCATTGCATTATAGACAATTTTATGAAATACGAACGTTAATTACAATTTATTGAATACACTATAGTAATGAACATTTGATAGGAGTTTTTCTCAATTCTAGATTGGAATAATAATGTTTGCATTCCACAATCTAATGTATTCTATTCGACTATTTTGCAGTTTAGTTGATCTTTGTTTGAAGATAGTATTTTTATACTGCGTTACTTTGAAGATGTTAATCTCAATTTTGATAGACCAGGCAGGAGTGTCTAACCGTATTTGCTATTAAATTTATTTGTGATTGGCAAATTTTTACTTCATATCGATTCATGAATGAAACCCACGAAGGTTAAATAATAACAGTCATTATTACAATTGATGAATATAAGAATTTTTAAAGAGGAACAATGGATGTATAATCGATAGTTCAGTAGACGTGTAAAAGTCGCTGTTGAGTAATGCCCTTGAATAATGAAGGAGGTTCCCACAATAATTAATGAAGTTGTTGAATTAATAGTGGAGGTTTTTTGTGTGTAGTTTGGAAGATTTTTATGCCATATATATAAAGATATATGATGAATTTTGGGCCAATTGTTGTGCCATTTTTGTGCGTTATGAGCGAAGTATTTTTCCGCTGAATGTTATTGTTCTTGTTCTTTGAAAGATTATTCATATGAAGATACTGTTAAAATTAACAAGAGTGTTAAATAATTTGAGATAAAGATTTTGAATGGAGGTTACAGTCACAAATATTAATAATTATTATTAAACATTATTAAACCTGAATTTGACAGTTTAATATAACTATTTATTTATTTATTTATTTATTTATTTTATGTCTTCAGTAGTGGCGAAGTTAGGGCTCATGGCCCTCTCTTACACTTAACCACGAAATATGCTACCAGTACATAGCTTATGACAATTTCGAAAATACAAAAACATTATGATGATAATAAATTAATTATGCTAATACTAATATTAGTAAAAAAAAGGCACATGAATAATGATAGTAATAATTATAACAATACAAATAATAATAATAATCACAATGTCACAGACCTTACTATAATATCCTAGATATAATCCTAGCTCAGTCATACGTCCTATCATCCATCACCATTCACACGGGGCAATCAGCAGTATTCAACAGGTAATCTCGGCATGCGGCCTTAAATTTATTTATTGTTGTGGAATTTCTGATATCGGGAGGAGTTGAATTCCATAGTCGAGACCCAGCTACAACAAAAGAGCGGTTAAACATGGATGAGTGGTTGATGGGGATGGCGAGGGAAGAGCCAGATCGAGTGCTTCGATTATGATATGAGGACAAGTAACTAAATTTTGATGACATGTACGTGGGGGTGTTTTCATGCAGAAATCGATAGATGGATGTCAACAAGTGAAATTTACGGCGTTCATCAGGTTTAAGCCATGAAAGAGCACGGTAGCTTGGGGTTATGTGGGCATCGTATCTTAGATTGAAAGCGAACCGAAGACAAGAGTTCAATGCTTGTTGGAGTTTCATTGTTTGTCCATGAGTCGCGTCAACGAGAACGATGTCACAGTAGTCTAGAATTGGTAGTATTAGTGTCTGGATGAGTTTAATCTTAATGTCTAGTGGTAAAATATTCTTATGGCGCACGAGTGGGTGAAGGGATGCGTATATCTTTTTACGTGTATTTCTTATATGTGGTGACCAGTCAAGAGTTTCAGTTAAGGTTAACCCAAGGTTCCTTACTTCTTTACTAAAGGGGATGGTGATTGAATTCAGTGTTACTGGAGGCACAACGTAGTTGTTTTTTAATGAGTTTAGTAACTTATGAGAGCCGATGATGATAGTTTGGGTTTTCTTAGGATTGAGCAGGAGAGAGTTGTCATCGGCGTATACACTAAGTTGATGGATATCAGTGTTTATATCCCTTATTGCATTTGATATATTGTTGATACTAGTGTGGCAATATATTTGGAGATCATCTGCATAAAGATGATATTTATTATAGTTAATTGTGGAGGAGATATCGTTGATATAGAGCACGAAAAGTAGGGGCCCAAGGACCGAACCTTGGGGGGTTCCTGCCTTTTTCTGACGCCACTGTGAGGTGGTGTCCTGTACAATCACACGCTGATTTCGACCCGTTAGGTAAGCAGAGAAAAAATTTATGGCTTCGGAGCCAAGAAGGGATTTTAGCTTCTTCAATAGGGTCGGTATATCTATGGTGTCAAATGCTCTGCTGAAATCGAGGAGTGTGAGTATTGTTACTTGTCTTTGGTCCATTGCTTGTCTGATGTCATCAGTCACCTTAAGTAAGGCAGTAGCTGTGCTGTGGCCCTTCTTGAAACCAGACTGGAGTGGATCAAGTAGAGAGTGAGTGTTCAAATATTCCAGTATTTGAGTTTGTACTAACCGTTCCAGTACTTTGGAGAGAGCAGGGAGAATAGATACAGGGCGGTAGTCGGACGGTAACAGTGGGCAAGGTATCTTAGGAAGAGGGATCACGTTGGCGTATTTCCAGATAGAAGGCAGTGTGCCATTATTTAAACAGTAATTAAAAATGTGTGTGAGAATGGGGAGAACAGCACCAATAATGTAATGTATAAATTTTATAGGTATATCATCAATCCCGCTCGCCTGGGATCTAATGGAATACAACACTCTCTTAACTTCATTAGTGCTTAAGTTACGAAATGAAAAGCTGGGTCGATCTGTTTGTGGAAATGATGGGCCGTGACTGGCAGCGTTATTTGGGCTGGATTGCATATCTGCATCCGTGAAATATGCATTTAGCTCGTCTAGTGGAATGTCAGGTATAGGGAGTTGCTCCTGGTTTTTTCCTATGCCCAAAGCACCGAGTTGTTTCCACGCTCTAGCCGTGTTTAGTCGGCAGGTTGTATCACGAACATACTTAAATTTAAGATTACGTAAAGTTTGCTTAATTTGGTTTCGAAGTACTCGGTACTTTTCAAAATCATTTGGTAGACCAGAACGTTTGTATTGTCTGAAAAGATTATCTCTACGGGACATCATTTTCTTGACTTCCGGAGTTAACCACGGCTTAGGTTTACGAGAAATCCTTATCTTTCTCCTGGGCGCATGTTTGTTGTATAGTGCATGTATTAATAGATTAAACTTGTTTACTTTTTCGTCAATGTCGTCCAGTCTCAATATGTCGTTCCATGGAAGACTGTAGGCATCATATTTCAGTTGTACCGGGTCTATGTCCTTTATATTTCTGCATGTAACATATTTAGTCCTGTACTTTGGAACACGGAGCGAATACGCTAAGTATATTAAGTCATGGGTGGATATAGCCGGCACTGGTATTTGACCATGAGTGACTACTTTCTGTGGGTTATTTGTTATGATGAGATCAATTAGTGTATGTGAAGTGTAGCTTACTGTGCTTACGAAGTTAGTTGGCTCGAGAGGAAGTATCGTCATGTCACAGGAGGAAAATAGATCTTCAAGTTTCTTTGCTTTGTATGTTTTGGTTAGTAAGTTAGTGTTAAAATCTCCTAAAATAATGACATGTTCGTAAGATGGCAGCAAATTAAGCAGACTAGTTTCAAACTCGGAAATGTATGATACAGTAGGTGGGCGATAGACAATACCTATCAATACTTTCAGCTCATTCAGTGTTACCTCAACAAACATGAACTCCGTCCTCAGTATCTCAACGGACGATGATGAACAAATAACCCTGCTTTTCAGATCATCTCTGCAATAAAGGGCAACACCGCCTCCCATCCTATCGGCTCGATCATGGCGAAGGAGATTATATCCTTCAAGCTGAACCACACAATTCGTAAGTGATTCAGACAACCAACTCTCAGATATTCCTATTACATGAACATTGTTTTCACAGAATATTGCTGTAATCTCATCTATGTGTGCTGGTAAGCTTTGGCTATTCAGGTGGCAGCAATGTAAGGTTCTAGGACAGTTTGAAAATGCTTGCTTTAACTTAGTGCCAGCGTGCGCTGGTGAAGGTGGAGGGAGGGGAGAATTTCTATTGTACGAGCCTCGGTCATTGCCCGAGGGTGAATTGGCTCCTACAAGGACAGCAGAACTATTTCTAAATGGCATGCTCACAAGGTCAAGAACTTACCGTAACGGTACCTCGACTTCCTGATGAAACTAACAGCTGACTGCCTAAATACTAAACACACACACACATTCACACACACAAACCTAATGTAACTTCTAGTACACATGTCTATGAACTCATTCCATTTCCTTCACCTAGCCTATTAATGTGCAACTTTAGTTCCGCAGGTGTGTTAATATTTAGTTTTCTGCCATTGTTGAGGTGGACAACAATTCGGCCGTCTTGTGTGGATACATTACGTAATCCCCAAAGGTCCCGTGCTTTTCTTAAGATGTCCTTCCTAGTTGCAGTAAGGGATTCTGTTATTAACAGTGATGTGCCTTTGAGCAGTCGCTTGGCACGCCAAACACGATCTCGTTGGTGGTATCGTACGAACTTTATTATTATAGGCCTACTCCCTGAGGCCACGATTCCTGCAGCAGTACTTGGCTGGCGACCCAGTCTGTGACATCGGTCTATACTGTCCATTTGCAGAGTCACATTTAGTTTCCCTGAGAGTGTTTCGATAGCTTTCGCGTAGACGTCCTCGTTGGGAGTTTCACGTACTCCGTGGAGGAGAAGGCAGTTTCTCCGACTGTACTGCTCTGCCTCATCTTGCCGGATGTCCTGCTTCTCGAGATGCTCCTGGACGAGGATTACCTCTTTCTTCATCTCGTCCAGTTCCGCAGTAATTACTTCTCGGAAGTCCTTAAAGTCTGACGCGAGAACATTCAGGGTGTCGCTGGGGTTGGTAGCACTGATCGTGGAGGACTCCATAGCTTGCTCCAAGCGAGCTTGGAATTCAGCCATCCGCTTTTCAAACTTACTCACACGCTCGTTTACTGCCTTTAGGGTCATACTTTTATATTAATCACTCAACAAAAGCTTGTTCAAATAAATAAGCACACTGAGGACACTGATAAATGATACTTAACTGGCTGTTTTGGCTGGTGACTTGCGGAGCACTTTTACACTCGGTATGTAGTAGGCGCCATCTTCCTTAACTAACCTTCATTGGTCGATTATATCAACACGATGTGAGTAATTATCAACCGGATAAACGTGTGGTTCAATGTATTCCTTGTATAAATAATATAAACAATTAATATTGTAAAATAATTTTGTAAATATCTTTGTTAAATAATTTGAAATGATAGTGATTAATAGAAGCGTGTATTAAATTTTCAATCGTCATTTGACATTGTTATAAACAATTTATTATTGTTATAAATAATTAATGAACTTTTGTTATTAACATTTAGAGTTTTTTTTATACTCTAAACAATGCAAGTTAAGCAAATGGTTTGAACAAATAATCATGATTTGGGATTGTTGGAGGTGTTCCACTGGTGTTTGAATGAAGCATGTAAGACATTTGCGTGATAATATTTCAGTTGAGATGTGAACATTTACGTATTTGAAAAGAGAGAGCCGAGCTCTGAGGTAGCACGCTTATGCTAGGGTTGAACGAACGGGTGTCCGCTTTGACGACACAGGTGCTTTGCAGCTGGTCCGGACAACTGTGTTACCGAGGCCAAGGGCGTTTCATAATAGCCTTGTGGCTATAAATAAAATGTGCAGTATATAAACACGCAAAGCAATTGATATATGTGTCTCATCTCAAATCCCGTTTCCATTACCAGTGCATTGTTATATTTTCGTTGCTATAAGCTTGAGAAAGCTAAAACATTATATGTAGAGAATACAGGTCCTACAGGAGGACATGGTTATGTGGTCGATGGCTTCTGATTGCCACGTATATTTTGTTGTTTCATTTTGTTAAAAATCATTCTTTATGTGAAATAAATTATTGTGCAGTTTAAAGTTTCTCGTCTTCGTTTCTGGTTCATTTTGAATATCATGGTGGAGGTTATTGTGAGGACATACTTTTAAGTGATCCAGTTGACAACCCAGTCCCCGAGATATATTTAAGAGGTAAGTAAAGGTAAGTATGAACCCCCGTATATTTTGGTGTGTTCCACAATAATTTTCTTGTTAACTATTGTGCTCTAATCTCGATAGTATCTGTCAGTGCCATTTTCATTGATGTAGCTATGCCGGCGCGTTTGATTATTGGCAATCCGATTGAGGGGGCGGATATCTGACAGCCTACTATCGGGTTATCGGGTACAGTACATTAACAAATTCAAAAAGAAATTTGATAAAATGGTCCGGCTAGCTCAAAAGAGTTGCCAGCGTTTCGCCCCAGTGTACCAATGGGCTCTTCAGTTGGTTATGGTACACCTCACCAAGACGCGTGGCTAGTACATACTGAGAAGGCCGCTGCAAGGCACTAAATGTCGCCACGAGCAGCGCCAATGTACTACGGAAGCCAAAACTTCCTTTCTAAAATAATGTTAGCTTACTTTGCTAATCCATATTGGAAATATCTGTTCCCGAAGGAAACAGGATGTAAAATTGTCCGATTGAGCTATGTACATTAACAAATTCACAAAGAAATTTGATAAAATGGTCCGGCTAGCTCAAAAGATTTGCCAGCGTTTCGCCCCAGTGTACCAATGGGCTCTTCAGTTGGTTATGGTACACCTCACCAAGACGCGTGGCTAGTACATACTGAGAAGGCCGCTGCAAGGCACTAAATATCGCCACGAGCAGCGCCAATGTACTACGGAAGCCAAAACTTCCTTTCAAAAATAATGTTAGCTTACCTTGCTAATCCATATTGGAAATATCTGTTCCCGAAGGAAACATTATTTTTGAAAGGAAGTTTTGGCTTCCGTAGTACATTGGCGCTGCTCGTGGCGACATTTAGTGCCTTGCAGCGGCCTTCTCAGTATGTACTAGCCACGCGTCTTGGTGAGGTGTACCATAACCAACTGAAGAGCCCATTGGTACACTGGGGCGAAACGCTGGCAACTCTTTTGAGCTAGCCGGACCATTTTATCAAATTTCTTTGTGAATTTGTTAATGTACATAGCTCAATCGGACAATTTTACATCCTGTTTCCTTCGGGAACAGATATTTCCAATATTCTAAAAGTTATTGTAATTTTTATAACTAATGACTTAAAAACCATGACCTAATTGTCAAATAATACGATGGGCAAGTAACGTACATGGCACGGATTCTTTCAAAAATATTGCTAAGGAAAGAAAGAAATTAACAAGATGTTCAATAAAGAACATATATCCTACTTTCTCCTAAATGCATGGGTATTGTTATAACTCTTTGTCCTTTTAAAGGAGTATAATTGAATGTTGGTTGTAGTAGCTTGTTGAAATACAACGTGCTATAGGGATATTAAACATGAATATGAGGTGCCCTTTGCTAGTGCTACCTCTGTAAAAAAAAATCATTCAATTCTGTTTCACCGTGATTGAATTGATCTGGGGAATGGATTTTCACACATACATGGTCGCTATTTGCAATCTATTGGGCTGATGACCTTGTAGTCAGTCATAAGATGCTTTCCACAAAAAGGCATGTTGTTGAAAAATCCGGTAGAGATCAAATTATTAGGATGGTCGAAATTTGATTTAAGCTTTTAACATTTGGGTGGCCGTCATTCCGTTTCCGTCAAGATGGCGGCGATATAAAACATGACACTGAGGTGCCTTTTGCTAGTGCTACCTCGGTACCAAATTTCGTTCAATTCGGTTTCGCCGTGTTTGAATTGATAGGGGGAATCGATTTGCACACATACTTGGCCAACATCTGCAAACTATTGGGCTGATAATCTAGCAGTTTGGTCAGAATATGCTTCCCACATAAAGATTTGTTGTTGCAAAATTTGGTAGAGACTAGATTATTAGGTTGGTCGTAATTACATTTTAGCCTTTAACATCTGGGTGGCCGCGATTACGTTTCCGTCAAGATGGCGGTGATATAAAACATGACACTGAGGTGGCCTTTTCTAGTGCTACCTCTGTACCAAATTTCGTTCCATTCGGTTTCACCGTGTTCGAATTAATAGGGGTAATCGATTTTGACACAAAGATGGCCGCCATCCACAAACTATTAGGCTAATGACCTATTAGATTTGTCAAAGGATGCTCCCTTCATAAAGGTATGTTGTTGCAAAATGTGGTAGAGATCGGATGATTAGGTTAGTCGTAATTTGATTTAAACTTTGAACATTTGGGTGGCCGCCATTATGTTTCCGTCAAGATGGCGGCGATATAAAACATGACACTGGGGTGCCCTTTGCTAGTGCTACCTCTGTACCAAATTTCATTCCATTCGGTTTCACCGTGTTTGAATTAATAGGGGTAATCGATTTAGACACAAAGATGGCCGCCATCCGCAAACTATTAGGCTAATGACCTATTAGATTTGTCAAAGGATGCTCCCTCCATAAAGGTATGTTGTTGCAAAATTAGGTAGAGATCGGATGATTAGGTTAGTCGTAATTTGATTTAAGCTTTGAACATTTGTGTGGCCACCATTACGTTTCCGTCAAGATGGCGGCGATATAAAACATGACACTGGGGTGCCCTTTGCTAGTACTACCTCTGTACCAAATGTCGTTCCATTCGGTTTCACCGTGTTCGAATTAATAGGGGCAATCGATTTTCACACAAAGATGGCCGCCATCCGCAAACTATTAGGCTGATGACCTATTAGTTTGGTCAAAGGATGCTGCCCCCATATAGGTATGTTCTTGCAAAATTTGGTAGAGATCGGATGATTAGGTTAGTCGTAATTTGATTTAAGCTTTGAACATTTGTGTGGCCGCCATTACGTTTCCGTCAAGATGGCGGCGATATAAAACATGATACTGAGGTGTCCTTTGCTAGTGCTACCTTTGTACCAAATTTCATTCCATTCGGTTTCACCGTGTTCGAATTGATAGGGGGGGACAGACATTCAGAGTACCACACACTCATACACACACACACACACACACACTCACACACATACACACACACAGACAGACACACTTTTTTTCGCCCTGTAGTGATCTCATAAGTCTACTTTCATTTTTTGCAAAAATCGAAAGTAGGCTAATAGGTAATCAAAAAAATGGCACATCGAAACCATTTAATTGGACTCAGAAGCTATCGGACTTATTTACATCGATTGACTGCAAAAGCTCTTTTCATTGTCTAGGAAGCAAACAAGTATTGCACGGACCCACAGATAACACAGAAAGACATTAAACATTTTGTAATATTTTACGTCTTAAGACTGCGCCATGACTAACATCAATGGATTACAAAATCCATACGCGATCTAGGTGACACTAAGTGTGGTATGGCACGGATTCGTTGATACCTTATCCTATAGGACTCTGATCAAAATTGTAGAACAAATTGGAACAATATTACGAAATAAAAACACACACACTTACATTAGAGCCAGGTTGAATGGTTTGAAACTTAAAAGCTTTAACAGACGCCTGACGTAGACTAGAAAGGCCTTACATCGTGACACATGTTTTGTGCTCATAAGATCTTATTGCTATAATTACGAACACTTAAAGTACATAAACAATGCTGAGAAAAAATATAGACATCGAAAACACAATTTATCAACCTCTAATGTCTTAAGGTATTTTAAATTTAGTGACTGATACTGGTAAATAAATCGATGGACTCAAACAGGAAATCCACGCATTTGGCTCTGAGTATACACATTTTTGCTAAATTCTTAGCAAAAGCAAGTACGATCACATTTTTAAAAGCTAACACACTAGCGTTAAAATTTTCGTTGCATACATCTATTTGAATACGGTAACTCTCTACAAGTACCCGCTGTTTAGGTCTTTTAAACGTTCTTCAATGTCGTTTAGTTCGGCTTCTTTTTCTAACATCAATTTGACTATTTTGGCTTTCAACTCTTTTACCTCGTCTACAATAGCTCCGAGCTTTCCTGGCCTTTCAGAACACCTCGCCATAAATGGTCTAACCTACATGTTTTTCGCGAATATCGGCAGCCGCGCGCCGTACACTGTCTTGAGATATCAAATTCTTGAATTCTGACTCAATTAAGTCACAGTTTAAGGGAGACAATCGATTGCTATCTCTGTACGCAGTAAGGCAATTTCCAAACCGAGAAATACACACACTTCTACTCTGGGAAATTATGGCAGGATCACAGAACGTAATGTATTTACACAAAGAATATTTAAGAGGCGATTTTTGGAGTATTTTAGTGCAAATAGCTGTTAACATTTTAACACATTCATCCTTGAAACGCAAAATGTCCTTAGCCTTTGTCTGCCATAATTCCGAGCGAACGGAATGACTAAATTTGAAGTCTTTCACGGGGATCAGGTTTTGCTTCTCATTGACATCGATAGAGCATAGGTTAGTAGCGTTTGATAAACATTTTCTTTTACAAAGCTTTCCATTCAAATTTTAAGCAATTTACGCAAATCAGAATACAAAAAGGGAGCAAGAGGGTCGTTTGATTGAAAAGCTGTCATGAAAGGCTCTAGTTTACGAGCTACCTGGGCAAAGAATGCTAGCTTTGCCAATAACAGTGAGTCCTTCAAAGCTTTAACAACATTTGTGTAGCTGTCAGATATTATTGTAACATTGGCTTCACCTGACTCAATCACCTGTAC
Organism: Meconema thalassinum; assembly: GCA_946902985.2. NCBI lineage: Eukaryota > Metazoa > Arthropoda > Insecta > Orthoptera > Tettigoniidae > Meconema > Meconema thalassinum. The sequence continues at coordinate 477,838,544 of OX336390.1, read as the reverse complement.
AAACCTTTTGAGATTAGGTACAATTTCCATTGCTCTTTCTGCGACGGGAGGATTGCAAAGCTGCCTTACTGGACTGAACGGCAGGGGAAATTTGTCAGATTCGAACATTCAGAATGGACACTCTTACGTGTTGAACTATCATGAAAAATATTAAATGCCGAACTCAAAAATAATGGGATACCCCACCCTGCTTCAACGATTCCGCTTTTGAATGCATTATGAACTACGTGCAGCCCACACGTACCTATCATAAGCAAAACAGGATCATCCGGCCCTTCCTGAAGATCGATTTTTAATTCCTTCAAAAACTTAAGATTTACATTCGGTCCGTCCATTGAAACCATTTCTACGCATTTTAACAAATCCTTTGGAACACTCTTCTTAAATGCCTCCAACAAATCAACTGACCTAGCGCGGCCAAGGAATGCCGACGTTAAATATCGCCTTCTCACTTCATCTAAACGTTTAGACCAGAAACGCACTGCTAGGTCCATTTGTTGTCGCTACGCACACCTGTTCGTACTTTCATCAAACATGATTACAATACTTTTGCAGCTTTTTAACTCTTCAATCAACTCTTCATTGTAAAAGGAAGCAAGCCCGTAAATTAGAACATAAGCCATTTCAATCGACCTAATTCCATTGTTGAAGCTATCAGGCTATCGGGGAACATTCTTTGGAACTCGTTCACAGAATTTCCCCCGGCTGACATTGATATGTGGTTTACGCAACAATTTAATGACCATAAAATTTCTGCAGTCGTCACCTCGTCTTTCAAAATGTACTTGTTCAGGCCGCGCATAGCACTCACTTCATTTCCTACCGCGCCGGATGTTGAGAGAAGGGTAATCTTGTCCTCCTTTATTGCTACTACCAGTACTTGAACTGCAGAAGGTGCGACTGAAGAATTACCACCACCTTGAGTTTCTCCGACGTTGGCAGTAGCAGGCGCAGTCGTGCTCGCAGGTGTAGTTGTCGAAAAAAACTTAATGCCGTAGGACAAGTTCATATTGCGGATTTTAGATTGATGCCGTTTTCCTTTTACGTAGCTAGCCATCGCCTTATTTCCCATGTTGCTCAGCTCAAAGGTCTTGTTGCAAAAGGTGCAGTGAGCCGAAGTAGCAGGCCCAACTGAGTTTGGTGTGTTTTTTTTGCCCGTAATCCCGGTATATTCCAGTACGCTCAGCCATTCTTCTCGGAAATATGTCCTCTTATTAAGAGACATAGCTATTTTGATGAGAGCTGAAATGAAAGAAAGATCTGTAATAATTATAAAATCAGGTCAAAATCCAACAACATGCCCCACACTTGGGCGATATTGTAATATTTATATAAAACTTGCCACCTCAGGGTATAGGGGCAATAGAACTAGCTTCAAATAAATCCACAAAGACCAAGACACCAACTTCAAAAAAAATCAGTATTTATTAATACAGGCAATCTTCCATTACCTGCATCTGTTTTCCTTGCACAAGTTTACCAAGCCAAGCCCTTCTGAGCATGAATTAATGCATTTTCTATTGCATTTAATGTTTTTGTGGCTGGTTGATGCTTGGGACATTATGATCATAAGCTCTGTACACATGTGTGTATTTTGTCTTAAGACTCTTCCTTGAAGCCAGCCTCCATACAATATCAACACCAACTTCCTTCCACTCACACATAAAACCAACTTGCTTCCATTCCCATTTTTCTATATCCAACTAGGTTCAATTCATCATATGGCAGCATCCATCTTGCCAGCCACTAACACAATCAACAACTCATCCCCATGGCAATCACCACATGCCAAGGAACCTTTGCCTCATCCAGATCAAAGCCACCTGGTTATTTTGCACAGCCACCAACCAGCAATAGCCAGACCACCACCAAGAATCTCTTTGGCCAAACCACACAAGACATTCCTTGTTGGTCTATCATTGTGGCTCACATGTGCATAATAATAATTAATAAATAAATAGTGTGTGAAGATAGAGAAGTTTGTGTCCTGGTGGTTAGGATCTGTCAATGCGAGACCTCCTTTTTCGGGAAGGACTAGAAGTGAAGCTTCTAGTCTAATAAGCAAATGAACTTTACTAAGTAGGAACAGATTGAACATTGATGAGTAAATAGCAATGGAAACAGTTTGCCAATAACAGTGGTATTTTATTCAAAACCCAACTTGCAAAAGATTAACAATAAATAAATATATAAACCTGTAATGGAAATGTGACCTTTGACAGGCCAACAACAAGCGAACAAGATTTCATAAGTTTGAATGCCAACAACCCTGAGAATAAGTAACCACTTTGTGGCCAGTAGTCTACAGTAGAACAATGCAGGGTAAATTAGCGAGTAACTAAAGTACTCAATAATAGCTTAAAATCTAGCCTAGGACTGCACACCGAGAGTAGGCTAGTTTATTTACAGAAAAATCAATATTTACATGCCAGTAGGGATAACATCCCACTAGTCGCCTGATAGTTACAAGGCGAGGTTGTTTACAATTGAAATGGGAGCATTCCCAAAAACACCTTGATAGATTAAGCATAGAACAAGCCTTTCACTTCGTCAGAGAGGTGAACTGGTGTTAAGCCCAATAGTTTATACAAAAAGAGAGAAAAGGATGATTTGTTTTGAAGGATAGTTAACATGTGAAAGAGAGAACAGTTATTTTCTCATAGCCCACAATTTAAAGGCATAATACATGCTTAAACCACTTAATAGAAGGAAATAAGTTTAGTTTGGCATGGTTTGACAAGTTATTTAAGCCATGTGACATAACCCTAAAAAAAAGGAAAGATACATTTTTAAGTTTAGAAATGTTTTAGGTTATAATAAACACTTAGCTTGTTGGCGTTGGTGTAGAGGAATTTCCACATAATAGAAATGGAGGAAGAACGTGTTGATCACTTTTCCGTCTTGGAAATGTTGAAGAATTCGTGCCCAGCACAAAACTGACGTAGGCCAACTATCGATGTAAACTTATATAGATTTCGTAGAACTCGGTTTTGATCACTTTTTTCCGTCTTGGAAAGGTTGAAGACTTCGTGCCCAGCACAGAAGAAAATTTGTTTATCGTTTTTGCTCACGACAAACTGACGTAGGCCAAGTAACGATGTTAAATTATGTAGATTTCGTAGATTATAGAATGCACTGCTGGTTTGACTAGAAGCATTTTGCGATGTATAGCACACAGCGTTGAGACACATTCAAGCGTGAAGACGGCTAAAGATGAGTGACTGGCATTGTGACTTGCTGGAGACAGAGTGCTGATGTAGGCCAGGGCAGGCTATATACCGGAGATCACGCGGAATGCGTGATGCGGACAGGTGGCGTCGGCCAATCCGAGAGCATGGAAAATTCTCGAAAACTGCTGAGGCCAATCAGAGCAAGGGGCCAACTGAAAATGAACCTCGTGACCAACATTAGTTCCGGAAATCATTACAGTGTCATGGAACACGTGCTAGCAAGAACAGATTGAAGAAAAATGGAATGACATGACAGGTGAGAGGTTATGTTATAATAAAAATAAGTGAACTTTGTAAATTTCACTGAAAAGTGAACACCTGGTCTTTGTGTGGTATCATTCAAGCTTATTGCCCCACTACCTGAAGTAATAAATATTATAAGAGGATAATGATAGCCCAACAAGGGGTAAGTTTAATAATTAGTGAAAATGGTGCCCATGTTGCTGTTGGTCAACCCATAACCAACTGAAAGTTGCGGCAAGATGGCGTCACAGTGAGAGTGTAGTGCAATAGCAGCTAGTGTAAATATTTGATAAAAGTGGTAAAATATTATAACAGAGGTTTAAAATCTATGAAGTTACTTTCCTTAGGTCAAGTGAAATATGGAATATTGATAGTATTTAGAAATTCTTATTGATAATTTAATAAACTTAAACTAAGTTGTGGGAACGTGTATCCGAAGATTCGGTGACTTCTTCAATCACTGTTTGAACCAAGTAGAGCAATGGTGCTTTTACGAGTTTTCACCCGATTGGAAGATATACGTATTTCACATTCTTCTTTATTGGTAGGTAATTAGATTAATTCATTTAGGTAGTAATAATTAACATAAATTTAGTGTAATTTAGTGTAAACATCAAGGCTAACTTAGATCTCTAGTATGTCGGCAGTAAACAGTTTTAGTGTCTCGTCAGGTAATGTAACCGTTACGGATTTATGCTCGTCGTGCAAAATAAAAGTAAAAAATGCAAATAAAATCATCACAAGATCTCAGGTAAAATTGAGCGAGGAGAAAAGTGAAACCGATTTTTGTAATGTAGGCCCACCGGTACTGTCATGCGAATGTCATAACCTGAGAAACGAACTGTCCTCAAAAGATGAAATTATAAAGCTGCTAAAGGAAGATATTACTAAGTTAATGAAAGAGTTGAATAAATTAAAAGGAAACAGGGAGGAAAGCAATGAAACTTGGTCCAAAGTGGTTGCTGGTAAGGTAAGATTGAATATGCCTAGGCCTATAAATGGAGTACCGGTACATGTAACTGAAATTCCCGTCTCAAATTCATTTGGAGCGCTCGTCGAAGAAAATGATGACTTTCTACAAGAAGAAAAGAAGAACGTGATAAAGAGAACATCCAAGAAGATGCGGATATTTGCGGATAGCCACGGGCGAGATGTACCAGCAAGCGTATTGGAGAGAAGCGGAGAAATGGAGGTCACTTCGACAGTAAAGCCAGGAGCACCTATTGCAACGGTCACGGACGGGATGTTAGGAGACTGTGCGTCCTTACTTCAAAGGACTATGCAGTAATCATCGCTGGAGCAAACAACGTCTATAGAAACAAGTGTAAAAAGGTAATCAAAGATTTAAAGGGTACATTGCCATCCATGCTTAACACAAATGTCATTATTGTAAACATTCCGCAGAGATACGATTTAATTCCCAAATCATGAGTAAATGTAGAAATAGAGGCTACAAATGGAAAAATTCGTAAAATTTGTAAGAGTTTTCCAAATGTCCAAATTATAGATGTAAGTAAATTAGACAGGAAGTTCCACACTCGACATGGCCTACACTTAAATAGGTTAGGAAAACAGTATCTTAGTGATGAAATCTGCAAAATTGTAAATTCAAATGGTAAGAATAGTTCAACAGTAATATCTTTAGAGTGGAAGCAGGAAAACTTGTAAAAGAAGTCAAACGTGAGGTTTGGCATTCAGATCTTTCGATGTCAAATTTAACTGAGTGGAACAATGGTATTTCGGATTTGTTTAGCAACAATAATAATAACAATTATGATAATAATAATAATAATGTAAATAAATCACCAACACAAGCTTGCAAAAGTAACAAATTTAAAATTTACCACCAGAATGTTCAGTCTCTCTATAATAAAATTGATTACATAAATCTAATGCTTAAAAATGAACTTAATGACATCTCAGCACTATGTACTTCAGAACATTGGCTGAAAGAGGAACAACTCGAATTAATTCAATTCCCAGGGTGTATACAAGCTAGTAAATATTCTAGAACTAATATTAGCCAAGGTGGTACTTGTATCTTCTTAAGAAAGAATTTAGATTATGAACAGTTAACAGCTTATGATTATCTAATTATGGAACAGGATTTTGAATTCTCTGCCGTAAAAATACAGCAGTTTAAGTTAATAATTGTATGCGTATACCGTTCTCCGTCAGGAAAGTTTCCTTTATTTATAGATAAATTAGAATTGTTACTCAATAACATGATCAAAGTAAATTTCGATATAATAATTTGTGGGGATGTAAATGTGGATTTCTTAAAATTTGATAGAAATTGTGAATTATTAATACAGTTACTAATTTCCTATGGACTGAAACCTACAGTAAATACCCCAACAAGAATAACAAAATTTAGTAAAACCACTCCTGATCAAATCTTTTTAAATACAGATAAATATCACCATTCAATAGAAGTCTATTGTCCGGGTTTTAGTGACCACCATGGACAAATACTGAGTTTTGAAGTACCCGAAACAATCAATAATAATAATAATAATAATAATAATAATAATAATAATGGAGTAAAATCAAAGTGCAGGTCATTCACTGAAACAAATGTTACATATTTCAATGACTTATTAAATAAGGAAACATGGTCAGAAATTTATAAACTAGAAAATGTAAATGATAAATTTAATGCATTTAACAGTACCCTAAGACACTATTTTGAAACAGCAATCCCCTTTAAACAAAGAACTGTTCAAAATAACAAAACTAGCAATTGGATAACAACAGGGATTATAAATTCATGTCAAAGAAAGAAATGTCTACACAAATTATATAAACAATACCACACAACACCTGAATTCAATTTATACTACAAAAAATACACTATCATATTAATTAAGGTAATAACTAGCAAAGAAAATGCATAATGATAATTTTATTTCCCAATCATCTAATAAAAACAGGGCTATGTGGTCCGTGATAAAGAAAGAAACTGGAAAATCTGCTAAAATACAAAGGAACATTACACTGACCAGAAATAATAAAGTGATTAATAACCCAGAGGAAATAGCAAACACTTTTAATGACTATTTTCTGGAAATTCCACTAAAAATATTAAATAAATCACAAGTAAATACACTAAATACTAATAATAAAATAAATATATGCAGTGATTCTTTATTTATAAATCATGTCACAAGTGAAGAGGTAAGGATAGTTATAAAAGAGCTAAAAATAAATTCTGTACTGGCATTGATGGCATCCCTGATGCAATTTTAAAGAAATGTGCCGAAAATATAATAAATCCACTTACACACTTAATAAACAGTTCAATTCTCTCAGGAAGTTACCCGGATATTTTGAAGTTATCAAAAGTAATTCCAGTGCACAAAAACGGTTCAAAAGATGAATTAAATAACTATCGTCCTATTACCTTACCAACTGGTATTGCAAAAATTGTGGAAAAAATCATGTATAAGAGACTGATAAGTTTTATAGAAAAAAAATAAATATCATCAAACTCACAACATGGATTCAGAACGGAAAAATCTACACAGACAGCAATTTATGAATGTATTAATAGTATACTGAAATTAATTGACAATAAGGAACATGTAACTGGCCTATTATTGGATTTATCGAAAGCATTTGATGTTGTTGACCATAAAATCCTCCTTACAAAACTAAATCAATATGGTATTAGAGGTCTAGCTAAAAATGGATAGTCTTACTTAACAAGGTGTAAACAAATAGTAAGCTTGAGACACAAGGATGATGGAACCATATTACTTAAAAAAACATTGTCCAATGGGGGAATTATTAAATTTGGAGTACCCCAGGGATCGGTTTTGGGCCCACTACTCTTTCTTCTATATATCAATGATATAACACGTTCATTTACACAAGGAAATTTTTTTTGCGGACGATACAACACTCGTAATAAAAGGTGAAACTAAATAGGTCATACAGCAGTCTGCTGACTCCGTTACAAGAGAGTTAACCAAATGGTCACAAGATAATCGCCTCATAATCAACTATAAAAAACAGTATGTCTAAATTTCCACACTATATAGAATAGGAATCCTGCGAAGCCCAATATATGATGATGATGATAATTGTTGTTTTAAGGGGCCTAACATCTAGGTTATCGGCCCCTAATGATCTGGGTGATAGCAAAAATGAGAATGAAATGGAAACCAGAATGAAAATTATGTGAGACAGAAAATACGTACAAAGAGAAATTCAGATGGAGACAACTCACAATATGGTCTTACAAAAGGGAATTTAGAACGAAAAGTTTCTCAAAAAGAATAGATTGAAAAGGACCCACAAAACGTAGGCTAGATTCAAAATACGTACAAAATGCAATGTAGCGTCGAAATACTTACAAAATGCAACTGAAATTCAAAATACTTACAAAATGCAAATGAGATCGAAAATACGTACAAAATGCAATTGAGGTTCAAAATACTTACAAAATCCAATTGAAATTGAAAATACACAATGCAATTCAGTTGAAATAGGCCCTATCCCAGTTCCAATCCAAATTATTCACAAAGTGCAATTGAAATTCAAAATACCTACAAAATGCAATTGAAATTGAAAATGCTTACAAAATGTACGGTAGATTCAAACGACTCATGTGGATTGACAATACTTACAAAATGCAATTTAGATTGAAAATACGTGACAAAATGTAATTTAGATACAAAATATATACAAAATGCAATTGAGAATCAAAATATTTGCAAAATGCCCGCCAAACAAAATGCAATTTAGATTCAAAATTCTTGCGAAATGCGGTTTAGGTTGAAAATACAAAATGCACTTGAAATTCAATAATCTCACTAAAATGTCCTGCTCCTACATTGAAAGACTTACTAAAAAACAATTTAGATTGTCAATCTTTACAAAATGCAATTGAGGTTTAAAACAATCGCGAGATGTAATTTAGATCGAAAAAACTTACAAAATGCAACGTAGATTAAAAATGCCTTAAAAATCGCTAAAGGGGAATTTAGATACACGGTGAATCAAGTAACAAAAACAGTGCGGGAATCCTAAAGAGAAAAGGAAATATAAGGAAAAGAGGAGAGGAGAGAGAGGAGAGGGTCCGCCCCAAAGGTAAGGGACAAAAGGGGAAAACGGACCCAGCTTAGGAATCCCTCGGGGTCGCCAACTCCCGAACTCACCAGCCGTGAGCCACTGAGGGTGTAGCATTATCTACGGTGCACCAGAAGTGGTGGGGATACATACACCCTGCCTCCTTAAGGGGCTAGAGCACAAGGCAGGAGGTAAAAGGAAGGCTGACCCCTCACAGAAGGAGGGTATCAGGAAAGATGAGACAAGGGCCAATTAAGGCGGGAAAGTGAAAGACCCCCTAGGCCTCGGATAACCTAATACCGTCGGGGTCGGAAGAGAACAAGAGTTGACCAAGGGAGGTCGACAGGAAAGAAGACGGAGAGGAGCCGGCACAAGTAAGTGGAAACAATGCCGGACTCAGCTGGGGTCCCGGGGTCGCCAACCCTCGCCCCACTAGATGTGAGCCCCTGGGGGGGAAGCCCAATATAACATTAAATGGTCATCAAATAGAAAATAAATCAGAAACAAAGTTTTTAGGACTTTGGATACAACATGACTTGAAATGGAATAAACATATACAATATCTGAATACTAAACTGAACTCGATGTGCTTTGCGTTACGTATATTGAAAACCTGCACTAGCATGCACACATTAAGGACTAATTATTTTGCTTATTTCCATTCAACTTAAGATATGGGGTCATATTTTGGGGTATGTCGCCAGATGTACTAAGCACGTTTAGGATACAAAAGAGGGCGATTAGAATTAAGGCAAATGTAAACACTAGAGAATCATGTAGTCTGTTGTAACTTTGTTCGTTTTATTCTTATTTATCAAGCATGCGGTTCTGCATTTGTAAGGTGCTGCCACCTGCCCTTTTATGCTTTCAGTTTGTCTAAGACCCGCGCCATATTCGCACATGTTTAGTTTGAGCGGTTCCGCTATTGCCATCCATGTAAATCAGTTCGTTATTATTATTAAACTCACATCAGTTCGCTTTGCTTATATATATCTCTGGTTTCCTTATATCCTCTTACAGACAAAGTGATGTTTGATATCAATATGTTTGCTTCTACTGTGATACATCGCGTTCTTTGCCAAATTAATTGCACTTTGATTATCACAAAAGATGAACATAGTAGCTAAGTCTTTGAGTGTAAATTTTTTGTTTTGAAGTATATCTCTATGAACGATCAAATTGCTGACTTTCTCACGAAGAGTTTAAGTCGAATGAAACATGAACGTTGCTTGAAGTTTGCTGGTTTGGAGAGTGTAAAGATTGTATGAACCTCTACTTGAGGGGAAGTGTTGCAACTTTGTTAATTTTATTCTTATTTATCAAGTATGCGGTTCTGTATATGTAAGGTGCTGCCACCTGCCCTTTTATGCTTTCAGTTTGTCTAAGACCCGCGCCATGTTCGCACATGTTTAGTTTTAGCGGTTCCGCTATTGCCATCCATGTAAATCAGTTCGTTATTATTATTAAACTCGCTTCAGTTCGCTTTGCTTATGTATCTCTGGTTTCCTTATATCCTCTTACATAGACCTCTGTTTAAAGATTTAAACATTCTCCCTCTGCCCTGCATATATATCTTTGAAAGTATTATGTTTTGTAAAAAGAATTTAATGAATAAGGATGTTTTTTTCTTAAAACAAACAATGATGTCCATAGGCATAACACAAGACAAAACCAAAACATTCCTATTTCACACACACACGCAAGCATATATCAAAAAGGAACTTATCACACAGTAGTTAAATTATACAATAAACTACCCCAGTATATAAAACTTGCCCCAAAAATAAAAACCTTTGATAGAATGTTGAAAGCTTAACTGCAGTGCCATTGTTTTTATTCTGTAGTTGTTGTCTGGCTGCGTGGCTCAGGGGTAACGTTCTCGCTTGCTGAGCCCAAGGTTGCAGGTTCGAAACCTGGCGCAGTCAGCTGGCATTTGAGGGTGCGCAAATGCGAGGGAGCCGGGTCAGTACATTTACTGGCACGTTAAAGATCCCCTTCGGGGCAAAATTCCGGCACCCCGGCGTCTCTAAAAGCCAGTGTAGTTAACAGGGACGTAAAATCAATAACATTATTGTGGTGTTTGAAGCCATATTTTCAGTGTTGCCTTAGTAAACAAGAGTTTAGTGCTTTTCAGTCGGTCAACACGAATGTACCCAAAAGAGATGGGTAATGCCCTAATCCTGAAATAAATTACATGAGATTAATAAAACACTAGGATGACCAGTTTCGATCGTCAAGCGATCATCATCAGATCCAATACACTTAGGCTATAAAATCTATGTTTGAAATACTGGTGAAAATATTTACAATATGTACAATTATTTAGTTGCAGTATTGGTACTGCAACTGTCAGTGTATGCTAAATGCAGTATATATGTTAGGTGAAATGCTAAATGGTGATGGCTATCCGGAGATTGTACTTGAGAGAGATTATATGGTTGTAAACTATGGTTAAACTATAAAATTTTAGGTTAACTACTTATCTGATTGTCTTCCGTACTACAGCTATTCGCAGTTTCCGTGTTCACTTGAACTTCAACTAAGCGTTGACGGGTTATGCTCCACGCGTGGCGAGGACTAATCCACGGTCTTTAATAGTTGTAGATCCACCTCATTCAATAACATACATCTTATCTAGGTTGGCAACACCTCACATAAACACATCGCGATCACTCCCCACAGCACGTAGGGACAGGGGGGGAAGGCAGGGAAAAACCAGTCGTTAAGATAACCACCGCAGTCGACCGCACAGCGAGTTCAAGTGAACACGGAAACTGCGAATAGCTGTAGTACGGAAGACAATCAGATAAGTAGTTAACCTAAAATTTTATAGTTTAACCATAGTTTACAACCATATAATCTCTCTCAAGTACAATCTCCGGATAGCCATCACCATTTAGCATTTCACCTAACATATATACTGCATTTAGCATACACTGACAGTTGCAGTACCAATACTGCAACTAAATAATTGTACATATTGTAAATATTTTCACCAGTATTTCAAACATAGATTTTATAGCCTAAGTGTATTGGATCTGATGATGATCGCTTGACGATCGAAACTGGTCATCCTAGTGTTTTATTAATCTCATGTAATTTATTTCAGGATTAGGGCATTACCCATCTCTTTTGGGTACATTCGTGTTGACCGACTGAAAAGCACTAAACTCTTGTTATTAACTCTGTAGTTGAATATCTTAGTGTATAGAAACGATGAAATCTATAATTATATTTTACTTTTCTATTTTAATTGTAATACCTAGCTGTAAGTTGTTGTAATTATAGAATTAAGTTTTCATATTAAAGATAATAGAATAAGGTGTAAATAGTTGTCCAATAAGATTGTATCTCTTAAGATCTGTTATTATAATAAGTTATAAATAGTTATAGTATTACTGTATATACCTATTAGTACTTTTATTTTATAGATGTAAATTCTGACGTTTCCTATATCAAAAATGTATTGTATACATATATTTGATCAAATGGAAATAATAAAACTATCTAAAAATATTACACCTGTATTAAGCCCGTTGCAACGGATTTGTACTGTAAAAATTTATCGACGAAAAATACACAAAAACAATGATAGTACTCACCCTCAGCCGGGATCCGTATGTATTTTTCACACTGCAACAGCACCAACTGGCGCTGGACACTTCACCAGTCCGAACACTTAACGATGCTGAGAAGCCAATGAGAACGTAATTGTGTTGGAGCACGCGCGGCCCTGATCAAGCATAGGTGCTATGCCGAAGGTACACGAAGTGAAACTTCGGCGAACCGAACACGGTCGAGAGGAAAAGGGACGCGAGGGGAATGGGGCATGTGGAGTACAGGCTTTGGACCCGAACAAGCGTGATTCCCGACGAAGCGCGACCGACTTGGGGTAGGGGAAAGTAGAGGGAAGAGTGTAGTGGGGACAAACGACGCGACGAAGTATCAAGAGCAGCAGGGCTACCGCAATGTTTCCTTTCTTGCTCCCCCCCCCCTTTATTTTTCAATTTTAACATTTTGGAGCCCCGACCCGACAAAGCGAAGAAGCTTCGCGCTAAGGCAAATAGACAGATTCATGCTCCAGCAAGTAATATTTTATTTTTAAAAATAAATTTCCCTGACCGGATTTTTTTTCACTGACTTGTAACAGTCCTGGAAGAGCTACTCGTTCTTTGGCAGCCGGAAGACATACCTTCACTTCATCGTTATTCTGTATTCTTATAAACACAACCGCACCACAGGCTAGTCCACTGGCATCACAGAAGGTGTGGATACTTATTTCACTTTCGCCTCTTACATAAAAGAGCCAACGAGGTACTTTTAATTCTCAAGCAGTGAAAGACGTTGGTACGACGTCCGGTACCAGAATCAATCTTCTCATCCCATGATATGCCACTCCTCCGAAGTTTTTGTAACCATAACCTAGGAATTAACAATACAAGACTGGCTATTGGATCAAATATCCTTTGAACAACACAAACGAATGTACGTTTTGTCACCTCACCTACTACAAAATTGTCCATCCACTCTAAATTTAAAGTCCGAGTATCTGAAGCAATGTCCCAAAACATTCCTAACACTCCAACTTTTTCAATGGAATCAAAACTGTGGTGGTCGGACTGCCACCCCCTTAGATTAAATTTGCCAAGTTTCATTGCATCACTGGCCTCACTATTAAACTGCTTTAATTCAAACCCAAATTCAACACTAATAACCACTTTGTTAACATACGGTACATACTCTGTTTCAGTTTCAACATGATTTCATTGTCATAGTTAGGGTTTCACAGGATTTCATTAATGTGATAATCGAGAACTGCCCCCAACATAAATGGACTAGGCTACACCTCAATCCAAACACAACCCGTTGGTGTCGAAAAACATTTACCTTTTCACGGTCTTCTTCATCCCACCAGAAGAAGCGAACACTATCTCTGTCCTCTTGTCTAATACTAATTTGGAGGAAAGCTTTTTCTATATCTGTTGTTACAGCAAGCCTACCTTCTCGAAATTTGAGCAATAGAGCGGGAATAAGTTCAATGAGGTTAGGTCCACTCTCCAAACACTGATTCAGGGAAGGTATGCTTCCCTGCCTGGGAGAGGCATCAAACACAGGATGCACCCTAGTGGTGCTGTTCTCCTTTACAACAGCTCGGTGTGGCAGGTAGTGCACATAAACCATAGACACCTGAGGTGGAACTTCTTCGATTATCTCAAGCTGTTTCCACTCACTCAAAACATCACAGGAATTAAATCTTGGTCATGAAGTTTTCTAGTCGTGGACTCAAGTATCTTCAATGCCAAATCTCGGTTATTTGGAAGAGGTTAATGGCCCTCCAGAGGCGGCTCTAGAAAATGCGGGGCCCCAGGCGATATATATATATCGCCGCAAATCCCTCCCCAAGCCTCCTACAGTATAATCTGAAATAGGGTTTGTAAAAATTATAACAAAAGGAAAAACAACAAAAACGACACCACGAAAATCCAACTAATTTTATACTCTTTAGCCTACTATATGCCTACAAAATTAATTTTTACAATTTCTGTTTGATTTAAAAAATGAAAATTCGAAAGGGCTGCAAAGTCAAATAACTCATAATTTAAATGCATAAGACGGTGGAAAAAAGAAATGTTTAGCCTACATGAATTTAACTGATTCACAAAAGACTAGACTAACTGACAATAAAGTTTTATAATTTTCCACTCTTTAATTTATTCTAAAAAAAATTATATTATACACAAAGTCTGCTCTACGTTTTCTTTTAAGTTCATCAAAAAGCTACTTTTCTACTTTTTGCTGCACTAAACTGGTCAATTAAATCACCGAAATTAACATTTGAGGCAACATCTCGCTCAATAGATAAAATGGACAAAGAAGAGAGTCTTTCTTGAGATATAGTTGATCGAAGATAATTTTTTATTAGCTTTAGCTTGGAGAATAATCGTTCTGCAGAAGCGACAGATACTGGTGTTGTCAAAAGAACTCGTAAAGCCACATATATGTTAGGGTAGACATCCACTAAGTTGTCTTCAATCATATTTTTAATACATTAGTCATTGTCACATCTTCTTGGATAGTCATGATAAACATTTTCAGCTCTTGATACAAGCCCTCACTATCTATATCAGAGCAACTTGTACTTCCTGACTTCAATGTAAGTGTCTCTTGAAGGCGGTTACAACTTTCCAAAAGGTCTTCATCTGGTGTATTCTTTAAAGAATGCAATCTGTAAAGGAACCCAAAACTTGATTCATACTTTTTAGCTCAACAAATCGTTTTTCAGTACTCTCAGCAATTTTGTCAATTACCATTAGGAAAAAGTCAGTTCGAAACAAATCTTCTGCACTTGAGCTTATTTCGTCTTCATTTTCATAAGAAAAGTGGGTTTTCTTTTTTCTAAGGCGTATCTTCTTGAACTCCTTTGGAATTTCAAGCTCATTCGATATTTCATTTCCAGTAATAATTGCAGAAACTAGGCCACTGACCCTGTACTCAACCAACCAAGAAAGGAAAAAGGAAGCTTGTAGTTTAACGTGACCGTTAATCTCGCGATCATAAGCCACGGGACCTCCGTTTTACGTGGAATCCGAACCACAGGACATGGCATTTCACATCGAAAATCTCACATGCATTGACCGGGAATCGAACCCGGTCCGCCTTGGTGATAGGCATACAGCTTGACCGCTGCGCCACCACGTCTCCAACCAACAAAGATAAAAACTTTTCAAGATGGTTAACGGCGGACGCAAGGTCCATGTCTGCTCTCTGCCACAACTTGCTAATAAACTGAATTTTTACCAACACATCATACCATACTACTAATGATATTATGAAATCATATGAAAGTATTTCATTTCTCAAAGAGTTGCACTCACTACCTGTTGTAGAATCGTTTGTTGAATCTGACAGCTCGTCCAGACACTCAGCAATTTCTTTCAGTTGGTAACGAACTGCCTTAACACTTTCCACTCGGCATTCCCATCTAGTTTCCGATAGTGGCATTAGAGTAATGTTAATGTTTGTTTTGTTTTTCAGAATGCTCCATCTATTAGAAGAGGCAGAAAATAACACATAAAGCCTTTGCAGGGTCCCAAAGAAACATTTTGCTTTTGTGCATGATGACGCTGCATCACACAACAACAAATTCCAACTATGACATCCGCACAGTGTAAAAAACGCTAAGGAGTTCTCAGATAATACTCTTGTTTTTACTCCGCTGTAGTCAGCCCGCATATTAGACCCATTATCGTAGCCTTGGCCTCGACAGTCGTTGATATCAAGGCCAAGGGTTTTTAGCTCAGTCATTACACATTTGGCTAAGTTTTCTCCAGTAGTGCTTTTAACGGGTAAAAAAACTAAAAAACTTTCTTCAATATGGTCTGTGCAAACATTCACATATCTTAAAATCAGTGACATCTGTTCAGTACGACCAACATCTGTAGTACAATCAAGAATAATGGAATAATACTTTGCTTCTCTGATGTGGCTCAAAATTGTTGCTTTTACTTGATTTGCCATAAGTTCTATCAATTCATTTTGAGTATTTTTTCCAAGAGAGTGAGCGTGAAGCTTGTTCTCTTCAACTTGATCAACATGAACTTTCCAAACGGGGTCAAATTTTGCTAACAATTTAATAAGGCCAAGAAAATTACCACTATGGTTTGTACTCAAGTTCTCTCTGTGACCTCTAAAAGCAAGGTTTTGTGCTGCCAAATAATCTATAACAGCCAACACTCTCTCCAAAATGTCTCTCCACCGTTTTTTCTCAACTTCAATATGTTTTTCCAACTTATCTTCTACTGTTACTCCTTTTTAAGTCCTTTTTCTAACTGTACCCACTTCGACACTGAAGCCAAATGGTCTGGAGCAGTGTCATGCAATTTAAGATAAGCTCCCAAATTTTTCCAGTTATTCATTCCACTGTCACATAGTGAAGACATGTTTGATGTTGAAAATAGGCGACAGGCAAAACAATAAACTTTATCTTGTTTTTGGGAGTAGACCTAATAGCGCCTATCCTGTTTTTCTTTATTGGGAAGAATTCTGGTGTAATAAACATTAGAAAAATGCCTATTATTTTTGTCTAGCGGGTAAGTTGTATTGTCAATCCTTATTGGGCCTTGTAAAACCAAACTACACCTATCCATGTCATTGAGAGGATAATCCCAAACAGCAGGATCGTTGCTTATGCAAACTGACGTTGGTGTGGGTTCTTCTACTTCTACAGTATCTGTACCTGCAGCTTTAAGTGCATCAGGCTCTCTAAAAACTATGTTTCCAATGTCGGACATTGGTAGGCCTATAATAGGCTCCATTTCTTCAACCTCCGGCTCCGATGTGTCATTTGGTACAAAGTAAAGTTTAGAACCAGAAGTATTGGTATAAGATTTAATTCCACTACCATCTTCAACTTTTTCCTCAATACTAACACTTAAGTTACGACTACTACTCACAAATTTATCCAAGGAACCACTAATCTTTGTTTGATAATTTTCCCAGGAAGCCTTCTTTTTTCTTTTCACATTTCCAGACTCATATTTTCGACCTACGTCTCTATCACTTTTACAATTTCCCGACATGTTCACCCAATAACATAACAATATTTCAATATATTTCTGTTATTTCACAATCACAAAGGATTTTTGAGGTTAACTGGTTAACTTTACACAAATGCACTGCTAAAACAGCGTCACAGCCAGCCACAACTACTGAAGTCTGCAAACAGCACAAAGTACAGTGAGTCATCAACTACGTAGATTGTAGTGGCTGTGGCATTACCGCGCGGGTGAATTAGCGTGCTGTGAGAGGGGTGGGAGGGGTAGCGTCTCTCTTTCTCTTGTTTCGCCCGCGATCACTCTAGTCAGCTGTACTGGGAACACCAGAAAGGAAGAGAGAGGGGTAGATTTATATATAGCCACAACGGTTACGTTACGGTAGCCCTTCTGAGACCAGGGTTGATACGCTTTCAGGATTTCAAATTTCCCTGACTCTTCCCGGTTTTCCAGACCAAATTTTAAGAAATTCCCTGACCGCCGAGTCGTTTATTTCCCTAACTTTTCCCGATTTTCCAGAGCAAAGTATAGAAAATTCATTAACCACAGGGACGACATTTACCTCGCTGTTCCTTAGGTTTTCCAAACCTAGCAAAAGTGCATTTATCTTTAGGAAACGTTCTTCTGTATGATAGGTTAAGATTAAGTTAGAAAAACTGATTTTAGACTGATTATTTGTGCAAGGCTATTCTTAGACGCGAGGAGAAATGTTTTAGTAGATGAAAATAATAGTGTTAAAAATATCCGAGCAATGTTTCATTATATAAACCGGACTTATATGTAGCTCTCTGTATAAATTAACGTGTTTCTTTAAAAGTATAAAAACAAATAACAAAAAATAAATTAAAAAAACAGTTCTTTACTGGAATAAATAACGTGGGCCCTAGGAATCAACCTGGGGAGGTCTATAAATATGTAGACCTGGACAAAGGGAGTGTGATGTGATGATACTAACCATCAAAATCAGTAATACAAGGATTCAGCAGAAGAGAATCCTCATAACCTCTCCACTCCAACTCCCAACACTGACCTGCACGTGGTGTCCCCTGCTAAGCTGAGCAACCCAGTGGAAGGTTGGGTAATCAATCCCAGCGGGAAACTGAGTCAGTGAACAGACTAGTGTTGGGGGGGACTGAGAATTCTTGTCTCAGTTCTTTCACCTTTCTGAATAACATTCAGGATTGTAATTCGAGGATTTATCCTCCCCTCAAGGTGAAACCTTAGATAGTCGACCATGAAAAGTCATTTGAAGAATAATTCCGCCGTCTGTAATGATAGATTACAGGAAAGACAGCATTCGGATACGGTGGGCTGTCATGCGGAAGATAATGACGAATCGGAGCGTCTGAAAACTCATCAAGTAGCAAACAAACAAATACTACGGAAAATCAAACCTAAACAAGTCTCATTCTTTTCTACACATAATGTTAACTCTCTGGTTCAAACTGGAAAATTGAAGATCATCACGGATATCATGAGAAGTCATAAAATTCTAATTATGGCCCTTCAGGAAATTAGAAATAGTGATCAAGACCATCTGGAATCACAAGGATACAGACTATATAAAGGAATTCCAGGAAAACGAGTTATGAAAAATTGTCCACAATTTGGTAACGGATTCTTAATAGATCTCAGAATCATTGACTCGATAACAGAATTTAAATCTCAATCCTCCAGACTTACGACCCTAACTTTGAAATCGGCAAATAAAACATATACAATTATTAATGCACATGCTCCTACTAATAAAAAAAAACACCATTAAGGACAGAGAAGAAGTACAAAAATTCTGGGATCTTTTGGATCATACTTTAATAAACATCCCTTCATCAAACATCAAAATTCTCCTTGGTGATTTCAATGCGCAACTTGGACAAGAAAGAAGATATAGAGATATCATTGGAAAATGGACAGCACATAAACGAACCAATAAAAATGGTCAAAGATTAGTCGAAATTTGTAGAAACCACAAATTAATCTCTAAATCAACATGTTTTAAAAGACAGCCCCATAAATTGAAAACTTGGAAACATCCTGACTTCAGAAGGGGTGAATGGCAGTTGGATCATGTCTGTATGGATAAATTTCACCATCGCGAAATTCACAATGTCAAGGTTCTAAGGGGAGTTGACTCCGGATCAGATCACTATGTGGTAAAGATAAAAATAAAATTAACTCCAATGGCCAAGAAAAAACCTAATAATAACAATAGGAGGAAATTTGATCCATCTACCTTAATAAAAAATATAGAGTACTGTGAAAGAACAGGAGAAGAATCTCTCAACACTAAAACATTGGACGAATTAATCACTAAATTAAAATCAATAGCAGAGGAGTTAGCACCAATAAATCCAAGGAAAAAACATGAATGGTGGAATGTAGATTGTGATCAAGCAATAGAGAAAAGACACCAAGCATGGATAAAACATCAAGCTCTAAAGTCAGAAGAATCAAATTGAGAACTATACAAAGAAAATTAACCCATAAAATCATCAGACAAACGAAACGTAATCATCTTAAAAATACACTGGAAAAGATAGAAAACGATTTCAAGAAAAAGCAATCTCGAGATTATTACAAAACATTTGGTAAATATCTAAAAAAAAATTGAAGCTCCAACATTAATTTTGAAAAATCAAACAGGAAAGTTAGCACATTCTAACCAAGAAAATACAGAGATCCTTGCAGAAGCATTCGAGAAACTGTTAAATTGTGATGATCCACTGGAAACCCTGCAAGTAAACACTGATACACCTATTTTAACTTCACCTGATTTAATAAATCCTCCATACATTGATGAAGTAGAACTCGCAATTAAAGAACAAAGAATTACAAAATTTGTGGCGAAGACTTAGTCTTTGCTGAAATCTGGAAAAATGCTGGTAAACCTGCGATTATAAATCTTCATCAACATCTAGTTAAAATGTGGATTACTGAAGAAATTCCTGCACACTGGACCATAGGAATAATCCATCCATTATTTATGAAAGGAGACAAAACGAACCCAGATAACTACAGAGGAATTACCCTTCTGGACTGCACATATAAAATTTTCTCTCGCATAATTTACCACAGGATCAAAAACATTCTGGAACCACAACTTGGAGAATATCAAGGAGGATTTCGCTCTTACAGAAGTTGTCCAGACCAAATCCTTAGCCTGAAATTAATAATGGAATATTACAAAAACAGAAATAAGCAACTCTTTATCTCTTTTATAGATTTCAAGAAAGCCTATGATAGTATTCATAGACTGGCACTGCTAAAAATCCTCAGATCATATGGTCTCCATCCTAAATTGATAAAAATCATTCAATTAACATTAACAAACACAAATTCGAAAGTTAAATTTAGGGGAGAAATATCAACAGCTTTCACAGTAAAAACTGGTCTCAGTCAAGGTGATGGATTATCCCCTCTGCTTTTCAATGTGGCTCTTGATTATATCATGAAGGTTTGGCAAAAGGAAAACCCTCCTAAGATCAAAATTGGAACAAAACCATCAATAAAAATAAACTGCTTAGGATTTGCAGATGACTTGGCTCTTTCAGCACTAGACAAGGAAGAGGTTTGTACTCAGATCACTAGTCTCCAAGAAATTGCTCAAGGGATAGGATTACAGATATCCTTTGAAAAAATCTGAGATCATGCCTATGAAACCCTTAGATATAAATGAAGTCTATATAAATGATCATAAAATTAACCTAGTTCCTCAATTTAAGTATCTTGGAGAAATTATAACACATAACTTAAACGAAAAAGTAACTTGGATAAATAGAACAAATAAAATGAAAAAGGCACAATCTCTAACCTGGTCAACATATAATAAAAAAAATGCCTATCAATAGCTACTAAGATCCAACATTACAAAACTGTAACTCTCCCAGAAGCCACTTATGCTTGTGAAAAACTGTTCCAAATTAAAAATGAACAAAGAACTGATCAGCTCCTCAAAACGGAAAGAAGAATCATTAGAACGTGCATAAATAAAAAGTATCAGGTTGAGGGAGTCTGGAGGATTCTCCCAAATGAAACTGTCTATCGTGAGATTGATCCAATCACCAGCACAATGAAGAAGAAAAGAATTTCATATTTTTTTTTCACATCTTACGGCTTCCAGAAAACAGAATTGTACGCCAACTGGTGATGAGAAATCTAGGAAATAAAACTGGAGGAAAATGGATCCAAGAAATCCAACAAGATCTCAAAGCAGTTGAACTCAAGATAACAGATGCCGAGAAGAAAAATAAAATTAACACCATTCTTAAAACTCACAAATTTTCTGCAGAAATGACACATAGAAAGCCTATGGAGATTTCAGATGAGTTGAGAAAATCCCGATCTGAAAGAATGAAAAAGTACTGGAAAGAGCGCAAGAACCAAGCAGTACTACCTTCAAAGAAGAAGTGATTGTGGAACGACTCAAGTGGTCCAATGTGACCAATCAAGATTAATAATAATAATAATAATAAATAACGTTTATTACGATAAGAACCGGAACACATTTTTACAATAAATGTTAATTTGATAACATCAATTAAAAAAAACTGAAGAAAGGAATCCATCACCAATTCTTACTTTCTGGTCAATCACAATAAAAGTATCTAGAAACTGTCAACTGATACATTTTATTCTAACATTAGATATTTAATATCAAATGAGTTGTTTCAATTAATATGCCGTCTTATGTACAAGAAGTTATGATTACCAAGAAGTTGCTCTGATCTTGGCCGTTTGGGGTGATTTCCTCTGTCCCCGCGGAATATCACGAAATATATGGGGCGTTACATGATTGTCACCGAATCATGTCTTCGCAGTCAAGTACGGAGAAATATCGACACGTTACACGATCGGCGCTGGTCTCAGCCATTTGACGCGATTTGTAGTTTTCACGATCGAAGACGGAGAAAAATCGCGATTTACATAATCGGTGTCACTTTTAGACGTTCGACGAGATTTCTATTGTCCTTGAGGTCGGGCACGGAAAAATATAGTATTATTACGCAATCGGCACCGCTTGCTGTCGTTTGACGAGAATCCAGTTGTACTCGCCATCGAAAGCGGAGAAATATCGCGATGTATCGCAATCGCTGCCGCTCTCGGTCGTTTTACGAGATTCACGTTGTCCTCGCGGTTGGACACTGAGAACGCGATAGTATGCAATCAGCCGTTCAACGATTGTCTGCCTGTCTATCTGTTCTGGTAGAATGGCGGAGGCAATCTCGAGGTTGGGCATGGTTAAAATCCACGAGCAGTTATGGACATGGTCGGCGCCGTGATTCCCACTGACCCTATGCTGTGGTTGGAAGTTCACGATGTATCACGAGAAGAAATGGGTATCACGATGCTACGTAGTCTGTTATTCGTAAGTGGGTTGATGCACTTCTAGCTCCCCGTACACTTTTAAGTATACGGTAATGGGAAAAGTGGCTAGTAGGGTTCGGTATGTTTCGTGATGGGTGCCCAACCACCTTTGACAGTATTCCCGCAGTCCTCGTAGACACAAGTTCGCGACCGGGCACGGGTTTTATGACTTATGCAACTGGCATCGATCTCGGTCCGTTTGACGAGATTCCCGCAGGCAAGTTGTGCGGTCAGCCGGCCGTTTGGAGGATGAACGTTCGAAGTAGGTATCGGATATTACGAATTATTCAGAGAGGATAGCACGAATAATACGACAAGAGGCACATTTTCTTTCGAATTCAAATTATACAAGTTTTCGTGATAACCGGTTAGATGGAACCAAAGTTCGAAGTAAAAATAGACATATAACGGAGTTTCGAATTAACCGAACTGGATGTCGCAAATTTACGAGACTGATAGATTTTTAAAATATACCATCGTCTATGTATTTCGGAGCATTTTTGCGATTTTCTTTCGAAACTGTATCATTTCGCGATATCGCGACAATAAATTATCTCGCATTATTTCTGTACTTCAACTTGAGATATCTAAATTTATAGGTCAATATCAGAAATGAGAGGTTTCTGTTGAGTTTCGGATGTTATCACGAATAAACGTCTCGCAAAAAGTCAGGTTTTCGAATAATAAAGAAAAACATTTCACACAAAATTAAACTCTCTTCTTGATGCCGAAAATATACATTGAACCGATGTAGACAGTACCACTGAAGGTATCCTCCGTATGCATTTCCTTGGGGTCGTGCACGGGGAAGCCTACGCAATCGGCGCCGCTTGCGTGAAATTCGCTTCATCACAAACCGTGAGCCTAGCGGCGAGGGTTTAAATGATTTAAACCGACCTCAGCGAGTTTTCGTTACCCGTTTGTAAAATTAGCTACTTTTTCGTTACCGGTAGACACCCTGGTATAACAACCAAAAATTACTGTCAAGCCTTAATAATTCTTTTTCCTTCCTTTTCTTCCTTTCTCTCTTTTTTTCTACAAAATTCCCTGACTTTTCCCGGTATTCCCGGTTTTCCCTGACCACAACAAAAATCCCTGACTTTTCCCGGTATTCCCGGTCGCGTATCAACCCTGTGAGACATAAGCAATCAACTGCCGTGCTGCTGCTGTGTTCAAAGCGACATTATGATTCATGCACGCTTAATTTATAATTTAATAACTGATTCATAATGATACTGTATATTTTTATTATTACGAGCACCCCGCGGGGTCCCAGGCGCCGCCTGGTTCCCCTGTTCCTAGAGCCGCCTCTGTGGCCCTCCTTCCAAAGCAGTGGTACCTCATAGTCCCCATCATCAGTTTTCTTACAGCACGTTTGAAAACTGGGCTGGACCTCAGGTTCTCTCTCCACTTTGGACTTGTGTATGGCCGAGTTCAAGATGCCAATAGTTTATAATTTCCTAAGATCACCGACATCATGAATGAGTAGCGAAGTAACCTCTACTGCCAAATTGTTCGCAGACTGGCATGGAACTTTACCCATCAAAGTTCAGCCTAATTTTGTTTCTATAGCCACTAGGCCTGAGTCTAACATTTTGAGTCTCCCTGTCATTACTTTACCTGCTAAGCAGTGAACAAGGAGACAGTGGCAAGAGTGAAAGCAATGTACGAGGGAAGCAAAAGCTGTGTAAAGGTGGGAAGAGAGAGAACGGAATGGTTTCAACTGGAGAGTGGTCTGAAACAGGGAAGTGCCCTCTCACCCCTGTTATTTATAATGGTGATGGATGAAATCATACGAAAAGTGGTAAATAGCATTGGGGAAAGGAAAATGAAGGCAATGTTGTTTGCTGATGACCTTCTGGTATGGGGAGAGGATGAGGAAGAAGTACAAGAGCAATTAGATGAGTGGGAGAAGGTAGTGTTATCATATGGGATGAAGTTCTCAGCACAAAAGAGTGAAGTGGTCATCACAACGAGGAAGAAGAACAGACTGGATATGGGCATAACACTTGGAGGACAGCAGTTGCAGAAAGTAGAATGCTTCAAGTACTTGGGAAGCATAATTGAAGAAAAGGGAGGCAATAGGATGGAAATAAATGAGAGGGGAAGGTGCGCAGATGGATTTTTCAAGAGTGTTAGGGGGATGATATGGAATAAAGATGTACCACAAAAATGTAAAGGAATCATCTACAAGACCTACTTTGTGCCAATTTTGACATATGGTTCAGAAACATGGGTGATGAAGGAAAGGGACAAGAATAAAATACGAGCAGTGGAGATTAAGTTCCAGAGGAGTAGGGTAGGAGTGACAAGAATGGACAGAGTAAGGAATGAGAGAGTTAGGGAGATGGTAAGAGAGGAACCATTGCAAAATAGACTAGAGCGATCTAGGCTACAATGGTATGGACATGTGAGGAGGATGCAAGAGGAGAGGATACCGAAGAAGATGTTTGGAATGGAAATGACGGGAAGAAGGCCAAGGGGAAGATCAAGGGACAGATGGACAAAAGGAGTTAAGAAGAGTGTGGAGGAAAGAGGAGCGTGCTGGGACACAGTAAATGACGAGAGATGGTGGATGGGCAGGAAACGATGGAGAGGCTTATGTTCCAAGCAGACCCGACCAGCGGTTGGAAACTGCTCAAGATGATGATGTTGATGATCTGCTCCATTTGGCAAGTCCACAGGTGTATCCTTACCTCCTACATCAGTTAAAGAAATATTCATATCTGAAAGCTCTGTTAACCAAGGCCCTTCCTCAAATGAAGGAATATCATCACATATAATCGACTGATCCAGCGCTTCAAAATTACATTTATATTTATCTTCCAAGCTATGCAATTCTACTTTATTACATACATGTTCTTTAACATTGGTTTTTACACCTCCAAATAGACTGTGTTTAATAGCTTCATTCCTCAGTGGGGAGCAACCTAATTTCTCCATAATTTCTTTCCTAACATACGACCTCTGAGAGCCTGAATCAATCAGAGCTCGTGCTGAGATAGAAGATCTAGGACCTTTAACATTTACAACTGTCAGTAAAATAACTTGTCGGTTGGTAACACTGCTTAGGGAGGCTGGTTGATCCTTTTGTTTGTGGTCCAAACTATATTTACAATCTTTTCTTCCGTTACTAGGTACATCAGGACACATTAAAACATTATGATTCTTGCCACAAACAAAACATCTTACAGCAATTTTACATTTGTTAAGGCAATGACCCTTCTTAAAACAACGAAAACAACCATCCTTTTCTTTTAGCACCCTTTGTTTCCCTAACAGGATGAACTTCTGTGCTTTAAAACAATTTGAGGCATCATGCCTACCTTCACAAAAAATGCAGACCTGTTTTTATCATCTACCCTACTGGTTGTTAGCAATTCAGAAGCTGTAGCAGCTCGATTACTTGACAATCGAGCCTGAGCAATATTGTAAACATTATCCTGAATACCAAAACCTGCTGCAGCCAAACTGATTCTATCTTCAGACTCAACTTCAAGTTTCAGAAATTTCATGTTGTTTTCTGACCTATCCTTACCATCACCAGTGCTTACAAAAGTACGGTAGGCCTACTGTTTCTTTGCCACACCCTCAGCAGTTCCTCAGGTAAGCACGATTCCACCAGAGGGTATAGCATAGCAGCACACTTGTCGGAAGTGACAACTAGCGTTTCAAGTGACCTAATTTGTAATTCTAGGCTGTCATAAAGGCTACACAATGAATGAGATTTATTCAGAGGAGGCATTCTTCAAAACTAAAGTCAACAATTCTCCGACATACACTTCTACAAGCAGATCGTCTCTACCTAATCTACTTCTCAAGCTTTCTACAGCTTTAACATAATTTTCTCTGGTAGGTGGAAAACTCTCGACTACTTCCCTAGCACGAAAATCTTTAACCATGGCTTGCACTAGATATTGGAATTTGTCTTCTGGTACAATGTCTGGTTCCGTATCTATCTTTTCGAATTGTCCCCAGAATTGTTGCCACTGTCTCACATCACCATCAAATTTCTACACAAATTTCATTGGTCAACAATAATTATGGTACGGTGAGTAATTAAGCAATACCGGAACGAGGCTAGTCGCCAAACAAAATACCGTAACGTATGGTACGGTACCGGAAAGTGAAGACTGTGTCGTGTTTTTTTTTTTTTTTTGGTGTGCAAATATTCGTCTTTTCCAAATGTTCTAATTATTAATTTTGAGACACCACACTTTTGAATGTTAAAATGTGTACGAACAATGAGTGCTCGAAATTAGGCCTAAAACTGAGGAATGCATGAACAATATGAACTTAAAAATCAATTTGGTGTACCGGTATATGGCGTAATTTGTTTGGCATCATAGCTGCCAAGATGTTTCTCCTTTGGTAAAACTTGCACCTTCCGACACTTGTATTCAATTTAATCCGTGTTTCAGCGTCTTTCTTACAAAACTAGCCCTGCATAGGTGCTCTCATATAAAAAGACCAAAGAATCAAACAACAGCATAAGATTTAATTTTTATTTGTGATATGTGTGTGTGGATTTAGCGGACATTATGTTCTGTTGTATTTTCGGAAACATTTCGCGTCAAAATCTACATAATCTATATGCTGACGCTGTGTTTGCAACCACCATTTGCTTGCTCTAGGCCTACCGGTACCAGATGATAGATGGGTGGCATTGCCAAGCATAATGACACAGCTTGAAAATTATATAGACGGCGATACCTGCAAGCATTATCGAACACACTTAACCATCTATATATCTCGCTCGTAACCATGGACATAGAAATTCCACAGGATCATTCCAGTAGGTACTAATTCTTCCCACTCGAGATCTGGGTTGCTCCATCTGGGGTTTTATTTTGAACGAGAGAGGGAGTTGGCGGCAACATTGAATCTATTATGTTACAATATCTATTATTGCAGCCAACAACACTACCGGTACATAACGTTTTCGGCACCTTTGGTGTATAAAATAATGGACAAATGCTCACATAATGACACATTATGTCAATCACTCATCTGGTGATCGGATCTTCCGCAACAACTTATCGAAACATCTGCTTACAGCAGCACATCAGCATACGAATGGACCCTATAATTAAGTGCACTTTTCCGGTTTCCCTTTGTCCATCCAACACTGTCTAGACTTTGGGCCGGGAGGCAGTACTCCATTATTACCTCCTTACCCACTGCTAGAACCTAACATGCCTCCTAAATTGCCAATCCATGCTTTCACCTTACAAAAGGATCAGTATTCCTTTATTCGCCACCTATTCCCTAATATTTCTGCCAGGGTAATTGTTCAATGATGAATAAATGTTTTGTTTCAAGGAAAATGTTTATCCCAGATCCTTTACTCACTATTCTTGAGCCACTGACAGTATTCCAATTATGGAGATTTTTAAGGAGCATAACATAAAGCACTGTCCAATCACAATGACTATTCTTCATCATGCTTACTAGCACTAAACTATCTCTCATCTACCAGTATTCATGCAAGGAACACTTGGGAGGGAGAGAAAGACCAGGGGAGCTGCCTTTAATAGCCATTAGATCATGGCAGGGAAACATTATGAACTGATTTGCCATGTTTTGTCTGTTTTTAAAACTACAGTAGTAGGAATGCAATGTAAATAAATAAAAAAAAAAACAAAAAAAAACCGAACCATAGTAATTTTATACATATCTTTTCTTTATTTAATCATTTTTGCATGCAGCTTTTGCATGAGAATCTTCATCATAGCTTACAAAAGAAAATGGCTTCCTCCAACAGGCATGTGGCGATCGTTACATACTAGCCAGAAACAAAAATTCATGTTCAGGTACAACTGAAACCTTCTTTTAGATAGAATCATGTCAATATTATGGACTTACTAATTCTCAGTTGGCCGCACCATGGTTTTTATGAGTGGGCCTATTGGTTATTGCTACTAAGCATGATAGGTTGGTCGTGAAGACTTTCCACCCCTCACCCTACAACACCCCAGATCTGTTATCAATTTCACTACACGTGCTGTTATCACAATCAAAAGGTTCAACACCCAGTCTAATGTTCTGTCCAAGATTCATTGTAATTTATACAGTAATTGAATAATTTTTTGATGGGGGCTTAAATGTAAATACAGTAGATGAAATGAACTATCACACTCTGATCTTCATAATTATATTACATTATTTTATTACTGTATTTTTAAAACAATGTAAGTTTCTTTACTTACATTCCATTCATAACTAAGATATATTGTTTTGTTTGTCCTTGCATAATGGACCATGAGCTAAAAAATATACATATAATATTTTTTTAATACAATGATAATAATTTCATAGTTTCAGTGTTAGTTTGTGGGGTATGTAAATACTTGTTTCCCACCTAATGTAATTTGGGCACAATTCGTGTTAACATACTTTCTTTATTAGAATTAGGCAACACTGAAAAATGGCTTTTATCACTATAATCAGTAACTTTACTCAGCCTTTAATAATACCTGTTCCATGACGAATAGAAATATTTAGAAATATTTATTTCTATTCGTCATGCCTGTTCTTTAACACCAGGTACGACCAAACAAGTATATTTTTTTCGGCGACCACAAAGGGTTTAAACAAACAAAATAAACTTTACTCAAGTTTAACACTAAGAAAATACTGTACACAATTATTAAAATATCAGAGGTAAATGGCCAAGAGTTACGGTACTTGTAAAGAGCTCTTCATTTAACCTGTAAACATGGAAATAGCATTTCAGTCATAAGTTTCAACTATTACAGTACAGTAATACCATGCCTATTTACAAAATATTGATAGCCTACTTATTGTAGAAGTCATGACAGTGAAGAACTTCAATACCACTAACACATCCATTACATAACCAGTAAAAAAAAAAAGACAGAAAGATGAATATTGTTGTACCGTATTTACAATGGAAGAACACAACTGCTCAATTGATAAGGAACATGCAAGTCTGCGTTTTGAACAATAGGACTGTATTATATAGCTTAACATAGTAGTTATAATATATTGAGTTTCTATCCACTTCAATGCTATAGTATTTTACACCACTAATTTTTGTTTTTATATGTTTCAAGCTCCATCACCCCTCAATTACTGGCATTATTTCCCCCCAGATACAGGAATACTGTATATCAAAAACTTGTTTCCAAGTTATCATTAGACAGTGGCTTAACATCACAATTCATTATGCTCCATGTGGACCTCGATGGTTAAACCGGACCCTTTATATACTGGAAACCTGGACAAACGGAAAACAAAATTCGGAACAGAGCTATTTCTTATGTAAAATGTGACTGTAAACCGGAAAACTTCCTAACGCGGAAACGGAAATAAATTCCGGAACTGTAGGCATAAACAACCTAAGACTGATTATCTTATCTATATAATACAAAGCTATGTACTAAATTTTGAGTGTGACTGTACTAGCACTAAAGTTCTAAGAAACATTACCTCTAATTTTTACTCAAGGTTGCAGCAGGTATGCTACATTTCACAATATCTGTAAGTGAATGGAATGTACCATAACTTCCTCCATCCCTTTTGTGGTACACACAGTTTCCTTCTGACAAATGAGAGTAGAAGGAAACAGTGAACTTGAGTGATCTTTTAAAGGTGTTCTTTTTATTGTGTACTGCATTTCTTACGTACTGTAATTCAGTAACATGACTTCTAAACATAAGACACACACTGCAGGAGAGTTATTGAAGAACACGAGAAAAACAAACATCCAGCTAAAGAATTAACTGCTGATTCAAGTGGGCAAAACTCAAATTATTTCATAGCAATCGTATGCGATAATACAGTATTTCTTTGTAATGTATTTTGTCTTATTGAAACTCAACCCTTTGTAAAACGGAAACCTGTAAAAATCAAAAAATAAATCCGGAACGATTGGGTTTCGCTTTAGGCAGGTTTTACTGTACTAATATACATTTAAAATACTTGAAAACAACTGTTTCATTTTGGGAGCTTGTGACATAGCGGTCACTAGCTTCACATACTTCAGTGTAGTAATTTGATAAATTGTTATTGTGATGTGTGTAACTGTAAATCATCCGTGGCTTAGGCGGCAGCACGCCGGCCTCTCACCTCTGGGTCCGTGGTTCAAATCGCGGTCACTCCATGTGAGATCTGTGCTGGACAAAACGGAGGCTGGCAGGTTTTTCTCCGGGTACTCCGGTTTTCCCTGTCAAAATTTCATTCCAGCAACACTCTCCACTATCATTTCATTTCGTCTGTCATTCATTTAATCATTGCCCCAGAGGAGTGCATCAGGCCTCGGCAGCCGGCACAGTTCATATCCTCGCCGCTAGATGGGGGCTTCATTCATTCCATTCCTGACCCGGTCGGTGACTGGAAGCAGGCTGTGGATTTTCATTCATGTGTAACTGTAATTATTAGTGTCAATAAATAGAGCAGTTGCCTAGGGAAAAGAAATAAGATACCATCCCAGCATTTGCCAGGGGTGCTAAAAAGCCACAACGTGAGATCTTGAGGCGATATAGTCATTTGCCAGTTGGCTGCTCAATGTATGTGTGTCATCACTGCAGTAGTGTATGTAGCTCTCGGATTGGACTGATCAGTCATCTGAGAAAGCATCAATAGGAAGACAAATTCATACTCGTTCGAGAGTAAATGTCAATCTCTACTTAGTATAAAACAAAGTCCCCGATTCTTGGATATTACAGGTAAACTCGAGAACCACTGGATGGATGTTGATGCGGTTTTCACCATTCTGTAAAGGATATCTCGAGGATGATTTCTGTAGAAAATAATTTATTTATGATCAAAAGAAGCCGAGTAGTAACGATTTCAGTAAAATAGTCTAAAAAAAAACCTGGCGTCCGAGCACTTTCTAAGCTTACGTTGGGCAAACCGTTAAAAATATCTAAATACTATGAGTGTAAGAATTGTTCAGCATGAAAAGTTCTACAAAAAAGTTGTTGTTGTTTGAGTCTTCAGTCTTTTGACTGGTTTGATGCAGATCTCCATGCCTCCCTGTCCCGAGCTAATCATTTCATCTCTACATAGCTACCACACCCTACATCCGAGGCAATCTGTTTAACATACTCTAACCTTGGTCTACCCCTACAGTTCTTGTCCTCGACCCTTCCTTCCATAACTAAGCTTGCTAGTTCTGGGTGTCTTAGTATGTGTCCTACCAACCTATCTCTTCTCTTCATTAGCAATCGCCAGAAACATCTCTCTCCTCCCCACTCGTCTTAATACCTCTTCGTTTGTAACCCTATCTACCCATCTGATCATCATTCTCCTGTAACACCACATTTCAAACACTTCAATTCTCCTCTTTTCTGCTGCACCAATAGTCCAAGTTTCACTTCCATAGAGTGCCACGCTCCAGACAAAGGTTTTCAAAAATGTCTTCCTAATACCTAA
Organism: Meconema thalassinum; assembly: GCA_946902985.2. Classification (NCBI taxonomy): domain Eukaryota; kingdom Metazoa; phylum Arthropoda; class Insecta; order Orthoptera; family Tettigoniidae; genus Meconema; species Meconema thalassinum. The sequence continues at coordinate 477,806,683 of OX336390.1, read as the reverse complement.
ATCTATATTCGATATCAACAGATTCCTTTTCTGTAGAAATGCTTTCCTTGCCTGAGCCAACCTACTTTTTATATCCTCTTTGCTTCTTCCATCACTGGTTATTTTGCTTCCTAAGTAACAGAAGTCTCCCACTTCCTTTAGTTTTTGCCCTGCCAATTTGATGTCCATAGAGGTTTCTGATTTATTGCGACTGCATTCCAATATTTTTGTTTTACATTTATTAATTTTCATCATGAATTCTTTCCTCAAGACGGACTCCATACCATTCAAAAACTCATTCAAATCCTCAGGCGTGTCGGCCAAGATGACGATGTCATCAGCAAATCTCAGAGTTAAAATTATTTCTCCTCGAATCTTCACTCCCACTTTAAATTTCCCTCTAATTTCCTTCATTGCTTGTTTAATGTAAAGATTGAAAAGTATGGGTGATAAGTTGCAGCCTTGCCTCACACCTTTCTGAATACCAGCTTCTCTCATGTCCATCAGCTCGAATGACTACTGTCTGGTTTCTGTATGGATTGTAGATCACCCTCCTATCCCTATACTTTATTCCAATCATTTTCAAAATGTCAAACAATTTAGTCCAATCAACGTTATCAAAAGCCTTTTCTAAGTCTACAAATGCCATGAATGTTCTCTTATCTTTTCTTATTCTACCTTCCAAAATCAGCCTAAGACTTAGTACAGCTTCCCTTGTTCCTACATTTCTCCTGAAACAAAACTGGTCTTCACCCAATTCCGCTTCTATCTGGCTTTCCATCCTCTTGCAAATTATTCTAGACAGGATCTTTGAAGCATGAGTAATCCAGCCGATTGTACCGTAATCCTCATATCTGTCAGCTCCTACTTTCTTCGGTATAACATTCTTCTTGAAATCAGAGGGTACCTCACCTGTCACATAAATCCTACACACCAAGTGAAATAACCTGATCAGACCATCTCCTATGCAGCGTAGCAACTCAATTGGTATATCATCTATACCTGATGCTTTGTTCCTGCTCAAGTCTTCCAATGCTCTGTCAAATTCTGATCTCAATAATAAATCTCCTTTTGCATCCTCATCAATTTCCTCCTCCCTTTCCATTACATGATTCTCAATCTCCTTTCCTTTATACAAACCCTCTATGTAAGCTTTCCATCTCTCAACCTTTTCTTCCCTATCTGTTAGAGGCTTTCCATTTGTGTCCTTAATATTACAGCACTTAGTCTTCTTTTCCCCAAATGTATTCTTAATCCTTCGATAAGCTATGTCTACTTTTCCTAATTTCAGACAATTTTCTATACCTGCACATTTCTCTTTCAACCATCCTTCTTTCGCGACCTTGCACTTCTTGTTAATCTCATTTCTCAGACGTCTGTATTCTGCTTTCCCCTTCTAATCTCCGTTTCCGCCTTTCATCCATCAAGTCTAGTATATCCTGAGTGATCCACGGTTTTCTGCCTATTTTTTTCTTTCCTACCAATGTTTTCTTCTGCGGATTTTGTTATTTCATTCTTCAAAAGTGTCCATTCGTCTGCAATTGAAGTTTGTTTAGGGTTTTTCATTAGTCCTTCCTTTATACTCTTCTTGAATCTTTCGTTTACATCCTTCTCTTTCAGTCTGTCTATTGCCCAACTTTTTGGCTTTTGACTTTTCTTCAACTTTAATCTGCATTTCATAACAACTAGATTGTGGTCAGAGTTTATGTCAGCACCGGGATATGTTTTACAATCCAAAATCTGGTTTCGAAACCTCTGCTTGACCATAATGAAGTCGATTTGGTAACGCCCTTTATCTCCTGGTCTCATCCATGTGTATATTCTTCTATTGTGGTTATTGAATAAGGTGTTAGCTATGACCAACTCATGCTCGGTGCAGAATTCCATCAGCCTGCTTCTTCGATCATTCCTTTCACCTAATCCGAAATCTCCTACTATCTTCCCTTCTCTCCCTTTTTCTACCACAGCATTCCAATCTCCCATTACTATAACATTTTCATCACCCTTGACATACCTCAGAATTTCATCTATTTCTTCGTAGACCTTTTCAACATCATCATCAGCTTGACTGGTAGGCATATAGACTGTGGTGCACGTAGGTTTTGTATTGATTTTTGCTACAATAATCCGTTCACTATATTGCTCATAATATTCCACCCGCTGTTCAAGTTTCCTACTCAATATGAGACCAACCCCTGCTTGGCCATTGTTTGATTTAGTGCTAATGACCCTATAGTCTCCTGACCAAAAGTCCTGTTCTTCCTGCCAGCGCATTTCACTAATCCCAACCTCAACCTATCCATTTCCCTTTCCAAGTCCGCGAGAGTATATGTCTATCTTCAATACATCGCACACTATAAGTGTTTTTACATTTTAATTTCTACCAACCATGTCCATTCAACTACTGAGGCGAAAGTTTACGAGCTTGCTAAGGGCGAGTCTATCATCCCTAGCTAGCGGGCGAACCTATTGCCCCCAGATACAGCCAGCAGCAAACCGTTGACTCAAGACTTCTGAGAGGGGTGGTTGTGTTTGGAGTTTCCCTGGAAGTGCAATTCGGGTTTTCTTCATTTCGCCTGTGAAACACAGTCAAGTTAAGATTGGACGAAAGGGGTATTTGAGTTTCATTCACCTCGCCATTCCCTGGAAGTGCAACTCTCATTTCGCCTGTGAACTTTCCGTTCCACAAAATTCACAGTCAATTTAAGATTGGACGGAAGGGGGATTATACTGTATTATATTAAATTATACTGATTGGCGCATAATCTCTACTTAGTATAAAACAAAGTCCCCGATTCTTGGATGTCACGGGTAATCTCGAGAACCAGTGCATGGATTTTGATGCGGTTTTCACCGTTCTGTAAAGGATATCTCGAGGAAGGTTTCTGTAGAAAATAATTTATTTATGACTAAAGGAAGTCGAGCACTATCGATTTCAGTGAAAAGGTCGAAAAAGAACTGGCGTCCATGCTTTTTAGGTAGATTTCATTAGAAAGCTAACTATTGCAATGGGTACCATGTTTCGACTTCCGGAAAATTTCAACATATCTTCGCGTTTCACATCCCCCAGACCCCAAAACCACCGTCATTTCAAAAGTTTATATATAATTTATGTATGTATATATATGTATATCAGTTTCTTGTGGACACGATAACTGCCGTAATTTTGCACCAATCACTTTGATTTTTTTTACCGAATATGTATACCTATAAAATCTCGGTCGAGGTCGTTACTGGGCTAAATCGGTCAAAGGGGGTGAAAATGGGGAGCTTTTTTTTCGAAAAAGTGAAATATTGCTATAACTCTCTTAATATGTGAAATATCGAATCCGTTCAAAGTTCATGCTATGTGTCGGATAAAGACCAAAAATTTATGTTAGAAGAGTTTTCTTATAGCACCAACCATTGACCAAAGGGGTGGGAAAAAGTGGGTTTTTCGGGAAACATTAATCATCTCTCTCTTAATAGGCACAATATCAAAACCGTACAAAATGGACAATATTCCCCTAATAATTACCTAAAACGTTTGTCTGAAAGAATTTTTGATATGACCCACCATTACGCCAAGGCATGAGAAAAATGATTTCGGAATTATAAGAAAATGCCAAGAGCTATCAGAGGTTGCCATGGCAACACTACTAAATTGATGAGGGATTAGCCATCAGACATTGCCATGACAACGCACTTGCACGAGATCATATTCAGATTTCCATCTAAGTGTGAAGCGGCTTCGGTGACGTAACTGGTAGCATGCTGAACTTCTATGCCCAAGGTCGCGGGATCAAAGCCGGCCGAAGTCGTCGGATTTCCTACTAGCGCTAAAAATCCCTCAGTATGATTTCCTTTGGAGGGGAAGTTCCAACGTTCGTTGACAGTTGCTGGTTGCGGTGGCATCTAGTAGCCAAGTTCACAGCTAGGTGTCGTTGATGGTAGTATCTGGTAGCAACATTAGGAACTACTGCTTGAAATTGACCGTCTGCAGTCCTTACCTGAATTACAGACTAATACAGCCATCACAATTCATACCGTTTATCAGACAGATTCTACACACACCCAAAGTACATGGGGTTATATGACCGCGTCGTCGCAGCCCCTAAACTGAGGAACCAACCAAAATCTCTGTGGGAGATATAATTTTGCGTGAAAAAGTTAACAGACCGTTACATAGTTACACATCAGTGTCGAAACCTTGCATAAGGACAGTGTGACCACAAGTATAAAAATGGACCCCAAATGACAAGAAGGTTACTGTCCCCATAAGACAGTAAAATGTTAAAAAATATGCATAGAAAGACGAAAAAGAAGTTCATTAAGCAACAATTACATTGTAAAATACTTTCTCGCAATAAATGAGGTCTGATCCTTCCACGAAAACCTGCATATTTTGCATATTATAGACTATCCCCTCGTTTGCCCGGTGAAATCTACCTCCGCCTTCCGAGAGGACTTTTTTAAACTTACGCTGGGCAAACCGTTAAAAATATCTATATACTATGAGTGTATGAATTGTTCAGCATGAAAAGTTCTACAAAAAAAGCTCGGGAGAGCATATCTCTATCTTCAACACATCGCCTACTATAAGTATTTTTACGTTTTCATTTCTTCCAACAATCTCCATTCAGTTACTGAGGCGACAGTTTACAAGCTAGCTAGGGGTGAGTCTATCAGCCCAGCTGCAACTTAGCTATCGGACAAGCTTATTGCCCCAGATACAGCCAGCAGCAAACTGTCGAGTCGTGGCGTGTTCAAAATTTTAGAGAAGAGTGGTTGTGTTTGGAGTTTCCCTGGAAGTGCAACTCGGCTTTTCTTCATTTCGCCTGTGAACTTTTCGTTCCACAAAATTCACAGTCAAGTTAAGATTGGACGGAAGGGGGATGTGTTTCATGCACCTCGCCATTCTTAAATTAAGTCTGACAAGAATTTGTTGCACATGCGTCTCCATGATAAAATAATTAATAGTCCAGTCAGTGATTTTAACCCATCATGCCGAGACGTACAACGGATATGGGTCGTTGTTCATTGACATTGGAAAAAAAAGGCGCTTATCACGTAATGCATTCATAACTGTTCCCGGGCGAAGCCGGGTCGGGTTGTAGAGCATGCCCAAGTCCATTCTGCTATGTTGGTGGGTTCTTTTTAACTAATAATATTTTAGAGACAGAGGGGAGCATGATTTTGGTAGTTTTAATGCGCAACTATTTCTACTTTGTCATATTTTCAGCAATTTAGTATTTAGTGTGTTCTTTTCATGTGTGTGTGATATCCTGCAGTGAAACTAAATACTTTGATAAGTCTGCTGCATTCCTCCTATCTTGTTTATGTTATTGTAATTTGATGTTTTTCAGTCAGTCAACACGATTGTACCCATTTGTGATGGGTTATTGCCTAATCCTGAAAAAACAATATTACAAAATAATAATAATAATAAATACACTTGGATGACCAGTTTTGATCCTCAAGCGATCATCAGATCCATTACAATTAGGCTATTAAATCTATTTCTAAAAGTATGGGTGAAAGTAGTTGAACCTGACTTATACGTATATCAAGGGGAAGAAAAAAACTACTCATAACTCAGAATTACTTAGAAATCAGACTTGCACAACACATGACATATTTACTGAAATATCAATGGAATAGGCCTACATGTGTAAATCCTAGCAAACAATACATACATTAAGACAGAAAATGTAGTACTGTATTATTTTGAACGTAGTCCAGCCTTAAAGAAATCAGATAGTTTGGCTCGTTTCACTTTTCTTGCATTAAGTGTATAAACCTCCTTTTGCAAACTTAGTAATGAATTCAAAGCATTTTCACTACTTTTCGCACTGATGTAACACCTACACACATCGATTGAACTTAACACTTCACTTAGTTCAGGTGTTTCAAGATTCAAGTCGTCCTCTCCATCTACATCACTGTCACTATCGCTTGTAGCCGGTCCGTCACCACCGCGTTGTTGGCATACATCAGCAATAATCTCTTCATTCTGTTGTATCCCACATACAGCCAGATTACCATCAAAATGCACAAAAGTATCAAAATCTGCACCCTCCGGTAGCGATAGCTCATTGTCAGACATAATTTCGTCCCCATAATCATCATTAGAGGCAGCCTCTTCCAGAAGGACACCAGCTTTGCAGAAACAGTTGCTGATTGTGGATTATGACCCCTGCTTCCAGGCAGCCGAAATAAAGTCCATGGCTTGTAGTAAATTAATTAATTCATTTCCTGCATCACTCAGTGTTATTAAATATTGAACCAGCATTCTTTTATAATGCACTTTGAAATTTCCAATGATGCCCAAATCAAGTGGTTGTAGAACATTGGTACAGTTAGGAGGAAAAGTTCCACTCGGACATTCTCCAGAACGATGAGGTGGATGTGCTGCACATCTATCCATAAGAAGAAGGATTTTCTTCTGTTTCTTTTTCATTTTAATGTCCAGTTTTTTCAACCACTGTTCCATTAGAAGCATTGTCATCCAGGAATTTCTGTTGGATTCATATTCCGTAGGTTTTGTTTTCGCACCCTTAAAACACCTCAGATCCTTCGATTTTCCTATCACAAGTGGGGGAAGTTTGTCCGATCCATCTGCATTGGTGGCAAGAAGAACTGTTACGCGAATTTTACTTTTCTTCCCTCCGTGGCAAGAGTCACCTTTTTCAGCTAATGTTTTATTAGGAAGGAGACTGTAGAATAAGCCGGTCTCATCACAATTGTAGATGTTTGTAGGCTGGTAATCGCTTATGAACTTCTTCTTTCCGGTGATGCACCGTGACGTCGTCCACAGCTTTTGAGTCACCGCAAATTGTTCTCCCTGTGATTCCATGACGATCTTTAAATCCTTGCATCCATCCTGACGAAGCCTTGAAATCAGCAGCGATACTCATAATTTTAGCTAAATCTATCGCCTTTGCCTTCAGCATGTCACCACTAATTGGTAGGGCTGCAGCCCGCTTTTGCTGGAACCATGTGAAAAGTGCTTTCTCCAAATCTACGTACCTCCCTTCTTGCTGACGGCTGCGCTTTGCTGATTTCGAACCCAGTTTTAAAAACTCATCCAAAATAGCGTTTTTTTTTTTTTATTGATGACTGTACATAGCATGGTATAAGCAATCCCTAAGTCTGAAGCAATTTCAGTTTTTGTTTTGTGCGGATTAACGTCCACTTCTCGTATGAATTTTACTTTCTCATGTAATGTATAACTTTTCCTTTTTTGTGTTCTCCATGGCTAATCGAAAGCAACTGAATGATAAAACTACTATTCAACAGTACACACCAGATACCGGAACCGTGGACATTTTACTTGTCCATTGTTCCCACGAAAGAAATTCTCATATCAATCAAAACAGCGAGTTTTGCAGAGTGACATTGTTGACCCCTACTTACTGGTGGCATAACAAAGGCCAACCGAGCGAGTTCCCTTCGCTCTCTATCTTGCTCCTCCTCTAGCTGCGTCGTTTTTGACCTACACAATGCGCTGAAGATTAAGTTACCAGCCGAGTCGGCCGTTTAAACGCGGAAACAAAAGAAAATAAATTTGTTTGAATATGAGAATTGTTTTCGTGTGAACAATCTAGAGCATGTCCCACATGAGACAGAAACTCTGTGTTCTGTTTCAGCACCGAAACCCGACCGCTCTGTCTACGCCGACAAAGAGGAAACCACATAAATACAGTACTGGAGTTTCTTTTATAACAACACGTACTCATTAAATTACAATCAGACTACGCAAAACTCAGATGTATTTCACTGACACTTCATACGTACAACAGCGAATTATGTATAAATAAGGATAAATTAACACGCTTTTAAATTACATTTTGCCGGGACCTAAAAGAAATTACGAACAAATACGAAATATGCAGAACAGAGTTACGTATAAAGCAGGTTCAACTGTATTTACAATATGTACACTTATTTAGTTGCAGTAGTAGTTAAAATTATGCAATTAGTCAATATTTGTTAGTTATAGTCTATGTGATGTTTTGTTAAGATACTGAAAGTGGAGATTGCCCTCCAAATTTGCTTACTTAGTGGGAATATGTAATTGTTATTAAATGGTCAGTTAAGATTGTATTGTATTGATTGATTGATTGTACTGATGAGAGCAGTTAACTTCGTCACTGTCTGCTTGCAACTGGGGGGAGTTTCCTGTGCGCAAGAATCTCTTATAATCTTACCCCCCCTCTCGCATTCCTAAGCGTTTGTGTTCATCGAACAAATGTTACTGTATACTGGACATCTCCAACTATTAAAGACCAGTTTTCATTCTCACCACGCATAAGCTAAAGAGCCATGAATAAGCGCAAACGGTCAAATGAGAATGTCCTGGAACCTGGAATACTGCCGGCCTTGGTTTATTGAAGAAAAGATACATCGTACATCCTGATCCAATAACATGTTTCCCTTATTAATCCCTTATCTAGCTTGGCTAAAACATTATGCTGTGTACTATTTCCGACGGGGGGTGTTTTCTAGGAGTGTAAAGAGGTGTGAATTCTTCATGATGTATGTTCGTTTAAATTATTGGGGTTATTTATTTTAGCTAAGTGTATCTCGATTGTTTCCTTTATGTCAAAAGCTTTCATCACAAACCAAAAGGTACAATAGTGTTGATTAACAGAAATCATCAAATTACGATTACTAAGATAACACTGAAAATGGCTTCAAACACCATAATTGTTTATGTTATTTCAAATATGCACTCTGTGTATTGTTCTTTCCTTTAAACCCTCACAATATTAAGCAAATCTGTTATGGTGAGAGTGTGTCCGACTTGATAAGTTGCGCCACATTGACATCAGATGGATTAGAAGTCATCCCTTGCAGGTATTCCTGGTTCACTGCTAAACAAAATTATGACTGTGCACAAGAAATGTTGCCATGCAAGAGGTCCAGTATATGACTTTCAAATCAGTCAGTGATTAGATGAAAGTAATGATAATAGTGTTAGAGCTGACACTGATGATAGTGAACAGGATATACTCACACATTATGTAGGCTACATCAAACTGATGCAGAACAAGATACCATTAGTGAAGAAGTTAAACCACTCTACTGTTCCAAAATAATGCAATAAATCCTGATATAAATTATGTACTTTCCTTTTCCTAACAGAATTGCATGTACAGCTAGAACTGAGCATGAAAGCTTAACTTGAGTGTTTTGAAACTTTTTATTTACAGTACAAATGAAAATCATGTTGATAAATATTTACAATATAAAGGTGAACAGAGTGACAAGTTTTAATGTGATTGTAATGCAAAATGTACCGATCCAACAAATACATACTGTGGTGGGCATTTTCTACTTTAGTTGGTATTTAGAACAAGAAGAACAGCAAGCAAGCATAGGATAACTTCAAAGGAATAGGAGTCAAAGCTTGCTACCTAGCCATGAGTTGAAACAGATTTCACTTCTTGACTCAATGTCTTTGGCTTGACATTAGAGACCATCAAAGTAGGAAAAGCCTTAATAGGCTAGTGCATATTAGGAAACTATTTGAATTCCAGCGTTATTATACACTAAGTGAGTACTGCTTAGTTGATGAGCAATAAATATTGAGGTGTACATAGGGAATAGAAATAAGCTTAACAAAAAGTGAAGTAATGAAAATCAGCAGAAGAAATGACAAGATAAAAGATGTAAGGTGTAATGGAGAAACTATTACAGAAGTAGAAGCTTTTAAATATCTCAGAAGTAATTTAAGAGAGGATAAAACATTGCTCAAAATTTTATTATTGTGTGTCAGATATATTTAGAAATTGGGAAATACCTACCAAAGCAAAGATAATGATATAGAAGTCATATTATTTACCAATTTTGACCGACGGATCAGAAATGTTGGACCTGGATAAAGAACGATCTAAGTAGATTACAAGCTACAGGGATGCGCTTTATATGGGGCATCCTGGGTGAAACGAGAAGACAGGATAAGTAAAAGACAATACGACGCATGCTTCAGGTCAAGACCTGAAAAGAAACAGGAGAAAAATAGGTTGAAATGGTTTGGACACATAAAAAGAGTGGGAAAGGAGAGATTACCAAGGAAAGCTCTGGAATGGACAGAAGCTGGAAGAAGACCAATTGAAGGACCACGAACAAGATGAAGAGACCAGGTGAACGATGATGTGACCCGAAAAGGAATACAGTGGGAGGAAATGCTGAACAATAGATGAGGGAGAAAAGAGAAGATTGGAGGAGGCTATGTGAATGATGTGCATGAGCAGAAATGTTTTAGGAAGAAGAAGAAGACTACGATGACATAGGAACAAAGTCAGATGTTTCCTACAAACAGTTACAGAGATTGAGAATGGCTGAACCTTTATACATTGAACAAGTTCTACACTGGTGCAGTTGAAGCAGCATCATCCAGCATGCCACAGAAGCAACTTTTCAAGTCTTGCGAAATCATCTTTAATGTTGACTTATCTTTAACAACTTTTCTTGGGAAGTATTGAATTTGAAAGAATAAAAATCATAGGAAATTTTTACACACCGATTGTGAGCAGAAATTTTAATTCATGAGAATTAATGATTTTCATACATTTCAATCTAGTGACAGCATTTTCCCCTAGTACGCCATTAGGCTCATCAGTTGGTAGGGTACATCAGCCTGTCCTACCATACCAAAACTTCCCAGGATACTTCGTCAGTGATCTGTTATCATATCCAAGGGCTCTGATCGGGTTGTCAATATCTCTTGTGGACATGACACTTAGGCTTCAAGTAAGAGGGACTACTAATTACAGAAAATTACATTAAAAAGCAGCTCTGATGATAATAATTTCCAAATACTGTACTGATTGGAATATATTTGTTCATGTTAAATTAAATCATTTCTGTTTGAGCAACTATATGTTCAATTTCATCAACCAACAAAAGAATCATTCATCCTCCACGGTCTTCGCTGTAAATGTGAATATATTTGATTTATGTATTGATATGAAAATAATCATATTTAATTCAATATTGGTCCTTGTTGATAAGTATACTAATAAGCGGCTTCGGTGGCGTAGTCGGTAGCATGCTGAACTGCTATGCCCAAGCGGGTTCAAACCCGGCCGAAGTCGTCGGATTTTTTAAGAGCGTTCAAAATCCTTCAGTATGCCTTCCTTCGGAGGGGAAGTAAAGCCGGCGGTCCCATGTCATAGATTTATGGCATGTAAAAGATCCTTTCACAGACTAAACTTGTGTAAAGCAAAATTTGTTAGGTTAGATTTCGTCAGAACGCTCTATCAAAGTTCCAACGTTCACCACTAGGTATCATTGATATCTGGTGGCGAAAGTAGGAACTACTTGAAATTGAACAGAACTTGTAGCTCGCCCTTTAGGGTGTCCGCTGAAAGCAGCTACAGACTCAGGCGAGCCGAACATGTCCTCGGACACTCCCGGCACTAAAAGCCATACGATAAATAAATAAATAGTATACTAATAAATACAGAATAGTATTAAGAGTGATCCACCAAAGGTCAATAAATTAAGTACAAGAATTTCTTTAATGTACTAGTTTAGTTCGTTAGTTATTGAGGTTTTAGGGGCTGGAACAGCGAGGTCATCTGCCCCTCTTAACAAATTTAGAATTGAATTGAACATTTAGAGGTGGGCACCTAAATATGAAAAGACCGAAAATTAGTAAAACAAAAAATTAAATAAAACTAATAATTATTAGGTGCGATCAAAAAGTAACGAGCTGGAGGCTTTAATGCGCAAACCGGTGACGACATCGGCTAATCGTGGCATGTGTAACGAGGTGTGGTTCCGACCAGAGCGTGGAAGGTCACAGCCCGTCGCTAGAGGGCACGCGAGCACGTCACGTGACGATTCAAAGCGAGCAGCAGTATGCATCAATCGTCCAACGCTGCCTGTCGCATTGCAAACAGTGTCATGGAGGCGTCAACTTAAGAGAAAAGAGGTGTTGTTCGGTTTCTGAGAGCGGAAGGAGTAGGGGGTACAGACATTCATCGCCGAATGTCACAAGTGTACGGCGAAAACTGCATGTCCCTTGCAAGGGTCAAGGCGTGGCATAAGCGCTTCAGGGAAGGACGGGTGTCGTTAGCCGATGGTGCCTGGTCTGGGGCACCCCATTGCATTACCGATGACAACGTCCAGCTGGTTGATGCACTCATTATCCAGGTCCGCCGAGTGACAGTGAATGTCATAGCCGCCGTAGTCGCTCCACGACCTCATTCGGCCATCACAGTCGCAGCACTCCGGCAGAATTTCAAATGGGGGGTTCTCGCCCACCCTCTATACAGTTCAGACCTCTCTCCCCGTGAGTACGCCATGTTTGGGCCCCTGAAAAGGGCTCTGCTGGGCCAATGATTCACCTTGGACGCAGACGTCCAGCTATACGTGCGGAACTGGTTCACATCGCAGCCCAGGGAATTTTATGAGACAGCCACTCACCGCCTCGTGTCACAGTGGGACAAGTGCCTCAACAGTCAGGGTCAATACTTCTAACATACAGGTACTGGTTTCTGTAATTACGCCTCCGACTCATTACTTTTTGAACGCACCTTATATAATATTTTTAAAAATATACGGAAAACAAAAATTCATTTTTCAAAACAAAACAAAAAAAAAACAAGTTATTTGAGTAAACGTACACCGGGAAATTAAGATTGCTGGCCCTAAACCACTCTCACTTATAAAACGGCTGACGAGATCAGCAGCCACCATGTCAAAGGCAAATATAAGTTTGAGTGTAATCTGCAAACCAACGTTTCTTCATAGATCAGCAAGATCCACACACACTGTTAAAATGTGGAAACGGCGCCACAGGTACCTTCTCATAAGGTTTGAGTGGGTGGATCTTGCATGACCTATCCTTAGCCTACACAAAATGATGGGACTCCCTCCGTGACCGGAAAAAGCTCTGCCACACGTGAGTAGTTCCCTTAATGGCTCTCAGTTTACTGGACATTGGGTCAGCCACCCACTGACCCTCCCAAAATGCCAGTACTTGTCGGCGTAACTGAGAGCGAATATCTCTAGCGGGTTCCTCCATTGGTCGAGGTGGTAGTAATACCACCTCGTTTGCAGCTTGATCCGCTAACTCGTTTCCAGTAATTCTCATGTGGCTTGGAAGCCACAGAAAGGTAATCGAGTGTCAGCACGGCACAACCCGGCTAGTAGGTCGTGGATTCGCTGCACTAGGGGGTGTTGTGGGAAACATGTAGCACTTTACTGCAACAAACTCAAAGAGTCGGTACACACGAGAAAGTGGATTCGTACATCCATAGTGCAAACTGCCGAGCTTCATAGATGGCAACGAGCTCTGCAGTAAAAACACTACAGGCCTCAGGCAAAGAGATTTTGGTATTTGCACCATCAATAACGTAAGCACAACACACTTTCTCATCCGTCTTCAAACCATTCGTGTAGAGAATGCCAGCGTCCGGAAACTGGTCAACTATGCTGTGCAAATGGTGTTTGCCTTGGGACCTCGGTGTAGATCTAACCGAATTTCCGGACTTGCCACTGAGGCACCTCGCTCAGTGTCCATGAAACATCATGAAACAAGCAATAGTCATCACTTTTGTCGAAAAAAAGCTTATGACAGTATCCATCGTGAGTCATTATTAAAAGTCCTTTGAGAATTTGGTCTACATCGAAAACTCATCAACCTTCTTGGAATTACCCTTGAAAATACTAAATCAAAAGTAAAATTTAGAGGTGAATTGTCAGAACCATTTGTAATCCAAACTGAACTCCACCAAGGAGATGGTCTTTCGCCCTTATTGTTTAATTGTGCATTGGAGAAAGTCATGAGAGAATGGAATGAGCAGTGTCCTCCAACCATTAAGATTGGCAGAAATATCAAACTTAATTGCCTAGCACGCAGACGATCTTGCACTACTAAGAGGCTAATTTCAAATCGAAGAACTCGAAAAAATTGCATTCAAAATTGGTCTACAAATCTCGTATGAAAAGACTGAAATGATGCCGAACTTCAGAATTGACACATCAATATTTCAACTAAACAATAGTAAACAAATTAAGATTGTGAATAAGTTCAAATATCTTGGGGAGATAATCTCCTGGAACTCAAACGAGAAACCATCGATAGAACATCCAAACTGAAACAAGCACAACGAATCACCTGGCCAACCTATAAAAGGAAGTCTCTCTCAATGAATGCCAAATTTCGGCATTACAATTCCGTTGTTAAACCCGAGGCAACGTATGGTAGTGAAACATTCTTCAAGTTGAACATCAAATCAACAACTGACAAACTGCAGAAAGCAGACAGAAGAATCATCATCAGAACAATTATTAACAAAAATCATCAAGTAAATGGCCAATTTATTTATTTATTTATTTATTTATCGTATGGCTTTTAGTGCCGGAAGTGTCCGAGGACATGTTCGGCTCGCCTGAGTCTGTAGCTGCTTCCAGCGGACACCCTAAAGGGTGAGCTACAAGTTCCGTTCAATTTAAAGTAGTTCCAACTTTCGCCACCAGATATCAATGATACCTAGTGGCGAACGTTGAAACTTTGATAGAACGTTCTGACGAAATCTAACCTAACAAATTTTGCTTTACACAAGTTTAGTCTGTGAAAGGATCTTTTACATGCCATAAATCTATGACATGGGACCGCCGGCTTTACTTCACCTCCGAAGGAAGGCATACTGAAGAATTTTTAATGCTCTTAAAAAAATCCGACGACTTCGGCCGGGTTTGAACCCTCTATCTTGGGCATAGCAGTTCAGCATGCTACCGACTACGCCACCAAAGCCGATGGAGATTGCTGCCAAATGAAGTGGTATATCGAGAGAGTGAATCAATAATAAATACAATGCGGAAAAAGGAGAATCTCTTTTTTCTGCCATATCTCACACCTACCAGAAACCTAACTAATAAAACAGCTGTTTCGTTACTTCTGGAAGAATAAAACAAAGAAAAACTGGTTCCAAGAGATCAGCACGATTTAGATGAATTAAATTTAACGATGCTCCAAATTAAAAATAGAGAAGAGAAGAACATTTTAAGGAATAAATACTTACGATTCACATTGACAACATTTGAACGGAATAACTACACCATCACAAATGATCAAAGGGCAGCCATGTTAGATAGAAAGAAGAAATTTTGGGTGCAGAAGAAGCAGAAGCTGAATCGCTAACCTCCAAATACTGTTGCTCCAAATACCGTAGTTAGACTTAATTGTATTTGTATTAAATAAAGTGCTCCAACAAGGGCAACAACAAAAAACAGCAGCTCAGTACATCACTTTTAACTAATGCGAGTTAACCTGAGTTAACCTGAGAGACAGCCATACTGTAGTGCCTAACACTGTGTTTCACATCCAGAAAAATAAAATTGTATTACAATGGCTCTCGGCATTTCACAGAAATACCAAAATGGCAATGATACAATGCTGTGCAAACCCACTTGGAATACCATGAGTATGAACAGGAGGTTTTCCTATGCTGCATCATAATAATGAGTCAAACTGAAATGCTAACCAACTACTATACTGCATCATTTTACAGGTCCTCACAAAGGTCAAATTAATGGACATCAGAACCCTAGCAATGTGAAGGTGATTCTGACAGACATATTGTAAAGCATACCATACTTCAAGGACATGTCGTCAATACACAGTATTACTGTTCCTTTTTGGAACACGACCTGCAAGTAGCAACAACAATTTTTGCCAACACTTCCTATCATTCTGTAGGACAATGCTCACGATCATGTATTTCAGCCATTGGTTGAATTATACACTTGATGAGGCTGAGAAATGTTCTAAAATCCTCCATACTACCCAGACTTAAGCTCCTGTATTTTGATTTGATAACAAAGATGAAGGAACTGCTTCCAAATTGTTCCCAAAGTTCTGCAGATGATAGACCGCTCCATTCAAAGAGCAGGCAGTGCTAAAGGAATAATGAAGCTTTTCCATTGTTGGCAATGAGTTCTACACAATGCTAGGGACTACACTAAAGAACTCTATATGTTTCATAGAGATATCTCTTTTGTATCGGCAGTGATGAATATGGTGATGACACTCCTCTATTTACAAAAGACTTATGATAGCATCCCCAAACCAAAGGCATGAACTGTCATTCAGCAGAAAGAAACAGGAAACGAGATGAAATATGTGCAAATTAAGTACAAACAGCGTTGTAGAATTCTCCAGACCCCTACAGGTAGGACAGAGTAGTTTCGAAATGAAACTGGACAAAGAAAGGGAAGTGTACTGTCGCCCCTGCTATTCACAATTGTTATGGATGAAAATGTGAAGGAGATAAAGGGAACTGAAGGTGACAATGTGGCATGAAAAGCAAACAGAGAAGAAGTTCAAGGTCAACTGGACATAAATGCAAATATTGGTAATTATGGAATGAAAATTGAGAACAGCAAGACAATGGTGTTGACTATAGGAGAAAGAAAGGAAACGTAATATAAATGAAATTGTGGAGGGATTCAAGTGCTTGGAAAGCCAACTGATGCAGTGACAGGAAATGGACAACAGTAAAAGGGTACAATAAGGAATGCATTTTATTAGAATATGAGGAACCTGGTTTGGAGGTAGGAGGTACGGAGGATATGCAAAAATGTGATGATTGTATGTCTACCCCTTATTATTCCCATTTCCAACAGGGTCGGGGATAAGATGCGATGAAAGTCTATGTGGCAGGATGTTTTTACGGCCGGATGCGCTTCCTAGCGCCAACCTCATGAGAGGAATTAATGAGATATGAAAAGAATGAAAAGGAATGAAACATGGCAAGGATGTGGAAGTAAGTGGCTGTGGCCTATCATATGGTAACGTCCCAGCATTTGCCTGGAGTTGAAATTAAAAAGCACGGAAAACAATTTCAAGGGCGGCCCAGGGTGGGGCTCGTACCTACGTCTACCACGTCAGCAGATAGCTTGGCCCCATGGCCTAGTGCTGCGTGCTAGCGACCGTAGCTACCGCTGTCGGTAAAGATGTGATGCATGTATTATTGCCTAATACTGACATATGTGGCAGAGACCTGGATACTGACAAGAAGACATGAGAGTTAAATTCAGGCCAGTGAGATAAAAAATTTAAAAGTATGATAAGAAAGACAAGAAGGAAGAATAAGAAATAGAAATGTCAGCAAGGAAATCTGAGTGGAAAAACTTAACACAATGGAGAAAACTTAACTTGGATCGCCTGGACAAGGGAAAGATGACAAAGCAGACAGTGGAGGCCAAGATTGAAGGAAGGAGGGCAAGGAGTAGACCCAGACTAAGGTGGCTTTTTTGAAGAAAAGTACAGGAATAAAATAGGAGACGTACCATACAGGTGTAACATTTAAGGTAATACTTGCCTATCTGTTTACACTCAAAGCTATTATGGGAACTTCACTGAAAGTACTCATTTGATACACCTTATAAAGAGGAAACTTAATGAATCTGGATTGGAAAACGATAATGTAGGAGCAATGATGGTGGCTGGATGGAGGAAGGTGGACAGATGCCTTAAATGATGGCGACTGGATATAGGTACTGCTGGAGTCCAAGCTCTGTGAGGAATGTGGATCGCTGACGATGAAGATTAGTGTGGGAGGTTCCCAGTCCGAGCGTAGTAACAGAACCAAATACATTAGTCGGTGACTCACTCACAATACCACAGTGGTTTAGGCAATGACCTTATGTTGTAACGTGTTTTTCGAGGGGTTTTTATGCAACTGGCATAAGTCAGTAGGAAGCCATTCTATATTTATTTACGCGGCAAATTGATCAGCCAAGAGAATTTTTCATGTTAATTTATTATTATTATTAAGGTATTTTCGGAGCATTTTATAAAAATTATTAGCATTCAGATAGGTTTTCTATGTCTTAGAAAACGCTATCAAGCAAATTATTACGAACGACAATATCATAGAAAATTATGTGATTGCGGAATTTTACGGAGTTTTCGTCAGTTAGGGTATATCGAGAGACGTGACTCACTGGGAATTCAAGTACTCGCTTAATCTTGTCGGAAAGCATGACGCAATCCTGGGTCGCAGCGTCAAGGAAAGGCGAATGTATGGAACGGAAAACGACTTCTCCCTCCCGCCGAGTGTAATGAGCCAGAGTGGGGATCTAGCACGTAGGGAGCAGCCAATCAGTGGAGACCACGCAAGCTAGAAGTCGGATGAAGAGTGGGGATGCGACGGGTGCATATATCGTTCAGTGTTCCGTGGAACGAGGACTATCTGTATAGAACTTAACGAGTACGGTTGTACGCGGGAGTGGCTCCGATGTTCCGTGGAGTGGAGGACTAACTTTTGTAATACTTAACCAGTGTGGTTGTACGAGTGTTTGGGTCCGATGTACGGACCATAGAATTATCTAATCTACCAGAATCTCATCAAATATCGACAAAGATGTCGACGTCCAGGAGACTGTGGGAAGCTCACAGCATCATCCAGTACGAGGGAAATGTTTCGGCAATTTCCAGTGGTAAGCGCGAATGACGCAGAAATACGCAATCTCTCATTTCTCTTTGTTTTATATTTCATATTTCAGTAACTTCATAGCTTGGGAATAAGAGTAAAATCAATAATTTATCAGACTCCGTTTTCACGTAATTTTCTATCGGTAATATTAAAATTGCAACGCTCCAATTTAAATTTTAAACTTATTATTATTATTATTAATTTTGCTATTCTCGTTTTATATAATAAATTCATTTCTTTTACAATGCAATCTTTGCTTTCAGTAGGTAGCATTAGATATAGACCAATTCCTTCTCCTGATACAATTGTTTGTTGGGTTAATGATCAAATCATACCACGATCTGAGTGAATAGAGTCTTGATGGTGTTCTGCCAGAGCTAGACGTTGTTAAATACAAATTTAGATTTCAACATTGCATTGAGGTCTTGGCGCCCATTAAAACAACATAGCTTAGGCAAAGGGTGGGCTAGGAAAACTGCTACAATTGTCGCCGACAACTTGGGGCTGAAAACCTAATAACATTTGTGGAAGGAGAAGGGTATATATTTCTGTGCCTGTATTTTGGGGGTTATTTGTCTTTATCAGGGTATATCATTATGGGGGATGAGAAAGAAAGACAGATGAGGTTACGTAGTGGTCATCAACTGGAGAGTGATGATACGAGCAGTATGTCGAGTGATGGTAGTACCGGGGTAGCGGAGGTAAATCCCGATACTGAAACAGGGACTGTAGGCGGCCAACCAGAATTAAA
Organism: Meconema thalassinum; assembly: GCA_946902985.2. Classification (NCBI taxonomy): domain Eukaryota; kingdom Metazoa; phylum Arthropoda; class Insecta; order Orthoptera; family Tettigoniidae; genus Meconema; species Meconema thalassinum. The sequence goes on along the minus strand of OX336390.1, from coordinate 477,787,516 downwards.
AACTTTACTTCTCGAGTTCATGTATCAGAACAAAGTTAGTAGTGATGCCTTAAATGCAAAATTAGAACAGAATAATGCAAAATTAGAACAAAACAGTAGGGAAAATAAAGAAAGTACAGAAGCTTTAAATGCAAAATTAGAACAGAATAATGCAAAATTAGAACAAAACAGTAGGGAAAATAAAGAAAGTACAGAAGCTTTAAATAAAAAATTAGAACAGAATAATGCAAAATTAGATAAGAACAACAAGGAAATTAGTGTGAAAATGGAGCAGATTAGAGGAGAAATCAGAGGAGTAATGGAAGAGAAGGTTAAAGAGATCATTGCAGATGTAGACAAGAAATTAGGAAAAGTACAGGAGGAGTTAGAAATTAGAATCAGTACACAGGCTGAAAATTTAAAAGAACTAGTGCAACTGGAAACACAGCAGGTCAAAAAGCAATTGGGGGGAGAAATTGACAAAATTCAGATAGCAACTAAAGAGGTTAAGGAACAGCTGGGGGGTAGAATTGAGAAAGTCCACTCGCAAATAGTTGCAGAAGTAAATGATTTAAGAGAGAGTAATAGAGAGCATTAGCAAGATTGAGGAGAAACAAGCAAAGCTATATAATAAAGTAGAAGAATCAGAAGGAAACATTAAATTAACAGTAAACAGTATTGAGAGGAAGGCTGAGGAGAAAATCGCAGAATTAGAATTAAAATTAAAAGCTAGGATCAGGCAAGAAAATAGTCAGAATAGGCCAGTTTTTGTGAATAGCACACACAGGGAGGTAGAACTGGGTAAGTTCAGCAATCGACAGGGGTGCCCAATGGAGTTCATGAACACTATAGAAAATAAATTCGGGGAGAGGTTGGAAAATGGTAGTATTGAGTGGTGCCAGGTAGTTGAAATTTTAGAACAAGTGTTTGTGGGGGAAACGAGGAATTGGTTTGCTGTCTACAGAGACAAGTTTACTGATATTAATGACTTTAAAATGAAATTCTGTGAAAAGTTCTGGAATGAGGTTATTCAGTCGCAGCATCGTGAGGGAGTAGTGTGTGGTAAATATAACCCTAAAGGAAGCTCCACCATGACCGAATACTTTTTAGGGCAGGTATTAGTGTGTAAATATCTGGATGGGTTGAAGGAGGAAAGTGATGTGGTAAGGTTGCTACTTAGGCACTTTCCCTATAGGATCAAGGAGGCTGCTTGTATCCAGAATGTAAAGACAATATCACAAGTAGAAAATTTGATAAGCACATTTGATGCACTAGGGAGAGGGGGTTATGAGGACAATTTCAATCGGAACCAGGGTAATAATAATAATAATAGACCTAATGAAGCCAGGCATCAAGAAGTTCAAGGGAACGGTGGCGAAGGAGCCAACGCTCAAAATAGAAATAATAATAATCAGCTAAATCAGAACAGAGGAAATGGCTATGGTAATCAGTATCAAGGGAGGAACAATGATTTCAGGGGAAATTAAGGGAGGAACAATGATTTCAGGGGAAATTAAGGGAGGAACAATGATTACAGGGGAAATCAAGGGAGAAACAATGATTTCAGGGGAAATCAAGGGAGAAATTATAATGACAATAATTACAACCAGAATAGGGGTCAAGGAAGAGGACAGCCTAGTGGTAGTAATATACAGCCAAACAATGACAACACAGCCCAGAACAACCAGACCAGTTCAGTAGTTAGTAGTACTACGGCCAGCTGTAGCGGTTCTTTAAACGCGAACCAGGCTGCGAAGTAAGGTCAGAATATCAGTCTGTAGCATGCCCTGTCCATACAATTATACAGGAACCCTATGACCTAAATGTAAGAAATGAATTATTACATGAACTAAATGATGAAGGTATTATTCAGGAAGTGGTTAGTAAGAGCCCCATAGTTAAATTTAACGTGTCCGAGGCGTACACAGATGTTTTAATTGATAGTGGTTGTATGAAGAGTTGCATAAGTAGTGCATTTTATGATAAAATGAAAGGAACTGGAGTAAATTTTGAGGAGATGCCAATTAAAAGCACTTTTGTTATCACAGCTGTTGGGAAGAGGTCTAAAGTAATTTCTAAGCAAGTTTTAGTAGACATTAAAATTAATAATCATGTAGAGAAGCAGATTTGCCTTGTAATTCCAAATTTAGTATTCAGTGTTATCTTGGGTTCAGAGTGGCTAAGTAGAGTGTCTGGTAACTTATGTTATGATGTAGGGAGTTTGATGGTGCAATAGCACCTAGTGTAGTGTTATACAGTGTTGGTATTACTACTAGTGGAGTGTCACAGTGTGGTGCAATAGCACCTAGTGTAGTGTTATACAGTGTTGGTATTACTACTAGTGGAGTGACACAGTGTGGTGCAATAGCACCTAGTGTAGTGTTATACAGTGTAGGTATTACTACTAGTGGAGTGACACAGTGTGGTGCAATAGCACCTAGTGTAGTGTTATACAGTGTAGGTATTACTACTAGTGGAGTGACACAGTGTGGTGCAATAGCACCTAGTGTAATGTTATACAGTGTTGGTATTACTACTAGTGGAGTGTTACAGTGTGGTGCAATAGCACCTAGTGTAGTGTTATACAGTGTTGGTATTACTACTAGTGGAGTGTCACAGTGTGGTGCAATAGCACCTAGTGTAGTGTTATACAGTGTTGGTATTACTACTAGTGGAGTGACACAGTGTGGTGCAATAGCACCTAGTGTAATGTTATACAGTGTAGGTATTACTACTAGTGGAGTGTTACAGTGTGATGCAATAGCACCTAGTGTAGTGTTATACAGTGTTGGTATTGCTACTAGTGGAGTGTCACAGTGTGGTGCAATAGCACCTAGTGTAATGTTATACAGTGTTGGTATTACTACTAGTGCAGTGTCACAGTGTGGTGCAATAGCACCTAGTGTAGTGTTATACAGTGTTGGTATTACTACTAGTGGAGTGACAGTGTGGTGCAATAGCACCTAGTGTAGTGTTATACAGTGTTGGTATTGCTACCAGGTGAGTGATGCAGTGTGGTGCAATAGCACATAGTGTGGTGTGATACAGTGTTACAGTATATATATATATAGTATGATCAAGTAGGGAGTGATAGAGGAGTAACACCTCTTTAAAAAACCTTGGTCCAGCTGGCCCGGCTGGTAGTACCTTGTTAGGGTCCCTTGCCAGGGTTACGGTGAAGTCCTCAACGGTACCTGCAGTGGAAGAGGTGAACTCTGGCACAGTGTGGTTGGCGGAAGGGGCAGCCTATTGCTCAGGTTTAATAGGGCAAACTATTGTCCATAGTTATGATGGGCAGGTTTTGGCCCAACGGCAAAATGAGCGGATGAGGAGCCAATCACTCTCATGGCTCCCAACGGTCATAGAGGCGGAAGAGGCCACGCCAGACGGACTGGCTGTAAAGGCGCACCTCAGTAGTACTTGAGTATGCGGCAGTTCGTTGCAGTCTCTGTGTTCGGTCCTGCATGTCTCATTCTTTGTGAGCCGCAGGATAAGGCTCCGAGATCATAGTGTGTGGGTCTCGTCCTGGCAAGCTGAGATCCACCCTAAACAAATTCACGCCAGTGGCACTTCTTCCGAACGTCACTTTTCAAAGTCCAATGGCGATGGGATATGGATGGTGGGGGCAGGTTATGGGTGTAACTGGAAGCCCCTAGTTCGGACCTGCACGTTGGCAGCAGATGTGTGATGATCGTCTTCCGGAGACTCTGTGACTACTCAGGAATTCGGTCCTGCATCTGTGTTTGGGCAGGCCTATTTAGGATCACCGCTGCCCACCCCACATGGGGAAGGCCCTAGAAAAGGTGGGCTAAACATCGGAAGTCACAATCTTGGTCCGGCTGGGCAACCGCACTCAGCAGGTCACCCCTCATGCGGTCGAAACTCAAAAACAGTAAAGAATCACAATTTGATTATTGGATCATGGAACATCAGAACCTTGCTTGATTTTGACAATAACATTAGACCTGAGAGAAGGTCAGCTCTCGTAACCCATGAGTTATCAAGACTCAACGTTGACATTGCTGCTCTCAGTGAAACTAGGCTGTCTGCTGAAGGCAAGATTACTGAATCTGGAACAGGATATACCATCTTCTGGAAAGGAAAGGATGAGGGTGAATGTCGTATTCATGGTGTGGGCTTCGCTGTGAAGACCAAACTGGTAAATTATCACCAACTTACGCCCATTGCAATCAGCGAAAGGCTCATGACTCTCCGCATACCACTCTCAGGAGGTTCCTTTATGACACTCATCTCTGCCTATGCTCCTACCTTAGATTCTGATGATGAAGTAAAGGCTCAGTTCTATAATCAGCTAAGTGAAATCATCTCCAAGGTACCATCTGCAGATAAACTCTTGCTCCTCGGTGACTTCAATGCCAGAGTTGGGAAAGATCACAGGCTATGGAATAATGTGATGGGCAAACAGGGACTTGGAAAATGTAATTCCAATGGATTGTTGCTTCTTGGTCTTTGTGCAGAACACGAACTTTTCATTACCAACACGCAGTTCCGGCTACCTGACCGCTTCAAAACCACGTGGATGCATCCTCGTTCCAAACATTGGCACATTCTTGATTATATCATTACCCGGCAATGTGATAAGAAGGACACTCTTATTACCAGAACAGCAAGGAATATAGACGATTGTTGGACAGATCATAAACTTCTTATATGTAAGCTCAGGATATCCATCAGACCTAAACCACCTAGGAACATCAAAAATTTGCCAAGAAAGAAGTTTAATACATCCAAACTTCAGGATGAATCCATGTACAAACATTTTGGAAACAGGATCGTCACCCAGTTATCAGAAAACCCAGTAACAAATGATATTCAGCAAGAATGGGCCACATTACAGAAGATTATCACACAGTCAGCTGAGGAAACCATTGGTTTTATAGTGCGGAAAAGACAAGACTGGTTTGATGACAACAATGAGGAAATTCTGTCTCTCATCAATGCCAAAAGGAATGCCTATCTTGCCCATCTTCAAGACCCAACTTCCAACACAAAGAGAGATAAACTACTGGAACTCAAGGGTAAATGCCAGACGCAGATAAGGCAGATTAAAAATACTTGGTGGCAACAGAAGGCTCAGGAACTGCAGAGACTATCGGATGCTTGAGACTTGAGGAACTTCTATGCCGTACTCAAGGAAATATATGGACCATCTCACTCATCATCAGGTACACTGAAAAGCGCTGATAATTCTACTACCTTTACTGATAGTCAAGAAATCTTGGAACGCTGGAAGGAGCACTTCTCCAATCTCCTAAATCGTCCATCAGAAGCTGCTGAAGACTTCCTCTGTGATGTGCCGCAACAACCTGAACAACTGTGGTTGGCAGTACCTCCTACTTATCATGAATTCAGTGCAGCTCTCACCCAATTGAAACCCAGAAAAGCACCTGGCCCAGATAACATCCCTCTGGAACTAATTCAAGCCGGAGGTCATTCCCTCATTACAAGAATTTTCATCCTTATCCTCAGAATATTGGAATCAAGAAAGGTACCTGGAGACCTAAAGAATGCCACTATCGTCACTATCTTTAAAAAGGGTGATCGCAGTGTTTGTGGCAACTACCGTGGTATATCACTGCTATCAATTGTGGGGAAGATTCTTGCTAGAATTCTACTTAACCGCCTCAAGGTTATCTCTGAGAGGATCCTCCCAGAGTCACAATGCGGATTTAGAACTTCCAGAAGCACAATTGACTTGATTTTCTGTGTGAGACAGCTACAAGAAAAATGTAGAGAACAACAGAATCCACTCTTCTTAGTCTTTTATGACTTGGAAAAGGCATTTGATTCGGTTCCAAGACCAGCCATGTGGGCAGTGCTGAAGCGGTTTGGTTGCCCTCAGCGTTTTGTGGATATAATCAAAGCTCTCCATGATGGCATGACAGGTCAGGTTTGCCATCAGAATAAGATGTCCGATGAATTTCCCATTACCCATGGACTGAAACAAGGATGTGTACTGGCTCCAACGCTTTTTGCGCTGTACTTGGCTGCAATGCTTTATGATTCACCCACAAACATCCCAGGTGTGGAGATCAAGTATCGTTTTGATGGAGGGCTTTTCAACCTAACTCGTCTCCGCTCCTTGAGGAAAACTCAGGTTACTAAGGTTACTAACATGTTGTATGCAGATGATGCTGCGTCACCAACTCTCACACCAGAAGAGCTGCAAGAGTCAGTTAACTGTTACAAAAGTGCATGTGATCGCTTTGGTCTTACCATAAATGTCAATAAGACTAAAGTCTTGGCACAACCTTCACCAGGCACACCTCTTCCTCAGTTCAATATCTCCATTTCAAATTTGCCATTAGAACAGGTTGACCACTTCTCGTACCTGGGCAGTACCATTTCTGTGAGCTGTACCTGTGAGCAGGATGTGGATAAGAGAATTGGCGCAGCCCATGCAGCATATGGACGATTAGCGCACCGGGTCTTCATGAATAAAGATCTATCCATGAGTACAAAGCTTATGGTGTACAAAGCAGTAGTCATTTCTACATTGTTGTATGGCTGTGAAACGTGGACCCTTTACCGACGTGATCTTAGGAAGCTTGAGCGTTTCCACCTACAAAAACTTCGATCAATCCTGAGGATTAAATGGGAAGACCGCATTACCAATATTGCTGTTCTGGAAAAGGCTCAAATCAACAGCATAGAATCATCCATAATAGGTCACCAATTTAGATGGATTGGTCATGTCCTTCGGATGGATGATGTGAGATTACCTCGTCAAATGCTATATGGTGAGTTATGCTATGGCACCAGACCTCATGGTGGTCCTGAGAGGCGCTACAAGGACCAATTTAAGCAGACCCTGAAATTGACAGGTCTTGATTCACAAACCTGGGACATGCTGGCTGAAGACCGCTCAACTTGGCGCCTTACCATCTCGGATACTGTAAAGACGTTTGAAAGGGATCGACGCATACATGAAGAGGCCAAGCGTCAAGCTAGGAAACTTCGAGCAGCCCAACCACGTCCTCCTCCAGCAATACTATGTGACTTGTGTGGTCGCTTGTTCCATGCCAGGATTGGACTCTTTAGTCAACGTCAACACATCCACAAACTGGACTGAAGGAAGAAGATTTATACTCGGATTCGAGTTAAAGCCGATGAGGGAGTTTGAAATTTAAATGGGGAGATGCTGAAGTAGAAGTAGCGTTCAATGACCATATTCAGAGAAGTAGTATTGTAGGTGTGATTTGTACTTTAAATGAGATATCGCCAGCCTAGAGCGGGGTTCTCCATGTTTAGTGGGCAGTGCGATTACGAACGGAAATCTAGAGGACTCGTTACGTGATGCTGCATTTCAGGGTAATATAGAGGTGGAACAATGTGTTCGGCTCTATGATGTGTTATTGTGTAATAGGAGAGTTTTTGAGGATCGCATTGGTATGGCCAATTGCTATACACATTCATTGAACGTTATTGATAGGTCAGTATTCACAGGACATAGATATCCTGTACCTTTCGCTTATCAGAGTGCAGTTGAGGCACAAATTAACCAGATGCTTGAAGATGGGATTATTGAGCACTCTAACAGTCCGTATGTTAATTCTTTGAACACGGTACCCAAAACCGACGGCACGGTTCGTATTTGTTTAGACGCTCGTTTGGTTAACAGTAGAATTAGTTCAGATCAGCTGAAATCTATGTCAATAGAGGAATTAATGCAAACATTTGAGGGGAAGAAGTATTTCACTTGTGTAGATTTGAGTTCCAGTTTTTGGCAAGTGCCACTTATGTACGAAGATAGACCATTTACAGCTTTTAGTCATAAATATAACCTTTATCAATTTTGTAGAACACCTTATGGGTTAAAGAGTAGTTCAGCAGCTTTAATTAGGGCTTTAAACATCGCATTAGGGGATGACACAGGAGAGTTTGTAACCATTTACATAGATGATATGGTAATTAGTTCACGCAGTTTTGAGGAGCATCTAGGTCATTTAGATATAGTTTTTCAGAAGTTAGATCAGGCAGGGTTCACTTTGAAGCTGTCTAAGTCGTCATTCTGTCAGTCAGAAGTGACATTTTTAGGTCATAGAGTGTCGAGTAGAGGTGTAACACCAGAAGAAAGTAGGGTTAATAAGATACTTAACGCAGAGGTGCCACAGAATGTTAAACAGTTAAAAACTTACATGGGAATGTGCAACTTTTTCAGGAGGTTCGTTCTTAAATACTCTGGGTTGGTAGAACCAATCAGGGAATTGCTTAAAAGTGGGACTCGGTGGAGATGGGAGTCCAAGCATGATCAGGCTTTTAGAGCGCTGAAGGAAGGTTTTGAGAAAGCTGTAGTGCTGAAATATCCGTTAAAAGATAAGGAATATGTGGTTATGACAGATGCTTCACATATAGGCATTGCTGGAGTATTATGTCAGAAAGATGATGAGGGTAATCTGTGCATTGTATCTTTAGCCTCGCGAGGACTGACAGCAGCAGAGAAAAGATACACGATTACTGAGCTGGAGCTTTTAGGTACTGTTTTCAGTTTAGGGAAATTTAGAATGTATTTAGTAGGGGGAAATTTGAGATCCACACAGATCACCATGCATTACTGTATATGAGAACTTGTAAACTCAGTTCTAACAGAGTTAGTAGGTGGATTCTTGCTCTGCAGGAATACGAATTCACAGTAAAATATATTACAGGTAAAGATAACATTCTTGCAGACATGCTATCGAGGGACACTAATTTATGTAGGGATTATCCTGTGGTTAAAGCAGAGGACGGTATTTTAATATGTGCATGTGTGGACAGTAGCAACAGGGCATCGTTACAGACACTGAGAAATATGCTAGGTAGAGCAACGTGATGACGTTCATTTAAAGGGAGCCACTTGCAAGGTTGGAAGCAGGTGACACATGAACATTTATAGTTTCCAAACGTATTGGGAAAAGAGCATATGTGCTGGAGGATAGTAAGGGAAACAGATTATACGGGACGTATAATATACATAGTCTACGAAAATATGTGTCATAAAGTGAGTGTGTTTAGCTGGCGAGCCAGCCTATCAAATGAGTAAGTGTGGTATTTGGTTCGTGGGAGGAGATGGTCTTCCAGGCAGGCGTATCAGAAGTCACACACGGGGGTAGTATGTAAGTAAATGAGAGTTTTTAAGGTACAGGGAAATATGACGGGATTGTCGGATGCTCTTGAGCACTAAAATGTCTCGATACACCAAGGCCAGAATTTGGTAGCGCTGGTGAATTCCCATTTGCCTCCTAGAGATGGGTGAGCGCTTGAACAGGGTATTTTTGCTTAAGGCGTCCACGAGGCAAAAGATGGGCCATCAGAAGGCGAGACAGTCCTTCATGAAACTCATACATATCAGCACACGTGATTTCTGTTTACGGCCTCGCCATGTAAGATTTGTAAGTGTGTAATTTAAGACAATTTGTACAAAGGTGTTATTTGTGTGAGGAGAACTGGTCTGTGTTGAGAACTAGTATTAAGTAGAATATGGTCTACGGGAACTTAACAAGACAGGGCGATTACGGCACAGAAATATTTGGTGTTATATGTAATGCGCATTTACTGTTGTTTTTTTCAGAAGTCAATATTAATTTAATCTACTTTAAAGAGAGATTAAGTATTATGGTCACGAGGCGCGGCCACAATAGTGTGATCGTGTGCTCAGTGATAAGTGAGATTAAATTTCACCATAAGGAAGGGACCTCCAGTGAAATTAGGAATTTCTACGGAGATATAAATATATCAGAACACCTTCAATGCGTGTGATATGACATCATAAATACATAGTGCTCACACATTAATTATGTCTATTTCTCCAACATAGAGAAATTTGAGAGGCGGAAATATCCGTGGAACACTATTCTATATGTAAAACATTGGACTGGTTGCAAAGTGCAATCCATAGTGACAACAAACTTTGACGAAAAGTGCGTGAAGAAAAATTATGAGTGTATATATCTGTAATTTAGGGTGATTTCATTTATGTAATATGTATTTTGGATGGGGATTATTAACGTGTCTGGGATAATCGGATAATGGACCGTTGTCACGGTAAATCATCCGATGATCCGAGGCGAATATGTAACGTGTTTTTCGAGGGGTTTTTATGCAACTGGCATAAGTCAGTAGGAAGCCATTCTATATTTATTTACGCGGCAAATTGATCAGCCAAGAGAATTTTTCATGTTAATTTATTATTATTATTAATTTATTATTATTATTATTAATTTATTATAATTATTATTATTGAGGTATTTTCGGAGCATTTTATAAAAATTATTAGCATTCAGATAGGTTTTCTATGTCTTAGAAAACGCTGTCAAGCAAATTATTACGAACGACAATATCATAGAAAATTATGTGATTGCGGAATTTTACGGAGTTTTCGTCAGTTAGGGTATATCGAGAGACGTGACTCACTGGGAATTCAAGCACACGCTTAATCTTGTCGGAAAGCATGACGCAATCCTGGGTCGCAGCGTCAAGGAAAGGCGAATGTATGGAACGGAAAACGACTTCTCCCTCCCGTCGAGTGTAATGAGCCAGAGTGGGGATCTAGCACGTAGGGAGCAGCCAATCAGTGGAGACCACGCAAGCTAGAAGTCGGATGAAGAGTGGGGATGCGACGGGTGCATATATCGTTCAGTGTTCCGTGGAACGAGGACTATCTGTATAGAACTTAACGAGTACGGTTGTACACGGGAGTGGCTCCGATGTTCCGTGGAGTGGAGGACTAACTTTTGTAATACTTAACCAGTGTGGTTGTACGAGTGTTTGGGTCCGATGTACGGACCATAGAATTATCTAATCTACCAGAATCTCATCAAATATCGACAAAGATGTCGACGTCCAGGAGACTGTGGGAAGCTCACAGCATCATCCAGTACGAGGGAAATGTTTCGGCAATTTCCAGTGGTAAGCGCGAATGACGCAGAAATACGTAATCTCTCATTTCTCTTTGTTTTATATTTCATATTTCAGTAACTTCATAGCTTGGGAATAAGAGTAAAATCAATAATTTATCAGACTCCGTTTTCACGTAATTTTCTATCGGTAATATTAAAATCGCAACGCTCCAATTTAAATTTTAAACTTATTATTATTATTATTATTAATTTTGCTATTCTTGTTTTATATAATAAATTCATTTCTTTTACAATGCAATCTTTGCTTTCAGTAGGTAGCATTAGATATAGACCAATTCCTTCTCCTGATACAATTGTTTGTTGGGTTAATGATCAAATCATACCACGATCTGAGTAAATAGAGTCTTGAAGGTGTTCTGCCAGAGCTAGACGTTGTTAAATACAAATTTAGATTTCAACATTGCATTGAGGTCTTGGCGCCCATTAAAACAACATAGCTTAGGCAAAGGGTGGGCTAGGAAAACTGCTACAATGTTAGCAATATTGGAAGACAGGAATTTCCAGACAACACGGCGGGCTGTTGACAGGCCCTTCTCTTCCTGCCTCCGGCAAGTTCAGAGAGCTTAGAACCGAGCAGTAGGTGGAAAGATACCCTGACTGTTCCAAACACAGCTGAAGATGGATAAGGGAAATAAGAGTCACTAACAACAAATACAGAAGCAGCCCATGTAAAAAGCAAGAAAAGGAAAGTTCTAACTAGAATCAAGCCTGAGATTGTCCCTGACAGAGCTCAGAAACTTGAGTCGGAAGAGCAGTGCATTATTAGCATTAAATTTCCTAATTTTAAGGTGTGTCGAACGAGTACTTACAATGAAGTGTACCTATAATGGCTTTCAGTGTACACAGATAGGTACATATTACCTTAAATGTTAAACCTATACAGTATGGTACATCTTGTTTTATTCTTCTACTTAAAAATAAAAATGCATATTATAAGCGAATGCCCTCACCCCATCATAGAAAGTTAAGGTCGACCAAACTGTAAAAAACTATCCTCTCACTAGATAAAGTTTAAAATGTAAACAAAAAATGTTTTTGTCTAATTGTACAAAATTAATGTGCACTAACTGATTTTCGTAATACTAATGGATATTTGAGGCCTTGATATCGCCCCACTCAATGAACGAATATGTTTCTATATGACAGATTGTTGTAGCGAATGTTATACCAGCGCAATATAATTTACTTAATCTTTAATCAGCTACACATCTATATAGTAGGCCCAATCAGAAAGAATGACCCTGAATGCTCCTCAGGACTTGCTCACCTGATGAGTTAAAACTGAGCAACTCCCTGCAAAGCAGGAGGCCATAGCCCTTATGGGATTTGTAAGGCAATTTATTATTATTATTATTTTATAACTAACAAACGTAGGAAAAATACTGGGAGTATAGAAATGTAAATGATTGCAGTGATGGAACCTCAAGACTCATAACATAATATTAAAAAAAGAAAAAGAAGAGAAAAAAAAAAGGATTTTATGGTTCAGGAACTTTGGATTACGGTATCCATTAAAATGCTGTACATAGTAAAAGAAAAACAAAAAGGTTTTTGTTCTCTTGAAAATAACGGAACATTGATATATTATTCCTGTTAGCTTTTTCCCCACAAATTTCGTTTGGTCACAAAATTAGCTCCACACATGGTAAATAATACTATATTTTCCCAACCTCATTACTCCCTTCACTGTTTAAACTGTGATCATTATACAGATAGGTACATATTACCTTAAATGTTAAACCTATACAGTATGGTAGGCCTACATCTTGTTTCATTCATTTACTTAAATTTCTTGAAAAAAAATAAATGCATATTTTAAGCGATTGCCCTCACATTCCATATTTCCACATAGATTATTCCTCGAGAATCAAAATGATTTTGTAACTTACGAGAAGTAAATGAATAATAAATAGAAATGAGAATTATATAAGCATGCATAATTAGGATGAATACTGAGAAGTTTTAAGCATATAATATATGCATATTTTGTGAGTTACAATATATTTCTTATCACTCTTTATATTCTTCCATTTATGAATTGATTTTGGGCTTTCCTTGAATCAGGTGATGAAAACACTACTACAGAGGGTGCAAATAATTTAAAAATTGTGGATATTATTGAAAAAATCTAAACAATTTTACATTGATGCAGCTACAAGTTCTGATATATTTCATATCTCCAGCCTCTCCCTTTGACTGCAGCAGCAGTTGATTGTTCTACTCCCACAAACCTTAACATATCACCATATTACTGGAGAAAGTGTTTGGTGTCCTTAAATTTTACTTCTTTATAAATAGTTTGGTGTACTTGATTCTTCATATACTGTAGTTTCATCTGATAATATTTTGCCACCTTGTTATTTTATCCAGTTTTATTACTTCCATGCTTGCTTATTCTTCTCTGGAACTCTCAGAATTTTATTTATTATTTTTCTGTTCCTTTTTGTTTCTATTACACTTCATCATATTAATTTTATTGCTTTAGTTCCCTGTTTCAGTTCTTACTCACATGCCAACCATACACAATGCTTTTTCTTAAAGAAGAGGCATAGAAGATATAAAGAAAGAAAAATGCTAGTCGTCAAACATTATGGGTAGTTCTAATCATACTTAAATCAGTAACTTACTCATGATTAAAAAGAAATGATCTCCTTGATCAGATGAAGATACAACAAAATTTCAATAATAATAATATTTTTTTTTTTTGTCGTGTGATCTCTTGAGAGGCCGAGTGCAGGTCTTTCTAGTCGACGCCCGTGGGCGACCTGCGCGTCGGGATGAGAGATGGAATGGATGAAGATGAATGAAACTGGGCAAGGATGTGGAAGGAAGCGGCCGTGGCCTGTCAGAAGGTACCGTCCCAGCATTTGCCTGGTGTTGAAAATGGGAAACCACGGAAAACCATTTCAAGGACGGCCGACGGTGGGGCTCGAACCCACGCGTCTACCGAGTCAGCAGATAGCTTGGCCCCATGACCTAACGCGGCGCTTTAACCAGCGTAGCCACTGCTGTCGGTAATAATAATAATAATAATAATAATAATAATTTAAAAAAAAAACTGGAATGGAGTACACGTGTCCTCCTATCATGGTACCATATAGCACATGTGCCAAATATACCAGTTGATGAAAACATCTCTCATGAAAGAGTGAATAAGATTAAGGAGCTTACCATATAACAAGGGGTGTGATATTTTGGTATTAAAGAAATGGTAGTGATAATTTTTATGTGTGAAAAACACGAATCTTATGGAAAAGGTTGGACAATTATACGTTCCTTATTCACAAATAATCACAAAAGCAAATGGTTACACAAAATCATGGTGATGCCATGGAATTAACACAAAAATCATATTCATAACCAAATACTGAAAAGAATCTTTTGCTTCAGAAATGATGGATCAAGGTTTCACTGAACACATATTTCTAGAGAGACGATTCTTTTAATAGTACGATATTGCCTTAACACTGTACACTACATACTAATTTTAATTAAGCACGGTCCATATAAACTATCTATATGTGTAAATCCCCAATGAGTTCGGTGACAATGCAGCGAGAGAAAGTGTATCATTGACTTTCAAGGGGCACAGATCTATGATTGGGCCAGATGTACGAAGTCTCTGCACACATTCTCTTGTAGATGCACTCCATATCGAGATGCACTCGTTACTCTCCAAGTGTGCTGCTATGAATGTGTCATTTGGTACCACCACTTGACAGGGTCGTGAAAGTAGTTTCTGTGACGTACTGCCTAGGTACGTATGAATAGGATTCAAAACCATGCCAGACTCATCTTCCGTGCTCAACTGACACAGTATGTGAGAAGTGTGACGAAGCCTGGCATTTGGTCTTGTGGACACTACAGCCAGTTCTGTCTCTGGTTCATAGCATAGGGACGTGAAGGGTCCATCTAGAGGAGCTTGCTGTTCACGAAATTCCTCACCAGGCAATCGCTTATATGTCCACACAGAATTAAGCCTGCAAACCAGAAGTCCACCTTGAGGTAGAGAGCGACTTCGACTTGACGAGATCGACACTAATGATGTTACTGGTGACTTATCAGCTGGTGAATTGAGGGTCAGCACCTTGACACGAGGATTTCTAATGT
Organism: Meconema thalassinum; assembly: GCA_946902985.2. Classification (NCBI taxonomy): domain Eukaryota; kingdom Metazoa; phylum Arthropoda; class Insecta; order Orthoptera; family Tettigoniidae; genus Meconema; species Meconema thalassinum. The sequence goes on along the minus strand of OX336390.1, from coordinate 477,772,508 downwards.
CATACATCTTCACAACACCTTTCTGACTTCCAACATAAAACTGGTTCTTGTTGTCCGCATCCCAACAACAGCTCCAAAGTGGTGCCTCTGTGTTGTAGCTCTGTAACACTGTGTTACTGAGCGTGCTTACAAGCTTTGCAGTATTGTCCACAGACACGCTGAGTAACAGATCATGACACTCAGGATTGAATGATAAATCTCGGATGGGTTTAGGATGAAGAAATAGAAACTGAACCGGTTTCATAATGGTAGAATCTATCTTCTTAATCCCAAAGCCAGAGAATAAACTGTTAGCTGAACTCTGAGAAATACAAAGGATATTATGCCAAGCACTAAATGCCAGGCAACGGCAACCTTCATTCTTGCAGATTTCAAGGGTTTGATAGAGCGTAAAATTTCCCTTCGTACCTTTCACTGTTAAGTTACTCTTTGCTTCACTTTGTGTCCCTATTAATTTGACCTTAAGTTGTTCAACCTCCAACTGTTGCATTTTGGAATTCAACTTAGCTCGAACAAGCTCCAACTCCAACCTGTTCTTTTCCATCTGAAGAGCTTCCAGTTCCTTTTTCAACTGATCTCGTTCTGCAGTATCAAGGACTTGCAACTTGCGAACATATAAGAAGCGGATGTCTTTAATGGAAGCTCGCTTATTACACTGAGGACATCGTCTCTGACCAGCATTGCAACCAACGTTGAGCCACCGAATGATGCAGCTATGACCAAATAAGTGGCCACAGCGTAGACAAGCCAAGCGATGAGTTCCAGAATTAGTCCATAAATCCATGCAGATTGGACATAAGGATCCATCATCCTGTTCATCTTTGTCAGAAGTATCATCATGACTTCGTTTCAAATTGCCTGTTGACAAAAATAAAACATTACAAAGATTAATAAATTGATTGACCTAATGGAGAGACGAAAACTTGACAACCTGGGATTAAGTGAAGTAAAATGGAAAGGGAAAGGAACGAAGGAACTAAGAAAGGGATATACTTTGTATTGGATGTATAACAGTAAAGAGAAAAAAATGGAGTGGGATTTATGGTGAATCAGAATAAGAATTATAATAATGCACATACATATCAACAAGGAATTGCTTAAGATAATACAAGTGTATGCTCCACAAACAGGATGTAGCGTAGAAGAAAAAGATTTTCTCAATGAATTGGAAACACATATGGTTGGAGAAGGGATCATGATAATGGGTGATCTGAATGCGGGATCATGATAATGGGTGATCTGAATGCTCATGTGGGAACTGAGAGAATAGGATATGAGAATGTTTTGGGCCCGCATGGGTATGGAGATAGAAATGAAGATGGAGTGAAACTGTTGGACTTCGGTATCAGAAACAACCTGATAATAAAAAACACATGGTTCATGAAGAGGAATAGTCATAAGATCAGCCGATATAGTTGGTATGGACCGTATTGAACACTCATTGATTTCTTAATAACAGACCGAGAATGGGGAAGATACATTATCAATACCAAAATAATCCCCAGTGAAAGTATGGATGGTGACCACTGACTGTTAATTGTGGAATTAACACAAGTAAAACTTCCTAAAATTGTATTGAAGAAGAAAACAAAGATCAAGATTTGGGAATTGGAGGAGAAGGATGAAAGAATAGCATTCCAAGATAGGATAAAAAGGAAGTTGCCTAACACAGAAATTCGAAGTGGAGAAGAAGAGTGGAAAAATTTAAGACAGACTTTTGTGGAAGCAGCAATTGAGATATGTGGGAAAACAAAAGCAACAGTCAAGGGAAAGGAGACAAAATAAAAGAAGAAATAAAGGAAAAGAACAGGGTAAAGAAAGAAATAGCTAAGGAAAAGCAAAAATGTCCTCTCGGCACGCCGGAAGGCGGAGGTAGATTTCACTGGGCAAACTAGGTGATAGGCTATAATATGCAGGTTTTCGTGGAAGGATCAGACCTCATTTATTGCGAGAAAGTATTTTACAATGTAATTGTTGCTTAATGAACTTCTTTTTAGTCTTTCTATGCATTTTTTTAACATTTTATTGTCTTATGGGGACAGTAACCTTCTTGTCATTTGGGGTCCATTTTTATACTTGTGGTCACACTGTCCTTATGCAAGGTTTCGACACTGATGTGTAACCATGTAACGGTCTGTTACTTCTTCACGCAAAATTATATCTCCCGCAGAGATTTTGGTTGGTTCCTCAGTTTAGGGGCTGCGACAACGCGGTCATATAACCCCGTGTACTTTGGGTGTGTGTAGAATCTGTCTGATAAACGGTGTGAATTGTGATGGCTGTATTAGTCTGTAATTCAGGTAAGGACTGCAGACGGTCAATTTCAAGCAGTAGTTCCTAATGTTGCTACCAGATACTACCATCAACGACACCTAGCTGTGAACTTGGCTACTAGATGCCACCGCAACCAGTAACTGTCAACAAACGTTGGAACTTCCCCTCCAAAGGAAATCATACTGAGGGATTTTTAGCGCTCTTAGAAAATCCGACGACTTCGGCCGGCATGGAACCCGCGACCTTGGGCATAGAAGTTCAGCATGCTACCAGTTACGTCACTGAAGCCGCTTCACACTTAGTCAGATGGAAATCTGAATTTGATCTCGTGCAAGTGCGTTGTCATGGCAACGTCTGATGGCTAATCCCCCATCAATTTAGTAGTGTTGCCATGGCAACCTCTGATAGCTCTTGGCATTTCTTATAATTCCGATATCATTTTTCTCATCCCTTGGCGTAATGGTGGGTCATATAAAAAATTCTTTCAGACAAAAATTTTAGGTAATTATTAGGGGAATTTTGTCCATTTTGTACAGTTTTGATATTGTGCCTATTAAGAGAGATATGATTAATGTTTCCCGAAAAAACCACTTTTTCCCACCCCTTTGGTCAATGGTTGGTGCTATAAAAAAAACTCTTCTAACATAAATTTTTGGTCTTTATCCGACACATAGCATGAACTTTGAACGGATTCAATATTTCACATATTAAGAGAGTTATAGCAATATTTCACTTTTTCGAAAAAAGCCCCCCATTTTCACCCCCTTCGACCGATTTAGCCCAGTAACGAACTCGACCGAGATTTTATAGGTATACATATTCGGTAAAAAAATCAAAGAGATTGGTGCAAAATTACGGCAGTTATCGTGTCCACAAGAAACTGATATACATATATATATATGTAAATGTAATCGGTATTCTGCCCGAAGGCAGGTCCGAGCCTCCGAAGAGGCTTCCCCCAGCCGGAGTTTACGTGCGGTAGGGTGGCCAGGGCCTTTCCGCTCCTCCTTATGTTGGCCAACAGCGCGCAGTACCTACAACCGGTATACCATCCAAGTTATGACTGCGCCCAATGTTGCTTAACTTCGGAGTTCTCATGGGATCCGGTGTTTCAACACGGCTAGGCCGTTGGCCTATATATATATATACACATACATAAATTATATATAAACTTTTGAACTGACGGTGGTTTTGGGGTCTGGGGGATGTGAAACGTGAAGATATGTCGAAATTTTCCGGAAGTCGAAACATGGTACCCATTGCAATAGTTAGCTTTCTAATGAAATCTACCTAAAAAATAAATACCAGAGAGATGAGATTACGATAGAAAGATTACATATGGAATACAAGAGATTGAAATTACAAGTAAAGAAGAAAAAATCAAGGCATTAGAGATAGAAGATGGATCCATAGTACATGATGAAAGGGGTCTTCAGAAGGTGATAGCAAAATATTTTTAAAAACTTTATAATGAGGATGACAGTTCTGAGGAAGAAGGAGATAAGAAATTGGAAATCATAGTTGGAGAAAAAGAAGAGAATCCGATAGCATGGTTGGAACTTGAAAGGGCAGTGAAAACAATGACCAACGGTAAAGCAAATGGAAAAGATGAATTCAATGCTGATATGATTAAGGCAGCAGGAAGCATCGGCTTACAGTGGCTATATAGAGTCCTCAATGCCATATGGAAGGATGAAATAATACCTGGAGATTGGCAACAAGGAAACATTATACCATTGTTCAGAAAAGGGAATAGGAAGAAATGTGAAAATTATAGAGATATAACTTTATTACCACATGGGCTGAAAATATTGGAGAAAGTCATAGACAAAAGACTGAGGGATATAATAGAAACCCAGTTAGAGGAAGAACAATAATATTTTAGACCGAATAGATTAACAATAGATTTGATATTTACAGTACGTGTGATATTAGAAAAAAGTCTGGGAAGAAACAAGGAAATCATTTTCGTATTTTTAGATTTGGAAAAGGCTTTGGATACAGTTAAGAGAGAACATGTATGGGAGTGCCTACTGAAAAGGAATGTATCAAAATCATTAATTAATAAGATAATAAAAAGTTGTATCATGAGAGTAAAAGCAGTGTGCAAGTCGGAAGTGTTGACTCTGAAACATTCTATACAAAAAAAGGCCTCAAGCAAGGAAGTGCATTATCACCATTATTATTTATTATACTGATGGATGAAATTATAAAATATGTAAAACAGAGTATCAATAATCATGAAGTGAATGCTTTGGTATTTGCAGATGATGTGGTGACTTGGGGAAAGGGAGAAAATGAAGTACAAAAGAGACGGGACATTTGGAATGAAAATCTGAATGAGTTTGGAATGGTAATTAGTAAAAAGCAAACTGTAGTCGGTAATTAGTAAAAAGAAAACTGTAGTCATGTACTGTGGAAAAGAGAAAAAGAAAAGTCAAGTGAACATAGAAGGGGTATGGTTAGAGAATGTAGAACAGTTTACATATCTAGGTACAGTAGCACTATAAATGGAAGTAATGACATCAACATTGAAATTAATAACCGACTAAGTAGAGGTACCACATTTCATCATCAATTCAGAACTTTTATGGGATGACAAAGAACCCAAGAGAACGAAATTAACATTATATAAACAGTATTTCATACCAATTGTAACAGATGGACTGGAAGCACTGGTAACGAATAAAAGGCAAAATAGTAAGATACAAGCAGTAGAAATGAAATTTTTAAGAACTTCAGTTAAAAAGACAAGAAGGGATAGAATTCAAAATATTAAAATGAGAGAAGAGTTAAATATGGAACCGTTAAATCAAAAGATACAGAAAGCAAGGTTACGTTGGTTTGGACATGTAAAAAGAATGGGTAAGGAAAGAGTAGCAAGAAGGGAATTAGAAAGAGAAGTCCAGGGAAAGAGACCAGTTGGAAGACCGAGAAGAAGGTGGTTGGACCAAATTTTGAAGGATGTTGGAGAAGCTGGATTGGATGAGGCAGAAGTGATGGAACAGAAAAAATGGAAGGACAGAAAGGAGTGGAGGAGGCTTGTAAACCACACCCGGGTGACTGGAGTGGGACTTCGATGATGATGATGATGAATAAGTAGAAAGTAAAACATTTTTTTTTTGTGTGTTCCTGCAACGTAAATTAACACAACTCTTTGGGATAACAAACACGATGACATGAAATGTTGACCACCTGTTTTATATAAGGAGCAGATGACCTCTGAATTCCATCCCATAAAACAATCGTCATCATTATAACGGTTTGGTCAATGTAATAGTCAAGTGTCGCTACCTCGACAATGGATGTATTCTTCACCTACTGGTACCTCTTGGTCTCACTTTAGGCTAGGGTTACACTTCAGCCTGTTGTTTGAATAGGTTCTTTTTATAATTAGGTTAGATGGATAGAATAAAAGATGCAATAAAATTCTATCAAAGATTTAGAGACATAATAGAACTAAGATACATACAGGAAAAGCAAAAGCTTGTTTTTTACATGGTTCTTTACCTTGAAAATCTCGAGCATTAACCAGGAATCAAACTCTGTCTGCCTGGTGATAGGCAAGCAGCATAACCACTGCACCATCACGTCCACCCGAAGGAAATGCAAACAGATTCTTTTTATATTTTACTTTTCACCATATCCACAAATTCTTCACCAAACTGGATTTTTACTGAAAGAAACTAGCAAGATCCAAGCAACGGAAATGATAAAACCACATGAAAGGAGACAACAACAAGAAGTGGAAAGTTAAATTACAAGACTAAGTGTGGACACATGAAAATATTAAGATGATCCCAAAGTAAGCATTCAAGAAACCTATAACTGGGAATAGAGGAACCCACAATTATAGATTTATAGATGTTGCCTAACTTAGTAGGACAATACTAATAGAGGTAGGAATTGTAGGAATCAACAGCACAAGCAACCATATACAGTAACGGCTCTAATAAATCGGCCAGCCAGATCTGGTTACCTAGCTGTGACCTTATGAGACAGGTACTACAAACCCAATCTTCATACTTCAGAACAGTTCATGGATATGCTTTGGGGACACGTAATATGATCAGAGCTTCAGCCAAAGTTTTACTAAGCTTATGGTTGGATTTAAGCTTTTACTTCCCATCAGAATAGAATTAAATGTTTCATCCACAATTTCATTCCGAGAGGAATAGAACAGTATTCTTTAGATTTACGTTCACTCCCTATTGGAATAGAATTAAATGACCCAGTTTGAGAGGAATAGAATTGAATGTTCATTCCGGATTTCATTCCTTGTTGAAATAATTAATTCACTTGCATTTGATACGGTTTTGCCTTTTAGCGTCCAGTCTAGTCTGCAAGCCTCCATTTGCGAATAAGTTGCCTCCATGATCCCCTATTAGCAGTTAACACTACAGCCTCTTCTGCTTCTTCACCTCTCACTTTGAAATAGTTCAACACTGAATCTAACGATCACCTCCTAGGTCTACCTCAGTTTCTTCTACACTCTACATCCCAACACGTGTTCATTTCTAACTTATTCTTTATTGCTTCATTATGAGTACCTTCCCGCCATTGCTCTCATCTATTTGTCCCATCAGATATCCTGAATCTACCCAGCTCTCACTTCCTTATATCAAGGATGGTCTAAATACTCAGCGTTGTAGGGAGAGTTTCATCGCAACACCAACTTCTTTCTTGCAGAATACTGTAGATCGCAACTGAGGACTAATTGTATTGGCTTTTTCTACACAACTCTATTTCCTTCCCCATACTACCGTCCTGAGAGAATACACAGCCCAAATACTTAAAATGTTCCACCTGATCCAATTTAGTTCCTCCTACCTGGCATTCTATTTCCTTGCATTTCTTCCCTACAGATATTGATCTTCATACATTTCTGTTCAAGTTATGACATATTGGCTTACAAACTTACTGCTGCGTTATGCTGCCAGTGCCGAGTAGAGAGGGAAACCATGGAAAACCGTTTCTAGGATGGTCGAGGTGGTAATCGAACCCATCTCTTCTAGGATTTGCCTCACAAGGCTCAGTGTATACCATTTTAGCCCTCAGACCAGAATTAATATTTCTGACAGAGCCAGGAATCAAACCCGGACCTTAGGGGTGACAGCCAAGAATGCCACCGAGCCACAAGGCAGGCAGGCGGGCAGGCAAGCAATAAAAAACATAGTCGAGGAACAACGAAATTCGACATGCAAGCTACCCTCTGGGTGTCAAATAACAAAGCTTGCACCCGGCACCCGAGGCCATACGATATTATTATTATTATTATTATTATTATTAATCATAATTAATTAATAATAATTAATAATAATTAAATTTAAAAAACAGATACAACCCATGGTACCACAGCCCATAAGGTCCTTGGCCTGCCTACCAAGTGACCACTGCCCATCTTACTGGCCTACAGACTGTGGGGTGACACATGATTAGCACATCAGGTCCCCTCAGCCTTTAAGCTTGGGTTATCCTGACCAGGGCACTGCCTTACTGTCAGACAGTTACTCAATGGTCCACATGAGGCTGAGTGTACCCTATTCCAGACCTCATGTCAGTTTCTAAAATCCCTGATTCAGCCGGGTATCAAACCCAGGGCCTCCCGGAGAGAGGCAGACTCACTACCCCAAGACCACAGCATCGGCTACTGTATTTACAGGGTATCACAAAACAAATTTAGTTAGGAGTAGATTAGGACATATGAAATTCAATGCTCTTTAGTTCTAGGGCAAAGTCAATCAGTCAAACAAGGTGCTCGCTAGGAAACTAAAGCAGTTAGTAACATCAGGAAGCTTACTCAATGGTCAATAAAGAATGTGCATTATCATGCAGGGGAGGGACAGTCTGTCCTCGCATTTGAAATAGCTTTCTATGACATAAATCGTTAACATTTAAGCTAGGAAAAGTGATTCTGACAATAATAGTACGAGTAAATTAGAAATTGTTATAACAGAGTTGGACAAAATCATGGTGCAAAATCAATCACCACAGCAGAATGTCTTCTGATGGAGAATGAGTTTACTGCGTGAAGTGGAAAATGTTAAATAACTTAAAACAGAAGACACTATTTCTACAGCAATACAGAGAACATTTTTTTTTTCTCTTAAAAATATTAATTTTGGATACTCCTGACATCACCACATTTGCTGTCGCATTCTTCTTTACAAGTTTCAAGATCAGGACTGATGTCTATGTCATCACCAACAGATGGCAACAAAGAAGAATTTCATTTGCGAACACCTCAGCATTACTTATTTAAGAAACTAGTGTTGCTGAATTTGGATGCACCAGCGTATGTCGATCGTAGCAGCTGGAGCCTTACTGGACGAGAAGGGGACACATGCTATCTGTATTTTAATCAATCAAGTCTAAGGAGTGGTGAAAAAGACAAACTTACTTGGTGGAAGATCGCACTGAGGCCTGGTGATGGTATTGTGGGAGTGTCCTATGAAAACAAGTCTAAGGTGTGCTTTTTTAACACATCTTTGGTGTTTTTTTCGATATGGTTGATACGTTATTTATTTAATTGTATGGAGATTATAACAAGAAATTCATAAGTCCAGGTCCAAGTTTTCCAGCCACACTACAGCACTTTCTGAAAGATGAAACAGGTTGCTGGGGCTTCTGGAGTAGGCATGACGAGGGCAACACAGGATGACACGGTCCATGGTCTGCTCCTCTTCACATAACCCCCGTGTGGGTGCGGGTTAGAATACACCCACGGTATGCTCTGCCTGTCGTGGGAGGCGACTAATATGGCTGACAAGACCGACTGACTTTGATCTGGTAGACTACCTGTGGATGGGGAGGGCAGAATAATTTATCCACGGTATCCCTGCCTGTCGTAAAAGGCGACTAATAAGGGGGCCTTTTCAAAGGTCTCTTTCGATTTTCCGGTCCCATTTTTGGTTTGACCCTTAGAAATAAACGTGAATGCTGCCTGGGGAAGGGCCACCAACTTGGCAATGGCCAGAAAGCTTAGATGGTATTCCCCATCCTGTCAGGTGGGTGCGCCATGTACCCTTGCAGTAGTAGCCGCCTCACAACGGAGGTCCCTGCACGGCCGAATACTTGCGCCGAACATATCACTGTGAATGCCGAGGGGTATGTACCTGTTCAAGGCACTAGGACCCCGGGCAATAAGGCCCTTACTATCGCCAGGTAGGTATTGCCTTGGTTGGGTGGCGCCCACAGTGATGGCCCTCTTTCGGAGTAGGTAGTATTCAGGGAGGACGATTCTGGGATGATACGTAAGTGGCCCAAAAACTCATCACTGGGTGGCCCCCTTAAAAAGCCGTCTCTGGAGTGTCATATAAATCTCAAGGTATCTACACCTTGGGATGAAGAATTTAACAAGCGATTCCCCGTAGACAGATCTCCTCGCTACCTGGTAGCTACCAGGAAGGACAGGGGAGATTTTAGGCTCGTGAAATCGATCATTTTTTCGGAAGAAATCGAGGGGAAATATGGCGACCTTAATGGAATTTCCAAGCTCCGGAACGGGCAGCTCCTACTGCACACCGTTAGCAAACCAAAGTGTTGCTGGAATGAATGCAATTCGGCGAAATTCCTGTTCAAGGTTACCAAGCACGAAACACTAAATGAGGTCCGTGGAGAAATATTCCACTGCGACCTAATTTTGAACACGGACAAGGAACTAATGCGAGATCTGGGGAAGAGAGGAGTCACCAAAATTAGGCGCATCACCCAGAAAATTGGGGAGGATAGCAACGATACCGGCACTTTCATTCTCCATTTTGAGGGTGATGTGGTTCCTAAGCACCACTGTGACGTTTGACCTTACATCCCTCCACCTATGCGCTGCTACCAATGCCAGAAATTCGGGCATGTTTCCGCCAGGTGTACTGCAAAGGCCGTTTGGAGAGAGTGTGGCAAGGGGACACATGAGGGTGAGAGGTGTACACCTCCGCCAATATGTCCCAACTGCCATGGAAGTCACTCTCCACGGTGAAACAGTGCCCTGAATTCGCCAAGGAAGCCAAGATCACGACTCTTGATAGGCTTTCATATCACGACGCTCGCAAGAGGTACCGTGATATGAATGCCCCCGAATTTCGGGCATGGTTTGCAGCTGCAGCGACGCACTCAATCACCCCTGCCGTAAAAGTTTCCAGTGCAGTACCCTCGATGTCCTCTTTTAAAATTTTTAAATCTCCCCTCGCTGTACCAGCGAGCACTGTCAGCCATCCTAAAAAAAGGCACCGGTTAAACCATCCAATATTTTGGACTCTTGAGAGTCACACATTTTTCCCGTATTGACAAAATTTGATTATACAGGGTGTTTCAAAAATAGGGGGCATAATTTCAGATACGTATTTGTTATATGTAGACAAATAAAATAGTTCATTACAACATGTGTCCGGAAATGCTTCATTTCCGAGTTATGGTCTTCACAACACTGAACGTCACCGGAATATTTTTCGTCCGCAGGTCATTTGTCATTACAGAAGATGTTCAAAATGTCCACCTCCTGCTTGAATACAGACCTTACATCGACGTCTCATTGACCTGCGAACACGATCCCAAACTCCCGGAGAATTGCGTATGTCCTCACACGATGCGATTCCAAAGGGTTTCCGAATCAGGCACCGGAGACGAATACACCAATGATTTTAAATGACCCCACAAGTAGAAATCTAGAGGGTTCAGATCAGGTGAGCGAGGAGGCCAAGCAATCAGGCCACCTCTACCTATCCATCGATGCTGATTTGAGTACATGACGCACAGACGAACGCCAAACACAACACTGAATGTAACCTTCGCCTCGGAATGAACCGTTACGAGTGTCCTCTTGTAACGTATCAATTGGGGTGGTGGGGTTACTTGGGGGCTGCTTATGGTGTTTGCACACAAAGGGAAACTTTATTAAACCACACTATCTTCAGAAACTTTCAATAGAAAATCTTTTTACGTTAATAAAACTGACTCCACATTCATAACCATTCTCAGAATCAATATCACTTCTTTTTCAAACAAGCTTAACTAACATAACCATTCTCAGAAGAATCTCTGATATCATAAACACATATCCATATGCATCATAAAACATAACATAACCATGATTTTCAAACAACATCCTGGCATTTTATGTTTGATCTGGCCAGACCAATTTTATCATATTAATTGATAATTTATCTGATCAAACAGAAATTAACATCATATTCCCATTTGGGAATGTTCATAACCTATTTGGATTGCCAAGGTAAGGTTTTTGTTTTATGAAAGGGAGCTTGACTTCCGTAGCACATTAGCATCACTCAAGATGTCAATACTACTTGTATTTTGTGTCTTGTGATGGCCTTCTCAGTATGTGCTAGCCATGCGTATTGGAGAGGTGTGTCTGTACCAACTGACGAGCCCAACGGCACACTGGGGCGAAACGCTGGCATTTTATGTTTGATCTGGCCGGACCAATTTTATCATATTAATTGATAATAAAACATAACATAATCATAGTTCAAAACATAACATAACATAACCAAAGCAACAACTAAGAGAGAGCAAAGCCCCCTGTCACCCATTACTGGGTCACCGCAAAGAATCCAGTAAGCACATGTACTAGACTCTTTGCAGTGCCCCATGAAAGAATCGTTACACTCTTAATGTCTCCTTTAACGGCAACGACCTGCGGAAAAACATTCCGGTGAAGTCCAGTGTTGTGAAGGCCATAACTCGGAAATGAAGCATTTCCGGACACATGTTGTAATGAACTACTGTATTTTGATTGTCTACATATAACAAATACATACCAGAAATTATGCACCCTATTTTTGAAACACCCTGTATAATGCAAAGCGATCGTTTCCGCCTAGTCAATACTGTTTATTCAAATTGAGTAAGTTATTATGACGAGTGAATAACTTACTCAATTTGAATAAACAGTATTGACTAGGCGGAAACGATCGCCTTGCATTATATAATTAAACCATCCAATCCGGTGTCTTCAGAGAAGAAGCTCCTCCTTCTCCAAAACAGTCGGCAAAATAGTCTTCTCCTGCTAAGGGGGAAAAGAAGACTTTGCCGACTGGGGCTGGACCTTCTACCAGCCCACCCGATATGACAAAAATTGTAGTGGAGAAGAGAGAGAAGGTTCGTCGCCGCCTCTCTCACCCTCCTGCTGACGGGGTGGCTACTGTCTCTGCTGGCCTTCCCGCTCCTACGACCATCAAGGGAGCGAAGCCGGCTGAAGCCAAACCCGTCCGTACGGAGGAACTCCCCTACAAAAAAAGGAAAAAGATCGGCAGAGGAGAGAGGAACGGTTCAGCGCAGTTACTCTTCTTCTCCTAAAGACAGGGCTGCTCAGGTATCTGCTGGCCATCCAGCTCCCATCACTACCACCAGTGGAGCAGTGCCAGCAGGAGCGACCCTGTTTTGTAAGGAACTGGCGCCTGTGGGGAAGGGACCACCTACTTCCCCAAATAGGCGTCAGCGCCGATCTAGAAAGAAACCTATTTGGGATGTGTCGGGGTCAGACACCCAGTCCTCGAACCGGGAGAAGGTCCCTCGACACCACTCTTCCACCTCAAGATGGGGAAGGGTAGCAAACGGTCAAGCGTAAGTAGAAGACCCAATTCTACTTAAGTCCACACTATGGCACTATTACAATGGAACTGTAATAGATATTCTGGTCATCTCGCTGAGTTACGACAATTAATATCTTCATTTTCGGCAACCATTGTCTGTCTTCAGGAACCCAGGCTTCGTCCTGGACATGAGACAACAATGCGTCACTTCAAACTCTTCTCTAAAGATCGGGTGGACCGAGCTGTGGCTGCCAGTGGCGTCTGCACTCTCGTCCACTATAGCCTCTTTAGTGAAGAGGTGCTACTGCGTACTCAGCTAGAGGCAGTTGCAGTTCGTACTTCGTTGCCAGTAATGGCAACAGTAGGTAACGTGTACATCTAGCCTGATTCTCAACATGATTACGGCCAGCTAGTGGATCTAGTCCCCCTCCTTTTCTCCTTCTAGGAGATTTTAATGCCCACAACACCAGCCTGGGCTCCGCTACCACTAGTGGTGGAGGGAGAGATTTTGAGAGACTGATCAGGCGGCTGGACCTGCGTTTGTTGAACACAGGGGAACCTACACACTTTTCTATTGCAAACGGCACATTTTCGAGTGTCGACATCACCTTGTGCAGTCGCACGCTGGTTGCCCTGCTACAGTGGGGTGTACACGACGACAATAGTAACCATTTCTCGATTAACGTTACTCTTCCGAACCAGAGAGCCATCGAATTACCAAATCGATGGCTTCTCTGTTGGGCTGATTGGCCAATTTTGACAGCACGTGCGTTTTTTTACCGAAGATACCTTTGAGTGTGTTGATGTTCATACCATTCACATAACGAATGGTATTTTGGCTGCGGCAGAGGAAACAATACCTTCCTCATCCGGCAACTCCCGTAGGGAGCTTGTCCATTGGTGGACAGCCGAGATTGCAGCAGCCATTAAAGATCGTCGACGTGCTTTCAAATGCTATCGGAGGCAAAACAACATGGCCAACCTTATCACCTTCAAAAGGATGCGTGCTAGAGCCCGAAATCTGATTCGGGAGAGTAAGAAAACGACGTGGGAAAAGTATGTGTCGTCCATGATGGCACATACTCCTTCGTCTCAGGTGTGGACTAAGCTTCGTCGGGTCTCCGGACTCCCGACATCATTGACGATACACAAAGTCTCCATTAACGGAAAAATTATCATGGACCATCTCGCTATTGCCAACAGTATTAGATCGCACTTCTCCGATGTATCCTGCTCAGGGAGTTAAGATCCTACATTTCCGACTCTGAAGCGGGAGGCAGAGACTCACCCATTGTCCTTTGCCACTGCTGCTTCAGAGTCCAACAATATACCATTCTCTGAATGGGAACTGCGACGCTTGCACTGTGCAGGGATACGGCTCCTAGACCGGATAACATACATAGTCAAATGTTAAAACATCTGTACGAATCCAGTATAAAACAACCGTTGGTCCTCTTCAATCGTATATGGATTGAAGGGGAGTTTCCTTCTCAATGGCGAGAGGGGATCGTGATACCGATTCCCAAGGCTGGAAAGGATCCCAAGCTAGTCAGCAGCTATAGGCCCATTTGTCTGACAAATGGCCTATGTAAGCTGCTAGAGAAGATGGTGAACTGTCAACTGGTGTGGTTCCTGGAAGAGAGAGGTCTCCTGTCTGAGTACCAGTGTGGATTTCGCTCTCATAGGTCCACCACCGACCATCTAGTGCGACTTGAGAGCGCCATACAGGAGGCATTTCTCCAAAAGCAGCATCTAGTCACGGTTTTCTATGACCTCGAGAATTTCTATGACCTCGAGAAAGCCTAAGACACCACATGGCGCTACGGGATCCTTTCCACCCTTCACGAGTGGAGACTCCGTGGTTATTTACCAATCTTTATTGCGAACTTATGTCCGTCCGACTCTTCCGTGTAAGAGTCGGTAGGACATTATCGCAATATTAAACTCAAGAAAATGGAGTTTCTCAGGGTTCTGTGCTGAGTATCACCTTGTTCGCTGTTGCCATCGACGGCATTGTTGCCGCCGCTGGGCCTACGGTAGTTCCATCACTATATGTAGATGATTTAGCTCGGCATTACAGCTCTGGAAATATGGCAATCGTGGAACAGCATTTGCAGCTAGCTATTCACCTGGTCGACAGGTGGGCTCACGACCGGGGTTTTTCTTTTTCAGCAGCGAAAACCTTCGTCGTCCATTTTTGTCGGCTCCGGAGGCTATATTTACACCCTGAACTACATCTCAGGGATGCTGCATTGCCATTGGTTGACACTTATCGCTTCCTGGGGCTCCATTTTCACAGCAAATTAACGTGGCAGCACCATATACGGTAACTAAAAAACGGCGTGTCTCAGGAAACTGAACATGATTGGATAAGGCTATGTATGTAGTTTTTAAACGCTTATCCTCCAAGCTCGGCTTCACCCAAGGTTTCTGTAAGAGATCATTCCTCTACCGCCACCCACAGCTGGCCGCCTCGTCTCTGCTGGTCTGGAAACCACCTGTTTCCTGGCCGTCCGCATAACATTCTTCTCTCTTCCCGACTGTATGCAGTCTAGACACAGGAACCTGGAGCATTGAACACCGGATACTATCTACTTCTCTCTTCTTCTTTTCATCATCATCAAGGTAGTTATGAGTGTCCATGGTTTATATCTCTTCTGGATCTTTTTAGTTGAATGAGTAGTATTGTTGGAAACAAGCGAACTGCGTGTTGGTGAAGCAGTCGTGGTAACATCGATCCAAAGACTCTGTGATCATCTCTGAGCTTCCCAGTCCATAGTGTAGATCATCCTCCATTCATGCTTTAGTGAATCATCGAAGTCTTCTTAGAGAATGCATAACATAAACATCCTCCCTGACTTGTGGTTGCAGACATGGTGAATTGTAGTATATCTGCTTAAATAATGGAATAGTAATGCTTCAATAATGTAGTAACTTGCTTCATAAATGTAGTGGCTTGCTATGAGTGAAGTATTCGTAAAATTGTTGAATACAATTTATAATGATACTGCTGTAGTCTTTCTGTTCGTTTGCCGTAGTTATAGAACTTGCTGGTTTAAATGCTCAATATTTCTCACCAATACTTTTGCCGGACTGTCTCCTTCCTTTCCTCGGCGATCGATGCATCTCCTGCAGATTATCAAAGTCTCTCGCTCGCGCTTCCCGTAGCTTGGCGGAGCACTATACAAAACAGATCCTCGCTCTTCAAGCGTCAAAAAAGAAGTCTCTCTCGCTCTGGCGTGCCGCTAGAAATCCAGTTGTAGCCTCGCGTCCGGACCACTTATAATAGAATTATGCTATATTCTCTTCTTAGCCAAAATCATATAATTCCAAATTTCCAAATAAGTGTCGAATAATGTTGTGGGTCTGTAGAAGAGCTTATTTCTCTTAATAAAAGCAAATATGGTTTAATAAAGTTTCCCTCACAAATTTTGTGATCCAATTTGATTGGCTATGAGTTTATTGTTGAAAACTCTCCCTGTCCTAGCCTCTTATAGAAGGGTCGTGTGCATGATTTGTTGTTGCCGACTCGGCTAACCAAAACCGGTCTTGAGAGTGCTAACTTGGAACTTTTGACAATTCCCAGCTCTTAATAATCAGACTCTCCCGTGGCTAAATCTTCATTCACTACATAATTTCCAAATCCAAATATCCAAAATAGTCCAAAATTCTCCAGAAATATTTCTAAATGATGCAATTCACTTCCCAAAATATATCCTTGAGAAAGATAAATTATCTCCAATTTCCAAATTATAGATCACTAGCAATAATACCCGGCTTCGCCCGGTAGAATGATGATAATGTCTCAATGTCTCCTTAGAAATATAATGGACTTAAAATCTAGGTCATTTGCCCCCTAAGACAATGAGGGCATAATATCTAGGTCATTTACCCCTTTGATAAGGATGATAATGAAAACTACTGTTGAATTGACACGTCAAACTTACAAACTACCGTAATAGAAATAAGTTACATATTTCAAAATTCACAGGCGAGGAAAACTTATTGTGTGTGGTGATTAATGGTGTAATGGGCATAACGTCTAGGTCATTTGCCCTTATGATGAGGATGATAAGGGAAACTACTACCTGTATTGAATTGACACTTCAACTTATAATGTACACAATGTACTGTAATAAAAATAAATATTTAAAAAATCACAGTCGAGAAAGACTTTATGCGGCGGTGATTAGTGGTATGATGCGCGTAACATCTAGGCCATGGCGTACTGCTCGGCAAAGAATATGGGTCCAAGCTGCACGAACCGGAGATGATCGCAGATGATGACGAAATATGATGACACACGTTCGGGGTTCCCCGTCGTATTTAGATTGGCCGGGGAATCCCTCACTCTTTCGCAACACCACAGTGGCTTGAGCAACGGCCCTGTACTGGCATCAGCATAGACAGCAGATAACACGGCGGGCTCGGGAAAGTCTTCTCATGTCTCCTCGCGATGAATCAGCAAGCTATTCTCACAACTGCCCCCCCCCCCCGGGTCTCACAACTTGTGGGACGTGGGTTGGCGACCACGGGACCCCAGCTGAGTCTGGCATCGCTTCTACTTCCTGGTGCCGGGCTCCTTTCAGTTCTCTTTCTTGTCGTCCTCCCTTGGTCAACTCTTGTTCTCTTCCGACCCCGACTGTATTAGGGTGTCCGTGGGCTAGGGAGTCTTTCAATTTCCCGCCTTAATTGGCCGTTGTCTCATTTTTCCTGATGCCCTCATTCTTCGAGGGGGTCTGCCTTCTTTTCCTTTTCATAATATCTCCTGTCTTCTGCTCAAGGCCCTCAAAGAGGCAGGGTGTGTATAGCCCCACCACTTCTGGTACACCCTCAAGGGCATATGGCTGGTGAGTTAGGAAGCTGGCAACCCCGAGGGATTCCAGAGCTAAATGCAGGGAATGTAGTGGTATGTCAGAAATTTCAAGTGGACAGTGTTACTCATCGAATTCCAAAGGGTAGGTATGTAAAATTTGGTTCAGATCGGTGAAACCGTGTAGATTTGTGCCAAAGGGCCTAAATACAGGGGATATATTGGTCTGTCCGAAATTTCATGTCGACAGTGCTACTCGTCGGGTTCCAAGGGGTAATTATAAACAATTTGGTTCAGATCAGTGAAACGGCATAGATTTGTCCCAAAGGGCCTAAAGGCAGGGAAAGGGGAGGTCTGTCCGAAATTTAAAGTGGACAGTGATACTCGTTGGGTTTCAAAGAGTAAGTATATTAATTTTGGTCCAGATTGGTGAAACGATGTACATTTGTGCCAAAGGGTCTAAATACAGGGAATGGAGTGCTCTGTCCGAAAGTTCAAGAAGACAGTGTTACTCGTCGGGTTCCAAAGGGTAAGTGAAAATCCACAGCCTGCTTCCAGTCTCCGACCGGGTCAGGAATGGAATGAATGAAGCCCCTATCTAGCGGCGAGGATCTGAAATGTGCCGGCTGCCGAGGCCTGACGCACTCCTCTGGGGCAATGATTAAATGAATGACAGATGAAATGAAATGATAGTGGAGAGTGTTGCTGGAATGAAATTTGTGACAGGGAAAACCGGAGTACCCGGAGAAAAACCTGTCTGCCTCCGTTCTGTCCAGCACAGATCTCACATGGAGTGACCGGGATTTGAACCACGGACTCAGCGGTGAGAGGCCGGCGTGCTTCCGCCTGAGCCACGGAGGCTTCGCCAAAGGGTAAGTAACTTACATAAAGATTGGTTGAGATGGGTGAAACTATGTAGATATTTGCCAAAATGCAGTAAATGGAATGGTCTATCCGAAATTTCATTTAGACAGTGTTACACTTCGGAAGTGGTCTGTCCAAAGTTTTAAGTGGACAGTGTTACTCGTCGGGTTCCAAAGGGTAAGTATACACGTTTTGTTTTCGATCGGTGAACGATGTAGATTTGTGCCAAAGGGCCTAAATGCGGGGAATGGAGTGGTCTGTCCGAAATTCCGAGTAGACAGTGTTAGTCGCAGTGTTCCAAAGGGCCTAAATGCAGGGAATGGAGTGGTCTGTCCTAAGTTTTAAGTGGACAGTGTTACTCGTCGGGTTCCAAAGGGTAAGTAGCCTATGTAAAATTTGGGTCGGATCGGTGAAATGGTGTAGATTTGTGCCAAAGGGCCTAAATGCAGGGAATGGAGTGGTCTGTCCAAAATTTCGAGTGGACAGTGTAACTCGTCGAGTTCCCAAGGGTAATTATTTGAGATCGGTGAAACGGTGTAGTTTTTTTCCAAAGGGCCTAAATGCAGGGAATGGAGTGGTCTGTCCTAAGTTTTAAGTGGACAGTGTTACTCGTCGGATTCCAAAGGGTAAGTAGCCTATGTAAAATTTGGGTCAGATCGGTGAAACTGTGTAGATTTGTGCCAAACAGCCTAAATGCAGGGATTGGAGTGGCTCTCCCCAATTTCAAGCAGACAGTGTTAGTCGCATTGTTCCAAAGGGTAAATATACAAATTTAAGTTCAGATCAGTGAAACGGTGTAGATTTGTGCCAAAGGGCCTAAATGCAGGGAATGGAGTGGTCTGCCCGCAATTTCAAGCAGACAGTATTACTCGCAGGTTACCAAAGGGTAAGTATCCGAATGTTGGTTCTGATTGGTGAAACGGTGTAGATTTGTGCCAAAGGACCTAAATGCAGGGAATGGGGTGGACTGTCCGAAATTTTAAGTGGACAGTGTTACTCGCAGGGTTTCAAAGGGTAAGTATAAAAATTTTGGTTCAGATCGGTGAAACAGTGTAGATTATTGCAAAAGGGTCTAAATGCAGGTCATGGGGTGGTCTGTCCGATTTTTCAAGTGGACAGGATTACCCGCAGGGTTCCAAAGGGTAAGTATACAAATTTTGGTTCAGATCGGTGAAACGGTGTAGATTTGTGCCAAAGGGCCTAAATGCAGGGGATGGAGTAGCCTCTCCGATATTTCAATCAGACAGTGTTAGTCGCAGTGTTCCAAAGGGTAAATATACAAATTTTGGTTGAGATCGGTGAAACGGTGTAGATTTGGGCCAAAGGGCCTAAATGCAGGGAATGGAGTGGTCTGTCCGCAATTTAAAGCAGACAGTGTTAATCGCAGGGTTCCAAAGAGTAAGTATACAAATTTTGGTTCAGATCGGTGAAACGGTGTAGATTTGTGCCAAAGGGCCTAAATGCAGGGAATGGAGTGGTCTGTCCGCAATTTCAAGCAGATAGTGTTACTCGCAGGGTACCAAAGGGTAAGAATACGAATTTTGGTTCTGATCGGTGAAACGGTATAGATTTGTGCAAAAGGGCCTAAATGCAGGGAATGGGGTGGTCTGTCCGAAATGTAAAGTTGACAGGGTTATCCGCAGGGTTCCAAAGGGTAAGTATGCAAATTTTGGTTCAGATCGGTGAAACGGTGTAGATTTGTATACATAACAGACAAACAGACAGACCAACTTTGTGCTTTATATATATAGATAATGATGACAGATCGGTTCGATCCTCGACTCTGGCAATAACTTGAGCTTGGGTGAATTAGGGCTCAGTACTGGTACCTGATAGGAATTATTAGGTGCAACTTTCAATGTTGTTACTTCATTTGAAGTAGGCCTATGTGGTTATCAATATCCTGATGACTTTATTGATTTTTTTACAACAGCCTAATGAGGTACTATGCCATTAAATGCAACATACTACCAACTGATAACACAGGAAGAAAAATATCACCTATTATTATTATTAATATACTGGAAGAAAATAATTACTAAAAGATGACCGTAATAAGGCGGGGTAGAGAAAGGAAGGAATAAAAAAGTAGTGGGTGGGACGGAAAAGGTGTGGGGGACGGGTAAACCTGGGACGGGAAGGAGGGAGGGCAGGTCGTGGTTGGATTGTGCTTGAAAGTGCATCACTGCGCCATCCTACGCTGTCTGTTGGAACTACTTGCATCGAGCAATAAGGTTGGCATCAAAATTTTACATTAAGATGCATCTCTATCTATTATATCCTCATTGGTTGTAATCAGCGTAATCGAATTTTAAACAGCTGATCATGTAGCATTGGTATATTGCCTCATTAGCGCCGCTCTGGGGGGAGCAGTAGAACTCTGTCAGTGAAAACACGGTGTATTCTAAGCGTCATGCTAGAAGGATTATGTACGTATATCAAGGAAGATATGAGAGAATTGCAATTTACTATTGAAGATTTAAGAAACAAAACAAACAAAATTAAGGAACTCCAAGATAAAAAAGCACACTACAAACATCAACAAGTAGATCTATGAAGAACTAAATAGCCTATTTTCATGCAGCCTACCTATGTCAATTGCCTCTATCAGCAAACAAAATTTCAGTTTGATTGCTGTAATACATTCGTAGATATTGAGAACCGTCTTAAATATTTCAGTTGGTCACCATGTTGGATTTTAATATATATGTATGCCATAAAGTTATATAATATTACATGAAGATTATTGGGTAGGTTTATTATTCAAACTTCAATCGCATGATTAGGACATAAGAAATAAAAACTAGATTTAAAATTTTGCACAGCAGCCATCTTGTGGTCACGAAAACAATTTATATAAATTAGTTGTCAGTGGATTAAAACTTGTATAAGCATTTACCGTACCAAATTGCACCGCGTTCAGATGGTTAAATAGCGAGAAACGTATATTTAAATTTCGCATCGCCGCCATGTTGAATTTGTGGTCACCAGGTTCACCCATAGGTGAACTTATGTTTATAGCCTTTAACAACATACAAAGTTTCAGTTTGATTGCTGTCATTGATTAGTAGATATTGAGATCCATATAAATATTTTGGATGGTCGCCATGTTGGATTTCTATATATGTAGGCCATAGAGTTATGTACTATTAGATGACGATTATTGCGTAAGTTCATTATTCAAATGTTGTCTTCAATCATATGATTAGGACATAAGAAAAAAAAACTTAATTTTAAAATTTCGCACAGCCGCCATCTTGAGGTTATGTAAACAATTGAACTACATTAGATTTTAGTGCTTTACAATGTGTATAAACATTTGCTGTACCAGGTTTCACTGCACTCAGATGGTTATATCGCGAGAAAAGTCTATTTGAAAGCTTCAAATTCGCTTGGCCGCCATGTTGGTTTTGTACTTAACAGGTTTTAGAGTCTCACATAGATGAACTTCTAGTAGAGCCCTTTATCACTGTACAAAATTTCAGGGTGATATCAGTAATAGTTTCGAAGATATAGAATGCCGGTAAAATATTTCGCACAGCCACCATGTTGGATTGGTGAGATGCAATAAAATTTGAAGGACACGGTCGGGGTCGGACAAAATAGTACTATGACCTTACAGAGTTTTATTGAAATCACTCTAGCCATTTAGATCTTATTAGGGGGGGGGGGGGGGGGGGGGCACACGCACGCACACATGGACAAAAGGTGATCTCATAAGCCTATTTTTTTCATAAATGAAAATCATCATCAGCTTCTAAACGCTAAAAGCCTTGTCGTTGCAGCCATTTCTTACAGTCTTCAGCAGTTTTCTTCATATGGGCATACGAGTCACATTCCATTTCCTTTACAATGTTCTTGTCCCCTTGGTCTCTTTTTCCAAAATTTTTCCTTCAAAGATTACCTGGAGGAGAGTGTCATGTCCGAGTATGAATTTTGCTTTCCATTTATTGATGGTGTTCAACAGGCATTGATTTTCCTGAATTTGGTTCAGAACAAGCTCATTTGTCTTTCTTTCCATCCAGCTTGTTCGGGTCGTTTGTCTTCAAAACCACAAGTTTTGTTTCTTCTCTTTTCCCAAGTGCCCATGTTCCACTACCATAAGTCAGCACACTCCAAACAAAGGTCTTGAGAAAAGACTTCCTTATCTTCAAGTTGAGGAGCTCATTGAGCAGCAAATTCTTCTTATTTTGAAAGGCTTACTTCGGCAACACTATTCTTTTCTTTTCTTTTCTTAATTTCAGAGATGCATCTGTTATCATAATTAATCACACTTCCTAAATAACAATATTCCGTTACTTGTTCAATGGCATTATCATTTAACAATATATTAGATAAAATTGGTTGTTTCAAACAACAAATGAAGAAAGAAGACTGCAATCCAACAGAATGAAGATGTATTGGGATTGGGCTGGAAAAACAAACTAAAATCCTTTGTATAGTACTAAATAAATAAATAAATATAAATAAATAAAAAAAATAGATAGCATGATAAGAATTTGCAAACTCTTCGTTTAAATTTCTCCTCTTAAGGAGTCCATGTAGCACTCTGCTTACACAGTAGATATATATATATATTATGGATATCACTCACTAATTTGAGGCACATAATTAGATATATGTCATTGTTCCATTAGACTGTGGTGTGTGAGTGTGTGTCTGGTGGCAGTTACATTGTTTATTAGATATAGTTCATTGTTTCATTAGACTGTGATGTGTGAGGGTGCATGTGAGTGTGCGTGGTAACAAGACTGTTTTAGTGGTAGTATTTGTTCTTGGTGAGAGCCTCCGTGGCTTAGGCGGCAGTACGCCAGTCTCTCATCACTTGGTCCATGGTTCAAATCCCGGTTACTCCATGTGAGATTTGTGCTGGACAAAGCGGAGGCAGACAGGTTTTTCTCTGGGTACTCCTGTCACAAATTTCATTCCAGCAACACTCTCTACTATCATTTAATTTCATCTGTTATTCATTTAAGCATTGCCCCAGGGGAATGCGACAGGCTTCGGCAGCCGGCACAGTTCATATCCTCGCCGCTAGATGGGGGCTTCATTCATTCCATTCCCTGACCGGGTCGATCGACTGGAAGCAGGCTGTGGATTTTCATTTTCTTTTGTTGTTGGAGAAACTTAAGTGTTTTTTTTTTTTTTTAGTAGAATTTTGGTATTTAATTGTTAGTAGAAGGTTAGTATTTTTGTTAGTAGAATTGCTCTTTACTTATTCTGAAAGGGAGTAGCAGCCTTTCAGAATAAATCAATTCTTTACTTGTCTTATAGACAGTTATGATATTGATAATATAAGCCAACTAATGGCTACACTGTGTTCTGCTGCACGGCTGAAAGCAACGGGAAACTACAGCCGTAATGCTCTTCTACGAATCGGAGCATGGAATGTTAGAAAATTTAGAAAGGGAAATGGATAGGTTGAGGTTGGATTTGGTTGGGATTAGTGAAATGCGCTGGCAGGAAGAACAGGACTTTTGGTCAGGTGACTATAGTAATTAGCACTAAATCAAACAATGGCCAAGCAGGGGTTGGTCTCATATTGAGTAGGAAACTTGGACAGCAGGTGGAATATTATGAGCAATATAGTGAACAGATTATTGTAGCAAAAATCAATACTAAACCTACGTGCACCACAGTGGTACAAGTCTATATGTCTAACAGTCAAGCTGATGATGAAGATGTTGAAAAGGTCTACGAAGAAATAGATGAAATTCTGAGGTATATCAAGGGTGATGAAAATGTTATAGTAATGGGAGATTGGAATGCTGTGGTAGGAAGCGGGAGAGAAGGGAAGATAGTAGGAGATTTCGGATTAGGTAAAAGGAATGATCGAGGAAGCAGGCTGATGGAATTCTGCACTGAGCATGAGTTGGTCATAGAACACCTTATTCAATAACCACAATAGAAGAGTATACACATGGATGAAACCAGGAGATACAGGGCATTACCAAATCTACTTCATTATGGTCAAGCAGAGGTTTCGAAACCAGATTTTGGATTGTAAAACATATCCTGGTGCTGACATAAACTCTGACCACAATCAGGTTGTTATAAAATGCAGATTAAAGTTGATGAAACTGAAGAAAATTCAAAAGCCAAAAAGGTGGGCAATAGACAAACTGAAAGTGAAGGATGTAAACGAAAGATTCAAGTAGAGTATAAAGGAAGGACTAATGAAAAACCCTAAACAAACTTCAATTGCAGACGAATGGGCACTTTTGAAGAATGAAATAACAAAATCCGCAGAAGAAAACATTGGTAGGAAAGAAAGAATAGGTAAAAAAACGTGCATCACTCAGGATATACTACAATTGATGGATGAAAGGCGGAAAAACAAGAATGTAAGAGATGAAAAGGGGAAAGCAGAATACAGACGTCTGAGAAATGAGGTTAACAAGAAGTGCAAGGAAGCAAAAGAAGAATGGTTGAAAGAGAAATGTGCTGGTATAGAAAATTGTCTGAAATTAGGAAAAGTAGCCACAGCTTATCGAAGGATTAAGAATACTTTTGGGGAAAAGAAGACTAAGTGCTGTAATATTAAGGACACAAATGGAAAGCCTCTAACAGATAGGGAAGAAAAGGTTGAGAGATGGAAAGCTTACATAGAGTGTTTGTATAAGGGAAAGGAGATGGAGAATCATGTAATGGAAAGAAAGGAGGAAATTGATGAGGATGCAAAAGGAGATTTAATATTGAGATCAGAACTTGACAGAGCATTGGAGGACTTAAGCAGGAACAAAGCACCAGGCATAGATGATATACCGATTGAGTTGCTACGCTGCATAGCAGATGAAGGCCTGATCAGGTTATTTCACTTGGTGTGTAGGATTTATGAGACAGGTGAGGTACACCCTGATTTCAAGAAGAATGTTATCATCCCTATACCAAAGAAAGTGGGAGCTGACAGATGTGAAGATTACCGTACAATCAGCTTGATTACTCATGCTTCAAAGATCCTGTCTAGAATAATTTACAAGAGGATGGAAAGCCAGATAGAAATGGAGTTGGGTGAAGACCAGTTTGGTTTCAGGAGAAATGTAGGAACAAGGGAAGCTGTACTAAGTCTTAGGCTGATTTTGGAAGGTAGAATAACGAAACATAAGAGAACGTTCATGGCATTTGTAGACTTAGAAAAGGCTTTTGATATCGTTGATTTGATTAAATTGTTTGACAGTTTGAAATCTATTGGAATAAAGTACAGGGATAGGAGGGTGATATACAATCTATACAGAAACCAGACAGCAGTCATTCGAGCTGAAGGACATGAGAGAGAAGCTGGTATTCAGATAGGTGTAAGGCAAGGCTGCAACTTATCACCCATACTTTTCAATCTTTACATTGAACAAGCAATGAAGGAAATTGGAGAAAAATTTAAAGTGGGAGTGAAGATTCAAGGAGAAATAATTTCAACTCTGAGATTTGCTGATGACATCGTCATCTTGGCCGACACGCCTGAGGATTTGAACGAGTTTTTGAATGGTATGGACTCCGTCTTACGGAAAGAATACATGATGAAAATTAATAAATGTAAAACAAAAATACTGGAATGCAGTCAAAATAAATCAGTAACTTATATGGCCATCAAATTGGCAGGTGAAAAGCTGAAGGAAGTGGGAGACTTCTGTTACTTAGGAAGCAAAATAACCAGTGATGGACGAAGCAAAGAGGATATAAAAAGTAGGTTGGCTCAGGCAAGGAAAGCATTTCTACAAAAGGGGAATCTGTTGACATCGAATATAGATTTAGGTATTAGGTAGTCATTTTTGAAAGCCTTTGTCTGGAGCTTGGCGCTCCATGGAAGTGAAACTTGGACTATTGGTGCAGCAGAAAAGAGGAAAATTGAAGCGTTTGAAATGTGGAGTTACAGGAGAATGATGAAGATCAGATGAGTAGATAGGGTTACAAACGAAGATGTATTAAGACAAGTGGGAGAGGAGAGATGTTTATAGCGACTGCTAATGAAGAGAAGAGATAGGTTAGTAGGACACATACTAAGACACCCAGGAATAGCAAGCTTAGTTATGGAAGGAAGGGTTGAGGACAAGAACTGTAGGGGTAGACCAAGGTTAGAATATGTTAAACGGATTGCCTCGGATCTAGGGTGTGGTAGCTATGAAGAGAAGAAACGATTAGCTCAGGACAGGGAGGCATGGAGCGCTGCATCAAACCAGTCAAAAGACTGAAGACTCAAACAACAACAACAACAACAACAACAACAACAACAAATAGATGACTAAATAAATCTATATATATAAAGCTCAATGTTTGTCTGTCTGTCTGTCTGTTATGTATACAAATCCACACCGTTTCACCGATCTGAACCAAAATCTGTATACTTATCCTTCGGAACCCTGCGGGTAACCCTGTCCACTTGAAATTTCCGACAGACCACCCCATTCCCTGCATTTAGGCCCTTTGGCCCAAATCTACACCGTTTCACCGATCTCAACCAAATTTGTATACTTACCCTATGTAACCCTGTGAATAACACTGTCCACTTAAAATTTCGGACAGACCACTCCATTTCCTGCATTTAGGCCCTTTGGCAAACATCTACACCGTTTGACCGATCCGAATCAAAATTTGTATACTTACCCTTTGCAACCCTGCGGGTAATCCTGTCCACTTGAAATTTCGGACAGACCACCCCATTCTCTGCATTTAGGCCCTTTGACCCAAATCCACACCGTTTCACCGATCCGAACCAAAATTAGTATACTTACCCTTTGGTACCCTGCGAGTAACACTGTTTGCTTGAAACTGCGGACAGA
Source organism: Meconema thalassinum (assembly GCA_946902985.2). Classification (NCBI taxonomy): domain Eukaryota; kingdom Metazoa; phylum Arthropoda; class Insecta; order Orthoptera; family Tettigoniidae; genus Meconema; species Meconema thalassinum. The sequence continues at coordinate 477,745,236 of OX336390.1, read as the reverse complement.
CCACTCCATTCCCTGCATTTAGGCCCCTTGGCTCAAATCTACACCGTTTCACAGATCTGAACCAAAATGTGTATACTTACCCTTTGTAAAGATTAATTGGAGGATTATCCGTTTCGCAAGGTCCGTATTGACGTGTACAATGACAATTTAATGGGTTAAGGGGTCTCCGCCCAATCAATACAAGTTTATTATTGGCATCTATTAATTTATTGCCATCAAGTTAAGGACATGTTTCGGGCCTCATGGGCCCTTCTTCAGCCGCAAAATTAATAACATATTCACATCCATCATAATACACAACACACATACACTTTAAGAAAAACATTAAAATAGACAATTAATTATAAAATATTAACTTATCATGCTGCAAAAATTCAAAATAACATTCAAATTAATTCCAAAATACCATCCCCTCCATATATAAAAGTATTAAACAAGCACAGCTAAAAGAGAAAGGTCTGGTCTTGTTGACCTTATTCATATTATGATCTGGTAGGTGTCCTATTCAACAGGTTGTTAAAAGATTTTTAAAACTGTTTAAAAAAATATATACTGGAGGTGATTACACTGCGGCCAGAGGGCTATGCTGGCTCTCCATTGTGTTACGAGTTCTTGTTTAAAGCCGATCTACGTGACCTTGGCCCGGGAAATTGTCTTAAACCAAAATTGGACCTTTGCTATTTTTCATTGTCGGATTGGGTAGAGACTTGACATTTTGAAGAAACCATCATACGGATCTTGCGATGGGGCGAACCAGCCTGAGTTCAAGCCTGCTTCTCAACTATAAAGATATAATAAAGGGTTTTAGAAAAACGAATACGTCGGAAAAAAGCTAGGATTAGAACGAAAGATGTAGCAATAACTTACTAAACTCGAATTGAAGGAATTACACTACTGTCAGCTTTCACCTGGAGGCTGTAATGGAACGAAAAAAGGAAACGTTAAAGTCGCCTACATACGTGAAACTATGAAAGGAAGGTTCATTTGCCGGGTTGCTTACCTTTACTGGAAGTTCGAGGTGCACGTTGTTATCCGTCTGACGGCATGTTACCGTGTGAGGCGAGATGGTCCGACCTTGTGCCAGGTCAGGAACTAGGCGGAGGGGAGGGGGAGGGAGGAGATGTGTGTGGGGGTAAAGGATGACTTGATACAGAACGGAGTTTGTTTTGGGTTGAGGCCTAATGGCGGGCTGTATGTGCCGGTAGGGGGGGGGGGGATGTCTTCAACTTGGGAGAATAGGTAAACAAGGAAGCTGACGAACTAATCTAAGCCTCAACAATAATGTTTGTGTTTTGGCTGCTATTTTTGTTGTGGCAACGGGAAAAATTTTTGAATATTTTCAAAAAGTATGTTAGTATCGAAATTGATCTCGTTTAAATTATGCATTGGATTGATGCGTTGTGCGTTATCTATTTCTATTTGCTCCAGTATATTCATGATAGGCCCTTTCCTGACGTAATGGATAATTTCTAGATCTTTCTTAATGTCTGTGAAGGTGTGGTTCGTGTCTTTCATATGATTCCCCATGGCCGAAAATTTTCTGTGCTTGATCGCATTTACATGTTCCAGGTATCTCGTGGTGAAGCTACGTCCGGTCTGTCCTAGATAATCTGAATTGCATTGCTGGCATTTGAGTTTGTATATGCCTGAGGAATTGTATTTATTGGATTCGTTTATTTTACTAGAGTTGTAGATTATTTTACGGTTATTGTTATTCGTCTTGAACGCGATTTTGGTGTTGAATTTCTTTAGTGTGTTTGCTATGTCATAGGTGTGCTGATTAATATAAGTAAAAACGTCAAAGTGAGTTTTTCTTTTCTAATAGGGGTGAGTCGGGAAATAGGTTTATTTTTGATTTTGTTAATGATTTTTTCTATTTCTGTTCTGGAGTACCCGTTGGTTTCCGCTATTTGAAAAATAACATTAATTTCATGCTGATAATCTTGTTCGGACATGGGGGTGCTGATGGCCCTATTGACAAAGCTTATGAAAGCTGCCCTTTTATGGCTTTGTGGATGGTTGGAATTATTCTTTATAACTGTGCTGGTTTGCGTGGGTTTCCTGTAAATGCTATATTGGAATTTCTCGTTTTTAACGGACAAATTGAGATCAAGGTAATTAATACTGTTGTTGTTGTTGGTTTCTCCTGTGAATGTAAGGTTAGGATGTAGGTTGTTCAGCTTACTGAGAAGCTGGTCTAAGTTGGTGACATTTCCGTCGATGATGACAAATATGTCATCCACATATCTTCCCCAGAATTCTATGCCTTTTATTTTGTTTAAGATTTCTACCGCTTCTAAATGGTCGATATAAATGTTGGCAAGAATTCCGGAGGCTGGGGATCCCATTGCTAAACCTTGTTTCTGTTTGTAAATGTTATTATTAAACTTGAAATAATTATTGTTTAGAGTGAAGCTGAGGATTTCGATAAATTCTTCGATTTCTATTTCTGAAAGTTTGTCATTATCTTTTAAATTGCTTTTGATAATTTCTATTGTTTTTGTATTGGAATATTAGTGTACATATCTTTTATGTCAATTGTATGGCATGAATGTGTGGGTTTAATTTTCAGATTTTTGGTTGTTTCACAGAACTGTAAAGAATTTTTAAAGGATTTATTTGCTTTAAATGTGTAATTGTTTTGGAGGAATTTCTGTATAAATTGGGCTGTTCTATATGTGGGGCTGCTCCTGTAGTTGACAATCGGTCTTATGGGGATGTTGTCTTTATGGATTTTGGGAAGAGATCTGAGAGTAGGTATTTTCGGGTTCATGTTAATAAGGTTATTGTTTTGCTTATCGTTCATGATGAACACGACATCTTTGAGTATTTGTTTAAGTTTTCTTTGGGTGAATGCGGTTGGGTCTTTGTTAGTTTTGGAAAAAAAATTATTGTTGAGAAATTGTTCCGTTTTTGCGATGTAATCCTCTTTGCTTAAGATCACAGTAGTATTTCCTTTGTCGGCTTTTGTGATAATTAGGTTGTTGCGTTTAATCTTTTTATTGAGTTTCGATATTTCAGCAATACTGTTCCTGACATTATTGGATTTGTTGCGTTCCAATACTTTATTTAATCTTTTGTTCACTTCATGGCGTGCACCGTTTTGTTCCTCGGCGGGTAGTTTTTTGATTGCAACTTCTGATTCAGCAATGAGTATGGTGGTGTTTTTCCTATTATGACCTACATCCCAGTTAAATTGGGGACCTTTTTCCAGTATGTCAAGTTCCGCTTCGGAAAAGTTGGTTTGTGAAATATTTACGACTGGATCTTGGAATTTTTGTATGGGGGTTACAGTTTTAGGTGACTCTGCTTTGGGTTTAATGTTTTTGAGGCGAAAAAGTTTGTTGTTTAGGGTGTTTAACTTCCTGGTAACTACGCTCGTAACGATGTTATGCGTATGAACGAGGAACTCGTCCCTGCGGGACTCGAACCCTGCGGGTAACCCTGTCCACTTGAAATTGTGGACAGATCACCCCATTCCCTGCATTTAGGCCCTTTGGCACAAATCTACACCGTTTCACCGTTCAGAACCAAAATTCACGTATGTAGGCGACTTTAACGTTTCCTTTTTTCGTTCCATTACAGCCTCCAGGTGAAAGCTGACAGTAGTATAATTCCTTCAATTCGAGTTTAGTAAGTTATTGCTACATCTTTCGTTCTAATCCTAGCTTTTTTCCGACGTATTCGTTTTTCTAAAACCCTTCATTATATCTTTATAGTTGAGAAGCAGGCTTGAACTCAGGCTGGTTCGCCCCATCGCAAGATCCGTATGATGGTTTCTTCAAAATGTCAAGTCTCTACCCAATCCGACAATGAAAAATAGCAAAGGTCCAATTTTGGTTTAAGACAATTTCCCGGGCCAAGGTCACGTAGATCGGCTTTAAACAAGAACTCATAACACAATGGAGAGCCAGCATAGCCCTCTGGCCGCAGTGTAATCACCTCCAGTATATATTTTTTTAAACAGTTTTAAAAATCTTTTAACAACCTGTTGAATAGGACACCTACCAGATCATAATATGAATAAGGTCAACAAGACCAGACCTTTCTCTTTTAGCTGTGCTTGTTTAATACTTTTATATATGGAGGGGATGGTATTTTGGAATTAATTTGAATGTTATTTTGAATTTTTGCAGCATGATAAGTTAATATTTTATAATTAATTGTCTATTTTAATGTTTTTCTTAAAGTGTATGTGTGTTGTGTATTATGATGGATGTGAATATGTTATTAATTTTGCGGCTGAAGAAGGGCCCATGAGGCCCGAAACATGTCCTTAACTTGATGGCAATAAATTAATAGATGCCAATAATAAACTTGTATTGATTGGGCGGAGACCCCTTAACCCATTAAATTGTCGTTACCCTTTGTAACTCGGTGAATATCACTGTCCACCTAAAATTTCGGACAGACCACCCCATTTGCTGCATTTAGGTCCTTTGGCAAAAATCTATATCGTTTCACCGATCCGGACCAAAATTTGTATACTTACCCTTTCGAACCCTGCGGGTAACCCTGTCCACTTGAAATTGTGGACAGATCACCCCATTCCCTGCATTTAGGCCCTTTGGCACAAATCTACACCGTTTCACCGTTCAGAACCAAAATTCGTATACTTACCCTTTGGTACCCTGCGAGTAACATTGTCTGCTTGAAATTGCGGACAGACCACTCCATTCCCGGAAAGAGGACAGGGTCCTTCCCAAAGGCAATGGAAAAAAGGGGTAAAACCGGACCCGCTCAGGAAACCCTCAGGGTTGCCAGCTCCCGAACTCACCAGCCATGAGCCCTTGAGGATGTAGCACTATCCAGGGTGCACCAGAAGTGGTGGGGCTACACACACCCTGCCTCCTTGAGGGTCTTGAGCAGAAGACATGAGATATTAAGAAATGAAAAAGAAGGCTGACACCTCGAAGAATGAGGCTATCAGGAATGATTAGACAAGGGCCAATTAAGGCGGGATAGTGAAAGAGTCGCTAGGCCTCGGATACCCTGTTACCATCGGGGTCGGAAGAGAACAAGAGTTTGACCAAGGGAGGCTGACAGGAAAGAGAACTGAAAGGAGCCCGGCACCAGTAAGTAGAAGCAATGCCGGACTCAGCTGGGGTCCCGTGGTCGCAAACCCACGTTCCACAAGTTGAGAGACCCTGGTGGGTAGAGGGGGGAGGAGGGGGCCAGGTGTGAGAATAGCTTGCTGATTCATCGCGAGTTGACATGAGAGGAATGTCCAGACCCCGCCGTGTTACCTGGTATTGCTGACTATGCTGATGTTCATACAGGGTCTTTGCTCAAACCACTGTAGTGTTATGAAAGAATGAGTGATTCACCGGTCAATGTGAACAGGACCGGGAACCCCCCCGAACGTCTGTCATCATCTGCGATTCGAGCAGCTTGGACCCGAGCAGTACTCGATAAGCTCTTTCACTACACGCATCGAGTATAGGCCTAAGCCAGAAAATAACGTTCAGACTTTGGAAGACATCGAAGGTAGAAATCTGAATTGCCTATATCAGATTTAAAATTACACCAGGTTCGTTTAGTAGTCATTTTTCATTACCTTATTATTATCATCATAAGGGCAAATGACCTAGATGTTACGCCCATTATACCACTAATCACCACACACAATAAGTCTTCATCGCCTGTGAATTTTGAAATATTTCTATCACGGTAGTTTGTAAGTTTGTCGTGTCAATTCAACAGTAGTTTTCATTATCATCCTCATCAAAAGGGCAAATGGCCTAAATGTTACGTCCATTATACTACTAAGTAACACCACAGTCTTCATCGCCTGTGATTTTAAAATGTGTATTTCCATTAGTTTGTAAGTTTGATATACCCGTTCAGTAGTAGTCGTCTTCATTATCATCCTCATCAAAAGGGCAAATAATCTAGATGTTACGTCCATTATACTACTAAGCAACACCAGAGTCTACCTAGCCTGTGATTTTAAAAATATGTATTTGCATTAGTTTGTATGGTTGATATACCCGTTCAGTAGTAGTCGTCTTCATTATCATCCTCATCAAAAGGGCAAATTACCTAGATGTTACGTCCATTATACAGTACTACTAAGCAACACCACAGTCTTCATTGCCTGTGATTTATAAAATGTGTATTTCCATTAGTTTGTAAGTTTAATATACCCGTTCAGTAGTAGTAGTCTTCATTGTCATCCTCATCAAAAGGGAAAATGACCTAGATGTTACGCCCATTATACTACTAGGCAACACCACAGTCTTCCTCGCCGGTAATTTAAAAATATGTATTTCTATTAGAGTGTAAGTTTATTATACCCGTTCAATAGCAGTCGTCGTCAGTATCATCTTCATCAATGACGTTGAGTGTTAAGGAGACTGAAATATTATCATCATTCCACCGGGCGAAGCCGGGTACTACTGCTAGTAAAATATAAATTAATAAATAATCAAATGAAAAAATAAGAAATAAATAAAATATAAAAATAATACATGAATTTATAATTTGTCTTACTGATTAAATATTTTCCTCTCGATCACTAATTTTAGTAAGCATCTTCCACCTTTCATTACGGTGCAGCATAATAGGGTTATTGATGGGAATGTTTATTAGTGTTAAGCTTTCCAACCACCTGTTTCCCTCGACATTTTAATCTATATCGGCTGATGATGGGGCCAAAACAATTAGGCCTCGAAACATGTACCCAATGACCACGAAGTGATCATTCATCAAAATAAAGGTATTGATTAGGCGGAACTTTTGCCACAATTATAACTAATTTCGAACACTGGTCAACAAATTTCAACTATTTTCTGCCAAATTGACAAAAACAAGTCATTTTATATAAATCAGACCAACTGAACACAAAAATTACATTAAAAAGTTTGTAACATTTTTCTATGACAAAACAGAGTTCGATTCTAGCAAAAAAGGCTTAATTCTAATAATGCCACAAATATAATTAATTTAATTAAGGAATTACAGTACGTTATAAAACGCTTTAATTTTACATATAGCGGGTGTGGTACATCCTAAATTCTAAGAAGATACTGCATATAGTTTCTATACCACGTCGCTTGGCAGATTTGTTGGCGACACTGTGTTTGATGATTCTAGAAGAGGAAGCACCGAAAATGTCCCTTAGGATCCAAGATGACGGCCATTTTTGAACAAGGGTTAAAAAGATACGAAATAGACTAAATTTGGTAAGTGTAAGGTGCGTTGTGTTGTTTTCGACTAATTTTGGCATCCTAAACACAACTAAAATATTTATTTGAACATCTGAAGGCATATAAGTGCGTTTTGGGGCAAAAAATACCGTTATTTTTTAACAAACGTGAAGAAATTTGAAAAATATGGAATCGAGAACATATTGCATGTGTTATATTGTTTTCGACTAATTTTAATGTCCAAAACACAACTGAAATATTTATTAGAATGTCTGTGGCCATGTAAGTTCGTTTTGGGGCAAAAAGTACTGTTATTCTTGAACAAACATGAAAAGTTTTGAAAAATATAAGAAATTCACAACATTTTGGTCACTGTTTTTGATTAATTTCGACATTCCAAACACAACTATAATAATTGTTTTAACTGTGGAGATCATAAAAGTTATTTGCTTTAACAAAATAGCGCCCACCCCCACCCCTTCCAGCTTTTTGTTTTCAACACTGTTAGCGCGTTTTGACAAATACCAGCAAAGGTTGTTCATACCTGTTATGGGCAAGGAATTGTTTCGTGATTAACTTACTGCGCCCTTGACATTAATACTCGTAAATTCGGTTAAAGACGAGAGCACCAGAAGTTTACGAGGAATTTTGTAAAGGGGATTTTGTTGTCCGGAATTCTTGTCGACTGTTCGCGGCCTTTGGAGTAGATCAGGCACACGAGCAGAACAACGCCATCGTGAAGGGTGATGGCGGAGCTATCGGTTTGACGGTAGATGCTAATACCCTAAGACGCTGGAGTCTCGCCGGTCCAGAGATTTGTAGGCTACTGAATAAGTTTGACAACTCGGCAACTTCTTCCCAGAAAACCGAGACGAAGCACCATGAAGATTATCCTGCATTCCAAGCTAAATTTCAAGAAAACGTACGCAAAATGAAAGAAAGTTTCGAAGAAATGGGGAATCCTTTCCAACACGCCGATTCTGAATTGATAGTTATCGACAGTCGCATCGTGGTACCTGAAGGAAAAGACCGTTTGGACCATGTCGAAGATGATGGTCGGAGAAGATACGAAGAATTTGAGCGGCAATGATTTTCGGAAGTAAGTAAGTCTGTTTTTGATCCGATTAAAAAGTAAAACTGTCGGATTTTTGCCGTCTCAAAGTCAAAGGTAACAGCTACAACTGGAAAAATAAGATTACTTAGAGCCAAAGTCGAGCTTTTCTCCAACCTATTCGTCGCTTGCCTGAACAGGAAGTTAGACATCGACAAAATCTGAGCACATGAAAACCAGAATTACCCCGTCTTTATCTTACGAAGGAGAATTGCGATTCGATGAAGGAAAAAGCGACTTAACTCACATTCTTGAAGGTCTGGTGAAGACGACGGAATTACCGAAGCATTGTGATGGTGTCATCTACGATGGTGCTGTACTCGTCCATGGTAACCCTCCAAAATCGGCTACAACTTTTAATGACTACTGCACAAAAGAATTAAGGGAAACTGTTAACAAATTTACATTCACAATGGGGTGCAAGAGACTTGACATCGTCTGGGACCATTACAAAGGTGACTGTCTTAAAAAATTCCGCGCGAGATGCCAGAGGAGTAGGCGTACGACAAAAAAATCAGTGACGAAGCAAATGTGCCTCGAAATTGGCAAGACTTTTTAAACAATTATTCAAACAAAGAGCAACTTTTTCGACTCATCGCATCACCTGCATTGGCAAATAACAGTAATGAGGTATGCTTAGTTACCCCCATGGACGGCCTCATAGTTTCGTCAGATTCAAGCAGAACAAGTATCGACGGCTTAGACTGTGAAGCACTAGAAGAGGCCGATGCAAGAATGATGCTTCATGTTCGAGATATGGCTGAGCACGGAGCACGAAAAGTGGAGATTTATTCCTGCGATACGCACGTTCTTGTTCTGTCTATTTCATTCATGTCTGTATTCAGGCAAGCTGGATTGGAAGAGTTGTGGATTTATTTTGCAGTGTCGAAGAACCGATGATACTTAGCCGTTCATGACATTGCCGAATCGTTGGGTGAAGAAAAATGCGTAGCCTTAAGAGGTTTCCACGCCTTTAGTGGGTGTGACACAATGTCTTCTTTTGCAACAAAGTCTAAAAAAAGCGCATGGAAAACGTGTCTAGCCTTTGAATAAGCAACAAATTATTATTAATAATAATAAGTCTAAATCTGTTAACGTTACTTCCGGTGTCCCTCAGGGTTCTGTATTGGGCCCTCTGCTTTTTATACTTTTTGTAAATGATATCCCTCGTATAATTCATAATTCTAGGTGCCTGATGTACGCTGATGATCTTAAACTGTATATGCCCATCAGTACTATAAATGACTGTGAGTTGTTGCAACAAGACCTACACCAACTCAGTGAATGGTGTGAAACATGGAAACTGAAACTGAATACTGAAAAGTGTAAAGTGTTGTCAGTTTCATTGAAACGTAACCTCCTACCCAGGTTTAATTACTGTATTAAAAATGAAACGCTACGTAGAGTGTCAACCATTAAGGATCTAGGGGTGACAATCACTAATAATTTCTCGTTCGATGAACATATTTCAAAAATATGTCGTGAAAGTTTCCGGATCCTGGGATTTTTAAAAAGAAATTGTTTAAATTATTTTTCGGACATAACTCTATCCAAATTATTTAAGTCACTCATTCGGCCTAAATTAGAATACTGTAGTGTGATCTGGAATCCCTTTCACAGTAATAAAATTGACGCCATCGAACGTGTGCAAAAGAGATTTATTAAATGGCTCTGTTACAGGGGTGGACGACCGTACCATAGAGCTGAGTATGAGAGTTATTGCAACGTGTACGGTCTTCCTCCACTTAGCAGTCGGCGCACAGTGGGTGACGTGAGATTCCTTTGGAAGCTGGTTAATGGCGGAATTGACTCTAACCAGTTGCTAGCTGACTTGGGTTTTCACGTCCCTCAGAGAACCACCAGACGGAAGCACACGTTCGATGGGGTCAGATCGAGAATTAATGTGCACAAAAATTCATGTCTGATCCGGTGGCAGTCAACATACAGCTTGATGGAGAGTAGAAGTGCTACTGATATTCACTTCGACTCTCTATTAACTGTTATGAGAGATATCTCAAGTGGGCTGTAAAATAGTGTATTGCATATTGGGTTAATTTCTATTTGCGGTGATTGAATGAACATGAGGTCGAATGAATGGTTGATTGATTTTTTGATTGAATGTACGAGTGAATGAAGTAATGTATTTTTTGTTTGCTGTTATCTAGATCCTTGAATGTCGCTCTTTTATTACTTTCCCTAGTTTCTGAACTTTGTCTTCTTATCTTTTATTTTATGTTTTGCCTGTTTCTGTTTACTGTTGATAGTTTTTTTTTTCTGTAATAATTATTGTAATGTTTCTTGTACAAAGGGATTGCATGAATGAATGCTTGATATAGGATGTTAGAGTGCGTGTCTGTATGGTTGTGGTTGCTGATTTATAATAGATTAGTGTATTGCTATTTTTGTACGTGTTTGATGTTTTTGTTTTGTTTATAATTGTAAATTTTATTGTTAATTATTATATTGTCACTAGTGGAGTCTATCTGTCTGACAATAAAGAATACATACATACAAGCGCTTTCCGAAGAATATCTGCCCCACTCCCTGATCTCCCTGATGAAGTCTTTCAAAATTTGGAAAAATAAGTGGTTATTTTGTACACCAGAGATCCTGAAATTCAGTCGACAAACGAGGCCAGAAAAATTCTTCTAACAACCAAGAACAAATCAATAGAAAGTCTTCCACCGACAACAGACGCCCTGTTGCAACATGCACTACGGTCAAAATTCAAAGCCGGCCATGTTTGGGGACAGGCCCTCAAAAACTAACCTATTCTACCATCACCACAGGTAAGTAAAATCAAAAGTGTATGCAAGTCTGCCGAGTATTGTCGGTAGAAAACTTTAACACTGTGTTTGCGTTTTATTAAGGGCTGGGGATGGCTTACGCACGAAGACATGTGGTCTCCTAGATGAACAACACAGCCCCCGATTTGGACAGCCTTAAGGGAATTAGTGCTCAAGTGTGGATGCCAAACTTCTCAACTTCTCAACGAAAGCATGTAGTTGCTTTGGAAACGATGTGCGATGTACAATGATGTGCAAAAATTGCCGAGGGAAATGTCACAATGCCAGGTAAAATGAAAGTCAAACTCAAAGAGACACCCTTTTAAATCATGTAAGTAACCTATAACATAGAAAACATTTATCTTTTTTTTTTTTTTCCAGTGATGAGGCCACTGCAAAGTTGGTAATACTTTGTGATCAATAAAACCAAAACAGTATTAGTAATAATACTTAATAAACAGTGTATTTTTATTATGTGACAAACACATGAAGTGTAAAATATTTATCTCTTAAATCTAACGTGGACAACATTTATGTTATCATCTTGCACAGTTTCCAGCCACTGGCCGGGTCTGTTTGGAACACAAGCCTCTCCAACGTCTTCTGTCCTCCCACCATCTCTCAGCTTCCACCCTTGTCCAGTCTTCTCCTCTCTTCTTCACGCTATCTTCCACCCCCTTCAGCCACCTGTCTCTCGGTCTCTTTCCTTCCCACTTCGTCTCGTGTACTCTCCTGGGTATCCTCTTCTCCTCCATTCATTTTACAAGTCCATACCATCTAAGTCTAGATTTCTCTATACCATCCTGTAATGGTTCCTCCTTCATTAATTCTCTGGTCCTCTCATTTCTTATTCTGTCCATCTTTGTAGCTCCAATACTGCTTCTCAAGAACCTCATCTCACTGGCCTGTATTTTGCTCTTCTCCCTTCATTTCATAACCCAGGTCTCCGAGGCATACGTCAGGATAGGAACATAGTACGTCCGATATATGATCTTTTTGCTGTTCTGAGGGACTTCCTACCTCCATAACAGGCTTCTCACACTCCTCCGAAATGCTTCTGCCTGTCTCCCCCTCATTTATTTCTCTATAGTTTCTTCCATTATCTTGTATCAGGCTTCCCAGATACTTGAAACTTTCCACTTTCTTCAGCTGTTCCCCACCAATTGTTATTCCCGTTGTGGATCTTTCCTTCTTCCTTGTTGTGATCACCATCTCCCTCTTATTTATGCTAAATTTCATCCCATATCCTTGTCTTATTCCTTCCCATACGTCCAACTGTTCCTGTACCTCCTCCTCCGGTTTCCCCAAATCATCAAATCATCTGCAAACACCATTGCTTTCATCTTTCCTTCCCCAATTACTTGTGCCACTCGGGTCATTATGTCATCCATCACCACAGTGAAAAGTACAGTGCACTTCCTTGTTTCAGGCCGTTTCTCTGTTCCAACCAGTCCGATCTCTCTTCTCCCACTTTCACACAGCTCACGCTTCCCTTGTACATCTCCTTTCTCAATATGCTTTCTCAATGTCCAGGAAGGCCATCAGTAGATCTGTTCCATACTCATAGTGCTGTTCTTGTAACTGCCTTACAGCAAAAATCAAATCCACTGTGGACCTTCCTGCTCTGAAGCCATGTTGTTCTTCCCTCATCCCTCCTTCTATCCTTGTCCCAATTCTCCTTTCCAAAACTTTCTGTAAGATCTTTGCACAATGACTCATCAGTGTTATCCCCCGATAGTTTCTGCAATCTGTTCTACTACCTTTCTTGAAGATCGGGACAATTATTCCTTTTTTCCAGTCCTCTGGAGTCTTCCTTTCCTTCCATGCTGTCCTCATCACTCGCTACAACCATTGTATCCCCACCTCTCCTGCTGCTCTCACCAATTCCACACTCAACTCATCCACACCCGGTGCCTTCCCTCCTTTCATCTTTTTCACTGCATCTTCCACTTCTTTCCATGTTAAGTCCTTTTCTGTTTGCAGTTCATCTTCCTCTTCCCCGATTTCTTCCTCCTCACCATCATTTCCATTTGGGTTCAGAAGTTCTCCAAAATATTCTTTCCACATTTTCTTCAGTTCTTCCCTATTTTCTATCTCTTGTCCCCTTTTGTTCACCATTCTAACATAATCCGTAGGATCCTTCCGCCTCTTATTTTTTACCATCCCATACAGGACCTTTTTTGTACCTTCACTATCCTCCTTCATCATCTTTGTCCACTCTTCCATTCACTTTCTTCTCTCCTCAGCCACTACTCTCTTCGCCTCCTTCTTTCTTTCCTGGTACTCTTCCCTTGTCTCTACCGTCCTATTTTGATACCACCTCCTAAAGGCTCTATTCTTTTCCCTTACTATATCTTTTGTCTTCTCATTCCACCATGGTGTTTCCTTCCACCTCTTCTTACTACTTGTCCTCCCACATACTGCTTCTGCTGCACCTACTAGTGTCTTCTTAAATCTAGCCCATTCCTCTTCCACCCCTCTTTCTTCATCTGTTGGAATTCCTTCCTTTACCATTTTGAGGTACTCGACCCTTCTATCCCCTTCTTTCAGTTTCCATATCCTTATACGTATTTCCTGGTTCTCAGTCCCTTTCTTCTCCTTACTCCCTCTCTGGTTCATTACCAGCAATCGATGGTCGCTATCCAGGTTCTCCGATGGTATAACCTTGATGTATTATCAATAAATGATAAAAATGGTCCGGTTAGCTCAAACACAGCGTTTCACCCCAGTGTGCCGTTGGGCTCGTCAGTTGGTACAGACACACCTACCAATACGCGTGGCTAGCACATACTGAGAAGGCCATGCAAGACACAAAATACAAGCAGTATTGACGTCACGAGCACGCCAATGTGCTACGGGAGTCACCTCCCTTTCATTAAAACAAAAGCCTTACCTTGGCAATCCAAATAAGGTTTTAAATATTCCCGAAGGGAATATGATGTAGTTTCCATTTGAGCGGATGAATTATCAATAAATGATAAAAATGGTCCGGTTAGCTCAAACAATGCCAGCGTTTCGCTCCAGTGTGCCGTTGGGCTCGTCAGTTGGTACAGACACACCTACCAATACGCGTGGCTAGCACATACTGAGGCTTTTGTTTTAATGAAAGGGAGGTGACTCCCGTAGCACATTGGCATGCTCGTGACGTCAATACTGCTTGTATTTTGGGTCTTGCATGGCCTTCTGGTGAAGCTACGATAGGCCCAGCAAGCCAGTAGTGGATGAAACCAAATGCTTTTAAGAATGGAACGAGCCTCGGACATGATGGATATAATAGACAACATTTATGTAATATGCCTTAAAAAAGAAAGAAAACGCTCACTTCGCAATAGAGCACCAAAGAGAATTTGCCAAAAAAAAAGTACCAAAGACAAAGGTTGTTTTTTCATTAATATCCACCCCCCCCCCCCCCCCCCCCCCCCGCCAACTAATTTTTATTGGTCTCGAAAGTTTAAAATTAAAAAATGTCGTGTTTGGAATGTAGAAATTAGTCTAAAACAATATAGCACATACCTGTACTCTATTTTGTCCATTTCTTATATTTCAAATTTTTTAACATATGTTAAAAAATAATAACGGCACTCTTATGTCATCAGAAGTTGAAATAAATGTTTCAGTTGTGTTTTGGATGTCGAAATTAGTTGAAAATTATACAACACATGCCTAATGTTGGCAGTTCCTTATTTTTCAAATTTCTTAACGATTGTTCAAAAATAATGGTACTTTCTGCCACCGAAATGTACTTATATGCCCTCAGACGTTCAAATACATACTTCAGTTGTGTTTAGGATGCCGAAATCAGTCAAAAACAATGTACCACATGCCAGATGTTGTTAATTCCTTATTTTTCAAATTTCTTAACGTTTGTTAAAAAATAACGGTATTTTTTGTCCCGAAACGTACTTGTATGCCCTCAGACGTTCAAATACATTCTTCAGTAGTGATTAGGAAGTCTAAATCAGTCGAAAACAATATACCACATGCCAGATGTTGTTAATTCCTTATTTTTCAAATTTCTTAACGTTTATTCAAAAATAATGGTACTTTTTGCCCCGAAACGTACTTAAATGCCCTCAGACGTTCAAATACTACTTCAGTTGTGTTTAGGATGTCAAAATCAGTTGAAAACAATATAGCACATGTCAGATGTTGTTAATTCCTTATTATTCAAATTTCTTAACGTTTGTTCAAAAATAACGGTACTTTTTGCCTCGAAACGTACCTATATGCCCTCAGACGTTCAAATAAATATTTCAGTTGTGTTCAGGAGGTCGGAATTAGTCGAAAACAACACAACTCACCACACATTTAACAAATTTAATTTTTTTAGTGTGTTTTTAACGCTTGTTCAAAAATGGCCGCCATCTTGGATCCTAAGGGACATTTTTGGTGCTTCCTCTTTTAGAATCATCAAAAGTAGTGCTACTGACAAACCTGCCAAGTGGCGTGGTATAGAAACTATTTACTGTATGGAAATACGTACCGCACCCACTAATATGAGGTACTATAAAATGAATAAATTGATGCAATTGACAAATTGGCTTTCAACACCAGTAAAATATAATAAAAGGAACTAGGTTTTGTGATAAACTAGTTTCAGAAGTTGCAATCCGTTTCGGAGGCTTTATTTTGTGTTGAGTGAGTAGTTTTTTGTGAAGAAAAATGAGTGGAAACTCAAAGAAACGTAAAATTGACAACAAAAACAGAAGTTACAAGGAGATATGGCAGAATGACTATTTAATTATGAACAGAATGGGAAGCGTCAGTATTTGGCATGCATGCAAATTGTGTCTGTACCAAAAGAGTACGATGTTAAGGTATTCATATACGTTTACTGAAAAAATCCATAATTCATAACCAACCACCTTGTATTCTTTCTGGTGGTTCACTGCTAAGTAAATTAAGACGTTTGTACCTTCAGAATGCTTAATTTATACTTCCAGGGGTGTCCAAAATAAAATTATTAAAGAAATTTGTACTTTTTTTCAAATCCCCTAGCAACTACAAATTGAATCTATTTTATTTATTCTTTCACAGACGTATTGCTATTAGAGTCCTTCATGTCCCCTACCAGAATTGTTAATTTATCAGCATTGTGTCTAGAATTATGTTTTTTTTTTCAAAAAATATGAAAAATTTCAATAATATTTGTCCTTTCTTCACATCCAGTTTTTGAATGGAGCCATATGTATTCTCGGTTTTGGTACCAAACATGCCCTATTTCATAGTCTTTAATTTGAAACCTTGTTGAGATAGATATCTGAATTAGAACTTGCCATTTTCTTGTTTGAACCTGTAAGAGAAGCACGATTTTTAGTTTTTGAGTAAATTAGGTTGGAAGTTTCACATTATGATTGATCCTCTTTGTTCTTACATGACAACATTAGAATTCTCCTGCTGCAGATGTGGGACCTTCCTTTTTAAGTTTCTTGCCTTCTTTCAGTTTTCTTTCTTCTGAGGTAACTTCCTTACCTTCTTTACCTTTCTTTTCCTGAATTTCTAGGGCTGCAGTCTTCATGCATTCTTCTGCATAGGTATATACAACAGAAGATAAAGCTTTCACATGTTCACTATAAGCCCCTGGAAAGGCTGGTGGTGGGAGGTTCATAATGCAAGCAAACCTTTTGGCATCACTCTAACCACAACCTATTGACCTCATGCCATAAAAGCGTTACTGCCTTTTTGAAGAGCAAAATTTGTTGCTTTCATAACCACATAATTCACACAACAAACCAAGAATTTCAGCCCATCCAAATCTTTGATTTGAAAGTTCTAAACTTTCAGTGAAGAGCTTTTGAAGCAAGTGGGACTTGCTACCACATTTATTAAATTCTGAAGGCAATTGTGTCAAAGATAATGTTCAAATTACCACCAGATAAATCACAATCATCTGAAACACTATTATCAGCTGTAGGCCAAATCATGGAATGTGATGCACCACACGGTTCAGTATTCACATTCTCATCGATTTCGCTTTCACTGGGTTTCATATGCTGGTTACCACAATAACTTTGTTTCTTCTCTCTCACTTGCCGATGTTTAGAGCCCATGATCGAGAATTTACACGGGAAATAATGAAGGGACTATAAAATATTTTCACTGCAAATACGTAACCATGGAAGCTGTCATTACTGGCTTGTAAACAATGTGCATGTAGAGCCATCTGTGGAAGACAGGCTGTACTAAGAGCTATTCAACCCCTGCAACATCGAGCGCCAAAATTGAATAATAATTTCGAAAAGAATCATGAAATACAGTATGCAACGTGGTGCCCCGCCCACCCCAGACTAAGATGGCGTACACTGGTCCCTTTAAATCAATTTTATAAGCACATTTATGCATGAAACATGTAAAAACCATATATTTTCTGCAAGTAGAAGGATTAGGCTTTCATATGAAATCAAAAACACAAAAACAAAAATTTCGTCCAAATGCGTCATTTTAAACGTACTGTATATGAATACCTTAAATGACATTAAAACTCAGCAATTTTTCTAGGTTTATGCCATATCTTGTGTGGGGTTTCGCCTAGGAACACCAAGCAGGCTCATCGGCAGGTCCTTGGTGCCCATGCCCGGACCTACGACACCCCACACAAGACATGCCATCAACCTAGAAAAATTGCAGAGTTTTAATTTGCTGGCCGTGAAAGCCAATATACACAAGAATCTTGTTTTATCTGGATTATATGGGACCGGAACTGATCCGGATTATCAAAAATCCAGATAATCCAGGGGAAAAAAATACATGTTATATAATTTATTAACATAAGTTATAATACCTTTTAGAATTGTACGAAAAAATTTAGGAACACTTTTCTCACATTTACGACTGTCTTATGCACTAAAATAATGTGTCCGTTTTTTCTGTTTCACATTTGTATAGCGTTTGCCCGCGGTACGATCTCGAAGACGTTTTACTAACATCAGTTCCGCCAGTGTGGTTTCAGTCTGGGATTCTAAATAGGCCATCACTTGGTCCAGCAGCATTGTAGCCTCTCCATGAGTCATTGTCTCTTCTGATGGAGCGCCGGTTTCATTTTCGAATTCACCATCATTCTCGTCATTACCTGCCAAGGAACAAGAGGCAATGATTTCTTCATCTATCATTATGCCGTAGCCTGAATTACAGTCATTTACATCGTTCTCATCTACGGCCGAGCATCCGGGAATGCGTGCAAGTGTGTCAAGGAACTCAGAGGAGTCCACAACATCACAAACCACGGTGGTAGATGCACAGAAAGAAGGCCATAGATGTTTCCAAGACTTTTTAATTGTCATTTCACTAACTTGATCCCATGCAGATGCAATCATATAAATAATGTCTTTCATCATCATCATCATCTTGCACAGTTTCCAGCTATTGGCCGGTTCTGTTTGGAACACAAGCCTCTCTAACGTCTTCTGTCTTCCCACCATCTCTCAGCCTCCACCCTTGTCCAGCCTTCTCCTCTCTTCTTCACGTTTTCTTCTACCCCTTCAGCCACCTGTCTCTCGGTCTCTTTCCTTCCCACTTCATCTCGTGCATTCTCCTGGGTATCCTCTTCATATTTATTCATATTTCAATTTCAATACCAAAATTACACCATATTCCCCCTCTTCTTTCATCAGTTTGCCGAGCAGCTGCCTCCTGCATAACCGCTTGATGTTTTCCAATAAACCCTGGTCCATTGGTTGCAAGAGAGCTGTTACATTAGGTGGCAGAAATTTCACTCAGATATCACCACTGACCAACTCTTCTACTCCCGGTGTGACGGCGCATTGTCAATGAACAAAATGGCCTTCAGTGGCAAACCTTGTTTCGGTAAACACCTTTTTACATTCGGCACAAAGTCTCCTTGGAACCAGTTTTTGAAAGTTCCAATGTCCATCCATGCATTCTTTTGGGATATGTAAGAAACCGGCACGGCACGGCAGATCGGTTCACATTTTTGAGAGCACGGGGATTTTTTGATTTCCCTATTAACAGGAGAGGAAATTTTTGTCCTCCAGATGCATTGGCGCATGCCATAATTGTAATACGATCCTCACTTCTTTTATAACCCCTTGCCGATTCATCTAATTTAGACGCTAGTGTCTTATTTGGTAGCATGCGATAAAACAGCCCAGATTCATCGGCATTATATATGATCTGGCATTAAGTTATCGGACCAAATAATGTCCTGAAATTCCTTTATGAAACTGTCAACAGCGACTTTATTCCCTGAAAAACCAGTCACTGAAAGCTGGCATATGCCATGACGAGCTTTCCACCTTTCCAACCAACCCTGACTAGCTATGGAGTTAAGATCTCCATTTGCTAGCTTGCTGTTTAAACTAAGCACCTTCCCTTGTAACATCGGCCCTGAAATCAGAACACCATGCTCTCTTTTTCCACTAAACCACATGAATGAGTCATTTAGAGATTCATTTCTAGCTTTCTTTACTGTGGCACGATTCTCTAAACTATCTTTCGTCATCATTTTAAAGCAGAAATCTTCAATATCTTTTCAGTTTTTCTTCCAATCAGACACAGTTGAAGTCCCTACGCCATAGTCTACAGCAATATTTTTCAAAAGTTCTCCTTTGTCCAGCCTGTTTAATGCTTCTAACTTTTTGTCCATGGAAACAACAACTTTCTTCCATTTTGAAGCCATTTCACACTCAAACAATAGAATACTACACAGTAAAGTACTGTACTGTACAACGTGGTGTTAACCTTCAGCTACTGATGTGGTCTCTTGCAGACTACTGGATATGATGGCTCATTCCCTTCCTCTTTCTGTCTTAAGCAATCACACTGTAACGTGTTTTTCGAGGGGTTTTCATGCCACTGGCATAAGTCAGTAGGAAGCCATTCTCTATTTATTTACGCGGCAAATTGTTCAGCCAAGATAAATTTTCATGTTAATTTATTATTATTATTAATTTATTATAATTATTATTAAGGTATTTTCGGAGCATTTTATAAAAATTATTAGCATTCAGATAGGTTTTCTATGTCTTAGAAAACGCTATCAAGCAAATTATTACGAACGACGATATCATAGAAAATTATCTGATTACGGAATTTTACGGAGTTTTGTCAGTTAGGGTATTTGAGAGAGATGAGTCACGGGGAATTCAAATACAAGCTTAATCTTGTCAGGAAGTATTACGCAAGGCTGGGTCGCATCGTCAAGGAAAGGCGAATGTATGGAACGGAAATCGACTTCACCCTCCGCGGGCCTTAAGTAATGAACCAGAGGAGGGGAAGTAGCGGTGTGCTCAGCCAATCAGTGGAGACCACGTAAGCTGGAAGTCGGTACCATGGTGGGGGAGCCAACGTGTGCATATATCGTTCGGCGCGGCTTGGAACGTGGACAATCTGTGAAATACTTGACGAGTATGGGTGCGCAAGCGAGTGGCTCCGATGTTCGGTGGAGTTAGCAACAATCTGTGAAATACTTGACGAGTATGGGTGCGCGTGCGAGTGGCTCCGATGTTCGGTGGAGTTAGCGACAATCTGTGTAGAACTTCCCGAGTATGGTTCACGCGGGAGTCGCTCCGATGTTCCGTGGATTGGAGGACTAACTTTTGTAAAACTTAACCAGTGTGGTTATACGTGTGTTTGGGTCCGATGTACGGACCATAGAATTATCTAATCTACCAGAATATCATCATATATCGACGGAGATGGAGACGTCCAGGAGACTGTGGGAAGCTCACAGCATCATCCAGTACGAGGGAAATGCTTGGGCAATTTCCACCGGTAAGCGCGAATGACGCAGAAATACGCAATCTCTCATTTCTCTTTGTTTTACATTTCATATTTCAGTAACTTCATAGCTTGGAAATAAGAGTAAAATCAATTTATCAGACTCAGTTTTCACGTAATTTTCTATCGGTAATATTCAAATCACAACGCTCCAATTTAAATTTTATACTTATTATTATTATTAATTTTGCTATACTTGTTTTATATAATAAATTCATTTCTTTTACAATGCAATCTTTGCTTTCAGTAGGTAGCATTAGATATAGACCAATTCCTTATCCTGATACAATTGTTTGTTGGGTTAATGATCAAATCATACCACGATCTGAGTGAATAGAGTCTTGAATGTGTTCTGCCAGAGCTAGACGTTGTTAAATACAAAATTAGATTTCAACATTGCGTTGAGGACTTGGCGCCCATTAAAACAACACAGCTTAGGCAAAGGTAAACAGTTACATTTTTCTCCCAACAGTTAGGGCCAGTCAAACTGCTACAATTCTCACCCAACAGTTAGGGGCTAGCAAAACATTTCATTTGTCGCTGAAAACTTGGGGCTGAAAACCTAATAACATTTGTGGAAGGAGAGGGGTATATATTTCTGTGCCTGTATTTTGGGGGTTATTTGTCTGTATCAGTGTATATCATTATGGGGGATGAGAAAGAAAGACAGATGAGGTTACGTAGTGGTCATCAACGGGAGAGTGATGATACGAGCAGTATGTCGAGTGATGGTAGTACCGGGGTAGCGGAGGTAAATCCCGATACTGAAACAGGGAGTGTAGGCGGCCAACCAGAATTAAAAACTTTACTTCTCGAGTTCATGTATCAGAACAAAGTTAGTAGTGATGCCTTAAATGCAAAATTAGAACAAAACAGTAGGGAAAATAAAGAAAGTACAGATGCCTTAAACACCAAATTAGAACAAAACAGTAGGGAAAATAAAGAAAGTAAAGACGCTTTAAACGCAAAACTGGAACAAAACAACGCTAAATTAGAACAAAACAGTAGGGAAAATAGAGAGAGTAATGAAACTTTAAACGCCAGATTAGAACAAAACAGTAAGGAAAATAGAGAGAGTACTGAAACTTTAAATGCTAAATTAGAACAAAACAGTAGGGAAATGAGTGACAAATTTGAACTGATTAGAGGTGAGATCAGGGGGGTGATGGAAGAAAAGGCTAAAGAGATTATTGCAGATGTAGACAGAAAATTAGGAAAAGTACAGGAGGAGTTGGAAATTAGAATCAGTACACAGGCTGAACATTTAAAAGAACTAGTACAACTGGAAACACAGCAGGTCAAAAAGCAATTGGGGGGAGAAATTGACAAAAATAATTGTAGCTACTAAAGAGGTTAAGGAACAGCTGGGGGGTAGAATTGAGAAAGTCCACTCACAAATAGTTGCAGAAGTAAATGATTTAAGAGAGAGTAATAGAGAGAGCATTAGCAAGATTGAGGAGAAACAAGCAAAGCTATATGATAAAGTAGAAGAATCAGAAGGAAACATTAAATTAACAGTAAACAGTATTGAGAGGAAGGCTGAGGAGAAAATCGCAGAATTAGAGTTAAAATTAAAAGCTAGGATCAGGCAAGAAAATAGTCAGAATAGGCCAGTTTTTGTGAATAGCACACACAGGGAGGTAGAACTGGGTAAGTTCAGCAATCGACAGGGGTGCCCAATGGAGTTCATGAACACTATAGAAAATAAATTCGGGGAAAGGTTGGAAAATGGTAGTATTGAGTGGTGCCAGGTAGTTGAAATTTTAGAACAAGTGTTTGTGGGGGAAACGAGGAATTGGTTTGCTGTCTACAGAGACAAGTTTACTGATATCAATGATTTTAAAATGAAATTCTGTGAAAAGTTCTGGAATGAGGTTATTCAGTCGCAGCATCGTGAGGGAGTAGTGTGTGGTAAATATAACCCTAAAGGATGCTCCACCATGACCGAATACTTTTTAGGGCAGGTATTAGTGTGTAAATATCTGGATGGCTTGAAGGAGGAAAGTGATGTGGTGAGGTTGCTACTTAGGCACTTTCCCTATAGGATCAAGGAGGCTGCTTGTATCCAGAATGTAAAGACTATATCACAAGTAGAAAATTTGTTAAGCACATTTGATGCACTAGGGAGAGGGGGTTATGAGGACAATTTCAATCGGAACCAGGGTAATAATAATAATAGACCTAATGAAGCCAGGCATCAAGAAGTTCAAGGGAACGGTGGCGAAGGGGCCAACGCTCAAAATAGAAATAATAATAATCAGCTAAATCAGAACAGAGGAAATGGCTATGGTAATCAGTATCAAGGCAGGAACAATGATTTCAGGGGAAATCAAGGGAGGAACAATGATTACAGGGGAAATCAAGGGAGAAACAATGATTTCAGGGGAAATCAAGGGAGAAATTATAATGACAATAATTACAACCAGAATAGGGGTCAAGGAAGAGGACAGCCTAGTGGTAGTAATATACAGTCAAACAATGACAACACAGCCCAGAACAACCAGACCAGTTTAGTAGTTAGTAGTACTAAGGCCAACTGTAGCGGTTCTTTAAACGCGAACCAGGCTGCGAAGTAAGGTCAGAATCTCAGTCTGTAGCATGCCCTGTCCATACAATTATACAGGAACCCTATGACCTAAATGTAAGAAATAAATTATTACATGAACTAAATGATGAAGGTATTATTCAGGAAGTGGTTAGTAAGAGCCCCATAGTTAAATTTAACGTGTCCGAGGCGTACACAGATGTTTTAATTGATAGTGGTTGTATGAAGAGTTGCATAAGTAGTGCATTTTATGATAAAATGAAAGGAACTGGAGTAAATTTTGAGGAGATGCCAATTAAAACCACTTTTGTTATCACAGCTGTTGGGAAGAGGTCTAAAGTAATTTCTAAGCAAGTTTTAGTAGACATTAAAATTAATAATCATGTAGAGAAGCAGATTTGCCTTGTAATTCCAAATTTAGTATTCAGTGTTATCTTGGGTTCAGAGTGGCTAAGTAGAGTGTCTGGTAACTTATGTTATGATGTAGGGAGTTTGAAATTTAAATGGGGAGATTCTCAAGTAGAAGTAGCGTTCAATGACCATATTCAGAGGAGTAGTATTGTAGGTGTAATTTGTACTTTAAATGAGATATCGCCAGCCGTAGAGCGGGGTTCTCCATGTTTTGTGGGTAGTGTGATTACGAACGGTAGTCTAAAGGACTCGTTACGTGATGCTGCATTTCAGGGTAATATAGAGGTGGAACAGTGTGTTCGGCTCTATGATGTGTTATTGTGTAATAGGAGAGTTTTTGAGGATCGCATTGGTATGGCCAATTGCTATATCCATTCATTGAACGTTATTGATAGGTCAGTATTCACAGGACATAGATATCCTATACCTTTCGCTTATCAGAGTGCAGTTGAGGCACAAATTAATCAGATGCTTGAAGATGGGATTATTGAGCACTCTAACAGTCCATATGTTAATTCTTTGATCACGGTACCCAAGACCGACGGCACAGTTCGTATTTGTTTAGACGCTCGTTTGGTTAACAGTAGAATTAGTTCAGATCAGCTGAAATCTATGTCAATAGAGGAATTAATGCAAACATTTGAGGGGAAGAAGTATTTCACTTGTGTAGATTTGAGTTCCAGTTTTTGGCAAGTGCCACTTATGTACGAAGATAGACCATTTACAGCTTTTAGTCATAAATATAACCTTTATCAATTTTGTAGAACACCTTATGGGTTAAAGAGTAGTTCAGCAGCTTTAATTAGGGCTTTAAACATCGCATTAGGGGATGACACAGGAGAGTTTGTAACCATTTACATAGATGATATGGTAATTAGTTCACGCAGTTTTGAGGAGCATCTACGTCATTTAGATATAGTTTTTCAGAAGTTAGATCAGGCAGGGTTCACTTTGAAGCTGTCTAAGTCGTCATTCTGTCAGTCAGAAGTGACATTTTTAGGTCATAGAGTGTCAAGTAGAGGTGTTACACCAGAGGAAAGTAGGGTTAGCATGTGTGGACAGTAGCAACAGGGCATCGTTACAGATACTGAGAAATAGGTAGGCAGAGCAACGTGATGACGTTCATTTAAGGGAGCCACTTGCAAGGCTGGAAGCAGGTGACGCAGAAACATTTATAGTTTCCAAACGTATTGGGAAAACAGCTTATGTGCTGGAGAATAGTGAGGGAAACAGATTATACGGATCGTATAATATACATAGTCTACGAAAATATGTGTCATAAAGTGAGTGTGTTTAGCTGGCGAGCCAGCCTATCAAATGAGTAAGTGTGGTGTCTGGTGCGTGGAAGATCTGGTCTTCAAGGCAGGCGTATCAGAAGTCGCACAGGGGGGTAGTATGTAAGTAAATGAGAGTTTTTAAGGTACAGGGAAATATGACGGGATTGTCGGATGCTCTTGAGCACTAAAATGTCTCGATACACCAAGGCCAGAATTTGGTAGCGCTGGTGAATTCCCATTTGCCTCCAAGAGATGGGTGAGCGCTTGAACAGGGTATTTTTGCTTAAGGCGTCCACGAGGCAAAAGATGGGCCATCAGAATGCGAGACAGTCCTTCATGAAACTCATACATATCAGCACACGTGATTTCTGTTTACGGCCTCGCCATGTAAGATTTGTAAGTGTGTAATTTAAGATAATTTGTACAAAGGTATTATTTGTGTGAGGAGAACTGTTCTGTGTTGAGAACTAGTATTAAGTAGAATATGGTCTACGGGAACTTAACAAGACAGGGCGATTACGGCACAGAAATATTTGGTGTTATATGTAATGCGCATTTACTGTTTTTTTTTTCAGACGTCAATATTAATTTCATCTTTTATAAAGAGAGATCATGTATTATGGTCACGAGGCGCTGCCACAATAGTGTGATCGTGTGCTCAGTGATAAGTGGGATTAATTTCACAATAAGGAAGAAACCTCCAGTGAAATTAGGAGGTTCTAGGGAGATATACATATATCAGAACACCTTGATGCGTGTGATGTGACACCTCATATACATAGTGCTCACACAGTAATTATGTCTATTTTTCCAACATAGAGAAATTTGAGAGGCGGAAATTTCCTTGGAACACTATTCTATATGTAAAACATTGGACTGGTTGCAAAGTGCAATCCATAGTGACAACAAACTTTGACGCAAAGTGCGTAAAGAAAAATTATGAGTGTATATATCTGTAATTTAGGGTGATTTCATTTATGTAATATGTATTTTGGATGGGGATTATTAACGTGTCTGGGATAATCGGATAATGGACCGTCGTCACGGTAAATCATCCGATGATCCGAGGCGAATATGTAACGTGTTTTTCGAGGGGTTTTCATGCCACTGGCATAAGTCAGTAGGAAGCCATTCTCTATTTATTTACGCTGCAAATTGTTCAGCCAAGATAAATTTTCATGTTAATTTATTATTATTATTAATTTATTATAATTATTATTAAGGTATTTTCGGAGCATTTTATAAAAATTATTAGCATTCAGATAGGTTTTCTATGTCTTAGAAAACGCTATCAAGCAAATTATTACGAACGACGATATCATAGAAAATTATCTGATTACGGAATTTTACGGAGTTTTGTCAGTTAGGGTATTTGAGAGAGATGAGTCACGGGGAATTCAAATACAAGCTTAATCTTGTCAGGAAGTATTACGCAAGGCTGGGTCGCATCGTCAAGGAAAGGCGAATGTATGGAACGGAAATCGACTTCACCCTCCGCGGGCCGTAGGTAATGAACCAGAGGAGGGGAAGTAGCGGCGTGCTCAGCCAATCAGTGGAGACCACGTAAGCTGGAAGTCGGTACCATGGTGGGGGAGCCAACGTGTGCATATATCGTTCGGCGCGGCTTGGAACGTGGACAATCTGTGAAATACTTGACGAGTATGGGTGCGCAAGCGAGTGGCTCCGATGTTCGGTGGAGTTAGCAACAATCTGTGAAATACTTGACGAGTAT
This sequence comes from Meconema thalassinum, assembly GCA_946902985.2. NCBI lineage: Eukaryota > Metazoa > Arthropoda > Insecta > Orthoptera > Tettigoniidae > Meconema > Meconema thalassinum. The sequence goes on along the minus strand of OX336390.1, from coordinate 477,718,491 downwards.
GGGTGCGCGTGCGAGTGGCTCCGATGTTCGGTGGAGTTAGCGACAATCTGTGTAGAACTTCCCGAGTATGGTTCACGCGGGAGTCGCTCCGATGTTCCGTGGATTGGAGGACTAACTTTTGTAAAACTTAACCAGTGTGGTTATACGTGTGTTTGGGTCCGATGTACGGACCATAGAATTATCTAATCTACCAGAATATCATCATATATCGACGGAGATGGAGACGTCCAAGAGACTGTGGGAAGCTCACAGCATCATCCAGTACGAGGGAAATGCTTTGGCAATTTCCACCGGTAAGCGCGAATGACGCAGAAATACGCAATCTCTCATTTCTCTTTGTTTTACATTTCATATTTCAGTAACTTCATAGCTTGGAAATAAGAGTAAAATCAATTTATCAGACTCCGTTTTCACGTAATTTTCTATCGGTAATATTCAAATCACAACGCTCCAATTTAAATTTTATACTTATTATTATTATTAATTTTGCTATACTTGTTTTATATAATAAATTCATTTCTTTTACAATGCAATCTTTGCTTTCAGTAGGTAGCATTAGATATAGACCAATTCCTTCTCCTGATACAATTGTTTGTTGGGTTAATGATCAAATCATACCACGATCTGAGTGAATAGAGTCTTGAATGTGTTCTGCCAGAGCTAGACGTTGTTAAATACAAATTTAGATTTCAACATTGCGTTGAGGTCTTGGCGCCAATTAAAACAACATAGCTTAGGCAAAGGTAAACAGTTACATTTTTCTCCCAACAGTTAGGGCCAGTCAAACTGCTACAATTCTCACCCAACAGTTAGGGGCTAGCAAAACGTTTCAACACAGCGGGTCATTATTGAGCAACGATGTGAACCAGAGATAACAACGTCTGCAGTAGCGGATGAGTGTCATAGACTCCATGTTAGCAGGACCGGATTAAAAAGTGATTGATGAAGTGACTAAACGATGTTTACAGAGCAGCATAGCTCTGCGTGTTGAGGCACGTTAGAAGTGCGTTGCATTCAGAAGAGCTTGGGTTCGATTCCCACCTCGGCCGCCCAGGAAATGGTTTTCCATGGTTTCCCATTCTCAATTCCAAGAGAATACCGGAATGGTACCTTTGATAGACCGTGGCCGAATTTCTTCCAATTCCTGTCCTTAACCAGATGAGTGCTACCCCCGCCCATAGACGGGCTGACGTGGGTGGTCCACCAGTGCTACGCCCGTCTATAGACGGTGCGCGAGAACTTTTATTTTTTTCAGTTTCCCGGTTCGCTCTGAAGAGCTGAATCGATGTCTGGCATGTTCTGCCATTTGTTGGGCATTTTGTGGAACTAATTGAGCACGAGTAATAGCTTCGGGAAGTGACTACGAGAGCTTTTTGTAGAAGTCTGTTCTCTACAGCTGTCGTTCATCCGTGATGTAAACAAACATGGCGGAACAAGAAGCTAGTTGCTCTCGTCGCGATGTTATTTTGGATCAAAGAATCCTTCAGTTATTAACCACAGCGGAGAGTGATGATGAAGACGAAGATTTTAATATATCAGTGATATAGAAAGTGAAAGTGATTCAGAGAGTTCTGAAATTATTGTAAGTGAGAAGGAAACAGAGCCTCCTCCTAAAAGACAGAAGAAAAACAAGGCAAGTACAAATGGCATTTCATCACTATTTTCGTGGCGGACGGATGACTTTTCTTCACCAGACTTTCAAGTGACAGTCACAGATTCTGGAACCCAAGTAGTGTTTGATGAAAACCCTAAAATTGTTGATTTTTTTAAAACTTTTGTGACAGTGGATTTGGTGCAGCTGGTTGTTGATGAAACAAATCGGTATTACAAACAACTGGTGGAAAACATCGAACTGTCACCACATTCCAGGTTTAGAAAGTGGAATGATATTACAGTGGATCAAATGTACACTTTCCTTGCAGTGTGTATGCTAATGGCAAGAAACAGTAGGAACAATATTTTTGAACACTGGTCATGTGATAGGTTGCTCTACCGCTATTGCTGCCGATTGTGTGACAAAGGGCTATGCATTGTGCCATGTTTTGAAGTGTTTCACACGAAGAAAACCTTCTAAAACAACAAATGTTACAGAAAACAGACTGTTCATACTTAGGAACTCATACAAAAGAAACATTTATAATGGTAATTCTGAGTTATTTTCTGTATTTCTATATTTCATTCAGTAGTTTTCATTTGTAGCCTACCACTGATCACATTGAATTTGTTAAAATATCAACCATTGTACTTGTAAGAAATAACATTAGTTGCCTACAGATTTTAGGAAATATTCTTATTTTGGTCCCTTTTCATTGTATAAAGGTGATGTACACGTGAGCACAAAAAGTTAAACTTTCATTTCTCTCACTATAATATTGAACAAAATCGTAGGATCTTCAATTTGCATTTTAAAGAACCAACATTTACAAACACATTTTAAGCTATTCCCCCCCCCCCCCCCCCCGATAGGTTAAAATTGTGGCCTCTACCATTTATTTAACATACGAATGAATTAACTCAGCACTGAGGGGCCACACAGTCAAATGGAAACTCAGCACTTAAAGGGTTAACTACCTTTGGCGGAAAAAAAACCCTCAAGAAGTGTCGACTCCGTAAAAGAAATACTGTACAGTAAAAATAAATTATTATTTTCGATACGGATAAACCGGAGATAGGATTAATGAGTGCCGGATAAGAGAGGTTCTTGTGTACCATCATTTTAAATGACTTTATTCAACAATGCATGAAAAGAAGTATATAGCATATACGGAAGAAGCTAGACACACACTGGTCGTGGATTGTAAAAAGAAATTGAAACAGGTATGTTCAGTAAAGTCGTACAAAATCAGTCATCTTATCTACACGCCTCGTATGCAGTGTCACTTGAACTCGCAAAAGCAAAAAAGCCATTCACTGAAGGCATCCTGGTTAAGAAGTGTGCTATGGAAATGGCAACGCCTTTTGGAGATAATAAAATGGCTGAGAAATTTAAATCAGTGTCACTTTCCATTCAAACTGTACAGAGAAGGGTCATTGATATGGGAGAGCAAGGAGAAAAATCACTGATTACAGTACATTGGTAAAAGAAAGCATGCATTTCTCGCTATGTCTTATTGAAAGCACTGATCAGTCCGACGTTTAGTCAGCTATTAATTTTTGTACACACCACCATTGAAAACTTCAGCAGTAAAGAGGAGCTATTTGATGTATGCCCTTTTCAACGAACAGCAAATCAAAGGACATATACAAGGTGTGACTATAAATAAACCAGACTGATGCACAAACTACCTTTTATTCAATAGATTACACATTGGCAATGTTATCCCCTTCAAAGTACTCCCCTCCACGATCTCTACATCGCTCCAAGCCGATTTTCCACTGCTGGAAACAATATTGCAGGGTTCTGAAATAGTGACCAGAAGTCTCGTCACTTTTGCCTTCTACGGACTCGAATCGGGTCCCCTTGAATGCAGATTTGACCTTCAGAAACAGGAAAAAGTCGAAGGGTGCCAGGTCTGGCGAGTGGGTGTTCTATCACTGGGATGTTGTGTTTCGCTAGGAACGTCTCGACAGACAAAGCATTGCGTACCGGTGCATTGTCCTGCTAAAGAATCCACGAATGATTTTACCACATTTCCGATCGCCTCACTCCTTCACGGAGTGTCTTAAGAACGTCTTTGTAATAGACCTGGTTCACTGTCTGGCCTTCAGGTACCCAATTTGTAGATGATCCCTCTAATATCGAAAAACACTATCATCATGGCCTTGAATTCCGATTTGCTCATCCGTGCTTTTTTTTAATTCTCGGGGATGTCTGACTCTTCCAGTGTGCATGGATTGGTGCTTGGTTTCAGGATCACACTGGAAAATCACAGTCTCATCGCACGTAATAACGTTATGGAGAAAGTCTCGATCAGGTTCAATGTTCTCCAAGGTGTCAGCACAAATGTTCCTAAGATTTTCCTTTTGTTCTGCCGTGAGGAGTCTCTGTACCATCTTTGAGCACACTTTTCTAATTCGAAGATCGTCATGTAACAAGATGTTCAGCAAAGAATATATAGCCTACTTTCTCCTAAATGTATGGGTATACTTATAACTCTTTGTCCTCACCCCTAAAACAATCACCTCCACCACCATGTATTTTTTGTTTTCTTTTATATTGACAAGAGTTTAGTGCTTTTCAGTCGGTCAACACGAATGTACCCAAAAGAGATGGGTTAAGCCCTAATCCTGAAATAAATTACATGAGATTAATTATTTATTAATCTCATGTAATTTATTTCAGGATTAGGGCATAACCCATTAATTATTTATTAATCTCATGTAATTTATTTCAGGATTAGGGCATAACCCATCTCTTTTGGGTACATTCGTGTTGACCGACTGAAAAGCACTAAACTCTTGTTTACTAAGGCAACACTGAAAATATGGCTTGAAACACCACAATCTTTTATATTGATAATTAGCCAGTAAGTCTCTAAATCAATATTAAGTTATATACTTTATGATGATTGAATATCAAACCTACTAACTTACTGTAATGCATTCACATCCGTTAATCTCAATATTAAGCCTCCAAACTTAAGAATCCTTCGTCTTAGGTATCTTCCCCTTTAATGCGGTGCTGCAACCACTTGCGTCTAGCTACCAAGATGTCAGCGGGGCTTCGGGATCCTTCGCCTACTATCGGCAAACCTCGCGTTAGCTCGAATTTTCCCTCCCATTGTCAGTTAAACACGTGCCACTGTTCTAGTGGAATGCAATAAATCTAAAGTTCTGTTCTCTGAAGTATTTCAAGTTATTCATGCTACAATACAAGCTTTGTAATTCTTCTGTGATTAAATTGTTTAGTTAACGAACTACCGTAACGTATTGATTGATGTAATGGAAATTTTTTATTATTCAAGTCAAGTGTGCTAAACCTACAATAAAGTCTCTGTTTGCCACGAAGAAGCCACCAAAGAAGCTCCGTAAATTGACTTTCGTTAAGCCTGACGGAAAGGAGCGAGGTGATATAAAAACTTAATTAATAGAAACGACTTGTATGTCCCCATAAAGCATACCAAGGACTCATTTTGGTACATATTTTATTCATTCATGACTTGTGTTATGAACACTAGCGTTAAATTTGTAATTCTACTGTGATTAATTTGTTTAGTTGACGAACTACCGTATTAATTGATGTAATTGAAAATTATTATTATTCATGTCTTTACAGAATGTTATGAATGTAGTTTTAATTTAAAGTACATAATATAGTGTGCTAAACCTACAATAAAAGATCTAAGCTCAATGCAATTCCACAGCCTGCTGTTTATTTGCATGCTGAGAGCTGAAAGTACCGAGCTAACGCGAAGTGCTGTAACCTAGCAGTGAATTAATATAGGCTATATCTTCTACGCCTCTGAGTGTTGAACGGGCAGGCAGTTTAAAGCAACCAGGAGGGAGGCGATCCCGTTGGCAGTGCTTAAAGGTAATAGGAGCGCGGTCGTGGCTAAAAATTGAACTATTACGAAATTTCCATACTTCAGGAGGCATTTGCAAAGCGGAATGTTTGGAACAATTACCCACGTAACCCACAAGAGGACAGCGCCGTAAAGAGGCATTGAGAAGGCTGTGGTTGATGATAACGTGTATCTGGTACTTATTAGAATCTCCATTTTCTAATGGCTTCTGTTGATGTGTGATGCTGGAGCTGTTAAACGGGTGTATACATTAGCCTCTCCTTTGAGCTAAATGGCATTTTATTTAGTATCTGTGTAAAGAGCTGGTACACAACATTTGTAAAAGAATTCAAGTTTAAAAAAATGTCACCTATAGGAGGATTCGATCGCCAGTCAACCGCGTGAGAGACCAACACGCTAGCCCAGAGCTAAACATGACCTTAAAACATTGGTATTATTAACTGAATTAGATACAACGTGATTGCAAATAATGTCTTGAAATAAACCATTTTTTCACTGCAGTACATCTTCATTATAAATCATTTCATACAAAGTTTATATTAAAACTATCAGTAAGCTATAGCGCATACAACATACTCAAATTACTGAAATATAGGACAGGCACAACAGGCCAGCTGCCATCTTGTGATGTGACAGACGGCTCAGCTCTTTTAAGTCCCTAATACAGTATAATATTATAAATATTATAATATTATAATATTAAATTACGATAAATAACGGATTACGTCCTTTAGGATAGCTTAAACCACCCTTGGCTCGCTAATCGGAATTGGTGGGTCCCATGTTATGGATTATGAAGTTTGCATAATTCACACGGCCGCCATACTGAAATGGTAAAGCTGATGAGCTTGCAGTTAGGGTGTAAGACGCGGCCCATATGAACGTATCTTGTGACCAAATTTGGTAGATTGGATGATTAGTTTAGTCGTTATTAGATTTTACGTTTTGAACATTTGAGTGGCCGCCATTCAGTTTTGGTCAAGATGGCGGCGATATAAAACATGATACTGAGGTGCCCTTTGCTAGTGCTACCAAATTTCGTTTAATTCGGTTTCACCGTGTTTGAATTGTTAGGGGGGGACAGACATTCAGAGTACACACATACACACACAGACAGACACACATTTTTGGCCCTGTGCAGATCTCGCAAGTCTACTTTCATTTTTTGCAAAAATTGAAAGTAGGCTAAAAATGCTAAGACAACGATCTCCTCCAGCAATTTGACCAAGTTTTAGAATGATTTAAGCTGTTTTCGAAGTTCTAGGATGGCAGGGGTGTGGATCATCACTAACGTCTTCCCTCCCCTCTCTAAATTTTCTGAACCATTAAAAAACTTGTGTACGTGATGAACACTCATTACCATAAACTTCAGTCAACAATTTGTACGCTTCCGTGGCAGATTTTGCAAGTTTTGCTAGAAATTTCGAATTAACAAGCTACTCTACTTTAACAGTGATCATCTTTCCGATGGGCGTGCAACACGTTCCGCTTCCAACAAAGGTTGCCACTCGACTAACAGTCTCTGGCGGTTGAAATTTTAAACATAAGTAGAGGGGGGAACCAAGTCAATGCTCTAACAGCCACTTATGCCTGCCAGCAACTAGAAACCTGTGAGCATTCCAGTCCGGTTTATTTATAGCCGTACCTCGTATGATGCTGTTACAAATCTGTCGAAAGAGTTGGAGGCTTCGGTAAATGTTCAGCTATTGTGCAGACAGAGCACCAGCAATGACAGGCGAGAATAGAGTTATGATGGGTTTGCTGAAAGAAAATGGTGAAACATGTCCTATGATCCAGAGGTGCCAACTATTACGGATTGTCCGTAATTATTACGGATTTCACCTCACGTTTACAGCGTTACGGTCAAAGGGGAAATTATTACGGAAAAGTGACATTATCATGAAGAAAAAAAATACAATTCTATGAAAAGAAAGGAAAGTTACAGGGTGTCTACCGGTAACGAAAAAGTATCTAATTTTACGAACAGGTAACGAAAGTAACGAAAAGTAGCTATTTTTGATGTCTGGATAGTTGGAGGTTACGAAAATTCGCCGAGGTCGGTTTAAATCATTTAAACTCGTGATTCTAGGCTCACAGATTGCGATGGAGCAAGTTTCACACAAGCGGCGCCGATTGCACAAGCCATATTTCCCCATGCCCGACCTCAAGGAAATGCATACCTAGGATACCTTGAGTGGTTTACATCGGTTCAACGTATATTTTCGGCATCAAGCAGAGTTTTTATTTTTGTGTGAAATATTTTTCTGTATTATTAGGAAACCTGATTTTCCGCGAGACGTTTATTCGCGAAAACTTCCGTACCTCAACAGAAACCTCTCATTTCTGTTATTGACCTCTAAATTTGGAGACTCAAATTGAAGTCCAGAAATAAAGCGAAATAATCTAATGTCGATACCTAGGCTCACGATTGAGTAGCGACAGCTGTGAATAAAGATGTGCGAGCACGAATCAATGCGACTTGGATGCGATTCAGAGATGTGATAAGAAGATGCCTATCCGCCTAAAATATTTAACAGACGATTCAAGGAAACTGAAACACTGAAAAGTAGTATACAGCTTTACATGAATCCTCTTGGTGCTACAATCGAGGAACAAAAGTATGGTTTGTGGTTGGTTCCTCAGTTAGGGGGCTGCAACAATGCAGAGACTGATGACAACAAAGCAATGGCTGGATAGAGACTGGAGCAAAATTGCCCACAACCTTGATCACTAACAGAAACTCTTCAAGTAGACAGAGCCTTGGGCTGTAATGCCAATGGATGGATAGGCAACTAGAAGTAGTAGCCTATCGTATTAGTGCAGGAATATTAGACAGAATATGGTCAAAGTGAGGAAAATTATTTTCTCAAGCTAAAAATTGGTGGAGAGATTCCTTGAATAGCCTGGATCATAATACTCAAAGTCCCAAAAAATCCCTCTTGGGGAACATCCCGGCATCTTGGATTTCGTATCCAGCATCTCATTGAACGTCATAACTCGCTACCTAAGGGTGATAGGAATATGTCGTTTGGTCAGGATAACTTATCAGAATGCAGGCTATCATTTTGACACTACTTAACCTAGATAACAATCGAAATAGTTATTATAAATCACTTAAACAAACTCTCATAGGGTAGCGTTAAAAGCCATCTTGATGTTCAATGTCGATTTTTCACCTTCTACAGTCATGGGATTGCAAAAAGTACTGAAATAAATGTTGTTAAGCACAGGAGTTTTAGTACAAAGTGTATTCGTTGCTAGGAATATTGATACTCTCTATAGCTGCCTGTCAATGTTGCAATTAACTGGCGAGTGTGTTTCTGGTTTGACTAGCCGCGCCATACAGGCGCCAGACGGATTAGAAGTGGCCTGGGCTACACCTGTAGCCCGCCCGAGTATCGCTGTTTCAGATTCGAGCGTGCAAAGGAAACGTTGTCTCACAGGAGCAGGCCTTGGAGGAGGTGAATAAAACTCTGAAAACAAGGAGGAAGATAACGTGAAGAAGCGTAGGAGGAGAAGGATGAGGATATGCAGGAGAACAAGTTGGAGGAAGAAATGGACCAGATGAAAGGAAGGAAGGAAGGAAGATTGTAGTTTTACGTGACCGTGAATCTTGTGATTATGAGCCACGGGACCTCCTTTTTACGTGGAATCCGAACCACAGGACATGGCATTTCACTTCGAAAATCTCACATGCATTGACCGGGAATCGAACCCGGACCGCCTTGGTGAGAGGCATACAGCTAGACCACTGAGCCACCACGCCCCTCTTCTTACTCCAACTCTTTTCCAGATGAAAGGCAAAGAGTTGGAGTAAGAAGAGGAAGATTCTTTCAAATCAGTCTGTGTTTAGATAAAAGTAGTGATAGGTTGAGTGTAGTGGAAATAAAGTAGGCTTTCGCTTCTTGTGTGGACGAGGGAGGGAAAAATCAACAAGGAACAGATGCGCAAAGTGCAATAAAAAACTTCTCGGATCAGTGTCCATTTGCATTGAATGCTTGGGTGACAAATTTGTGTGAGCATGCTTATGTATTTCCTGGGCTATAGATTGTAGCCAAAAGGGCAAAAATAAAATTCAAGAATTCGAGTAAAAAATAAATGAAAAAACTGAAATTGTTCATAATAAGTTGTAACTTAACATTTGTGGGTTACAGAGGCTCCTCCTTGTTTCTTTCATTTAGTTTATTTGGGTGTTTCGTTTTTGTCGGGTTGCCAGTCATGGACACTGGTTGGTAGGCCGCCATGGAGTATCTGTGTGGTCAGTGCCTTTAGATTCTTTGCTGGTGGGTGGCTTTGTATGTAACCAGGTGGCCTTGGCTATGGCATATGTGCTTTGGACTGTTGAGGTCAAGATTCCTGGACATGGCATGGTTGCCATGGGGATGGTGTTGATTTTAGATAGGAGAAGAGAAGATGGATGCTCTCTTTTGATGAAAGTGATATTGGAAATTGTTTTTTTTGGGGAAATTATTTGAGGGTGTATTGTGTTGCTGCCAATGAGAATGGAAGCCTGTGTTGATGTTAAAAAATGAGGTATTGCTAATTTTGATTGCCAGAGATCAACTCCTTGGAAGCCTACTATTATTAATAAATGTGTGTTTTTAATGAAGTCTGAGTAACTGTCTTGTGTGATTCAGTCAAGCAAGCATATTGCCCCTATACCCTGAGGTAATAAGATATTATAGTTATAATGTCGCCCAACGTTTGAGCAAGAATTTATGAAATTCACAAAGACAAGAACACAAATAAGGAAATAAGTTAAACAAGGAAGCTGAGATGATGGCCATGTTGGGGAAGCTCATGCTTCGTAGCGACAAGTCTGTAAGGATGGAGGAGGGGATTACCTCCCAGGTGACTAGTTTTAAAGAGAAATTGACGAAGAAGCTTGATGAGGTTAAAGACCACGTGGCTAGCCTATGCATCGTGGAAGAGAAAGTTGAGATTGTAGAACCTGTGAGTTGTTGTGGAGGAGAAGAAGGAGCAGGAGGAAGAAAAAGGGAAGTTAGAAGAACAGAGAGTTGAGATCATGTGTGTTGTTGAAGAGAAAGTTGAAATGGTGGAATATGTGAGCGTGTCTGTGAAGGAGGAGAAAGAAAAGAAGGAGCAGGAGGAGGAGGAAGAGAAGTTGGAAGAGCAGAGAGTGGAGGTCATATGTGTTGTAGAAGAGAAAGTTGAGATGGTAGAACCTGTGAGTGTGTCTGTAGAGGAAGAGGAGAAGATTTATGAAGTACTTGACGATAGGGGGGCATGAGAAAAATAATCAAGAAGTGGTAAAGATAAGGCGAGGTTGTAGAGGAATATATTGGAGAGACAATAGCAAGCGAAGAAGAGAGAGCAGTTGTGGAGGTAGACACAGAGGTCGCCGCCGACGTAAAGGAAGAGGACGTCAAATGGAGGAGGTGAATAAAACTTTGAAGACAAGGAGGAAGATAACGTGAAGAAGCGTAGGAGGAGAAGGATGAGGATATGCAGGAGAACAAGTTGGAGGAAGAAATGGACCAGATGAAAGGCAAAGAGTTGGAGTAAGAAGAGGAAGAGATGTCAAGCAGATCGAGATAAGAGAGTGAAGGATCAGAAGAAGAAAATGGAGAAGATAAAAGGGAAAAAGGCAAAGAGAAAAGAAAATATGAGAAGAAAAGAATTGCTGAGCAAGATAAGGCAGATGAAGAAAAAGAAGGGAAAGGAGAAGAAGGAGAGAATGAAGGCGGAAGGCAAGTGGCTGACGCTCAAGCACAAAGCAGACCATGCGTGTGCTCAGGCCCTGCTGCAGGCTCGCATGTCCCATGGCATGGAGCTGCCTGCGTCAGACAACAGCAAGCCTTCTCGACTCGGCATCAGGAAACGGCCTAACAAGACCAAGCAGCAGCAAGTCACTCTCGACCAAGAAGAACAAAAGGTGGAGGTGGAGATTGTAGACCAGGTCCCCCTGCCGTCAGAGGGCAGCATGGAACACAAGAAGTAAAGGAAGAAGCAGAAGAAACTGGAACAGACGGAAGAGGCAGCCAAGATTGAAGCAGGAGAAGCACCTGCAGAAGGAGACGATGCGGAAGGAGACAGTGAAGCAGATGAGGAAGACCAAAAGCATAAGAGAAAGAAGAAGAAAGGGAAAGACTTGATGATGATGACGAAAACGAAGATGTTTATGAAAACGGCACAGACAGGTCTGATGATGATTCTGCAGTTCCTTCTGACTACGATATTGTTTTTCGGATTTTTCCGATGGTGCAGAAATGTCTGAGGGACTCGATGAGATAGCTTCGGCTACTTCGTCAGAAGAATATATATAAATGCTGGTGATTCTGGTGAACGTGCAATGGCTGTTCCTGCGATGATTGTGCCAATGGTTTTTCTGACTTTGATGTGTGATTTGTTTCTGAATGTGATTTTGTTTTGGTTAGTGTTTGCTTCATGTATTTTGTTTATGTTTTTGTTTCGAGAGTTGAGAGTGAATTTCTAACCTTCAGTTAGAAAGTCTCTCTCAAGGGGGTGTCTTCTGTAACCTAACATTTGTGGGTTACAGAGGCTCCTCCTTGTTTCTTTCATTCAGTTTATTGGGTGTTTCATTTTTGTCGGGTTACCAGTCATGGACACTGGTTGGTAGGCCGCCATGGAGTATCTTGTGTGGTCAGTGCCTTTAGATTCTTTGCTGGTGGATGGCTTTGTATGTAACCAGGTGACCTTGGCTATGGCATATGTGCTTTGACCTGTTGAGATCAAGATTCCTGGACATGGCATGGTTGCCATGGGGATGGTGTTGATTTTAGATAGGTAGGAGAAGAGAAGATGGATGCTTTCTTTTGATGAAAGTGATATTGGAAATTGTTTTTTGGGGGGAAATTATTTGAGGGTGGATTGTGTTGCTGCCAATGAGGACGGAAGCCTGAGTTGATGTTAAAAAAAAGAGGTATTGCTAATTTTGATTGCCAGAGATCAACTTCTTGGAAGCCTACTATTATTAATAAATGTGTGTTTTTAATGAAGTCTGTGTAACTGTCTTGTGTGATTCAGTCAAGCAAGCATATTGCCCCTACACCCTGAGGTAGTAAGATATTATAGTTATAAAGTGCTGATTTTCTAAGGAAATTATTCCTATTTTTGTTTAATTCCAATCCAAATATATACTAATGTATGTATTTAGGTTTACATAAAAATAATTTAACAGTTCTAGTATCATTAGTTTTATTTCTGTTGCAGTTTTACCGAAGATGTACGATAAAATTGAATTTTCTTCTTAGGTTTGTATTTTCTCCCCATATGAAAAAAAAAAGCCTACATAAAATCCTCAGATTTAGCTTAAAATACTTCTATATACTACTATTTAACATAATATTAAAACTGAACACCAAAAATAAAGTGTGCGAGTCCATCAGATCGATTAATTGTTTGGGCTACGTACGTAGCCCGGGCGAGTAACGCTGTATCTATTACTAGCGCGAGTGTCGGAGGGTTAAGGAGAAACTAACATACAGCGAAATGGAATTACTGATAATTTCATTGTTAACCCTGCACATAGCTACTTCTAAACAATCAGAAGTATAGATTACCATCCTTGCCTTTTTTTGCTTCTGGTACTGCCACCTCTCCTGGCTCAAGAGATCCAGAGATTTCTCCTGGCTCATTTACACTTTCAGTAATTTGCCCTGGTTCATCTATAGGTTCACCTCCTGGTTCTTCAGAGAAATCATTCCCCTGGTTTGCTGCCCCCGAGGGTGCATTCTGGGAAGTGCTAGCCTGGTGTTGACCAGCGATGCCCTATAAAAATATTAAAGAAATGTATGCAATTTTCAAGGAAATAATGATTTTACACTGTACATCTTTGGTATTTTGTTACCTGCACATTAGAAGGTTGTCTTGCAAATGAACTGGATGGTATTCTTTCTTCAGTTGATGGTGGTAGAGAATTTACTATTTCCATTGCTTCATCTGGATCATGATCATAATCTTCAAAATCTGGAAAAACCAAGATAATGTCAAAGTAAATATACAGACAAACCCTGGTTACTATAAACGTAAGTTTACAAGGAAGAATCCCTCAACATAGGTTGTCAGTTTTTAATTTTGTAAACAAACACAAACTATTGTTTAAGACTTATTATGTTCAATTCCTCCATTACATCCCTCCCCAAATCTTCACAAACTAACGGTCCAAGGCATACCTTTGCATATTCTATCCCAACCACTGTTGCACTGTCTTTAGAATTCCCTTCCACCCTTGCAACTTTCCACTAATCATTCGCATGCATTTCTGCTGGTGTTGGCAAAAATTAAAATAGGTATTTGGAAATACAGAACTTATGTAACTTATATAAAATTAAAGTCTATCTGTTTTTTCAGAATTTCTTCGAAATTTTGCATTGTATACTGTACTTGTTTCAGACTGTTTTATGACGATTGTATACAAAAATAACATTTTTGTCCATCTGCTTGTTTGATTGCTGGGTGGATCAACATAAAATTTGGTATGGGTATTCATCACAGGCAAGCTTCCTATCTTTTATATACCTCCACCGTACTTCTTATAAATGGAGGAGGGGGCGGGCGGGGTTACCTCCCTCAAAATAAATGCTAAAATAGATGAAATATCAAAATTGTTGCAGAAGGACGATACAAAAGACCACTTTGCGCTTCTTGAAAGAAACAAAACTCAAAAGGTCTCTAAACACAACCTCATTTGTGTTGACCAATGGAAAAGCTTCTAATAATAGATTACTTAGGCAACACTGAAAAATGTCTTCTAATATTTCAGAAGATATTCGACAATTTCTCTTAGTGTAAGGAAATCTGTATACTTTGCTTTGCTAAACTAGTGTTCTGTAATGTTTAACATAGTCTAATTAAACTATTCGTGTTCTGAGGCTGTTTCTTGTCATTTCTAAGTTCGAGGTAGTCTCATTCCCATCCACCTCGAGTTACAGGGACTCTACTGTACTAATCTTCTACCATGCTTCACTTTAATTTTCCATAACTTCTTGAGTTACGGTCTTAATTTGTATACTTGAATAGTCACCATCTTGAATCTATAAAGTCACTGTTCATTTCATACGAAGCAACTTATATGGTTCTATTTTATTACTAAACTTCGTTATTATAGCTTTCGGATACCGAAAGTTATTAAATTATTAGAAAATTTCAAGATGGCCATTGTGAGCTATATTCAGTGTGATAATCTTTTAACTTATATTATTGCCAAAATGCCCATTAATCAATACAAATTATATTCTACACAATCTAGTGGTACATGTTTCGGGCCTCAATACGTACCCTTCATCAGCCACTCAAATCAGCATACAATATCACACATATCAAAGACATTATAAAAATAAATACTGGTAAACACATGTTAATAATGTTAAAATAGGCATATTAGGGTGCACATCATAAAAACAAGGAGAATTAAGTCCAAATGTAAAAATGCAAATTGCGTGTGCATTCAAGGCTGCTTATTTCACAATATCCAAAGAATGTTTTTCAGTTGAAAATTCAAAAAGCCATAATGGTCGAAGTCTAAAAAAGACTTGGGCACATTGAACTGTTGTCCGTGGAAAAACTGATGAGCATCATTCTCGTCCATTCAAGGCGCAGTTTGAGTACTGGTTGGTAAACACGAAGAAAACATCAACTTCCAATTCAATGGAGTAAAATGTGAGATTGAAGGAAACCCCAAAAGCATCATGTCTAAAATGAACAGAAGTAAACCCAATCAAAAAAATGAGAAAAACTGTCTGTATGCGCGCTGGAGACTTAAGGTCCATCCACACATATACGTGACGTGTCAGCTCCGTGATATCCGTTGTGTCAGTGATGGCTATACACACCTATCAGTGTTGCTTCAGTTCAGTGATTGTCAAAATGGCTAAGTTTACGGATGTGGAAAAATATTGTGTAATACAATATCTGTAAAACTGGTTTGTTGATATGCACATAACCAATAAAATTAATAATGGATTGCCTGTTTTGCCTATTTTCTGTCATTTAGATTGTACGGCTAATGTTAAATATTTACGGTATTACTACGTTGAAAAAAAATGAAAACTAATAGTGCAATTGATGCTCCTAAAGCGGGCATTTCCTCCTTAGTTAAAAAAAAAAATAGTTGTTTGTCATTTAGTTTGGAAGATCAAAGTTGTTCGAAGACATAACATAGTTACGTACAGTATCTCTGTTCTGACTCAGTGTCACAAACACGAAACTATGAAATCACTGCCGCTGAACGCTCTCTTTTGTACCGGTTGTTAAAAATCAATTGATAGTATCAGTGCACATTAGATCGTTTATCACAACCGCAATGAGGAGCTGAAGCAAGTCTGGAGATCGTAGGTTCGAATCGCAGTGCTGACACCGGCTTCCGTGAGTTTGATTTTATCCAGGAGTTTTCAACACTCCCTGAAAGCAAATGTCGGGAGAGTACCTTGTTTCAAATCGCGGGGCACCTAACACATTCACGAATGACATTTGGGGGCTCTGATGCATCCCGAATACGAAGTGGGGCTTTGCTCTTTTCAGAGACTCCCTTCAGTATACTGTAAATATAGTGTAGGCACTGAAATGAAATCTGATAATTCCAGTTGCCACACAAAAACACAAGTTATTGGACAAATACATGGGGCTGATGGCCAAGATACCCCTAGCCCCCAGAGAGAGAGAGAGAGAGACGCTGTCGATGGGTGATCTCTTAAACCTATGTATTTCATACGATGAAACATGGCATTCAGCAACATGCTGACATGAGAGAACATAAGGCATTTTGACGGATTTTGAGATAATATTTCATAAATCACAGTTGTAATGGAAAAAGAGGATACTGGAAGGGATGGCCGTTGTCATCGGTGAGACACTAGCCTTAGATCTCTGGACTTGCTGCAGCCCACCATCACGGTCATGGTGCAAGAATAATGCGCACGATTGCGCCCTGGATCCATACATAAGATGGCACCCTGGTGAAATCCATTTATTCCACAAGACACCACGCTAAATCTCTTCTTTAACATGTATCCCATAAATTACGCCCAATGCGAGAAGAGAGCGAGTGAGTGGTGCTCAGATGTCAGAAATTACCATGTGATGTAGCGACTAGCATTCTTAGCTGTCGCCCCGGAGGTACGGGTTCGATTCCCGGCTCTGCCAGGAAATTGAATCTGGTCTGAGGGTTGGAACGGGGTAGACTTATCTTCGTGAGACAGAACTTAGAAGATGCCATCCTGTTAGGTAGTTCGTTAGTAAATTAGTTAGTTATTCCTGTTTTAAGGGGCCGTAGAGGGAGGTCATCTGCTCCTAGATACCATCCTGGAATTGGTTTTCCACTTCTACTCTAGGCAAAAGCCAGGATGGTTTCTAACTTAAGGCCACAGTCGCCTCCTTCCCATTCCTCACCTGAATTATGCAACCATAATAACACAGGTTATCGGACAGCATTAATGCGAACCAGTTCAATAAGTTGGTCGTCGTTCATTTTAGTCTATATTCACAAGAACGAACAAAATCACTCCAGAGCACATCCGTGAAAATAGCAAAAATATTGTTGGCAACAATACTCCAATATCACGGAACGGACTCAGCACTGATACTGACACACAAATTACGGCACTGCGCCGGACAAGTGTGATCGCGTCAGAGAGATTCAATGTAACGATATGAATCATCACTGACACTGATGCAATTTCACGGAACTGAGACGTCACGGAACTGACACGTCACGGATATGTGTGAATGGACCTTTATGAAGTGAAAAACTTAATATGTCAGTAATTCAAAAATAATCTTGGGAGATATTCCAAAGCTCCGTGGAGGTGTTCAAAGCCTCATCAAATGGTTTGAAAAACAAAAGACAATAATGGTGTGGAAAACTATGAATTACGTCTGAAATAGGGTGTATGGAGGAAAAACGCAAAGGAAACACCTGAGTATGGAATACAAGAGAGTGCTGCCAGCACGAGTATAATCAAAAAACTGAGAGGAATGTTTATGATGTGTTTGATTAGAGTGTCAAACAATATATTGCTGTCGAAATTTATCTAGTTCATTTTTGGCACGGATAGAGGTTCTGGGCTTTGTCTATTTCTATTTGTTTCAAGATGTTATCATCACTCCTTTACTGCCATAATGAAAGATCTTTAGATTTCCCTCAATATCTGTAAATTTATGACCTGAATCGGCCATGTGGTCTACCATAGCCAAAAATTTCTCTGCGCCGTTAATGCATTTCAATCAATGTGTAAAATTTCAAGTGTATTAGGTCATCAAGAAGAGGATATTGCGAGTGACATACTTTGCTATAAATTTGCTAGACTGACATCTTGTGACACGGAGCGCTCATTTTCCCAGTACAAGTCAGTGTTTCGTGATAATCGCTAGTCATTTATGATGGACAACTTGAGGATGAGTCTCATTATGTACTGTAATACTTCAGCAATCAAGGATTCTAATTGCAGTTACATCACCTGGGCCTACATATCTTGTCAGAAAAGCAATCAGCGAGGGATAGCATAAATGACATTAGTGAGTACCGTACTGCATACATAGCCTAGTAGAAAACTAAGTCCCCGATTCTCGGATGTAACGGGTAATCTCGAGAACCACTGGATGGATTTTGATACGGTTTTCACCATTCTGTAAACGATTTCTCGAGGAAGGTTTATGTAGAAAAACTTTCATTTATGACCAAAGGAAGCCGAGCAGCAATGATTTCAGTGAATCGAGTCGAAGAAAAACCTGCCGTCCAAGTGGCTTTTAAGCTTACGCAGGATACACCGTTAAAAATATCTATATACTATGAGTGTAAGAATTGTTCAGCAAGAAAAGTTCTACAAAATAGTCCGCGACAGCATATCTCTATCTTCAATACATCGCCTACTACAAGTGTTCTAAGTTTTCATTTCTTCCAACAATCTCCATTGAGTGGAAATTTAAATTACTAGCTTCGGAGCGAGTTTACGAGCTAGCTAGCGAGCGAGCCCATTACCCCAGCTTCGGCCAGCATCAAACTGTCGAGTCGTGTAGAGTTAAGTCTTCGGAGAAAAGTATGTGTTTGGAGTTTCGCTGCTCACCTCGGCTTTCCTGAATTGTGTCTGGGACCTGCCGTCCGTGCGCCTTTTAAGCTTACGTAGGGCAAACCGTTAAAGATACCGGGCGAAGCCGGGGCGGGTTGCTAGTGAGTACTGCATATTGTTTAAATTCACATAAACAAGCCAAAACATACCATAATTAATCATAGTTTTTTTTCCTCTTTCTTTTTGTCACATATTACTTATTGTCACATATTTCGACTATTTAAAGCACATAAAAAATAAATATTTTGGCAGCTTTTAGGACCTGAAAATCTGATCCTTAGTTATCATTGTATTGCAGCATGTTCAATTGCAGCAGTCCAGCACCCTGGTTTTTCCATATTCCTTCCCGGCAACTCTACTGATGATACCCTGTTTCAAGTCACTGTGCACCTAAGTTACCCATCAAAAATTAGTTACACTACTAGTTGTCACCATATTAACACAGTTTATCAGAGAAATTCAACACACATCCAAGTAGATGGGGCTGATGACAAACATATGAAATGAATTACCTGAATTTGCTGGGAAAGGGGTGCTCATATTTGAAAAAAATATGTCAAATATGGATGAAAAAAAAAAAAAATAATCCCTAGGGAATGTAGATACACAGGGGGCCAATTAACAAAAACAGTGCGGGAAACTTAAAGAGAATAGGAAATTTAATGAAAAGAAAACAAGAGGTCTGACCCCTCGAAGAAGGAGGGATCAGGAAAGATGAGACAAAGGCCAATTAAGGCGGGAAAGTGAAAGACTCCCTAGGCCTCGGATACCCTAATACCGTCGGGGTTGGAAAAGAACAAGAGTTGACCAAGGGAGGTCGATAGGAAAGAAGACGGAGAGGAGCCCGGCACAAGCAAGTGGAAGCAATGCCGGACTCAGCTGGGGTCCTGTGGTCGCCAACCCACGTCCCACTAGATGTGAGCCCCTGGGGGAAAAATAAAAATAACAGACACACAACTGTAACGGATAGTGCTTCAGAACTTATGTTGCCGGCGGAACTGACCACGTGCTCCGCTCCGGGCAAGCATGCAGCACAGGACGTGGCTCTTCTTTCCAGCGTGCTAACCTCGAAAATTTTTAAATTACTAAGACGTAATATAAACGATACTTGTATGCAAATTTATTTTTTATTTTTTATTTTTTGTCGTGTAGCCTCCTGAGAGGCCGAGTGCAGGTCTTTCTAGTCGACGCCCGTGGGCGACCTGCGCGTCGGGATGAGAGATGGAATGGATGAAGATGAATGAAACTGGGCAAGGATGTGGAAGGAAGCGGCCGTGGCCTATCAGAAGGTACTGTCCCAGCATTTGCCTGGTGTTGAAAATGGGAAACCACGGAAAACCATTTCAAGGACAGCCGACGGTGGGACTCGAACCCACGCGTCTACCGAGTCAGCAGAGAGCTTGGCCCCTTGACCTAACGCAGCGCTTTAGCCCGCGTAGCCACTACTGTCGGTTTGTATGCAATAACAAAGGTAATCAATTGGCAGATAATTGTAGGAAAATATATACGAAAAATATATACTGGATACGAGTTCCTTCATGGCAAAAGGTGAGGTAAAAAAACAGTGTAAGCTGGGGGGGGTCCCGTTAAAAGTAAAAGCCCGTAAGACTCATAGTCTCTTCTCAACGCTGGATGTTCTATATGAGTGTTGTGAAATTAGGCATATAAGACACCTATTTATTTCAAGATGACAACGACCCAAAGCATACAGCAAGAATAACGCAATAGTGCCTGTTGTACAAAGCCGGAAAAGTATTTTCCATGCACAAAACCTCCGGACGTTAACCCCATTAAAAATTTATGGTGTTCCTCCAAAACACAACTAGTAGGCCAGACAATTTGCGAAAATGTTGGTCTGAAATTACACCAGACTTCACGAACAAGCTTGTTAAATCCATGCAAAGGAGGTTTCAGATCATTATATTGCTCAAGGTTGGCATACCAAATATTAATTGAGTTTGTATACTGTAGAAAGTCTCATTTGTGGGTGTGTTTGAATACTTATTTGGTACCCCAAGAATGGTTTTTGTTGCATATTGTAATACGTAATTGTGTTTGAAAGGTTTTCGTTTTTTGGTAATGAATAATTTCGTTCCACATAATAATAATAATGTTGTATAGCCTCGGGTGCCGGGTGCAAGCGTTGTTATTTGACACCCAGAGGGCAGCTTGCATGTCGAATTTTGTTGTTCCTTGAAGCACTATGAATGTCAAGGAGGTTAGATATATAAGCTCCTTGACACTATAGCGCTTTCTAGTAGAGAAATGAGGAACTTTGTGTTGGCGGAAAATCCAGAGAATAATTTTGCCATTATGAACACGGCCTACTGAATTCAAATAGGTTCTTTTACATGCCAACACAGTATGACATGCGTGTAGTGATTTTTGCCGCCTTTCAAAAACACTTAACTTACCATGGCCAGGAGCGAACCAGCAAACTCGGGCTTAGTAATCCGACATGATAACCACTCACCCACCATGGCAAGCTCTTCTACATAATGCAAACATGATGTTCTCTGGTGTTGGACTTGGACTCAAAATGTCAACAGAACAGTGAAGTGAATTCAAATAGCCTAAGTATTTACTCTTTGTAAATAGACAGGGCATTTTGCCAAATCCCTGTGGGCATCAGTTTTGAAAATGGCTCGAGCAGAAGCATGATGGTGTACTGTATTAAAAGTTAAAGAATAAATTATGTTTTGTAAGTGGACAGAATAAGACGGGTAGTCCTATTTCAGTTCCTAAAATAGTGGTGACCCCGACGTGATTAATAACGCAGATAGTCTCGATCTGGTTATATTCATAAATTTTAACAATGGAAGTGCTTGTAAAGAGACGAAAACCTGTGAGAACGAGGATCACTAAGAATTATGATGACCTGTTGCAAGTATTAAATGATGAAGAAAATTGTAAAGAAGAAATTGTAAGAAGCAAATTAACAACTCTGGAACGGTTAACTACCGACTTACATAACCTCAATGAACAGGTGGCAGCATTAATGTTAGAAAACAGAGATCAATCTGAAGGTGAATTTGAACGAGAATACGAGAGTGTAGAGAAGTTAAATGAGGACATGGATTGTGCACGTGTGAAAGTAGAACAATTTATTGTAAGGCAACATACCGGTGTCCAAATCACAAACAATGGGCAAACTCCAGCAGACGAAAACTTTTACCCAAAATTGAATTAAAGAAGTTCAGTGGGGATATAAAAGACTATCTTGGCTTTTGGAGCCAATTTAGGCGAATTCACGAGGACGGGGATTTGGAAAATGAGGACAAATTCCAGTACCTGATTCAGGCTACCACAGAAGGCTCAAGAGCTCGGGAGATTGTTGATAGCTTCCCTTCCACTGTGGAGAACTATAATAAGGCTATAGAGAGCCTGAAGAATAGATTTGGAAAAGAAGAGTTGCTAATCGAATATTATGTAAGAGAACTCCTGACGCTAGTGATAAAGAATGCCACTGAAGACAGAGGAAAACGTGACACAGCTCGCCTCTATGATAACCTAGAATCGCACCTGCGTGCTTTAGAGTCAATTGGTATGACTTCAGACAAATATGCTGCCATGCCCTTTCCGCTCGTGGAGTCCTGCATCCCTGAAGATATTCTTAGGGTGTGGCTGAGAAGTCCAATGACAATTGATAATGAAGAGGGCGGAAGCAAAATCTATGGAGACCGGTTGAAGCACTTAATGCTATTCCTCAGGAAGGAAGTTGAAGGCGAAGAAAGAATTTCTTTGGCGAAAGCGGGCTTCAGACTGAGTGAGGTTAGTCCACAAAGATATAAGAAGAAGCAGCAACCTGATAAAATTGTACCTACTGCAACAGACTTGTTCTCCGGTGAGCAGAAGAAGTATAAATTGACGTGTGTGTTCTGCGGAAAACCACACGAGAGTAAGGAGTGTTTTCAAGCACAGAGGTTATCTCTAAGTGAGAAGCAGGACATGTTAAAGAGAAACAAGGGATGTTTCGTCTGTCTGAAGCCAGGACATCGTGCTAAAGATTGTAAAGGTAAAGTGAGCTGCATTGTCTGTTCTAAGAAGCATTGCACCATCATTTGTCCACAGCTGGAAGTCCAGCAAAGTGAACAAAAATGTGAGGAAAAGACAGAACAAAACCAGAACACCTCGCTTTCAAGTCAGTGCTCCTCGGATGTAGTTCTTCAGACCCTGCTAGTGAATCTTGAGGCCTATGGGAGGAGACGGACTGTAAGAGCACTCATCGATACCGGTTCACAGCGGTCATACATATTGAAAAGTACTGCGCGGGAAATGGGTTATCAACCAGTCAAATCAGAAGTCGTGATACATGCCTTATTCGGAGGGGGTTCATCCAAGAAAATGGAGCACCAATGTTATGATGTTCTCTTGAAGAGTTTGGTGGATAACTATTCCTGCATAATTCAAGTTTTAGACCAACCAATAATATGTGGGTCAATCTCACGGCCATATTTAAGTACTTGCATGGGAGAATTGAGGAGGAAGGGGATTAACCTCACAGATGTCGGAGCTGGACAGCCACCAATTGAAATCCTGATAGGATCGGATGCACTAGGGAAGCTGTACACTGGAACTGTAAAAGATAGAGTGTGGACTCACTGCCGTGCAAACTAAATTAGGCTGGGTGGTAATGGGTAAAGTGATGGACAAGTCTGGCACAAATACCCATGCTGCCATGATAACTACCCTTTTGACTCACACTAGTCATCTGCTGGACCTATGGAAGTTGGATGTCCTGGGAATTTTGGATCCCTGTGAAAGCCAAACAAATGAGGAAAGCGAGACAGCTGTGCGAGATCACTTCAAGAGAACTGTGGAGGGATCCTGAGGGAAGGTATGAGGTTAGTTTTCCCTGGTTGGATGGTCGGGAAGAGCTACCTGATAACAGAGTGGTAGCTGAGAAGAGGTTAATAGTTACAAACACGAAACTTTAAGTGGCAGGGAAGTTTGATGACTATGATAAAGTATTGAAAAACTGGTTGAATGAGGGCGTGGTAGAAGTGGTTCAAGATGACGAGCAACAGAAACGTGGGCACTATCTTCCGCGTCGGGGAGTCTTCAAAGACAATTCAACGACGAGTGTGAGGCCAGTCTTTGATACATCCTGCAAGCAGAAAGGGAGCTACTCTTTAAATGACTGTTTGGCAAAAGGACCGAACTTGCTGGATTTGATCCCCAAGATTTTGCTTAAGTTTCGACAAGGTAAAATTGGTATCATTTCCGATATCAAGCAGGACTTCCTACAAATCTCTGTGGACGAACAAGATCGTGACTCTGCGATTTCTCTGGTGGGAAAATGTCAAAGAGAAGAAGGTAAAAATATTGAGACATCGTAGAGTTGTTTTTGGAGTAAACTGCAGCCCATTCCTCCTGGAAGCAGTTATCCAGCATCACTTGAGTCAGTATGAACCGCCTTTAAAAGGAGTGGCTGAAACACTGAAGGACTCGTTTTATGTTGACAATTGTGTCACGTCTGTTAATTCAGAAGAGGAGCTGCATACATTTGTTGGACAAGCTACTGAGATAATGGCTGAAGGGAAGTTTGACCTGAGAGGTTGGGAGCATACAGCCTTATGCACCGAAGGTACTGCCAAACCGTCACCAGTTCTTGGACTACTGTGGGATAAGGTAGAAGATAAGTTGTACTGCGATGTCAGTGGGATAAGCTACCCTCAAAGAGCAATTACAAGAAGAAATATCTTATCCACAGCGCAGAGAGTCTTCGATCCAATAGGCTTCACCTCTCCTGTTACTCTTTGCCCTAAAATACTTCTCCAAGAAAGCTGGAAAAGCAAATTAGGCTGGGATCCTGAACTTCCAGAAGAGATGTCCCACCAATTTATGAGATGGGTTGAGGACCTTCCAATTTTATCGGATGTAAGAATCCCAAGATGGACTTCAATGAAGGAGACAGACTCGTGTGCTCTACACGTCTTTTGCGACGCATCAAAGTCATCCTATGCAGCCGTGGTGTTCTTGAGATGTGAAGACAGCAGTCGAGTGTCGGTTCAGTTATTGCAAGCTAAATCTAGGATTGCACCTTTGAAAAAGATCACAATTCCAAGGTTAGAACTGCTCGCTTGTTGTATTGGGACTCGTTTAGCTACACATGTGAGGAAAGGTCTTGACGCGAAGGACTTAAAGGAATATTACTGGACTGACTCTGCCACCGCATTACACTGGATTACCCAAGATGGACAGTGGGGAACATTTGTTAGAAATAGGGTAAAGGAAATTTGTAGTAGTTCCAATGTTCAAGACTGGAGGCACATTCCTGGCAATGAAAACCCTGCTAATCTACCATCAAGAGGCTGTAGTGCGAAAAAACTGTTAGAATCCCAATGGTGGGAGGGACCGAGCTGGCTTAAGCTCTCCGAAGAGAACTGGCCAAAGTCTGAATCAATGGCAAAGGAGGACGACATAGATCAGGAAAGGAAGAGAGATGCGATATCGTTAACTGTTGCTGCACAAGAGGAGGCATGGTATTTGAAGTATTTCTCGTCTTATACGAATATTGTACGAATAATGGCCTGGATGCTATGGTTCATTCATAATGTTCGGGTTAAAAAGGATAAGCATCTCGATTCTGAACTGTCCACCCACGAAGTAAAGTATGCAGAAAGACGCCTTTTGAAGTTTGTACAAAATGACATGTTTATGAAGAAAGAGAAGATAGACTTCAAATCCTTGTGTACTCGAGAAGATGAGGACGGACTGCTGAGAATCAAGACAAAGATTGTGAAAAGAAAAGATGATGCAGATTTCAGATTCCCAATTCTGTTGCCATCAGATCATAAAGTAACACATCTGTTGGTTATGGAAGAACATATGAAAGCCTCTCATGCAGGAGTGCAAATTCTGCTATCTATCATAAGAGAACGATTCTGGATTGTCAAAGGGCGGAAGACTCTGCGCAGCATTCTTTCCAAATGTGTGAGATGTAAACGGTTTGAAGCAAAACATATTGAATCAGTACCTGTGGAACTTCCTGAAAATCGGGAGAGAGAAGCCAGTGCATTTGAAGTAGTAGGTATCGATCTAGCGGGTCCATTGCACTTGAAGAATAGTACCAAGTCTTGGATAGTGATCTTCACCTGTGCAGTCTTCAGAGCGGTTCATTTTGAACTGGTTACTTCTCTTTCGGTATCCAGCTTCAATTTGGCACTGAGAAGATTTATTTCCAGACGGGGTAGACCACATGTCGTCTATAGTGACAACGGGACAAATTTTCATGGAACAGAGAATTTGCTCAAAGCACTTGACTGGGATAAGATAGTAAAGGAAACTGCCATTTCAAGAATTGAATGGAGATTCAATCCACCCACAGCAGCCTGGTGGGGTGGGTGGTGGGAGCGATTGATTCAAACACTTAAGAAGTTGATGCGACGTGTACTTGGGCGTGCATGTGTGGAATATGATGAAATGTTGACCATTTTGATTGACTGTGAAGCTGTTGTTAATTCACGACCACTAACTTATCAGTCTGAAGATCAGAATGACTTGGTGCCTTTTACGCCTGCAAAGTTTGTACAAGACATTCCAAGGGTGGGAGTACCTGATCTTGATCACATCGATAGTGTTAATCTGTCAAAGAGGTATAGGTACCAACAACGACTAAAGGAAGACCTAAGAAAGAGGTTCAGAGTGGAATATCTTGGTCAGCTCATCCAAAGAAGGAGCGAGCTGAAGAAGATGACGCGAGCCCTTCAAGTAGGTGAAGTCGTGCTTATTGGTGGTGACGACAGGAAGAAGATGGACTGGCCGATGGGGAGAGTCGCAGCTGTATACCCAGGGAAGGACAACAAAATACGAGTGATGAAGGTGAAAACTGCTATTGGTATGTTGAACCGACCAGTTCAACGCATCTATCCTTTGGAGATTTGTTCCAAGACAACTAGTGTACCGATGGAGGAGCCTGAGCCTGCCGTTACCTTGAGAGATGAGAAAGTGTACGTTACAAGGTCCGGTAGAAGAGTAAACATTCCATCACGCTTTCTTCAGTGATTTAATTGTGTATAGTGTCTTTCCTTTTTCTTATCACTCTTTATTGTGAAATTGTTTACTATTTTAGTGGTTTTGATTCAACATTGTTAATCAAAAGGTGGGAGTATGTTGGACTTGGACTCAAAATGTCAACAGAACAGTGAAGTGAATTCAAATAGCCTAAGTATTTATTCTTTGTAAATAGACAGGGCATTTTGCCAAATCCTTGTGGGCATCAGTTATGAAAATGGCTCGAGCAGAAGCATGATGGTGTACTGTATTAAAAGTTAAAGAATAAATTATGTTTTGTAAGTGAAAAGAATAAGACGGGTAGTCCTATTTCAGTTCCTAAAATCTGGCCGTATATTAAACCAACATTGAAAAAATAACATGGTGTATGAATACCTTTTTTACCAACTGTATGTACACCTCACAATTCAAGAGAACGTTTCTGTATTGATTGGGTCTTGGCTACCTATAACCAGGCCTTGCCCATGGCAGAGTGGCAATGCCGCACTTAGGTCTGTACATGGCGAGCAGTAAGCATAGTGATGAATGGTCCTGAACGTGCGACTCCACATATAATTGCATATATTCTTTTATCACTAGCAGTTTTTTCAATAGTGTTTAAGGTAGAAGGCTAGTCATGTGGGAAACGTAAGTACAGCTCCTAACACAAAGTCATTATTCTATAATATTAAATGATAGTAAGCTCTCGAATTCTATCACATGTGGTTGCTCTTCTGCATTATTCTAAAGCTTCATGCATTATGATTTTTAAGCTTCATACACATGTTAAAATTTAAATGTGTTGTCTATTGTAACTTAACCCTGGAACAATCGGACATTGAAATTAGTGGAGTCTGACAATTCTCGTCAATATTCAGTAATTTCGATCGACCATGACCTACGATAGCTACTTTACTCATGTCTTCATTGGCATTTGAGCAATGTAAGTAAAACAGATACACATAAATCATTGATATGGGTGTACCAATTAGTTACTAAAACATAGATAGCGATTTATTGCATGAGGAGGTTACCTTTGCCTATTTCTGTTTCGTATGATGTCAGCATAAGAATGCCTGCAGGAAATGACACAGATATGAATGACTGAGAGGCAGCCTACTGAGCTACCTACTGTAATTAGCAGAGGCAAGAGATGTCTCAGAAGTCTAATGGTGCTTTATCATTCCAACCCACATTATTGCCGTTTCTACGGGGCTGGGGTTGAACTAAGATGATCTTTCTTTAAATGTGGCAAATGGTTTTTACGGCCGGGTGCCCTTCCTGATGCTGGCCTCACCAGAATAGTTAATGAGAGATAAAATGACTGAAACTGGACAAAGAATTGCATAGAACTGTCAGTCAGTGGCCGGCATTTGCCCGGAGCTAAAAATTGGAAACCACGGAAAACCATTTCAAGAACAGGCGGCTTCGGTGGCAGCATGCTGAGCTTCTATGCCCAAGGTCGCGGGATCAAACCCGGCAGAAGTTGTCGGATATTTTAAGAGAATTAAAAATCCTCAGTATGCCTTCCTTCAGAGGGGAAGTAAAGCCGGCAGGCCCATGTCATAGAGATTTATGGTATGTAAAAGAACCTTCCACTAACTAAACTTGTGTGAAGCAAAATTTGTAGATTAGGTTTGATTAATGCTCTTAAGTTCCAATATTCGTCACCAGACGCTGGTTGACATGGCATCTAGTAGTAGCCAAGTTCACAGCTAGGTGTCATGGACGGTAGCATTTGGTAGCGAA
This sequence comes from Meconema thalassinum, assembly GCA_946902985.2. Lineage (NCBI taxonomy): Eukaryota > Metazoa > Arthropoda > Insecta > Orthoptera > Tettigoniidae > Meconema > Meconema thalassinum. The sequence continues at coordinate 477,690,239 of OX336390.1, read as the reverse complement.
AGTAGGAACTACCCAATGGGTGAGCTACAAGTACCGTGGGGGAGGAAAGTTGGAAGGGAAGGTCGAGGAGTTGGAAGGTAGCGGCTGTGGCCTATAGTTAGGGACCAACCCCGGCATTTGCCTGGAAGGAAGATGGGAAACCACAGAAGACCATCTTCAAGGTTGCCGGCGGGGGGATTCGAACCTCCTCGCCTCCCGGATGTGAGCGACTGCCAACAGTCATGCCGTAACGACAACGGCTAACTCACCCGGTTGAAAACAGATAAAACACACTAATACAGTCATCACAATTAACACCGGTTATCTGACAGATTCTACACACACCCAAGTACACGGGGCTACATGACCGCATTGTCGCAGCCCCTAAACTAAGGAGCCAACCATTTCAAGAACGGTTGACGGTGGGATTCGAACCCACTGGTGTTCCGAGGCCAGAAATAGTCTGGTCCCAGGGCTTTGCACCTCAACATGAGTAGCTACCCCGGTCGATATTATTATTATTAGTAGTAGTACAGATAATCTGAACTGGATTTGCCGTCAGATTCGTGAGACAGATCACATTAATGTAATATCAATAGTATTTAATAAATAAATTATTATTATTATAGACAGACGCATTGAACAGGCCTACTTCAAGTGAAAGTAGGAAACAAAAATTGTTCACACTTATATGAAGTATTTATTTGATTCTTGTCATGGTTTAGGATAAGTTAAATTTATGTGAAGTAATGTTATCAGTTTTATCGTTTTAATGACAAATTATTAAATAACTTACATCAGAATCTCTTATCGTCATCTCCAGTATACGCATCTTCCCTCGTCCATACACATTAGTGAACTTCTTTCCAATAACCCGATTTCAAATTAGAATATTGAGAGACAGCAATGTGTTCTCCGCCCTAGGCGCACGACCGGACCTGGATGTATGACGCTAGCGAAACAGTGTTGCAATTCGGTGTCGCCAAGGCCTGGTTAAAGGTAGCTATGACTGGGTGGAAAAAAGAAACTCTTCAACAGGATTTTTAAAAATTATCAGCTAGTCCCCTAATGTTTTTCTGCATGGACATTTATTCTACCATCAATATTCTTTTCACAGCACATTTCTTTATCCCTGGGTCTACCTTATTTCTAAGATTTCCGTAACTTCTACTAGAATGGCAATATGTGTTAAAAAAAAAAAAAAAGAGTCACTTTCAAACCACACTCTTATATTGGGTAAAGTGGTTATTCTTAAAATCAAAGAAATGTCATGAATAGCCATATAAACTATTACATACATAAACAATATTTAAGAGAAGAAATATCATTAACTTGATGATAAAACTGTTTCCACACGAGTCATTTACTGTTCCAATACACTAATGATACATGTTCCAAGTGCGAGGTGTGATGGTGAATTACGAATTTTCTAAAATTACTATTAGTACCGTACTGCAATTTAATTGAAAAGTTGCACTGTACTCTTCTAAAGCCATTGGTTGTTACTTGGCTAGATGACGGTCTGGGCAAAACCATTGGTCGCTACTGGGTTAGCAAGGGGGTTCGGGGTAAAAGGCCCAGGTTATGTTTATGTTTGTAAGTAAAGCCTCATTAACCCATAGAATTTAACATGTATGCATGGCATGGTTGCTGCCATTTTGTGCCTAGGTGAATTTTGTAGAAATGTATCATGATCTAACTACTACCAAATTATCAACAGACAATATCTATATTTGCATATTAAGGCTTTCACGGCCCGGATTATTATATAAATAATTCATGCTTTTGGGCTAATGCCGTGATTTACTTTCTATGGCCACATTGTTTATTTCCATTGAAAAAGGAGGCAAGGTTTCTCCGAAACGTATGGTTCAAATTAAAAATACACACGGCATTAGACCAAAAGCATGAATTATTTATATAATATCTATATTTCTTCACCTCTCAGTGCTCCCTGGAACTCTGAATTAGATGTGTTAAAATAATTGTAATAATAATCATATCGTATGGCCTCGGGTGCCGGGTGCAAGCTTTGTTAATTGATGTCCAGAGGGTAGCTTGCATGGTGAATTTTATTACTCCTTGGAGCGCTATGAAAGTCAAGAAGGTTAGATATCTAAGCTCCTTGACACTACAGCGCTTTCTAGCAGAGAAAAGAAGAACTTTGTGTGTTGGCGGAAAATCGAGAGATTAATTTTGGCATTATTCAAATGGGTTCTTTAATATGCCAACATCGTATGACATGCGTACCATCATTTTTGTCGCCTTAAAAAAAAAAAACACTTACCACGGCCAGGAGCGAACCTGCAGACTGGGGGTTGGCAGTCCGACACGATGACCACTCACCCACCGTGGCAAGCTGTATTAAAATAATAGTTCAACATGGTGTATAGTGCATGTGAAATCAATCATAGACTGTTGCACTGACTGATACTACCAATTACTCTTGCACAATTTGTGCATAATAATTATTAACATGATGGATAGTGACACTTTGTATGGAGCATTTTCAAATAACAGAAGTGGGTTGAACTTCCCTACCTTCACCTAGACCTACAGTACATAAATATGCTGCCTGTCATCATATGACCAGATGCAGCATTTACTGTACTAGTTACTTAGTGACAACATATAAACTTTGTTCCTGGATGAAATATTTCCAGACTTCTTTTTATAACGAATCAAAAGTGTCTATGTATAAACATTATTTTTTGTTTAAATAATTTCTAGAAATTAGGCTAATTAGGCCTAGTCAGTTTATACTGTGTAGCAATTAAATAAATATTAAACAAGAGTTTAAATCACAAATACTGCAAGAGTCCAAGCTTTGTGTATGTGGATCGCGGATGGGGAGGTGTGGTGTGGGGATTCCCAGAACCAAATACATTGGTCGGTTAATACGGACGTTACGCTACTTTTACATTTAAAACTAATAAACTTTTAATATTTAATTGTCAATATCCCAAGCTGTTAATGTAGGACTTGATCATGCAAACCAATATCAGACCAGCACATTGGTGGTAGGTGGAAGTATTTCCTGGAGGGGCACAGCAAGAAAATATACAGTACTCCCTCTGTAATCCGGCACTCCCAGTAATCCGGCGTGTGGCTTACCGGTGAAGATGACAAAAACAACCAGTTTATGACAGAAGATGAAATCATAGAGGAAGTGGACGAGGAACAGGTCGAAGGAGAAGAGACAGAGGCTGTACAATCAATCTCTCACGATGCGGCCATCGCCTAGTCAATTGCCTGGGCGGAGGAAAATGACGTCTCTGCTAACGATGTCTTAGTTTTAAGATTACAGGAACGAGTTCTCAAAGTGTCTCTCAACCGTAAAAAGCAAAAGACAATTGATGCATATTTCCAGCCGTCTACTTCCAAGGAATAACGTGAGTTATATGATGTATTTTCATACTTTTTTTACTTTGTATACGGTAACTGTACCGGTTTTCGTCACTGATCCAGTCTTCGTCACTCTCGTATATAAGTACAAAAAATTAGCATGTCAACGGGTCTTTCTCAACGCACGAAGTCTTACGAGATGCGTCATACCCTCCTTGCCGATAAGGAGCAACTTTGCGAAATCATGCGTGCGATGTAATAGGTGATTCCCTGCGTCAAACATCTCCTGTGAGCTGTCTTGACGCACCATTTGCTTCTCGCATGTGCGAAGCACGCGCGCGAATTAATTATGTGCATGCGTGTTATGTTCCGACATTTTTAAATGTTACAAGTGCGTGATATAGTTGGTAATTGTTTCTGTAACATATGTGATTTGTTATTTCGTGCTCACGTGCCTAGTTTTGTTAGAAATGCTGGTGACGAACACTGGATTTAAAAAAATGCACTTTACCAATGCTCGTCATTTGTGACGAAAACTGGCACATTGTCATTTCTCCTTGCAAAACCTAACTAACAGCGGCAATATACTTATAACGTAGCTCTAAAGTACCCTGTATTAATTAAATTATCATTTGATCATCGTGTCCAGTAGTCGTCATAGCTGACGAACTTTAGAGCACATTCGTGACGAACACTAGTGCACGATAATGTTAATGTTTGTGTTAACGTTTCGCAACCAATAAACATTTACAGGGTATTGTTATTATTACGTAGGTCTCTCTTCTTGACGGCCACACCTCAGTAGGCCTAGGTTAATCTTTGCTTTCAGGCAATATGTTAGATAGTTATTGTTGTTTTAAGGGGCGGAAATACGAGGTCATCTGCCCAGGCAATATGTCGAAACGCACAGTTCTGAATTATGATATTGAGCAAATGGAAGCTGCTATTAAGGCCATTGTGGAGGACGGCATGAGTATTAAAAAGGCCGCGGAGAGGAATGGTGTTCCGAGAAACACCCTCTCGGACAAAATTAAAGGAAAATCTCCTAGAGAGAGGAAAATGGGGCTAAGTTCCATTTTAACAAAGGAAGCTGAGGCTATGCTAGTTCAATGGGTAATCTCACTACGAAAAGCGGGGTCCCAGTAACAAAGGACGATTTGCAAAAGCGTCCAGTGCCTTACACAAGAATTAAAGAGGGACTTTCCTTTCAAAGATGGCCGCCAGGAAGGAAATGGCATGAATCTTTCATAAAAAGAAATCCAGGTCTATCTTTTACGAACCCCTCAAAATTTGACAGTAAGCCGTGCTGCAATTACAGAACATCAAAATAAAACCTGGGTTTCAGAAGTCTACAGCTATTCAGTGGAAAACGACTTCCAGTCTATTTTGTCAGACCCTCGGCGACTGTTCAACGCTGACGAGATGGTTTTCTTTCTCAATCCGAAAGATAAAGTGCTGGTGAACAGGGGTTACAAGACAATATATCAGCAAGTGAATTCAGATGAGAAAGAATGCTTGACGGTACTTCTAACAGGCAATGCCCACGGCGATATTTCTCCTTCCCTTGTAGTGTTCAAGTATGAACGTCTGCCTCAAGACATCATTATTGCCTCAATGCCAGCACACTGGGGCATTGGCAAATCGCCAAACGGGTGAAAGACGGGGGGAAGTGTTTTACGAATTTCTCAGTAACATATTTCATCCTGGGTTAGTTGAGAAGGAGATTCCTCTCCCTGACATTATTCATAGACGGGCACTTCTCACACTTGACCATACATACTAGTAAATTTTGTGAGGATCATGGAATTGTTTTGGTCGCTTTACTACCTAATGTCACACACGTACTTCAACCCACGGATGTAGGTTTTTTTAAGGTACTAAAGACTGCCTGGAAGAAAAATGTACATGAGTGGCGAATTCAGAGGGTTTCTATGGCAACAATCGGTGTTAGGCCTCGGCGAATGGTCATTTTCCGGGCTGTTATGCCGTGGTCTCACTTGTTTAGAGCAGAATTACGATATTTTCCTGCTCGCATGTCTTCTACCCACCAATCCCGCTTCCCGTTGCCGTCTTTTTTTTTAATATATATTCCGTTTTTATTAAAAAACATAATTACTGGTACTGTTTTATTCGTAAATGTTAGCCTCCAAGTCGATAAATCGGTGTATTTACGCAACAATTGACAGAAATGCATTATAAACAGCAGACAAGGAAAATTAACAATGTGACGGCAATTGATGCAAACGGGTGACGAATATAGGAAAAATCCAAATACATCGTGCCGAACACTGGCGCAAAAACACACTTTTTTTTAAAATACCTCAGTTTTCCTAAAACGAATATCTTTGATATTTGGTCTTTCCTAGTGTTTGAGTAGAGTTTGAGGTTAGGTACAGTGCTTTTGTTGATTAAATTTACCAAAATGTGTACGGTGTATATGATTTCTTGTCTAAATCTCCCTTAACCCTCTAAGCGCCAACGTCCTTTTGAAAGCCCGTTTGGTTTTCATCTGAGAAATGCCAACGTCCTTTCAAAAGGACGTTCAGTATTTATTTTTTATTATTAATAGTAACAGTCATTTCCTTTCAGAATTTCTCAATATAGTTAGTTAAAGAATTACTGCTTTTGCAATAAAGAGCCTCTTTTAATTTTAATGCCATTGTTTCAGTATATCAGTCCAATCAGCAGGCATATTTTTTGGCGCGCTTTACTGGCGCGGCATCAACACTAACAGTCTTGCTGTGCACGTTGCCCGCTCTGTGTCTAGTTGCTCTCGATCTTCTACTTGTTCATTTTTTGATTGCTGTGAAAATGAGCCGATCTCCAGTTAGTTAGAACACTATTCGTAATATGACGGTAGAAGAATTTTTGGTTATTATTATTATTATTATCAGTATTATTATTATTATTATTATTTGTAATATGTTATGTAAGTGTTATGTAAAAGAAGTTTGTATTGTATTCCGTAAGTATTGACATATAAACCAAACGAATGTAATAAGACTTGTGTTGTATTTTTGGCTCATTTGAGTATGTAAATTAATTATTTTTATTACAGATTTATTTTAGGTTCAAAATGAATGAAATTTTCAATATAGCTTCATAATAAGTCGTACTATTCAATAAGTAGGTTCGCGATGTATAAAAATATTTTTGTTCTACCAAAATTTTATTGCTAAACTTTGGTTTTGTTTTATTTTTAATTAATATTTTTGGGTTCTGGCTGCCAAATGTTTACAAATGGTCATAAATGAACTGAGTAAGGCTTTATTCGTATAGGCCATCATATTAGTAAACAAATAACGAAAATTTCAAGTTTCTACCTATATTAACAGCTGAACTATGAGTGATCAAACAAAAGCTTGCAAAAAACGAAAACTGGCCTTGGCGCTCGGCGGTAGGCAAACCGCAATAGCACGCGGCGCTCAAAGGGTTAACATGGTGTATATGATTTCTTGTCTAAATCTCCCTTAACATGACTACCATTGGTGCATTTACCTTAGTATAATATAATTAAAACTGATTTTCAAATGATATCAGCGTTTTTTCTCGATATTTTCCAGTAATCCGGCGTTTTCGGTAATCCAGCAGTGCTCTGGTCCGATATCTGCCGGATTACCGAGAGAGTACTGTATCATTATTCGCTCCCAACGGGTGAAAAATCATCAGTTGTGGAGTTGTTAAGTTACTTCATTTTAGGGGCTTGGGATTATCTTGTTATCACCTCTGTGTATTTATTCTTTTTTTCTTGTCTGATAACCTGTATTTCTATGATGACTATAGGAGAGTGTGTAATTGTAATTATTAGGGTTAATGATGGGGTAGGTACCCCGGGATTTGAATTAAAGTAGTCACCGGCATTTGCCTGGAGGGAGTATGGGAAACCACACTAAAGATACCCACTGTCAGCGCTGGGATTCAAACATCTCCAGACTTGCTGCAGCTCTCTACCATGTGCACGGCTACTCTGCGGGGTGGTAGTAGAGACCTTAGCTAATAGTTGTTACTTCATTTAAGGGCTTGGGACATCTTAACCCTCTTAGTGCCAAGCCATTTCCGGAAATACTTGCCAAGAATGCCAAGCCATTTTCAATGGTCATGCAGACTATTCGAAAAAAATCATAAACACCACATTTCCATTGATAGAATCATTATTTTTACTTTGAATGTTAACCAATACCTCATTCTTTCATACATTATGTTCATAAAAGTACATTCGGCATCTAAACCTTTTTAATTGAGGTTATTCTGATAATTGTTCAATTTTTAAATTTCTTTTTGTAAAAATCAGTTTTGAGCCTAAATTAAGGACACCTAAGAGTCATATTCGAAGAAACACTACGTTTCCAGCTGTAGAAAGTTCTTAGATACATCTATAGGCAGAAAACACTAACAAGAAGTGAACAACTGCACCGCAATTTTGGCGGGAATGCGCGTGATTGGGGGAGTGCAAAGGGAGGGCATGAATACAAACTCAAACCTATCGCGTAACAGACTTCGAAGGAAAGAAGTAAAGACCACACGGGCAAGCTTGAAACCTCACCTTTCCAACAGTATGAAATAATCACGGACATATGCCTACAGAAATCTACAAATATAAGATAAACAGCGCGCTGATTGAATCGGCTTTGGCACTTTTGGTGCGAGCAGCGAGAGCCGATCTGATCGGCGCGTGGCAATGAGAGGGTTAATAATTTTATTAATACAGCCTTTTATTTTATTTTCAAGACGGGTCAGGGAAGGGATTTTGGAAGGAAATTGGCTGTGGACCTATTGAAAGGGACTTTCCCGGCATTTCCCATTTTCAGGATGGCTGAGGTGGAATAAGAACCCACGCTCCCCCGATGTCAGTGAGGCACAAGTTAGCGTCTTAGCACTCTCGGCCAGTTTGAGACATCTACACCATCCGTCCCATGTAGTCTACTAGTGTGTATTACAGACTGAGGTAGTATTTAATACAATTCGTACAAAGCCTTCCTCAAAGCGATTGTTGTTGCTGCTGCTTCAATTCGGTATTCAGGTGGGACATAAGTTGCTAATAGTTGTTACTTCTTTTAAGGGCTTGGGACATTTTAATAATTTTATTAATGCATCCAATGGTCTTTTATTTTATTTTCATGATGGGTCAGGGAAGGGATTTTGGAAGGAAATTGGCCGTGGACCTATTGAAAGGAACTGTCCCGGCATTTACCTGGTGGTTAAAATGGAAAACCACGAAACCATTTTCAGGACAGCCGATGTGTTGTTTGAACCCACGCTCTCCCGATGCCAGCAAGGCAAAAATTAGTGCCTTAGTGCTCTCGGCCACAGCAGCCAGTTTGAGATATCTTGACCATCAGTCCCGTGTAGCCAACCAGAGTGTGTATTACACACTGAGGTGGAGTTTAATAACATTCGTACGAAGCCTCTCTTAAAGTGGTTGTTGTTGCTGCTGCTGCTTCAATTCAGTATTCAGGTGGGTCATAAGTCAAGATAAATCAGATCAGTCATTGGCAAGTTCATAACAACTCTTAACTGATCATAGTTAAATGGAGAAATATTTCTAATAAATATATTATAATAGAATTTGCAGCATCTAATTTACCTTCCCGCTTCAGGTGAATTTTCAAACGAATTTCATTCGTCCTGAAAATTATGTCCACTACACACGAGAATGTTAGAGAAACAACTGTTTCATTAGGCCTACTCACACTCACTCAATCGCAACAACACACTGGTTTAGGCAACGGCCCTATGTTAGCAGCATGGGATCAGACAGGAATTCAAGATAACACGGCCTGTCAACAGGCCCTTCCCGCCTGCCACTTCACCTCACCCCACAAATACATGGAGCTTAGACCCAAGCAGTAGCAGCATAGGGCTCCAGTTAATAGTTCTAAGAATGTACTGATATCCAATACAGTGGAACCCTGTTAATCCGAACCTCGGTAATCCGAATGGAAATATTCCATTTTTTCAAAATTTTCTCCTTATTGAAATCATCATCATCATGCACAGTTTCCAGCCACTGGCCGGGTCTGTTTGGAACACAACCCTCTCCAACGTCTTCTGTCTTCCCAGCCTCCACCCTTTTCCAGTCTTCTCCTCTCTTCATCATGCTTTCTTCCACCCCCTTCAGCCACCTGTCTCTCGGTCTCTTTCCTTCCCACTTCGTCTCGTGTATCCTTCTGGGTATCCTCTTCTCCTCCATTCGTTTTACATGTCCATACCATCTAAGTCTAGATTTCCCTATACCATCCTGTAATGGTTCCTCCTACATTAATCCTCTGGTCCTCTCATTTCTTATTCTGTCCATCTTTGTAGCTCCAATACTGCTTCTCAAGAACCTCATCTCACTGGCCTGTACTTTGCTCTTCTCCCTTCGTTTCATAACCCAGGTCTCCGAGGCATACGTCAGGATAGGGACATAGTACGTCCGATACATGACCTTTTGGCTGTTCTGAGGGACATCCTTGCTCCATAACATGCTTCTCATACTCCTCCGGAATGCTTCTGCCTGTCTCCCTCGCTCATTTATTTCTCTATAGTTTCTTCCATTATCTTGTATCATGCTTCCCAGATACCTGAAACTTTCCACTTTCTTCAGCTGTTCCCCACCAATTGGTATTCCCGTTGTGGATCTTTCCTTCTTCCTTGTTGTGATCACCATCTCACTCTTATTTATGCTAAATTTCATCCCAGATCCTTGCATTATTCCTTCCCACACGTCCAACTGTTCCCCTACCTCCTCCTTGTTTCCCCAAATCATCAAATCATCTGCAAACACCATAGCTTTCATCTTTCCTTCCCCAATTACTTGTGCCACTGGGTCATTATGTCATCCGTCACCACAATGAAAAGTAACGGTGACAGTGCACTTCCTTGTTTCAAAACGTTTCTCTGTTCCAACCAGTCCGATCTCTCTCCTCCCACTTTCACACAGCTCACGCTTCCCTTGTACATCTCCTTTATCCTCCTTATAGTGCATTTTTCTACTCCTCTATCCTCCAGGGACTTCCATACTTTGTTTCTGCATACACTGTCATCATCATCATCATCATCATCTTGTACAGTTTCCAGCCCCAGGCTGGGTCTGTTTGGAACATAATCCTCGCCACTTATTTCTTTCTTCCCACCATCTCTCCGCTGTCACTCTGGTCCAGTCCTCGCCTCTCTTCTTGACACATTCCTCCACTCCTTTCAGCCATCGATCTCTTGGTCTTCCCCTTGGTCGTTTCTTCTGCATCTGCATCTCATGTATCCTCTTGGGAATCTTCTTCTCATCCATTCTCTTTAAGTGTCCATACCACCTCAGTCTTGATGTCTCAATCCTACCTTGCAATTCACCATTTCCCTGACCTTTTCATTCCTCACCCTGTCTCTTCTTGTTACTCCGATCCTACTTCGCAGGAACTTCATTTCACCTGCCTGTATTCTGCTTATGTCTCTTTTCTTCATTGTCCACGTTTCTGAAGCATAGGTCAGTATCGGGATATAGTAGCTTCTGTATAACACTTCCTTGCTTTTTTGTGGGACATCTTTATTCCACACTAAGCTCCTAATGCTTCTCAGAAATGCTTCTGCCTGTCTGCCATGTTCCGTAATCTCTTTGTCATTTCTCCCATTTTCCTCCACTATACTTCCCAAGTACTTGAGACTTTCCACCTTCTTCAGCTGTCCACCTCCAAGTGTTATCCCACACATTGGTCTGTCCTTTTTCCTGGTCGTTAACAGGATCTCACATTTACTGATGTTGAACTTCCATCCGTACTCTCCCACTGTTTCTTCCCAAGCCTTCAGTTGCTCCTGGATTTCCTCCTCCTTGTTTCCCCAGACCATGAGATCATCTGCAAACACCATTGCCTTCATCTTATCTTCTCCTATCTTTCCTGCTATCCGTGTCATTACCTCGTCCATAACCACAATAAAGAGAAGGGGTGACAGCGCACTACCCTGTTTCAGGCCACTCATTTGTCTGAACCAGTCTGTTCTTTCCCCTCAAACTTTCACACAATTCACACTTCCACAATACATCTCCTTCACTCTGCCTACAGTCCCTTTTTCCACTCCCATGTTTTCCAAACCTTCTCCCTACACACACTATCATAGGCCTTTTCGATGTCCAGGAAGGCCATCAACAGATCCTCTCCAAATTCGTAGTGGTGTTCCTGGAGCTGCCTCACTGAAAATATGAGATCCACTGTTGATCTCCCAGTCTGAATCCATACTGTTCCTCTCTCAATTTTCTCTCCACTTTGACTCGTATTCTACTTTCTAATATCTTTTCATATATCTTGGCACAGTGAGGTATGAGTGTGACTCCCCTGTAATTTCTGCACTCCTTTCTGCTTCCTTTCTTAAATATTGGGACAATTAATCCTTTCTTCCAATCTTCTGGGGTCTTTTTCTCCTTCCATATCACCCTCATCACACGGTACAGCCACTGTTTCCCAACCTCCCCTGCTGCCTTCACCATTTCAACACTCACTTCATCCACACCTGGTGCCCTTCCTCCTTTCATCTTGTCTATAGCCATTTCCAGTTCTCTCCAAGTCAGGTCCTTTTCCATTCCTGTGTTGTCTTCTCCATCTTCCAATACATTGTCTTCCTCCCTATGACCATTTGGATTCAGCAAATCCTCAAAGTACTCTTTCCACACTGTCTTGAGTGTCTCTTTGTTGTGTACCTCAGTTCCGTTTTTATCCATCATTACCACATCCTCTCGCAGACCTCTTCTCTTACTTTTGACCATCCCATAAAGTACTTTCTTATTTCCTCTGCTGTCTTCCTCCATCATCTCTGTCCACTTTACCATCCACTTCTTCCTCTCCTCCACGACAATCTTGTTTGCTTCTTTCTTCTTTATCTTATAATCTTCCCTTGCCAGATCAGTTCTTTCCTGGAACCACACTCTGAAAGCCTTGTTCTTCCTTCCCACAGCTTCTTTTACTCTCTCATTCCACCATGGTGTCTCTTTACACCGCTTTCTGTTGCTTGTTCTTCCACATACTGCCACTGCAGCTTCCACCATTGTGTTTTTTAATTGCTTCCATTCCTCTTCCCCTGTTTTAGGATTGCCTGTTGGCATCTTTTCCCTTATTATCTTCTGGAATTCTTCCTTGACTTCATTTTCCTTGAGTTTCCATACTTTGATTCTCCTTTCCTGGTACTCTGTTCTCTTGCTAACCTTAACAACTCCCAGGTTCATTACAAGTATTCTGTGGTCGCTATCTAAGGCCTCTGATGGTATTGACGTCCGAAACGGGGGAGGAGCTTACGGTCAGCTGTTTACAATATGGCGGCTATATTGACGTGAAGTAATTGGGTATGCGTTTGTTATGGCTTCTAATTTATGATGGCAAAATACTACATATTTCCTTTCATTGATAGAAATATTTTTATAATCAATTTAAATGCAGTGCCTAATTACTACCAGTTAAAAATATTACCCACATGTAGATAGTTAATTTACTGTCTGCTGTTACATATATGAAGCCTGTACTTGGGAGCCTAGCGGTATCGATGTTTTTATTAATTTCACAATATATATATATCTCGCATAACACAAAGGACGACTCCCTGATAATAAATTGAATCAAGCAACCCTGAATTTGCATGAGTGTTTGGGTTCAAAGGAGCGTTACTTGGGATGCTCAAATCATACTTCAATATTGCAAATATTGACTTACATACTTGCTGTTCAAAGGCAAGAATGTTAATTTATTAATCTCTTGCCACAGGCAAGTTAAAATGGAGACATCCTCTTTATCAATATATTTAATTAAATATTTAAAATACAGATATTTAACAAAGCTGGAGTCTCCATTTGAACTTGTCATAAGCAAACGGAACAGATCAAAAACTACACTTTAAGCCAAACCAAATTCACTCCTCAGCTCGACATAAACCATAATACCAATTAAAACCTATACAAAACATACTCTCCTTACTGTTGTACAACTTTCAAACCAACTATTCGCACTCAAAACTGTAAAACCCTGAAATGGGAACTAATTAAAGTTAGAATAGCCTAGGCCGATCCGGTCTCCTGCTACATTACCGCATATGTATACTTAACATCATTATAACTTCAAAATTACGGCCAAGTTACCTATCTGCCTGAGTAGTATAGGTGTTGCCGGCCTGCCTGGGATGATGGGTCACCAAACCGGTACTTAAAACTAAGATTTTACATTTTAATTAACTAAATTCAACAGTAGGGAGATCATAGCCAAAAACACAATCTAAGCCAAATCATACTTCAATGACCTACATAGGCCTACTTGCTGTTCAAAGGCAAGAATATAAATTCTCTGGCAAATTAAGGCTAGGAACAGCATTTTTCTTATGTTTTCTAACCATTCGGCTATTGTCAATCGGAAGAACCCCTAAAATAAGTTTACGAAGAGCGGATTACATTCTCTGTACGGCACAGAAGTAATAGGCTATAAGTTTATCAGTATTTTTGATGTAGCTAAATGCATGTGAATACAAATTAGAGACAATAACTATCAATAATCAACAGTACCGGTGGAAAGAAGTCGTCTTCACAAAAATGCAGACTGCACAGTGTCATGTAACATGTAACACGTTTTCCAATTGACAGCGCCGAAGCCCATCTTTCTCTCTGAACTTTTTGTACAGGAAAGTAGTGAAGATATTTCGTAGCCGTTTTACACGATTTGCAACCGTATACAGAGCAGTACCTCCTCGAATTTGACAAATTTCTTTCTGTTTCCATCACGACGTCAATGCTTCACCATCTAAATAAATCTCACCAGTCACAATGTTACAGCTTCAACATTCTGCCGCGTGGCTGCGCCATCCAACTTTTCTGACGTCAATTACCTTTATATCTCTGACACTTCTCTTCATTTCCCAGTCGTACAGCATGTAATCTACCAAAGATTTCTTTGTTAAATCACTGCTGTACCACGTTACCTTGTGGCTTTCTTTCTTCCGGAACCAGGAGTTGCCTACCACTAAACCGTTTCTCTTGCAAAAATCCAGCAACTTTCTCCCTTCTTCATTCCTGCTACCCCATCCTTCTGCTCCCAATACATTTTCATATCCTTTCCTTTCACTTCCTACATGTGCATTCAAATCTCCCATGACAACGATGCTCTGACCATTCAACTGCTGTTGTAGCTCCTCCTCAAAGTCTTCCTTCTCTTGAGCTGTACATCCAACTTGAGGGGCATATACCTGGGCTATCTCCAGGCTTCTTCCCTTTACAGTTACTCTGATCTTCATGATCCTGTCACTTATTCCCTTTACCTCTTCCTTCATTCCATCTCTCACAACTACTCCTACTCCTTCCTTCACTGTTCCCACTCCAGTACAACCGGTACCCTTTCCTCAGTTCTCTGCGACCTTCTCCTTTCTATCTCCCACAAGTCCAACCCCTCCTCCACGTGGTGGGAGACGGGCAATGGCATGAAGTAGGGGATTGCCTGTAGGGGTGAAGTACAGTAGGGACTTTGTGTGCCCCGGGACCGCTACGGTAGCTGTGAAGGCTCTATGGGAACCCTGAAAAGTGACGGCTGACGGGGCTCTGGTGAAGCTACGATAGGCCTAGCAAGCCAGTAGTGGATATCATATTTGCTTTCAAACCAGGAACAGGCCTCGGAAAGGACGGATGCATACACTGTCATATGCTTTCTTAATGTCCAGGAAGGCCATCTGTAGATCTGTTCCATACTCATAGTGCTGTTCTTGCAATTGCCTTACAGCAAAAATCAAATCCACTGTGGACCTTCCTGCTCTGAAGCCATGTTGTTCTTCCCTCATCCCTCCTTCTATCCTTGTCCTAATTCTCCTTTCCAAAACTTTCTCAAACATTTTTGCACAATGACTCATCAGTATTATTCCCCGATAGTTTCTGCATTCTGTTCTACTACCTTTCTTGAAGATTGGGACAATTATTCCCTTTTTCCAGTCCTCGGGGGTCTTCCTTTCCTTCCATGCTGTCTTCATCACTCGGTACAACCCTTGTATCCCCACCTCTCCTGCTGCTCTCACCATCTCCACACTCAACTCATCCACACCCGGAGCCTTCCCTCCTTTCATCTTCCTCACTGCATCTTCCACTTCTTTCCATGTTAAGTCCTTTTCTGTTTGCAGTCCATCTTCCTCTTCCCCGATTTCTTTCTCCACGCCGTGGTTTCCATTTGGGTTCAGAAGTTCTTCAAAATATTCTTTCCACACTTTCTTCAGTTCTTCCCTATTTTCTATCTCTTGTCCCCTTTTGTTCACCATTCTAACATAATCCGTAGGATCCTTCCGCCTCATATTTTACCATCCCATACAGGACCTCTTTTGTACCTTCACTATCCTCCTCCATCATCTTTGTCCACTCTTCCATCCACTTTCTTCTCTCCTCAGCCACTACTCTCTTTGCCTACTTCTTTCTTTCCTGGTACTCATCCCTTGCCTCTATCGTCCTATTTTATACCACCTCCTAAAGGCTCTATTCTTTTTCCCTTCTTTTGTCTTCTCATTCCACCATGGTGTTTCCTTCCACCTCTTCTTGCTACTTGTCCTCCCACATACTGCTTCTGCCGCACCTACTAGTGTCTTCTTAAATCTAGCCCATTCCTCTACCACCCCCATACCTACCAACCTTCGGAAGTCAAAAATAGGAAGATCTTTTAAAATTATAGAATTCATCATGCGCAGGATACCGTGGCGTGGGCGAAAGGCCGATATTTTAAAATATTAATAATTTTTGAATCAGCGTCACGTGCCATTTCATAAACAATGGCAGATGTTTTTGTCCTCCCACAGGCATATTTCTTCGCAATTTCCGAATCCGGGAACATTTTTCTAAACAATTGACCCACGTGATCGGAACATGATAAAGAGAGGTTATGTTCTACGATGAACGCCGTGAACAAACATTCTGCTCGAATGGCAGCATTGTCTTCATTCCTGTAACAAAAAATGTACCTAATTTTTTGTTCTTCCATAAACAACTAGCTAGCACTGTCCTTGTGTTTTAGAGTGTTGCTGTGAGTTACAATGTCAGTTTTTCCACCATGAGAAATATTTATATTGCTACAACACACGGAACAAAGAGCAAAATGATTTCCTCTACTAGATTGTACAATGAATGGAAATTCAGTTTTATAGCTTTCTTTGAACACTTGGAGATAACGTTTCTGAGGTTTTGTCGCCATGACGTGACGAGAGAAACTTAAAACACACGACACGAACAATCATCGACACAACTCGTTGAAATAATTTTCTACAGACGCACTAAACGTGACGCTAGGAGAGTATAAACACGTGGCGTCAAACGGATCAAGTCACAATCGCCGCGCGTAGCATACAAGGTTTCAATCCCATACTGCATAGTCACCTGGCCAGACTCGACTAATCAGCGCAGGCTTGACACCTGTTTGTCCGTAAAATACCATCAATCAGTATGCGGTAGGCCGATCAGCTGACCCACCATTCAAAGATCGCAGCTATGGAGCTCACTGCCAAGCGAGGAACTTCCACAAACTTCCACAAAAAAACAAGGTTATGCAAATCACAAAAGCAATTACGACTTACGAGAGAATCTCCTTGAGAATGGAAATTATTTGCAGTTCCTTTTTCTTTTACAATATATCACTGGGGCCCGAAATTCGGAAGAAATACTAGTAATTAAGAAGATCGGAAGACGAGGTGAAAATTCGGAAAGTTTCCGAATAAATCGGAAGGGTTGGCAGGTATGCACCCCTCTTTCTTCATCTGTTGGAATTCCTTCCTTTACCATTTTGAGGTATTCGACCCTTCTATCTCCTTCTTTCAGTTTCCATATCCTTATACGTCTTTCCTGGTTCTCAGTCCCTTTCTTCTCCTTAGTCCCTCTCAGGTTCATTACCAGCAATCAATGGTCGCTATCCAAGTGCTCCGATGGTATAACCTTGATGTCCGTGATGTTCTTATTTAATTCTTTCTCATACAGTATATAGTCGAACACTAACTTCCTGGTCAAGTCATCACTGTACCATGTGATTGTGTGGTTCTCTCTTTTCTTGACCCAGGAGTTCCCAACTAGCAGGCTGTTCCTTTGACAGAAGTCCAACAGTCTCTTTCCTTCCTCATTTCTTCTGCCCCAACCCTCTGGTCCAAGCACACTCTCATACCCTTGTTTTTCTCTTCCTACATGGGCATTCAGATCCCCCATAACAATCATATTCCTTCCTCCAGCTGCTTCTACAATTCCTCTTCAAACTCCTCCTTCTCTTCAGAGGCGCAGCCTACTTGTAGAGCATACACTTGCACTATTTCTACGGACCCTCCCCTCAATGCTACTTTCGGGGCGTGGTGGATCAGCGGTCTAGCTGTATGCCTCTCACCAAGGCGGTCCGGGTTCGATTCCCGGCCAATGCATGTGAGATTTTCGAAGTGAAATGCCATGTCCTGTGGTTCGGATTCCACGTAAAAAGGAGGTCCCGTGGCTCATGATCTCAAGATTAACGGTCACGTTAAACTACAAGCTTCCTTCCTTCAATGCTACTTTCACTTTCATCATCCTATCACTTATTCTCTTCACTTCTTCTTTTAAACCATCTCGTACTACTACTCCCACTCCATTCCTCTTTCCCTCTTCATTCCCACTCCAGTACAGTCTATAGCCTTTTCTCGGTTCTCTCCTTCCTTCCCTTTTCCACCTTGTTTCTGCCAATCCCAATAAATCCAACTTCCTTCTTTCCATCATATCCACTATCTCTTCCACCTTCCCCGTCAGCGTTCTTATGTTTAAATCCAAATTTTAGTCCATGAACACAGCTAGGTCGTCGTCCATTGTATCTGTCCTGTCCGAGGCCTGTTCCCTTCTTGAAAGCAAAAGTCGTATCCACTACTGGCTTGCTGGGCCTATCGTAGCTTCACCAGAGCCCCGTTAGCAGTCACTTTTCAGGATTCCTGTAGGACCTCCACAGCTACCGTAACGGTCCCGGGGCACACGAAGTCCCCACTGTACTTCACCCTTACAGTCAATCCCCTACTTTGTGCCGTTGCCCACCTCCCACGACGTGGACGAGGGGTTGGACTTATGGGAGACCTTATTGAAATGAAAGAACATATTATAGAATGAAGATTTACTTGCATTTCATTAGTCATACTTTACTAGAATAACTTAATGTAAACATAATTACACATCATAAACCAATCACTGGTCGTCGTTTATCTTTACTAAGACTGTTATTTTCCTTTATCGCAGTGATTGGAACAGACTTGAAGATGCAGTGTTAAACCAGCGTCTCATAAACATCACATCAGTGGGCGTAGCAGAGTGTTGCTCGACATAGCGTACGCCAAGTTCTAAGGCAGCCGCGACAGCTGAATGTGACACTAATTGTTCATTAATGTTTTCTCCGTCGTCATTCTGTTCCTCATCAATCCCAGATTCTTTCTCCACCATACAGTAGCTACAATTTCTTTGTTTGTTTGGAATTGATGGCATCAGCTTCCATCCATTCGCTAACGTAAATTTCATTGGATTCCTCACACCCAGGAATTTGTTGAACGAGTTCAAGGAGTTTGACAGATGCAGACGCTTCCGCTAGACTCTTGATGAATGCGAGGGACTGCCACAATTTCTTCCAAGTTTTCCTCATGAACTGCTCACTGACACCCTCCCATCCCTCTGCTGCTCAGTAAACCATGTCCTTAATATCCACGTTCATCAGTTTTTGAAGAATATGAAGTGAACTGTCATTCTCAATCACGTACCTGAGAAGTTTCTGGTTACATACAAGTTTTACATTTTGCCGAATGCCCTGGTCCATTGGCTGCAATATCGACACAAGGAGGCAAGTAAATTGCTCTTTTCACTCACTGCTGGGTGCAATGGAGCATTGTCAATTACGAGCAATGTCCAAGAAGGCAAACCACTTTTTGCACTAAAACTTCTTACCGAGGGAACAAACTGTTTTTCAAACCATTCCTTGAAAAGATGTGCATCCATCCATGCCTCTCTTTGATTCCTGTAGTAAACTGGAAGTGTGTTCATGTTACAGTTTTTGAATGACCTTGGTTTTACTGATTTACAGATAACCATTAGGGGAAGTAAACTGGAAGTGTGTTCATGTTAGAGTTTTTGAATGCCCTTGGTTATGCTGATAGCCATTAGGGGCAATTTAGTTGTCCCTGCAGTTACACATTCTTTGCTCATCTTAAACCCAGGTGCACGAGATTTCTCCACAGACATAAGGTTTTTACTGGGAAGGGCCTTGAAATTTAAACCTGTTTCGTCGACGTTATACACTTCTTGTGACGAGTAATTTCCTGATGCTAACAAGTCATTAAATTGACTGATGTAATCTTCTGCAGCAGCATGATCACCTGAAAACTGTACTTTCGTTATTGTTAACTGACGTATTGCATGCTTTTCCTCCACCTATCGAACCATCCACTATTGGCAGTGAATGAAACATCTCCAATAATGTATTTAATTGAAGCGCCTTTCCTTAAAAAAGAGGCCTACTTAACGGAGTACCTTTTCGCCTCTCCTATAAAAACCATAAAGCACTTCATCAAATTTATTGAATGTGGGCACTTTTGATGTTTGGCGGGTTTTAAGGATGTCTGCTGACGTTGATGTACAAAACTAATTGATTTTAGAACGGTTTCTTTTCCAGTTGGAAATCGCAGCTTTTCCAACACCAAACTCGACAAATAATCTTGCTGCACTGTCACCCTTATCCAACCGTTTCTGCACTTCAAGTTTTACTTGAAGAGTGCAAGACCTGTGCTTTCGTTTGTTTGCCATTCTCAAGCCTTAACTTAATCGAATTCATCACAGTAGGCTATAGCGTTGCTAGTAAGCTGAGACAAAGCCAGCAGCGAACTGAGGAAGGCAGAATCCCCAGTTACAACAGTGGCGTGTTGCGATGAGAGTCACGTGTTCACACGCTCTGCAGCGCTACTACCGAGAGAGCGGGTTCTAACTACTGTACTGTAGAAACTATTTTCCGGTTAATCCAAAAATTTCGTAATCCGTACAGACTCCAGTCCCAATTAGTTTGGATTAATGGGACGACTCCAATGTAATTGTGTTCCTGTACTTCAAAAAGTACCAGTTCTATTTCAGAACTCGATTATTCTGTTAACGATTGCAAACTCTTACAACTGTTATCATTTTTCCAAAAAATGAAGAAAACCTTAAACTGGATTTCAGTGCTATGGGTTCAGTGTGTTGGATTATTAATTTCTTAACCCTGATCCAAAAGTTTAAAGACCGTTTGAACTGCTGTCGTGGAGGAATTTTGTCAAAAGGGTTTCTTTAAAATGCCAGTAAATGTTAACATCAGTTTGTTCCATTTTAACTCCTGCTGGACTGAACCAGGTCTGAACCCACAATCCTGGATTTTGAAGGCTAACATCAAGCAGAGACCAGAGCTACAGAGCCTAATAGAATAAAGAGTCACACTGAAGTGGGAACTTCTTCCTAGTGCTTTGTTGCAGGTAGGCCTATCAATGAACACCATTTCATACGATAGCAACTTTGTTGTGGATTTATTTCATTTTTTTAATTTTGCAATTTCTTGGATGATTCAGTAGCCAGACTTCATTATGGCAGCACCAGCTACCCCCAAAATCAACATATAGGCTACTGTAGGAATTCATAACAGTGCCGAGAGGAAGGAGTTGAACATTTTATCACTAAGGGGTGTCATTGACTCTTTTCAGTACTGTCAACATGATTGCAGATGGGACTTCAACTAAAAAAGGCCTAATCTGGGTCTCACACCCCAGACCCCATAGTTTGTAATGCTAACAGCAGCCAAATTGTAGTTTCCACAGTGGTCTAACCAAGTACACAGCAATTATTTCCTCCATGGCTTTAGAGGAGTGCAGTCAAGTGATCTTGTCAGCCTTGCCTTATTCAAGTTAACAGTTTATTACTGCAAAATTAAAATGAGAATTTCCTTATTGAAGTGCTAATAGGTTCATCTATACCTTGCGATGCAGCCGCGTTTAGGGAATTTTTAGGGACCTCTGTGATGTCAGCCACGACGTCACGTTTGACGTATTGATATTGGTGTGCTTTGGTTGCTGGGAGTTGGTTGTCACCCGATTACTACGTCAGTTCCATGGTCGGTTCGGCGGGAGAATTCACCGAAGTAGGTTCACCATTTATGTCACTCGTTAGTGTTTTGTAAACGTAATATTAAAATAAATATTCCCTTGTATAACCTATAGAACAAGATTTTGATATTAGCAGTGACGTGTGCGCGGGTTGTGTTGGCGATTTGTAAGAAAATTGTTGATTTCCGTAAGTTGTCGCATGGAATTGAAATTTTGACGAAAGTGTGATGTGAGGCATTGTGTGGACGATAATTACTGCTTCTTCTTCTTAGCTTAGCTTAATTCCTGCCGCTCCTTCCGGAGCATAGGGCCTTGGCGAAATTTCTCCACGCAGAACGGATCCTGCCTATTCTCTTCACTTGACTCCAGTTCTTGTCCACCTCTGCAATTTCATTTTCAATCGTCCTCTTCCAGGTCTTCTTAGGTCGACCTCGCTTCCTGGCACCTTGAGGATTCCAGTCTAGCGCCGCCCTCTCAACAGCTCCGTCCGGCTTCCTTAGTGTGTGACCGATCCAGCGCCATTTCCTCTCCTTGATCTGAATGCTAATCGGTTGTTGATTGGTGATGGTCCAAAGATCTTCGTTTGAGATTATGTCCGGCCACCTCACATTCATGATGCGACGCAGACATCTGTTAATGAACACCTGTAGCTGGTTGTTGATCGGTTTTGTGACTTTCCATGTTTCACAGCCATAAAGAAGAATCGACTTTACGTTGCTATTGAAAAGGCTTGGTCTTCCTGGAAATGTTTCTATTTCTCCAGATGGGGTAGAGCTGGACAAAGGCACCATTTGCCTTCCTGATACGGCTTCTAACATCTTCCTCTGCTCCCCCATCATTTGTGACTATACTCCCAAGGTAGAGGAAGGACTCAACTCGCTCAATTTCCTTTCCGTTGACTGTCAAGCTAGTCGTGACGTCAGAATTTATCCTCATCTCTTTGGTCTTGTTGGTGTTAATCATCAGTCCTGCACATTCTGCTTCTCTCTGCAACCTCCCCAGCTTATCTTCTATGTCTCGGTACCGTTGTGCCAGAAGACAAATGTCGTCCGCGAAATCCAGATCTTCAAGCCTGTCATTTATACCCCATTGAATACCTCTCTTCTGTCCTCCCATTACCTTCTTCATCACACTATCCAGGACCAACAGGAACAGAGTGGGGGAAAGGACACACCCCTGTCTCACTCCGGAACTGACCTTTATCTTTTCTGTTAATTTGCCTTCGTGTAGAACCTGGCACTCATACCCTTCGTACATCTCTTCCATGATTCTGATGATCTTTGTTGGAATTTTATATTCCTCGAGTGTCTTCTACATGATTCCTTGATTTACGGAGTCGAAAGCTTTCTCGAAGTCAACAAATGTGAGGTAAAGGGTATTCCACCACTCCACACTCTGCTCCAGGATGATTCGGAGGGTGTTGATGAGATCCACACAGCTGCGATGTTGTCGAAATCCAACCTGTTCCTTCCGAAGCCTTTTTTCTACGCAGTCTTTTATACGATTCAGGATGACTCTCGCCAGTACTTTGCTTGGAATGGACAGCAAGGTGATTCCCCTCCAGTTGTTACAGTTTCTTCGGTAACTTGACGATCAACCCCTTCTTCCAGTCGGTTGGTATTTTCTCCTCCTTCCAGATCTTCTCCAACAGCGGGTGCAGCAGATTGATCGTGATATCCAGGTCTGCTTTCAATACTTCCGCTGGGATATTATCCAGACCTGGTGCCTTCCCGCACTTCATCTGCTTCAACGCTGTCCGTATTTCGCCCTGAGTTGGGGAGTCGAGGCTGATGTCCGGGTCACTTCCTGCTTCCTCTTCATCTCCTCCTCGCTGCTTACTTCCTGGTCCTCTATCTCTATTAAGAACCTCCGCAAAGTGTTCTCTCCATCTAGACAGCTGTTGTTCACACGTCGTGAGGATCTCGCCCGTCTTGCTCTTCACAGGCCTAGTTTTATTAAAACCTTTCTTCGAAAGCATCTTTGTGATGCCATAGAGCTCCTTAACGTCCCCCCTTCTTGCCGCTTCTTCTGCTTTCACCGCGTGCTCATCAATCCACCTCCTATGATCCTTCCGCACACTCCTCTTTACCTCCCTGTTTGCTGTTGAATACTCTGCTTGTGTGAGAGCCTTCTGCTGCCTAGTCTTGCAGGTGTTGAGCTTGGCCTTAATCTCCTTTCTATAATTTATCTTGTCCCAGGTCTGATCGGATATCCATTCTTTCCGCAGGTAGTTCTTGTACCCGAGCTGCATCTCACTGGTTTCCACAAAGATATTCTTTACCTCGCTCCACACAGTCTCCACATCCTTCTCTGTCTCGGAGTCCAACACCTGGAATTTATTTCTGAGCTCCAGTTTAAATTGGTCCAATCTCTGCTGGTTCTTAAGCTTGCCCACATCAAACTTGTTGTGCCGAGTGATAAACTTTCGGCGGACTGCCACGATCTTCATGCGGAAGTTGGCAACCATAAGATGATGGTCACTACCGACATCCGCTCCTCTCTTGTTCCTAACATCTTCCAAGCTTCTTCTGAACCTCCTGCTCACCGCGATGTGATCAATTTGATTTTCTGTGACTTGATCAGGAGACACCCAGGTGACCTTGTGGCACCGCCTATGAGGAAACACCGTGCCACCCATCACCAAATCCTGACTGGCACAATATTCCGTAAATTTCTCCCCATTGTTATTCATCTCACCAAGGCCACGTTTACCCATGATCTGCCCCAACCCCCCATTGTCTGATCCCACCTTCGCGTTGAAGTCTCCCATAACAATGAGAATGTCCTTCTTACTTGTTTGTCTTGTGGCATCTCGCAGCATTTGGTAGAATTCTTCCTTCTTCTCTGGCTCCGATTGTTCTGTAGGCGCATAGCATTGGATGATGATCACATTCCTGATCTTTGTCTTGAACCTAGCAAACATGAGCCTGCTAGAAATTGGCTTCCACTCCATAAGGCTCCTCTTTGCATTTCTGTTGAGCAGCAACCCCACTCCATCCCTGTGTTCTTCCTCATCGCCCCCAGAATAGAGAAATGTAATTCCATCTGTTGTCTGTGAAAATGAAAATCCACAGCCTGCTTCGTCTGTATTTCACCAAATCCTGGCCACCTCACCTCACTCAATCCTAGGATATCCAGCCCATAGTTCTTCATCTCCCGTGTCACTTGTTTCAGTCTGGTTTTCTCCATCAAGGTCCTCACATTCCAGAAACCGATTTTCGTAATCCTTTTCATGCCAAAAGTCGTCATCAGGTTATCCGTCCGGTTTTGTAATTTCGCTTCAGTTTCAGTAATCAGTTTATTTAAGAGGAGTGAGTGATTAACCCACTGCCTCCGAGTGCCTTGGAGGGACTGCCATCTTAGGCCTGAGGCACCAGGCTGATTTTCTGTCAGGGTTTCTTCCCTTAGCCTTTGAAGAACCAACTCCAAACTACAAGGCAGCAGTTGTTTCACCAGAGCCCAGTTAGCCGTAATTTCTTCAGGGTTCTTGTAGGGCCTTCACAGCTACCGTAGCGGTCTTGAGGCACACAAAGTCCCCACTGTACTTCACCCCTACAGGCAATCCCCTACTTCATTACGTTGCCCATCTCCCACGACGAGGACGAGGGGTTGGATTTGTGGGAGACGCTTCTTCTTCTACATGGAGAATAATACGGCCTGTGGGATCCATTGGTGAGTTTTAATAAAGTTGTTCATATATTTCTTTTGGTTGTTGCAGTTAATTGAAAAGTTGCACTGTGTGGGGGAATACGCCTGATAAAATGGGAATGGGTGGGTAAAATATAGGCAGAAATTGGCATTTACAAGAACACTTGGAAAAGAGATATGACAGTGTTTTGTATTAAACCCTTATAGGTCATTTTTTGACGTTTCATACAGTATGCCTGGGAGGCGTTATTAAACAGCATGTTATAATTGAGATACAAGTATTTGCAGCCAATATTGGAAAATATAAAAAATACCAAACTAGCGGGGGGGGGGGTGCCTCAGCCCCCAGCAAAAAAAAAACACATTATTGACCACAATGTTTTACAACTAAATTATACTGTAATGTTTTAGTTTTTGGTTGTTTTTGCGTATGTCATTGTGTTTGTGTATTTGTAGAGCCAACATTGGAAAAAAAAAGAAATGACAGAAAACCATTTCTTGCCCCCCCCCCCAGTAAACAATAACATTATTGACCACAATGTTTTATAAGAATATTATAATGTGTTGTTTGTGGTTTTGATGGAAATTAATGCGTCTGCCAGCAGCTATTGCGGTGTACTTTTAGGTGGAAAATGTGTTTCACAATTACATTACTGCTTGTGGTATTAATGAATTGATTCCAACCGGCGATTATTACAGACCGCGATCGTTTGTGAGTAACATTTCTGTAAAAACAAATTGGCAGCTTTTTGATGTTATCAATGACTTATCTTAATTAAAGATTCTGATTCATATTAAAAAAAAAAAAAAATGTTATATTTTTAAATTTACGAATCGAAATCTGATATTGGCCTTTCTAGTTCAATTACATATTCCGATTCAAATTGTGATTTATTTCATTTCATAATTACAAAACATTTCATCGAAATTTTGAATTGACCTGTGTAGCTCGATGAAAGATTTCGATGCAATGTTTATTATTAAGAAATGAAAATAAATACGGTATGTATTGGAATCTGTAATTGACCTATATTATAGGCCAATTACAGATTTCGATACGGAAATTTAAAAATATAAGCTGAAATTGTGAATTTTTTTTATGCATCGGAATCTTTAATTGAGCTATGTAAGTCAATTACAGATTTCGATGCACATTTCGTTTCGAAGGCTTTTGTTTAATGCAGCTTTGTATTTTTGTCTATGAGGTGTTAGTAAACAGTATGTTCTGAAAGACTTACAAATACCATACTACATTACACTTGTGTGAAGCTGGTTTTCTATATTTCCTTTTGTTGTGGTAATTGATTGAAGAGTTGTACTGTACTCTTTTAAACCATACACAAAGCCATTTGTTAATATGAAAATATAAAGTTAGGCACGATGTATGTGAATACGTCTGCTAAAATAGTAATGGGTGGGTGAAATATAGACATAAATTGTTATTCACAAGAACACTTTGAAATGAGGTATGACAGTTTTGTATTACATCTATATATAGGTATCGTTCTGATGTTTTATATAATATGTCTTCGAGGCGTTATTCAACCGTATGTCATTGATTGTGATTCATAATTGAGATACAGGTATTTCCAACCAATATTGGAAAACATAAAACAAAACAAACTAGCGGGGAGGGGGGGCAGCCCCCCGGCCACAATAACATTATTGACCACAGTGTTTGTGTATTTGGAAGCAGCATTGATCACAATGTTTTATATGAATAATTTTATGTGTTAGTGAACGGTTGTATTGGTGTTTCTGGTTTTGATGGAAATTAATGTGTTTTTACAATTATATTACACACCGCATATATAGCTTCATTTTACAGGACTAAACATAATCATAGATTTCAATATGAATTTTTTCAAATTTAACCTGATATTGCGATATTACGATGTGTATTGGAATCTGTAATTGATCTACATAGGCCAATTACAGATTTCGATGCTGAAATTTCAAAATATTATCCTAAATTGCGAAATCTTTTATGAATCGGAATCTTTGACTCAGCTATCTATGTCAATTAAAGAATTCGATGCAATGGTTTTTAATTACAAAACGAAAATAATTACGATGTGTATCGGAATATGTAATTGACCTAAATAGGCCAATTATAGGTTTCGATGCGGAAATTAAAATAGATGACATTAAATTGCGAAATTTTTATATGCATCAGAATCTTGAATTGATCTATGTAGGTGATTTACAAAGAAAAAAGGAAGGAAGATTGTAGTTTTACGTGACCGTGAATCTTGTGATTATGAGCCACGGGACCTCCTTTTTACGTGGAATCCGAACCACAGGACATGGCATTTCACTTCGAAAATCTCACATGCATAGACCGGGAAGGTGATTTACAGATTTCTATGCAATGTTTTTTTTAATTTCGAAATGAAAATAATTGCGATGTGTATCGGAATATGTAATTGACCTACATAGGCCAATTACAGATTTCGATGCTGAAATTTCAAAATATTATCCTAAATTGTGAAATCTTTTATGAATCGGAATCTTTGATTCAGCTATCTATTTAAACACAAATTGTGCTAAATGTTCCGGCATAACTCAACAAAATGACAGTGTTTCGCCCCGGTGTGCAATTGGGCCCTTCAGTTGGTTAAAGCACACCTCACCAAGACACTGTCTAGTACACACTGGGAAGGCCATTGCAAGACGTATTTGATACATGTGTATCCACGTCACGAGCAAAGCCAGTGCACTATCCAAAAAATTATAACCTTACCTTGGCATTGAATATATAATTTAAAAAGAAAAATATATGTATTGTCCGTTGAGCCATTATATATTTAAACACAAATTGTGCTAAATGTTCCGGCATAACTCACAAAATGACAGTGTTTCGCCCTAAACACAATTTGTGTTTAAATATATAATGGCTCAACGGACAATACATATATTTTTCTTTTGAAAATTATATATCAGCTATCTATGTCAATTAAAGAATTCGATGCAATGGTTTTTAATTACGAAACGAAAATAATTACGATGTGTATCGGAATCTGTAATTGACCTAAATAGGCCAATTATAGGTTTCGATGCGGAAATTAAAATAGATGACATTAAATTGCGAAATTTTTATATGCATCAGAATCTTGAATCTTGATCTATGTAGGTGATTTACAGATTTCTATGCAATGTTTTTTTAATTTCGAAATGAAAATAATTGCGATGTGTATCGGAATATGCAATTGACCTACATAGGCCAATTACAGATTTCGATGCTGAAATTTCAAAATATTATCCTAAATTGCGAAATCTTTTATGAATCGGAATCTTTGATTCAGCTATCTATGTCAATTAAAGAATTCGATGCAATGGTTTTTAATTACAAAACGAAAATAATTACGATGTGTATCGGAATCTGTAATTGACCTAAATAGGCCAATTATGAGTTTCGATGCGGAAATTTAAATAGATGACATTAAATTGCGAAATTTTTATAAGCATCAGAATCTTGAATTGCTATGTAGGTGATTTACAGTGCGATGTGTATCGGAATATGTAATTGACCTACATAGGCCAATTACAGATTTCGATGCGAACAATTCGAAATATTCCGGTAAATTGCGACATTTTTCTATAAATTGGAATCTTTGATTGAGTTATGTAGGTCAATTATAGATTTCGATGCAATGTTTTTTAATTACGAAATGAAAATAAATACAATGTGCATGGGAATCTGTAATTGACCTACATAGGCCAATTACAAACTTCGATGCGGAAATTTAAAAGTATAACGTTGATTTTTGTATAAGGCAGTTACAAGAACAGCACTATGAGTATGGAACAGATCTACTGATGGCCTTCCTGGACATAGAGAAAGCATATGACAGTGTATATTTCGAATTTTTCGCATCGAAATCTGTAATTGACCTAAATAGGCCAATTATAGGTTTCGATGCAGAAATTAACATAGATGACATTAAATTGCGAAATTTTTATATGCATCAGAATCTTGAATTGATCTATGTAGGTGATTTACAGATTTCTATGCAATGTTTTTTAATTTCGAAATGAAAATAATTGCGATGTGTATCGGAATATGCAATTGACCTACATAGGCCAATTACAGATTTCGATGCTGAAATTTCAAAATATTATCCTAAATTGCGGAATCTTTTATGAATCGGAATCTTTGATTCAGCTATCTATGTCAATTAAAGAATTCGATGCAATGGTTTTTAATTACAAAACGAAAATAATAACGATGTGTATCGGAATCTGTAATTGACCTAAATAGGCCAATTATAAGTTTCGATGCGGAAATTAAAATAGATGACATTAAATTGCAAAATTTTTATAAGCATCAGAATCTTGAATTGCTATGTAGGTGATTTACAGTGCGATGTGTATCGGAATATGTAATTGACCTACATAGGCCAATTACAGATTTCGATGCGAACAATTCGAAATATTCCGGTAAATTGCGACATTTTTCTATAAATTGGAATCTTTGATTGAGTTATGTAGGTCAATTATAGATTTCGATGCAATGTTTTTTAATTACGAAATGAAAATAAATACGATGTGTATGGGAATCTGTAATTGACCTACATAGGCCAATTACAAACTTCGATGCGGAAATTTAAAAGTATAACGTTGATTTTTGCTATAAGGCAGTTACAAGAACAGCACTATGAGTATGGAACAGATCTACTGATGGCCTTCCTGGACATAGAGAAAGCATATGACAGTGTATATTTCGAATTTTTCGCATCGAAATCTGTAATTGACCTAAATAGGCCAATTATAGGTTTCGATGCAGAAATTAAAATAGATGACATTAAATTGCGAAATTTTTATATGCATCAGAATCTTGAATTGATCTATGTAGGTGATTTACAGATTTCTATGCAATGTTTTTTAATTTCGAAATGAAAATAATTGCGATGTGTATCGGAATATGCAATTGACCTACATAGGCCAATTACAGATTTCGATGCTGAAATTTCAAAATATTATCCTAAATTGCGAAATCTTTTATGAATCGGAATCTTTGATTCAGCTATCTATGTCAATTAAAGAATTCGATGCAATGGTTTTTAATTACGAAACGAAAATAATTACGATGTGTATCGGAATCTGTAATTGACCTAAATAGGCCAATTATAGGTTTCGATGCGGAAATTAAAATAGATGACATTAAATTGCGAAATTTTTATATGCATCAGAATCTTGAATCTTGATCTATGTAGGTGATTTACAGATTTCTATGCAATGTTTTTTTAATTTCGAAATGAAAATAATTGCGATGTGTATCGGAATATGCAATTGACCTACATAGGCCAATTACAGATTTCGATGCTGAAATTTCAAAATATTATCCTAAATTGCGAAATCTTTTATGAATCGGAATCTTTGATTCAGCTATCTATGTCAATTAAAGAATTCGATGCAATGGTTTTTAATTACAAAACGAAAATAATTACGATGTGTATCGGAATCTGTAATTGACCTAAATAGGCCAATTATAAGTTTCGATGCGGAAATTAAAATAGATGACATTAAATTGCGAAATTTTTATAAGCATCAGAATCTTGAATTGCTATGTAGGTGATTTACAGTGCGATGTGTATCGGAATATGTAATTGACCTACATAGGCCAATTACAGATTTCGATGCGAACAATTCGAAATATTCCGGTAAATTGCGACATTTTTCTATAAATTAGAATCTTTGATTGAGTTATGTAGGTCAATTATAGATTTCGATGCAATGTTTTTTAATTACGAAATGAAAATAAATACGATGTGTATGGGAATCTGTAATTGACCTACATAGGCCAATTACAAACTTCGATGCGGAAATTTAAAAGTATAACGTTGATTTTTGCTATAAGGCAGTTACAAGAACAGCACTATGAGTATGGAACAGATCTACTGATGGCCTTCCTGGACATAGAGAAAGCATATGACAGTGTATATTTCGAATTTTTCGCATCGAAATCTGTAATTGACCTAAATAGGCCAATTATAGGTTTCGATGCAGAAATTAAAATAGATGACATTAAATTGCGAAATTTTTATATGCATCAGAATCTTGAATTGATCTATGTAGGTGATTTACAGATTTCTATGCAATGTTTTTTAATTTCGAAATGAAAATAATTGCGATGTGTATCGGAATATGCAATTGACCTACATAGGCCAATTACAGATTTCGATGCTGAAATTTCAAAATATTATCCTAAATTGCGAAATCTTTTATGAATCGGAATCTTTGATTCAGCTATCTATGTCAATTAAAGAATTCGATGCAATGGTTTTTAATTACGAAACGAAAATAATTACGATGTGTATCGGAATCTGTAATTGACCTAAATAGGCCAATTATAGGTTTCGATGCGGAAATTAAAATAGATGACATTAAACTGCGAAATTTTTATATGCATCAGAATCTTGAATTGATCTGTGTAGGTGATTTACAGATTTCTATGCAATGTTTTTTAATTTCGAAATGAAAATAATTGCGATGTGTATCGGAATATGTAATTGACCTACATAGGCCAATTACAGATTTCGATGCGAAAAATTCGAAATATTCCGGTAAATTACGACATTTTTCTATAAATTGGAATCTTTGATTGAGTTATGTAGGTCAATTATAGATTTCGATGCAATGTTTTTTAATTACGAAATGAAAATAAATACGATGTGTATGGGAATCTGTAATTGACCTACATAGGCCAATTACAGATTTCGATGCGGAAATTTAAAAGTATAACGTTGATTTTTGCTGTAAGGCAGTTACAAGAACAGCACTATGAGTATGGAACAGATCTACTGATGGCCTTCCTGGACATAGAGAAAGCATATGACAGTGTATGCAGAAACAAAGTATGGAAGTCCCTGGAGGATAGAGGAGTAGTGAAATGGACTATAAGGAGGATAAAGGAGATGTACAAGGGAAGTGAGCTGTGTGAAAGTGGGAGGAGAGAGATCGGACTGGTTGGAACAGAGAAACGGCCTGAAACATGGAAGTGCACTGTCACCGTTACTGTTCATTGTGGTGATGGATGACATAAAGTCCCGAGTGGCACAAGTAATTGGGGAAGGAAAGATGAAAGCAATGGTGTTTGCAGATGATTTGATGATTTGGGGAAACAAGGAGGAGGTACAGGAACAGTTGGACGTGTGGGAAGGAATAATACAAGGATATGGGATGAAATTTAGCATAAATAAGAGTGAGATGGTGATCACAACAAGGAAGAAGGAAAGAACCACAACGGGAATAACAATTGGTGGGGAACAGCTGAAGAAAGTGGAGAGTTTCAAGTATCTGGGAAGCCTGATACAAGATAATGGAAGAAACGATAGAGAAATAAATGAGCGGGGTAGGCAGGCAGAAGCATTTCGGAGGAGTGTGAGAGGCATGTTATGGAGCAAGGATGTCCCTCAGAACAGCAAAAAGATCATATATCGGACGTACTATGTCCCTATCCTGACGTATGCCTCAGAGACCTGGGTTATGAAAGGAAGGGAGAAGAGCAAAATACTGGCCAGTGAGATGAGGTTCTTGAGAAGCAGTATTGGAGCTACAAAGATGGACAGAATAAGAAATGAGAGGACCAGAGAATTAATGAAGGAGGAACCATTACAGGATGGTATAGAGAAATCTAGACTTAGATGGTATGGACATGTTAAACGAATGCAGGAGAAGAGGATACCCAGGAGAGTACACGAGACGAAGTGGGAAGGAAAGAGACCGAGAGACAGGTGGCTGAAGGGGTGGAAGAAAGCGTGAAGAAGAGAGGAGAAGACTGGACAAGGGTGGAGGCTGAGAGATGGTGGGAAGACAGAAGACGTTGGAGAGGCTTGTGTTCCAAACAGACCCGGCCAGTGGCTGGAAACTGTGCAAGATGATGATGATGATGATGAAGGGTCAGAAGGTCGGGGGTAGGCCCGCGCGCAGTGAGATTGGCAGTATTGTTTTGATGACAGACCAGCGAACCAGTGGGGCTAACGAAGAGACCCGAATACTCACGACCACAACCGATGATAATTCATTTGACTAATTCTGCAGACTGTGAGAACATGCCTTTTCGTAACTTTTAACAAGGTATATTACTGAAAATGTAGCATTTATGATTGACAAACCTTTCTCGGAGTTGTTGGGAGTCGTTTCACAATTTCAATTGCCAC
This sequence comes from Meconema thalassinum, assembly GCA_946902985.2. Classification (NCBI taxonomy): domain Eukaryota; kingdom Metazoa; phylum Arthropoda; class Insecta; order Orthoptera; family Tettigoniidae; genus Meconema; species Meconema thalassinum. Next base: position 477,657,042 of record OX336390.1, on the reverse strand, counting down.
TGCTGGGTTCATTGTTACATTGCGATGCGGCCTCGTCTAGGGAATTTTTAGGGATGTCAGTGATGTCACCGTGATGTCGCGGCTGACGTATTGACGCTTTGCCTGCCGGGAGTCGCTTTGGATGCTTTTCAGCTGATTAATACGTCATTTTCGCGCGCAGTTTTGTTCGGAGAGGTCGTCCATTTTTTTACATCTGTTAGCGTTTGGTAAACGGAATTTTAACAATTATTATTCCTGTGAATAACCTATAGAACAAGATTTTGATATTATAGCAGTGTCGTGTGCATGATTGTGTTGGCGATTTGTAATAAAATTGTTGAATTCCTGAAGTCTTATTCAAATAAAATGTCGTTACGAGTTACATGTGGTCGAAAAATACTGGATTTTCCTGTACATGTGGAATAATACGAACTGTGGGAACTATCGGTGAGTTTTTTACGTTGTTCATATACAGTATTTATTTTGGTTTTTGCATTTAATTGAAAAGTTGTACTGTATTCTTCTAAAGCCATAGATAATATCATTTGTCTAAACGATAATATTACGTCAGGCAAGGTGGGAGTGAGGGGATGCGCCTGGGTAAAATATTGAGAAAAATTGGCATTTACACGAACACTTGCAAAGGCATAGCCTATAACAGTCTTTTGTACCAGACATATATTGGTCTGTTTTTATGTTTCATACAGTATGTTTGTGTGGTGTTATTAGACAGTCTGTAATGGAAGGAAGGAAGATTGTAGTTTTACGTGACCGTGAATCTTGTGATTATAAGCCACGGGACCTCCTTTTTACGTGGAATCCGAACCACAGGACATGGCATTTCACTTCGAAAACCTCACATGCATTGACCGGGAATCGAACCCGGACCGCCTTGGTGAGAGGCATACAGCTAGACCGCTGAGCCACCACGCCCCCAGTCTGTAATGGATGGTGATGCCTAATTAAGTATTTTCAGTCAATATTGGAAAACCTAAAAATACAGACCTTATCCACCAAAATATTTTATATGGAAATTAGAATGCTTTAGTTTTTTGGTTGTTTTTGCGTATGTTATCGTATTTGTGTTTCCGCATTTGTAACTAGTGATGTGGGCCGGGTAAATACCCAGTGGGAAGGTAAATATAAATTGGGTATTTATCCGGGTATATACCCGGTGGTCATTTAAATACCCAAAATGAGGGTATTTTCAGTTTTTTGAGCTTTGTACAACACTTTTTGATGTGTTTATGAAGTGTTGGACAAACAAGGACTGAAACACAGGTATTTCATGCCTTAAATTGAAATCAGGAACAATATTGATCCTTCAAAACTAAAAGAAAAGGAAAATGGACGACCAGGTATTTTGGGGTATTTATATGTTTTGGCACTGTAACTGTTGTGTTGGCAGTAAGCACAAGAGTGTAGTGCAGTATCTTTGACATAGTCTTTGATATCAGTGAAGTTCAGTGTTAAAAACAATATGGTGTGTGTCGTGTGAATTGTGAATCTTTCCACAACAAATAATAAAATATGCATTCTAGAGGAGTCTATGTGATTTATTGAGAAGTGAACCTAACAGTAACCTTGTCTTTAAGTGTGTTTTTTCCTTAAATTAAAGTAAAATATTGGATAAAACATTTTGGTTGTTTTGTGTTTTAAATTTTTAATAAATACCAAGATATTGAGAAGGTCGAGTTTTATTACGGTACTGGAAATGAGCATCAAATATGTGGGAGGGAAAAGCTACTTTTGTAGTAATATGAGTAGGCTATATGCATAATAATTGAAATGTGTATGCCAAAACTCAAGAGGTAATAAAATATATTCAATAGAAAGCAAATTTGAAGGGAAAAAAATGCTTAGTAAAAGTGCTTTAAGTTATTTTTCATTCAATTTTAAATATAAAAAAATATTAAATTTTAAAATCATACTCTAAATAATATAAATGCATGTCAGGAAGTTTTTGTAGTATGGGGGTTCTAAATGGGTGAATATGTATGCCAGCAAGCATATGGGTTGGCAACACTGCTCCGCTCATCCTACCCAGAATTCAAACTGACACTGTACTTACCTCCCTTTTTCAATTCTTTGTTTGATGCCTACTGTACCTAACCTAACTTTTTTCAGTGTAGTGGAGTTGTTAGTTTATATCTCCCGATCTAATTCCCAATTCTAATTCTGTTTTTAAGTCCCGATTCTAATAATATTTAATTTGATTAATTATCTGATGTTACAATTCTAAAAAGTTAATGTAGAATAGTTGGCATACCGGTACCCTTTTTTAAGGTTCAACTTACCACAACACAGGATTTTTGATGAGAAATCTAAAATACCCGGGTATTTACCCAAATTGGGTATTTACCCGAGTATATACCCTGGGTATTTACCCCGACTTATAAATAAGGGTATTTTACATCACTATTTGTAGCCAATATTGGAAAAAAAAATATACATAACCATATCTTGCTATACACAATTCGTTTTGTAGTTTTTAATAATGCTTATTTCTGTTATGGAGTTGTCACCACCCAAAATAATATATAATCAATGTTTTTCCGTAAGCTTGCCAGAGAATCATTTCATAAAGTCGTTGATAATATCACAGAAGCCGACAATTTTATAATTAACAATTTCAAATAATTACGATATGTATCGTAATATGTAATTGAGCTATATATATCGATTTTAGATTTAGATCCGGAAAATTAAAATTCTTAATTTAAATCGCGAAATTTTTCTACGCATCGGAATCTTTAATTGAGCTATGTAGGTCAATTGCAGATTTCAATGCAAGGTTTTTTAATTATGAAATTACAATAATTACGATGTGTATCGGAAAGAAGGGAAGGCACCGGGTGTGGATGAGTTGAGTGTGGAGATGGTGAGAGCAGCAGGAGAGGTGGGGATACAGTGGTTGTACCGAGTGATGAGGACAGCATGGAAGGAAAGGAAGACCCAAGAGGACTGGAAAAAAGGTTTAATTGTCCCGATCTTCAAGAAAGGTAGTAGAACAGATTGCAGAAACTATCGGGGAATAACACTGATGAGTCATTGTGCAAAGATCTTCGAGAAAGTTTTGGAAAAGAGAATTAGGACAAGGATAGGAGGGATGAGGGAAGAACAACATGGCTTCAAAGCAGGAAGGTCCACAGAGGATTTGATTTTTGCTGTAAGGCAGTTACAAGAACAGCACTATGAGTATGGAACAGATCTACTGATGGCCTTCAGGGGCCTGTTCCATGAATAAACTTTGCAACTTTTCACTTTTCAATTCTTGCAAGTTGCAAAGTCTTTCTGTTCCACCATGATCTATGTATTACTTTTCAATTTCTTTGCAAAGTGAAAAGTCTTTGCATAGGAATGATCCAATCATGTTTATTCCATGAACAAACTGTATATTTATTCCATGATTTAATGCTTTATTTTTCATGGTGAAACATGTCCCACTAATGACCACACAGTGATCTTAATTAATAAAAGTATTGATCAGGTGGAACTTTTAACCTGTCTATACTAAAGTGAGGTTATGAAAATTCATCTCGTCTTTGTAAGTCTTCTTGTTGGATCCTTCATCACTATCCTCACTTGATGATTAAAAAAGCTCCTGCGTAACATATTTATACCACTAAACCAAATTCCGCGCCGAGAAACTAGTGGAGAGACTTGTTCATTAACAGCTGAAAAGGGAATCGTCTCTTTGCAAAGATTTCTGAGAACTTTTCAATCATTCCTTTGCACTTTGCATTTCTGCACCAATGGAGGAACATAACAGTCTTCAAAAGTGAAAAGATTCCTAACTTTTCACTTTTCACTTTGCAAGACAAATCTGAAAAGTGATGGTGGAACAAAATCTTAACTGAAAGGTGCAAATTGCAAAGTTGCAAAGTTCATTCGTGGAACAGGCCCCCTGGACCACAGATTACCTACTACTACTACTACAGATAGCCGACAGCCGTGCTAATATTTGGCACCTAAGACTTCAGCGCTGTCTGGTGTTTGACCGCGGTACTAGTTGACGTGTAGCACGGCCGTGCGGGTAGCCTACCCCACCCCTTCCCCTCGTTCCGCTAAATATTCTCGTCCTAAATGCTCTGCCCACTTCAATGTTCCGAAAATCACAATCTTCCCAATACTTATAGCACGTTTTAAAGTGAGGAGATAATCATAATCGACGGTAGAAAGGTAAAAGGTTGTAACCCTCAAAATTACAAGTTTACAGTGTTTGAAAAAAATGCATAACTAAGACAGTTTCACTTTAAATTGGAAAAAAATAGACCAATTACTTTTCCGACACTACAGAAAGTAGTTTTTTACTATTAACTATGTGTTATAGCCGCTGAAATATTTTTAGGGCATTGATTTTGTTCAAATTTGTGGCTTACAACATTTGACCGGTCTACTTTCAGATATCATTGAGGATACAACAATAAAAACTAGAGGCTTACTTTCCTTAGTTTCTTTAATTTCACTTTGAGATATGAAGAATTAAATGTAAATCATAAAATTAGATGAAGTAATGGTAATAAATGAATCTGAGAATTCAGCAAAAAGGTACACTAATAACACAATTCAAAAGCAATAACACAGATTAATCTTCAAGACTTTCTTCATCCTGTAGTCTGTCTTCAACTGCGTTATTTGAAGGTAAATTAAGGAATTCGCTGTGGTATCGGGACGGAATCACCATTTTCTTACACAGTGCAACCAGGTCTTTCTTTTTGGCTTCACTCACCGCTAACCGTGATGTGTAAACAGTTTTTACTGAGGAAGTTGTAGTATTCGATGACATTCTTCTTGTATCTTTCACACGAATCTTTTGTGGCGATGCGGAATCGTCGTAAGAGTTGAAGAGTGCAATTTGTGTTTCGTTCTTCTGAACAATTGCCCGGCGTACACTTCGCATTTGACATGCACTGGTTAATGCAAGTTCTTGTATTCCTTTCCAGTCTTGGAAGTCTTTGTAAGTTCGAACGTTCACTTCATAAGGTCTTGGGTTGATTCTGCTGTTAGTTATAATCGTTGGCCATTCGCTTGGTGCCCATATAATTTTCTTCCTGTAGTTTGACTCTATAACTGAATGCATCGAATCGGCTGGCATGTACGTATGTCCTGGTAACAAATAGGTTATACTGATTTCTTGTACAGATTTTGATCTTTGCACAAAATGATGCAGCATCACAAGCATTTGTCTATTCTTATTTTGTCCAGGGCAACTGTCACAGAATAGTGAAACAACTTTAACTTCTGGCATTCTAATTTCTAATTCACTCAAGTATGCAAACACATTTGAACAAATTTCATTTGCACCCCGTTTTCCATCTGACTCACCCCACAAGTAACAATACCCATTACGTGTTCCACTTTCATAGAGAGTAAAATTGTACATAGAGTACTTTCGGGTGTAGTAAAGTAACATGTTATCACCGTGGGGAGTGTTTAAAACTTTCTGAAGATCAAAGGAAACACACAGAAATTCTGGATCTCGCTTGGACCTCACCTGGTGCGCTTTGAACAGCGACAATGATAATTTTTTATTATGAATGTGTGCTGCATAACTCTCAGATTCATTCACACATTCTTTACTTCCTTCACAAATAACGCACTTGTCTTTTTTCGGTACATGAATACCAATATTGTACTGGTTTCGAAAAATGCTTCTAAAAACCTTCTCTGAGACTGGTGCGATACCTTCCTGTGTGCAAAAAGCAGTCTTATAAATTCTGTAGATATGTGACTTATTTTTGAACTCCTGTGGCAGATACAACTTATTTGAATTACACCTGCAATAATGGGACGGAACTGCTGGTAATGATTCAATAAATTTCTTCACCTGCTTTTCAGCCATTTGTGGGGTTTTGTTTGGGGGAGTTTTCTTACCTCTCTGGTCTGGTTTAGCAGTAAGTAAATCATTTCTGTGATCAAAGGTATATGACAGGATCCTGTGTGACAAATCTAAAGTTTTTAAAATGAATTGCTGGCAAACTCTAACTTTCTCATCTTGGAATGGCAAATAGTACTGGAAAGTTCTACTACGTCGACTTTTTCCTGTAACGTACGACCTCATTTTGGGAGTTTCTCTCATGCACGATAAGAGAAAGCTTCTTTTTCCAGGATTATCAAGCTCCCAGTACTTGGTAAAAATACTCTGTCTTCTTTCTTCATTAAATTTTAACCTACAACCGTTCTGGCATTTGTCTTTACACGGGTTCGGCTGCAACATCTTCTGAGCCATTGCTTTATTGGTCTTACTGACATTAGCCGCCCCTTTTTGTTTCTTAAATTTTCGTAGAACTGCTTTATTCTCCCTTGTCCTTTTCTTCCCTCTCTTGTCAACTGGGTCTAATTCAGAATTCGATTCCAAGACGTTATCATTAGTAGGTTCAAGATCCGGATCATCCACTAACTCCTGATTATGGTTATTATCCTCCTGTACGATCATAGGATCATAATTCAAGTTATCCACCATCTCCTGTTGATCCATATCCAGCTCCTTCACGTTATAGCTATTATCTTCCTGAATAATATCGCAGCAAGTCTCTCCTTCACTGTCCATAAATATTACTTCTGCATTAGCAATATCAATGATGTCATTTCCGCTTTCAGGAAAATGAAGTATATTGACGTCTGTAACAAAATAAGTCCGTGGTCAGTATTCTTTTATGATGTGTGAAAAAGCAAGCCAACAACAACAACAACAGTATATGTATCTACACGACGGATCCGTTATTTTGGCAATTAACGCAATAATACACTAGTAGCCAATACATAAATAATCAAGTTCCATTCGAAGCATTAATATTGTAGGTTATGCGCTCTAAATATATTGAAGGAACTGAAGGATTCACGTAAATTAAATTATTAAATTGGTCCTACAACGATATCAATTAGTAGCATTGCGTTGTAATTACTATGTTTATAATATAACATCTACTGATAAAATACTTGCTCAATGCCTAATCACTGAAGATTTATCTTAGACAATGTAGATAAGTAAATGCTCCATTACTAACCTGGATCTATCGCCGATTTATTATTGGCGTTTTCAGTGGAGGTAGCTGCTAAAGCCTCTTTTAGAATTCTTCCAGCTCTTGAAGTCATATCCATTTCAGGTTTTAATGATATTATGAATTATAATCAAAGAAAAGGAGACATAAGTACAAGCAAATCACATTGTACACAATGTAAACACAGCGTTAGAACATGTTGTACGCACTACATGTCCTACAAACTATTGCCGGTAAAATGTTGTAACTAACTTGCAACGTTTTACCGTTCCTAAGCAACAGCCAGTGTGGGTTACAACAATATAAAAATCAAACAAATAGACGTTTCCCGCCTTGTTGAGGTTACAACCTTTTACCAGTCGAACCAGAATTCGCGTAAAATAACAGTTACTTTGTAACCCTATTTTTGGAGAAAATGAGGGTTACAACCTTTTACCTTTCCAGCGTCGATATGATCTACAATAAATAAATCACATTCAAAATACCAATAACAAGTTTTTCTTTTAAATAATACCTAAGTGGGAAATTGTGAATTCCAGAACTCTGAAATGAACAATCACAGCATTTAGGACATGTTAGTTATTGTTGTTTTAAGGGGTGGAACTACGAGGTCATCTGCCCCTATTTTAGGACATGACCTCATCAATAATTTACATGTTTACATTTCTTTCAGTTGCAATTGGAGCATATTGCATTGGTGACAAGAATTAGGCTACTAAAAGGCCTGCAGCATATTATTACTCACCTTAAAAAAAGGTCCCTTCCAATTAACCACATTAGGCCTAATCAGGCCTATAACCAATTAGTTATTAGAATAAACTGCAAAGGAAAAGTACTGGGAAGGGAGAATATTCATATCTTAAAATGCTTGATGCTGTTAGCAATAACAGTAAAATGTTAAGAGAGAATGCTAAGTAAACAGGTGGTGTAACCAGATCACACTAAAATTGTTAGTGCACTTAGTGCCAAATTCATTGGGAGACTGAAATTTCAGAAAAATAATTGGATATTACAAAATTTCTATACAGTAGTTAATTTCATATTCCCTTTAAAATATATCCAGTTCACCAATTTTTACAGGGTGAAATACAGTAAGTACATCAAAGAAATCATCGCACACTAATACAGTAAATTCTATGACATCCTGTGAAGGGGAAAGGAGAAATAGGACTTTCATTGAAAAACAAGAAAAACACTCAATACTGCTAGAAATCATCATGTTTTATTTAAAAAGTTGTCAACGAAGAAAAATAACAGCGAGAGCCAAGATCACACTTAGCAAAAATACAGAAATCAAATCTGATCCTCCTAAAAGTACATGTTGAGGCATGTTCCTTTCTTCTTTCTTGCCAAGGCATAACAGTAGGCTATAGCACATGATAATGAACCTCTTCCCTCCTTTATGCCATGGCTAACACTGACGAACAGCAAATTCCTACAACACATGCAAGTTTGTATGTTGAAACAGTAAACTTAATGAAATATGTAATGCTTCAAATGGAGAACTTGAATTTGCTGATATGTGTATGGTTGCACCTACTTTAACTACATTTTAAAAGAATCTCTTATTGTAGAATCATTGTGTTGTTGATATTAATTCATTTAGCCCCATGTATTTGGAAGTATGTAGGATTTGTATGATAATCTGTGTTATTGTAGTATCTGTAGTAGTGTGTACTGCTCGGGTCTAAGCTGCGTGAACCTGAGAGAAATGTGCATCGCAGTGGTGTTGACGAGTGATGAGGTTCCTTGGTCCGTGCATAGTACAGAACCAAATACATTGGTCGGTGACTCACTCACTCATTCCTAACACCACAGTGGTTTGAGCAACAGCCCTAGTTAGCATTATTGGAATAGAAAGGAATACCAGATATCACGGTGGGCTGTTGACAGATCCTTCTCTTCTCGCCTGACCCTCCCCTGCTCTTTCTCCTCACCCCGCAAGTTCATAGAACATGGAAAATGGACCCGAGCAGTATAGCCTACTTTTTGTAATTCAGATGACGAGTGGAAAGGAGGCAGCCATTGCCTTAAGTTAGGATCAATCCCAGCGTTAGCCTGGAGTGGTAGTGGGGAAACCACGGAAAACCACTTCTTGGATGGCCGAGGTGAGAATTGAACCTACCTCTTCTCAGTTCTGGCTCACGAAGCTGATTGTGAGTCGTTCCAACCCTCAGACCAGAATTAAATTACTTGGAAACTAGCCCAGGACCTCAGGAGTGGCAGCTACCACATCACAAGGTGGTATTATGTTAGCACTGAATGAAAGTAGAACGAGTGATAACATTCTCCATAAGGGGCAGATGACCTCGTAGTTCCACCCCTTGAAAGAACAATAACTCATTACCTATAGGTGTATTTTCCAGAGTTGGAATCTGACAGTTCAGCGCCACTGGGCAAAAACAGCCGACGACTAGATCGCTCGCATGGCTTGTTGCCATGGAAACTATACAGCGCTGCCAATTTCAATTATGCTATTTCACCACGTGCTTGTTGCCGATCAGTCGCTTGTTCGGTTACCTCCAGTGCACACTCACCTTGCTGAGTTACATAATCTGTTGTTTTTATGAGTTATAATTGTTTGATTTAATTCGTTAATTACTTTTTCGTGTAGGATTTATACTTATTTATACTTTATGCTTATAATTCATTAGAGACCGTTATTTATGCATGAAGCAGTGTTAGTGTCAGTTCTGAGCATCAGGCGAACCATTAATTCCATTCAGTCGAGCGCAGGAGCGTAGGCTACCGCCTCTGCTCTTGTAATTAGTAAGACTACTGTGATTAGCTTCTGTCTTCTAAAGGGTAACTTAATAGTCTACACAATGAGCCTATATTTTGTAATACAATTGTGTGTTACTTGTGACTTGAAACTTATTCTACAGGAAATATAAATAACTAAATATCACGGAAACAATCACGTGTTGTTGTTTCGCTTTGATCATTTTTGCTTTATGATAGTATTCGTAAAAATGTTATTGCTATTCATTATCATAATTTAGGCCTCTCCTCAATTTGACGGGCTAATATTTTATTTTACAGTTTGCACCGAACAGATTTAAGCATTGGTTTGTTTAAGATTTTTGAAAACCATCTGAGTAAGAATGTAATAAATGTAATAACGGTGCTAATGATATTATGAGCATGAGGAAAAGAACGGGAGGATGGAAGTACGCACGTGCTGGCCAGCACCGCTCTCTGTGACCCATCCAGCCATCCCAAAAAGAATCACGACTTATATAGGCAAAATTACAGCTGTGGCTGCCATTGTTCACATCAACTATCATCAAAACAGTACTATCAACCTCGCCAACACCTGACCATTCTAACCTTCGTTTCGTCCAATCCAATGGTTTTTGACAATGGTTACAGCCTAACGCGTCCAGATCAATAATTATTTTATCAACAGTGATTTTGTATGCCACTTTTTTTCATCAACAGTGATTTTTGTATCCCACATGTTGGCAACAATTTGTGCGCCTCAGTGTGTGCCGCTAGAGGGGACCTTGTTGACAGTTGAATGAGATGCAAGCGCTGTCGGAACATGGCAGCCGTTTTTAAAAGAGCAAAATATAGAAACACATATTTACATACTGGGCGCCAGGGTATGTTGTCCGCAGTGCCTACAAGCTGCTGCGAGAGATTAATTCATCAGTTACGTTGGCAGCACGGCTGTCGCTTTTATCATAACAAACAGTAAACTTTATACTCACCCAGCCATTCATAACATACTGTTGCACTCTTCCAATAATCTAACTATACGCACTGACGATTTCGACAGCCCACAGCCCACGCATGTGGCCTTCGCCCTATCAGGGACACCGTGCAGCGAACTAAACTGCTGACGCAACCTCTCGCTTCTGCACGTAGCCACTGCGGAGAACTTTTCCTGGCACCCTGTACTTTAGCACATATATATGATGTGCGTGGCCAACGGCCTAGCTGTGTTGAAACACCGGATCCCATGAGAACTCCGCAGTTAAGCAACATTGGGCACAGTCGGAACTTGGATGGTATGCCGGTTCTAGGTACTGCGCGCTGTTGGCCAACATAAGGAGGAGCGGAAAGGCCCTGGCCACCCTACCGCACGTAAACTCCGGCTGGGGGAAGCCTCTTCGGAGGCTCGGACCTGCCTTCGGGCAGAATACCGATTACATTTTACATATGATGTGCAGTAGTGACCAGGGTTCCTAATTTCAATAGGCCTACGTAATATCGCCCAGAAGATGAAACAAGGAGACAAGGTATGTAAAAGTCACATTCATGTCTGATGCAAGTGTATAAGCTGCGTTCTACTTTCATTCAGAATTAATACCTAGGTAAAGTAACATGTGGGAATAAATATACTAGCTAGCCTATATCAACCATTACATTGGCATACAATAAACCAATTATATTTGTCTTGTATCTATCTCGCTGTTACAGAAAATCATCGACACTAATTACCAAGAATATAATCGGCCCCTTATAGAGAATGTTATCGCTCGTTCTACTTTCATTCAGTGCTACCTTAATTCTGAATGTAAATGGAACGCGGATTATACACTTGCAGCAGACATGAATGTAACTTTTACATACCTTGTGTCCTTGTTTCATCTTCTGGACGATATTACATATTGAAATTAGGAACCCTGGTCACTACCGAACCTCATTATGTGCTAAAGTACGTAAATATGTTTTTCTATTTATTGATATTTTAAAAACGGCTGCCATGTTTCGACACCGCTTGCATCTCGTTCAACTGTCATCAAGGCTCACTCTAGCGGTACGCACCGAGGCGCACACATTGCTGCCAACATGTGAGATACAAAATCACTGTCGATAAAAAGAACTGGGATACAAAATCACTGTTAATAAAAGAAAAGAATTTCATCGGGATGCGTTAAGCTGTAACCATTATCAAAACCAAAGTTGTACGAAAAAATCATACATATTTATTACAGCGGAGCGATATACTGCATAATAATCACAGAGCATATAACAAAAATAACTCATTTCAGCCGTGGGAAAAAAAATCATTGCAGAGAAGTGAAAATATTGCACACACTAGCCTAATTAAGAGCAGTGAACTGAGTGCTGCGCACTAGAGACTAAACTGGCCACTTCTTTGTTTGGCAGTACTGTTATGGTATTGTTTTGAAGATGATTGATTTGAACAATGGCACCCACAGCTGTAATTTTCGCTAGCCTATAGCCTATATGCTCTGATCCTATTTGGGATAGCTGGGTGGGTCACAGACGGCGGAGGAGGAAACATCTATTAAAACATCACTCCTCGATTTATTTCTCATCGTTTCATAAGGTATTTTGGCTAATTCATCTATTATAGAGAATGTTATCGCTCGTTCTATGTTCATTTAGCGCTACCTTTATTTTAGTAAAACACAGAAGCTATTTATTAATGTAATGGACATCTATGATTGATCCAACCCGTAGGACTGCCTCCCTCACCTTTCAGTAAATAACTAAAATGTTCATCCTGTGATTAATGTAAATAATCCACATGTGAGTCCACATGGGTCACTAACACCCAAAATTCCTCCAGCTTGATATTTGGGGAGTGGGTGTAGGTGGGAGGTATACCTCACCCCACACAAAAAAGAAAATTGAACCACATATTAGGCCTACACACATCATCCAATAAAAATAACTAGGCCTAGTTTCATTAAGTCAAGGTTTTGGATCAAGAGATCTTACTAAAAGAATACTTAAAACATGGCAGGTGTCAGATTGGCCAAGTGAGTAGGCCTAATTAGACAGTAATTACAAGTTTCGAACACTTCAAGTCGCTTACAAATTGATTAGGTTATGTTAGTCGCATCGTGGTCATTGCAGGCCTACATGTTACAGCCCACATGCTGTACGATTAATTCAAGTGTACAAAATTAATGAATGAATTAATAAAACAGTGCATTCTATTCCGGGCGGTGAAGATCACACTTCACCCATCTAGGGCTGAGATGTAGAACTACAGTACTGCCAGTGACAGCGAGACAGAGGTTATCGAGAGGGCGCGCAAGGTAGTCCCAAAGACTATTTTACAAAACAATTAATTTTCTTTTTAAACAGTTACAGCTGAGAGCTGACTGTAGGATGATCACAGCATTGCTGACTGTTTCTGAACACACAATAGCGGTATAGTACTCAGAGCGAGGGGCAGAACACGATACGTCACATTATCAAGCTTTAGCACGCTTCCTTTTAAAGATCGAATTGTTTGTGGAGTTTTCATGTGGACACTGCCGTGAGTATAGAAATGTGGGAACTCTAAAACAAGATATAAACTGGGAGCATAGCGCCCCCAATGGGGGGGCTGCAGCAACTCTGGAGGTTGGAGATTTGATTCCCCGCACTGACAGAAGCTGTCCTGAGCGTTGTTTTTCCATACTCCCTCCCAGTGGCGATTACTCCACGTAGGACGTGAGGATCATCACTTTAAATTTAATTTAAATAGTGCCATCAAAGGAACCTGACTAAATAATCACAGAATAGTCTAATTATTGATACATACCTTGAGTCATCAACTGAGAAGCGATGAAAGGAGCGTATCTCCAACCTCTACTTTTGCAGCCAAGAACACAAGATTCTGAGTGATGTTTTTCCATAACCTACATACAAAATATACAGAATGAGGTACAGAAACCATGAAATACAAAATCTAACAAAAAAATAATTAAATTAAAGTCATTAAATCTAGCTTTCTACGACTACGGAAGTCCACAAATAATAATGCATGGCACTCATAAGAATCCTATCGATAATATCAGCACTCTCTTAAGAAATCAATTGATTAATACACAATGCATTATCGGTTCTTACCTCAGAAATGGAAATACCGGTACTGGTTTACAGGTTACATCCAATTGAAAACGCCAAGATTACGGCACTTCTTTTTCACAGAACATCAAGAAACACATGTATTTAAGGCGATTGATATTGATAATTGTTGCTGTAAGGGGCCTAACATCTAGGTTATCGTCCCCTATTTAAGGCGAAATCAATCGAAAACTCTGGGGAAGAAATATTGCTGTAATGTACAGAAAATGTAAATACACCGCCATGTTTGAACAGAAGTAGTGCGCAGGAAGGCAATGCCGCCAACCGACAAAAATAATGTTCATTTAATTATAAGTGCCGTAATTATCGTCTGTGAGCAAGATAATTGCAAGGAAATGTCAATTAGGAATTATGTGTATATTTATTGACTAAATATAGGGATATGTTTGCAATTTAATTACAACGTGTATCATGCATATGTTGGCACAACGATATACAGCGCACCATACGACTGGCCGCGCTACTACACCGATGGTGCCAAATAATCCCTATCTGGTTGACACCCCCTGCCCTGGACATTGAGAAAGCATATGACAGTGTATGCAGAAACTAAGTATGGAAGTCCCTGGAGGATAGAGGAGTAGAGAAATGGACTATAAAGAGGATAAAGGAGATGCACAAGGGGAGTGTGAGCTGTGTGTAAGTGGGAGGAGAGAGATCAGACTGGTTGGAACAGAGAAATGGCCTGAAACAAGGAAGTGCACTGTCACCATCACTTTTCATTGTGGTGATGGATGACATAATGACCCGAGTGGCACAAGTAATTGGGGAAGGAAAGATGAAAGCAATGGTGTTTGCAGATGATTTGATGATTTGGGGAAACGAGGAGGAGGAGGTACAGGAACAGTTGGAAGTGTGGGAAGGAATAATACAAGGATATGGGATGAACTTTAGCATAAATAAGAGTGAGATGGTGATCACAACAAGGAAGAAGGAAAGAACCATAACGGAAATAACAATTGGTGGGGAACAGCTGAAGAAAGTGGAGAGTTTCAAGTATCTGGGAAGCCTGATACAAGATAATGGAAGAAACTATAGAGAAATAAATGAGCGGGGGAGGCAGGCAGAAGCATTTCGGAGGAGTGTGAGAGGCATGTTATGGAGCAAGGATGTCCCTCAGAACAGCAAAAAGATCATATATCGGACGTACTATGTCCCTATCCTGACGTATGCCTCGGAGACCTGGGTTATGAAAGGAAGGGAGAAGAGCAAAATACAGGCCAGTGAGATGAGGTTCTTGAGAAGCAGTATTGGAGCTACAAAGATGGACAGAATAAGAAATGAGAGGACCAGAGAATTAATGAAAGAGGAACCATTACAGGATGGTATAGAGAAATCTAGACTTAGATGGTATGGACATGTAAAACGAATGGAGGAGAAGAGGATACCCAGGAGAGTACACGAGACGAAGTGGGAAGGAAAGAGACCGAGAGACAGGTGGCTGAAAGAAAGCATGAAGAAGAGAGGAGAAGACTGGTCAAGGGTGGAGGCTGAGAGATGGTGGGAAGACAGAAGACGTTGGAGAGGCTTGTGTTCCAAACTGACCCGGTCAGTGGCTGGAAACTGTGCAAGATGATGATGATGATGATGATGATCGGAATCTGTAATTGATCTACGTAGGCCAATTATAGATTTCGATGAGGAAAATTATAAATATCAATTGAAATCGCGAAATTTTTCTACGCATCGGAATCTTTAATTGAGCTATGTAGGTCAATTACAGATTTCGATGCACACCTCGTTTCGAAGGTTTTTGTGTTTCCCCACCCAAAAACCCCTATTACCCAGGCTTTTCCCGTAAGCTTGCCAGAGGAGTGACATCGTTGATGACGTCATGGTAGACGCCATTTTGTTTTTAGGGGAATTTTATATGCGGCCGCATCGCAATGTAAAATTTTCCCACTGCTGCACCTTTAACGTAAATAAAGCATTATTGGTCATGTTCATTTGAAAAAGGTCGGCCATTTGATAGATAGATAGATATTTTATTCAATTAATTCCAAAGAGCCATAGGCTCGTACAGAGGAATTGTACAGTAATATGTGTGTTTACACACCAAGGAAGAAAATTCTGAAGGTAACACAAATTGATGAATAAGGACATAGGCCTATTATAAGGTTGATACCATATCTAAGATTGTTTAGACCAAGGTTCCTTAAAATGATAAGCACTTACGATTTTTAATCTTATACATAACTTAACTTATTTGATGTATTAAGATGCATCGAATTTTTCCCACAATACTTCCATAGTTTTCCTCTTAAATACCGACAAAGTTGGTGCACTTTTTACTTCATCAGGAAGTTTATTATATGACTGTGGTGCAGAGAACTTGAAACTATTTCTACCATATTTAGAAGAGTGAATGATATATAAGGCTACGTCCTTCGCATGCCTAGTTCCATAAGAATGATTGAGTTCAAGATGTAGGGAGAGCTATAGAGTATTGTGTTGTGTTTAATCTTGTATATTAGCATAGCTGCTCGGAGTTCTGCACTTATGCTGAGGGGTAGAATTTTACTTTTGATGTACAGATCTTTTACTGGAGTGCAGTAAGGAAGGTTAAATATGTTTCTAATAGCCCTATTCTGAATAGTCATTAAATCATTCAGTGTGGATTTCCTGCAGTGAGCCCATTCCATTCACCACGGACACTACGTCATAGCCACATGACACGTTGCCAACATGAATAATGAAATAATAGACAAAACCATTGGCCTGGATAAAGATTATTGATGCGTGACGCCCCCACTGTGTGTGACAAAAACCAGGGGTGTTATATATTAACTAACGATCCACCATTGGTCTGTACGAAAATATGGGTCTAGGCAAAACCATTGGTCTGCCACATGAGATATAGTTCCGAATGCGTGGGGTAGGCATTATGGACTCCATCACAAAGATGGCAGTCAGGGCACCAATTTCAACTATATAAGTCGTGCTCCTATTAGGGCGGGATGGTGGGTCTACGGCAGCGGACGAGTAACATCTATTACTATATCATCTGCAGATACCATTACTACAGTTATTTTGGCCTATTTCATTACTTACAATGTTTTAAACACATGTTCTCATACTCTGCAGTGCCACCTTTATTTGGACTACTGGCAGCCACAGTGTAATTTTGGCTATAAAAGTAGTGATCCTATTTGGGATGGCTGGGGGGGTCACAGACAGCAGAGGAGGAAATATCTATTAAAACATCGCTCCCTGATTTATTCCTCATCGTTTCATAAGTTATTTTGGCTAATTCATGTATTGTAAGCTTACCACGGAGGGTGAGTGGATATCGTCTCGGTTTACTAACCCCAAGATTGCAGGATCGCTCCTGACGGTGGTAAGTGATTTTTGAAAGGCGACAAAAATACGATACGCATGTCAAAAGAACCCATTTGAATTCAGTAGGTTGAGTCAAGACCGACTACAATATCTCAGACCGTAACATCAAAACCAAGATGGCGGAAATCGTAGGGGAACAGCTGTAGCAACTGGCGGGCATGGCGCCATCGAAATAGCGGCAAATTCGAAGACAAACATTCGCATATTTGATTAAATTCCGCCAGAAATTACAGGTTTTTATGTAATAAGGCACAAATTCAATATGAAACCCTGACGTATTTCGCTACAAGCAACGAGAACAGACAGTAGCTAAAAATACAGACATAAATAAAGCAGAGGTAAGACATTATGTTAAAAAATGCAAATATTTCTAAATGGAACTACAAGAATAGTCAACCAACAACAAAGTCAACCCCTGACACTATACAGCCCATGAAGGGCCTAGGCAAATATAAAATGCAAATATAAATGGTTGTTGCTTATATTAGGGGCTACGACATCGTGGTCTTGTAGCCCCATGTATTTGTGTGTGGAATTTGTGTGATAACCTGTGTTATTGTTATGGCTGAACTAGTGTGTTTGTAAATTGGGTATTGTAGTGGGAAGGAAGCGGCCATGGCCTTAAGTTAGGAACCATCCTGGCATTCGCCTGGATTAGAAGTGGGGAAACCATGGAAAACCACTTCCAGAAAGACTGAGGTGGGAATTGAACCCTCCTCTACTAAGTTGCTTCATGAGGCTGAGTGCACCCCATCCCAGCCCTCACATGAGAATTAAATTTCTTGGCAGAGCCGGAGAATCAAACCCGGACCTCCGGGACGACAGCCAAGAATGCTAGGCACTACACAACAAGGTGGTCTAAAACAGAATGGTACCACTGAACGAAAGTAGAACGAGCGATAATATTCTCTATAGTACATTAATTAGCCAAAATACCTTATCAAACAACGAGAAATAAATCAGGGAATGATGTTTTAAAAGATGCTTCCTCCTCCGCTGTATGTGACCCACCCAGCCATCCCAAATAGCATTGTGACTCACAATTTGGCTTTAGGAGAGAAAGATGCACAATCCAGGCAATTCGAAGTCTTCAAACTGAGATTGCGTCTACCCTGTCAGTACCGAAGGGAAAGTTACAATCCATATTCATTGACTTCTCTAAAGCTTTTGACTCGATTAGCAGGAAGAAAATATTGGAAAAACTAGACAGACTATTGAGAGGTAACAGCTACACTAAACATCTTGTCAAAAGTATTTTAGGCTCTAACAATATAGTCATTAACGATGGCATTACAACATCAAGCCCAATTGAGCAGACTACAGGCATGCTGCTACAAGGAGACCCATTAAGCCCTCGTGTTATTTATCACTGCTATGGCAGATAATATCACAGATATATTATCAGAGCGGGTAATCTCATTTATATACGCAGATGACATGGTGCTCGCTTCAAGTTCACAGGTCGAATTGCAATCTGCTCTCGACCCCTTTGAATTATGGGTGTTACACAATGACCTTAGGTTAAACAGAAACAAGACTAAATCTATGACCTTTAGGAAAGGGGGAAAGCCAGCAATTTTCCACATTGCAGGAAAACCGCTTGAGGGTGTACCACATTACAAGTAGTCCTACTTAGGTCCTACATTAGTCAACTGACAATGTTTTCACACTGCAAATCAAGGATAGACCCAGCGTCACTACCAAAGCCTTCAACGACATAAAACATTTGACTAAGCTATCTATAAAAACAGCCTTAAAACTTTTGCGGTTAAATGTTACCCGTATTGTGACTTATGGACTGGAGAGCATTTGGACACATTTAAATATGAAGTATTTGGAACAATATGGAGAAAATGAAGGCGACTTACATAAAGAAGGCCTTGGGTTTATCAAAGTATACACCTTCAAGACCGGTGTAAGAGGTGACTCGCGAGGTTTATAATGTAGAAGAACTCAGACTTCAAATGCTGCTACCTTCTACTCCAGGATATGTAAAACTCATGGACACACTAGAGCCAAAGAACATTGGTAGGATTTTTGCGCCACGGGCACTATGATTTTTGACGATTGGAAGAGTGGGGGGGGTGCGAGCTGAGACCATTGAACTGTCGGTACTATTGGAACAATTCCTCCCATGGTAACCCTCGCTGAAAACTGCTTCCTGGTGCACTGCCAGGCGTAACTAGTCGCACCAAAAACTGTCATACCATTTAACTCTAGGTTGCATGTCAGCTGATATGTCGTGATTCTTTTCATATATTTGAACGTACGTACCTCTGTGCAACGTTATATGTATGGTATTTTCCAATAATACGGTAGGTTTACGGTCTACTTTATTTCGAAGTAGCCTATTCTGCGTTTATGGATATGTCTTACATCAAATTTTGACATAGGCCTAAATAGCACGTATGACAAATACACGTAGGCCCTATTGTAGGTTATAAGTTATTAAGTTAGTCACAGAATTATAACCTACGTCTAGCTTATATTACAGATTTCCATGGAAACGCCCAGATGTAGGCCTATTAAAGAAATGGGTTATAGCTGTGAAAACTTTTATAAACATGCTACTTGTTTCATTCAAATAGAAACAAACCACTGCTTAAAGATGATGCGGTACCTGCAAATTGCAATTTCCCACAGCATCGGCTTCAGCCACCCAAGAAAAGACCGAGAGTTATTGAACGACAAGTAGCCTAATATTTACTGTTACTTTCTTCATCAGCATAGGCATAAAATTTCACATTTTCCAGTATACTTTTATGATGTCAGTCTTGGAGACGATAAAAATAATTCGGCTTAAGGGATCTTCCCTGCAGGACCTGTTCGTTTGCTGTATGACTTATGTGAGGTTGAAGTTTCGACCTGCTTTGAAGAAAAAGAAGCTTGTAGTTTTTACGTGACCGTTAATCTTGTGATCATGAGCCAAGGGACCTCCATTTTACGTGGAATCCGAACCACAGGACATGGCATTTCACTTCCAAAATCTCCCTTGCAATGACCGTGAATCAAACCTGGTCCACCTTGGTGAGAGGTGAATAGCTTGACCACTGCGCCACCATGCCCCATTGCTTTGAAGAATATTGAACATGTGGTTGTTTTGTATAAATAAAGCAGGCTATGTATTTTTGTTCACCAAGCATCTATTTAATTGTTTAGTTATAGGCTTATGCATATTCACACACATATGAATGTTGAATACCAATTAACATACTTTTTCTTCTTTATTGTTAGTCATTACCAGCCTAACCTTATTTTTATTTTATTTTAATGTATGTACGACTTGTATTTTTTGCCAGTAGGCCTATAACTTAGTTATTGTGTACGCTGCCTTTGATCGAAGGATAAAATGATGAACAATCAGGCTGCAATATAATATTTAATGTTGGCATATATTCCTAGCCATTTTAAGTATCAAATTACTATGATATTTTGAAATATGTATTTCGGAGTAAGTTCAGTTTAGTTTACCATTCGCCTAAATGTTCAAAAGTACCTCTTTTACTTGTATCTCGCCGTACATATGTACGTCATCCTTTTGTTCGTATACGTCAAACGTGAGATCACGGTGACGTCACTGATCTCCCTAAATATTCCCCAGATACCGGTGTATCGGAAGGTATAGTTCAACCGAAGATACCATGCCATATTCTGCACATTAAGACATGAATCTTTGATATTCCTAGGGAATAACAATTAGTTTACTGTATGATTTTAGATTTTATTCATTATATGCATGGGCATTGGCTGCAATAAACCCCTTATTATTATAGGCTATAGGTGAATTTCCAGCTGTGGATGCCATTATTCACATCAACCATCGTCAGAACAGTACTGCCAACCTCACCATTACGGTACTAGCCGCACCAACACTCGACCATTCTAACCTACGTTTTGTCCAATCCAATGGTTACAGCCTAACACGTCCAGATCAATGGTTTTGTATCAATCTGCCCCGATAGCTGCGCACAATCAAAGCCGCAGCCTTCGATTTGTCCAATCCAATGGTTTTTTACAATGGTTACAGCTTAACGCATCCAGAACAATGGTTTTTGACAATGGTTATAGCCTAACGCGTTCCGATGACTGCCTTTTTTTTAACAACAGTGATCTGCTAATAGATGTAGTCTCCTCCGCTGTCTATAACCCACCCACCATCCCAATTTATAACACGACTTAGGGCTATATAGTGAAATTTCAGTTGTGTCGGCCAGTGGGCGTGGCTTATTTGACAAATAAGATATTGCCAACCCTATGTATAGGTAAACACGGCCGTAGGTTGTTTGTTTTGAGCGTAGAGAGCTGTGAGATCGCACTCGCTTCTATCTGTATCGGGACATCCTGAACTAACTCCAACAGATGGCGCATAAGTACTCTCATTAGTACTTTATTTCAAATAGCATTTGCCAATAACACACAATTGATGTTACAAACTCTTTAAAATGAAAATTTACTGTATTATGAACTTGTCATTCTTCAAATTCGATGTGTATAGAATTCCAACGGACATACATTCTATCTTATTAATGTTTTTAATACAAAAACAAACCTAACCAGCAACTAACGCCCCAGTCCCCCTTGCTTGTGGTAGCCTACTAACAGTAATTTTCGGCCAGGCAGTAGGCCTACCTAACCTAGTAACAGACATAAATGTATATACAAAAACAAACCTAATTTGGGGATAACTCCCCAGGCCCCCTAGCTTATGATACTAACAGGAGCATAATTCTATTTACATACCTGTTGCATTTAAAATCACTGCTTCCATCAGATTACAGTACCCACTTGAATTTTTTCCACAAGCACACAAAGATTATTGATTCATGATTCTTATAGAATATATTTACACTTAAAGAACTTGACACTTTAGAAGACACTGACACTGCTGGTATGTCATTAAAACTACCATCATCTACTTTAACAAACAGGAGTTGTGTAGGACGGTTGATTTGGGAAAATTGTCGAAATGGTATCAGGGGTTAGTATGGCAATTTTCATAACCACAAATTTAGGTTCGAAATGTTTAAGTTAACAAATACAACTGTTTTAACTTCGAAAATGATCCCGGTGAATATTTCTCATCCACTTCTCTTTCAAAGATTTGTCTTTAGGAAATTTAAAAGTTGAAGTATCTTCAGCAGTATTAAATTTACAGGCAGGTACCCAGTAATGACAATAAACAGCCAATGCTTCTCACATTACGTATCTTCGGCATTTATAATTATTCACAGTGCACTTCACTACTTAAGGTACACTATTACAATATATAACAGCTCGAAATCACTTGAAATATGCGACATTTGAACGAAATTCTCGCAGCAGACCCACTTAAATATTGGTTGACCAAATGTAAACAATCCCCTACGATTACCGCCATTTTCTACGATTTCGATAGTGGCATTATGGTCTGATTTATTGTAGTCGGTCTTGGTTGAGTTCATAATGGCAAAATTAATCTTAACACAAAGTTCCTCATTTCTCTACTAGAAAGCGCTATAGTGTTCAAGGAGCTTACATATCTAACATCTAACCTCCTTGACTTTCATAGTCGAGGAACAACAAAATTCGACATGCAAGCTACCCTCTGGGTGTCAAATAACAAAGCTTGCACCCGGCACCGAGGCCATACGATATTTTTTATTATTATGTATTGTAGAGAATTTTATTGTGCGTTCTATCTTCATTCAGCACTACCAAAATAGCCATTCTCTTTCATAAGATCAACAATTGAAGACAAAAAATTGAGTTGCCAAATTGCCCATAAAACATTACAATCTAACCTATTGGTGTAATGCAAATCGAGCACTACTAATTGTGTTCTATTATCCATTTCTCCCAGTCACATTGAAAGGGAATAGTAAAAATCGCGATACATTACACTACAAAACTCCCCTAAACACGACATCCATGAATTCATGGACAACATTAAAGGTTTAAGCAATGCATAGGCCTACATACAAAACACAGACCTAACCATGGGCATACATCCCAGACCACATCACTTGTAGCACAAGCAGTAATTTTCGTACAGATTGTCGTCTAACCTAGAAGCGAACAATGGCATGTCTCACCACGACTTTAGAAGAGTACAGTGCAACTGTTCAATTAAATAGAACTAAAAGTAATTAATGAACATTCGTAACTCACCACCACACCTAACACATGTCACTACATCGGCATGTATCCATGCACTGTTTAAAACCTCATGACAATATTGCGGCAAATCAATCCAAAGCATTAAACATCGACGTCCGCACATCACTGCCTGCACTAATAATTTCCCATAGACACAAACGTATCGCGGTATATACTTGAACCCATTGGGGGAGACAAGAATTCTTAGGATACTACCTCGCCACCCATTTGCACTTGCCACCAAAATCCATCAAGACTAAATAGGCCCTACTTAAGTGCCATAGTCACATCTAAAATGATTTTCTTCATATACTATGCATATTTTCAAACCGAAAATGTAATAAAGTGTACCTCAATTTTAAAATACTATTACAAAAATTGCTTTACCCGATACAGTAGAATCTGAATCAGGGTCCTCGTTTTCAGCCATACTAATAGCTTGCAGTTCTATATTAACCTGTTGCACTTGAACATGAGCGAGGAAAAATTCAATTCACAAAAATAAAAACCTGAAAAGGGTGATTTATGAAAACCAAACCAAAACAAGCCGGGAAAATAATTATCGTTCAACGTCAACCAAAATCCGCGCAGTCAACGAACGACAAATCGAGTTTAAGTGTAGCCAACTTCACTACATATAATATTTCATCGAGAGAAGAAATCAGAAGCAAAATTTGGTACAGTAAATAATCAACAGAGGCGCTGCGGTCGCCTACTATGGCCGTGATGAGTAGGTCAGGAAACGTTTCGTGCCTACAGAATGGCGAAACCAACTTCAACAAGGTAATTCCTAACAGTGGGTAAACGCACATTTTGACGCGAAATGTTTCCGAATATACATAAAAAACTAACGTCTGCTAAATCCAACCATCAATATAAATTACCAAGATGTCACGCTCAAGTCTTGCATACGAGCTACCCGGTAGCTAAAGAATCCTTCCGAGCTGAGAATCAGATTGCTGCTTCCAACCACAAGGTAAGGACAATACATCCTCTTAACCAGACAGAGGAAACGGTCAGAGATCGACCCTAAAGCCCGGTTCACATTAGCCCGGGAACGAGAACGAGAAGGAAGTTGAAATGCACGCTAAGGGCTGTGTTTCTATCTCCCGAAATTTTAATAATGGCACCCCGTGGTGTTCGTTAAGCCACCATTTTGTTCGCTGCCACGGCCTAGGGAGGGGGCTTAACGAAGCCCTGAGAATCAAAACGATCTAGAGCGTGTTTCTATCTCCCAAAATTTTAATAATGGCACCCCGTGGCGTTAACGAACAGCTGATCCGAAATCTCAAGTTAAAACGCAATGAGAGTGAAACGCGAATTATGACCCGCGTCATCCTGGCTTGTTATTGGCTGGCAATTATTACCAGCCATTGGCTGCCCGCGGGTTTGTTTACAATTATCACCAACATGGTGGCGAGAGGAATAGATTTCTACATCAATTAAATTGCTAGAAATCTATTCCAGTTCATGACAGTATGAAGTGCAAATCACTTATTGATGAGGAATTGTATGTGCGTTTATATTTAAATTGACGCGTGACACTGTTCATCAAAATTTGTGAAAATAAAAGTACAAATCAACACTCTTGCCAATCAACTGAAAGTTTCTACTACTTTGGATGTAATGGATGTAAATCAATTGGCTGTCGTTTCTACCAGTTTTATTCATCAGTTCGAAATACATTCAGTACAATAACCTTTTGTGCACTATAAAACTACATTATAGACCATTGCTTATTGATGTTGCTGTCTGCTTATATTTACCAATTTCATGAAATGTAATTTGTAGGTTATGCCTAATAAGGCATATAATTTAAGTGGCCGTTTGTAATGTGAAGTCCTTACTGTATTTATGTACAAATATTATGGTTTAACTAATGAAGCAAGGATTAAAAGTGCAGTTTGCACTGCCACCCTTTTTTTGTTTAAATATTGATATGTAGTTTCTCAGTCTGGTAACTTCTTGGATTTGCTTGAGAGAGATTTATAGTAATATACTACCTTATTAACCTGCAGGCTGAGTTTTTTTTAAACATGCCCAGGTGCATACAGTAGCACAAGACCTACTGAGGGCTATGTCGATCCTAAATGTAGGCCTATTATAGTGCTCATGTCAAAGGTCGTCCTAAAGTTTTAACTATTGAGACTTGATTTGCATCGAAGATAATTTCAGCCGAGTCTGGCAAGGCTTCATAAACTTGGGCGTGACTTCACATTTTCATTTTTCCTATACAGCTTTTGATACCAACCACTTAAATCACAGTATTTCAAGATTTGCTCTCATTAAACATCACCAACACTTTTTTTTTCCCCCTGGTGGTGGGCTGTGTTGGAGTCTACAGAAAATAAAGTTGAGAAATAAAAATACATCTTAGGTTTCCATGACACAGTTGCATTTTATCCTACTATATATCCACTCAATATACCAATCCTACCAATGTTTCCTAATTCCTCATGCTGCATAAATAAACATGACAGATTACAGCATTAGCAATGATGACAGTAATTTATGAATTGTTAAAATGTTTTTAAAAGATGCATAGAAAGAGGCTTGATAAATCCTGTATCATCAAACCATTTAAACATTCCCACAGAGCTCTAATCAGAAGCTCATTTTATGTGCAACAGGTATGTAAAATAAACTTCCCTCCCAATAACTTGTAGGCCTAACCTGAACATAATCCATGTTAAGAGCTGTTTTTTGGTTCACAGGAAAACCTACCATTTAAAATCTTGCACATACCGGTAGGCTACTAATCATATTAAGGTGCAATTAACTAGGGTAATTTTAAAAATCATGGCTATCAACTACTGATTTAAATATTCCAGATATCTTTCTTAACTCCACTTTTACTGACAGCATGTAAGTCGTTACTACTGTCTTTCAAGCCATTGACCAGTTGTTTTTTTCATGAGGAACCATTTTAGTCATTCTTCTCTATGTGAAATACAGTTGATGACAACTGCCTGGAAGACTCAGGTGTTTTTTCTTGTGTCGCTTCTCTGGTTGCCTACGACACTTCCTAATTATTAACAGAATGTTTCATTGAATTGTTGTATCCAATTGACCAACTGGTAATATATTATGGTTTGCTTTAATATTCCTATGATACACTTGTAGATCTCATATATTAATGAAATATACAACAACATAGGCTGAAATGTTGAACCAATCTCCCATTCCCCAACACTCCCAACTAATGGGACATAAGCTACCTAGTGGTTGGTCTCACAATGCTTCCATCTACATGTACCGTACTAGGTCTAGTAGTACCATACGTATTGTGACTGTTTCTCCACCTCTGTCAAGGAAACTAATTCTGAACTAAGATCCGGAATGGGGTACACTGTCCCTCGAGGGCAATCAAGGACAACTTGAATCATTCAAGTGATTTTTCTATTTCATTTTACCAACTAACCAGGTGCCTGGAAATGCTAGTGAAGGAGGCAGCTAAGTAGGCTAGCCTACCGGTATTCACCATTCAGAGAACATTCTCAGCGACTTGTCTATGCATAGGCCTATGACACAATTTTCAGAAATTGATACAGTAGTCACAGAACACTAATGGTGCCCAGTACGCACAGCTTAGCATAGGACGGAGTGGATTCCAGCCACAGATTAACTTATGATCTGTCAACGGGTTTTCAAACAAATTGAGCACACACCCAAGTACAGGGGTCTTGACCATGATGTTCCAAGCCTCTAAATGAAACACTCCTCTTTAAGACTTTCTGGTCTTGCATCCATGGTCGATCAACATTCTCCTGATCTGTGTTCTCCAGTTTCTGATGGTTATGGACATTATTTTTATCCTGATACATGCCCTATTCTTAATTAGTTCAGCATAAGATCATTGAATCCCCTTAAGAAAAATAGGGAACATCCATGTGTTATTTGACCATAGAAAGGGAGAATTTTAAAAACTGAACCTCTAGGGACATTGATGCAGATGACTCCGAGTAAGTAGGCTAGATCAAAATGAACATTTTTCAGTGTTGCCTTAATAAAGGTTGATAACTTTCTACCGTTCAACATGAATAGGCCTATATTGGATGGGAAATATTTTTATTATTTGCAGAGATTACAAGGATGACTTGCTGATGTATCGTTATTTTGTTAAGCGAACATAAGTTCCAAGTCCATATCGTGTTGGAACCCATATTTCAGTGCTGCCTTAGTAAACGAAATATTCAATGTCTTTCAGTCGGTCAACACGGTTGCACTTAATGTTAATGAGAATGAGCATTATTCCAAAAACCAGAAAAAAAAACTGTAGGCTACATGCAGACCTAACTTGTCAAATCAATCATGCCTACAAGACAACAAAAATGCTCTATGAAAAACTATTAAAACCCCATAATGGTAGTCAAAAATAATCTCAAACCACCGCCACTATTTCGCGAAGGTGCAGAAAAATCTTACTATAGTACAGCTATTCGTAATAGTTGCTACTGTTGTGAAGTCAAATTTAACGGAGTGCAACAATGGTATTTCGGATTTGTCTAGCAACAATAATAATAACAATTATGATAATAATAATGTAAATAAATCACCAACACAAGCTTGCAAAAGTAACAAATTTAAAATTTACCACCAGAATGTCCAGTCTCTTTATAATAAAATTGATTACATAAATCTAATGCTTAAAAATGAACTTAAAGACATCTCAGCACTATGTATTTCAGAACATTGGCTGAAAGAGGAACAACTCGAATTAATTCAATTCCCAGGGTTTATACAAGCTAGTAAATACTCTAGATCTAATATTAGCCATGGTGGTACTTGCATCTTCTTAAGAAATAATTTAGATCATGAACAGATAACAGCTTATGATTATCTAATTATGGAACAGGATTTTGAATTCTCTGCCGTAAAAATTCAGCAGTTTAAGTTAATAATTGTATGCGTATACCGTTCTCCGTCAGGAAAGTTTCCTCTATTTATAGATAAACTAGAATTGTTACTCAATAACATGAGCAAAGTAAATTTCGATATAATAATTTGTGGGGATGTAAATGTGGATTTCTTAAAACTTGATAGAAATTGTGAATTATTAAACCAGTTACTAATTTCCTATGGACTGAAACCTACAGTAAATACACCAACAAGAATAACAAAATTTAGTAAAACCACTCCTGATCAAATTTTTATAAATACAGATAAATATCACCATTCAATAGAAGTCTATTGTCCGGGTTTTAGTGACCACCATGGACAAATACTGAGTTTTGAAGTATCCGAAGTAATCAATAATAATGATAATGGAGTAAAATCAAAGTGCAGGTCATTCACTGAATCAAATGTTACATATTTCAATGACTTATTAAATAAGGAAACATGGTCAGAAATTTATGAACTAGAAAATGTAAATGATAAATTTAATGCATTTAACAGTACCCTAAAACACTATTTTGAAATAGCATTCCCCTTTAAACGAAGAACTGTTCAAAATAACAAAACTAGCAATTGGATAACAACAGGGATTATAAATTCATGTCAAAGAAAGAAATTTCTACACAAATTATATAAACAATACCACACAACACCTGAATTCAATTTATACTACAAAAAATACACTGGCATATTAAATAAGGTAATAAGACTAGCAAAGAAAATGCATAATGATAATTTTATTTCCCAATCATCTAATAAAAACAGGGCTATGTGGTCTGTAATAAAGAAAGAAACTGGAAAATCTGCTAAAATACAAAGGAACATTACACTGAACAGAAATAATAAAGTGATTAATAATCCAGAGGAAATAGCAAACACTTTTAATGACTATTTTTTGGAAATTCCGCAAAAATTATTGAATAAATCACAGGTAAATACACTAAATTCTAATAATAAAATAAATATATGCAGTGATTCTTTATTTATAAATCATGTCACAAGTGAAGAGGTAAGAATAGTTATAAAAGAGCTAAAAAATAAATTCTGTGCTGGCATTGATGGCATCCCTGATGCAATTTTAAAGAAATGTGCAGGAAATATAATAAATCCACTTACGCACTTAATAAACAGTTCAATTCTCTCAGGAACTTACCCGGATATTTTGAAGTTATCAAAAGTAATTCCAGTGCACAAAAATGGTTCAAAAGATGAATTAGATAACTATCGTCCTATTACCTTACCAACTGGTATTGCAAAAATTGTGGAAAAAATTATGTATAAGAGACTGATAAGTTTCATAGAAAAAAATAAAATATTATCAAACTCACAACATGGATTTAGAACGGAAAAATCTACACAGACAGCAATTTACGAATGTAGTAATAGTATACTGAAATTAATTGACAATAAGGAACATGTAACTGGCCTATTCTTGGATTTATCGAAAGCATTTGATGTAGTTGACCATAAAATCCTCCTTACCAAACTAAATCAATATGGTGTTAGAGGTCTAGCTAATAAATGGATAGAGTCTTACTTAACAAGGCGTAAACAAATAGTAAGCTTGAGACACAAGGATGATGGAACCAAATTACTTAATGAAACATTGTCCAATGAGGGAATTATTGAATTTGGAGTACCCCAGGGATCGGTTTTGGGCCCACTACTCTTTCTTCTATATATCAATGATATAACACAGAACGTTCATTCACATAAGGAAATTTTGTTTGCGGACGATACAACACTCGTAATAAAAGGTGAAACTAAACAGGTCATACAGCAGTCTGCTGACTCCGTTACAGGAGAGTTAACCAAATGGTCACAAGATAATCGCCTCATAATAAACTATAAAAAGACAGTATGTCTAAATTTCCACACTATACAGAATAGGAATCCTGCGATGCCCAATATAACATTAAATGGTCATCAAATAGAAAATAAATCAGAAACAAAGTTTTTAGGACTATGGATACAACAAGACTTGAAATGGAATAAACATATACAATATCTGAATACTAAACTGAACTCGATGTGCTTTGCGTTACGTATTTTGAAAACCTGCACTAGCATGCACACATTAAGAAATACTTATTTTGCTTATTTCCATTCATACTTAAGATATGGGATCATATTTTGGGGTATGTCGCCAGATGTACTAAGCACGTTTAGGATACAAAAGAGAGCGATTAGAATTATGGCAAATGTACACTCTAGAGAATCATGTAGACCTCTGTTTAAAGATTTAAACATTCTCCCACTGCCCTGCATATATATCTTTGAAAGTATTATGTTTTTTAAAAAGAATTTAATGAATAAAGATGTTTTTCTTAAAACAAACAATGATGTTCATAGGCATAACACAAGACAAAATCAAAACATTCATATTTCACACACACACACAAGCATATATCAAAAAGGAACTTTTCACACTGGAGTTAAATTATACAATAAACTACCCCAGTATATAAAACTGGCCCCAAAAATAAAAACCTTTGATAGAATGTTGAAAGCTTATCTGCAGTGCCATTGTTTTTACTCAGTAGTTGAATATTTTAGCGTATAGGAGTGATGGAATCTATAACTATATTTTACTTTTTTAATTTAATTTTAATACCTAGCTGTATGTTGTTGTATTTATAGAATTAAGTTTTCATATTATGATAATAGAGTGAGGTGTAAATAGTTGTGCAATAAGATTGTATCTATTAAGATTTGCTATTATAATAAGTTATAAATAGTTTTAATCTTAGTAATATATACCTGTTAGTTCTTTTATTTTATGCATGTAAATTCTGACGTGTCCTATATCAAAAATGTATTGAATGCATGTATTTGATCAAATGGAATTAATAAAAATCTATCTAATCTATCTATAAACCGGTACTGAGTGATAGGCCCTCGAAATATAACTATTTATCTTATACAAGATAACGAGATTGCCAAAAAAAAACACAAATCTATAGAAGGCAACACTAAAAATGGCTTATCTAATACACAAGTCACCCACCCTTCACCAACATTATTAATATTTGTAATTTAAGTAACTTAGGTTATGTTAAATTGAGGTTAATGGCGGATTTGATTGCGGCTGTGTGGCGGGAAGGACCCAATAAGTGCTCAGCCAATCAGGGACGTTTTGATTGGAGACCATGCTCGGAAAAATTTTAGATCGTTTTGATTCTCAGGGCTTCGTTAAGCCCCCACCCTAGGCCGTCATCGTGTCCAAAATGGCGGCTTAACGAACACGACGGGGTGCCATTATTAAAATTTTGGGAGATAGAAACACAGGGCTAAAATTTTTCCGAGCATGGTCTCCAATCAAAACGTCCCTGATTGGCTGAGCACTAATTGGGTCCTTCCCGCCACACA
Organism: Meconema thalassinum; assembly: GCA_946902985.2. Lineage (NCBI taxonomy): Eukaryota > Metazoa > Arthropoda > Insecta > Orthoptera > Tettigoniidae > Meconema > Meconema thalassinum. Next base: position 477,625,483 of record OX336390.1, on the reverse strand, counting down.
TCCGCAATCAATTCCGCCATTAACCTCAATTTAACATAACCTAAGTTACTTAAACTACAAATATTAATGTTGGTGAAAGGTGGATGACTTGTGGATTAGATAAGCCATTTTTAGTGTTGTCTTCTATTGTTTTGTGGGTGGCATTGTGTTTTTTTTGCAATCTCGTTATCTTGTAGACATTAAGATAAATACGGTAGTTATATTTCGGGGGCCTATCACTCAGTAGCGGTTTATCACAACAGTAGCAACTATTACGAATAGCTGTACTTTATTAAGATTTTTCTGCACCTTCGCGAAATAGTGGCGGTGGTTTGAGATTATTTTTGACTACCATTATGGGGTTTTAATAGTTTTTCATAGAGCATTTTTGTTGTCTTGTAGGCAAGATTGATATGACATGTTAGGCCTGCATGTACATTTTTTCTGGTTTTGGGAATAATGCTCATTACTATTAAGTGCAACCGTGTTGACCGACTGAAATACATTGAATATTTCGTTTACTAAGGCAACACTGAAATATGGCTTCCAACACGATATGGACTTGGAACTTATGTTCGCTTAGCAAAATAACGATACATCAACAAGTCATCCTTGTAATCTCTGCAAATAATAAAAATATTTCCCATCCAATATAGGCCTATTCATGTTGAACGGTAGAAAGTTATCAACCTTTATTAAGGCAACACTGAAAAATGTTCATTTTGATCTAGCTTACTTACTCGGAGTCATCTGCATCAATGTCCCTAGAGGTTCAGTGTTTTAAATTCTCCCTTTCCTATGGTCAAATAACACATGGTTGTTCCCTATTTTTCTTAAGGGGATTCAATGATCTTATGCTGAACTAATTAAGAATAGGGCATGTATCAGGATAAAAATAATGTCCATAACCATCAGAAACTTGAGAACACAGATCAGGAGAATGTTGATCGACCATGAATGCAAGACCAGAAAGTCTTAAAGAGGAGTGTTTCATTTAGAGGCTTGGAACATCATGGTCAAGACCCCTGTACTTGGGTGTGTGCTCAATTTGTTTGAAAACCCGTTGACAGATCTTAAGTTAATTTGTGGCTGGAATCCACTCCGTCCTATGCTAAGCTGTGAGTACTGGGCACCATTAGTGTTCTGTGACTACTGTATCAATTTCTGAAAATTGTGTCATAGGCCTATGCATAGACAAGTCGCTGAGAATGTTCTCTGAATGGTGAATACCAATAGGCTAGCCTACTTAGCTGCCTCCTTCACTAGCATTTCCAGGCACCTGGTTAGTTGGTAAAATGAAATAGAAAAATCACTTGAATGATTCAAGTTGTCCTTGATTGCCCTCGAGGGACAGTGTACCCCATTCCAGATCTTAGTTCAGAATTAGTTTCCTTGACGGAGTTGGAGAAACAGTCACAATACGTATGGTACTACTAGACCTAGTACGGTACATGTAGATGGAAGCATTGTGAGACCAACCACCAGGTAGCTTATGTCCCATTAGTTGGGAGTGTTAGGGAATGGGAGATTGGTTCAACATTTCAGCCTATGTTGTTGTATATTTCATTAATATATGAGATCTAAAAGTGTATCATAGGAATATTAAAGCAAACCATAATATATTACCAGTTGGTCAATTGGATACAACAATTCAATGAAACATTCTGTTAATAATTAGGAAGTGCCGTAGGCAACCAGAGAAGCGACACAAGAAAAAACACCTGAGTCTTCGAGGGAGTTGTCATCAACTGTATTTCACATAGAGAAGAATGACTAAAATGGTTCCTCATGAAAAAACAACTGGTCAATGGCTTGAAAGACAGTAGCAAGGACTTACATGCTGTCAGTAAAAGTGGAGTTAAGAAAGATGTCTGGAATATTTAAATCAGTAGTTGATAGCCAGGATTTTTAAAATTACCCTAGTTAATTGCACCTTAATATGATTAGTAGCCTACCGGTATGTGCAAGATTTTAAATGGTAGGTTTTCCTGTGAACCAAAAAACAGCTCTTAACATGGATTATGTTCAGGTTAGGCCTACAAGTTATTGGGAGGGAGGTTTATTTTACATACCTGTTGCACATAAAATGAGCTTCTGATTAGAGCTCTGTGGGAATGTTTAAATGGTTTGATGATACAGGATTTATCAAGCCTCTTTCTATGCATCTTTTAAAAACATTTTAACAATTCATAAATTACTGTCATCATTGCTAATCCTGTAATCTGTCATGTTTATTTATGCAGCATGAGGAATTAGGAAACATTGGTAGGATTGGTATATTGAGTGGAGATGTAGTAGGTTAAAATGCAACTGTGTCATGGAAACCTAAGATGTATTTTTATTTCTCAACTTTATTTTCTGTATACTCCAACACAGCCCACCACCAGGGCACAAAAAAAGTGTTAGTGATGTTTAATGAGAGCAAATCTTGAAATACTGTGATTTAAGTGGTTGGTATCAAAAGCTGTATAGGAAAAATGAAAATGTGAAGTCACACCCAAGTTTATGAAACCTTTCCAGACTCGGCTGAAATTATCTTCGATGCAAATCAAGTCTCAATAGTTAAAACTTTAGGACGACCTTTGACACGAGCACTATAATAGGCCTACATTTAGGATTGACATAGCATGCAGTAGGTCTTGTGCTACTGTATGCACCTGGGCATGTTTAAAAAAACTCAGCCTGCAGGTTAATAAGGTAGTATATTACTGTAAATCTATCTCAAGCAAATCCAAGAAGTTACCAGACTGAAAAACTACATATCAATATTTAAACAAATAAAGGGTGGCAGTGCAAACTTCACTTTTAATCCTTGCTTCATTAGTTAAACCATAATATTTGTACATAAATACAGTAAGGACTTCACATTACAAACGGCCACTTAAATTATATGCCTTATTAGGCATAACCTACAAATTACATGTCTTGAAATTGGTAAATATAAGCAGACAGCAACATCAATATGCAATGGTCTATAATGTAGTTTTATAGTGCACAAAAGGTTATTGTACTGAATGTATTTCGAACTGATGAATAAAACTGGTGTAAACGACAGACAATTGATTTACATCCATTACATCCAAAGTAGTAGAAACTTTCAGTTGATTGGCAAGAGTGTTGATTTGTACTTTTATTTTCACAAATTTTGATGAACAGTGTCACGCTTCAATTTAAATATAAATGCCCATACAATTCCTCATCAATAAGTGATTTGCACTTCATACTGTCATGAACTGGAATAAGTGATTTGCACTTCATACGGTCATGAACTGGAATAGATTTCTAGCAATTTAATTGATGTAGAAATCTATTCCTCTCGCCACCATGTTGGTGATAATTACATACATACATATTTATTGACGGCTTCGACCATTTTCTTTTATACAACATAAAAGACATTAAGAGTAATACAAAGTAAGGTACCCTCCTATTACAATCAACTATATTCATACAGATTGTCTAATGAATAGGAAAACAGATATTTTCTCAGGGGTCTTTCATCGGTATTGAACAGGTCTATGTTGACCCCATTAGAGATTCGCATCATTCTGTCAATGGGACTATTTAGACCATAATTAGTTGGGTGCCAGTTTGTTTCAAAGACATGATGCTTGCGCATCGAACGGGGTGGCACATATATATTGATTTCATTTAGTAATTCTGGGCAGTTTATGTGAGAGTTTAAAATTTTGTACATATTAAGAATATAAAAATTTTCACGACGGGATTTAAGAGTTGGCAGCTTCAATTGCATCATTACTTCAGTGTAGTTATGATTCGTTATTGGGTGTAGGAAACGATATGCATAAATTCGTAGGAATTTGTGTTGTACTTTCTCTAAACTCTCAATTTGTGTTTTATTGAAAGGGCTCCAAATCGGTGTACAATATTCAATTAAGGGTCTGACAAGGGTCAAGTACAGTAGGAAATATATATTAGAGTCACAAAATTCCTTGGAATAACGAGTTATGCAACCTAATCTCTGCAAGGCGTTTTTTTAAATATTTACCATATGCTCATTAAAATTAAGCGTGTCTGAGAATTTTACTCCCAGGTCACAAATACTTCTAACAGCATGAAGTGGAGTAGACGATAGAAAGTGATAAGAGAATTCAATATTCTGTTTCTTCTTTGAGAATCTGACTAGTTTACATTTAGTTTCATTGAGCAGTAACCCATTTAAAGAACAATACTCCTCTAGACGCCAAAGTTCTTCCTGAAGAAGTATACAGTCCTGTAGAGATTGAACTTTCATAAAGAACTTTGTATCATCGGCTAACAGGAGGATTTTGGCATGTTTGAAAACTGTATTGATATCATTAATAAAGATTAGAAATAACAAAGGAGAAAGATGGGCACCTTGCGGAACACCAGAAGAGACAACTATTGGTTGAGATAAGAAATTAAGTATTTTGACAATCTGAGTTCTGCCTTCTAAATATGAGGACAGCCATGATAATAGAGGGCTTTGTATACCATAAGATTGTAATTTTGAAAGAAGAATTTTATGGTCGAGAGAGTCGAAGGCTTTGGCTAGATCAGTGTAGATGCAGTCCACTTGATTGTGCTCTTCTACTGCTTTCAGTAAGTACTCCAAATAAACTAGGAGATTTGTACATGTTGAACGACCTGGCATAAAGCCATGCTGTTGTTCAATTATGTAGGAGGAAAATTGGGGTGTAATTTTGTCAGTAATTATAGATTCAAATAATTTGGGTATAAAGGACAATTTACAAACAGCTCTATAATTTTTAACATTGGATTTGTCACCACATTTCAAGACAGGAGTTACATAGCTACTCTTCCATCTATCAGGAAATTTACCAGTTCCAAGAGAGAGGTTAAATAAGATGAATAATGGTTCTGTTATAATGAATCGACAAGATTTTAATAGAATTGGTGGGAGACCATCAGGACCAAATGATTTGTTATTTGAGAGTTTCTCTAATTTGTTATAAATATCACTCTTTTCAACCTGGCAGGTGGAGACGTTAATAGAGTAAGGAGTTTCAAATTTTTGGGTGTTAACGATTGGTGCCTTATAGACTGAGGAGAAATGTTTAGCAAAAAGATTGACAATACCTGGTCCATCACTTTCATTCACATTGTCAAGATAAACTGTACCAGGAATACCTTTATCATTCTTTTTTGTCTTGATAAAAGCCCAAAAGCTTTTTGGGTCGCTGTATAGATTAGATCTAATTTTGTTTAAATATTCAGTATAACATAGTTTAGACAAGTGTTTACATTTGGCTCTAAGCTCCGAGAAAGCATAATAATCATGAGTGCTGCCCGACTTCTTGTATAAGGCATGGGTCGCTTTCTTCTGTAAGACAATGGCTCTTAGTTCACTGTTAAACCACTGTGGGAAACATGGGTCCTTATAATAAGCAAGAGGAATAAATCTATCAATGCCTTCATATAGAATAGAGTAAAAAATGCTTACAGCAGAATTTATATCTTGTTCCTTCAATGCAGAGCTCCAGTCTATTGTAGCTAAGTAATTATTGAGACCGATATAATTACCTTTATCAAAATTGTGATAACTATAATTACTTGAAAGAGGTTGATGATCAACCGCCAACTTAAAATCAATATCTAGAGGAGGGTGGTACTTATCCTCAGGAATTAGAACATCTATGCTAGGGTTAACAGTTAAGGAAAAATTGGAGAATATTAAATCTAGATTACGGTTAAGAATATTTGGAATGTTATTAAACTGATATAAGTTTAGATAGCAAAAGGAGTCAATAATTTGTTCTGATTTGTCAGTATTAATTCCACATGGGAGGAACCCCATACAGTCTTCATTTGATTGAAACCATGTTATATTCGGGAGATTGTAATCGCCCATTAACAGAAAATGGCAATTTTCATTTTGAGATTCCAATATGTCTTCAACTGTAATGGTATGCTCTATGTACTTTTGCAATTCTAAGCTTGGTGATAGATATACAGAGCCTAGAATGAATGTTTGGTCATGAATTTGGACTTCAACAAAGACTTGTTCAACAGATTTAATTTTTAGGGATATTAGTTTAGATTTGTGAGTTTTCCTGATTGCAATTAAGACACCACCTCCTGATTCTAATTCACTAGCATCTATGGAACGATCACAACGATAAACATCATATTGATCTAGAGCTAACTCACCGTTACCTATGGTTTCACAAAGGTTAGATTCAGTAAGGATTATGAAATCGTAATTCGCCATATTAATTGATTGAGAAAGAACAGTTAATTTTGACCTTAGTCCATTTACATTCTGATAATAACCACTGATATTAATATCTTTAGATGAAGAACTATTCCTTTGTGTTGTCTTGTTTATTTGGTGAGTGGGCAAAACCATAAAAAATCTTCATTTCGGGTGGCTGTCTTTTTCTTTCTGCAGGACATGCGAACCGAGCTACAACCTGGTTGTGCATTTGTTGATATGTCAATGTCCTTGATTGCATCAGAGATCATTACTTGACTTCCTGATTCACGTTGGTAGGTGAGATCACTTTCCAGGTTAATACATTTTTCTGCCTTCTCATTACTGTCCAAACTTGGTTTAAACTGGAGAGGGATGGCTGTTCCCTTGGAATGTAAGATAGAGTGCATCCAATCAGCTAATATGCTACTTAACTCAGATTTCCCCCTAGAGTTTAAATGGAGCCCATGCCTAGTGTAACAATTCCTAGGCAATTTAATATCAAGAAATGTACAGTTAGGGTGGTATTTCGTCAATATTTTAAGTTTTTTGTTAGTCTTCCTAATTTCAGTGTTTACACATGACGTTGGTATTAAGTCATACCTGTGTGGAAGGCCAATCACAGCAACGTTTGTTCCTAATAGGGTTGGCAGTACATTTCGTAGAGTTTGAACTACGTCATTTGCCTCATTCTCGTACACGTTGTTGGCTCCACCCCATATAACAAGACAGTCCTCACGGGATAAATTATATGTAACGTTTATGCTTCCTTCCAAAACACTATCTAACTTTGTACCAGGTCGTGTGATGCCCAGAACTTGACATTTGTTGCTGTCAGTGTTTATATTAAGCTTCGGAGCAAGACCCTTGCCGTGGCTGTCACTTAGGATAATTAACTTCGATTTCTTCGGCATAGGTGAGGTTTGGTACATATCTGTTTGCTGATGTTTTGGAACATGATTATGAGGTTCGCTCATATCCTGTGTTGCAGATAATACTTCCTCCCTCTCATCCTCTAGCAAGCTAAATCTATTTTGCAGTCTCAACTGTGAATGCTCTTTAGTCATGCTTTTTAAAGGCCTATGCATTTTTGCGGTGGATTTTACCAACCTCCAGTCGTTGATTTCAGGAAATGATTCCATGTATTTCGGATTTGTTTGGGTCATCAGATCATTATCTTTGTTATAAAATGTGTTTGATCTACTCTTGGCATTCTGAGTATCGAATGCATTATTAGCAGAAGGTCTTATTAGTGCTTTTTTAGGTTGTTCATTTCGGACTAGTTGTATATCCGTTTGTTGAACTCGTGGTTGAACTTGGGCCTCCAAAAGAGTCATTTTTCTTAGTAGTTGGGACGTCATGCCTTCCATAGAGTCTTTTATATATTTCACATCATCTTTAATTTCTGTGCAAGTTTGTTTGTTTCCATCTATGAAGTTCTTCAATTTATCGTCTCGGCCTGCGGATGTAGCAATTCCAAAATTAACTAATAGATGTCTGCATTTACTACACATCCAAAAGAGACTACTTCTCTTCAGCTTCAATGCATTGAATTCTGTTGCTGATAGACCAGCGCAGGCTTTATGATACCATTGTCTGCAGTTGCCAACACATCCAACAGCGCTGTCAACATCAGTAAATGATTTATTGCACTCTTGGCAAATCGTGTTATTATCTTTGGTTTTTCCTGACGTCATATTGGAATGAAACTTTGGTGACGTTCTACACTCTCCTTTATTCCTTGACAACCCCTTGGACCACGAGTATGCTCAGTCTGTGCAAATATTCTCACTGTTTCCGTACCTATATGACAAGCAATACAGAATGGCGATTTCCTGTATTTCGTACTGATCGTATTTATAATTACTAGTAGCGGTCTATACTAGATCACTATACTTGCCAATGTGCACACGAAATCAGTGTAAACAAAACTAGTCACACAGCACTTTCGAGCATTTAACAGCAATCAATAATCATTTGAACACATATAATATCAACCAGTCTTCCTTAACATGACTTGTCAATTCAAGGCCTTCTGAACAAGTTGTAGTAGCCATGACGCCATCTACCAATATTTACAATCTGCATGTGGATTATAAGATAGATACTCGGAACGCATACAGTAAAACTTGGTAAATAATGATTCTTTGTACTCTTTACTAATTGTTCTACAACTGTACTTACACTTGCAAACACTATCTTGTGAAGGTTTCTTGGCTGCAACATGCTTTCCTGACGAAGTAGTATAAGGCATTCCTTGCACTTTGTTTTCTCATCGTATTCTTTCCTGCTGTCTCTTTATCGGTGGCATGTTGAACACATTGCAATAATGCAATGAAAACAGTACTGACATACAGTATGTATACTGACACAATACATAGGAGAAAACCAGTCGGTAAATGCTAGCACAAAAAGTCCAGGAACACAATCACCTGTATTATTTGTTGTCCTTAAACTTATTAATGGCACTTCATCATGGTGTTTTGACTGAACACTAACACGATTAATCAAGTACAGAAGACACTAATATACAATACTACGTAGTACATAAACACACACGCAAATCCAGAGCCGTGAATGCTGGCAAGTATCTATCGTGAATGTTTTACTGTAAATTGAACATGCATGCGTTGAATCTCCTCTGTGTTGTATGTCTTCCGAAAGTCTCGAGTGCACTCGTTGAGAATGCCCTGCTTCCTTTGTTACATGTAAGCCGTCTTTGTCTACTATGATGTTGTCAGTTGAGAATGCCTTGCCTCCTGTGTTACACGTAAGCAGTATCTGCCTTCTATGGCTTTTGCTCGTTTAAGCCTTGTTTCGCCAGGTAGCGTTTTCGTCGCGGGTCTCGCTCTCTTGGTGGGCAGTTTGCAGTACACTTGTTCAACCTCGCTGTGATATCTTAACCAACTTAACAATTTGCAATTTGCATTTAACTTATCTTACCCTCTTTCAGGTCAATTTGCCTCTTGCCTTCACGATCGTTTGTAGTTCGAAATTTCCTCTGTCTTCCAGTGTTCTTTACTACATTCCAATGTGTCTCAATCCCGGTAAACTGAATAATTTTTGTCTGATGCACGCTTTGTACCACCCTTACATTACACATTGTAAACAAACCCGCGGGTAGCCAATGGCTGGTAATAATTGCCAGCCAATAACAAGCCAGGATGATGCGGATCATAATTCGCGTTTCACTCTCATTGCGTTTTAACTTGAGGTGATGAATCAGCTGTTCGTTAACGCCACGGGGTGCCATTATTAAAATTTTGGGAGATAGAAACACACCCCTTGGCTGTGTTTCTATCTCCCAAAATTTTAATAATGGCACCCCGTGCTGTTCGTTAAGCCGCCATTTTGTTCGCTGCCACGGCCTAAGGAATGGGCTTAACGAAGAGGAGTGAATCAAAACGATCTAAAAAAATTCCGAGCATGGTCTCCAATCAAAATGTCCCTGATTGGCTGAGCACTTATTGGGTCCTTCCCACCACACAGCCGCAATCAAATCCGCCATTAACCTCAATTTAACATAACCTAAGTTACTTAACCTTCATGCGTTCGCGCCAACTTGAGTCACACCGGCGTTCGCGCGGGCTGTCAGTTGACCGCCCAAGTTTCTTCACGATTATCATAAAGTTTCTTGTACTTTTCATGAATGATTGAATGCAATGAAATCAAGGGATTTCTGATACGACTCGGCAAACACATTTATGATCAAAATTCTTTATTTAAACAATATATAGTTAGACATCATACCAATATAGATTTCAGCTTTAAAAAAAATTCGTCAACCATTATCTCTCAAAATTATTACTTTTCCAATTAAACTAGAAAATACATAAGTATAATTGGCACTTGAAGAGGTAACTCCGACACTTGAAGAAGTAAATTTGTAGCATGAGCTTCATAAAAGCCCGGGTCATAGTCTGGGTCATTATCAACGTCAGCATCGATGAGTGCTTCTTCCGCTTCCTCTTCATCTCCGTCATCTCTCTCGATTTCCGCCAGCACCTGAGCTATCTGATCATCTGTTATGTATAGACGGTCCTTACACAAATAAATGAATAACGGTAAAAAAAAATATATTGTCACAGCCGAGAAGGAAGAACAACAAAACTGATAACATGAAGCCGTAAACTTCACGCATACACAATATCTGGATGACTGGAAAAGATATAAACTGTAGCAATCGTGCAGAAAAAAATATAATGTTACTTACATTGTGCATAGATGTGGTGAAAAATCTTCTTCTGCTTTCACCTGACAACCAGTGTGACGAAATAAATTCCCCTCGGCGTTCGCGGGACTGTCACCAGACCGCCCGACACTGCGTCTCTGAGTTTATATCTGTACTGAGTGACATGAGGGGGGTGAGTCAATCAAACCTGTGCCGGAACAGGCGGTCAAGATTGTAACTAAGGAATACATGCCTGTCTCACCTCACCCAAAGCTCACTAGGGGGTGCATCAATCGAAATTCCAAAAAGGCGGTCACTTGACCGCCCGCGCGAACGCTTGAAAGTTAAATTACAAATATTAATGTTGGTGAAGGGTGGATGACTTGTGGATTAGATAAGCCATTTTTAGTGTTGCCTTCTATAGTTTTGTGGGTGGCATTGTGTTTTTTTGGCAATCTCGTTATCTTGTAGACATTAAGGGCCGGTTCCATCAACCTTGCGTTAAATTTGGCTAACAAAACGTTAGTTAACAAATCGTTATAATTTTAACATTCTGTTAAAGATTACGTGTTCCACAAAACTTTTTAACAAGTCGGTTAACAAACGATGCGTTAAATGTCACTTGCTGAAAGGATCAAGGAAGCAGTGAACAGCATGGATGGTTTTTCAGACTTCTGAACTGTGTTTAGTCAACTTGTATTCATTTGTTTGCTATTCGCGTACTCAAGCGACGGTGCTGCCGTTATCTGGAACTAGCGTAAGGGCGATGGAAACATAAACAAGCAAATGCTATAACATGTGATTTGATTTGATGGGTGTGCTCTTTTCTCGTATTTTCAGTTATTTTTATAATAATTGAGGCAAAGAGATGAGTAATTTAATTGCTCAGTTCCACTGTGCTCTTCAAATTCAGCAATTGCCATATCAATGCTTTACTTCCACAAAAAAAAAAAAAAAAAAAAAAGCTTTTCAGACGGAATGGAATAAATTAGGCCTACTTCGCTTCGCAAAGCCGATTTCAAAGTACTGTATAAATGATCGTATGCGGCTGCCATTTTACAAAGGAGAATTATTTATTAATAAATACTACCGGTAATGAATTTCTTAAAATAACCAGTACCCTTACAAGCTTACAAGCAAATACAGCATGCCTTTCGTGCTCAGTTATTGTATCATTTATTTTTGATTACCGTATTTGAATAATACTACAGAACAAGAATTCTTGCCAAGGTCTAATGACATGTTGCAATCGTCTGAAAATAAGTTTCTGGAGAGATATAGGTTGTCCTAATGTGTTGTGCATAAATACAGTAAGGACTTTACCTTACAACCGGCCACTTAAATGACATGCCTAGGCCTAACCTACAAATTAGCCTACATGTAATGGAATTTGGTAAATATAGCCTATTCTGACAGCAACATCAATACGTAATGGTCAATAATGTAGTAGTATAGTGCACAAAAGGTTATTGTACTGAATGTATTATCAAATCATGAATAAAACTAGTGGAAACGACAGCCATTCGATTTGCTTCCAAAGCTTTCAGTTGATCAGCACGAGTGTTGATTTGTAGTTTTCATTTTCACATAGTTTAGATAAACAGTGTCATAATGCAATTTAAATATAAACGCACACACAATGTTTGATCTATACATAGCCTACAAGTTGAACATAAAGATTTTTAAAATTTTTAATAGGCACCTGATTATTGGAAAAAGTGAGCTTCACAGATTTGAAGCAGCAATGGGGCAAGTTTTAAAAAAAGACAACCACATGTAGGCCTACGATAAAGCGACCCCTAAAAAGCAATTTTTGTCACATGGGAAGAACAGCTGTCAAATCGACCCTGCTTAAAGTCACCTAGCTTGTAATGCAGGGTAGAATACAGTTGTATTATCCAGAGTTGGAATCTGGCAGTTCGGCGCCAGTGGGCAAAAACAGTTGACGACTAGATCCTACGCAAGGCTTGTTGCCATGGAAACCATACAGCGCTGCCAATTTGAAAGACGCTATTTGGCCACGTGCTTGTCACTTGACCAGTCCCTTGTTTGGTTGCCTCCCGAGTGCACACTGACCATGCTGCGTTATAATTGTATTGAATTAATTAGTTAATTACTTTCTCGTCTAGGATTTATACTTATTTATACTTTATACTTATAATTCATTAGTGTCCGTTATTTATTTATATAGTGTTAGTGTAAGTTAAAGCTTATGTTCGTGTGAATTAGATAAAGGTTACCCGTAGCTTTCCTTTTGTTTGCGAGTGGTGACGCGATGGGTTGGACAATTTTTTCCATGGTACAGGTCTTGGCAGCATAGGTTGCGATTAGGATGAGGGTGTTGACAGCTGAAAACTGGGCGAATGTGGTGTCGCATTAAGCGAAGACGACCTCATAATTTCCCTCGGCGATTCCTCACCCACCAGTGCGGGATCCAGTGATGGAGAGGACCGAGATGATGATGATGATATGGATGGGATAGAGCCTTTTCCCAGTTATTAGCTTCTGTCTTCTAAAGGGTGAGTTAATAGCCTATACAATGAACGTATATTTTGTAATAGATAGATAGATAGATAGATTTTTATTAATTCCATTTGATCAAATACATGCATTCAATACATTTTTGATATAGGACACGTCAGAATTTACATGCATAAAATAAAAGAACTAACAGGTATATATTACTAAGATTATAACTATTTATAACTTATTATAATAGCAAATCTTAATAGATACAATCTTATTGCACAACTATTTACACCTCACTCTATTATCATAATATGAAAACTTAATTCTATAAATACAACAACATACAGCTAGGTATTAAAATTAAATTAAAAAAGTAAAATATAGTTATAGATTCCATCACTCCTATACGCTAAAATATTCAACTACTGAGTAAAAACAATGGCACTGCAGATAAGCTTTCAACATTCTATCAAAGGTTTTTATTTTTGGGGCCAGTTTTATATACTGGGGTAGTTTATTGTATAATTTAACTCCAGTGTGAAAAGTTCCTTTTTGATATATGCTTGTGTGTGTGTGTGAAATATGAATGTTTTGATTTTGTCTTGTGTTATGCCTATGAACATCATTGTTTGTTTTAAGAAAAACATCTTTATTCATTAAATTCTTTTTAAAAAACATAATACTTTCAAAGATATATATGCAGGGCAGTGGGAGAATGTTTAAATCTTTAAACAGAGGTCTACATGATTCTCTAGAGTTTACATTTGCCATAATTCTAATCGCTCTCTTTTGTATCCTAAACGTGCTTAGTACATCTGGCGACATACCCCAAAATATGATCCCATATCTTAAGTATGAATGGAAATAAGCAAAATAAGTATTTCTTAATGTGTGCATGCTAGTGCAGGTTTTCAAAATACGTAACGCAAAGCACATCGAGTTCAGTTTAGTATTCAGATATTGTATATGTTTATTCCATTTCAAGTCTTGTTGTATCCATAGTCCTAAAAACTTTGTTTCTGATTTATTTTCTATTTGATGACCATTTAATGTTATATTGGGCATCGCAGGATTCCTATTCTGTATAGTGTGGAAATTTAGACATACTGACTTTTTATAGTTTATTATGAGGCGATTATCTTGTGACCATTTGGTTAACTCTCCTGTAACGGAGTCAGCAGACTGCTGTATGACCTGTTTAGTTTCACCTTTTATTACGAGTGTTGTATCGTCCGCAAACAAAATTTCCTTATGTGAATGAACGTTCTGTGTTATATCATTGATATATAGAAGAAAGAGTAGTGGGCCCAAAACCGATCCCTGGGGTACTCCAAATTCAATAATTCCCTCATTGGACAATGTTTCATTAAGTAATTTGGTTCCATCATCCTTGTGTCTCAAGCTTACTATTTGTTTACGCCCTGTTAAGTAAGACTCTATCCATTTATTAGCTAGACCTCTAACACCATATTGATTTAGTTTGGTAAGGAGGATTTTATGGTCAACTACATCAAATGCTTTCGATAAATCCAAGAATAGGCCAGTTACATGTTCCTTATTGTCAATTAATTTCAGTATACTATTACTACATTCGTAAATTGCTGTCTGTGTAGATTTTTCCGTTCTAAATCCATGTTGTGAGTTTGATAATATTTTATTTTTTTCTATGAAACTTATCAGTCTCTTATACATAATTTTTTCCACAATTTTTGCAATACCAGTTGGTAAGGTAATAGGACGATAGTTATCTAATTCATCTTTTGAACCGTTTTTGTGCACTGGAATTACTTTTGATAACTTCAAAATATCCGGGTAAGTTCCTGAGAGAATTGAACTGTTTATTAAGTGCGTAAGTGGATTTATTATATTTTCTGCACATTTCTTTAAAATTGCATCAGGGATGCCATCAATGCCAGCACAGAATTTATTTTTTAGCTCTTTTATAACTATTCTTACCTCTTCACTTGTGACATGATTTATAAATAAAGAATCACTGCATATATTTATTTTATTATTAGAATTTAGTGTATTTACCTGTGATTTATTTAATAATTTTTGCGGAATTTCCAGAAAATAGTCATTAAAAGTGTTTGCTATTTCCTCTGGATTATTAATCACTTTATTATTTCTGGTCAGTGTAATGTTCCTTTGTATTTTAGCAGATTTTCCAGTTTCTTTCTTTATTACGGACCACATAGCCCTGTTTTTATTAGATGATTGGGAAATAAAATTATCATTATGCATTTTCTTTGCTAGTCTTATTACCTTATTTAATATGCTATTGTATTTTTTGTAGTATAAATTGAATTCAGGTGTTGTGTGGTATTGTTTATATAATTTGTGTAGAAATTTCTTTCTTTGACATGAATTTATAATCCCTGTTGTTATCCAATTGCTAGTTTTGTTATTTTGAACAGTTCTTCGTTTAAAGGGGAATGCTATTTCAAAATAGTGTTTTAGGGTACTGTTAAATGCATTAAATTTATCATTTACATTTTCTAGTTCATAAATTTCTGACCATGTTTCCTTATTTAATAAGTCATTGAAATATGTAACATTTGATTCAGTGAATGACCTGCACTTTGATTTTACTCCATTATCATTATTATTGATTACTTCGGATACTTCAAAACTCAGTATTTGTCCATGGTGGTCACTAAAACCCGGACAATAGACTTCTATTGAATGGTGATATTTATCTGTATTTATAAAAATTTGATCAGGAGTGGTTTTACTAAATTTTGTTATTCTTGTTGGTGTATTTACTGTAGGTTTCAGTCCATAGGAAATTAGTAACTGGTTTAATAATTCACAATTTCTATCAAGTTTTAAGAAATCCACATTTACATCCCCACAAATTATTATATCGAAATTTACTTTATATATATTTACTTTATATTTATATGTTTCTCGTGCCTTGAAACTTATTCTACAGGATAAATAAATTGCTAAATAACACGGAAACAATCACGTTCTGTCGTTTCGCTTTGAACATTTTTGCTTTATGATTGTAGGCTACCGGTATTCGTAATATTGCTATTGCTATTCATTACAATATTTTAGGCCTCTCCTCAATTCGACGGGCTATTATTTTATTTTACAGTGTGCACAGAACAGTTTTAAGCATTGCTTTGTTTAAGATTTTTGAAAACCATCTGAGTAAAAATGTAATACATGTAATGACGATGCTAATATTATGAGCATGAGGAAAAGGACGGGAGGGTGAAAGTACGCACGTGCTGGCTAGTAGCATACGTGGCAACGCTGCCTTTAGTTCAACGGTTCTCCGCCGAACTGTCAGATTCCAACTCTGGAAAATACACCTGTAATTTATTCCATTCCGTCTGAAAAGCTTTTTTTTTTTTTTTTTGTGTGGAAGTAAAGCATTGATATGGCAATTGCTGAATTTGAAGAGCACAGTGGAACTGAGCAATTAAATTACTCATCTCTTTGCCTCAATTATTATAAAAATAACTGAAAATACGAGAAAAGAGCACACCCATCAAATCAAATCACATGTTATAGCATTTGCTTGTTTATGTTTCCATCGCCCATACGCTAGTTCCAGATAACGGCAGCACCGTCGCTTGAGTACGCGAATAGCAAACAAATGAATACAAGTTGACTAAACACAGTTCAGAAGTCTGAAAAACCATTCATGCCGTTCACTGCTTCCTTGATCCTTACAGCAAGTGGCATTAAACGCATCGTTTGTTAACCGACTTGTTAAAAAGTTTTGTGGAACACGTAATCTTTAACAGAATGTTAAAATTATAACGATTTGTTAACTAACGTTTTGTTGGCCAAATTTAACGCAAGGTTGATGGAACCGGCCCTATGTTAAACTACTTAACTGAGCAAGAATGGGATGTTAAAATAACGGATAGTTTAACGATTTGTTAGCAGTAATGTTGCTTGATGGAACACCATTTTGCTAACATTTTCGTTAAATTACCTTAACGTGTCGTTAAAATGTTAACGAAGATTGATGAAACCGGCCCTAAGATAAATAGTTATTTTTCGGAGGCCTATCACTCAGTAGCGGTTTATCACAACAGTAGCAACTATTACGAATAGCTGTACTTTATTAAGATTTTCTGCGCCTTCGCGAAATAGTGGCGGTGGTTTGAGATTATTTTTGACTACCATTATGGGGTTTTAATAGTTTTTCATAGAGCATTTTTGTTGTCTTGTAGGCATGATTGATTTGGCATGTTAGGCCTGCATGTACATTTTTTCTGGTTTTGATAATAATGCTCATTACTATTAAGTGCAACCGTGTTGACCGACTGAAATACATTGAATATTTCGTTTACTAAGGCAACACTGAAATATGGCTTCCAACACGATATGGACTTGGAACTTATGTTCGCTTAGCAAAATAACGATACATCAACAAGTCATCCTTGTAATCTCTGCAAATAATAAAAATATTTCCCATCCAATATAGGCCTATTCATGTTGAACGGTAGAAAGTTATCGACCTTTATTAAGGCAACACTGAAAAATGTTCATTTTGATCTAGCCTACTTACTCGGAGTCATCTGCATCAAAGTCCCTAGAGGTTCAGTTTCTTTAATTCTTCCTTTCCTATGGTCAAATAACACATGGATGTTCCCTATTTTCTTAAGGGGATTCAAAGATCTTATGCTGAACTACTTAAGAATTGGGCATGTACCACAATCCCTTAAAATATGAAGTTATCAGGATAAAAATAATGTCCATAACCATCAGAAACTTGAGAACACTGATCAGGAGAATGTTTATCGACCATGGATGCAAGACCAGAAAGTCTTAAAGAGGAGTGTTTCATTTAGAGGCTTGGAACATCATGGTCAAGACCCCTGTACTTGGGTGTGTGCTCAATTTGTTTGAAAACCCGTTGACAGATCATAAGTTAATCTGGGGCTGGAATCCACTCCGCCCTATGCTAAGCTGTGAGTACTGGGCACCATTACTGTTCTGTAACTACAGTATCAATTTCTGAAAATTGTGTCATAGGTCTATGCTTAGACAAGTCGCTGAGAATATTCTCTGAAGCTGCCTCCTTCACTAGCATTTCCAGGCACCTGGTTAGTTGGTAAAATGAAATAGAAAAATCACTTGAATGATTCAAGTTGTCCTTGATTGCCCTCGTGGGACAGTGTACCCCATTCCAGATCTTAGTTCAGAATTAGTTTCCTTGACGGAGTTGGAGAAACAGTCACAATACTTATGGTACTACTAGACCTAGTACGGTACATGTAGATGGAAGCATTGTGAGACCAACCACTAGGTAGCTTATGTCCCATTAGTTGGGAATGTTAGGGAATGGGAGATTGTTTCAACATGTCAGCCTATGTTGTTGTACACTTCATTAATGTATGGGATCTAAAAGTGTATCATAGGAATATTAAAGCAAGCCATAATATATTTCCAGTTGATCAATTGGATACAACAATTCAATGAAACATTCTGTTAATAATTAGGAAGTGTCTTAGGCAACCAGAGAAGCGACACAAGAAAAAACACCTGAGTCTTCCAGGCAGTTGTCATCAACTGTATATCACATAGAGAAGAATGACTAAAATGGTTCCTCATGAAAAAAAAAACAACTGGACAATGGCTTGAAAGACAGTAGTAAGGACTTACATGCTGTTAAGAAAGATGACTGGAATATTTAAATCAGTAGTTGATAGCCAGGATTTTTAAAATTACCGTAGGTAATTGCACCTTAATATGATTAGTAGCCTACCGGCATGTGCAAGATTTTAAATGGTAGGTTTTCCTGTGAACCAAAAAACAGCTCTTAACATGGATTATGTTCAGGTTAGGCCTACAAGTTATTGGGAGGGAGGTTTATTTTACATACCTGTTGCACATAAAATGAGCTTCTGGTTAGAGCTCTGTGGGAATGTTTAAATGGTTTGATGATACAGGGTTTATCAAGCCACTTTCTATGCATCTTTTAAAAACATTTTAACAATTCATAAATTACTGTCATCATTGCTAATGCTGTAATCTGTCATGTTTATTTATGCAGCATGAAGAATTAGGAAACATTGGTAGGATTGGTATATTGAGTGGAGATATAGTAGGATAAAATGCAACTGTGTTATGGAAACCTAAGATGTATTTTTATTTCTCAACTTTATTTTCTGTAGACTCCAACACAGCCCACCACCAGGGAAAAAAAGTGTTGGTGATGTTTAATGAGAGCAAATCTTGAAATACTGTGATTTAAGAGGTTGGTATCAAAAGCTGTATAGGAAAAATGAATATGTGAAGTCACGCCCAAGTTTATGAAGCCTTGCCAGACTCGGCTGAAATTATCTTCGATGCAAATCAAGTCTCAATAATTAAAACTTTAGGACGACCTTTGACATGAGCACTATAATAGGCCTACATTTAGGATCGACATAGCCTGCAGTAGGTCTTGTGCTACTGTATGCACCTGGGCATGTTTAAAAAAACTCAGCCTGCAGGTTAATAAGGTAGTATATTACTATAAATCTATCTCAAGCAAATCCAAGAAGTTACCAGACTGAGAAACTACATATCAATATTTAAACAAAAAAAGGGTGGCAGTGCAAACTGCACTTTTAATCCTTGCTTCATTAGTTAAACCATAATATTTGTACATAAATACGGTAAGGACTTCACATTACAAACGGCCACTTAAATTATATGCCTTATTAGGCATAACTTGCAAATTACATGTCATGAAATTGGTAAATATAAGCAGACAGCAACATCAATATGCAATGGTCTATAATGTAGTTTTATAGTGCACAAAAGGTTAGTGTACTGAATGTATTTCGAACTGATGAATAAAATTGGTGGAAACGACAGCCAATTGATTTACATCCATTACATCCAAAGTAGTAGAAACTTTCAGTTGATTGGCAAGAGTGTTGATTTGTACTTTTATTTTCACAAATTTTGATGAACAGTGTCACGCTTCAATTTAAATATAAACGCACATACAATTCCTCATCAATAAGTGATTTGCACTTCATACTGTCATGAACTGGAATAGATTTCTAGCAATTTAATTGATGTAGAAATCTATTCCTCTCGCCGCCATGTTGGTGATAATTGTAAACAAACCCGCGGGCAGCCAATGGCTGGTGATAATTGCCAGCCAATAACAAGCCAGGATGACGCGGATCATAATTTGCGTTTCACTCTCATTGCGTTTTAACTTGAGGTGAGGAATCAGCTGTTCGTTAACGCCACGGGGTGCCATTTTTAAAATTTTGGGAGATAGAAACACACCCCTTATGAGTCGGTTCACAACCAATCGCCGGGAACGAGAAGCTAAAAGTAGCCCGGGAAGGCCTTCGAGCATGAATACAATAGAGTGCGCATTGCCACACTGCGCCTGTACTGTGACGATAAACCAACATCTCGATCAGCTGACTAAAGGGAAAACAGAGCAACTCGTAATGGAAGGTGATAGGAGTAGGTGGGGAAATGACTTTTAATGAGGGTTTAAACACACATTTTCGTAATTTATACGACATTGGGAAATGCATCGCATGTTTCTTTACGTACCGGAAGGTAGCAAAGATTAAGCTTGTAACATATTTGGTGTTAAAAGTGGCTGTCGTATTCCGTAATATTCATACATCCAGGATCCCCTCTTGTAAATAATAAGAAATCCAATTCTGAATTAGGCCTACTGATTTTTGAACAGAATTGTGTTTGTGTAAAAAGTGGCTGTCGTGTTCCGTAAAATTCATACATCTAGGATCCCCTCTTGTAAATATTAAGAAATCCAATTCTGAAATAGGCCTACTGATTTTTGAACAGAATTGTGTTTGTGTAAAAAGTGGCTGTCTTGTTCCGTAATATTCATACATCTAGGATCCCCTCTTGTAAATATTAAGAAATCCAATTCTGAATTAGGCCTACTGATTTTTAAACAGAATTGTGTTTGTGTAAAAAGTGGCTGTCGTGTTCCGTAATATTCATACATCTAGGATCCCCTCTTGTAAATATTAAGAAATCCAATTCTGAATTAGGCCTACTGATTTTTGAACACAATTATTGTGTTTGTGCAAACAGTGACTGTCGTGTTCCGTAATATTCATACATCCAGGATCCCCTCTTGTAAATAATTAATAACAAATCCAACTCTGAATTAGGCCTACTGATTTATGAACAGAACAGTAGCGGCTTTTCGGGTGCATCAGGTACAGCCCGGCTGTACCAACATTTCTCAAACCAATTGTCTTATCATTTTCTGAATCCCTATAGTTTCTCTTTAAAACCTACCGCATTCGTTAATAAGAACGAAGAGTGCGCTTTATATGTTGTGATTACACAACCGGCGTAGCGCTCTTACTTACTAGTAAATTAAGCAAGCCCCGCAGTCGGTTTCCTTACGATTGCGTCTTGCGGGATGAGTGCAGCCCTACTAATGCTCACAGCAGTATGGGCTGACTTGTGAAGTATAACTGAACGGTTGCCATGACAACGTGCCAAACCGCCTGCATTATGTATGTGGAACTATTCCGCTTGGTGTGGCTTGGTGCAGCCGTTCGAGCAAGCGGGATATTGGGCTGCTTCACACGAGTTGTAACGCTGTTATCTGAACGCACCCGAATATAACTCAGGCTCCCCGCTGGTAGACTGTTCGGGAACAGTTGTAACAAGAAGCAACGTGTGGTGTACGAAGTATTCTTTTACAGTAAAAATTGTGCTGTTAAATTGTGATTCATAGCCGTGTAGCGCATTAATTGTGAGTGAAGTGTAAATAGAACGAGCGCTTTTGAAGAGCATACAGTAGCAGTGGCGTTTTTATAGTTACCGTACTGTGCTAAGCTTAACATAATTATTGGTGTATGTTTGGAGAGGAAGTGCGTTTGAAATTCAGTTATGTTATAAATATAAGTACGAGTACCTATGTAGAGTGAGAGGTCGTATTTAAATCTTTTCTTATAATGTGAAATAATAGTGTTCCCTCCAAGGCGTGTTTTAACATGGAACCGTCTGTAGATTTAGTTTGTATTTTAAGAGAAACTCCGTTTTCTAAATGGAAGGAGGAGGATCAAAAAGAAATGTTATCAAACAATCAACCCCAACCACTTTTGACATATCACAAAAAAAAACTGGTTCTGCCTCCGGAAAGGTGTACACGCGAAATTTCCAGGTATCTTGGTATAGTAGTTATCCGTGGTTATGCGGTAGTCAGTATTTGTAGAAACTCTTTTGTTGGCCTTGTCTTATTGTAGGAGTGAAACAGGGAGTCTGGAATCACACAGGATTTGAAAATATGTCCTGTGCTACTAGGTCTTTCCAAAAGCACGAAGGTTCCTCGGAGCATATAAAAGTGCCGTGGGATTTAAAGAACTTAAAAAGAATCAGAATCAAATTGCTGTCGCTTTAAGAGAAAATGCTCGTCTTTACATCACAAAGTTTAATGAGAATGTGAGGCTTAACATACTTTTCATGCAATTACCAATCGATGCAGTTCTATTTCTGTCTTAACAGGAAATGGCATTTAGAGGCCATGATGAGAGCGACTCCTCCTTAAATAGAGGGAATTTCAAAGAACTGTTGAAACTTCTAGTCTGTAGCAGCTCATTAGAAATGCAACAGCATTATGCTTCGATAAAGAAAGTTTTTAGCGGAGAATCGAAAACCATACAGTGTGAGCTAATAGACTGCATCTATACCTTCATTAGGGATGCTGTGAAAGAAGAAATTTTAGAAACCCCTTTCTTTTCAGTTCAGGTCGACGATACAACTGACATCACAAAGAAATCGCAGTGTTCGGTGATACTTCGGTATATTACTTACAAAGGTGCATTAGTTGAACGGTTTCTTGGCTTGTATGATGTTAGTTCGGACCGTACAGCGATTACTTTGTTCCACTTGCTTCAGACTGTTTTGAGTGAATTTTCTTACAAAACTAAATTGATTGCTCAGTGTTATGACGGAGCTAGTGTCATGGCAGGTCATCTAAACGGTCTTCAAACTAAGGTCAAGGAAGATGCCCCTGAAGCATTATTTGTACATTGTTTGGCACACCGATTAAATCTAGTGGTAAAGCAAAGTATTAGCAACATATCAGAGTGCCGTATTTTTTGCGAGTCTGGGTGGTATATCCTCATTTTTTCATTCATCAGCCAAAAGAACTTTCGTCGCTGATTCAGTAATTTCGAAACGAATACCATCTGGTGTGGATACACGTTGGTCGTCACATGGAAAACTTTTAAACGTGGTTGTCAAGGAGTGGGAGAGATTGAAAGATATTTTTGAAAGACTTATGCACGACCCTCAGTCAGACGAAAAGACCATTCGTCAATCAGAGGGGTTGTTTAATAACTTTAATAGCTTCCAATTCACATTTTTATCAATAGTATTCAATGCCATTTTTGAGCTTGCTAATATATTATTTAACGTGCTCCAAAAGAAGTCTCTGGACATTTACTTCTGCATCTCAAAAATAAACACTACGCGGCAACTGATACTAGGTAAAAGGAATGAAGAAACGTTTAAAACCTATTTTCAAATGGCTGAGAAGAAAACTAAAATTGAACTTAAAAGACATTCTGGTTTAAAACAGAAAACGAGGTTTTCCTTAAGTATCGAGTGATGTATTTTGAGATATTGGATGTAGTCTCCGTAGAAATTGATACAAGATTTCAAGATATGCAGAAGCTCCAGTTTCTTTGCTTAGGAGATGGCTCTAAGTTTGAAGAATATTCTAAAATCCTCCCTCTTGATGCTCTAGAGAACTTAAAAATCTCTTATCCCACGATATTTGACTCACACAGGTTAAAAACGAACTTCAGTACATCTATTCTGATTCTACCTACAAAAATACCAGTTTGGAGGAAATAATTTTGTCGCTCAATAAAAATGAATTTAACGATGTGTTCAAAGAAGCGTATAAATTATTTTGTTTAATACTTACTATACGTCTACCAGTTCCTCAGTAGAAAGAAGCTTTTCATGCCTTAAGCGGATTAAAACATACTTAAGGAATTCAACATCCCAGGAGAGGCTGACTGCGCTGGCAACCATATCCCTAGAGAAGTCACTGCTCAACGACTTGATGAATACAATGCTCTTTTAGTTAATTTTATACTTATGTTGTGCTATTTAAAGTAAGTGCATGACAATAATACAGCGGTTGATTTGTATGCCATTGTCTTCCCAATGCATCACCCCGATACCAGATGTCCTCCTAGCTAGATGACCCAGCACACCTATTCAAAATGTATGCGTTTACAGCACACGAGCGTGTGTTGGGCTGCACCGAACTCTTACCCCACGAGCCGCCGCTGGAAAAGAATTGTGTTTGTGTAGCTGGTCATTTTTGATTGTACGCCCGTGAGCTCCAAACAAGTTCAATCTATTACTACATTATTTCCTAATTTATTTTTCATCATTAGAAAATGTATTTTCGCCTATTTCAGTACATTACTTTACAAAATGTTATCTTACGATTATCTCTTAATCGGCGTTACCTTCCACTTCAGTATTTTATGAAAGTAAACAACACATGGACAAATGGAAATAAGGGAGTCTATTGATTTAGTAAGCGTTGCTTTTTAACAACTATGCATTACATTTGCTACAAAGGAAAACATTACAAGCAATGAACCGTTACCTTTTAAATTCCATTTTCCATGAATCATAGAAACCTTCGCAAAAATAACACAGAACTTTGAAATTCTACGAAGAATTGACTAATTTAGGGGTGCATACATTTTAAGAAGAATCTGAAAATTTCCTCAACCAAACGCACTGTGCATACGTTTCATAAGATGACAAATATTACCTCAGCGTATTTATTATCGATACATCGTCACATCAGTAGCAAAACCTGCAATTTGACACTGAACATGATTGAAAAGGAAGGTTCTGTGATGTTGTGATGGTCCTAATTTTGCTTCATAGGCCTGTTCAGTGCAGTAAGGGATAGAGTGAATTTTAATAATTTGTAACAAATGCCAGCATTTACAGGTTAAATTATTTGTCTTTCATGTTTCGGAGTTAAGAGGAAACGTAAAGAAATGCAGGTAGTGAAGTCAAGAATTTTAGGGTTATTTTACAATTAATTAACTTAGGCCTATCTATGGAAAGAAATGTCCGATCCTTTTCTATACGTCTCCTTACATCCATACGCTGCACAGTATTACACCATTCTGGTTTAGTACGGTAATGAATAGAATAGCCCAATTCTATCATCACGTGTAGTATTTCAGTGCTCCAACCTGGTTTCACCAATGTGACGTCATCAGCCATCTATTATATTTATCATCTAAGGGGAAGGCCAACGGAAAATATGGTCAAGTTTTATGTTTGACGTTCTCGGAGCTTCCCGGAGCCAATCAGAAACGCTGTACATGCCCATGCGCAGTACAGAAGGAGTAGCCAGCGATGTAAACATAACCTGGGAAATCGCTTACTAAACTTGCTTCTCTAAAGCGCACAATGTGTGTTTAATAAAGTTATTATAACCTTATTATAACCCTCTGAAGCATTTCAGTTGTGTAATTGGTATTTATTAGTGGGCACTTGCTGATTGTTTTAATAGTATTACGCTATAGCTGATTGCGCGCGCATGCACAAGTTCACGTTCCCGGGCTAATTGTGAACCAGGGCCCCGGGAAGCTTCGCGTTCTCGTTTACGTTCTCGTTCCTGGGCCAATTGTGAACCAGCCTTTAGGCTTAACTTTTACGCAACAGACGCCATGCTGAATAGAAGTCGGACAGGACCAAACAACGACCTTAAAAGTGTAGGAGTATATGGCAGGAGAAAGACGTATGGGCGTATATGCTGTATACATGTTTAATACGAACTGAACAAGGGGGATATATGGGTAGAGCTGCAACTTAATGCAAAATTTGGACACCATCCTATTGCTCGGCGTAAGTAGTTCCAACTGACACTATGAGATGGCGCGACGATGCACTTTCGAGCACGACCCGTCCCCGACCACTTATGTCTAGCCGCTGATAAGTGTGGTGCTTTCATCGTTGGAAATCGGCTACATTCTGTCTCACTCGTTACAGGCTCCGTCCCGCCCTTCTGCACGCTGATAGTTTCGGCTGCGGTGGTCTCTCGTGTGTGGGTTAAGACGTTTTCTGCTACGTGTAGCCTACAGCTGATTAGTTGGTTTTCTCAGTTTTTGCCTCTATTATGTGAGCGAAGATTTAATTTGAGTAATACTGCTACTACTTGTGCTACAGCATTGTGTGAATGTTAATGTGCTGCTTGTACTTATTATATTGTAGGATAGATGTCCTGTTTAAACAAAACATTTAATGAAAACATGGATCGCGTTACATGCAGTCTTTGCGCTAAGACTTTTAGTCACAATAAATTTTGGTGAAGCATATAAAGCTGAAGCATTCAGGTTCGAGTACACAGTTTATCTGCAATGTATGCGATTTTAGAACGGATTCGAAATATTCTTTGATACGTCATTTGAAAGGGAAACACTCAACACCAAGGTCAGGGAGTAATGATGTCAAGTGTCCACTTTGTAACGAGACTCGCGCTACAAAACATGATATTATACAGCACTACACATCAGAGCACGAGGTATCTGTCGTGAATAAAACAATCAAATGTTCGAGTGAAGAGAACTTCTATAATTGGAAACGTGAAACTGAAAAAGAAGAAGTATGTGAGTTTGTTGTATGGCGGTCAAAATATGTTAGTAAGAAAGATGGGTGTGCAAAAATGTCATTTGAATGCCATCGCGATGGTGAGTTTAAGACTGAAAGCAAAAATATACGCCACTGTAAAATGTTAGGGAGCAACAAGATTAATGGACATTGTCCCGCAAAAATTGATGCAAGCTTTCATTCGTCAGGCGAAGTAACAGTTTTGTGCTGTAAAACTCACGTAGGTCATCAATCAGAGTTAGGTCGCCTAAGACTATCACAAGCCGAAATAAACTGACATTGCAGCCAAGATTGCAATGCAAGTTCCAATTAATAAAATACTAGATTACTTTAGAGATTCCTTGGGTAGCTCAGGGCTAGAACGTATCCACCTACTCACTAGAAAGGATCTATCTAATGTAGAGCAAGAGTACAGTTTAAAATCACCCGCAGTTCGACACACAAATGACTGTACGTCTGTCAAATCGTGGATTAATGAGATGGAGATTGCTGGTGATGTCGTGATGTTTTACAAACCACAGGGCATTCTTCTAGAAACCCATCCTCAGTTGCAAGCTGATGACTTCATTCTTATTATGATGAATAAAGCACAGAGGGAAATGCTTTGGCAGTATGGCAACGATTCTATATGTTTTGTTGGTACTCATGGCCTCAGCAATTACGGATTTGAACACACAACTCTTCTAGTTCTAGATGATCTCTCTCAGGGATTTCCATGTGCTTTTATGTTTTCAAGTAGAAGTGACATATGTGTTATGACACTGTTCTTATCTGTTATAAGAAATGCACTGTCAGAAGCCCTACAACCGAGAGTATTTATGTCAGATATGGCAGAAATATATTATAATGTTTGGTCTACGGTAATGTTACCTCCAGAATTTCGCCTATTTTGTACGTGGCATGTTGATCACGCCTGGCGGAAAAATCTTTCAAAAGTGAACGGTCGCGAGAAACAGGTTGAAGTATACAAGCTGCTGCGGACTTTACTAGAAGAGAGGGACGAGGTAGCATTATCTAAAATGATAGGACAAGTTGTAATCATGTTGAAAAATGACCCAAGCACCAGGGTTTTTGGTTTGTATTTCGAAAATGAGTACAAGCCGTGTGTTTCTAATTGGGCCTACTGTCATCGCCTGCATTCAGGACTGAACACAAATATGCATCTTGAAAGAATGCATGGTGTATTGAAACACATTTACATGGGTGGGAAAAAGCCTAAGAGGTTGGATGTAGCAATTAATATGCTTATGACTTTCGTGAGAGATAAACTGTATGATTGACTGATTCACCTCCACAAAGGTAAAATTACCAGAAAGTTGTCGGCGATTCGACAACGACACCAATGCTCACTGCTGCTGACTGAGGAAAGTGCCGTCTGCGAGGGAGAAATATGGAGGGTTTCATCACGAAACAGGAACGAAATTTACGAAGTGAGGAAGACAGACAAACCAAGCTGCAGCTGTAGTCTACAATGCACTGAATGCAAAGCATGTGTTCATCAATACATCTGCGGCTGTCTTGATTCATCCATCAAATTTAATATGTGTAAACATATTCACCTTGTCTGCAGAATGACACCAGCAACTACAGAGAGAGGAGACGAGTCTTCAGAAAGTAGCCTAATTATTCAAGAAAAGCCACTCATTGAGGAACAAGATATTATTCTAAAACAGTTACAAAGTACAGATGCCACAAGAAAATGTGCAAATATAGAGCAAAGTAAGGCAAAACTTCTACATGCATTCAAAGAAATTCTCGATCAAGCCGACTGCGAAGAAGACATAGATATAATTCAGAGACAAATTAAGCCCATTATTCCAACTCTTCAGGCCCGAAAATCAAATGTAACATTTCTATCTACGCCAGAGACTACTGCAGCAAAAATCACTAGATTTGAACCTCAAAGGAGACTCTTTTCTACACAAAAAGAAAAAACATCAAACGAAGAAATGTTTTAGTCTTTCAAGACCTACAAACGATGAACAGGATAATATTGCAGCACAGTTTTTGAACCTTCCTGAAACTCAATCGAATGTTGGTGTGAATCTCTAATCACGAGACACTTTACAGTTAGGCCTACATGTTAAAGTAAATTCATGTGTTAAGATTACTTTTTATAAGTACGGTACCGTTTTGTTTCTGAAGTGGAACTGTTTTTTTATATCACGTTTAATTTAGTGCGTTACGAGACTGTTATAATTTGTTGAGTGGCTGGCAGTTGGTGTAGTTTACCGTGAGAATGAAGTGACTAAACTGTGTGATTTATCGTAATATTATGTGTAATTTAATTAGTGTATTAAGGAGACCGTTCTCATTTCTTGAGCGACTGACTCATAATGAATTCTTCCATGAAAATGAAATGACGGAACAGCTGTGCTTTGAATGACGGTGGATTCTATCGTGAGAATATATCTGCTAGCCTTCAACATCATAAGTATTTTGGGTGAGTACAATATTGTTATTGTCATGTTGCTCGCGCATGTCCACACCTGACTTCTTTTCACAAGCCACGTTGTTTGTGCAGAAGGGCGGGGCGGGACCTGTAACGAGTGAGACCGAATATAGCCGATTTCCAACGATGAAAGCTCCACACTTGTCAGCGGCTAGACATAAGTTCTCCGACCTGCCCTACTTGCCCCTCTCCCCTCCCGGCCCGTGCCTACACGACCCTTTCCCCTATTCTATCCCCCCTCTACTTTATATTCCTTTCTTTCTTTCTTTCCCCTGCCTTATAATGGTCATATTTTAGTAATTGGTCTAATAATAGGCGATTTCTTCCCCCTGTGATATCAGGCAGAGAAAAAAACATAGGCTCTTTCAGAATAGTTGTGGATGTTTTTTCAAGGTTATCAGCCCATGTTTCCACAAAGCACATAGAATGACATAGGCCTAACCCACAGATATGTACAAATAGAAAGAGTAGGCTACTATACTACAATCATGACGAATAGAAGGACCTAGTGTGAGGACTCCGCCATTTTAGCACGGTAGTTTCTGGTCCCGCCGCTACAAGCACTGTAAGCGATTATGTCCAACACGTGCTGTGTTTCCGTCGAGCCGGGTCGTAGAAAGTGCGCGAGAAGTTACTGTGTCAGATATTTGTGTGAATTAAATTGAATTTTCTTTGCTTTCAGTTCTTAAATTCAGTTCATTGTGTCTTGTGTACATCAGCGTTTTGTGTTTTGTGTACTTCAAACATATTTCTTATGTGGCTTGGTTCATTTAATAGTTCAACATGCCTTATTGTTTTGTACCTGGCTGTAAGTCAGGGTATGGTCTAGTAGTTGACGATATACGATTTTTTTCACCACCGAAGGATACAAATCAATTTGAAAAATGGGCCAGAGCTATTCCACGAAAGGATACGAAGTTAACGCGTAGTAGTAGAATTTGTCAAATTCATTTCTCTGATGATTTGATAGTAAAATCAGATAATTTTATAGTGAATGGTGAAGAAGTGGAAATCTCTCGTGTGTGGTGGAAGTTACGTCCTGGAGCAGTGCCTCATTTTCCCCCTAATTTACCGAAGTAGTGAGAATAAGTCCCGTAAAGCTCCCAACAGGAAAAAGAATCTCGACACCACCAGAAAAAGAAGAAAGAAGATTGAAGATGGGAGTGTAGCAACGAATGAGGCATTAAAAGGTCAGTCCAATGTTGATAAGAATTTGGGTCATTCTAGTGTACTTACTGATGCTGAAAAGACTATAATATTGCTCAAAAGGCGCCTAAAGAATGCTAACCGTAATTTAATTCGCGTTAGATCCCGCCTCAACTCAGCAAAATCGAGAATTCATTTGCTGGAGAAGCAGGTTCGAATTTCACAGGCATTTAATTACAAAGATAACGATTACAGTGGCGGATCCAGGCCTTGCGATGCCCTGGGCGACATGATAAGGTGGGGCCCACAACAATAGAAAAAAATTATCGAATAAAATGGAAAATAGTTTGGTAATAATAATAATAATAATAATAATAATAAAATAAAGAATAGTTACAATATTTTGAATACACTACAGTACATTATTTTAATAATATGAAAGAAACCTTTAAGTCACCTTGAATAAGATTATGTAAACAATGAAATATTAAAATATTACTTTGCGACTTTTTTCCCGGCTGAAGACTTGTGTTATTTCACTGAAATCTTAACTTTCTAAACGGTCTCGAGAGGTCATAGCTGCACTGAAGAAAGGAAGATGAATTATAAATTAGTTTGAAAAGTATACTTAATTAATTAATTAATTAATTAAATGTAGAAAAATCCATGGCGCGGGGCCCCTAGGACCGCGGAGCCCTGGGCGGTCGCCCTCCTCGCCCTCCCCTGGATCCGCCCCTGATAACGAACACCTTAGCAAGAAATGCCAGGAAAAATCTCCCAATGGAATGAGGTACAGCAATGAATTCATTTTAGAGTGTTCATTGTTGAGAATAAAATCACCGAAAGGATCCCGTCATTGTCGGCGACATAATCTCTTGCCTGTGCCTTCAGAAAGTCACTTGAAAAAACTTTGTAAAGGACTTAAGTGCCCTTATGGAGTTAATACGCATCGTATAAATGCTATTTAAGACTATTTTAAGGAAGAAAAGAATGATAATTCACGTTACGGTGTTGTAATTTTCGAAGAAGAGAAGCTAAGAGAAGAAATCGAGTTAAATAGCTTTTCTGATAAAGTAGATGGATTAGTTGATTTAGGTGGACACACACCTGACCTCCAGAAGAACGTACTTGCAAATCACGCTCTAGTGTTCAAGTTCGTACCTTTCGTGCATAATTGGGTGCAGCCAGTTGTTGTTTATGCAAGCAAAAATGCTTCTCCAGGGGTTTTTCTCGCAAAAATTCTAATATAGTCTAGGTGATTTTGCAGTTAGAAGAGGCTGGGGCGAGGGTGGCTGGCTTTACTTGTGATGGTAGTCAATCAAATACAAAGGCCAGGAATTCGTTCGGAGTCAGTGGCAAGACAAGCTCTCTACAATCTCACATCCATAATCCTGCAGATGTTACGAGAAAGATCTGGGCTTTCTCCGATTGTATACTCCAGGAATCTGTGCGTTCCGTAACATGCAATGAAGACCGTAGTTCTTATTTCCGTGAATTATATTTTCCATTGTGCCCTGCCGTGCTATTTTAATTGTAACCGCTAATTACTTTTTAAAAGAGTATTAGTTACAAAGTAATTCGTTTCCCTTAGCACCATCCCTAAGACCAGCTGACCCCGGCAGTGAGGAACTTGCCCACTCTAGCGCTGCCTGGCGAGGCGCGCTTGAACTTCAGGAGTCTCCTCACTTTCTCCTTCTATTCGTCATGCTACAATATTAAAAATGAATTGTAAGACAAAATTACAGCTGCACTTATCACACACCAGTATTATTTAATTGTCAATGCGGTACTTCCTATCAATCGAATTAAGAAATATCACGTTTGAATTACGGGAAGCGTTGTAACAACCAGCTTTTATTTTGAATTATATCGATAGTATCTGATATAGTTTTCGAGCGCAGTGTATCGACTAAAATCGATGTGTGATTCAATATAATTCAATTTCTTCGTATAATATTGTTCGAAACCGATTGTATTCTTTTTTAAGCACTGCAATATGTATTTACTGTTGATATATGTTCCAATATTAATTAAATATACAACATTAACAAGAATACCCACCAATTTTCCGATTTTGCTGCCATCTATAGAAGTACAACTCAACTACATCGTCGTACGCGATGACTGCTAGCGTTTTTAACGTTGTCAGCAGGTACTACTACAAGGCAAGCTAGCGTTGGCACCAAAACCCCCTATAAAGTTTCACCCACCCGGAACTAAACGACAAGGTTAAATACAGACGTATATATACAAAAACAGACAAAAACAATCGACGAGAACATTCTCGTAACTAGAACCGCCACCAATGGCGTTGCGCTTCCTGGCGTTGAATTTAAACCATAGATCACCTGTTTGGTTACATATTTCTAACACACCCACTTAAACCAATAGCTGATCTAGAATGTAATAGACATTTGTCAACCAGACTTCAATCATAGAGTACCCTACATAAACATAATACAATTCCTGAAAACATTTTTTGAACACAAAATGTATTGTTAAAATACTAATTAACAATTCAATCCCATTCCGTGGGTACAATACACATGTTTTGGTTTAGGTAAAGGTTTGGTGAGAATATCTGCAATCATTTCTTGTGTGGACAAATAGTGCAATGAAATGATTCTCTCTTGAACCTTTTCCCTATTGAAATGATGTTTGGTGTTGATGTGATTAGTGCGCCTATGAAAACAGGATTTATTGCAATTTTCTGTGCACTTTGACTATCGTTATACAACTGTTATGTATTTAAGGGCCAGTTTTACAATGTCCAGATAATGTGGCAGATAGCTATCTGACAAATGTTTGATTCCCTCAGTCAACTGGCTGATAAGTTGCTGATGCGTTCTACAAACCTTTTTTTCTTCTTCTCGGATATCTATCCGAAACTAATCTGACACATTTAAGTGTCGCAGCAGAGGTTGGCAATGAAAAAGCTGAAGAAGATGAGGCATAGGCCTACTTGACAATTTGAATGTAAACAACAGCACGTTTTGGTATTTACGAATATGGTACGATAGTTGTAATGACCAAGATAACTTAATTGGAATTCAAACATTTTGTTTGAAATAACTGTAACTTACATTCATTGCTGTAAATTTGACTAGGTTACCAAAATTTTAGGTGCGGTCTATAGACTTGTGATAACAAAATATCAGTTGAATGTTGGTAAAATTTCAGTAGTACTGTGCAGTAATATAATTTCGAGCTGTTGGTTCGTGAAAATGAACCTAACTATTCCAATAGTCCCATATGATATTATTGAAATAAATAAACCATTTTTAAGAAGGATTTGTCAGTTGTGATTTAGTTTAAGATTTCGGATGATGATAATTGTGGTTTTGGTGGTTGGAACTTCAGAGGTTATCTGCCCTTAGGGGAAAATTAGTTGTACTGTACCATTGGTATCTTAAGAATCCTGATGTTGCACTTGTAGGTGTCCTTCATTTGGTATGCTTGACTATACCCTACCGGTACCGTACCACAAATTATTCTTGAATTGCCACTAAGCTCAAGTAGTATAGAGAGAACAAAACTCATACTTACACCAAGAGTGTAGACCTAGGCTTGGTACCTTGAGTCTTGAAACAACCCTAAGTGCTTTAAAAAATGTATTTTTAGTCCACACAGCTCTTTTTGACAATCCTAGGCAGGGTGATCATTAATTCCATCTTCCTCTGGCTTTGAACTTGGACTGAATTAATTTGGCCTTACACATGAATGTATTTCTATGTTTGAATGAAACCAACTTTCTTTGGTGATCATTCCAAATATCTAATCTACATTCGATTCTGTAAGAACTACTGTTTGCATGTCTTTTGTACGTTCTTCAATTAATCCAGCACCATAATTTCCACCCATTACTTCCTGTTATCAAACGAGTGATGAATTTCTCTCGGAGGACAGGTTAGGTAGATACGGCTGGGTGTATATACTCAAACAAGAGCAGACTAATGTCTTGATATGTTGTTCCTATTACATGTTTTACATTTGAGGTTATGGGGTGAGATACGGCAATTTTTTGCAACGTAAGCATACATTTTCTATTCCAAGCTTTCTATAATCGATCCTAGGCCTAGATTTCGGTCGATGATTTGGCTGGTTCTGCCTTTCTTTAGAGTGTGGTTGAAATTATGTTCTTGAATCATCTCTGGAGGTACGCTGATTTCGTGTTACCTTATTGATGGAGTTACTGGTTGATGTTGCAGGGTTTGAAGGAGATTCTTTTGCTGCAAATTCACGGTTGTCGATTTTGATGCATCTAGTGCGATAGCTTTTGCTGCTATTTCTTCAAATGTTGAAATATCTGACTGTAAGAGCTGCTCTCGAATCGAGTTTTCTCGTAGACCTCTAATGAAGTGAGCTCGTAAAAATATGTCAGAAATGGAAATTTTGCAGTCGCAAGGGGATACAAATTCGCATTCAATAATGTCCCTACATAATACTGCAATGTAATCTGAAATGGATTGTATACCTGTTTGATATTTTGAGAGGATTCTGTGCTGTGTTACAAGTACATTCTTTGGACATAAATGCTTTTCTAATGCTTCGATTAGATCATCATATTGTAGTTCATATGGAAGTTGGGGTGCTACAACTGCTGCTAGCGTGTTGTAATTTGAAGATCCAATAGAATTGAGTAACATCTGTGTGCAGTAATTCTTATTTTGAAATACTGTACATTTTTCATTATAAGATAGTTTTCAAATCGTTGTCGGTAATATTTGAAACTCTCTTTTTTGCTGTCAGAATTCTCGAACGGAGGTATCAATGCTGTATGCACAAGAGGATTAGATTTCGAGGTTTGCGGAGTAGGTTGAGTTGGAAGTAGACGATTGATCAAATTTTGATGGTTCTGAATCATCAGTTCAAGCAGTAGTCGAAATTGGTCTGCATCCATTGTATTGCTGTTATTTATTTATTTTTTATTCTCGTCGCCAATTGTTATGTATTTTAGTGGTCGAATGCACGCTTAATATAATCGAAGCAAGAACACATAATATATAATATATTTATCTCTACTCTAATACACATATGATATGATAACCAAGGAGTAGTATTCCTTGATAATAATAGATGTATCAATTGGCAACTCCAGCTATCTGATATGAAATCTAGCGGTAAAAATGAGAAACCTACCAAGTAGGGTACATTTGTCACGTGGTGACTATATGGTGTCTTGTATTGGTAAGCAGATCGTGGTAAATTCTTCGTATTTATACATATGTAATATGTTTTACTCGTTGATAAGAGTGCAAAATGAGTAAAAGCAAAGTATATTGCTCAGTTTACGGCTGTAAGTCGATGTATAAGAGGGCTGCGGATATACGTTTTCATCACTTTCCAAAAGATGCAAATAGCAAAGGCCGAAAGGTGACGATACCAAATAAATACGGGCAACAAGAGCGGGTTGGACCAGTCACCACTACACTAACTGACGACAGGACGGGTTGTTCACTTACGCCGAGCCAAGCCGCACCTAGAGAGCCAAGCACAGTCTCGCCGAGCCAAGGCGTACCAAGGCAGCCAAGCATACACCAGCCGAGAACAGCCAAGCTTCATCAGTCAGGTATCCTTCCCCACTCCCTAGTTCATTTCCAATAACCCTACCAACCGCCATCTCCTCGCTCTGCGATATCCGAGCCATTCCACTACGAGTCATATAGGCCTAATTTGACTTCGCAGGGTTAATACCTACCATCGAAATCAAGCAATTCCTGTCTACCCCGAGTTTTAATACAAGTTAAACTCATCCCTTCGCCCTACCAAGCAGTAAATAATTTCTTGAGTCTATGGTACAGTGAGCAAACTCAAATACAGCTCTTAAACGTAACAGCGCCATGACTCGAACTGCACAAAAACAAATACCAGCAGACAACCTATGCTTGATAATATGCTATTGACACATAAACTCCAGTGGAACTCATAAATTAGATCACGTGTATCTCACATTTATACATATATACAATTGAAAATAACACTGTCATTATTTTAGGGACCACATTTATTGATTATAACCGAAAAATAAAGTGTTCCATATCAAACGCGTGTTATTGAGTATTTTTACCCTACTTATCCAGACCGACCGCAGCGCCCCAAGTGTTAGTTTGAGTTGCCAATAGCACCATGACAACTGTTGTGCCTTGGTGTTTGGAAAAGTCAGGGAGAGTCTATCTTTATATAACTTTCGCGACCACCACCAGAGTGCTCGTTAACGGGATATAACAACAACACACACTGCAAATCACATTAACCTTTAACAAGTTCAATTTTTATTGGACCTTGATTAGAACTAATCAAATCAAACATCAGATTCTTAAGACAAACTGCTTCTTCGCAACCTCTGACGAAGCTACATACTCAGGGTGGAATTCAGAGACATTTCTTGAGTACACCTTGAGGAGACCTTGACTAAGGAGGCCATGAGGCTTCCTCCAATCTGAAGGTCTCCTTGAGATTGATTTTGCCGTCAGAGTCATTTCCTTTAGGTCTTCTTACTCAAGGGATGCTCAAGGCTTCCTCAAGGCTTCCTCGAAAGTAAGATTCACTGGTACCAATCACATACGAAAAGTTTCACTAGTGTTATTCGAATAAGAATTAAAGCTGACGTGTCTTACAATATAATCTTATGTTCCATGATATTAACGTTGACATGTTAAACATTATAATTGATTGTCAGCTAGTCACATATGATACATGTGTGATTAGCGCGTACTTATTTCAATGTTACTTTTTGAGACTTTTGGCAACGGTCAGTGTAGCTTTTGTTTCCAGACAAGCTATGAAGCAATCTTCGCGCGCCGGTATTTCGGTTGGTTGGTTGGTTGGTTCTTAAGTTTAGGGGCTGCGACAACGCGGTCATGTAGCCCCGTGTACTTTGGGTGTGTGTAGAATCTGTCTGATAACCGGTGTTAATTGTGATGACTGTATTAGTGTGTGTTATCTGTTTGTTAATTTAAGTACTGCAACTAAGAATTTTTCAAATAGTTCCTACTTTTGCCGCCAAGTGCCACCGTCAACGACTACTAGGCCAAGTTCAGGACTGAGCTACTAGATGCCGCCGCAGTCGGCTCTTGGCAACGAACATAGAAACCTAAGAGCGTTGTTTACATTCTTAACCTATCCAATTTAGCTTCACACAGGTGCAATTAGTGGAAGGATCTTTAACATGCCATAAATCTATGACATGGGACCGCCGGCTTTACTTCCCCTCCGAAGGAAGGCATACTGAGGGATTTTTAACGCTCTTAAAAAATCCGACGGCTTCGGCCGGGTTTGAACCCGCTATCTTGGGCATAGAAGCTCAGCATGCTACCGACTACGCCACCGAAGCCGCTGCCGGTATTTCAAACCTCATGGAGTGTAGAGTGGAGTAATACAGAAATTGTGGTGTGTAGAGGATATACATTTTGTTGTGCAAATCGTCCTCCAGTATAAAAATATACTTGAAAATAAGAAGACGGACGAAGTTACCGTGGAAAAAAGAAGAGAACATGTCAAAATATAACGGAGGCGTTCAATTGCGTGCCTGAGCACAAGGTAAGATTTCCTCAATTTTCGTATTATTTCTGTAGTAAGACGCATCTGTTGATTATTTTAAAGCACCAATACGTCCAATGGGCTTACTGATTAAAAGGAACATAAATGAAAGAGTAGCAAAAACGTAAAGTAGTAGCCTACTTTTAAGCTTACCGTACCATAACCTATTGGAGCCTACGCGCAATAAGCAACCAAAATCCGGAGGTATGCACAAAGTTTTAAATCATATAATGAAATGCACACAGACTTTGAAAGTATGTTACTTTTTATGAAAATCTTGTTTCATTGTATGATTATCTCCATTCAAGAACGTGGTATCTTCTCAGCTTGAAAGCTGCATAGTTCAAAGACATGCCAGGAAAGTTGCCACTCATTTTGTTTATAGGTTTGATGTCGTCATGTACAGTAGATCAGGTGTTTTACATGTTTAGGCCTATGGAATAAATATTGTTTTAGAATGTTTAAATAATGTTGATTGGTTAGGTCTGGTGGATACTAAAACCATAACATGATAGTTAATCTTACTATTACCCCCCATACATTTGAAATTGGTGCCGAAACAACTATTGTCCAAAAATTACTGATAAGTGACAGGTTAGGTGAGGACTGAAGATCCGCTAAAAATTACTGTCACAGTGACTCCTATGTTCCCCCTGCCTATATCATAATGGTGCCAGCATATTGTTCGATGTTCCATTGGATATTTTCAGTCTTATTAGGTGTGTAATAAGTGTACCGAGATAGGAATGCTGGCATATCGAGAGCCTCCCAATTGTATAACATGGTATTCTATGCACTATTTATGCCATCGAAGGACAGTGGCAGTAAAGAGCAACTTAATTGCCACTATGGGCTAGCCAACACAGGAGTACAGTACAGAGGAAAGTACTGGGGGTCACTGTGGAGAGAAAACCACTACATAGGCCTATCCACTTGTGGAGCATGAGCATGGTTAGGACAAAATAGACCAATTTTGCAAGGGGGATTCTGAATTAAAATGTTTCCTACTCGGATAGATTGCAGATTGTACTGCATAAGTGTACATACGATGGTAGGCACACTGTCACACATCGGAAAACCAAGGGTAGTTGGCCTACTCACAATATTTGCTAGATGCACATAATATTGTGATGAGACTGTACAAATTGTAGCAGACTTTATAGCTTCTCAGCTCATGAACTGCACAAAAAAACATAACTATAACATTCAAAGAATAATAACGATACCGTAGTTATTTATTATAATGAACATTAAAGGAGAGGGAACTATTGTAAATAAAGTTGTAATGGACTTCTAATTCTGATTAAAAATAGAACCATGCCAGTTTCTTGTAATGAAATTACTGCTTTATGAAAGCAGTGCCATAAACTTGACTCTACTTTTACTAGTTAATGTTAATAGTTATAATATTTATCCTTTCTTTCTGATATTTTTAATTTGTGTTTCTTTCTTGAGTGTTACCTTAACATAATGAATTTTCTTTTCAGAAAATGGTTGAACAAATAAACAAAAAATTGGGACAGCGAGAAAAGCATTTGTGTGACGAAAAAACAGAACATGACCCAGCGGTGCATGCACTCTTGGGGCAGGTGTATACAAAATACCGTTTGCCCTGGACAGTGATACGTTCACATAAGATAGGCAGGTTGAAGAGGCAGCATCAATATAAGAAGAGCCTATCATCGAGCTGGTCATAGAACCAGATAAGGCTGGCACCAGTACATCGAATGATGAAAGCCCAACAGGTTTGTCAGAGAGATAGTTTTAAGACAGTTTGCAGAACAATATTCTCCTACCCGATATTATTCTCATTTCTATGGAGTCTGGGATTTGTAAAACAGAGAGCCATGTAGCCTAATGTTATCACGCCAGGAGGTGGCAATTCAACACGCTGCGACGGGGTAAGGGGATCTTGCAGTACACATGCGCAGCCCAACTATTCCAAACCTAAATATATCGGTTGGCAGTCAGTTGCTGCTACTTCCTGCATGATAATCTGTTACCTTCTTACTTTCAATAGGCTATTCTTATAAGTCTTTGTGTTTACTTTTAATAATGTAGCAGTATCAGGTACAGTAATAGAAACAGTGACCAACTTAATGTTTTTGGAATGCTCGATACGTAGTGAGAGCGAAGACAACTGCTGTTCAAACCCAACTGCCATCTCCTGTCGAGATATCAGTAGGTTATACATTATGTGTACAGAGGTATCTGAACACTCACATGTGAATGCAGGTGAAGTTTGGACCAACCATCGCTACTAGCCTTGACTGTCAAAATGCTACTTTTCATGTGTATGGTAACTTTCACCTACAGTCAAGGCTCAGAGGGAGGGTGTTATCAGCTCCATGCCCTGTCTTTGTTCCCAGGAATTACCCAGGTTCTCATTTCTGGTGTAGGCTGAGTGAACCCCAGGGCTATTTGCGTTTCCGAAAGTGGTAGTTTTGTTTCTAAAATCCACTACCTGGGTGGGGATCGAACCCACTCCCTTTCAGTTAGAAGCTCAGCGACTCGACTGACTGCGCCACGCAG
Organism: Meconema thalassinum; assembly: GCA_946902985.2. Lineage (NCBI taxonomy): Eukaryota > Metazoa > Arthropoda > Insecta > Orthoptera > Tettigoniidae > Meconema > Meconema thalassinum. The sequence goes on along the minus strand of OX336390.1, from coordinate 477,585,367 downwards.
CCCCCTCAAGTGTAGTTAGTGGAAGGTTCTTTTCATGCCATAAATCTATGATATGAGACCGCAGGCTTTACTTCCCCTCCGAAGGAAGCCATACTGAGGGATCATGTTTGTTTTGACATGGAGGATGCTAGTAACAAGCTATAGCCTCCTAAATGTCCAGAATATCTGGCAGATGACTGTGCCGTTGAAGGTTGTCAGTACGTAAATAGCGGCTTCGGTGGCGTAGTTGGTAGCATGCTGAACTGCTGTGCCCAAGATAGCGGGTTCAAACCCGGCCGAAGTCGTCGGATTTTTTAAGAGCGTTAAAAATCCTTCAGTATGCCTACCTTCGGAGGGGAAGTAAAGCCGGCGGTTCCATGTCATAGATTTATGACATGTAAAAGATCCTTTGACAGACTAAACTTGTGTAAAGCTAAACTGTTAGGTTAGATTTCATCGGAATGCTCTATCAAAGTTCCAACGCTCGCCACTTGGTATCATTGATATCTGGTAGCGAAAGTTGGAACTACTTGAATTTGAACGGAACTTGTAGTTTACCCTAATAAGGGTGTCCCCTGGAAGCAGCTACAGACTCAGGCGAGCCAAACATGTCCTCGGACACTCCCGGCACTAAAAGCCATAAGATGAATAAAAATAAATAAGTATGTAAATGAAACATTTCGGTGTATTCCTATCCAAATAAGATCGTTTTACATGAATCATGCTGTAGTTGGTAGTTGTAAGGGATGTTACCATCCTGATGAGGTGAAATGTGGTGGCTTGGATTCCACATAACAAGGACGTCACGTGGCTTATGATCACAAAATTAGTGGACTCGTAAAACAACAAGCTTCCTTTTTTCCTGATAGGCCACGGCCACTCCCTGTCCAGTGAAATCGATTTGAGTTCTACCTGTAAATTAAGTAATTACAATTTTACCTTTCATGGCTTAATTCCACACAAAGCAGTCTGCGTTGTGCATTATATTATCTGATTTGTATTTTAGAGAAATGAGAATTTTCAAAAAAAATCTATTCAATGAACCTCTTGAGAGTATTCTCATAAATTGTACTTGCCAGAAACTTAAATAGAGTGCAACCTTTAAATTACTTTTGTAAGGGCGGTGAAGAGGTAAAACTCTTTCAACAGTAAGGAGACTCATCACACCACATTCCTATAAAGATTTCACCACATATCCATGAAATTAATTATAATTATATCACAGTAAAATGTTTTCTTTATAACAATGCCCATTTAATATAATCTATAGTTTACATGAACTATCAAAGGAATTCCAGACCTTGTTCATAATGAGTTACATGTAGGTTTTATGTGTTTCATAGCCATTTCCAATGAAGAAAAGTTGAGAGCCTCATGCAGTGGCTCCAAAGATAAAACTAGCATACAAGAAAGGTGTCTTCGGATACAAACCCTGTTGGCGCAAGAAAAAGAATTACATGTTAAGCAAGTCAGGGAAATAATATCAAGTCAAAGGAGCAGGAATTAATTCTGAAACAGCAGACTTCCTGTCCCAAATGAAATGTATTTATTAATTGTACAGTACAGTATGTAAATAAATACCTATGAAAATGAACCCTTGCATCATGTATTTAAAATAAAAAGTAAACTATGGAACATTGCAAACAGCTGCTGAACTTGTAGGCTATTGTTGTCGATGTAACTTAGACGGTAGAATAAAAAGATAGGGGCACATCCCGTTGCTGTCCCACCTCTTTAAACAATAATAGTAATCAGAATAGGAAGATGATTACTCACAAATAGTTAATTTTTTATCCCAAGATGGTTTGCCATTGTTGCACTGTGATTGATTAAGGCCCTAGCCTTTTTTGTAGCATGTTGATAGAAAAACGAGATTGAGACACAGAGTTTGTTTATTCATGTAACTTACAGATGGTTATTGGTTAGGAGGCAGAACATTGAGAAAAACTGTTCCTTGAAACAAGTTAAATTTAAATTTTGATTATTTAAAAATGTTGAGACAGATGCCTAATTAAGAAAACAACTTACTATAAATGACACTAACAATAAGATAATACAGTGAAACCTCTATTAAGAGACCAGTGACGGTTCCATGGAAAACTGGTCCTTTAGAGGGGTGGTCTCGTAATATGCATTAAAAATAATATTATACTGCATATTAATAAAGTACAGTTGGACCACATACTTGATTACAATTTATCTGCATTGGTTCTCATTTAGTACAAATTAATTACAATTAGTTATTTTCTGAGCTCTGTCATTTAAAAAAGTCACCAATTGATCTCTGTTTCAGATTAGTACATCTTTTTTAAACAATTTCACTGAGTGAGTTTGAAAGTCCATTAATTTGTTCTGGGTTTGAAAAATCTTCTAGGAGAGCCGTGTTTTGTATTTTTTATACGTTACATAACACTCTATGGAAGTGAAACTTGGACTATTGGTGAAGCAGAAAAGAGGAGAATTGAAGCATTTGAAATGTGGTGTTATAGGAGAATGATGAAGATGAGATGGGTAGATAGGGTAACAAACGAAGAGGTATTAAGATGAGTGGGAGGGGAGAGATGTTTCTGGCGATAGGTTAGTAGGACACATACTAAGACACCCAGGAATAGCATGCTTAGTTATGGAAGGAAGGGTTGAGGACAAGAACTGTAGGGGTAGACCAAGGTTAGAATATGTTAAACAGATTGCCTCGGATGTAGGGTGTGGTAGCTATGGAGAGATGAAACGATTAGCTCAGGACAGGAAGGCATGGAGAGCTGCATCAAACCAGTCAAAAGACTGAAGACTCAAACAACATAACACTTCCTCTATTGACATTCTATGCTGATGCAGTTCTGTGCCAACAGAACTATTGTTTACATCATCACCCTCATCACCATCTCCAATGGGAAGGCAGACGAGAAGTGCTCTTTTGAAAGAGGTCAGACTGAGAAAATGCCTGGTCTTTGGTCGGGGAGAGGGGTGGTCCTTAAATAGAGGTAACAAATACATAGACCTTATGTGGTTTTAAATCGGTTCCAAGAAAAATCGGTCCTTAAGAGGGGTGTTCTTTTAGAGAGGTTTCACTGTAGTAACATTAAGGCGTATCCATAAGTGTTAAATCCAGGATCGGATCCTGGCTCTGGCAGCGACTGTCCTGACCAAGGATCATGAAATTATTAGTTCAGTCGGTCACTCTTGCATAAAAACGTTCCTAGAGACGGGGCCACCTCAGGTTATGTCGCATTCTGGCAATTCTGCCAACACAACGACACTTACTCGGGATTGAGCCTGTTTTCCTCATTGCTGGGTGCATGTGCGTTGATAAGAGCATGCCCTTTGTTTCTGCTGCGGTTAGAAGAGGTAATCTCTGAAGCACTACAGAAGTTAACCACTGAGCTGATAACATTCTTATTTACAGCAAACGCCATGCTAAACACCGGCATATTTTTACCTAACTCCATTATAGATTCTATATTCTTTTGTGTCCATTACATCGTAGTCCTGATATTGTGTTTCTTGCAATGCCAGTATTGATATGTTATGTTCATGCATCATCGTCGTCAGTTCTTTGTGCTCACCAAACTTGAGTAGTGAGTTAAAGTTTAGTATCCCAAAGTATTATTTTTGCTTCGTCCTGAGTTTTGTACGTTTAGACATGGAATTTCTAAAAGGTTCATTTCCCCTAAGCATCCAATTTGTGTATGCTCCCCAGAATCCAAAGACCTTCGTGCACATTAATTGCATCTTAACTTGATGAAGCTGTTTTGAATATTCTCGAATCATAAGCTCAATGTTTAGAGAAAAGGAACCTTTATTGTTTCTATAGACTTCTGCCATTGGTCCACCATGGCTCTTGATAGGTATGTGGGTACAGTCGTTGTTGAATGCCCCCATTTGTTAGAATTTCCTCTGCCTCCTATCATATTTTTCCTGAGAGTTCAGGATTCATACATACTGTACGTTCGAAGTTGCTTTGCCAAATGCTCGGATATAAGACAGCCTTTCATGCGCTAGATAGGCTTACTCCCCGAATGTCACAACATACAGTCAAAAAAGAAAGAGGATGAGAGCCTAGTTACTGTATTGTTTTTGTACGATTCAGAGTTTAATGACACGGTTTCATTTTGGTATGCATAGCCTACACATGGTCAATAAAATTTTATTGTGTCATCAATCAGAAAGTTATATTTTTGTGGTCAGGAAGATGAGTCCCCATTCATTTTCTCAGATAATGTATATTATCAACTGGAAGTTTTATGTAACTAGTCTGTAAAATAGGCTAGCTTTTTTGGTGGAGCACTGAAGTCATCTACCCCAGAAAAATATCCCATTGAACTACTGCTCGGGTCTAAGCTGCGTGAACCTGAGAGGAATGTGCATCGCGGACTATGAGATGTGGTGTTGACGAGTGATGAGGTTTCTCAGTCTGTGCATAGTACAGTACCAAATATATTGGTCGGTGACTCACTCACTCATTCGTAATGCCACAGTGGTTTGAGCTACGGCCCTATGTCAGCAGTATTGGAATAGAAAGGAATACCAGATATCACGGCGGGCTGTTGACAGACCCTTCTCTTCTCGCCTGACCCTTCCCTGCTCTTTCCCCTCACCCCACAAGTTCACAGAGCTTGGACCCGAGCAGTTTATTGATCCATTGACCTATGGTATATGAAACATGGCCTTCGGATTAGCCTAAAACATCTGTTATACTATTTTAATGTATAGATGAATTGGAACATCTTGGGGTATGTACTTGGTCAGAACCTAGTTTCTAAGGCTTTCTAATTCTCGACTGTGGGTTGAAACAAGGTACTCGCGCCTTATGAGGAAGAACAGAAGAGATGGGTTCGATCTCCATGTAAGCCATCTTAGAAGTGGTTTTCTGCGATTCTCCAATTCAATTCCAGGGAATTACTGGCATGGTTCCTATAAGACCATAGCCACCTTCTCCTTAACTCTTATCATCAATTACAAATACACAGACACACAATAACCCATTCGATATCAAACAGATTATCCACATAGTCTACCGGTAAGTACATGGGGTTGATGACCATGATGTTCAAAGCCCTGAATGAAATAGCAACAGCCTGTTTGACTTTCACCTAGGCTAATAATACACTCATTTTCACAGGAAATTCAAAGACCGGTACTCTCCATTTATTGTCTGGGATGTGTCTCCAATTAATGCAGTCAGAAGCAAAATGGTTTTCCCTACAGAGATCACTATTTTGCGTGTTATATTGTTGTTGTTAATTCATTGTAGGGTCTTGGTAATCAGCCTTGTGCAGTAGATTGCGTATTATAGACCTATCAGTAGTGTGCATGTATGTATCTAATCACTTTTAACCCAATAATGAGGCCAGGAAACCGGATTATTACGAGATGTCATCTAATGCGTGTTTCTTGCGTACGTATTCCTAAGGGCTAATAGGCTACTTTACATTACCGGTATTGTAGGTTATTTAGGGCCTTGTATCAGTACTGGAGGTATGAACGTCTTGCATCAAAATAAACTAACAGGCTAATGATGTAACTTATGTATAACCTAATTAATAATAAACACGTAGGCCTACATATCAGTCTGATACGATACGGTACCGGTAGGCCTATGATATAAATTACGGCCCTTTTCCTGTGGAAAATACAAACGGACGGAAGCCAAATTATTGTGGGTGATAAATATTAATGCAATACAGTCAGAATATCTTTAAATAAACAAATAATAGGCTACACTTTAAAAAACAAACTAACCTACACTGTAGTACCGTACCTAACCAACAAAAGTATGGGGACTTTTACCGTACCTAAATTAGGTACCGTACTTATCGTACTGCTATTTGGTTTTATTTCGAATGTTCCTATTACCGATACCTGAAAGTTTATCGTGGCATAAAACCGTAGACTAATAACTAAAATCTGTAATATTGGAGAAAGTGGAAGTCATCTTCTGCTTTCAAACTGAACTAAAGGCAAAATCACGTCTGTCACAACATGTTTTGAAAAACGGCAGCTCAGAAAATATTTTCTATGGATTCTGGAAATCTCTTATCTATCGTCTTCGTACGTATTCGTCTTCAAATAATGCTTTAGTATAATCAAGATAGTCGTCGTCCGCCAAGAATACGCCATTTTTCTTGTGATAAGGATTCCTTAAGGTAGCTTGACCCCTACCTTAGCACATGGCAAGTCGTGTACAGTCGCGAAGGAGTCCTTGAGCCCAAGGCTTCCTCAAGAAATGTCTCTGAATAGTATTTCTGCTCAAGGAAGCCTTGAGGTCTCCTTAAGGAAGGCTTGAGGTGTCCTTAAGGAAGGCTCAAGGGAGCCTTCAAATGGCTTCCTCAAGGAAGCCTCAAGGAAGCTCTCTGAATGCAAATGGCTTCCTTAAGGCTTCCTCAAGCCCAAGGTCTCCTCAAGGTGTCCTCAAGAAATGTCTCTGAATTCCACCCTCAGCCTCCGTCGATGAGGTAGCAACTGAGCTCTGCTTGCGAACTTCCCATGATATGGCAGCATTAGCAAGCTTGAAAAGATAACCAGTATAGGACTTACTATCACTATCTGTGGAAAAACTGGCATCTGCAAACCCTACCAAATCTAAACCAGTGCTCTTAAAAAATGAGTCCTTGGTTTATCGTACCTTTAAGATATGGTACCGAAGTACCCTTTTGGCTGCAAGCCTATGCTCCTCACTGTGGCAAGAAATAAACTGACTTAAATATGACAATGCATAGGCAATATCTGGTCTAGTACACACACTCAAATACATAAGTGAACCTATCAGCTGCTAATAACGTTTATCATCCACGTTTTTGGCTTTAGACAATTTCATATTGACTTCCATAGGAGTACCGATGGGATTAACATCAGTCATCTCAAACTTATTGAGCAGATTCTTTATGAACTGCGGCTGAGAAATGTTGAGTATATTGTTGTCTGTGTCCCTTTCTATTTGCATTCCAAGAATCTGAGCAGCAAGTCCAAGATCTTTAATCATGAAATTTTGTTTTAAGACGTCTTTTAGTTTACTAACTTCCTGTGGATTATTGTGGACCACAAAGAAATCATCAACGTACAGAGCAACAAGAATTACAGTATTGCCGATACTCTTTCTATAAACACATGCCCCATTATGACTGTTTGTGTAGCCTGAAGCAGACAGAACTGTATGAGCCTTTCAGTGCCACATACCGTATGTGCAGCCTGCTTTAGTCCATAAATGGCCTTTTTGGGCAAACAAACCTGGTCTTCCTTTCCCTTCACCTGGAAGCCCTCTGGCTGACACATAAATATTTCCTCCTGTAACTCTCCATTGAGAAAAGCAGTCTCAATGTCTAGATGATCAATCTGTAAATTTAATTCAACCGTTAAAGCAAACAACATTCTGAGTGTGCCATGCCACACGACTGGTGAGAATGTCTCAACAAAGTCAATGCCAAATTGCTGTGAAAAGCCTTTTGCAACCAACCTTGCTTTATATTTTACAACATCACTGTTATATCTTTGCAATATCTTTGCACGGACATATAGACTCTGTGGAGAATGGACACTCTGTGTCAATATAAGCAATGTAAACATGTGTATGTTGTGTTGTGTAAAATAAATAGTTTTAAGACATAACAAAGTGGCGATGAGGATAAAGAAAAACGGAAAACACTAACAATGGAGGAACAACAGCAACTGTCGCAGCTAATTCAAGCCCTGAGCGGACTGGTTACCAACATGGCACAACAACAACTTCAACAGCAAACACCGATGCAGCAGCCGGCAAGTATCAAAAGCATGTTACAGAAACAATCTTTAACATTTGAAACATTCAGTGAAGCAAACAAAACTTTTGATATTTACAGACAACGGCTCGAAAATTTGTTCAATCTAAAAGGATTGAATGAAAACAATCAAGAAGCTAAAGACGCAAAAAGAATGGTGCTGCTTAACTCTCTAGGTAGTAAACACTATGCCTTGTTGGCGAGTTTAACGGCACCCGACTTGCCAAACACCAGAACTTACGACGAAATCATAGGCCTACTTAAATCGCAGTTAACCCTCTGATATTTAATGTGGCAAATCATGATGTCGTCCAAGCAATCAGTAAGGACCTTGTAAAATCCACATGTACGCAGACGATATGGTGCTAGTATCACAACACCAAGACAGCCTTCAGGACGCTTTCAACGGACTAACAGTATGGTCAAAACAAAATGACCTGAATTTAATGAGGATAAAACTGTCAAAAAGATCTTTAGGAGAGGAGGTAGGTTATCAGCACATGAAGGGATCATGTGCAACGGCGGAAAACTAAACATAGTAAATAAGTTCAAATACCTGGGGATGGCTTTCCAGACCCGCGGAAACGTTTTCTCCGCACATATAAAAGTAAGAGCTTCAGCGGCCACAATAATAATAAGTGATATTAAACAAATCAACCAGATATCCTTAAAAACTGCAATGAAGTTATTCAGGCTAAAAGTAACACGGTAGTAACATATGAACTTGAAATAATTTGGCATCTGAACAAAAGAGATCTAAATTGCATTGAAAAAGTTAAGGCAAGTTTCCTGAAAAGAGTTCTAGGGGTCTCCAAGTTTACGCTATCAGACTGGTATACGAGATGGCGAGAGAGCCCTTTTTCCTAGAAGTCCTGAGGTACCAGCTGATGCTCCCCTCTACAGACAGCTGCAGAGAATTACTACAGGAGCTAAGAGACAAGAAACAAGAAATATGGAGCGAATTCTACATGAGAGATGCTATGACATCAAGCAAATGGTCAGGATTCGGCTTCGAATTAAGACACGCCATCACTAGATACGCTTTCATCACAAAGTGTGTTCTACAAAGAAATTCCATGAACCCGGTACGGATTGTTCATGTGAATGGTGTGGGCAGAAGTGTGGTCGATATCATGCGTTAGACTGCCAAAAAAGGAACATCTCACTAGCAAGGCTTATCACCGAATAACGCAATCACTTGTGCATATTGTGTACTTTAATTTTATTTTTGTATGGCCATTGGCTGCTCTAATTAATTATTATATTAAATCGCAGTTATTACCTAGACGAAATGTTTTGGCGGAATAACACCGCTTCTTCTCCCGAATGCCATCGCCTACTGAAAACATTTCATATTAAATAGCTGCTCTCCAAGAACTTGCAAAAAACTACGAGTTCCATGGAAGTTGTGACGATGGCGCGTGTACTAAAGCAGTGATCGAAATTTTATTTTTAAGAGCACAGTTCATGCGGGGTTTGCATGATCGAGAAATACGCGAACGTATCCTACAACAGTCACAAATAACCTTTGACGAGGCAATGAATACCGCCTTAGCGATTGAAGCATCCAAAATTCAAAATCGGGATCTTCATTGCAGTAATCCATTCCAAAACCAGGACGTCAATGAAATTACATCAGTAAAAATACCGAAACCATCGAAGTCAAGTGGCGGAGACTTACGGTCAAATTACAAGTATTGAGCCTACCTCAGAGAACTTGGACTTGAAGGGCTATGCCTTTGTTGTGGTAAAAACAACCATATTTATAAGGACTGCAGGTCAAAAAAGTATTTGAACTGCACTAAATGTAATAATACCGGCCATGTAGAGAAAGTCTGTCTGTCCACACGCACAAAACATGTGAATGCATTGTTGGAAGAGGAAGAAGACTCTGACCTCAACCATTTAGAAGTATGTACTGTGCCCGTGCGACGAGGTTATCTGGTTACCACCAACCGTAACGTGGCCTCCCAGATGACCCCTACCTCGAGACACATTGCCGGAGAGGATCGGAATGCACTCCTTGAGGGACTAGCAGGCACAAGACTCTGCTTCCCTAAGGATCAGGTTCCCATCACAGTGATTGTCATAGACACCCAAAGAAATGCACCCTCAAATGGTCAAACTACTAAATAAATACATCCAGACTTAAGACATACTCATGGTTTGTTTATTTTAAATGCCAAACCCCAGTCCTACGGTCTGTGGGTTTGGAAAAACGGCCATTCCGTAGCTAATAAACAAAAAGAAAACAAACAACTTCTAAATTTAACGTAGAACCCCCTCGACAGGTCCTGAATACAACGAACTAAAAATCAAAGCTGGGGAAATGGTACCGTAATAAAATGGTTATACAAGAATAGATGATGCTTCTGAGAAGAATATATCATGTCAGAAAAACATGTCAAACATGACAGAAAAGTTAAATGACTGGTACCATCCCATATTTACATTTACGATGTAATGAATTCGAACTAACCCTGCTTTAAACTGATCAACGGCGTTAGACGTCCGTGATAAACAAACTAAACAAAATCTAATGATTGTCAGTCATCATTACAGTACAATGTTACAATTATATACAACAACAAAGATATTACATTACAAGAAACAGTAGGGTAACAGTGGGATAACATGTCAATGAATTAATAAATTGAACACACGAATAATCATCTTGTTATTCCTGCCTACAGAAGGATGAACAACTGTTTGTTATCCACCGTCATATATCAGTGTATTTAAACATGAGAATCCAAACTGCTCAAAAACAGCATTCTCCTGATCGAGTTGCGGCCCACAAGTTCTGAACTTTTGGTTCGCGTGCGATCTCTGTCAAAATTCTATCAGTGTCAGCTACTAGGCTTGCTAGTAAGAACAAACTAAGCTCAATGCATTGGTCCGCTCGACTAAAAGAAACAAGATCAAGATTTGACAATGATTAAAGATTAACTGTAGTATTAGCATCGTAGGTTTAGGAAATAAATGGCTGTTCATGATTTAGTCCTAAGTTTAATGTCGTAGGTTTATGAGTCCATTTATTATTAAGATAGTTGACCAAATGCAAGGCTTCGCATGAGCGTGCTACCATCTCGTGGTACACCTCACCAAAGAACACGTGGCTCGCACGTTAACAATAACACAATCGGTGCTCGTAAGAGACCGTTACCATTCCTCCTCGGACAAACTTGTTCTGTAACATAGATTTACCGGCCTACACTATAATAAACATTGTAACCAACCCAACTTCGTGTATCAAAAACACGGAAAAGAATCATTCACTTTCAAGTGAGAATAAACAATGGCCTTAACTGTCAAACTTATCAAATGGTTACTCAAAACAATATGAATCATTAGAATAATACATAGGGCTAGCTCACAAATACCTGCGAGTATATTTCAAATATTGTGCATTATTTATTAGTACCCCTGTACTGAAACAATTTTTACAAAAATCGATACTTTATCAAGGTTAATAGCATGAGCGTAAACAAACATGGCTCGTAATGAACATTCCTAGCAAGTTCTAGAGAAAATAAAGTAAAGTCGTTAGTCAATTGTCTCACAATTGAAATCGTAAGTAATCTTGGGCAATGTCACAGGCGCGAACTGGGCTAGCATCTTGTCATCATGCTTCCGAGCGCTCTGTAATACACGTTACAGCGTGTCAGTGAGTTCTCAAAGAAATGTCTTTCACTGATTCAAAACACATTAGATTTACAATCAAGGTTTCATGAGTGATCTTAGCATTCACTCGGTATTAAAATACACATGTAATAAAGGGTAGAATGTCGTTAAAACGAATAAATTTCAATAAGAATGATATGTTTGGCTTCTGAAAACCAAGGAAACGTAACGGAAAGGTATCGCTCTCCTGTTGAAAGTCTTTGAAAGTGTGTATCACCACTTCAGCTCACCGTAAAATATGCACTGCGTTCAAGGCAGGTTTAAATGAGTATTTATACAAGTTTTACACCTTAACCTCTGGTGGAAATAATTGAAATGATACGATTATCGTGTAATAGGCATTATGAGTAAGTTAAACACATTGCTTGACTCATTTACAACTATGTGAATTCATCTTAATTCTGGTGGCGAAATGCTCACTCTTGGAAAAATGTAATCTACAATGACAATGTAGGCTGGAGATATCCCATGCCTAAACGATACGTCCTCAAATGTTAAATAATAAACCTTCAGTGCCGTACAAAATATTTATAAAAAGGGGAATTCAGAAAACTTGAAAAATAATCAGCTGGAGCTGAATTAAAATAATGCCCCTGTCACAAATGACGAAATTCATCTTCCGTTACACGGAATTACCTTTGAATAACAATATTGAAACGTGTGAAAAACACACAATTCGGTGTCTAACTCTCTGTCAAGGAACGAAATGCAAAGAAGCATTTTGAAGCGTGAAATCACCATAGAAGGTGGTGAAAAAGAATGGAAATCCCTACCTTCATGACTGACAATAACGTTACGGCTGTTACAAACTAATCCACCCATGACCATCCACCGTACATAAATAGATTATAAGATCACGACTCACAGCTATTTGCAGTTTACTTTATCCAGACACAAGGATTGAGGTTTTTTTTTTTTTTCATCCTGGTAATCAACAGATATCTTCGCTGCTTGGCTATAAGCATGGTTATCCACAGGTCATTTTTCATGCTCGTAGTGTAGCTTCGATGTTAGGCGTTCCTTCCATTAGATATTTAAGCCATTATCATCTTCTTCTTTAGAACAGTACAATTATGCCTCAGCACGTGGTTGAATGAAGGCATCTTGGTTTAATCGTAGAATTGTAGACACTGCTTCTAGCGTATTAAATTCACTGCTTTTACACTTTACAGATAGCAGACTATATTCAAAGAATGGCCTTGTCTGCTTAATCACAGAAGCTAGATTTGGACACAAAGCACGAGTCCCTTCCACTTCGCACGTGGTAGATATTTTATCAGATTGCATCAGCTTAATCGTAGTCGTTTTAATTTCGGCCTTTACACGGCTCAATAATATTGCACATGAACTGATGAATGTATCGACTAGATTTTCCCTCATGTATCACTGGTACACAAATCACTTATCGTCACACTGTTCAGCCATTGAGCATGCTGAAACCATGTGGTCGTTCACTTCACACTTTGTAAGATATCACAATTTAAAGATATTCGGCGGACTATTTCACGTCACAAGTACACTTCGTGCTGAAATAAATACTGTGGTCATGTTAAACAATCATATTCCTGATAACGACGTTGCTAATACCAGGACAACTTGGACCTTCAAAAATGACGTGTGCTCGCCATGCGAGTACAAATTAGAGTCATTCCTTCACGGGAGTAGGTGTGCTCAGTTCTCTCACTTCCGAGTCATTTAGCAACTAAGTTCTTTCCTCTCGCATGTCTGCGGCGATATACCTTTGGTTGTAAACCATAAATAAAATATAAGCCCAAGAAAATGTGGCTAATTATTCTGTATGACTTCTGATTATAAATTCAAGATTGCACATTAAAGAAAACTTCTTTAATCATGATGAGTAATTATCCATAGCTTCTTAACAAAGTCAAAAGAACATCTGATGTGGTGGCATGCCTCTTGTATACGTTCATAACTCTCGAACATAATAAATTCCATGGTTCTCGTACAAACTATCACCAGCATGAGCTATTCGGGCTCATATATCCCCTCGTCGCACAGTGGAGTATTTGTACTGAAAAGCTGGCCAAAAGTGATAAAACGAAATAGCGTTGGAAGACACAGAGCGTGTAATTTTCCGAGAGTTAGATTATCATGACATCATTTCGTGGACACTTGGGGGCATCCCGATATCAGAGCTGTGACTGATCGCCTTGTCCCGAGTGGCTTCCAGAGTAGTCAGTCAGCCGGCGGGTGGGGTAAGCCTGGGAGCTCTTGTCGTTCTCGTTACAGTGTTCTTCAGCATCTCATTTATGTTATAAAACTTGCGGAGCTCGAAAGAAAAGGTATGTGTTTGAATACTGAACATGATACATGTGATTTGTCCCTAAAGTTTCTGTACTTGAGAGCCACGTTTGGTGACCATAAAAGTAAGTTTTTTTGTAGAGTATTTGCATAATCGTGTAAAAGTACATATGTAGGGCCTTTCCGGGTAATTTTTTTTGTACTACTATTAACTTCAGCGTTTCTTTACATCCTATCAGTAATGAACAGTAGCCCATATTTGCCCAATTTTTATTTTCATCCGTTTGAAATTATGGGGTGCATTTGTTGTTCTTCTCGTGGGTATTACACAAGTCTCCCATCTCCGTGCAGATTCTTCGGAGATGGAAAAGGAGATGACGAAAATGTCACTGAATAAGCTGATGCAAGAGTGTCCTAGTAAGGAAATAAATGACAGATTGTTATTTATGGAGAAAAAGTTAGTAGAAATTACTCGTTTTCCAAATACGGAAGAAGGTACATTAAACGTGTCCTATGCAATTTCAAGTCCGATTTAAAGAAAAATGGACAGCGGCTAATAGAATGGGAGAACGTTACTTCCAAAAACATGGCTTAGTACTTGTGTAAAATTGCCTACTTGGACTATAGAAAGGCCAGGTCGACCGGTCAAAGATTTCGCGGAAAGTAGTGATAGAAGCAAGCGGCGTAAAACGAAACATTTGCGGGAGCACGTAACTGCTGATGAGTTGACGTATGCTGCTCAAATGAGTCAACGAGCTGCTTGGAACAGTGACGTATCACACATTAAAATATATAACAGTCACTCCAACACGAGGTACGAAGTTCCGACGAAATATTCTCAAGGCTCAAAAGGAAACTATGCACAAACTTATCCCGTCAGAGGCATTGGCAATATTTGTAGAAGGCGAATTTACAAGAAGGCAATGGGATATATTGCGCAGCGCGAGCAAGAACATTTATCCTTGCTAAACACGAATAAAAGAAACAAAAAAAGAGTGCTACCCAAGAGAACAATCAGTGCGAGTGACGGAAACGTGCGCCGAGATTCAGCTTCAAGATTTTCTAGACCGCACTTCAAAGCGATTCTGTAAATATTTTGAAGATGTTTTAGAAACATTGACAGTAGAACAAAATGAAAATTTAGAACTTATATCAAAATGGGTCCGCGATGGATCCCAGCAAGCGCAGTTTAAACAGCGATTTCAAAGTAGCTGTGACAATGACGCGAATATTTTTCAAAGTTCTCTCGTACCTTTACGCCTGAGAACAAATGTTGGGAATGTGCAGTGCCCCCTTTTACACGGTATTGCAGGCCAATACGAATACGCTTCACACATGAAACTCAAGACATTACCAACGAAGAACTGGAATATGTATCAAAGGAAGCCAAATTACTAACAAAAACTGAAATCGCAACTACTGATGGCACTGCATATATTCGGCATATTTTAGCACCCACAATGGTGGATGCAAAGGTCTGCAATGCTGCTACTTGTACAACATCAACAATGCGGTGCTACATTTGTGGTAAAACGTCGAAGGATTTTAACAAATTGGAAGATACAAAGGACGCAAACCCTGCAGCTTTGAAGTTCGGACTCTCAATTCTTCATGCAAGGATTCGATTTTTTGAATCTCTTCTTCATATATCTTACAAATTACCTATCAAGAAATGGCAGATCAGGACAAAGGACGATAAGATGATTGTTAATGAAACAAAGGCGGTGATTCAAAAACAATTCCGGGAAGAAATGGGACTGTTAGTGGATGTACCGAAAGCCGGGTTAGGGAACAAGAATGATGGCAACACATCAAGAAGATTTTTGAAGATCCGGCAAGAGCCTCGATAATCACTGGCCTCAATATATCTATAATTGAGAAGTTTAAAATAATATTGGAAACTATTTCTAGTGCTCACAAAATTGACGTTGAGAAGTTTGCCCTATACTGCAAAGAAAATGCCAAACTCTATGTGGCGTAGTACGGATGGCATGCAATGTCACCCACAATACTCAAGATCCTTTCGCATGGTGCGACAGTCGTTGCACATGCACTTTCGCCTATTGGTCAATTGTCTGAAGAAGCGGCAGAGGCTCGCAACAAGCACTTTCGCTTATATAGGCAGATCTTTGCGAAGGAAATTTTCACGGGAAAGCTGCAACAGAGATGTATTAAATAGGCTCATTTTAAGTTCGGACCCACTTATAAGAAGCATAAGGAAAATATCGCAAAAGAAACACAAGCCGTTCTCCTTTGAAACACTGAAACTTTTGCTGCCTGCAACAGAAAACACAATAAGCAATGAAGGCGAATAAGAATCAGACAATTTGCAAGACTCGGATTCTATGGTATCAGAATAGCGTTGTTTCAAAACCTTGTTTCCTGGAGTTCACCTTCTTTCCCGTTTTTTTTTTGTTTGGTTCCTTCTGTTCTATGTTTTTCTCCGTGAATATTTCTTTTGAAAATTATTATGAATGGTTCATAAATTAAGGAGAACAAAAAAATTTCCTTGTGGTAATATAAATTGAGTTCTAGAGTTTGTATGTTGTATCTATGTTTTCTATAAGTTATCTATGATTAGTTGCCATAGTTTTATGTAAATATATCAATTACTAACAAATTCAGACGTTGCGTTGCATTTGGAGAACAAGAAAATTTCCTTGTGGGAATATAAAATGTGTTCTCGAGTTTGTATGTTGTATCTAGGTTTTCTATGAGTTTTCTATTATTTATCTATGATTAGTTGCTATAGTGTTATGCAAATATATCAATTACTAACAAATTCAGACGTTTCATTGCATTTGGAGAACAAGAAAATTTCCTTGTGGTAATATAAAATGTGTTGTCGAGTTTGTATGTTGTATCTAGGTTTTCTATGAGTTTTCTATTAGTTATCTATGATTAGTTGCTATAGTTTATGTAAATACATCAATTAATGACAAATTCAGACGTTTCATTGCATTTGGACTTGGATAAACCTGCGCAATAATTTTGGCCAGCTTTTAGGTACAAATACTCCACTGTGCGTCGTTTCAAATAAAAATGATGACAGCATTTTTATTTGATTCTGCAATACTTCTTAATTCTGGTGATACTTTTCCTGAATATCCACTCTCGGAGGTCGGAAAATATAAAATAGAAGTTAGTTCTTCTCCACAGTTGAGTTATTAATGGAGTTCATATCATTGTCCCATGCTTTCCACTCCTTCATCGATGGAATGTAACAATCATCCTCAGAATCGGATTGTTGTGTATCTCCCATAAATTCAATATGATGGACATGTGCTCTTTCTTCCTTCCCGTGAATCTGGTGCATAGCACTCATATAGTCTTGCCATTTCTCCCGTTTCTTCTCAGCTGAAACGTCAGAATCGGAGTCTTCATCATCGGTTGCAACTCTAAAATTATTAATATTAACGACTCTATTCATACCATATCTTCGGCTTATCTTCTCCAGGTTTTACAGGCTTCAGACTCATCTTCGGAATATAATCATCATCATCATCATCATCATCATATTCTAGCTCTTCTTCGCTCGATATAGGTTCAAAGTAGTGAATGTCAGCTTCATCAGAGTCGGAGTTTCCAGAATCCACTTCTTCTCGTTCTCTCAGGCGTTGATCCCTGGCATCATCCATCCTCTTCGTAATTTCTTTAAACTGCTCGTCGGACATCGACGGTCTCGTCTCAACATTGAGTACTTCGGTGACAACTGTCATGCAATGACTCTGGCAAGGTTCATCCCTCGAAGTTTGAGATGAATAATCAGATTCCTATCTTCTATTTAGCTCTATGATGTAAGCTCGACTTTCTAAGGCTCTTGCATGCCAGTCATTCTCTGGTCCTATTGCTTCATCAATGGGTTGCACTGAGTCTTCCTGCGTGGCATTCTCGCATTCTTCCTTGATGCTCTCTTCACTCTCTTCATCAGCGTTTTCTTCATTAGCTGCTTCAGAGCTCTCTTCATTAATCTCCGTGATCACTATGCCCTCCGCGTACCGCGTATCTTGGGCATAGACATTAGCATTCATAGCTTCATCTTCTTCAGGCACATCCATAGAAATAGCATCAAATTGCTTGAAACAAATCATATTCTGGCCCATATCGATGATTCCATAATGTGTCCTCATAAAATCTGCGCCTAGATGGAAGTACACGTGGTTGGCAATCTCCACGGTACAATATACTTGCACAGTGCATTCGACACTCTTGTCTGGGATAATCCCTCGCACTTTCACCGCTGATACTGGCAGTTCAGTCAACTTGGTGTTAATCTTAAGAATGGCATGAAAATCTGCTGACAGAACACTGATCATGGCTCCTGTGTCTATCAGTAATGTTACAGGGTAACCATTAATTTTGGCGGATATAAGTGGTGGTCTCGTCAGTTGTACGTCGTTCGTTGTTTGCCTCTCATAAAGTAGATCTTCCTGGAGGGGTTCCCAAAGAAATATGACAGCCCTTAATTTGGAACTCGTCTCCTTAGACCTTATTGAGATTTTGGCGTTTTGTTTTGTTTACCCTTCCCACCATTTGAAGTACCAGGTTGCTTAGGGTCTAAATGTATCTCATCGAGATCTTCTGTAGGTTCCCTCGGCGTTCGAGTTTTCTCTCTCTCTTCTCTTGTCTGACGAAGCTATTCTCGACTTTCTTGAGCTCTTCCTCTCCAATCTCGGTCGATTTCCATCTCCCGTTGACGTGTCTCGACGATATCCTCCCGAGTATCTGTAATCTCGACGAATATTACCTCTGGATTGATTCTGGTTATCCCTTCGTTGATTATCATTATACTTTCCCTGATCTTCGTTTGGTCGTTCGAAACGACGCTCCCGATACGGTTGGTTTCTGAGCCTGTCATTTCTACCATAGTTGCGATTATACGGTTGCCGGTTCCAATTTCTCCGTTCAGGTTCTTAGTTGTCTTGCTGATACCGTGTTCCCATATTGGACATTGGTTCAGGCGTTTGGATGTTTTTGTCGACAGTGGTTATGTTAACTTGTCGATTTGCCGGTCTGTTGTCATTACGTGGTTCACCACAAGGTCGATGACTAATAAACTTTTCGTTGGTTGAATCGAGTCTTCTTAAGATCTGATCCCATTGTACAAAGGACGTTGCGTCAGCGGAGATCAAGACTCGTTGAACATCTGAGGGATATTGTCTGATTATAATTTGTATCAGATCAGTTTCCGCTAGTGGGGGTTGAAGGCATCTCAGCTTAGCTAATTTCGATGAGAAATAATTCGCATAGCGAGTTGGCTGAGTAGAGCTGTACCTCTTCGTGTACATTTCGGCTCTTATCCCTTGCTGGATATCTGAAGACCAATATGTGCGCTATAAAGCTTCTCTGAAATCAGGGAAACCAGTGAATGAGTACCTAAAAGCGCGAAACCAGGTACTTGCTTGGCCTTCCATCAAGCGCCCTATTACCCAGAGTTCACGTTCCGGTGTGACCATTGTATCACGCAGGTACGCTTCAACATTGTTCAAGAATTCAACAGGTGTGACGCCTCCTCCACTTCCTGAGAATCGGGCAGGTTGTTCCTCCCTTGAACGTATGATCATCACGTTCTGATTCCCCGAACTACGTGTCGGTGTAAATATCGGTGCTTGAATATTTAATTGACTAGGTTGCTCCATGGCAGTTGGATAGCAATTTCCTGTCATAGTAGTGACATTAGGAGTAGTAGTCATTGAAGACAATCCTGTTGTAGTAATTGGCATCGGATAATTGTATTGCACTGGATTTCCCACGGTGGAAGTAGAATTCAGTGGTGACTGCCAATAATGTGACGTACTGGGTTGCCCTGAAGTTGTTATAGGGTATGCCTCAGCAGTCATCATCATTTGTGGTCTCACTGTCGATGATGTTGTTGGAATAAACGGAGGTGTTGTGAATGTCGTTGATTTCACCTGTGTTTCAATCCGTTCTAAACGCTGCTCAAGACCTTGGATGTCAGACGAATTAGAAAGATTGGCTGGCGAACCTATTGCGTTTATTTGCAGCTCGATCCGCTCTATCTTCCCTCGGAGACACTCGTCAACATTGTGGACGGTCTTCTAATTTTCTGCCTGATCCTCATTGACTGAATTTATTTCCCTCATCAATTCCTTCAAATTTTCATGAGTTTCCAACCTCAACCCTTCCGTGTTAGCAGTAAGTTCCGCGATAGTACCATTACTGTCGGCTAAGTCTTCACGAAAACGTCCCATGGCTTTCACTATTGTTTTCATGTTATTGTGAACAGCAGTCGCTACGCCCCTCATAACTTTCATGCTAGCGCTGACAAGTTCAACTTCGCGTCTGATCCCTTCGGTGGCCGTTTGAGTTTCATCCATTCGTTCCTCAATAGCAGAAACTCGAATTCCTAGTTGCTCCTTCATGGTCGCAATCGCAAGTTGGTGTTCACCCCTACCTTCGTCCATACGATCGCTTAACTCTTCGATTCTGACATCTATCGCATCTAACCGTGTCTGCATCTCTAATCTACCTGCATCGATGGTATTGGTCAGGGTTTCAAAGCGTGTATCAGCCCTACGTAACCCTGCGACAAGATTAGCATTTGCGTCTGCGCGATTCGTTTCCAGATCGTTTCTGACTTGAGTTAAAGTACAATTTAAAGCAACAGTGTTTTCAACATTAGCATTAATGGATTCATTTAGTGCTTCTACATGGTCATCAATAGTTTGATTAATGGCAGCAACATTAGTGTTTATAGAATCACTTAATTCTGTCCGAACATTGGTAAGGTCCCCCCTAATAGTGGCAACATCAGTGGCCATGGTTTCATTAATTGTGGCGACATTAGTAGTCACATCAGCCCTAACAGCGGCTAGTGCTCCATTAATTGTGGCAACATTAGTGATAATAGTGTTGTTAATGGTAGTGACATTAGCGGTTATGTTTTCATTCAGGTTAGCAGTATTAGTCGCCATAGCCTCATTTATGTTATCTACATTATCAGTTAAGTTGCACCTTATTCTACCTCAAGTTCCATTTACATTCGTCACATCTGCTCGGACTAAATCTAAATCACCTCTCAATGTAGCTGTATTTTCATTAAAATCAGTTCGTAATATGGTAATATTTGCCTCCATATTGGCGTTAAGTTTAGCTAACATCTGGTTCATCAAAGCTTGGAACCGCTCCTCCTCCATTACACACATTCAATTAACGAGATGAGGAAGAAACACCTTACACCCAGCGAACACTACATTATGGACGAATGGCCATGGTGGAAAACTTGGCCATCTCCAATAAACTCCCATGAACTCTGCTGGATTCGACGACAAAGGATAGATTCGACATTTACATTTAACAACAAGCAAAGCAACACAAAACACAAGTTACATTTACTAAGGATGAAGTACTGACTATATAAAATACCTCGACTAAATTTTAACTTTAGTAGATTTCACCCCATGGTCTGATATCTAAACAGAATGCCATGTGACTTTTGTACGGCTGTACGACCTCTAAAGTTCGTCACAGTCCAGACAATTTGTCAATAATCAGAAATACATGATCCTCTCAAAAATGACTGTAGCTGATGGCCTCCATGTCCACATCGGTCTGCAACGTTGGGCGCCAAAGAAAGTAGGTGGTGTTATGTGCCCGTTGGACGAGGTTATCTGGTTACCACCAACCGTAACGTGGCCTCCCAGATGACCCCTACCTCGAGACACATTGCCGGAGAGGATCGGAATGCACTCCTTGTGGGACTAGCCGGCACAAGATTCTGCTTCCCTGAGGATCAGGTTCCCATCACAGTGATTGTCATAGACACCCAAAGAAATGCACCCTCAAATGGTCAAACTACTAAATAATTACATCCAGACTTTAGACATACTCATGGTTCGTTTATTTTAAATGCCAAACCCTGGTCCTACGGTCGGAGGATTTGGAAAAACGGCTATTCCGTAGCTAATAAACAAAAAGAAAACAAACAACTACTAAATTTAACGTAGAACCCCTCGACAAGTCCTAAATACAACGAACTAAAAATAAAAGCTGGGGAAATGGTACCGCAATAAAATGATTATACAAGAATAGATGATGCTTCTGAGAAGAAGACATCATGTCAGCAAAACATGTCAAGCATGACAGAAAAGTTAAATGACTGGTACCATCCCATATTTGCATTTACGATTTAATGAATTCGAACTAAACCTGCATTAAACAGATCAACGGCGTTAGACGTCCGTGATAAACCAACCAAACAAAATCTAGTGATTGACAGTCATCATTATAGTACAATGTTACAATTATATACAACAACAAAGATATTACATTACAAGAAACAGTAGGGTAACAGTGTGATAACATGTCAATGAATTAATAAATTGAACACACAAATAATCATCTTGTTATTCCTGCCTACAGTCAGATGAACAACTGTTTGTTATCCACCGTCATCTATCAGTGTATTTAAACATGAGAATCCAAACTGCTCAAAAACAGCATTCTCCTGATCGAGTCACGGTCCACAAGTTCTGAACATTTGGTTCGCGTGCGATCTCTGTCAAAAGTCTATCAGTGTCAGCTACTAGGCTTACTAGTAAGGTTAAACTAAGCTCAATGGATTGGTCCGCTCGACTAAAAGAAATAAGATAAAGATTTAACAACGATTAAAGATTAACTGTAGTATTAGCCTCGTAGGTTTAGGAAATAAATTGCTGTTCATGATTTAGTCCTAAGTTTAATGTCGTAGGTTTATGAGTCCATTTATTATTAAGATAGTTGACCAAATGCAAGGCTTCGCATGAGCGTGCTACCATCTCGTGGTACACCTCACCAAAGAACACGTGGCTCGCACGTTAACAATAACACAATCGGTGCTCGTAAGAGACCGTTACCATTCCTCCCCGGACAAACTTGTTCTGTAACATAGATTTGCCGGCCTACACAATAATAAACATGGTAACCAACCCAACTTCGTGTATCAAAAACACGGAAAAGAATCATTCACTTTCAAGTGAGAATAAACAAAGGCCATAACTGTCAAACCTATCAAATGGTTACTGAAAACTATGAATCATGACAATAATACATTGGGCTTGCTCACAAATACCTGCGAGTATATTTCAAATATTAAGCATTATTTATTAGTACCCCTGTACTGAAACAATTTTTACAAAAATCGATACTCGATCAAGGTTAATAGCATGAGCATAAACAAACATGGCTCGTAATGAACATTCCTAGCAAGGTCTAGAGAAAATAAAATAAAATAAAGTCGTTAGTCAATTGTCTCACAATTGAGATCGTAAGTAACCTTGGGCAATGTCACAGGCGCGAACTGGGCTAGCATCTTGTCTTCATGCTTCCGAGCGCTCTGTAATACACGTTACAGCGTGTCAGTGAGTTCTCAAAGAAATGTCTTTCACTGATTCAAAACACATTAGATTTACAATCAAGGTTTCATGAGTGATCTTAGCTTTCACTCGGTATTAAAATACACATGTAGTAAAGGGTAGAATGTCATTAAAGACGAATAAATGTCATTAAGAATGATATGTTTGGCTTCTGAAAACCAAAGAAACTTAACGGAAAGATATCTCCCCTGTTGAAAGTCTTTGAAAGTGTGTATCACCACTGCAGCTCACCGTAAAATATGCACTACGTTCAAGGCACGTTTAAATGAGTATTTATACAAGTTTCACACCTTAACCTCTGGTGGAAATAATTGAAATGATACGATTATCCTGTAATAGGAATTATGAGCAAGTTAAATACATTGCTTGACTCATTTACAACGATGTGAATTCATTTTAATTCTGGTGGCGAAGTGCTCACTCTTGAAAAAATGTAATCTGCAATAACAATGTAGACTGCAGACCTCCCATGCCTAAACGATACGTCCTCAAATGTCAAATAATAAACGTTCAGTGGCGTACAAAATAATTGTATAAAAGGGAACTTCAAAAAACATGAAAAATAATCAGCTGGAGCTGAATTAAAATAATGCCCCTGTCACAAATGACGACATTCATCTTCCGTTACACGGAATTACCTTTGAATAACAATATTGAAACGTGTGAAAAACACACAATTCGGTGTCTAACTCTCTGTCCAGGAACGGAATGCAAAGAAACATTTTGAAGCGTGAAATCACCTTAGAAGGTGTTCAAAAAGAATGAAAATCCCTACCTTGATGACTGACAATAACGTTACGGCTGTTACAAACTAATCCACCCATGACCATCCACCGTACATAAATAGATTAAAAGATCATGACTCACAGCTATTTGCAGTTTACTTCATCCAGACACAAGGATTGAGGGTTTTTTCTTTCATCCTGGTAATCAACAGATATCTTCGCTGCTTGGCTATAAGCATGGTTATCCACAGGTCATTTTTCATGCCCGTAGTGTAGCTTCGATGTTAGGCATTCCTTCCATTAGGTATTTAAGCCATTATCATCTTCTTCTTTAGAACAGTACAATTATGCCTCAGCACGTGGTTGAATGAAGGCATCTTGGTTTAATCGTAGAATTGTAGACACTGCTTCTAGCGTATTTAATTCACTGCTTTTACACTTTACAGATAACAGACTATATTCAAAGAATGGCCTTGTCTGCTTAATCACAGAAGCTAGATTTGGACACAAAGCACGTGTCCCTTCCACTTCGCACATGGTAGATATTTTATCAGATTGCATCAGCTTAATCGTAGTCGTTTTAATTTCGGCCTTTACATGGCTCAATAATATTGCACATGAACTGATGAATATTTCGACTAGATTTTCACTCGTGTATCACTGGTACACAAATCACTTATCGTCACACTGTTCAGCCATTGAGCATGCTGAAACCATGTGGTCGTTCACTTCACACTTTGTAAGATATCACAATTTAAAGATATTCGGCGGACTATTTCACGTCACAAGCACACTTCGTGCTGAAATAAATACTGTGGTCGTGTAAAACAATCATATTCCTGATAACGACGTTGCTAATACCAGGTCAACTTGGACCTTCAAAAATGACGTGTGCTCGCCATTCGAATACAAATTAGAGTCATTCCTTCACGGACGTAGGTGTGCTCAGTTCTCTCACTTCCGAGTCATTTAGCAACTAAGTCCTTTCCTCTCGCATGTCTGCGGCGATATACCTTTGGTTGTAAACCATAAATAAAATATAAGCCCATGGAAATGTGGCTAATTATGCTGTATGACTTCTGATTATAAATTCAAGATTGCACATTAAAGAAAACTTCTTTAATCATGGTGAGTAATTATCCACAGCTTCTTAACAAAGTCAAAAGAACATCTGATGTGGTGGCATGCCTCTGGGATGCGTTCATAACTCTCGAACATAATAAATTCCATGATTCTCGTTCAAGCTATCACCATCATGAGCTATTCGGGCTCAGTACATCAAGCACTCAGAACACATGCCCAGAACTCTAATGCAGGAAACACTGTTTTTAAACATTCACTCAATTGAGGGAAAGTTTTTCGTCATTGTAAAAATTGGTGTGACACCACAGATATTTGAAGTTGATTCTGGGAGTCCCGTAACCTTGCTGTCAGAAAAGGCATTTCTCAACCTGGGAATAAAAGCAACCCTAAAAGAATCCAACATCAGATTCCGGTCGTATACAGGCGGCATATTCGAACCTTTGGGAGAAGTACATGTTCCTGTTGAGCATGAGGGGCATAAGAACGAAGGAAAACCCTACGTCATTAAAGAGCCATATTCCCCTATGTTACGACGTTCTTGGATACGCAGTCTAAAAATATACCTAAATCAGCTGTCTGATTTAAGCCCAGGGGAACCCAGTGTCATGAACAACATTAACTCATCAGTTGTTGATTCCCTTGTTGACAAAATCACCTCGAAGTACTCGGATGTATTTAACCCAGAATTTGGCAGAATCCCAAACTACGAATGCTCCCTGAAGCTCAAGGAAATCACAAAGCCAGTTTACATCAAATCTCGACCAGTACCGTACGCAATACTCCCAAAAATAAACGAAGAACTGGATAGCCTTGAAAGCCAAGGCATTATAGAGCGCAATGAAACATCCGAGTGGGGCTCCCCACTTGTTCCCATTCCAAAACCCGATGGAGGCATCCGTGTGTGCGCTGATTACAAGGTTACAGTCTACCCTACCATCCACGATACCAGGTACCCAATTCCGAAAATTGAAGATATCTTCAATAAAATGAAAAATGGCAGCTATTTCTGCACCTTAGACCTTTACAAGGCTTACTTACTTATCCCAGTTGATCAAGAGAGTTCGAGAATCGCTGCAATATCAACCCATCGGGGCACATACGCAGTAAAACGGCTGTTTTTTTTTATTAAAGAATGCACCCAATGAATTCAATGTAATTATTGATCAGTTACTACAAGATCAGGATGGCTTCGTTGCATACCTTGATGACATAGTAGTTCAAGGGGCGTCAGTTCAAGAAACCCAGTAGAGACTAGAGGCCTGCCTCCAACGTTTGCGAAAGCATAACATCCACCTCAATCGAAAGAAATGTAAATTCTTCACTCGGAAAATAACCTACCTGGGGCACACAATATCGGAAAAGGGTCTTCAGAAATCGACCGACAAAATTGACGCTATCATCAAGGCAATCCAACCGCGCAATGTGGACAATTTGCGCTCATTTCTGGGACTAGCGAACAACTACATCAAGTTTATACCTGACGCAGCCAAACTGATGTACCCATTAACTCGCCTGCTGCAGAACGACGTACGGTTTCGTTGGACAACAGAGTGCGAAAAGGCCTTCAATGGTATTAAAAGAGAGATAGCTAGCGAACGGACACTGATACCATTCGACCCTGATAAACCGTTGTTGTTAGCAACCGATGCCAGCCCTTATGGACTAGCAGCAGTCATCAGTCATAAGATTGCAGGAGAAGAACGACCGATTGCCTTCATTTCTAGATCTTTAACGGCAACAGAGAGGAACTATAGCCAGCTAGATCGAGAAGCCATTGCTCTATATTGGAGCTTCAAAAGATTTTACCAGTATCTCTATGTTAGACACTTCACCTTAATCGTAGATAATACCCCTCTACAAAGAATATTTGCCCCAGATAAACCCTTGCCCCTTATGTCAGCAACCAGGCTTCTGCAGCATGCCCATTTTTGAGTGGATTTGATTATGAAGTCAGGTCTCGCTCATCCAAACAGCATGGAAATGTTGATTACTTATCCCGACATCCTGTACAACTGAATCAGATTGATGAGAAATTCAGAACAGGTGACTACAAGACAAAAGAACAGCAGGTTGCATCACTTTCAAATCTCGCACTGGTGACAGTAGATGAGATACGAAGATCAACAGATGACGATGATGATCTTGTTTCTCTGAAAATACAACTAAAGAACGGGAAAGTATCGAGTCCAGAATATAGTCTACACAATGGTGTAATAATGCGAGGAACTCGAGTAATGATCCCTAAGGTACTACAGCAAGCAATTCTAAATGAGCTACATTCAACCCACACCGGGGTTGTAAAAAAAATACAGTCAGTCTGAAAGTCTAGACGTTATATTTCATTTCAAATGACGCATGCTACAAATGCTACACATGTTAGAAATGCTCAGGAGGGCTGCTGGCTTCGCTCGAAGCCCCAGGACTCTTTCAACAGACTCCATTACCCATTAACCTAGGCTTCCCGCACGGGCACCTCTTTAAGGGTCACCCTGTATTTGAGTCTGACATATTTTACAACTCTTTAAGAGTCACCCATTATAAGAATCTGATATCTTGCAAACCTCTTTAAGGGTCACCCTGTATTTGAATTAAATCTAACATACTGTAGACCTCGTTAAGTGTCACCCTGTAATTTGCTCTGACATTCTGCACACCTCTTTAGGAGGCACCCTGTATTCTTATCTGGCATCTTGTATAACTCTTTAGAAGTCACACTGTATTCCTGTCTGACATCTTGTGCACCTCTTTAGGAGTCTCTCTGTATTCTTCTCTGCCATCTTGTACACCTCTTTAAAAGTCACCTTGTATTCTTATATGGCATCTTGTATATCTCTTTAGGAGTCACCCTGTATTCTTATCTGGCATCTTGTACTGTGTTTTGCTCTGACATCCTGCACACCCTGTATTCTTGTGTGACATCTTGCACACCTCTTTAGGAGTCACTCTGTATTCTTGTGTGACATCTTATGCACCTCTTTAGGGGTTATCCTGTATTCTTCTCTGTCATCTTGAACACCTCTTTAAGAGTCACCTTGTATTCTTATCTGGCATCTTGTACACCTATTTAGGAGTCTCTCTGTATTCATATCTGCCATCTTGTACACTTCTTTAAAAGTCACCTTGTATTCTTATCTGGCATCTTGTATATCTCTTTAGGAGTCACCCTGTATTCTTATCTGGCATCTTGTACTGTTGGTGTATTCTTGGAATACACGGTACGAGAGAATATACATTTTAATGCTCTTTTCTTGTTAATTTCTTCCTTTTTTATCAAACACCAACAGTGATCTTCTATTTTCTCTTTGTTGGTCATGTCTCTTATGTTCTTTGTGAGTCTGTTCTAGATATATATCTTCCATGACCCACCTAGCGTCATCTAGCAGCGAATCTCAGAAGCTCCTCAATTCTTCCTGGTGCAAGAGGACTTCCTTTTCCATCTGGCCACCAGTTCTCGTTGCCATCGCCAGCTATTATCTCCGTGATCAAGAGAACTTCGTCTACCCTTTCACCCACCAGGCTGTGCTAGTATCGCCTGCTATCAACTCTTTGAAGACCATTTCCTCAAGAGAATTTAAGTTTACAATATTGGTCATGCTTATATGTATTCCTTTTGTCTCCTACCCCCACTCTTTTCCCTTCCTTGGACCCTCCGCGCTTCGCTGAGTGGGTCTCACTTGTAAGTCGGCAGTTGACTCGGTCAGTCAAGGCTCAACTAGAGCCAGTCTCCTCAAACCAAGAGGCATTCTCTACACTCTACGCCATGTTGGCACATTAAGTATTCATCAAAGGGAACTTCATCTTCGCCATGCAACCAAGATAAGTACAGACTTAAGGTTTTAACCTCATCTTCATCAGTTTTATTATCTACATGCTTTTATTGATCATTTTATAGGCAGTGTGAGATTACTTATTTGGGGCAAAAATCATCCTTCGCGGGATTTGCTATGTTGTTGGGCTTTTGTCTGTCTAAGCCAACCTTAATAAAAAGTAGCTTTTCTTAAGCTATTTAAATGAGAAATCTTCTCACCACGTGGGATATTATCTAATACCCGCTGTCTATAAAATACCAAGCTAGTTCCTCCGCTGGATTAACTTTGGCTCCATTCTTCTATTAGGATCGTTCTGGAACCTTCCAGATCCTGTACTTTATCTACAAGTCTTGCCGTCATGTACTTTTCACTCACTTGTGAGAATACTATTGAAAATTGAAGAATCTTCCTTCTGAATTAAAGCTCAATAGCTAATTTTCTTCCACCGTTGGAATGTTCTATGGCGCATTTAATTGTAATCCACAACTTTCTCAAGTAATAGACTTTCGCCTATCTAGTGCAACCAGTCTTTTTTCATCATTGCAATAACTTTCTTTGCCATAAACTTTCGTGTTACTACAGTGAACTTTTCATCTATTCAAAAGACTATAGTGATAACTAGTGCTTGTTCAACTTTTCTACCGCGTCGCGATCGTCCGTTTACATTAAATAAGGCCATGAACATTGATCCTAAATCCCAATTGATCTTTCCTAAACCTCCTACTAACAAACCATATTAATAAAGTTATTTCTAGGTCTCACGAAAGGGAAACTTGCCTCATTTGTCACGTGATTCCTATTTAAACATAGGAAGTCTAGAACCTTCCTTTTGCCTTTCTCTTCAGGTTTCACAGTAAGTGACCTGCTCTATTTTGCATAGCTATCATAAAAGTAATTCTGTATAAATATAAGAAGTTATAGGAACTTCTCTTTCATTCTCCTGTTCTCTTTCTTTGTTATTTTGAAGTTGTAACTTTTTCTAAGATAGGTACGCAAAGATTTCTTATAGTACACACCTTGTACTCTATTTATTGTTAAACTTTAATCACCTTAATTGTCTTTAAATTTTGAATTTTTATCTTCGCTATTTTAAATCCTTGCTAGGATTTTATAAAGGTTTGAAACCTAATAAATTGTTAATTGCCTGGCGCAAACGTTTAATGTTTTCTGAGGTCTGTGACCCCAAAATTGTTAACCAAATTGAAAATATATATTTGTTAAAGTTATCAACATCTTTTGCCTTGTTAAATAAATTAAATATTTGTTTTTGGATTTATCATTTCGCAAATACTACAGTTAGGCAAGATCCTGGCTTTCCTAACTCTTCCTAGGTTCATGCCCTCGTTAATACGCAATAAATCTGTTACTATTTGTCTTGTCAGACCATCACCCTTCCCCATAGTAGTCTTATGCATGCTTGAGAGGGAATACGCTAAAGCCATTCTCTGGCAAACCGCCCAAGTCCTAGCTGCGTTTCCCGTCAGCTTCGACCAGGTCCCTACTCACTTTAGGTATCGGAGGGTTGATGTGCAGTGGCAACCGCCTTTAATTGTATTTAAAGTTAAATTTATAACTTTTGTGGGACTCTCATCCTATTTCTCTATCCTTTTTCTCCAGTCCGAAACCCACCTCCTTTTCTTTATCATCTTCCCTTGGTGGGTAGGTTATTCCCCAGCCACTAATCTACCCAACTGTGTTTTGCTCTGACATCCTGCACACCCTGTATTCTTGTGTGACATCTTGCACACCTCTTTAGGAGTCACCCTGTATTCTTGTCTGACATCTTGTGCACCTCTTTAGGGGTCACCCTGTATTCTTCTCTGCCATCTTGAACACCTCTTTAAGAGTCACCTTGTATTCTTATCTGGCATCTTGAACACCTCTTTAAGAGTCATCCTGTATTCTTTTCTGCCATCTTGTACACCTGTTTAAGAGTCACCTTGTATCCTTATCTGGCATCTTGTATATCTCTTTAGGAGTCACCCTGTATTCTTCTCTGCCATCTTGTACACCTCTTTAAGAGTCACCTTGTATTCTTATCTGGCATCTTGTATATCTCTTTAGGAGTCACCCTGTATTCTTATCTGGCATCTTGTACTGTATTTTGCTCTGACATCCTGCAGACCTCTTTAGGAGGCACCCTGTATTCTTATCTGGCATCTTGTATATCTCTTTAGAAGTCACACTGTATTCTTGTGTGGCATCTTGTACACCTCTTTAGGAGTCACCCTGTATTCTTATCTGACATCTTGTGCACTTCTTTAGGAGTCACCTTGTATTCTTATCTGGCATCTTGAACACCTCTTTAGGAGTCACCCTGTATTGTTATCTGGCATCTTGTACTTTATTTTGCTCTGACATACTGCACACCTCTTTACGAGGCACCCTGTATTCTTATAAGGCATCTTGTATATCTCTTTAAAAGTCACACTGTATTCGTGTGTGACATCTTGTACACCTCTTTAGGAGTCACCCTGTATTCTTGTCTGACATCTTGTGCACCTCTTTAGGAGTCACACTGTATTCTTCTCTGCCATCTTGTACATCTCTTTAAGAGTCACATTGTATTCTTATCTGGCGTCTTGTATATCACTTTAGGAGTCACCCTGTATTCTTATCTGGCATCTTGTACACCTCTTTAGGAGTCACCCTGTAATCATTTCGCTTCGCTCAAAGCCCCAGGTCGCACGACGCCCCAGGACTCTTTCAACAGACTCCATTAATCATTAGCTTCTGCTTCCCGCGTGGCTGCATGACGTCACTTCCCGCGCGGCTGCATGACGTCAGTTCCGTCTCCGTAACTCATAACTTTAGACTCAAGCATAACGACGAAGTCGACAAGATAATTTGAAATGATTGCTCGATCATACTGCTACTGGAAAGGCATAGATGAAGACATAGAAAAGATGGTGAGGAGCTGCACACCCTGTAGCCCCGTGAAGAAGAATTCTGAGAAGGTACCTCTGCACAGCTGGGAACAACCGGATGCACCCTGGAAACGAATACATATAGATCATGCAGGACCATTTCAAGAACACTTTTTCTTTGTAGTAATTGACGCAAGTACACGTTGGATAGAAGTTACATTTTCCAAACATGCTCCAACGTCATCCAGCACAGTTGCGGCATTAAATGAAATATTCTCACGAAATGGACTTCCTGAACAAATGGTGAGTGACAATGCCTCCATCTTCAAGTCACATGAATTTCAAACATTCTGTCAAGCAAATGGGATAAAACAGAAATGTATTGCACCAAATCACGCAGCGACCATGGAGCAGCAGAACGTGCAATTCAGACACTAAAGCAAAAGAGATGGGCTCCATGCAAGATAGATAGATGGATAGATTTTTTTAATTCCATTTGATCAAATACATATATACAATACATTTTTGATATATGACACGTCAGAATTTACATCTATAAAATAAAAGTAGTAATAGGTATATAATACTAATACTATAACTATTTATAACTTATTATAATAACTGCGGAAACCACTCCATATAGCCTTCTTGGATCTTGAAAAGGCCTTCGACAGGGTACCTCGTGATCTAATATGGTATGCACTACGACAGCATGGGGTACCAGAAGCATATGTTCAATGGGTTCAGCTTCTTTATCGGAATGTCACCAGCTATGTCCGATGTGCTTCAGGAAACTCCGCAACTTTTCCCATCCGAGTTGGTGTTCATCAGGGGTCAGCTTTGTCCCCGCTCCTGTTCATCATCTGTCTTGACACCATCGCGGCCGAACTACTGCAACCACATCCCTGGACCTTGCTCTATGCTGACGATATCATTGTAGCCTGCAAGTCTCGCCAAGAATTGGAACAACATGTTCAATGTTGGAAAACTGCACTAGACACCCATGGTCTACGACTTAATATTGGGAAGACAGAGTATATGGAGTGTGGAGTACCAAGTGAAGGATCTATTCACATTGATGGCACTGAACTCCGAAAATCATCTGCATTCAAATACTTGGGTACGCTAATCTGTTCGGATGGCCGAACACTCCCAGATGTCCGAAACAGAGCCAACGCTGCATGGCTGAAATGGCGCCAAGTTACTGGAGTCCTTTTTGACCGGAATGTGCCACTATATCTCAAGTCGAAAATTTACAGAACCATCGTTCGACCAGTAGCACTGTACGGTACTGAATGCTGGCCAGTAACGAAGAGACATGAACAACAACTACATGTCATGGAGATGAAGATGATTCGCTGGACACAGGGACTTACTAGACTGGACCGCATCAGGAATGACAATGTTCGAGCTACATTTGGTGTGGCTCCAATCCATGAAAAAATGCGGGAGAGCCGTCTGCGTTGGTATGGCCATGTACTGCGTAGCAATCACTCTTCAGTCGCGAGAACTGCACTTGACATCAGTCCATAAGGCCGACGACCACGAGGGCGACCGAGAAAGCGCTGGCTGGATACTATGCGGGAGGACATGCAACTAGTGAATGCCACAACTAGAGACGCTCAAGATCTAGCAGTATGGAAGAAAAAGTGCAGAAAAGCAGACCCTGCAATAAAGCGGGATTAATGCTAGGAAGATGATGATGAAAATAACAGATCTTAAGATATACAATCTTATTGGACAACTATTTACACCTTACTCTATTATCATAATATGAAAACTTAATTCTATAAATACAACAACTTACAGCTAGGTATGACAATTAAAATAGAAAAGTGATAGACAATAAGATGGCGGAAGAAGAAAGTTGTGATGTTGATAGTGCTCTAGAAAGTATCCTCGTTGTCGTGGATAACAATAAAAATCTGAAGAAGCAATCGAAGACGACATTATTAGAATCAGTAAGTACTATCAGAAAACTCTTTTATGATCTGAATAAGAGAGTAGACGATTTGGTACGTGAAAATAGTGAACTGCATATAGAGGTTATTAATGTCAAAGAGAAGATTGACAGATTAGACACATGCATGGCGGGACAAGTGGCGCAGTCTACAGGCCTCGGACGTAAACTGAATTTTAACAGCAAGGACGATGCCAGCAGGGAGGTTTAGTGTCCATCTGGTGACATAAATAAGAAATCATTTGCAGACGTTGTTGCCACTAAACGGAATGAGAGTAACTTCAAGCTTACAGTAAAGACTAAAGGAAATCATTCTACGGAAACGATAACGAATATTCTGAAAACAAACCATAATCCAGTAGAGATGAAAGTCGGCATCAGCGCATTCAAGACTCTTAAAGATGGAAGACTATTAATAGAAACATGTAGTAAGGAAGATATAGAGAAAGTAAGCAAATCTGTAGAAGATAAATGTGGGAGAGAACTGGAAGCCACGGTACAGGAACTACGTCAGCCACGATTAGTTATATACGATATTCCTGAAGAAATTACAACGGAGAATGCATCTAATGGCATAATAAATCAAAACCCAGAATTACAATGAGTAGAAGTTAAGATCACGCCTAAATTCGTATTTAACACTAAGCGTAATAAAAGGAATCTAGTGATAGAATTTAACTCCCCAACCCGTCGGTTGATCCAAAAAATAAAGATGATATTAGGTTGGTTGATTTGCAATGTTGAAGATTATTTTCGAGTTAATCGTTGCTTTAAGTGTAGTAAATTCAATCATAGACATACAGACAGTAAAGGAGAAGTAGCTTGCCCCATATGTACAGGCCCACATAGTTTAAAGGAATGTAGAGCTTCAAATGAAGAATACAAATGCATTAATTGCTTAACCTACAAAAAATATAATCCTAATCACACAACGTGCATAAATCACACTTCTCTTGACAGGAATTGCCCAAGCTTGCATGCTGCAATTATGAAGCAAATTCAGAATACAGACTATTAATATGTATTCAGCAAACTGGTATTACAAATAGATATAGGAAGTTTGTTGCAAGTGAAGGTCGATGTCGTACAGTCATGTTGGTGACAAACCCTCAGATAGACGCTCTACTTATACATGAATTGACTGACAAAGACACAGTAGTTGTGGAATTAACATACAGGAGTTTAAAATTGTATTCTGTTAATATGTATCTTGATAGACAAGAAATAATAGAAAGTGACTTTAACAAAATCAACAACATTTTGAAATATACATGTGGACAAGGGTTACTCATTACTATGGACAGTAATTCCAGATCTACAATATGGCATGATATATTAACCAATGAAAGGTGAAAGAATTTAGAGGAATTCCTAATAATAAATCACCTGTTTGTACATAACGAATACAGTGAATTAACCACTTTCCAAAGTAGTAGAGGAAAACGTAACGTGGACTTGACCATCAGCAATAATAAACTCCTCAAGGAAATATATAACTGGAGTATAAGCGAAGAAGAGAGTTGTTCAGATCACAGAATTTTGCAATTCTTAGTAGCACAAAACTTCTGTTATGATACAACAGAAACCAGATTCACCGGTATCAAATATATGACGAGAGAAGAAAATCGTGAATTTTATCAAGAAATTTTAAAGAAAGAAATAGCACGACAGTTCTGGGGAATAATACAGGAAGAACATACTGAAGATATTGACAACAAACTATCAGTGTACATAAATAATTCTGCAGATATGGAGGACAATGTAAATAAAGTTAGCTCTGCCCAGACGAAAGTTTGCATGCAGGCTTTCAAAGTTAGTAGACCTTCTGGCAAAACTATCAGCCTAAAACACAGAACAGTGCCTTGGTGGAATGAAGAACTTACGATAATGCGGAAGAAAGTAAATGCATTCAGAAGAAAATTCCAGAGAACGTTAAATAATAATGACCTCCGAGATCAGCGAAAAACTGAATATTTTGCTGAAAAAACTAAACACCAAGTTAAAAGCAGAAATGCAAAGATACTGTCTTGGAAAGAATATTGTAGTAAAATTTCTTCAAATCCCTGGGACATAGTCTATAAATCAGCGTCAGGAAAAATTAAGAATACTCAAATTAATCAACTCTTATTAACAATGAAGGTCACTACATAAGAGACTTAAAGGAAACAATGCAGTGTATATTAAACCATCTCATTCAGAAGGATGATGAAATGGAAGATACTGCTCAGCAAAAGCAAATAAGGAAGGAAGTAGAGGAACCAATAGACACTCTGGACGACTGGGAATTTACAGAAGAAGAAATTAAATCTGCAATCAAAGATCTAGGTCATAAAAAGACACCAGGTGAAGATGGAATCACTAGTAAAATACTATGGTGGACGTATGAAAGTATCCCTAGAACTATGACATCATTATATAATGGTTGCTTGAAGAATGCTTGTTTCCCGAAGCGATGGAAAAAAGCGAGATTTATACCAATCACAAAACCAGGGAAAGATAAGATTCAGGATCCCTCTAAATTCCGACGAATAAGCTTGATAAATGTGGCGGGCAAAGTATTAGAGAAACTTCTAATAAATAGAATAAATCACTACCTCTATACTGTGCCCGTTTAGACCGGAGTCCGCACGACCACATATGCATTTTACCAAGAATCAGTCAGCACGAGAGTCAAAATATCCCGGGGCGCCAGATGGGTTAAAGCTAATCGCAAAAAAAAACCGACATCAAAATAAAAAAAATGCTTTACTGATTTTTGGCTCAATGCAACAATAAGGATAGAAGGAGATTCACCTGGGCATAACACAACATGTAAAATTATCTCATTTTCTTCTAAATTTTAAAATTGACTGCAAAATGATGCTCAAGGTAACATCATTCCAGTGCGACGGCACACACTACTATTTACACAATGTACAGAAATTTTCCAACACATTGAACAATTGTCCTTGGAGACACAAGTCTGATTATCAGTCCTGTAGACTGTGTTCCAAAATTATATCAAATATTTACGATGAAATCCAGTTCAAATTTAATTGTCTTTACTGGAAATATTGTAGTTCACTGGTTGAATTTCTAACATGATATTGACACTCGTAGAAATTCTCACTGTTTATAATTGTTTATAGATTTTTTTAACTTCCACTTATTTTTCCAGTTTCAAAAATATTGTCAAAAATATTATCTTTGACCCAACACTAATTATGTACACATATTAATAACAACATCTGAAAAGTATTTGACCCTGGAGCATAGCATCGAAGAACTGTGCGAAGCACAACAAAATTTATTATTCTTCCAAAATTAAACATTTCGAGAAGTGACTCGATTATGAACTTCAAATTCCAAAGAAATATGGTTTCGGAATCATCAGCTTGATCATAAAAAATTGTTGAACCATTCAACTATTCGATTTTGCACTTGGAATTATTATTAAGAAAAATATTTATATTTGTTGCTATTTTAGTAACTTTCACAACTTGCAATTCTTGAACAGAATGCGGAAATAAGAATTGTAGCTTTATAATAAATTCATTTAGTTCATGACAATAGGATTGAAAACATCCTTTAAGTAATTCGTGGATACAGAATTATTATTTTTTTAATTGGCA
Organism: Meconema thalassinum; assembly: GCA_946902985.2. Lineage (NCBI taxonomy): Eukaryota > Metazoa > Arthropoda > Insecta > Orthoptera > Tettigoniidae > Meconema > Meconema thalassinum. The sequence goes on along the minus strand of OX336390.1, from coordinate 477,548,262 downwards.
GTGGCCCATTCAATTATTTGTGTAAGAACACAATATCCCAACAACAACGGCAAAAGTCTTCCTCTGAAGAAGAATAAAATGTTATCATGACAAAACCGGGTTCTAGCAAATCCAAAGTATTAATGGAATACGTAAACAAGTTTGAAATAATTACTGATGGTTTGGTCATTCATTCGACGAAATGTGTGGTTCCAATACTCCTCCTATAAACCTGAGCCATCGAACCTGCTATTTGATTGATGCTAAAAAAAACTCCTCATTCCTGCGACTTAAACATGCGCACCTGGGAATGGCATTTCAACTACTCCACACACATAAATTTTCTTCCCAAAATTTATACAATAAATCAAGCCTCTGCTTGTTATCAAAACTGGAAGATCTATAAACTTACAAGTTTATTTTATTTTACCATTCAGTTCAAACCGTAAAGTTACCACAATTGTGATATTCTCTATTTCACTTTCGAATGTGTGCCTACGTCATGATTTTATATAAACACAAAAAAAATCCTAATTGATACAAATATCATTGGCTTCCTGTTTCATGCCTTTCCGTGTTATCTGAAAAATATACTTTGCTCAATGCAAATATTTACTGTTCAACCAGAACTATAATGTTGGTGGAATACGGGCTTGCGCTATCCACTAGCTTTCGGAAAATCACCTGTTCCAAACTAGGAATGACTAAACTAATCCTTAAGCTCTCTCTCAACGAATGTGATTATTAGAAAATGTAAGATCCAATAATTATTTAGAAAAATTATGAAAATTATTATTATTATTATTGGATTATTATTGTTATTATTTCCTTGAAAATGAAAATCCACAGCCTGCTTCCAGTCTCCGACCGGGTCAGGAATGGAATGAATGAAGCCCCCATCTAGCGGCGAGGATATGAACGTGCTGGCTGCCGAGGCCTGACGCACTCCTCTGGGGCAATGATTAAATGCATGACAGATGAAATGAAATGATAGTGGAGAGTGTTGCTGGAATGAAATTGTGACAGGGAAAACCGGAGTACCCTGAGAAAAACCTGTCTGCCTCCGTTTTGTCCAGCACAGATCTCACATGGAGTGACCGGGATTTGAACCACGGACCCAGCGGTGAGAGGCCGGCGTGCTGCCGCCTAAGCCACGGAGGCTTATTATTTCCTTAAATATGTTTAATTATTATTTCCTTATGTGAAAAAACCACATGTTCGACTCTTCGAATATGGACAAAATATCCATTCCTCAACAAAAATAAATATTAACTTCTACAGTTATATCGGCTGATTACCGTGATTCTCAAACAAAATGAACATTCAAATAAATGCTCGGTATGCTCGGTCATCGATCCTAAACTGTTCTGAGTGCTGAAAATACTCAGAATAACCCTAATGTGTCTTGCGTAAATCAATGCAAGATTTAAATGCGAAGAAAAATAAATGTGTTGGTCATCTGCAGAAAATGAGTTTGTTCCAATTAGCTAGGCATAATATAAAAGTCAAATGTGGCTTACATTTCTCGTTGGTCTTGAAGCGTAGTGAACCTGGTCTGTACCAGATTTATCCAGATACATGCCCTATTGGACACGCACATCTAATCCTTGTATCGGCCGCCATTATATACCCACAATCTGTCTAGCACGACATAGTGGAAATATTTCTTGAAGTTTGAAGTAACTGCTGTTCCATTTTAATATTGACTTCAATTTAATCCATAGCAGTTCGCTTAAATGGGGTCAGATCCAAATGGTCTCTTCTCAAAAGCGTCAGTTGTAACATAACTCACGGTAATCTTTTCAGTACAGGAAAACACTGATAGTCTAAAACAATCAACGGCTGTTCTGAAGATCGTTCCCTGGGCATGGCTTCACACCATCTATCATGCGCGAAGCAACATATAGTTTCCCTTTGTCGGCTAATGAACAACACCGTGATAGACTGGCCTTCAATATACTGAAAGATCTGAGTGGTTATTTAGTTACAATTTGTGAAACTGACAAGTTGGATTAAAATATCCAAGTATTGAATTATTGTTACTGGACTGTGACAGAATAATATCTAGACAAAGTCTAGCAAATGTCCATATAGAAACAAAGTGTTTCACCAATGTCCGTAGAAAATAACAATCACCTTAGTGATTCCCTCTACCGGAAACTTACTACGTTCCCCACGTATCGTAGCACTTTTGTGACTATCACAATTCAAAGATATCTTCTGCGTAGATTTGGCAACCATGTGCCTTGGCTCGACGTAGCAGCAGCACCTTGTCCTACAAGAGCTTGGTTTGAAGTGAGCTGCTTATGCTTGGGCCGAGCGGCTTTTATACAAACCGGTCGGCTCCACGCTGGATCACGCTGAAATCTGTAAATCCTCATATCTCCGGTGTCTCTGGTCTGATTCACTTGAGACTAAGTGCATCCTCTTTCATTTGGCCGTGCCAGTAATCTGATCCAAGTATCAAGTCTCTACTCCATGGCTAAGTATTTAATCACCAAATAGTCTCGACCTCTGCTACTATTTGCCACGTCACTTAACATCTTCTTGGCTGCATAAAGTTTCCATTTCAATCTAGAAGGAAAGGAGCGCGATATTCAAATATCTCAACTTTCAAAAGCGGCTGTAGCCTTTCCCTTGATACCTAGGTGTCTGAATCTTGGAATACCCATTCCTAGAATTGGGAACATCCACCCCACACCTAGCAAAAAAATAATAAAAATTGAAAAATTTTTATTTTTCCTATCTACTCATTAAATCATCTGGTTCTTGAATAATAAATCTTCAAATTCGCTGCATTATAAATTCCCACGATGTTACCAGTTCGTGTATTGGCGATTTTATAGCCTCCATTGTTGTTTACTTCCACAACACGATAGGGTCCATCGTAAAGGCTTGCAAACTTCGAGTACACTCGATTTTGCACGTCGGAGGGTGTAGGTTTTTTACTAAAACAAGAGTTCCTACGCGCAAGGGTCTGCGAAAACGCTTTCCTCTCACTCTGCGCTCTCTTTTCTCAGCTTGGCTCCTCAACTTGTCTAACGCTAGAGTCTCCCTCCCCTGACGACTAGGTTCAATCTCGGGTGGAATAGAGATGATTCGATCCCATAATCTTGTTGGTTTAATTCCATGATGAAGCAACATGGGAATCTGTCCAGTACTCTCATGAATCGTAGAGTTGATGGATTCGGATGCTAAAGAGAGAACATCCATCCATATCCAATGCTCATTTGGACAATAGAGGCGGCACAATTTAGATATTTCAGCCATCACGCGTTCTGCTGGATTGCTTTCAGGATGTCTGATAGAACAAAGCAATTGTCTAATCCCAAGATTATTCATGACGGCCCTGAATTCTAAAGATGCAAATTGGGGTCCGTGATCTGATAAAAGGAATTCCGGTTTGCCTGCTTCCGGAATTACGCTGTCTCTAATTCTCTTCGCACAATATTTTGCGTTTGCCTTCTGAATTGGGTGGAACATAGTGTATTTGCTGAAAACATCTATGGTCACCAGAATATATCGGTTACCTCTTTTAGACTTTGGGAGGGGACCATAAAGATCAGTCGCAAAGATTTCACAAGGCTTAGAAGGAATAATAGGCCTTGGTAATTCTCTCAATAATTTAGAATTATATTTACTCCTATGGCATAAGTCGCACTCCCGAATAGTGTTCCTGACAGTTTGTCGCATTCGCTCCCATGAAAATTTCTCTTGTATCAAGTTGACTGTCTTATCTACTCCAGCATGACCTGCAATTCGATGCGCCATCCAAATAATGGGTGTTTGCATTCGTGGAGGTACCACTACCCTCAGCTTCGCATGGTCGGGGTCTGCAAACCTGTTGACTAGACCATCTAACATCAAATAATCTCTTGAAATTCTTTCAGTTTCCACAAAATCATCGTCATTGGGATCCATATCTCCCTGTAGAAAACGAAAAATGTTTCTAAGACGTCGGTCTCTCCTCTGGGATAAATGTAACAATCTTAACCTTCTTAAGGTATCCTCATCCTCATGCGTCAGGTTAACTTGAAAACCCTTGGATGTAGACTCCACTGCTCTACTCAATATATCGGCCCCAATGTTCAACTTTCCAGGTGTGTGTTCGATAACTAGGTTGAATTGTTGAATAAAAAGTGACCATCTAGTTATTCTATCACTGGCAAAGTTTGTTCTTAAGATAAACTCCAATGCATGGTGATCAGTCCTCACGATTACTGAATGTCCAATTAACATTTTCTTCCAAGACTCCAACGCGAAGATTACAGCAAGGGCTTCTAACTCTGTGGTGTAATAGTTCCTTTCTGATGGACGAAGTTTCCTGCTTATGAAAGCCAGGTAATATCTCCTGTGATCGTCATCTTCTTGAAGAAGAATAGCTCCAATCCCTACGGTGGATGCGTCGGATTCTATGATGAAATTCTTGGTGAAGTCAGGATACCCTAATTTCACACTGTTTACCAATAACCTCTTGGCATCTTGAAATGATTTTTCGCAATCTTCATTCCATTTCCATTTGTTTCCCTTTTTTAATAATTCCTGCAAGGGAGCAACTGTCTTGGTGAAGCTTGGACAATGCCCTGCAAAGAATTGGCATGTTCCGAGAAAACTGCGGACATTCTTCACCCTAGTAGGACTAGGGAAATTCGCAATCGCTTGTATCTTTGTCTCATTGGGACGGTATCCTTCACCATCTAAAATGTGGCCCAAAAATTTTATTTCCTTCTGAAAGAACTGACATTTTCGAAGGTTTACTTTAAAGTTCACTTTTCTTAAATCTGCGAATAACATCTGAAGATGTATCAAATATTCCTCCTGAGTCTCAGATGCGATTATGATATCGTCTATGTAACGAATCGCTATCTCTTTTACTTCAGGACTCAAATTTTGTTCCAGTGCTCTGATCAAAACAGATCAAGATGTTTTGATCCCAAATGGTAGACGGCGGAATACATATGTCTGTTGGTCAAACATAAACCCTGTAAACATTTTGGAATCTTCACTAAGCCTAATGTGGTGGTAGGACGAAGTGAGATCAATGTTAGAGAACCAGATCTTGCCCTGGAATTTTCTTAACAGTTCCCTATAGATTGGTGGTCTGTCATACTCTGGCAGAAATCTTGAATTCAAATTTCGCGCGTCTAAACACAGTCTCAGACTTCCATCCGGCTTAGACACTACTGCTAATGGATTGACATAAGGGGTAGTGTACTTTTCAATCACATTGTTACCTTCCATCTCTTTGATAAGCACTTTTACCTTTTCTCGATGCTTTTCCGCTACCGGATACAATTTAGCATGGAAAGGTGCATCATCAGTTACACAAACTCGATATTCAAAATCTTTAATTTCACCAGGTTTAATATCAAAAATATCATGGTACTCTTCCAAAATTTTCCCTAGCTCTGGGGCCCCTTCTCAGTATAGACTTCTTTTCCTTCAGCTTCCCGAAAAATCAGAGACCATTGAGCGTCTCCCTCGATGTCTTCCTCTTCCTTTCCCTCGAAGTTTATCTCTTCGGTATACTGGAATCTGACCGTCTCTGTCTTCATGTCTATCACGGCTCGATATTTCTGGATGAAATCCGCTCCCAAGATCATGTCAAAAGCCATGTCCTTCATTACTACAAACACATGTCGGAAATCATGTCCTCCAATAGTAACACATAAGTATAATTGTGTTTTACACAGCGATATTTTGTTGGGTATTATTCCTTGGATTTTAATTCCTGATACTGGAATCTCTTCTAAATTCTCTTTGAGCTTCCACAGACTATAAAGCTTCTCGCTCACAAGACAAAGCATAGCCCCAGTATCAATTAAAGTATCGACAGGCATGCCAAATACTTCGCATGATATGATTGGCAGTTTAATTCTTGCACCCATTTCTTTCCGTTCGTCATTATGTTGAATTAAGTCATCATCCTCTGTTTGCCATTTAATAATCCTGGAAGTGAAAATGTTTAAAATTCGATCTCCTACTGTGAATTCGAAGTTTTTTTTCATTCCCCCGGGATTGCTGTGTTCCCGATGGACCTGGTTCATTGGACTTCTGTTCCAAGAACTGCGAGTTTTCTTGGTGTCTTTCTTCCAAGATCTTCCTCGTCTCCTTATTGAACTCTTCATTGGACTGACGAGTGTTCTTATTCCCTCTGTTATTGTGGTTATTGTTTCTACCATAGTACCTTCTTTCCTGGTATCTTCCTTGATTATTCCTTGGCTCTCTCCATCGATTGTCATATCGATATCCACCCTTTAGTCTCTCATAAGGCTTGTAACTGTATCTATTAGTGTTCTGATTCCATCCTCTTTTATCAGGCTCTTCCCTCGGCGTTTTCTCTTCTCGCCCCTCTCGAATCTCCCGAGGTGTTTGGGAATAACTGTCGGCCATAACAGTGTACACAGCGTTGCCATTGTTTCCTCCCTTCTGATGGAAGAATTGAGCGTTCGTGTGATCAAGTTTCTGCAATACCTCGTCAAATTGCTCCATATTATAAATGTCAGCAGCGATCAAAGTTCTTTGGACTTCTGCTGGAAACTGACGTATTAATGCAGTAATTAATTCATTATCTGGCATCGGCGGATCTAAATGTTGAAGTTTAGAATGCTGTCCAGAAATGTACGAAGAGTATCGAGTAGGTTGTGACGTCGAAAATCTCTTCGAATATAATTCTGCTCTGACTTGCTGTTGGGTTTCCGGGGACCAAAACTTTTTCAATAACCCACGGGAAAACTCCTCAAAATTGGTGAGAGTGGACCTGAATGCTCTAAACCATAGAAGTGCGGGCCCTTCCAAAAATTTTCCTATCACTCGGATTTGTCTTTCCTTAGGGATTTTGGAATCTTTAAGGTAATCACCTGCTTCTCTCAAGAATTCTACGGGTGTCACAGAATCTCGCCCTGAAAATTTAGAAGGCTTATCCTCCACATTCTTGAATACAGTTATGGGGTTGGATTGAAATACTGTCCTGGCCTCATCCTGTCTTTGACTATCATTTCCTCTAGCTGCTCCTAGGTTTACCTGTATCTGTTCTTCTCCTCTTATACTTGGCATTTTCAACAGATGGTCAGCCTGTTTCTCGTCCTTAACTTGGGTTTTCATAACCTCAATTGCCTTATGGTTTTCTTCGGCCTTTTTTTCTAATTCCTTCGGTTTCCTTCTTTATTTCTTCTGTTTCCTTATAGTTCTCCTTGACATCAGTGGATATCTGGTTCATAACAGCCTCGTGACTCTTCAATGACCCTGTCATATCTGATATGTCCTTCTGAGTCGCTTGAATATCTTTGGAAATTACTTGAATATGGGATGACAAAGATTCTCTAATCTCCTTGACTCCATCTTGGTTCTCCAGCTTGAGTGTGTTTTTAATCTCATCGATAACTGTGGTTTTAATTTCAGTTTGTAATTCATTAATCACACCTTCTCTTATTTCTCCCACTACGAGTTCTTTGAATTGGTCTGTCAAACGTTGAACAACTAGAGTTGCCATCTCATTGCTCTCTTTCTTCACTCTGACTTCTAGGTTGACCATGTCTTCACCAACTTTCCTAAGACCACTTTCTATCCTATCAGCTAAGCTTTGGGATCTTAGATCGGCATCGCGAAATTTATCGTGCATTAAACTTGCGTTAGTAGCTAATGAAGTTTCGAGCTCATGTGTTTTTTCGCATAATTTAGTCATTTTACCCTCAAGTGACATTTTCAAGATTTCGGAATTCTCTTTAAATTTATTTTCCATAGAATTACATTTACTATTTAAACTATCTTTTAAGTTATCTTTTAACCTGCTTTCTAACATATCGGAATTTTCTTTAAGTTTCTTTTCCAATGCCTCTGTATTTTCTTTCATGATGGCTGCTACGCGCAGTCCAGTTTCTTTGGAACTCTCTTCCAAACTCCTCATCATCCTCATCATCTCTTCCATAATTTTCAGTATTAGTCAAAACTTAGGGGTATACATGTTGGCCGACACAAGATTATAACTAGAACAAGAAACATGAATAGCTAACTGGAACACTCTAATAAAATGAGATTTGTCCTAATGTCGACGCGATGGAAAAAAAACTTCTCTACTTTTACGAATTAAATTTACCACAATATCACAAGAAAAATATGCAAGTCCTCAAATATCCTCCACCTGGATTCTACTAATGCGTATGTCCAGTCATCGAACGTTTACTACTGAAATTACTTGACGCCCTAATGGTTAAGCCATTATCAAAATAATCAAACCCATTCTAATTATTAACCCAGTTAATTTTTAATTTTCCCCACTAATTGGGTTTCCTACTAATTTATTCATCCAAACCAGACATCTCTCAACTCCCAAAATATCTATAAAAATTATCACAATTTAAATCGGCATGCGATTGACCGTGTCTAACTCGGGCCCCACTTTCGAAGCCATTTCTCTCTCTATCTTATTTTATGTGTCCGTTTAGACCGGAGTCCGCACGACCACATGTGCATTTTACCAAGAATCAGTCAGCACGAGAGTCAAAATATCCCGGGGCGCCAGATGGGTTAAAGCTAATCGCAAAAAAAAACGACATCAAAATAAAAATAAAATGCTTTACTGATTTTTGGCTCAATGCAACAATAAGGATAGAAGGAGATTCACCTGGGCATAACACAACATGTAAAATTATCTCATTTTCTTCTAAATTTTAAAATTAACTGCAAAATGATGCTCAAGGTAACATCATTCCAGTGCGACGGCACACACTACTATTTACACAATGTAAAGAAATTTTCCAACACATTGAACAATTGTCCTTGGAGACACAAGTCTGATTATCAGTCCTGTAGACTGTGTTCCAAAATTATATCAATTATTTACGATGAAATCCAGTTCAAATTTAATTGTCTTTACTGGAAATATTGTAGTTCACTGGTTGAATTTCTAACATGATATTGACACTCGTAGAAATTCTCACTGTTTATAATTGTTTATAGATTTTTTTAACTTCCACTTATTTTTCCAGTTTCAAAAATATTGTCAAAAATATTATCTTTGACCCAACACTAATTATGTACACATATTAATAACAACATCTGAAAAGTATTTGACCCTTGAGCATAGCATCGAAGAACTGTGCGAATCACAACAAAATTTATTATTCTTCCAAAATTAAACATTTCGAGAAATGACTCGATTATGAACTTCAAATTCCAAAGAAATATGATTTCTGAATCAACAGCTTGATCATAAAAAATTGTTGAACCATTCAACTATTCGATTTTCCACTTGGAATTATTATTAAGAAAAATATTTATATTTGTTGCTATTTTAGTAACTTTCACAACTTGCAATTCTTGAACAGAATGCGGAAATAAGAATTGTAGCTTTATAATAAATTCATTTAGTTCATGACAATAGGATTGAAAACATCCTTTAAGTAATTCGTGGATACAGATTTTTTTTAAATTGGTAGTGGCCCATTCAATTATTTGTGTAAGAACACAATATCCCAACAACAACGGCAAAGGTCTTCCTCTGAAGAAGAATAAAATTTTATCATGACAAAACCGGGTTCTAGCAAATCCAAAGTATCAATGGAATACGTAAACAAGTTTGAAATAATTACTGATGGTTTGGTCATTCATTCGACGAAATGTGTGGTTCCAATACTCCTCCTATAAACCTGAGCCATCGAACCTGCTATTTGATTGATGCTAAAAAAAACCTCCTCATTCCTGCGACTTAAACATGCGCACCTGGGAATGGCATTTCAACTACTCCACACACATAAATTTTCTTCCCCAAATGTATACAATAAATCAAGCCTCTGCTTGTTATCAAAACTGGAAGATCTATAAACTTACAAGTTTATTTTATTTTACCATTCAGTTCAAACCGTGAAGTTACCACACTTGTGATATTCTCTATTTCACTTTCGAATGTGTGCCTACGTCATGATTTTATATAAACACAAAAAAATCCTAATTGATACAAATATCATTGGCTTCCTGTTTCATGCCTTTCCGTGTTATCTGAAAAATATACTTTGCTCAATGCAAATATTAACTGTTCAACCAGAACTATAATGTTGGTGGAATACGGGCTTGCGCTATCCACTAGCTTTCGGAAAATCACCTGTTCCAAACTAGGAATGACTAAACTAATCCTTAAGCTCTCTCTCAACGAATGTGATTATTAGAAAATGTAAGATCCAATAATTATTTAGAAAAATTATGAAAATTATTATTATTATTACTGGATTATTATTGTTATTATTTCCTTAAATATGTTTAATTATTATTTCCTTATGTGAAAAAACCACATGTTCGACTCTTCGAATATGGACAAAATATCCATTCCTCAACAAAAATAAATATTAACTTCTACAGTTATATCGGCTGATTACCGTGATTCTCAAACAAAATGAACATTCAAATAAATGCTCGGTATGCTCGGTCATCGATCCTAAACTGTTCTGAGTGCTGAAAATACTCAGAATAACCCTAATGTGTCTTGCGTAAATCAATGCAAGATTTAAATGCGAAGAAAAATAAATGTGTTGGTCATCTGCAGAAAATGAGTTTGTTCCAATTAGCTAGGCATAATATAAAAGTCAAATGTGGCTTACATTTCTCGTTGGTCTCGAAGCGTAGTGAACCTGGTCTGTACCAGATTTATCCAGATACATGCCCTATTGGACACGCACGTCTAATCCTTGTATCGGCCGCCATTATATACCCACAATCTGTCTAGCACGACATAGTGGAAATATTTCTTGAAGTTTGAAGTAACTGCTGTTCCATTTTAATATTGACTTCAATTAAATCCATAGCAGTTCGCTTAAATGGGGTCAGATCCAAATGATCTCTTCTCAAAAGCGTCAGTTGTAACATAACTCACGGTAATCTTTTCAGTACAGGAAAACACTGATAGTCTAAAACTATCAACGGCTGTTCTGAAGATCGTTCCCTGGGCATGGCTTCACACCATCTATCATGCGCGAAGCAACATATAGTTTAGCTTTGTCGGCTAATGAACAACACCGTGATAGACTGGCCTTCAATATACTGAAAGATCTGAGTGGTTATTTAGTTACAATTTGTGAAACTGACAAGTTGGATTAAAATATCCAAGTATTGAATTATTGTTACTGGACTGTGACAGAATAATATCTAGACAAAGTCTAGCATATGTCCATATAGAAACAAAGTGTTTCACCAATGTCCGTAGAAAATAACAATCACCTTAGTGATTCCCTCTACCGGAAACTTACTACGTTCCCCACGTATCGTAGCACTTTTGTGACTATCACAATTCAAAGATATCTTCAGCGTAGATTCGGCAACCATGTGCCTTGGCTCGACGTAGCAGCAGCACCTTGTCCTACAAGAGCTTGGTTTGAAGTGAGCTGCTTATGCTTGGGCCGAGCGGCTTTTATACAAAACGGTCGGCTCCACGCTGGATCACGCTGAAATCTGTAAATCCTCATATCTCCGGTGTCTCTGGTCTGATTCACTTGAGACTAAGTGCATCCTTTTTCATTTGGCCATGCCAGTAATCTGATCCAAGTATCAAGTCTCTACTCCATGGCTAAGTATTTAATCACCAAATAGTCTCGACTTCTGCTACTATTTGTCACGTCACTTAACATCTTCTTGGCTGCATAAAGTTTCCATTTCTATCTAGAAGGAAAGGAGCGCGATATTCAAATATCTCAACTGTCAAAAGCGGCTGTAGCCTTTCCCTTGATACCTAGGTGTCTGAATCTTGGAATACCCATTCCTAGAATTGGGCACAATACCAATAAACTACTGAACGAAAATCAATATGGCTTCACAGTTCAAAAGTCTACTACTGATGCAGCTATGGCACTTAAGGAATTTATAACTGAGGCGTTCAAAAATGGTCAAATTAACGTTATAGTTAGTCTTGATGTCAAAGGAGCTTTTAACTCTGCGATGTGGCCATGTGTCCTAAAGGCCCTAAAAGACTTCAAATGCCCGAGAAATTGTACTACCTGACTAAGAGCTACTTCAGGGATATATCGACGTTCATGAATTCCAATAGTATCCAAGTAGAAACAGTAGTTAATAAAGGATGTCCTCAAGGTTCATTATGTGGAGCGGGGTACTGGAATGTACAGTATAATTCACTGCTCAGTTTGGAATACGGTAAAAACACCAAAGCTATAGCATTTGCTGATGACCTTATAATTGCAGTCAGGACTGAAACTGAAATTGAAGCAGAAAATATTGTGAATATGGAATTACGGAAAGTTACTAAGTTGTCAACAGAAAACAAAACCCGTTTTAATGAAAGTAAGTCAAGAGTTATTCTAATATAAAGAAGAAGGAAAGCAAAGAAGACAATTGATATTTTTATGAATTGGAAACGTCTTGTACAAGTAGATACGATGGAATATCTAGGAATAACTATAGACTCTCGCTTTAAGTTCAAGGACCACATCAATAAAGTTAGTGAAAAATGTATTAAATTAATAAACGCATTATCAAAATCGGCTAGAATAGGATGGGGTTTAAAACACCAGGCTTTGGAAACAATTTATAAAGGAGCAATATTGCCAATGCTGTTATATGCTCCCCCGATCTGGATTGAATCCCTAGAAAAGAAATGTAATATGATTAAATACGTGAGAGTGCAAAGACTTATTCTCTTGAGAATAGCAAAATCGAACTGCACTGTATCTCATGATGCACTGTGCATTATTACAGGAATTACTCCTATAGATATAATGGCTAAAGAGATTGTTACTCTATACAAAATCATGTCAGGAAAAACAACTATGAACTATGTCATTGACCACCCCGAAAAACCTATGAGATGGTTTCATCCAGCCTATTTGCCTGGTACCGAAGATCCAAGAATAGCATTAAATGAATATATCCCATGGAAAATTTACACAGATGGAAGCAAATGTGAATAAGGAGTGGGAGCAGGCATAGCTATATTCAGATTGCATGAATTAGTAGACCAATTGAAATATAGACTGCAAGACAACTGTTCGAATAATCAGGCGAAGCAATTAGCTATACTTAAATCTCTGGAGTTCTTAGATACTACTAGGACAGAGGATGATGAAGATAAGAAAGTAATTGTTTACACAAATAGTAAAATAGCAATTGACTCCATTGCGAACTTCAGAAATCATAACGAACTAATTGAGAATATAAGAAGGACTACAGCTATTCTAAAAAGAAAAAATGGATAATAACATTTGAATGGGTTAAGGCACATACAGGAGTTGCAGGCAATGAACTGGCTGATAGAATTGCAAAGGACGCTACAAAATTAAGTGAGGTTTGTTTCGATAATATACCCATCTCAACTTTAAAAAAAAATCTCAAAGAAGAATCAATTCATGATTGGCAGCAAAAATGGGAACAAATTTCAAAAGGCACACTTACAAAAGAATTCTTTCCAACAGTTGCAGGGAGATTAAAATCCAAAATCACCTTAACACCTAATATGACTACAATACTGACTGGACATGGAAATATTGCTTCCTACCAACACAGACTTAAAATTATACGTAATCCCGAGTGTTCCTGTAAAAGCAGCCCTCAGACTATAGATCATACAATTTTCGTGTGCAGTAAAGTGAAAAATATTAGGCAATTCTTGTTCAATAGTGTTAATAGAGACGATAACTGGCCGATTCAGAAATCTGTGCTATTAAAAAAGTATTTAAAGGAATTTTCTAAATTTGTTAATGCTCTGGATTTTCCAGCTCAAAGGAAAAACGATGAATGATATTGTTTGATATTGTTAAGAATAAGTCATCTAGAAATTGAATTATCATAATGTAATTTATTTTGTTCATTTATAAAATGTAATGTAAGTGCATGTAGTACTACTTATGTAGTGGAGCATGCAGAGAGAATGAACAATTAAAAAAATAGAAAAGTTAAATATAATTATAGATTTCATCGCTCCTCCATATCCAATTACAGAGTAAAAACAATGGCACTGCAGATAAGCTTTCAACATTCTACCAAAGATTTTTATTTTTGGGGCAAATTTTATATACTGGGGTAGTTTATTGTATAATTTAACTCCTGTGTGAAAAGTTCCTTTTTGATATATGCTTGTGTGTGTGGGTGAAATATGAATGTTTTGATTTTGTCTTGTGTTATGCCAATGAACTTCATTGTTTGTTTTAAGAAAAGCATCCTTATTCATTAAATTCATTTTAAAAAACATAATACTTTCAAAGATATGAATGCAGGGCAGTGGGAGAATGTTAAAATCTTTAAACAGAGGTCTACATGAATCTCTAGTATTTACATTTGCCATAATGATTTTCTAATCGCCCTCTTTTGTATCCTAAACGTGCTTAGTACATCTGGCGACATACCCCAAAATATGACCCCATATCTTAAGTATGAATGGAAATAAGCAAAATAAGTATTTCTTAATGTGTGCATGCTAGTGCAGGTTTTCAAAATACGTAACGCAAAGCACATCGAGTTCAGTTTAGCATTCAGATATTGTATATGTTTATTCCATTTCAAGTCATGTTGTATCCATAGTCCTAAAAACTTTGTTTCTGATTTATTTTCTATTTGATGACCATTTAATGTTATATTGGGCTTCGCATGATTACTATTTTGTATAGTGTGGAAATGTAGACATACTATTTTTTATAGTTTATTATGAGGCGATTATCTTGTGACCATTTGGTTAACTCTCCAGTAACGGAGTCAGCAGACTGCTGCATGACCTTTTTAGTTTCACCCTTTATTACGAGTGTTGTATCGTCCGCAAACAAAATTTCCTTATGTGAATGAACGTTCTGTGTTATATCATTGATATATAGAAGAAAGAGTAGTGGGTCCAAAACCGATCTCTTGGGTACTCCAAATTTAATAATTCCCTCATTGGACAATGTTTCATTAAGTAATTTGGTTCCATCATACTTGTGTCTCAAGCTTACTATTTGTTTACGCCTTGTTAAGTAAGACTCTATCCATTTATTAGATAGACCTCTAATACCATACTGATTTAGTTTTGTAAGGAGGATTTTATTTTCAACAACATCAAATGCTTTCGATAAATCCAAGAATAGGCAAGTTACATGTTCCTTATTGTCAATTAATTTCAGTAAACTATTAATACATTCATAAATTGCTGTCTGTGTAGATTTTTCCGTTCTGAAACCATGTTGTGAGTTTGATAATAATTTTTTTCTATAAAACTTATCAGTCTCTTATACATGATTTTTTCCACAATTTTTGCAATACCAGTTGGTAAGGTAATAGGACGATAGTTATCTAATTCATCTTTTGAGCCGTTTTTGTGCACTGGAATTACTTTTGATAACTTCAAAATATCCGGTTAAGTTCCTGAGAGAATTGAACTATTTATTAAGTGTGTAAGTGGACTTATTATATTTTCTGCACATTTCTTTAAAATTGCATCAGGGATGCCATCAATGCCAGCACAGAATTTATTTTAGCTCTTTTATAACTATTATTACCTCTTCACTTGTGACATGATTTATAAATAAAGAATCACTACATATATTTATTTTATTATTAGAATTTAGTGTATTTACCTGTGATTTATTTAATAATTTTTGTGGAATTTCCAGAAAATAATCATTAAAATGTTTGCTACTTCCTCTGGATTATTAATCACTTTATTATTTCTAGTCAGTGTAATGTTCCTTTGTATTTTAGCAGATTTTCCAGTTTCTTTCTTCATCACGGACCACATAGCCCTGTTTTATTAGATGATTGGGAAATAAGATTATCATTATGCATTTTCTTTGCTAGTCTTATTAACTTATTTAATATGCTAGTGTATTGAATTCAGGTGTTGTGTGGCAGTGGCGGCTCCAGCTGGTAGGCCGGGTAGGCCCGGACCAACCCACATTTTCCAAACAAACAAAAAAATCCGGGTATTAATTGTAAAAAAAAAATTATAACTAGCCTACTACATAATAATTACTTTGGTTTATTTCAAATTTAATATAAAACAAGTAAACAGTAGTTAGATACTGTAAACTACAAAGTTAAAGATATAAATCAATAAATTGTACCTACCCTTACAGAATATAGTGTATTTACTTAGGAATATTTGTTATAGTTTGTAGTTGTAAGTGATTGTGCGCGGAGTAGAGTGGCGACACTGCCTGTTGTACGGACAGTCAGCTGTACGCTAGCGCTAGAGGCTTGGCGGGAGTTTTTCTTTGTTTACGTTTATGCGGATCGAACTGGCAGTGGCAGACGATAGTCCTCATTTCAATGTTACGCTAACGCCATTACGCCACTTTTGGTTTAGTTCTGTTTGTTTGGTGATTTTTAGTGTTGCTATGGAAACGTTTTTGGTGAAGTTGAAGCAGACTTTGAAGAAACCTAATGAACTTTCAAAAGAATGTTTTGACGGTGAGTCTTCTAGTAGAAGTTCCGATGAAGAAGAAGTTCAAGCAGTTAAAAAACTAAAAATTGACGATCCTTCTACGAATGTTCAGCCGAAACGACCACTTGATCTTAGCGCAAGTGCCAGTGATGTGCCGAAGCAACCGCAGCTAAATTTTCCTAGACGGAATATAGGAGGAAACAGCGGTCCTTCCATACCAACTGGTATAGTAAGTATTCCTGGTTAGAATACTCAGTAGGAAATGACGCTGTATTTTGTTTCTTTTGCCGACACTTCTCTGTCACAGGCAGAGAAGTAGTTTCTACTTCGGGATATAATGCCTGGAAAAATTTCAGTAAAATGTCAGACAAACACGAGAAATCTAGCTGTCACAAACTTTGCCTAACAAAGTACAAAGGATGGCTGGATACACAAAAAACTGGTGCCGTTACTATCAAAATTAACGAGCATATGGCGCAAACAATAGAAAAGAATAGAGATACATTAAAGACCCTCGTTAGAAGTGTGATATTTTGTGCACGCCAAGACATTGCTCTGAGAGGACTCAGGGAGGGTGAAAACGGAAATTGCAGTGACAGTAATGAACCAGATGAAGCAAAGGATGGGGCTGAGAAGTTTTCGGATGTAAATCGTGGGAACTTTCAAGAATTAATAAACTTATTGTGTTTAGAAAATGACCGGTTTAATTTGAATCTAAAAACCATGCCTGGAAACGCAAAGTATACATCTAAAGATGTACAAAATGACATTTTAGACACCGCTGCGAATTTGATTACTCGCAGTATAGTTGAGGAAATAAAATCTAGTAACGTATACAGCATTATAGTGGATGAAGCTCGAGATGAAGGACACACAGAACAAATTAGTATCTGCTGTCGTTACGTTCATCAATGTAAAATAAAAGAAAGATTTTTTGGGTTTTGTTCAATTGAAAGAGCTAACCGCTGAATCTTTAGCTAGAAAAATAAAACAGTTTTTGGAATCAATTGAACTTGAAATAAGGAACTGTGTAAGTCAGTCATATGACGTGCTTCCGTTATGTCGGGAAGGTTTAACGGGCTGCAGTCCCTTATTAGACAGTTGACTGAAAATCCTTGCCCTTACGTACATTGCCATGCACATCAGTTAAATTTAGTCTTGGTTGACGTCGCTAAAAATGTACAAATAGTTAGGGAAACTATGGGCCTTTTGGAAGCAATATATGCTTTTCAATCGTGTTCTACGCTTCGCCATGAAATGTTCATATTTACTCAAGATACTAAAACTGAGAGGAAAGTCATCACAGTGCCTCAACATAGTGACACTAGATGGGTGGCAAAGTATAAGGGTGTAAATTTATCTAAGAACCAGTTTGGCACTGTAATAAATGCTTTGCAGAAGTGCACTGAAAGTTCAAAACCAAGAGAAGCAGCTGAGGCAAAAGGTCTTCTGATGCAATTTAGATATTTTGAGAATGTCTTCATTCTAGTTAGTCTTGAGGGTATTTTACAAGTTGTAAATATCCTATCAAAGCAACTACAGTCTCCAACCCTGGATATAGGAAAGTGTCTTAAGCTCGTAAAAGCAACAATGGATAGCTTAGGCCAGCTTCGATCAGAGGAAAAGTTTGAAGAATTTTTTGAAGAAACAAAACAGATTTGCGAAAACAATGACATTTATTGTTCAACCGACACTGGGCGAGGCCGCCGTAAACATAAGGCAACAACAAGTCTTGATGACTATTTTGTTCTAGAAACCTCTGGCAAGGGAAGGTCAAAGTGTGTAGAGAGTGATGAAAGTGAGCATAAGGCAAAACTAAGAGGGGTGTATTTTGATGTACTTGACAATAAACTATGTGAAATGAAAAAAGGTTTATTGAAAATTATGATCAAATGGCTTGTATCTTGGCATGTGATCCAAATTCAGAAGAGTTTTTGAATCCTGAAGTTGTGTGTAATTTTGCAGATCTTCACGGCTAGGACAGTGACTTTACCTCTACCCTAAAAGTACAGTGTGGTTTAGGTAAATTAATGTTTGGCAACTCCAATAGTAGCATTGATGTGTTGAAGGACTTAACCAATTTCCCATCGTTTGAAGAATTACAACACATTATGACGATTATATTGACGATGCCCGTCTCCACAGCGTCTGCCGAAAGGACTTTTTCTACAATGAGAAGAATCAAATCAAATTTGCGGGCCACAATGACTGGTAAGAGACTCAACAGTTTGGGAATAATATCCATCGAAAGAGAAGCAAGCTGCGAACTTCTAAACCATCCTCATCCCGTCGTTGATGAATTTGCTTCTCAGAAGGGTAGAAGATTGCGGTTTTCCATTAAATGAACTGTGCATTTGATATGTGTTTGTGTGCATATTATTGGATTGGTTTGAGTTGTATTTTGAGTTTTCTACTTAAAGTTAAAATTAGCTTTGTGAAATTTATAGGTAATAAAGTGTATTTTGTTGAAATTCAAAAAGTATTATGAGTTTTTATTTTGAAGGTTAATCCATTATTTCGAATATTATCCCCCTTAGATAGTTAGAATAAGTCTTTTTGTGTTTTGAATCAATAAAAGCTAATAGGCATAGTAGGCTCATGCAAATAAACTATTATTACAAGTAGACCATATCTTATGCAACAACTTACTGTAATTGTGATTACAACTTACTGTAATCGGAGCAACTTACAGGAATTGTGATTAGTGATTCTGAGTCTTGTCAAAATTTTCTTCCCTGACAATTAGAGAGTGTGTACAGTCAATTTCAAAAAAGTCAGTTAATATATTATGTTATCACAATCTGGAAAACAATTAAAGGTCTAAATTCTAAGCAAGTGACGAAATATTTTAGGCTTAATTCCATGACTAAAAACATCTAGGCTCTGCATGCTCTAAAACCTTATTTGAGACACCGAAACTACTTTTATTTGGCTATACCACATGTATAGCCCAATAAAAGCAAGAGTAAAATGTACCATCAAAAAGCCTTAAAAATCACCAATTTGCATCCAATTCCATACCCCCCAGTAACCAAAAACTGTGCCTACCCAAAAATATAATCCTGGAGCCGCCCCTGAGTGTGGTATTGTTTATATAATTTGTGTAGAAATTTCTTTCTTTGACATGAATTTATAATCCCTGTTGTTATCCAATTGCTAGTTTTGTTATTTTGAACAGACCTTTGTCTAGAGGAGAATTCTGTTTCAAAATAGTGTTTTAGGGTACTGTTAAATGCATTAAATTATCATTTACATTTTCTAGTTTATAAATTTCTGACCATGTTTCCTTATTTAATAAGTCATTGGAATATGTAACATTTGTTTCAGTGAATGACCTGCAGTTTGATTTTACACCCTTATCATTATTATTGATTGTTTCGAGTACTTCAAAACTCAGTATTTGTCCATGGTGGTCACTAAAACCCTGGCAATAGACTTCTATTGAATGGCGATATTTATCTGTATTTAAAATATTTGATCAGGAGTGGTTTTACTAAATTTTGTTATTCTTGTTGGGGTATTTACTGCAGGTTTCAGTCCATATGAAATTAGTAACTGTGTTAATAATTCACAATTTCTATCAAATTTTAAGAAATCCACATTTACATCCCCACAAATCATTATATCAAAATTGACTTTGCTCATGTTATTGAGTAACAATTCTAATTTATCTATAAATAAAGGAAACTTTCCTGACGGAGAACGGTATACGCATGCAATTATTAACTTAAACTGCTGTATTTTTACGGCAGAGAATTCAAAATCCTATTCAATAATTAGATAATCATAAGCTGTTAACTGGTCATGATCTACATTATTTCTTAAGAAGATACAAGTACCACCATGGCTAATATTAGATCTAGAGTATTTACTAGCTTGTATAAACTCTGGGAATTGAATTAATTCGAGTTGTTCCTCTTTCAGCCAATGTTCTGAAATACATAGTGCTGAGATATCTTTAAGTTCATTTTTAAGCATTAGATTTAAATAATCAATTTTATTATAGAGAGACTGAACATTCTGGTGGTAAATTTTAAATTTGTTACTTTTGCAAGCTTGTGTTGGTGATTTATTTACATTATTATTATTATCATAATAGTTATTATTATTGTTGCTAGACAAATCCGAAATACCATTGTTCCACTCGGTTAAATTTGACATCGAAAGATCTGAATGCCAAACCTCACGTTTGGCTTCTTTTACAAGTTTCCCTGCTTCCACTCTAACGCTATTACTGTTAAACTATTCTTACCATTTTAATTTACAATTTTGCAGATTTCATCACTAAGATACTTCTTCCTAACCTATTTAAATGTAGGCCATGTCGAGTGTGGAACTTCCTGTCTAATTTACTTACATCTATAATTTGGACATTTGGAAAACTCTTACAAATTTTACGATTTTTTCCATTTGTAGCCTCTATTTCTTTATTTACACATGATTTGGGAATTAAATCGTATCTCTGCGGAATGTTTACAATAATGACATTTGTGTTATGCATGGATGTCAATGTACCCTTTAAATCTTTTATTACCTTTTTATTCTCGTTTCTATAGACGTCGTTTGCCCCAGTGATGATTACTGCATAGTCCTTTGAAGTGAGGGTCGCACACACTCCTATCATCCCGTTCGTGACCGCTGCAATAGGTGCTCCTGTCTTTACTGTCGAAGTGACCTCCATTTCGCCACTTCTTTCCAATACTCTTGCTGCTACATCTCGCCCGTGACTATCCGCAAATATCCGCATCTTCCTGGATTTTCTTTATATCACTTTCTTCTGTTCTTCTTGAAGAAATTCATCATTTTCTTCGACGAGCGCTCCAAATGAATTTGAGACGGGAATTTCAGTTACATGTTCCGGTACTCCATTTATAGGCCTAGGCATATTCAATCTTACCTTACCAGCAACCACTGTCGACCAAGTTTCCTTGCTTTCCTCTCTGTTTCCTTTTAATTTATTCAAGTCTTCCATTAACTTAGTAATATCTTCCTTTAGCAGCTTTATAATTTCATCTTTTGAGGACAGTTCGTTTCTCAGGTTATGACAATCGCATGACGGTACCGGTAGGCCTACATTACGACAATCGGCTTCACTTTTCTCCTCACTCAATTTTACCTGAGCTCTTGTGATGATTTTATTTGCATTTTTTACTTTTATTTTGCACGACGAGCATAAATCCGTAACGGGTACACTACCTGACGAGAAACTAACACTGTTAACTGACGACATACTAGATATCTAAGTTAGCCTAGATGTTTATACCAAATTACACTAAATTTATTTTAATTATTACTACCTAAATGAATTAATCTAATTACCTACCAATAAAGAAGAATGTGAAATACGTATATCTTCCAATCGGGTGAAATCTCGTAAAAGCACCACTGCTCTACTTGGTTCAAACAGTGATTGAAGAAGTCACCGAATCTTTGGATACACGTTCCCACAACTTAGTTTAGGTTTATTAAATTATCAATAAGAATTTCTAAATACTATCAATATTCCATATTTCACTTGACCTAAGGAAAGTAACTTTATAGATGTTATACCTCTGTTATAATATTTTACCACTTTTATCAAATATTTACACTAGCTGCCATTTTACTACACTTTCACTGTGACGCCGCAGGGCAAGAGAAGTTAAACAAACTGCTTCTTAAATATCGCACCACACCGAACGAAAACAATGTAACTCCAGCTGAATTGCATCAAGGAAGGAAGCTCTGAACAAAACTGGACCTCATCAGACCTCAAGGGGAGACCATCCTACAAGAAAAGAGGAAAATGCACCCACAACTCAAGAAATTCTACAAGCCTGGAGAAAGAGTGCAATCCAGGAATTACACCGGGTCACCTGTGGAAGTTTGGAACCATTGTTGAACGGCTGGGAAGAGTTCACTACATGGTGAAACTGGATCAGGGGTACATCATCAAGCGGCTTGTGGATCAATTGAGGAGATCGGAGGCAGAGAACCCAAATCCGTCACCAGCCGCAAGAGAACAATGTACAATGACAACAATCCAGACGACTCCTTCATACAGTTACGCCAGGAGTTCCGCTTGTCAGGCTCAGCCTACAGAAGCCGATCCAAGGATCGAGGACCTAAATCAGTCACCACACTCAGAAGGACAGTGCACCACGGCCACCAACCAGGACCGGGCTACAAGGGCAGGAAGACAAGAACCGGATGGAATTGGAAGAGGACCACCAACACTTAGCCCTCAGCTGCGTCGATCTACCAGAGTCAGGCGACCGCGGCACCGTCTAAACTTATGAACAAGTTAAGTGGCGGAGATTGTTATATCTTTGCAATATTTTGCACGGACATATAGACTCTGTGGAGAATGGACACTCTGTGCCATTATAAGCGATGTAAACATGTGTATGTTGTGTTGTGTAAAATAAATAGTTTTAAGACATAACAATCACCATTTGTATTACGCTTAACTTTAAACCCCCAATTATTCTGTACAATGTTTTTACCTTCTGGCTTAGGAACTAAAACCCACGCCTTATTAACCATCGTGGAATCCATTTCGCACGTCATGGCTTTATGCCATTCCTTAGAGTAAGGTGATGGCAAGGCTTCACTTACTGTACATGGTTCATTTCGATCAGAACAATTAGTGTAATGCAGAATGTAATCAGGATATTGTCTTGGTCTTCTTTCTCGATGGGGGTAGCGACGCGCTTCCTCATTGTGCTGTGATGGATTATCTTGATGATCAGACTCAACTTCCACTTCTTCACTATGCTGTGGAGCTGGATCTGGAACATCCCTATCACATGCAGTCAATAGTGGTTTACTGACTTCAGTGGTTAGGGGTATTATTGTATTCCCTGGTACCACTGGAGGATCTATTAGAGCAGAGAAAGACATCTCATCAAAAATCACATCTCTCGCTGTGATTAATTCATGGGTTACTGGATGCAGGAGCCGGTACGCCTTTTTCTCATCCGATTATCCAACAAATACCATTCTCTCAGTCTTGGGATCAAGTTTTCTTCTCAGCTGATCTGGAATATGAACGTAGGCATTACATCCAAACACTTTTAAGTGCGTCAGGTCTACTTTATCTCCAGTCCACATTTGTTCTGGTGTTGAATTTGGTGTTTTCCGTGCAGGAGACCTGTTGACAAGATACGCAGCTGTATTGACAGCTTCTGCCCACATGCGTTTGTCACAAGCTGTACCTTGCATCATAGCGAGTGCTCTCTCATTCAGAATCCTGTTCATGCGTTCTGCAGTTCCATTTTGCTCTGGTGTGTACCTTACTGTTGAAACGTCTTTTTAATGCCCCATGTTGGTAGCGACAAATGAAACGTTTTGCTTGCTCCTCACTGTTGGGTGAGAAATGTAACTGTTTACCTTTGCCTAAGCTATGTTGTTTTAATGGGCGCCAAGACCTCAACGCAATGTTGAAATCTAAATTTGTATTTAACAACGTCTAGCTCTGGCAGAACACCTTCAAGACTCTATTCACTCAGATCGTGGTATGATTTGATCATTAACCCAACAAACAATTGTATCAGGAGAAGGAATTGGTCTATATCTAATGCTACCTACTGAAAGCAAAGATTGCATTGTAAAAGAAATGAATTTATTATATAAAACAAGAATAGCAAAATTAATAATAATAAGTATAAAATTTAAATTGGAGCGTTGTGATTTGAATATTACCGATAGAAAATTACGTGAAAACGGAGTCTGATAAATTGATTTTACTCTTATTTCCAAGCTATGAAGTTACTGAAATATGAAATGTAAAACAAAGAAAATGAGAGATTGCGTATTTCTGCGTCATTGGCGCTTACCACTGGAAATTGCCAAAGCATTTCCCTCGTTCTTGATGATGTTGTGAGCTTCCCACAGTCTCCTGGACGTCGTCATCTCCGTCGGAATTTGATGATATTCTGGTAGATTAGATAATTCTATGGTCCGTACCTCGGACCCAAACACTCGTACAACCAAGTTTTACAAAAGTTCGTCGCTAACTCCACTGAACATCGGAGCGACACGCACTTGCGACCGTACACCTCAAGTATTTCACAGATAGCCATTAGCTCCACTGAACATCGGAGCGACACGCACGCGCATCCATACTCCTCAAGTATTTCACAGATAGTCACTAACTCCACTGAACATCGGAGCGACACGCACGCGCATCCATACTCCTCAAGTATTTCACAGATAGTCACTAACTCCACTGAACATCGGAGCGACACGCACGCGCATCCATACTCCTCAAGTATTTCACAGATAGTCCATGTTTCACGGCGCGTCGAACGATATAACCACACGCCGGCTCCCCACTCTTCAGTCCCAACTAGCTTACGTCGTCTCCCCTGATTGGCTGACCCACCACGCGATCTTCTCCTCCTCCGGGTCATTACACTCGGCGGGAGGGTTCCGTTCCAACAATTCGTCTTTTCTAGACCTTGCGACCCAAGATTGCGTCATGCTTCTCGACAAGATTAAGCGTGTACTTGAAATCCCAGTGAGTCACGTCTCTCGATATACCCTAACTGACGAAAACTCCGTAAAATTCCGTAATCAGATAATTTTCTATGATATCGTCGTTCGTAATAATTTGCCGGATAGCGTTTTCTAAGACATAGAAAACCTATCTGAATGCTAATAATTTTTATAAAATGCTCCGAAAATACCTTAATAATAATTATAATAAATTAATAATAATAATAAATTAACATGAAAATTTATCTTGGCTGAACAATTTGCCGCGTAAATAAATATAGAATGGCTTCCTACTGACTTATGCCAGTTGCATAAAACCCCTCGAAAAACACGTTACATATTCGCCTCGGATCATCGGATGATTTACCGTGACGACGGTCCATTATCCGATTATCCCAGACACGTTAATAAACCCCATCCAAAATACATATTACATAAATGAAATCACCCTAAATTACAGATATATACACTCATATTTTTTTTTCACGCACTTTGCGTCAAAGTTTGTTGTCACAATGGATTGCACTTTGCAACCAGTCCAATGTTTTACATATGGAATAGTGTTCCACGGATATTTCCGCCTCTCAAATTTCTCTATGTTGGAGAAATAGACATAATTAATGTGTGAGCACTATGTATTTATGATGTCATATCACACGCATTGAAGGTGTTCTGATATATTTATATCACCCTAGAACTTCCTAATTTCACTGGAGGTCCCCTCCTTATGGTGACATTTAATTCCACTTATCACTCAGCACACGATCACACTATTGTGGCAGCGCCTCGTGACCATAATACTTAATCTCTCTTTAACGTAGATTAAATTAATATTGACTTCTGAAAAAAAAAACAGTAAATGTGCATTACATATAACACCAAATATTTCTGTGCCGTAATCGCCCTGTCTTGTTAAGTTCCCGTTAACCATATTCTACTTAATACTAGTTCTCAACACAGACCATTTCTCCTCACACAAATAATACCATTGTACAAATTATCTTAAATTACACACTTACAAATCTTACATGGCGATGCCGTAAACAGAAATCACGTGTGCTGATATGTATGAGTTTCATGAAGGACTGTCTCGCATTCTGATGGCCCATCTTTTATCTCGTGGACGCCTTAAGCTAACAAGCCCTATTCAAGTGCTCCCCCATCTCTTGGAGATAAATGGGAACCCATCAGCGCTGCCAAAATGGCCTTGGTGCATCGAGACAATTTAGTGCTCAACAGCATCCGACAATCCCGTCATATTTCCCTGTACCTTAAAAACTCTCATTTACTTACATACTACCCCCCTGTGTGACTTCTGATACGCCTGCCTTAAGACCAGATCTTCCACGCACCAGACACCACATTTACTCATTTGATAGGCCGGCTCGCCAGCTAAACACACTCACTTTATGACACATATTTTCGTAGACTATGTATATTATACGTTCCGTATAATCTGTTTCCCTCACTATTCTCCAGCACATATGCTGTTTTCCCAATACGTTTGGAAACTATAAATGTTTCTGTGTCACCTGCTTCCAACCTTGCCAGTGGCTCCCTTAAATGAACGCCATCACGTTGCTCTACCTACCTATTTCTCAGTATCTGTAACGATGCCCTGTTGCTACTGTCCACACATGCTAACCCTACCTTCCTATGGTGTCACACCTCTACTTGACACTCTATGACCTAAAAATGTCACTTCTGACTGACAGAATGACGACTTAGACAGCTTCAAAGTGAACCCTGCCTGATCTAACTTCTGAAAAACTATATTTAAATGACGTAGATGCTCCTCAAAACTGCGTGAACTAATTACCATATCATCTATGTAAATGGTTACAAACTCTCCTGTGTCATCCCCTAATGCGATGTTTAAAGCCCTAATTAAAGCTGCTGAACTACTCTTTAACCCATAAGGTGTTCTACAAAATTGATAAAGGTTATATTTATGACTAAAAGCTGTAAATGGTCTATCTTCGTACATAAGTGGCACTTGCCAAAAACTGGAACTCAAATCTACACAAGTGAAATACTTCTTCCCCTCAAATGTTTGCATTAATTCCTCTATTGACATAGATTTCAGCTGATCTGAACTAATTCTACTGTTAACCAAACGAGCGTCTAAACAAATACGAACAGTGCCGTCGGTCTTGGGTACCGTGATCAAAGAATTAACATATGGACTGTTAGAGTGCTCAATAATCCCATCTTCAAGCATCTGATTAATTTGTGCCTCAACTGCACTCTGATAAGCGAAAGGTACAGGATATCTATGTCCTGTGAATACTGACCTATCAATAACGTTCAATGAATGTGTATAGCAATTGGCCATACCAATGCGATCCTCAAAAACTCTCCTATTACACAATAACACATCATAGAGCCGAACACATTGTTCCACCTCTATATTACCCTGAAATGCAGCCTCACGTAACGAGTCCTCTAGACTTCCGTTCGTAATCACACTGCCCACAAAACATGGAGAACCCCGCTCTACGGCTGGCGATATCTCATTTAAAGTACAAATCACACCTACAATACTACTCCTCTGAATATGGTCATTGAACGCTACTTCTACTTCAGAATCTCCCCATTTAAATTTCAAACTCCCTACATCATAACATAAGTTACCAGACACTCTACTTAGCCACTCTGAACCCAAGATAACACTGAATACTAAATTTGGAATTACAAGGCAAATCTGCTTCTCTACATGATTATTAATTTTAATGTCTACTAAAACTTGCTTAGAAATTACTTTAGACCTCTTCCCAACAGCTGTGATAACAAAAGTGCTTTTAATTGGCATCTCCTCAAAATTTACTCCAGTTCCTTTCATTTTATCATAAAATGCACTACTTATGCAACTCTTCATACAACCACTATCAATTAAAACATCTGTGTACGCCTCGGACACGTTAAATTTAACTATGGGGCTCTTACTAACCACTTCCTGAATAATACCTTCATCATTTAGTTCATGTAATAATTCATTTCTTACATTTCGGTCATAGGGTTCCTGTATAATTGTATGGACAGGGCATGCTACAGACTGAGATTCTGACCTTACTTCGCAGCCTGGTTCGCGTTTAAAGAACCGCTACAGCTGGCCGTAGTACTAGTTACTACTGCACTGGTCTGGTTGTTCTGAGTTGTGTTGTCATTGTTTGGCTGTATATTACTACCACTAGGCTGTCCTCTTCCTTGACCCCTATTCTGGTTGTAATTATTGTCATTATAATTTCTCCCTTGATTTCCCCTGAAATCATTGTTTCTCCCTTGATTTCCCCTGTAATCATAGTTCCTCCCTTGATACTGATTACCATAGCCATTTCCTCTGTTCTGATTTAGCTGATTATTATTATTTCTATTTTGAGCATTGGCCCCTTCGCCACCGTTCCCTTGAACTTCCTGATGCCTGGCTTCATTAGGTCTATTATTATTATTACCCTGGTTCCTATTGAAATTGTCCTCATAACCCCCTCTCCCTAGTGCATCAAATGTGCTTAACAAATTTTCTACTTGTGATATAGTCTTTACATTCTGGATACAAGCAGCCTCCTTGATCCTATAGGGAAAGTGCCTAAGTAGCAACCTTACCACATCACTTTCCTCCTTCAAGCCATCCAGATATTTACACACTAATACCTGCCCTAAAAAGTATTCGGTCATGGTGGAGCTTCCTTTAGGGTTATATTTACCACACACTACTCCCTCACGATGCTGCGACTGAATAGCCTCATTCCAGAACTTTTCACAGAATTTCATTTTAAAATCATTCATATCAGTAAACTTGTCTCTGTAGACAGCAAACCAATTCCTCGTTTCCCCCACAAACACTTGTTCTAAAATTTCAACTACCTGGCACCACTCAATACTACCATTTTCCAACCTCTCCCCGAATTTATTTTCTATAGTGTTCATGAACTCCATTGGGCACCCCTGTCGATTGCTGAACTTACCCAGTTCTACCTCCCTGTGTGTGCTATTCACAAAAACTGGTCTATTCTGACTATTTTCTTGCCTGATCCTAGCTTTTAATTTTAATTCTAATTCTGCGATTTTCTCCTCAGCCTTCCTCTCAATACTGTTTACTGTTAATTTAATGTTTCCTTCTGATTCTTCTACTTTATCATATAGCTTTGCTTGTTTCTCCTCAATCTTGCTAATGCTCTCTTTATTACTCTCTCTTAAATCATTTACTTCTGCAACTATTTGTGAGTGGACTTTCTCAATTCTACCCCCCAGCTGTTCCTTAACCTCTTTAGTAGCTACCTGAATTTTGTCAATTTCTCCCCCCAATTGCTTTTTGACCGGCTGTGTTTCCATTTGCACTAGTTCTTTTAAATTTTCAGCCTGTGTACTGATTCTAATTTCCAACTCCTCCTGTACTTTTCCTAATTTTCTGTCTACATCTGCAATAATCTCTTTAGCCTTTTCTTCCATCACCCCCCTGATCTCACCTCTAATCAGTTCGAATTTGTCACTCATTTCCCTACTGTTTTGTTCTAATTTAGCATTTAAAGTTTCAGTACTCTCTCTATTTTCCTTACTGTTTTGTTCTAATCTGGCGTTTAAACTATCGCTCAATTCCCTATTACTCTCTTTATTTTCCCTACTGTTTTGTTCTAGTTTAGCGTTATTCTGTTCTAACTTTGCATTTAAAGCTTCTGTACTTTCTTTATTTTCCCTACTGTTTTGTTCTAGTTTAGCGTTATTCTGTTCTAACTTTGCATTTAAAGCTTCTGTACTTTCTTTATTTTCCCTACTGTTTTGTTCTAATTTAGCGTTATTCTGTTCTAACTTTGCATTTAAGGCATCACTACTAACTTTGTTCTGATACATAAACTCGAGAAGTAAAGTTTTTAATTCTGGTTGGCCGCCTACACTCCCTGTTTCAGTATCGGGATTTACCTCCGCTACCCCGGTACTACCATCACTCGACATACTGCTCGTATCATCACTCTCCCGTTGATGTCCACTACGTAACCTCATCTGTCTTTCTTTCTCATCCCCCATAATGATATACACTGATACAGACAAATAACCCCCAAAATACAGGCACAGAAATATATACCCTTCTCCTTCCACAAATGTTATTAGGTTTTCAGCCCCAAGTTGTCGGCGACAAGTGAAACGTCCTTTTATTGCCCCATGTTGGTAGCGACAAATGAAACGTTTTGCTTGCTCCTCACTGTTGGGTGAGAAATGTAACTGTTTACCTTTGCCTAAGCTATGTTGTTTTAATGGGCGCCAAGACCTCAACGCAATGTTGAAATCTAAATTTGTATTTAACAACGTCTAGCTCTGGCAGAACACCTTCAAGACTCTATTCACTCAGATCGTGGTATGATTTGATCATTAACCCAACAAACAATTGTATCAGGAGAAGGAATTGGTCTATATCTAATGCTACCTACTGAAAGCAAAGATTGCATTGTAAAAGAAATGAATTTATTATATAAAACAAGAATAGCAAAATTAATAATAATAAGTATAAAATTTAAATTGAAGCGTTGTGATTTGAATATTACCGATAGAAAATTACGTGAAAACGGAGTCTGATAAATTGATTTTACTCTTATTTCCAAGCTATGAAGTTACTGAAATATGAAATGTAAAACAAAGAAAATGAGAGATTGCGTATTTCTGCGTCATTGGCGCTTACCACTGGAAATTGCCAAAGCATTTCCCTCGTTCTTGATGATGTTGTGAGCTTCCCACAGTCTCCTGGACGTCGTCATCTCCGTCGGAATTTGATGATATTCTGGTAGATTAGATAATTCTATGGTCCGTACCTCGGACCCAAACACTCGTACAACCAAGTTTTACAAAAGTTCGTCGCTAACTCCACTGAACATCGGAGCGACACGCACTTGCGACCGTACACCTCAAGTATTTCACAGATAGCCACTAACTCCACTGAACATCGGAGCGACACGCACGCGCATCCATACTCCTCAAGTATTTCACAGATAGTCACTAACTCCACTGAACATCGGAGCGACACGCACGCGCATCCATACTCCTCAAGTATTTCACAGATAGTCACTAACTCCACTGAACATCGGAGCGACACGCACGCGCATCCATACTCCTCAAGTATTTCACAGATAGTCCATGTTTCACGGCGCGTCGAACGATATAACCACACGCCGGCTCCCCACTCTTCAGTCCCAACTAGCTTACGTCGTCTCCCCTGATTGGCTGACCCACCACGCGATCTTCTCCTCCTCCGGGTCATTACACTCGGCGGGAGGGTTCCGTTCCAACAATTCGTCTTTTCTAGACCTTGTGACCCAAGATTGCGTCATGCTTCTCGACAAGATTAAGCGTGTACTTGAAATCCCAGTGAGTCACGTCTCTCGATATACCCTAACTGACGAAAACTCCGTAAAATTCCGTAATCAGATAATTTTCTATGATATCGTCGTTCGTAATAATTTGCCGGATAGCGTTTTCTAAGACATAGAAAACCTATCTGAATGCTAATAATTTTTATAAAATGCTCCGAAAATACCTTAATAATAATTATAATAAATTAATAATAATAATAAATTAACATGAAAATTTATCTTGGCTGAACAATTTGCCGCGTAAATAAATATAGAATGGCTTCCTACTGACTTATGCCAGTTGCATAAAACCCCTCGAAAAACACGTTACACTGTTAGCTGATGCTTGATGGCACGCTGTTTCAAAAACTCGTCCATAGCTTTATTACAATACTCCCCACCATTGTCAGAGCGTATGACCTTGATTTTCCTTTTACACTCAATTTCAACAGAATTAGCAAATTGTTCAAAGATTTCTCTTACCTCGCTTTCCTTTTTTTTTAGAAAAAAGACTAAAACCTTCCTCGTATGGTCATCGATGAACGTGAGAAAATATCTGGCTCCTCCCCTGGATTTCTCAGTCATCGGTCCCCATAGGTCACTGTGCAACATGTCCAGTCGGTTCTTGGCACGATGCTTGGTGGACTTGAAGGGCTGTCGAGCTTGTTTCCCTTCTATACAAGGAACACAGAGCTGCTTTTTACCCGAAAAATCAATACCGGTAGCCAAACCATTTTTTAGAATGTCCATCCCCACGTGATTGAGATGGCCTAACCTTTCGTGCCACAATTCACTAGAATCAGAACTTTTTGAACAAACACTTTTAGCATCACTTAAACAAGACACTGCTGATGCATTTGCACTTACAGAACCTGAGTTATTTAAGATATAACGCACTTTTGATGCATCATCTTAGAACGCACTCACCGACCAGCCATGCTGTTGCCGCATGCTGACATTCCTTGGAGTTATTAATGGTTGCACTTTTGACTATGGAAAATACCATTATTATTATCTGAGTCATTTCTACTTTCTACGAGGCTCAGATCTTCACATTTTGTAATTCAGTATCATCGAAACAATCTGGAGAAAGTAATTTCTACTTTTGGTAAGGTATTATCATCGCAGACACGCGAACCGGAACCAATCAGTCGCTACACGACTAGAGTATTTGTAAGTTCCAGCAGCGAAAGACCGAGCTCTTCGCACATGTGTAGGATTTTCCATCTTAGTTGGATGCGTTTTGTATGTCCGTCTTCAATTTCCTCAATTGTCCGCCCGAAGGCGAGGAATGTGATCGTTGTACATCGTGTTTTATTTAACACTGAACAGTGTAACAACCAAGTGAATATTAAAGCCCATGTATGCTTGTGCTACGAAATTCTTCGAATTATCAAAAAGTGATAAAATGTGTATATCGTGGAACACCACATTTTCAGCCACGTGCTGTGTGTAAATCAATGTCTTCAAGTGAGGTGAACATATATTAATAACTGTGATATTATAATTAACGGAGTGTATAATTTCAACGCTAACAGTTACAAATGTTGTTGTGATCGCAAGAGCGATTAATTTTTCCAGTGTATAACTTCGATGCCACGTGATTTGTGGAACATAGAATCTGTGAATGTGAAAGCAGATATGTGCATGGCCAATTTTTCTATCATCTGCGCCGTGTAGATTCAGTGAGATTGCTACCACAATAAAGCTAGCTTCAGTGAAACTGTGTTACACCAATTTTCTACATTTTTCTAGTGGTTATTTTCACATGAAATGTCATATTTTCATAACCACGTGTTCGACGCTTTTCATCATACATCATCCGTGGGAATGAGTAGATAAATCCCCATGATGTGAAGGAGCGTTTCTGGATAAATTCAGCATGACAGAAGACCCAAGAACATAGCACTAGAGCGGGAGATGGATATGCTAAGCCAAGGAGCATGACGACTGCTATAATGGGAAGGAGTCTGGTTATATTACGACGTCAACGCCGAGGACGAATCAAGGCCATGGTAATGGATAGAGCCTATGTGGAGGCCCAGTTTGGACAACCCTTGTCCGGAGACCAGCGGCCTAATTATATCCCTCAAGTCGTTGGAACGATTGAGATGTAGACATCCTTTCTTGTGAGTCTGTTAATCTATTCCTTGTGAGGTTCTTTTGTGGTGTAGATAATTGTAGTTTCTTTTAGACTAGAGTAGATTGCAGAATTAACCGAACTTCTTGACGAGCCATAGGTAGGGTTTGTAATGTTAGAACTAATCTTTGTCCTTCACTTTCAGTGATTTGTTAGCCACCCTGTGTTTGAACCCCGTTCAATCATGGTGCATTCTGATGGACATCGTTAAGATGTTAATTCTACCCCTACTAAACGTGACTGTAGTCTTTGTTACTACTTTGTTCAACCCCTACGCGGGTGATTTTGTGTATAGCTTATTTTGGCACGATAACTAGACGTCATGGCCAGTGTTATTTTATAACACCCCCTTTTAGTTAAATGTTTGTCACGCCACTGATTTCATTAGAACAATTCGTATCGGTTGATAGTCAACAGAAACTATCAGTTTTGTAAAGGTAATATTATATTTCATTTAGATTAGCTATGAAGCCATCCTGTTCGAGTACAGAACATATTCAGGGAATTGTATTTGTATGCAACTTAGCATCGAACCCCGTAATTATTACCGTATCATTGGCAAACTCAGCAATCGTGAGATTTGAGCCTTTATAATGTTTATTTACTGTCAGGTGTTTCGACACAGATATTGTTTGTTTATTTAAATACAGAGCAGTTATCAAGTGACATATCTGCGGATTGCAAAGACTTTCAGAACAAATGGTATTTCTATATTTTACTTTTCTTTGGTTTGAAGAGCATGCCACGTCTTTGTGTACAGTTTTGAGGCGTGATTTTAACCCTAATGTTTATTCCATTTGAGTATTATACTGGGATTAGATAACAAGGGCAGTTTTCTAATGGACTTCTTACGAGAAAACTGCCTGCATTTAGTCTATTATGTCATTCTAACCGCCCGAGTAGGTGACTGTAAATTGGGAGTGCAACTCCAAATCACGGACCAGTTATACGAGTTCCCAGCATGCAACTAAAGCAACACTCACACAGTGAGACAAATGTATCAGACTTTATGACAATGCTTGTAGCATTATTTACCGTTAGATGTTGTGATTCATAAGTAGGTCAATGTCCATGCCACCATTTTGTGGAAATCATATGTTTTGTTATGATGAATTGTTTGGCAAACGCCATACGCTTGCATCGCTATTGAAGTGACTAACTTTTAACTCTATTTGAGAGTGATTCGTTGTGTTAGAGGCTAGAGATAGACGCCTGTTTTAGAGGGTATTCATGTATTAGTGCGAGTATTGCACTGTGTCCAGAATTCGTTCTGTAGACTAGGTATTTACGGGAGGTAACTGAAGTGCTTACCAGGCCTACCCGAGGTAATTTAAGTGAGCCGAGAGCCACTAATAACCTGTGTTATTGTTATGTCCGAGCATGGAGAGCTCGATGATGGTATTTTATAGCAGAGATTGATCTCGCACGAGACTGCTACTGCTGATCCCAAGGTATTCAGGATCGTCAGCACTATTCACCATAAACCAACGATAAATTTAAACCGACACCTTAATAATCAAGCGCATAATTATTATAAACAAATAATAACTAATTGTTTATTGCATTTAAACTTGATCCACTTGCATTTTGGACCTGCTGACCGACACCTGCTTTTGTTTACGCTTCTTTATGGAAGTAATCTAGGACAGATGACATTAATTTTGATCGACGGAGTGCTTGCTTAACCTATAGTTCGTAGCTGGTGGAGCTTGAGCCTCATGCGACGTTAGTCGTAGTTTTCACTTCGCGATCGCCAACGTAAATGACATGCACTTAGATGGCACTGGTTTACAAAGAGTAACCCAGGGCGAAGGCAGGAATATAATTGATTGTGGTCTTGTTGTTTTATTTATTGTATTGTATAAAATCCCATGTTTACCTTACTTAGTTTGTAAGAGTGTATTTAATTGTTTTCTTTACGGCTTGTCATGTAGATTTGTTGTAATTGTTTTGTCTTACGGACGTCACCGCCGTAAATTTTGTATTAAATATCAGGAATTAGCTTAGTGGCGAGGCTTATGTTCCAAACAGACCCAGCCTGGAGCTGGAAACTGTACAAGATGATGATGATGATTTAACACTAAACGTAAAAGTGGAAATGGTATCATCCTAACTTAGATTTGTTATTGCTACCCTGTTAAATGTAAATTCCGTTATTAGTTTATTTTGTAACTTGACATAGGATTTATTGCCGTACCATTTTCCTAGCGTTGCTGTTGTTGCTTAAGTTTGTAAATTAGATCTTTCGTGAGGGTTTACCGTAGTTTAAAGGTAGGGCCCTGCTCTTTATTTTTGTTTATTTATTAAATTGCGGATTAGCCGATAAAAGCCCTCCGAACTAGGATAGGTGCTTGACTATTCTAAATAAATATTTTTACAAGTTTTACTTAAGCCTGGAAGTTTATTTTCTCAGTCTAGCTTTAGGAGGTGTATTTTCTTAGGCTGTCTATGACCTTTTAGCAACCATGTTACCACGGATCCCTTGGATCATGGATTCTCGTGCCGCTATGGCCTATAAGAAATTCACCTGATCCTCTTGGCACATGGGTCCGGCAAGTGAGGTGTTTGGAATGTCATTTCGGTTGTTGGCAACCCTGACAGCTCCTCTGACGGCACAGTACGTCACGAAGTGTGTGGACTCAGTCAGCTTGAGTATGATGGAGCCACTGGATAGCTTCCCTCCTGGCGCACTAGGAAGCAGCACCAAGTCACTGTGGCAGACATAAGTTTTGTATTGATGTTAATGGCGAAGTTGGAATGTATTCTAAATGAATTTATAATGTTGTACTGCTGCTTGTCCTTTTGTAAATCAGAACTGGGCAAGTTAGAATACCGGGGAATCTCATTTCATGAGATATAATCGGACAATTCATTGCGTGAGAAGTGGTTACGTGGAATTTCCAGAGAAGGTGACAAGACAGGAAATAAATGGTTACCGTCTGATCGCTCCATTGCGTGTAGTCATCATTTTCTTCTTGAGAGGTTCAGATCACATAAATTATTATCAAATTGGTTACAACTAGTGGGATGTGGGTTGGCGACTATGGGACCCCAGCTGAGTTTCCTTGGGCTGAGCTCCTCTCTTATATCATTCATGTCAACTCTTACCCCAACGTTATTAGGGTATCGGAGGCCTCGGATGTCTTTCATTTCCCTGCCTTAATTAGCTCTTGTCTTTTTCTTTCCTGATGCCCTAATTTTTGTAGGATCAGACCTCATTTTGTCCTTTTCTCTGCCTTCTCTAAGAGGCCCTAAATGAGGGAGGGTGTGTGTTGTCCCACCATGTACGGTGCACCTTAGATATCGATTCACCCCCAATGATGGAGATAATTGCTGTTTAAAGGGGTGAAATATCTAGGTCATCTGCCCTTAGTGGTTTAGGTGATGGTGAGAAATTATGATGAAATGAAATCTGCAGCTAGGCTTAACTAATTACTGACTTACAACTAACTTATGTTCTAGAAGAAGAGAACGACAATAATAAACGAAAGAAACCAATAAGGGAAATAAATGACGGGAAAGGAATGCCCTCTATCTTCGAAGGGCAAATGTCCTTGCTGTTCATCCCCTTAAAACAAGAATCAATCTTCGAAGAATGAGTATTGAGGTACTTGGAAACTACTAGAGCCATTAAAGGCAGGTTGAAAAGGGAAAGAGGAGAGGGTCCACCCCAAAGTCAATGCAAAAAGGGGAAAATGGATCTCGCTCTGGAACACTTCACGGTCGCCAACTCCCGAGGTCAAAAGCTGAGCTCTTGAAGGTGTAGCCCTATCCAGGGTGCACCACGTGTGTATTAGATGTTAAGAAACTAAAAGAATAGGGCTGACCCCTCGAAGCATGAGGGTATCAGGATAGATGATATAAGGGTCAGTTACGGCAGGAAAATGAATGCCTCCCTAGACTTTGGATGCTCTAATGCTATCCGGGTTGGAAGAGAACAAGAGTTGACTAATGGAGGTCGACAGGTAGATGACAGAGAAGAGCCCGGCACAAGTGGAAATAATAACCGCCTCGGCTGGGGTCCAGTGGTCTCCAACCCAAGTCCCACTAGGCCTAGTTGTGAACCCTTGTGGTGGGGATACACCCTCAAGGGCTCATGGCTAGTGAGCTTGGGAATTGGCGACCCGGATGGATTCCTGAGCTGGGTCCGGTTTTCTTCTTTTTCCAGTGACTGGGAGCAAATAGTTTTTATTCCTTTGTTATTTCTTTAAAAACAGTAGTGCCTAGTCCAAACGAAATAAGGAAATCAAGCTACAAAAGTATGTGAGAAGAAAAACACAATTCATGTTTGAAATCATCTCTGTCAATTACTGGATATACATCACAAAAACGGTTTACATCTTAAACGGTTGAGTCCCCCCTCGGTAAAATTCACGAGCCGGCACTGCATTACAACCTTCTTCATCAAAAACAATTATATGACCCTTTTTAACAATACTGTTAAAAGAGAGCATGTTTGCTGTAAGGTTAGGTACATACATAACATCGCTCACCATTGTAAAAACATTTGCTTGTACTGGAACATCACCTATGCCGCCACTATATAGTTTACAATCGTTTGCTATGGTGACTTCATATCCAACCTCCCTTTTATCATCAAATTTTGACATCCAATCCACTCTACCAGTCATGTGTTTGGAGGCTGCGGAATCCATCTACCAGCTGTCTGCTGAGTGGGTATCAACTCCAAGTGCTGTGAGCAGAGCCCTACCCTTCTTCTTTTCTTCTTTCTTCTCTAGTGGCTTGGCATCTGCTTGAAGTGCTGCTGTCTTGTTTAGGTGTTTGCAATCTTGTTTCCAGTGGCCAGTTTTGCGGCAGTTCCAACAGAATTGTTTCTTGGGTTTAGTATTCTTGAATCCACTCCTGTTAGTGTAGAGTGCAGTTTCTTTGCTGGAGCTGCATTTGTCTTCCTGTAGCAGTTTACATTTCGCAAAGTCACTTGTCAACTCTGCGCCTGAATTTTCCAATGCCTTAATCATAGGTTCAAGAGCAAGGCAACTAGAAATTCATCATCAAGTGGTTTTAAACTGCTGCTAGTCGCTGGGAGAGCCCCAAAACTGTGGTGACATATTCTTCCATTGTCTTGAATTGTTCAAGCTTGGTGGAACACAGTTGGCGAAGAATTCTTGTGTTCCTGTTGGCGCCTTTATCTTTATATGCCATCTCGAGTGAATTCCATGCTGCTTTCACCGTTTTTGCTTCAATGACGTACGGAAAAACACTCTTTTCCACCATAAGGTTAATCTTGCACAAAGCACGTTCGTCGCGCCGTGCCTTAACCTCTGCGCCGGTTTTATCATCTTCTGCATAACCAGATATGCACTTCCAAAGTTCATCGTGCATAAGATAATACTTCATCTGGAAACGCCAGTCAATGTAGTTTTCTCTCCCCTTCAGTTTCTCGAAGTTATAAAGAGAACCGGTGCTGGATTCCGTCATGATGCACACACTTGTTGCACGCGATCACAGTTTTGTTAATTCAAATAGAATCACCCTGGTCAGAAAACTATACACTCGTCAATGATCCTGCTGGGCCTATAACCTGTAGGAGTATATGGCAGGAGAAAGACGTCTGGGCGTATATGCAGTATACATGTTTAATACGAACTGAACGGCAAGGTTACATACAGGCGTATATATACAAAAACAGACAAAAAATCAACGAGGACATTCTCGTAACTAGAACCGCCACCAATGGCGTTCCGCTTCCTGTAGCTGAATTTAAACCATAGATCACCTGTTGGGTTGCAAATTTCTAACAAAAAGTGCCTTGAGAGAATGGCGACTACGGATTCCACCACGTACTGCGCACGCGCACAGGTTTTCACGACCCATCTGCACAATGTGCGTCGCTTTCTCAACAAGCACTGTGAATAATATCATGTTGGAAGTCATTTGTCGGTGTTGCTTTAGTAATCGAGATTTAACGTTTTCGGTTAAGTAATGGGCGGGTCCCTAATGCTCAAAAATATTTACCGTACATGAGAATAACAAATAGGCCTACACTTCGATGACCAGTTTCGATCGTCAAGCGATCATCATCAGATCCTTTACACTTACAGCCCGATTTCGTAAGACATGGTTAAGCCATAACCAGCCCATGATTAACCCATTTCTAACGAAAAATCAAAGACGGAAGCGAACAGCTGATATGCATATTATCATATAATGGCTTGAATATTAAGTTATTCATTGAAGATGGGCTAAGGTAGGGTTACCAACCGTCCGGCTTTTGCCGGACATGTCCTGCTTTTCATTCATTTTGGTTATGTCCGGCCGGCATTTCTAATTTATGGAAAATGTCCGGCATTTATCTTTGCAAGATTGCTTATTTAGGTTGTAGGCTGAAGACAGCATGTTATTGTATCATACATCAACTCCTTGTGATCAGGGTGCTACTTCCGATGGTGGAAATAAGTAACCAGAAAGAAAAAGAAACAGTGAAAGGAATTAAAACTTAGAAATTTTTCTAGGTTAGTGCCGTGTCTTGTGTGGGGTTTCGCCTGGGACACCAAGCTGGCTCATCTGCGGGCTCTCGGTGTTCCCACCTGGACCCCCAAGAGCCCGCTGATGAGCCAGCTTGGTGTCCTAGGCGAAACCCCACACAAGACAAGGCACAAACCTAGAAAAATTGCTAAGTTTTAATTCACTGGCCGTGAAAGCCAATATACCATCTTTTTAATGAAAGGAATGTTACAATTTCATAGATAAGTCGTGTGAAGTATTTTATAAATATGTGCTTCAAGAAAATAAGTCGTGTCTTCATTCCAAAGTAGGTTCTGTTGTTAAATACAGCTTCGAGGAAAAGAACTGCAGCAAGGACAAATCATTAAGGTACGGTATTTCCTTTCGTAAAAAGTTATGTGTAATATATGAATCATTTTGTTACGGTGTCGATTGAATTTGTCAGGCATTTTTCATAAATGTCCTGCTTTTTGCTGAGTCATGTCCTGCATTTGGAAATTTTCAGTTGTTAACCCTAGGCTAAGGTAAGTACAAAACAATATATGTTTGATTCTTAAAGTTTCGCAAATAGCTTTCAATGACGAATAAAATAAATATCTTACTTAATATGAATAACGCAGGCGCGGATTTTCTGTTTGGGGGGGGGGGGGGTCACGGGGGTCATGTTATTGTATCATACATCAACTTCTTGTGATCAGGGTGCTACTTCCGATGGTGGAAATAAGTCATGACCCACCCAAACGGAGACAAATTTTTTTTGCAAACTCAAAAAACGAAAACACAATAATTTTTCCGACGTCCAAACTGCAAGCTTCGTTGGCAATTTAAGCTGTGACTTTCTCCCTTTGTCGGTACCAACTCGACTTGCCGAAACTGTCACGTACCATGATACTTTTCTCGAAGCTCGATGTACAAGTCG
Organism: Meconema thalassinum; assembly: GCA_946902985.2. NCBI lineage: Eukaryota > Metazoa > Arthropoda > Insecta > Orthoptera > Tettigoniidae > Meconema > Meconema thalassinum. The sequence goes on along the minus strand of OX336390.1, from coordinate 477,507,598 downwards.
CAAAACACGCCGTTGCAATTTGTACGAATAATTTTGGTGCGCTAAACGCATCACATTTCAATCCATGTAGTTTGCTAAAAAAAAATGGTCTGGTTTTGTACGTTTGGTTATTTAATAATTAATTTAATAAGGTACACAAATTGTATATATAAAGATATTACATTTCATGTAAACATAAGTCTATCACAGGCCTATTTCGCTTTGTGCATTCCACAACATGGTAACGAGGATAAGTCGAATCACACAGTGCACACACACAACTATCGTCAGGTTCATGAAAGATCTTAGTTTTGCAGAGTTTATGGTGGTATCCATGAACTGCCATAGCATTGACAAAATGTCGGAGATCCTGGTTAGTATTGGTCCAAGTCCTATTCGTCATTGCTTCAGTCGAGTAGAAGTCAATACAAATGCCATTCCTTTTGGCCAATCTTTCGTCCAGGAGTTTCTTCCAATTGTCTGTATATGGTAGTGCGATCTTGAATCTCAAATCTTCAATTAAAAAGTCTCCATTGCAAGTTCATAAACCAGTATTGATCTAGTTATTTTGTGATTGCGTTTTTAGTGATACCATTTTTCCTAACAATTTCGATTCTCTGACCCCCTCCAAAGCCAAACTCTAGATCCACGCCTGGAAAAACGAAAGTTTGATGCTTTTTAGTCGGTCAACACAATTGTTTACAAATGAGATGGGTTATTCCCTAATCCTGAAAAAATAATTACATGAGATAGTAGTGCTAGAATAGCGGTTCTACGGCACTTGGAGCCAGTCATCGCGATGCTCTGTGACGGTGGAGCGTTGGCTCGGGAACGAAGAATGTGAATGTGTTGGGAAGGCATGGAGGTAGAGGGTCAAGCGAAGATTCGTTTAGATTGTATTTTTCCCGCTCTATCTGATGGCAAGGTTGTTTTTTAAATTGGTGGAATTTGGAAACTATATTTTGGGGTAAACTTGTGTTTTTGACATTTTTCAGATATTCGGTGAAGTGGAGAGGTTAGAACGATGTGGTTGGATGTATTTAATTTTGGTGAGTAGTTGGATACGTTTTTTGCTTAAAAAATGCGTTTTTCTCATTTGTCCAGATATTTGGCAAACGGATAAAGTTATTGCGATGATTGAGATGTTGTTTTCGTGTTGCTGTCCTCTTTACGGGGATGTATGTAGTGAAAATGTGAAACCATTGTTTTTGGTCTTAACATGCGTTTTTCACATTTTTCCAGATATTTGGCAAACGGGTAAAGTTATGGCGATGATGGAGATGTTGTTGTTTTCGTCTCGTTGTGTTCTTTACGGGGATGTATGTGGTGAAAAGGTAAAACCATGGTTTTTGGTTTAAACATGAATTTTTGACATTTTCCTAATATTTGGGATACGGGAAAAGCGAGAAGCAGGTTTGAAGTGACTTTGTAATTGGCGTGTGTTTGTCTTGAGGAGGACGTGGGTGTGGCGTGATTAAGATGGAAATTTGAGTTAAAACAGGTGTTTTTGAACGTTTAATTTTTGGTGTAGGTTTGAAAAGAACCGGTGCGACTGTTTTTTATGATGATGAAGATGGACTAGCGAGAAGAAGAAAGGAATTGGAAAGGAGTCTGTTCCGCGCTCATGTTGCTAAAAGGCATTTGACATTGGAGGCTTGGTTCATACACAGCGAAAAGTGATTTGAAAGCTTTAGGCTGTGTACTGCTCGGGGGCTAGTCTCTTATCATAGAAATAAAAAACAAAAACAAATGGCGAGTGACGTGTTATCTCTATGTCTGTCTCGCTTTCTCTACCCAACTTGATTGGTTATAACATACATGTTAGAGGCGTGGCTAACACTGTCGGTAGGCTGGTGGTCAAGCCACGCAGGAATAATAAGAGCGTGTGCTTATCATACAGTGTGTGGATTTATACTGACTACGTCACAGTCTTTTCAGCCATGTTGGATTGGATAAAGCAGCGCCAAGTTTGAAACGACGGGAGTGCATAACATGATCGTAAAAGCTTGCCATAGGGTGGAACAAAGAGGTTATTGGACATGTTAAAAAGGGGATTAGTTAAAGTGGGAGTTATACACCTTTTTTGGAAAAGGGGGTAGTCTAAATAAATAAATAAATAAATACATATGGTTTTATTACAAAAATGATGTTCATTGACCCATGAATTAAACGTGGGAGGGAACCCCAACCACTTTACAAAACATCGCTTGCCTTTGACTTTAATTATTCGTTCAATAAGATAATCATTGGGATATAATGATTTTTGCAGTTCTTCATAATAAAATCGACCTTGAATGGGTTGTCCAGTTTGATCTTCTAAAAGATAAGTCACTGGTCGCCCTAGCCTGACTTGTCGAATTTTAAAAATTTCTGTTGTCCATTGCGGGGTGTAGGATTTTGTAAAGACAGTTTTATGTCTACTAATGCGAACAAAATCACCAATTTTAAGGCGGTGTCGCCTAGGGTCAGTCCTTTTTATAAGGTTAATCTGGGTAGGTTCTTGGTGACGAGACGGGGTTTCATGCGAATGGTGGAATTAATCGTGTTGTTGTATCGTGACACGAGTTGAGGTAACAACTCTAAACATCAATAGGAGCCATGTATAGTGAACTCTTTCCACATATGAGTTTTCAATTCTCGGTTAAACCGCTCGACCACGCTGGCTTTGAGATTGCAGTACGTGGTGTAATGGTGAATATCCAAATATTTGAGAAAACTGGAGAAATCCTTGTTGAAAAGTTCTTTTCCCTGGTCGCTCTGGAAGAATTTCGGTTGACGTTTGGATTGTTGAATAATACAGTTTGTTTAAAGGGCATGGTGACCAAGACACCAGTTTTATATTTTACTGGCTCAACAAAAGCCATTTTGGAATACACATCAATGACCGTCAACATATAGCGTACACCGTCGTTAACGCTAGAATAAGGTATCGTCTCAACCAGGTCTCCATGCCATAAATCATCCACTCCTTTGGAAATAACATGACGGCGTTGATAAATGCGTCGGGCTGGTTTATTCAATTCATGAGCGATGCCGATTTTGAAGGGGGATGGATTATAAGATAATGTGGGTATCCCTGAGCTGTTCTTTAATGTGGGCGATTTCTGCATCATGTCCTGTGTGACCACCTTTTCTTGACGCATGAAAAAGGTATAAGCGCTATACTAACTGATTGGGATTATTCCAATAGGTTATATCCACGTAGGGTTTTAATTTCTTAAACCTTACACCAGAGGCAGAGTGGTGTTCTCGCTCACCAAACATGTTTGCAATGATGGTTTTATATTTCTGAGATATATTGGCATGTAATTGCTGAGAGGATTAACAGTTTATTTTTGTGAGCTTTGGTGTCGAATAAAATGGATTTATATTTAGCAAGGTCCTCTGGCGTAAAATCTTGTAGAGATGGGGTCCGAGAGAATAGCAGCTTTAACAGTCCTGGTGTTAAATTATAGTTGATCTATTTAATGACAACACTAGTACGAGCAAATTTAATAGATGAATCACCTATTTTAAAATTTTCATTCTCATAGCGAACACCATACGTTGTATCTGTGTTTCCAATAAATAGATCGGTGAGATACGGTTGCAGTGTTGCTCCATAATATTTTATTAAAAAGTTTTAGAGTTGAGTTTTATTTTGAGGAGTGGCCAAGAGTTGTGAAAACGGAGACGATCTGGAGGAAGACGGTGTTCCCGCTATGACGGTTTTTGTTTTTGTTTTGTTTTTAGAAACTGTTGAAGGGGTGAATTTTTTTTCTTTCACGACTAAATACGGTATTGCTTTCACTTTCACTTTGACCATGTTGTTGTTGTTGTTCTTCTTCTTCTTCTTCGTCTTGTTGTTCAGTATCATCGGAGGAGGAGGATTTTACCCGCTGCGTTGAATCTGTTTGAGTAAATTTTGAACTTGTTAAAGGTTTGGTTTGAGAGGTAGCAATAGCAGCAGTAGCATTTGGGTTGATACTCATGGGATGAATGAATGATAGAGCATGTTTTATCATGGGCAAAGGATTCAGGTTTTTTAAACATTGTAATTCACGAAATTTATTTTGCGCCTCAATGATACGCTGCATGATTTGAACATGTTTCTTGGCAAAGAGGAAGAGAATCCAACACAAAACCGAAAGAAAATGAAGATTTAGAAGGATTTTTACTGCACAAGGCCTGTGACGTACGTAAAGTGTGCGGGGACCTGTGTAAGGCTAACGGGGAGTGCAGCGTGAGCTGAGGTCGCCTGAAAGCCAGCGCTGTGTGCTCTTACCCTCCCGAGCAGGTATTTGGGTACTATGGGGATAGGTAGAACGCTAGCGAGCAAGGATATATGAATGGAAGTGGATTTATGTGTTTTCCCTTCCAAAGGGTTAGATTTTACTAAGCATTCTGAAACGCTATAAATACTTAAATTGGTCGAAATAATTATATTTTCCACCGCTGTAGGATATCCGACAGAACGGCCGAATGCCCCCAGAGTGGGCAGAGATAAAGGAACTCTAGTGCTTTTAGCAATGTTTTTATTATTGTTAGTGGAAATTGTGAAAGAGTACCAATTGTTGCATCTAAAGCAGGCTAAACCCTTACCCAGCAGAGTGCCGACTAAAAGTTTACAACAGAAGAAAAACCTTAAACCTAACTTAAACAAAACCAACATTTTGAACAGTAAAACACAAGGCAGAGAGAAAAACTCTACAAGTAGGAAGCTGATGGAGCAAGCTATACTTGCCTTAACGATTTACTAGAATTAGCTGTAATAGCTAAGAGAAACTTCACTTAATAATTTGCAAACTGTTCTGTCTTTTCAATACTAGTTGTATTTAGGAGTTAACAACGGTACATGTTTCGGACACTTATGTGTCCTTCTTCAGCCATAGATACATATTAAAACACTTGTAAGTAACAAAACACACATTTAAAATACATTATAAAACACTGAGTAGTCATGCGATTTAAAATCAAGGTGTCCCATAGTTCAAGCATCTGGAGAAAGTTGTCCCATATTATAATTATGCATGTCAACTCTACTGGTTGACAGTAGTCATTTAGTTCGATAGGCTCCTTCCTGTGCCACTACTTATTATGATAAAACTTTTAAAAAGGAACTGCTGAAGATCTTGTCAGTTGTATGTTGTTGAACGAATGAAATTGACAATATTTGCACTTATCCCTTGGTCTTTGGTATTTAGTAGTGGTTATGCACCGACCGTGATTTGTAGAGTTTGGAACTTTAGGGTTCCTTATATGTTACTAACGAAGACGGAAAAAGTTTATTATTGAGTGGATTCTATGAGGACCGATGTTTGATTTGAGTTGGTCTCTGTTGCAAATCCCTGAGGTGCGATTTCTATAACGAAAGGAAAACTTTGTTAAGATTGACTAGAGTTTTATTGTTATAACCTATGTTAATAACTTTGTAACTTACTTGCAAATATTGAGAAACCTCCTATGAGCCTTCGTCGTGGGGCGGCTAGGAATTCTGAGGAGAAAAATGACCTGATTCAGATGTATGGTAAAACTATGAAGACGGATAATGTGTTGTGGTAGGCGATTGAAAAATTATGCGTCAAAACTTACCATCTGGTGTGTGCGGGAAAAGGCGTGACCTGGCCGCTCTCCAGCCTGCATCTGATGTGCTGAGTGTGAGCTCCGCTGTTGAACAGTGGAGTGGGGAGAGGGGAGGTGGGGCGGGGTGATGACCTTACGTGCGGTGACGTGGGCAAGACCTAAGGGGCGAACATGTGTACATGGCTTCTGTATATGTGGTTGTGACTGGGAAGTGCGTGGGTGTGAATAGGCCTTTTGTTTATTTATTTGATAATGTCAATTAATGTGTCGAATAGTATGTTCGTTTCGAAATGGAACTCGTTAAGTTTGGGACCTGGATCGAACCGTTGGGCTTTATTTATTTCTAGTTGTTCTAATATATTCATGGCTTGACCTTTGTTTTCATAGTGCAGTATTTTCAGGCCTTTCTCAAATTCAGTGAACTTGTGGTCTGTGTCCGCCATGTGTGTGCCTATTGCTGAAATCTTTTTGTGTTTTGTTGCATTTACATGTTCAGCATAACGTATGTTGAAATTGCGTCCGGATTGGCCCATATAATGGGAACCACAATCCTGGCAATCCATCCTATAAATGCCTGACTTCTTGTATTTACTGGATTGGTTAATTTGTTTGGAATTGAACAATTTGTTCTGGTTGTTGTTCTCAGTTTTGTATGCAATTTTTATGTTGTACTTCTGCAAGGGGCTAGTTATGTTATATGTTAAGCTATTGGTGTAGGTGAATAGCGCATATGTGTCTTTCTTTTTGTTGTCCCATAGTAATTTGGATTTAGGCTTATTATTAATCTTGTGGATTATGTTATCTATGAATTTTCTGTTGTATCCATTGGTTACTGAAATTTGTTTTATTATATTGATTTCTTTATTGTATGCTTGTTCAGTTAGGGGCAATGTGATGGCTCTGTTGACAAGGCTGATGATGGCTGCTCTTTTATGGCTTTCTGGGTGGTTGGAATCTTTTTGAATGACTGTGTTGGTTTGAGTTGGTTTCCTATATATTTCGTACTCCAGTTTGTTATTATTTATCTTCACGGTGAGGTCCAGGTAGTTTAATGAGTTGTTATTGGCAAATTCGGCTGTGAAAGTGGTATAATCGTCTATTTTATTTAATCTGTTCAAAAGTGAGTTCTCATCTAGTATTTTTCTATTGATAATGACAGAGATGTCATCGACGTATCTCCCCCAGAATTGAATGCCTTTTATTTTGTCGACGATTTCATTATATTTTAAGTGTCCATGTATACGCTGGCCAGTATACCTGATACTGGTGAATCCATTGCTGAGCCTTCATTCTGTTTGTATATTTTGTTGTTAAACGTAAAGTAATTGTTCTGTAGGGTGAAAGTTAGTATTTTGATGAATTCTTCTATTTCGACTTTAGATAGCCTACTGTTGTTTTGTAGATTAGAGTAAATACTCGAGTAACTTCCGACACGCTACGCAGACTTTTTTACTGGTCAGTTGGCCCAACTTAGATTCTTGCAGCCACCATTGTCAACGGGAGAGATTATAGAAGCAATATCAAGACAGCTTCCAGTTGAGGTCCAAAGATTCGTCATATCCGCAGGGATCAAGGATTTGGCTAGAATAGACGAACTCTTGCGCAAGCTAGACTACACTAGTCCTATGCCAAATGTTATGTCTAGACAACATAGACAGGAACAGAGAGGTATCAACACGGTGTATATCGATCAGATACATCAGACAGACACACAGAAGGAACAGGAGAAAGGAAGAGTGGGTTCGGAAAGAAACAAATATTTCAGGGACTGGAGATACGATCCAAGATACCGCAGGTTTCGCGAAGGACGGCCGTATCAACAGCAGAATGGTCGCAATAATAATAACGAGAACACACGTAGAAACGGATATTACCGGAACAAATGTGCAGGGGAAATGGAAAAGGCTGAAAGTGCCAAAAAATAAGAAATAGATTTTTTGAATGGAATGTGTTGTATACGACATCGCCTATAACCTAGAGAAGGTCCAAAGTGCCAGAAAAATTCCTACTAGTTTCTAGAGCAGTCGCAAGGAGCAGCACCGTGAAAGCTCCCGCTGACCGTCAGTGAGAAAGGCTGAAAGTGCCACCCACCATGATGAATGTGCCTTTCAATTGCAGTAGGTGCTTTTGGCGTGTGCGAATAACAAGTGTTTCATAGTTGCTGCGTTTTCGCGTACTGCGAATAGTTTGTGCACTTTTGCTGTTATAGTGTGTGTTTTGTGTAAAGCATTTGCTGTGATTTCAAAATGAGTGAAAATCAAACCCCTCCGCCGAAGAAAGACCACGTTCAAAAAGAGAGGAGGAAGCTCGAGAAAAAGGACAGTCTTATACGTCTTGTAAAGGAAAAAACGTACCAGGTAAACCTACCCCCCCCCCCCTGATGTCGCCACTTGCTCATGCAAGTACTTTTGTAAAAACTTGACTCATGACCAAAAACAGTTACTGTTCATGGATTTTTACATAGTTAATGAACAAAACCAAGGTACCTACTTACTAAACCATATTCAACTTGTACCTGTCGGCCGTAGGCGTCATGGAAATTACGATGACCCAGAGGAAAGTAAGCGTTCTTGCAGTTTTACTTACAGTGTGCCAGATGGTTCAGGTAAAAATGTTCATGTGTGTAGAAAAACATTTCGTCTGATTTTCGGAGTAACTCCCAGGAAACTGCAAACTCTTCAAACAAAAAAGAAACAGGGTTGCTTGGTTTACAAAGATACTAGAGGTCAGAATCCACATTCACATGAACATAAAGTTAAGTTCACAGAAAATGATCGAAATCTAGTTCGGCACCACATTAATTCGTTTCCCAGGTATGAAAGCCACTATTCCCGTAACAAAACAACAAATGAGTTTCTATCCCCGGACCTAAACAAAAATCGTATGTTTTTATCTTTCACAGTCCAAAATCCAACGATTACAGTAACTTACAAATACTATGCTCAAGTTTTTCAACAAGACTTTCCCAAACTAAAATTTAAATGTTTAGCAACAGACACTTGTAAGAAATGTGACGTGTTTAAAGTCGAAATTCAAGCAGCTGTCAGTGAAAAGGCCAGAAATGCCATAAAAGTAAAGCAGGAGTTACAGCATAGAAAAGCAGAAAAAGCACAAGCGTGCATGAAGGAAGACTTCCAAGTAGTAATAATAACTGCTTATGTGTGGACTTGCAACAAGTAATGTTTGTACCAATGCTCACACACAGTGATATTTTTTACTGCCGGCAGTTCTCATGTTACAACTAGGGAATTCATGTGAGTAACCATGGGTCTGCATATATGTGTATGTGGCACGAAGGGGTTGGTGGTCGAGGGGCCAATGAGATATCATCTTGGTTCTTTAAGATTGCCACTTCTGAGGCCTTGTTAACAAGAAGAATGTTAGTTTTATGGTGTGGCAACTGTGGTGCACAAAACAAGAACCAGTTCCTCCAAATGGCAGTAATTTACTTGGTAAAAAGGGTTTTATCGCTCAATAGATTTAAAGTACTTGGTTAGTGGACATAGTTACATGAACTGCGACCGGGACTTCGGTCTCATTGAAAAGCGGCGCAAAACATGCAAATCAATGGTCCCAAAAGATCTTGAACATGTTGTTGCTACTACATGTGTAAAAAAAACTTGACTGTTGTTTCGATGAAATCTGAGGATTTTACTGACATCAAAGGGCTTGCTAAGAAGTACCTCAACACTAAAAGCCTTGGAATCAGTAAAATTTCACATTTTCGTATTTCGCACAAGAATCCTGGTATTGTAAAAGAGGCATGCGTTTTGGCAAAGGAAAATGATATTATGGTAACTTGTGACAAGGTAGACGTTTTAAAGAAAAATGCAAAATCTTGAAGAACTTCCCGATGTGGGTGAGTTACCAAAAATTCAGTTCAAATGCAAGATATCTCAAGAAAAGAAAGAGGATCTAGAGGGAATGATAGAATACCTGGAGAAAGAAGAAGACAATGCATTCTACAGGGCCATTGTTCATGGGCCTCAGCAGCTTGCGGTGGAGGAGCAAGAAGAAGACGACAATCAGGAGGAAGCAGAAGACGACTTCAAGAGGACTACTAGAAGGAGAAGGTGGGGGATAGGAGAGAATAAAGAGACAGAGACAATATGTATATGTGAGTCTTTTTATTTAAAATATAAGTTTATTTTTGTAATATCTTCTAAAAACTTGACATTCTAAAGTAAAAAACATAAATCGGGAAAAATAAAAAAGTAGGCCTAACAAATTAGTTTGTATTTAATTACTTTTGTATTTAATTTTAAAATAAATTTGTTTGTAGTTGTTTGAGGTTTTTTAAGGATTACGTATTTTGGCAAACCACTATGAACATTCATCCTTTACGTGTAATGAGCGCTGGACTTCCAGCCTTTTAACTAACAAGGTATGGCACTTACAGAGTTTCCCAAACAAAGATATGATGGTACTTTCAGCTTTTCACATGCAAAATCAAGTTATATATGTGCAATAAAAAACTCTTGAAAAACAAATAAAAATATATTTTGTATTTTTAATTAATTGTACAGATTTGTAAAGGATAAAGTAAAGTTTTAGAAAGTTTGTATTGAATACTGAAAATTTTACTTTGTGGCACTTTCAGCCTTTTCCATTTTCATTACACAATTATAATTACCGCTACAATAACAATAATAACAGAAATTAGTGCCGGAATAAACGAAATACCCAGTGTTATAGCCGATATAAAAACTAGCGAGATGACGTGTTTACTAAGGTGCAATATGACGAGCGTCATAAGGAAGGAAAGGAATATTTGAAGAATCTTAGGCAGGAAAAGGAGGCCCTAGAGACTACTCAAGTAGATCCACAGCCTAGCACTAGTAAACAGGGTCAACATGAGATCGACACTCATGTACAAAATAAAACGCCAATTACCAAACGGAACTAGAGAGTTTTAAAGATGCTATGCCTTTACACCAAGTGATTTTATTTTATTTATTTAGCGTATGATGAAAACAACCTATAAACTATTTACATATCCAGTGGAAGATAAGCAGAGAGTAAATACAAATTATCATGTATATACAAAGCAATTTACGAAGCTTGAGATTGTAAACATTGAGTGTGAGTGATGTACGTCTCACTAAATGTGAATGTCCAATTCCGCTACCCACTTCACTGCTTCCGCTGTTGCTGAATTGAGGTCTTCCATGGTGCCAGAGAAAGCACGGAATGGGCATTCCTGCACTACATGCTTCATTGTTTGGCGAACCTCCCCACAATCACAATGGGAGGAAACTGACCAGCCCCATGTGTGTAAAGTAGATCCTGTTCTACCTACTCCACATCTCATGCGATTTAGTCTACTCCAGGTGCAGCGTGGCAGATCGAAGCCTGCCAGTTTTGTAGATGGATTATTGATGTCCACTATTGCACGAGGTGGCGATAAAGACCACTCTGTTGACCACTTAGAAGTGGAGTTGAAGGAGCTGGATGTTAATTTCACAGCCGTCTTCCAAGCAGGCTGACGAGACTTAAGGCGTGTGCATTTCTGTCTGATATCCTCATGAACAGGTAGATGTTCATTCTACAACATTCTTGTCCACAGCTGAAAAAGGGCCTTCTGTCTCCTGATATGTGGAGGTACTATATTGCTGAGTACCGGTAACCATTTGATCGGTGTAGCACGAAGTGTACCAGTTATGATCCGCATGGTTTGGCGAAGTTGTGAATCTACTAGCTGTGTGTGAGCACTATTAAGCCAGATACTAGAGCAGTATTCTGCTGCAGAATAGACCAAGGCCAAAGATGTTGTCCGTAAAGTGTTTCCATCCGCTCCCCAAGAAGTTCCAGCCAGTCGTTGGAGAATGTTATTACGACTTTTTAGTTTGTTGGCGGTTTTCTGCAGATGATGTTTGTACGTAAGAGACCTATCCAATGTTACTCCTAAATAACTGGGATTGGCACAATATTGTAGTTCATGGCCCTTGAGGAATAGCCTTGGATGGTAGTTCGCAACTGCGTTGTTTAGATGAAATGTAGATGTCACTGTTTTCTGAGGGTTAGAATGTAGATACCATCTTTGAAAATAGTCATCCAACAGTTCGAGGTCTCGATTAAGAACTATTTCAGCTCCTGCGAAGTTGGGTCGCTGAATTGTAAGGCAAATATCGTCCGCATATATAAACTTTCGGGACACTGTTTCTGGCAGGTCGTGGATATATAAGTTGAAAAGAGCAGGAGATAGAACCGACCCTTGTGGCAGACCATTATTGACTTTGTGGCATTTGCTTCTGATGTGTTCTGAGTGAACTTGAAATAGCCGGTTGTTTAACATTCTGTCAATTAGTGTTGCAATTTTTATGCAAGGAACAGCTTTAATAAGTTTAAGCATAAGACCTTCCCTCCAAACTGTGTCATATGCAGCTGTAAGATCTAAGAAGGCAGAGACGTTTTTCAATTTCTTCTCAAAACCAACCTCCAAATACGTGGACAAGGACAGTACTTGGTCACTGCAGTCACGGCCGGGTCGGAACCCTGCCTGCTCAACTGGAGGGATTGCTTCGATGGCCGGTGCTATTCGGTTCAGTATCAGTCTTTCTAATAACTTGTAGGTGACACAGAGTGGAGCAATAGGTCGATAGCTTTGTGGGAGAGTTGGATCCTTTCCTGGTTTCAGAAGGGCGATAATTTTTGACTTCTAGAAGATTGGGGGGAGTCTTCCTGACTGAAGTATGGAGCTGAAGAACGCAACGAGCCATCTTTTTGTAGCTGGACCACAGCTTTTTAGTTCTGGGTAGATTCCATCTAGTCCTGCAGCTTTGCCATTTCGGAGTGATTTTAATCCCTCGCCGATCTCTTGCGATGTGAAAGGTTGTGAATAGGTGGCGTGCGGTTGGGTTTCTCGTTTTGCCTGTTTAAGCTCAGTTTAACCCCTTTCGTGGTCAGTTTATTCCTTGTTGTTTTAGAGATAGAAACGAGGTGATTTGCTATTGCTTCTACCTTGATTGGAGAATGTTGATTCGGGGGTATGGATGTGGAACCTAATTTCCGAATAAGTGACCATGCTTTTCTGCTAGAATGGGTGAAATTCATGTCTTGTACAGTTTTCACCCACTTCTCTTTCCTAGCAAGATCAAGTGACAGTAGTAAATCTGTTGCTTTCTCGTGGCTGCTACTTTCCTCGAATTCCTCACTCAGTCTGCTGGACTCTTCACTCCAACCCGGTATATAGTCTTTACGAAACCCTCTAGGAATACATGATTTTGCTGCTGATTTTATCAAGCCCACAAACCTCATGTAGTTCTCTGGGACAGGTTTAATCCATCTGATGTTGGCATCACCAAGTGATGATAAACGAAATTTATGAAGTTACCGATGAGGACTTATTATATGAGAAGGATATTGTTAAGGAAGAAAGACCTTGTGAATTGCCCATTATTAATGTAAATGTGGAAGGACAGTCATTAAAATCATTGATGGACACTGGCGCAGCTATTTCCACACTCTCAGAGGAGTGCTATCAGAAGCCATTGAAGGGTGAAAGTATGACGATTTTACCCACATCTTCAGTTAAAGTGCGTCTTATCCTTCAGGATAAATCAGTCAAGTGTAAAATACAAGTTTTACTGTGTTTTGAGATAAATGGAAGGAAATATGAGCATATTTACATAGTAGTAAGCAAAATCAATTTTTATATCGTGCTGGGTATTGATTTTATTACTAAAGTTGGCGCAGTGATAGATATGAAGAACCGCGTTATTAAACTCAGCGCGGGTAACATGGACAAAGACGAGTCAGAAGAAACGGATATTGAGAACCATCTAGATATGGAATATAAGGGGGAAATACTTAATATTGTCATAGAAGAGGCATAGAAAGACAGGGAATTGTATACGTCTAAAGCAGAGGGCTTTGAGGAGATTCGAAATGAGTTCGAAAACTTGATTATGGAATTTCATACCATTTTAAATGATAAACCTGGCTTAATTAAGGATTATTAGTACTAGATCAGATTAACAGATGACACCCCTTGTCAGAAGAGAATATATCCAATCCCCGAGAAATACTATGAAGAAGTACGAGGGATAATCAAGAAAATGGAAGCCGATGGCATTATTAAGAAGCAAGCGTCGACATATATTAATCCTATCACTGTTGTTAAGAAGAATAATGGCCAACTACGCCTTTGTCTCGACGTAAGGACAATTAACTTAAAGGTCCTACCTGCAAACGACCGACCACCAAAGATCCGTGATCTGTTGAGGAAATTTAAGGGAAAAGCTTGTTTCTCTCTATTAGATCTCACAGCTTCCTTTTATCAAATTGAAATAGAAGAGGAGAGTAAACAATACACAGGGTTAATATTTGACCAGATAACCAGGGTGTTTGAACGGGTTCCATTTGGTATCATTAACAGTGGACCAGACGTAATTAGAGCTCTTGACAGTAAGCTAACCGATGAGGTAAAGAAGAATGCATTATGCAACATGGACGATATGATAATTTCTTCTGAGATCGTAGAGGAACATCTGGTACACCTACGTAAGCTTTTTGAGAACTTGGGAGAAGCAAATATCAAGATCAACATTGATAAGTGCAATTTCATACACGAAAAGATTAAGTTTCTAGGACACACTATAGACCAGCATGAGTATCTCCCTATCTTGGATAAGGTCGAAGCCATCGTGCGATTTCCGAAACCCACAAAGGTCAAGCAAGTCAGAGAGTTCGTAGGGGTCTGTCAGTTCATAAGTAACCACTGTCCAAAGTACTCATAAATCATGGCACCTCTCTTAGATCTTCTGAAGAATTACAACCGTTGGAAATGGACGAAGGGAACCGACGAAGCTTTCGAGAGAGCGAAGGAAATGCTACGCAACAACGTGAAACTAGAATATCCAGACTTTGACCGTATATTTTATATCGAGTCAGACGCATCACGTGTCGGTATAAGTGCTGTTCTTTACCAGAAAGATGAAGACGGAAATAAGCATTGTCTAGCCTTTACTGGGAGGAAACTTAGAAAGCACGAGGAAAATTATTTTACCACCGAACTAGAAGCATTAGCTTTTATCAGTTTGCAAGTGTGGAAGAAAATATTAATCGGTCGCCAGATTATAATTATCACTGATCACAAAGCATTACAGTTAATGCTACAAACAGACATGTCTAGTGATAGACTAACTAGATGGGCTTTATTCACTCAGCAATTCAATGCCACAATTGTTCACCAGCCAGGGAAAGATAACTTATTGGCTGATGCATTATCAAGAAACCCAATTAAAAGTTTGCAGATTAACCATGTACAATTGGAGCAAGATGACCAGGAAACCGTGAGAAGATTTGAAAGCATCGGTGAATCACAGAAGAGATACGCTCCGATTAGGAAAATGTACAGGTTCTTAAAAGGGTTTATGGACAGAGCAGATCCTGATTATGCTGCTACGCAAAACCACTCGCAACATTATGTGCTAAGCGGTGATGTTGTATGCAAGTACGCTGACACTGAGCGAAATAAGTTACGCATTGTTGTACCGTCTAATCTTGTCTTTAAGTTAGTTTGGCTAGTTCACCATTCTATCGGACATGGAGGTCTAGACAACACTCGCAGTACACTCAAAGATAGGTTTGCCTGGACCAATATGAGAACTTCTGTTGCAGAGATTGTGAGGTCATGTGATAAAAGCCAACGAGGGAAATTCTCATCAGAATTGAGGAAGGGAAAACCTAAAGCTATTTTACCCTCAAAACCACGAGAACTCATGGCGTGCGATATATTCGGACCTTGCCCAAAGGCTTATCGAGGTAACCAATACTTATTAGTTACTAAGTACTAAGTTTGTCACTATGGACCCCATGCAAAAAGCTACCACAAAGCAGGTGGTGAGTAGGCTTGAACATTCTGTATTTCCTGAGGCAGGAAAACCGGAGTACTTACTCTCCGATCATGGAACGCAGTTTACGTCTGCAGATTTCGAGCAAGATATGGAAAGATTGGGTGTCAAACATATATTTTCGTCATTGAGATACCCAGATCAAATTCTATCAAACGCGTTATGGCTGAATTTTCGAAATTCTGTCGAATTTTCTGTCCTAATGACCATCAGAGTTGGGTCGAGTATGTCACTATAATAGAGGAATGTTTAATCTCTAAAGTACAGGAAAGCATTGCCGATGTACCGATGTTGCTTCTGCGTGGCGCAGTCGGTAGAGGCGCTGAGCTTCTAACTGAAAGAGAGTGGGTTCGATCCCCACCCAGGTAGTGGATTTTAGAAGCAAAACTACCACTTTCGGAAACGCAAATAGCCCTGGGGTTCACTCTGCCTACACCGGAAATGAGTACCAGGGTAATTCCTGGGAGCAAAGGCGGCCGGGCGTGGAGCTGACAACTCCATCCCATCAAGTACCGATGTCACAAAAGATGGAAGCCTCTACCTTCCACTACTCCCAGGGCCTACATGGCCTCTACGGAGTTGGCTTTGCTTTTGCTTCGATGTTGCTTCACCTAGGAAGAAGTCCTGGGAGACCATGGGATAATGTGTTGAATTTCATACCCAGAGATCCCGATATAGGAAGGCAAGCTAGAATTGACCGAGCCAAGGAGAATTTGCAGAGAGCCGCAAAGAAGCGCTTGAAACGAGTCGAAGGGAAGAGGTTCAGCGCTCCGTTGGAAATAGGATATTTGGTTCTTTTACGCAAGCCCATTAAGGCAGGCGTTTCAAAGAAGATATACCCGAAGTTCAGTACGGTGTATATAGGCCCTTTCCGCATCATAAACGCATTTGGGAACAATTGTTATGAACTTTATGATGATGACAAGGATGAAAATATTGGAAGATTCAATGCCAAAAATTTAAAGAAATATTTTAGGAAAGGAGGCCGAATAATAATTCAAAAATCGAGTTCAGTGACATATCTATGGTCCTGATTTGAAAAAAATTATTGGAACTGTTTTGAACCTGAATTAAAGGGGGAATGATCCCTGATTTTGAATTATTCATGAATAAAATGAGAGTATTTTTACAAGCCCACGATAAAATTTAACATTGGAGAATTGAATCTGGATTGTGGCAGGAAACGAGTTTGTTGGTGAGACTCAGTCGTACCACGGTATAGTCAAGTGATTTGTGAAACCAGAGTTGGCGCGTGACAAGGTCAAACGGCCCCCAGCAACGTTAATTTGCCGCAAATCTGCAGTGGTAATTGTTAAAAATTATGCTATTGGAAAGGAGCAGACAGCCAATAAGGAAGGGTTTAATGGAAGTCATTGTTACTGAAAGCCTCGTCCACATGATGAAATAATTACTTTTAGGCTCTAAGAAAGGAATTTAATGCATTAGAACAATGTAGAAACAAGAAGATGAATATAACAGTACTTTAAAACTCGCTGAAGGTCCACAGTAGACAGATGTACGCTTTTAAACAAGTACAAGCAAAGTTTTAGCGCGAAGGCAATATGGCGCGAACGAGAGTCGATCAGAGAAGCGCAGAGCGAGGAAGCGTGGTCTTTCGTCTTCAGAACTCGTCGTGTTAGGACGTTGTAACAAGTTACGCTTGAGGCTAAGGGAGCCCGATAATAGTGCGGAGTATCTTGACCACAGAGGCAACCACCGTTGCAAGGCAAGGTTAGACATCGACCGGTGAAGCATTCTAGTACAAGTTGAGCATAGTAAAGCCAAGTCATTATTGACGCTTAGGAAGTCAAATATCAGAATTATTATAGTATATTCTGCAAATATACATTGAGACGAGTAACCACTAACAGTTTAGTGAGTAAATTCAACGCAGTTTGTGAATTATAACGTGTTTTAGACAGACATATTCCTGCAGAGGAAAAGTGCGTATCTCAGAACAGAAGAGAACGTTTTACGAATAGCAAGTTATCAGTGAACGCTATTAACATTACAGCTTCGAGAGAACGTAAGTCATTGAACAATATTAAGTGTCGTATGAACATTGAAGTGAACTATTACTACAGATTAGACATTATGACTTCGAGTATGAACATTAATATGGAAACTAGATTTAAACATATAATGATGACTTCAGTTATGGGGTAGACTAAGATGCGCAAGGGATATATCATGACAGAGATATGAGTTGACGATTTAGAGCAACGCTAAACTTCAAACCATGTACAACATCATGTTTGGTATAACCCTATGTGGTTACATGTTCTTTTTGTTCTTATGTTACTGTTCATAGTTATAGTGTTTTACATCCGTGTATGTATTATCTATATACGATGTTATTTTTGTTTTGTTTTCGTTTTTCTCTTTTACTCTTCTCTGGCGTTTATTCTATGCTGGTTATAAATGAAGGTTGGTTAGATGGTTGATGAGACGTAAGAGGAAATAAAATGGAAATGCTTTTTAAATGAATGAAGTGGATATAACATTTGGAGAATTAGATTGAGAAAAAGAGATAGAGATCATGACGTGATGTATATGTCAATATGTAAGTAGATATATATAAAAGGAAAAAGTACCTTATTTCAACTAAACATCCTTAGTGTGAATACACACACGGCCCCCAAACTCCACCAGAACCCCAGAAAGAAAAACGTACGGTTACAATATAGCACCCAACGTGGGGTACGATCAAGGAAGTAGTAGAGATGCGTAATTAAAGGGAATGATTATATATGTATGAATGAAGACAAGATCAGGATAGGCACAGTGAAATGCGCATAGTAATTGAACCGCAACTTGCTCCAAATGCTGCTTAGCCAGATCACAGGGATGGAAGAGTCTATGAAGAATCAAGAAGAATCCTTGAAAGAGTTTTTAAGTAAGGAAATAGGAGGTTTGAAAAAGGAAATAGAATCTTGGAAAGTGTATGTGAGTGTGGCGGTGGAGGAGGAGAAAGAGAAGAAGGAGCAGGAGAAGGTGAAAGAGAAGAAGGAGCAGGAGGAGGAGAAAGGGAAGTTGCATGAGCACAGAGTGGAGATCATATGCATTGTAGAAAAGAAGTTGAGTGAGATAGTATGTGATGCTGGAGTGGTTGAAGAAGAAGGGAATAAAAAGCAGGAAAATTATGAGAGGGGTAGGGGGCGTAAGAAAGCAGCTGACAAGGAAGAAACTGAAGAAGAGAAAGGTGAAGCGGATAAGTGAGTAGGTCAAATGGAGGAGGAGGAGGATAAAACTGAGGACAAGGAAGAAGATGAGATAGAGGGCATGGTAGAAGAGAAAGGAGAAACGGATAACGAAAATAATGAAACGGAAGAACGAAGGAAAGCAGATGATATGGACGACACTGAAGAAGGAGAGGAAACAGGTGAAGGAAAAGAAAAGATAGAAGAGAAACTACTAACAGATGAAGTTGGTCATGAGGAGGACAGTAGCAGCCAAGATGAGAGGTCTAATGTAGAACTTTATATTTCTTTAGATTCATCTGAAGATTATAGCGTTATGTTTGCTGGAGGTATTTGTTCCGGTATAAGTGTTGACAAATACGACAATATTCGAGTGAAGGTTACTGGAGATTACGTGTTTCAACTTATTGAGAGATTTGAGTACAGTTGGTTTACGTCCATTTTATACTCGATAATGTCAACAGAGTGGATGTCTGAAACTTAGGGTGGAATTCAGAGACATTTCTTGAGGACACCTTGAGGAGACCTTGGGCTTGAGGAAGCCTTAAGGAAGCCATTTGCATTCAGAGAGCTTCCTTGAGGAAGCCATTTGAAGGCTCCCTTGAGGCTTCCTTAAGGAGACCTCAAGCCTTTCTTAAGGAGACCTCAAGGCTTCCTTGAGCAGAAATACTATTCAGAGACATTTCTTGAGGAAGCCTTGGGCTCAAGGACTCCTTCGCGACTGCGCACGACTTGTCGTGTGCTAAGGTAGGGGACAAGCTACCTTAAGGAATCCTTATCACAAGAAAAATGGACGTAGGCTTGGCGGACGATGAATTTCTTCATTATATTGAAGCGGTATTTGAAGGAGACGACGTGCCAAGACGATATGTAAGAGATTTTGAAAACCCATTGGAATGATTTTCGGAGACGTTACCGTTTTTCAAAGGATATTGTGACAAACGTCATTTTGCCGTTGGTTCACGTTGAAAGACGGCGAAATAGACAAGGACTTCCAATATTATCTCCAATGCTTCAAACTTTAATAAGTCTACGATCTTATGCCACCGGAAATTTTCAGGTACCGGTAGGCCTATGTGGAGCATTCAGAATAAAATCCAATAGCGACACGGAAAGTAGACTACCGTACCGAATTAATGTACGGTTATTTTGTTGGTTAGGTACGGTATGGTAAGTTACTGCAGTGTAGGCTATAATTTGCAAATGTATTACCGGTATTTGTTTATTTATAAAGATATTTTGACGGTATTGTAGACGGATTGTTGACGGACTGATAACTGTATTTTCCACAAGATAAGAGCCGTACGGTAATGTTGCATGGTGTGAATAAAGTTCTTTGTCGAGTGCAATTATTACAATTCATTCAGGAATATAAAATAATGTATAGCCTACCGGTAAGTTGACTGCTTACAGACTATACCGGTACCGTATCAGATTCATGTGTGCGTCTTAATACGTAAGTTACACGATTAGCATGTTAACTTATTTTGATGCAAGACTTTCATACCGTACTTCCAGGACCGGTAAACAGCACCAAATAACCTACAATACTAATACGGTAATGTAAAGTAATAGCCCATATAGGCCTTACGATCACGCAGTGGATGATTTCTCATAATAATCCTGTTTACTGGCCTCATTATTGGGTTGAAAATGGCTGGATGCAAACATGCACACTACTGATAGGTCTATAATACGCAATCTACTACATTACGCATAGAAATACAAGTCACCTGACATTCAACACACACCCAACTACGCGGGTCTGATTACCAAGATGTCCCAAGACCCTAAAAAGAACGATCATCACGCAAAAATAGTGAATTTCTGTAGGGTAAATCATTTTGCTCCTGACTGCACTAATCGGAGGCACATCCCAGATATTAATGGAAATTAATGTGTGCCCTTACTGTAACTTACAAATTAAAATGAGATATGCTAGTCAGTTAGGCCTAATGAATTCTAATAAATTGTATTTCTAGGATAGGCCTATATTTTGGCTTCGGGATAGTGCCTCAAGGCATCTTTTAATTTCCTATATAAAATTAGTACCGGTACCAACTTATTAATAATCTATCTGAAAGACATGAAACAGCCTCTTGCTGTTTCAATCTGGACTTAGGGCATCATGGTCATCAAGCCCATGTAGGCCTACTTGAGTACCGGTATGTGTAGTCTATAATCTGTCTGATCTCATGGGTTATTTTGTGTCTGTAATAAATTGATGCTAAGGTTAAGAGGGTGGCTTATAAGAGCCATCCTGGTATTTCTGTGGAATTGAATTGGAGAATCGTGGAAAACCACTTCCATGATGGCTTACATGGGGATCGAACCCACCTCCGTTCAGTTTTTTCCTTACAAGGCGAGAGTACCTTGTTCCAACCTGCAGGCGAGAATTAGCTTTAGGAACTGGATTCTGATCATGTACATACCCCAAGAACAGAAGGTGGCCAAGAAACTTGCTGTTCCAAATTGATCTTCACATAAAAAACATAACAGATGTAGTAGGCTAATCCAAAGGCCATATAACGTAGGTCAATGCATCAATAATGTGTGTTAAAGCATGCATTCTAGTTAGTAATCCCCCTACATCAATAGGATATCCTTCTGGGGCAGATGACTTCAGTGTTCCGCAAGAAAAAGTAGCCTATGGTACAGACTAGTTATATAAAATTTCCAGTTGATAATACGTATTATCTGAGAAAATGAATGTGGATTATCTTCCTCATCACAAGAATATAACAGCTTTCTGATTGACAACACAATGAAATTTTATTGACCATATGTAGGCTATGCCTCAACAAAATTAAATAGTGTCGTTAATTTTGAATCATACAAAAACAATTTTAACATTCTGTAACTAGGCTGTCTCATCTATTTTGTATTTAGGGGCAGATGACCTTGTTGTTCCACCCCTTAAAACAACAATAACTATTTTCCAGACTGTATGTGGTGATCTTCGGGGAGTAAGCCAGTCCACTGCATGCAGGACTGTCTTACATACAGTACATCTGAGCATTTGGCACAAAAACTTTCAGCATACGTAAGATTCCCGAACTCACAGGAAGAATTTGCTAGGAGGCGAAGGAAATTTTTCCAAATGGCTAATTTCCCTAATGTCAGTGGGTGCATCGACTGTACCCACATACCCATCAAAAACCCTAGTGGACCAGCGGCAGAGGTGTATAGGAATCGCAAAGGATATTTCTCTCTCAATGTTCAGTGTGTTGCAGGTCCAGATCTTGAAATCTGTGACACCGTTATTCGATGGCCTGGATCCGCTCACGATGCAACATGTGCCATATGGAAGTGAGGCAACCATTTATAGAGAGGCATTTCATTGGCTAGCCACTCACATGCCAAAGTTATTTACATAACAGCTAAAGCTTTATAGTTCGTCATCATCATCCGTGTCCAACCCCAGACACCCGGGTGTTGTAAACTAGCCTCTACCACTCCTGTCTATTATTCCACTTCTCCTGCTCCATTACTTCTGCCACATCCAGTGCAATGTCACATGTCTAGTGGGATTTGGTCCATACATCTCTTCTTTGGTGTTCCAAACAATCTAATAGTTATTTTTGGCAATTTGAGGCTGCATAATTCACTGGGAACAACATGTGCCATATGGAAGTGAGGCAAACATTTATAGAGAGGCATTTCGTTGGCTAAGACTAGCCACTCACATGCCAAAGTTATTTACATAACAGCTGAAGCTTTTTAGTTATTCTTGGTGATTTGTTACTGCATAATTCACTGGGAACACCGAACAACATGTGCCATATGGAAGTGAGGCAACCATTTATAGAGAGGCCTTTTATTGGCTAAGATTAGAATATTGAACTAGCTACTCACATGCCATAGTTATTTACATAAAGGTTGTGGGAAACCCGCCATCCTGGGGCCAATATCTGGCAAGCCATGTTCTGCCGGTCACAAGCCAGGACAAAGGGTGAGTATTAGATGAGTAACACCTCTTTAAAAAACTTTGGTCCAGATGGCCCAGCTGGTAGTATCTTGTAAGGGTACCTTGCCTGGATTACAGGTGAAGATGGTCAACGGTTTTGAAAGCGGAAGAGGACTCCATGTCCCAACGGTGCATAAAGCGGACAAACTGTCTTCAAGCTCTGGGGCTTACAATCTCAGTTCTATTTCCGGGAAGAAGCGACCCACATCATTCTAAACTATCAAGCATTATTGCATGTCGTCAGGTGGTAACTGTTCGCGGGAATCAAGCATTTATTCTTGAACATGAAGCAGAAGGGGAATCAACATGCACGTAGGCCTTTGGATTCTGGGGAGCCTACTCCTATTAGATGCTTAGGAGAACTGAAACATATTAGGAATTTTATGATTAAACATACAAAACTCTTGATGAAGCAAACTTGGTTCAAGCATTTCCATAAAATATTCTGAAACATGTACTGTTGAAAATGAAATAAACATGAGTATTGACTAGGCACAGTAGCGGATCTAGGCCTTGCGGGGCTCCGGGAGATATGATAAGGTGGGGCCCACAACAATAGGATATAAAAAAATATTAAATCAAATTGAAAATAGTTTGTTAATAATAAAATAAAGAATACTTGCAATATTTTGAATACACTACAGTACATTATTTTAATAATACGAAAGAAACCTTTAAGTCCCCTTGAAGAATATTATTTAAACTATGAAATATTAAAATATTACTTTGCGACTTTTTCCCCGGCTGAAGTCTTCTATAATTTCACTGAAATCTAAACTTGCTAAACAATCACGGGAGGTCATAG
The DNA here is from genome assembly GCA_946902985.2 of Meconema thalassinum. Taxonomy (NCBI): domain Eukaryota; kingdom Metazoa; phylum Arthropoda; class Insecta; order Orthoptera; family Tettigoniidae; genus Meconema; species Meconema thalassinum. The sequence goes on along the minus strand of OX336390.1, from coordinate 477,484,231 downwards.
CTGCACTGAAAAAAGGAATATGAATTATAAATTAGTTTAAAAATTAATTAATTAATTAAATTTTAAAAAATCCATGGCGCGAGGTCCCCGGACCGCGGGGCCCTGGGCGGTCACTCTCCTCGCCCTCCCCTAGATCCGCCCCTGACTAGGCAGATGAATTTCCTTTGAATGTATCTAGTAGAAACTTGTCCACAAGAGTGCCTCATCAGGTACTCACTAGTAACATGATTATAAATGTCATACGTACCTGAATTCCTTATTATTACAACAGAAAGTGGTAACTGTAGTGTGTAACTTGGACCACACTTATACAGCGATACCATAAGAAACGGAGTTCTATACTCAAACTCCAACAAATATTTGTTTTCGTCTTGTCTATTGTGGAGATTGATATCGCAACTTTCCAGTTGGTCAACACAATGTTATCCCAATTAATGGGATATGTGGAGGCTTTTCAACATATGGAATGATTGCGGTCATATTATGCTAACCAACTGAAGAGTTGTAATATCAATAAGGCAACACTGAAGAAATGGCTTCAAAGCTCTGTCGTGAGGTTTCACTTAGGTGTAGCAAGTTAAGACTTTTGGCACAGCTTGCACTACATACCACCTCAAAATTTTTGTTTTAACTTGTTACGAGCAGTTCTGCCCCTTAAAGCGCAGGGACGCAGACACATACTAAAAGACTGATATCACAATAAAATTCAACTTCTAAAATGCTAAAAAAGACTAGAGAGGCCTTGGCCGATCACAGTGCAGGAAACTGCAACAATAGCTTTTTTTTCTTTTTTGGAAAAAAATAACTTTTGAAGTAATCTATCTTCCTATTATACCTAGCCGGTATAGGCCACAAGTTCAGCAGCTGTTTGCAATGTTCTATAGTTTACTTTTTATTATAAAGACATAATGCAAGGGTTCATTTTCATAGGTATTTATTTACATACTATATACTGTACAAGTCTGCTATTTCAGAATTAATTCCTGACTTGCTTAACATGCAATTTTTTGTCTTGCGCCAACAGGGTTCGTATCCGAAGACACCTTTCTTGTATGCTAGTTTTTTCTTCAGAGCCACTGCATGAGGCTCTCAACTTTTCTTCATTGGAAATGGCTCTGAAACACATAAAACCTACATGTAACTTATATTATGAACAAGGTCTGGAATTCCTTTGATAGTTCATGTAAACTATAGATTATATTAAATGGGCATTGTTATAAAGAAAACATTTTACTGTGATATAATTATAATTAATTTCATGGATATGTGGTGAAATCTTCATAGGAAAGTTGTGTGACGAGAGTCCTTACTGTAGCAAGTTTTTGATCTCTTAACCCCTATTTACAAAAGTAATTTAAAGGTTGTATTATATCATCTGTAATTGGGTGCCTGTCCTGTTGATGGTAAATAAATCTATCTACCTATCTATCTATCTGCACTCTATCTAAGTTTCTGACAAGTACAATTTCTAAGAATAATTTCAAGAGGTTCATTTAATAGAATTTTTTGAAATTTCTCAGTGCTCTAAAATACAAATCAAATAATATAATGCAAAACTTGCACAACACAGACGGCTTTGTGTGGAATTAAGCCATGAAAGGTAAAATTATAATTACTTAATTTACAGGTAGAACTCAAATCGATTTCACTGGACAGGGAATGATCGTTGCCTAACAGGAAGAATGGAAGTTTGTTGTTTAAAGAGTGATCATAAGCCACATGACATCCTTGTTATGTGGAATCCAAGCCAACACATTTTACCTCATCAGCCCATAATGTTGAGAATGGTAACTTCCCTTACCACTACCAACTACAGGGTGATTCATGTAAAACGATTTTATTTGCATAGGAATACACCGAAATGTTTCATTTACCTATCCACGGTTCTGACAACCTTCAACGGCACAGTCATCTGCCAGACATTCCGGACATTTACGAGGCTAAAGCACGTTACTAGCAACCTTCATGTCAAAATAAACATGATCCCTCAGTATGCCTTCCTTCGGAGGGGAAGTAAAGCCTGCGGTCCCATGTCATAAGATTTATGGCATGAAAAAGAACCTTCCACTAACTACACTTGAGGGGGCTGCGAGGCGCAGTCGGTAGAGGCGCTGAGCTTCTAACTGAAAGGGAGTGGGTTTGATCCCCAACCAGGTAGTGGATTTTAGAAACAAAACTACCACTTTCGGAAACGCAATTAGCTCTGGGGTTCACTCAGCCTACACCAGAAATGAGGACCAGGGAAATTCCTGGGAGCAAAGGCGCCCGGCATGGAGCTGACAACTCCATCCCATCTAGTGCCGATGTCACAAAGAGTAGATGCCTCTACCTTCCACTACTTCCTGGGCTTCCATGGCCTGCACGGAGTTGGCTTTACTTTGGCTTTACTAACTACACTTGTGGAAGCTAAAACTTGTAGGTTAGGTTGATAACGCTTTATTAGTTCCAACGTTCGCCGCCAGGTGGTGACTGCGATGGCATTTAGTAGCCACGTCCGCAGCTAGGTGTCGTGGATGGTAGCATTTGGTAGCAAAAGTCGGAACTACTTGAAAAAATTAATCGTCTGCAGTCCTTCTACCTGAATCACAGATAACACACATTCTAATACAGTCATCACAATTAACACCGGTTATCAGACAGATTCTACACACCCAAAGTACACTGGACTACATGACCGCGTTGACCAACCAAACAAAATAAACATGAAATGAAACTCATGTGTTTAATATGAATCACCCTGTACTTACAAATAATTTACATAATACAAGAAAAAAATGGAAAATAATAAAGAAAAAGGAAAAATAGAGAAAGAAGTGCCCTCAACCCTTCAAGAACGATGATGGATGGACTTTGGAAGGAAAGGGAATAAAATGCAGAAAATCCATCCCAAAGCCACTGGGAAACAGATCGAGCTAAGTAATTCCTCAGAGTTGCCAATTCCCAGGCTCACTAGCCATGATCATGTTAAGCAGGTGATACCCTGGTTAATGTCCCATCTCCCTAGTATCCAAATTATGCAAATTTTGAAAATGGTCCTTGCGTTAAACTAATAGAGGTAGCTCATTTTCATGACTTAGGTTCAAATGAATATTTTTCGAGATATAAATTAACACAATTTACAATTTTTGTTATCCCTTTAATTACCTATTATTATAAAATTAAAAAATATTTACTGGCAAAACTAAGAATACTCCATAAAACTAAAACACTGATCTTATGGATGAATATACCGTATATAGAATGTGTATAAAAAATTGCAACATTGTAGCTGCAAGTTGTAAATTTTGTTTCAAAAAATGGGAAACTAAGGTACGGTACAAGTTTTCATGAACAAGGTGATTGAAAGAAAGTTTTAGAGTCACCATCTGACAGAATTGTAGTGTAGCACATCTGCCCATAAAGCATGTGCCGCAAATATTTCCATGGCTACAAAACTATCTTCATAATTCATGTCACATTCTCCACTAGATTAATGTCATTCATAGGCTACTCCTGGGGATTGGTCCCCAAATAGTACACAGAGGTGTAATTATACCAAAAAATTAAAAAATAGATATTATTGAGATTGCTGACCGAAACTCAGTCGTAGTGTGCCTTAAGTACAAAGTCAAGGTTGAAAACATAAAAGAAACTTCTATATTTCATGGCCAAGTCACTGCTGTACACTTTGCAGCATTGCGTTTACTATCTCCCGGTTCTTGTCCGGACACACATCCCCGTGATACACCCTCCCTCTGAGCCTTGACTGCAGGTGAAAGTTACCGTACACATGAAAAGTAGCAGTTTGACAGCCACGGCTAGTAGCGAAGGTTGGTCCAAACTTCACCTGCATTCATATGCGAGTGTCCAGATACTCTTGTTCACATAATGTATAACCTACATGGCCCTCTATTTTACAAATCCCAGACTCCATAGAAATGGGAATAATATCGGGTAGGAGAACTTTGTTCTGCAAACAATCTTAAAACTATATCTTTGACAAACCTGTTGGGCTTTCTTAATTCGATGTACTGGTGCCAGCCTTATCTGTTTCTACGATCAGCTCGATGATAGGCTCTTCTTATATATCATGCTGCCCCTTCAACCTGCCTATCTTGTGTGAACATATCACTGTCCAGGGCAAACAGTATTTCGATATCCACCTGCCCCAAGAGAGCTGGGTCATGTTAGAGAGCAATCTTTTTTCGTCACACAATTGCTTTTCTCGTTGTTTCAATTTTTTGTTTATTTGTTCAACCATTTTCTGAAAAGAAAATTCATTATGTTAAGGTAATACTAAAAAAAAACACCAATTAAAAATATCAGGAGGAAAGGATAAATATTATAGCCATTAACAGCACACTAGTAAAAGTACCGTAGCCCACAGAGTCATGTTTATGGCACTGCTTTCAAAAAGCAGTAATTTTATTACAAGAAACTGGCATTTTATTTATTTACAATAGTTCCCTCTCCTTTAATGTTCATTATAATAAATAACTATGGTATCGTTATTATTCTTTGAATGTTATAGTTATGTAAATATTTTTATGCACTTCATGAGCTGAGAAGCTATAAAGTCTGCTACAATTTGTACAGTCTCATCACAATATTATGTGCATCTAGCAAATATTGGGAGTAAGTACCCTGGGTTTTCCGATGTGTGACAGTGTGCCTACTATCGTATGTACACTTATGCAGTACAATCTGCAATCTATCCGAGAAGGAAACATTTTAATTCAAATACCCCCTTGCAAAATGAGGCTCTTTTGTTCTAACCATGCTCATGCTCCACAGGTGGATAGGCCTATGTAACTTAGTGGTTTTCTCTCCACAGTGATCCCCAATACTTTCCTCTGTAATGTACTCCTGTGTTGGCTAGCCCTTAGTGGCAATTAAGTTGCTCTTTACAGTCACTGTCCTTCTATGGCATAAATAGTCCATAGAATACCATGTTATACAATTGGGAGGCTCTCGATATGCCAGCATTCCTATCTCGGTACACTTATTACACACCTAATAAGACCGACAATATCCAATGGAACATCGAACAATATGCTGGCACCATTATGATACAGGCAGGGGGGGGGGGGGCGTAGGAGTCACTGTGACAGTAATTTTCAGTGGAACTTCAGTCCTCACCTAACCTGCCACTTATCAGTAATTTTTGGATAATAGTTGTTTCGGCACCAATTTCAAATGTATTGGGGGTAATAGTAAGCTAACTATCATGTTATGGTTTTAGTATCCACTAGACCTAACCAATCAACATTATTTAAACATTATAAAACAATTTTTATTCCATAGGCCTAAACATGTAAAACACCTGATCTACTGTACATTCGACTGCATCAGACCCATATAAACAAATCCACTATGTTGTCTATCACAGTATTTCGAGAGGGTCTGTTTGGATGTCAATACCAAAGCCTTCCCCCATACTACTGTGACCTCATTTATGCCATGTGGCACCATATGAAACACTGATGTCATTTTTTTCATAAGTAACATTTACTATTTTTCATAACGACTCAAAATCATTAAATGCTTCTTCTGCAAAAAAAAAAAAAAAGGTACTATTCATTATCTCTCTCCTTAGGAGCTTTGCAAACTGCATCTGCAGACTCATCAAAGAACCACCAACAAGTTTAGTAATTATCGTAAGGCCTTTCCTGTTGTAAATAGGCCTATAAGACACAGTACAAGAACATTGCACCTTCACCTGTGGCACTATAATGGTTTATTCACATGCTATGTTAGTTTATTGTAATCTGGGAACTTGAGGTTTTCATGCTGCATCTTTTAAAATTAGAGTAGGCCCTATGCTGCAATGAGTGGTAACTTGCCTGGCAGGTCTTTGAACTATGCAGCTTTCACGCTGAGAAGATACCACGTTCTTGAATGGAGAGAATCATACAATGAAACAAAATTTTCATAAATAGTAACATACTTTCAAAGTCTGTGTGCATTTCATTATATGATTTAAAACTTTGTGCATGCCTCCGGATTTTGGTTGCTTATTACGTGTAATAGGTTATGGTACGGTAACCTTAAAAGTAGGCTACTACTTTACGTTTTTGCTACGGTACTCTTTCATTTATGTTCGTTTTAGTCAAAAGGCCTATTGGACGTATTGATGCTTTAAAATAATCAACAGGTGCGTCTTACTACAGAAATAATACGAAAATTGAGGAAATCTTACCTTGTGTTCAGGCACGCAGTTGAAAGCCTCCGTTATATTTTGACATGTTCTCTTCTTTTCTTCCACGGCAACTTCGTCCGTCTTCTTATTTTCAAGTATACTTTTATACTGGAGGACGATTTGCACAACAAAATGTTTATCATCTACACACAACAATTTCGTTATTACTTCACTCTATACTCCATGTGGACTGATATAATTAGGCCTACGTTTCACAGAACAATATACGTTTGAAATACCGAGGCGCGAAGATTGCTTCACAGCTTGCCTGGAAACAAAAGCTACACAGACCGTTGCCAAAAGTCTCAAAAAATAATATTGAAATAAGTACGCGCTAATCACACAAGTATCATACGTGACTAGCTGACAATCAATTATAATGTTTAACAAATCAAAGTTAATATCATGCAACATCAGATTATATTGTAAGACACGTCAGCTTTAATTCTTATTCGAATAACACTAGTGAAACTTTTCGTATGTGATTGGTACCAGTGAATCTTACTTTCGAGGAAGCCTTGAGCACACCTTGAGGATCCCTTGAGTAAGGAGACCTTAAGGAAATGACTCTGACGGTAAAATCAATCTCAAGGAGACCTTCAGATTGGAGGAAGCCTCAAGGCCTCCTTAGTCAAGGTCTCCTCAAGGTGTCCTCAAGAAATGTCTCTGAATTCCACCCTTAGCCCAATTCAGAAACATGTGATTTTGTCATAGTTCAGAGAAGAGATATTATGGCATGTACTTAAGCAGGCTCAGAGAAAACAGTGACATTCCATCTTTGCAGTAGCAATGTGTTGTTGAATGATCTAAGAGACTTAATAGTAACATCCGATCAAGGTGAATATAGAGTATTGGTAGTTTTAGTTAGTGTGTGTGTTGATACTGTGTATGTGTGATATAAATTATTTTCGTTTGTATAGTTTTATATATATGTGTGTGTGTGTGTGATTCTCGCGTGTTTTTCACGCAAGAATTACATATATAGTGGGGGGCGTATTGTAACCCTGTGTGATTATATGTTCTTATGTTACTGTTCATAGTTATAGAGTTTTACATCTGTGTATGTATTATCTATTTACGATGATTTTTGTCTTTTTGTTTTTCTCTTTGACTTTTCTCTGGCGTTTATTCTATGCTGGTTATATATATTGACGTGATGTATAAGTCAATATGTAAGTAGATATATATAAAAGGAAAAGTACCTTATTTCTACTAAACATCCTTATTAGTGTGAATACACACACGGCCCCCAAACTCCACCAGAACCCCCAAAAGAAAAACGTACGGTTACATTGGCTACGATGTCGAATACATTATGTATTTATCCAACCGGTACATTATTGTATTCTCATGTACTTCGACTACAAGGATAAGAGCATTATACTGAATTCATAGAACATCCATATGAACATTTCATTGATAATAACGATTCGATCTTTAGTTTTCGAACTATATTTTCAAACATGAAGATCAATCATCAGTATAGCTTGAATATGACATGGTTTAATGAAACGAGAGGTCGTCGGAGAGATCATCTTTTGAAGAATGAAGACGCTAGGGAAATCCCAGCGAAAAGCATGAAACATGGAATCCAGAACGTGAGGAAGTTCCGCAGTTCGAATCCCAGTGGAATCATTCCGGGGGGAAACCCATTCCTACCCTAGGTCGCAGATTCATCTTTAATGGCAGACCAGCAGCCGAGCCTTTCTTTAATGGAACATCTATCACCAGGGTATTTTTAAATATCTTTCTTGATCTTCGAGATGAAACTTCATAATGTAGAGACCAACTATTTTCATTTGTAGTGTAGCATTTTGGTGACATTTCAGAGCAACATTTCTCCATGTATTCGATGTATTATCAGTCAACGTTTATTGGATTTAAACTTCTGTAGCATGTGAGATTATGTTTCCTTATTCATCTGTACATGAAATTTCAACGATGCAGTTTTTAGATTAATTGGATTTATAATTGGATTTTTTGAAATTATTTTTAATCATTTAAGACTTTCTTAAATTATTCTACGAAGTCAGTATTTTTGAGTTTAGAGAATTTCAGACAGTTTTTGAGTCTTGGATGCCCATTAAATTCATTTTGGATTAAATGACTTGGGTATCTTATTTGTAAGAAGCAACTAAAGTAAGAAAAAGAAACAAGCGTGTGATATTATAGTTAAACATTAGATACGACGATCTGGCAAGAACTATTCGCCTTGCATAAGCAACGAACATTGATATATGCAATGATATTCCTACAAAGAATTAATTTCACGATTATGACTAACCATTTTACTTGGAAGAAAGCTTTGATCTTTCTTAACTGTAACTTTTCAGAAAGGGAGTCTTCTTAGAAGACATGATTTCAATCTACTTAGGATATTACAGGGAAATCCTTATTCTAGTCGTAATTTATCTTAATTCGATACTTCCATAACATTTATGTTATATAGTACAGTTTGTAACGTTGTGTAATTTGTGAACGTAACTTTGCAACACTATTTGAAGAATATCAGTACGGAGAGACGCTATATAGTATTTTTATTACTTGTTTAGAAGCAGAGGTGAATATGACAGAGTATCATTACCTAGTAAACCATTCAAAGGTCTTTCCAGTTTGAAACTTCAGATGTCGAGAGTATAAGTACTGCAGAATATCAGTAGAAATGTATCAACAACGTAAAGCAGTTGTATAGACAACAATTATTTGAAACAGTAAGTTTGAATTAATGCAATGTTTGTATGAGGTTGAAATAGACCATTGTTACTCAAGTGTATGAGTTTATAAATGATTTACGAGGAGGTTAATGCCGTATATAACGTTGGAATAACGTATTTCAGTAGAGAATTCTCTGTGGAGAGATCATATATTGTAGCAATACGAGGGTGTATACCGTATTGGATATAAATGCATTTAAATACTGTTGTGTTGTATAGTGAAACATTGTTAAGTATATATTGAGTTCATTATTACTCAGAGGAGCGAGTAAAGATCCGACATTGAGGGGAAATGACAGCAGAGTTGATTGGCTGGAAAAGTAATTGAGGAATGTTCGTTAAACCACTATTAAACTTTTAGACCCGGAACTGTAATAATTAAATGCCTAATCTTAATTGATCGGTCATTGTAGACTTATTAACGACAATTTACCAGAGAAAGACCAAGCATAGTATCTTATAGAAGGAGATAATCGTAAAGATAGATAGTATCTCAAAGGGAGATAGTTAAATCTGAGATAGTTTTAAACAATGTTAGAGGAAGGATTAGTACTATTGTAAATAGTAAATTTAAACTATTAAACATTGTGAATATTAATAATCACAAGTTGAGATATTGTTTTAAACAATTCAACTTGTCGTGATAATTTCGTGTAAATATTATAAACATTTCATTACTATTTTAATTATTCAAGTATAATAATTATTTTAAGTGTATTTAAATATTTTGACGGCATCATAGAATGCTAGGACAGTCGTGTGTACTGTTGGTTTAAATGAAAAGAGAGAGTGAGCAAGAGTTCCGTTAGTCGCGACTAGCGTGAATAGTTGCAAGCATGTGTGAATTTTAATATTTTATTTGTGAGTGTATAAGAGAGGGATACTCCACTTTTAGAAAGTGTGAATGATTGTAACGTAGATGAAGCAGTGTTGACTGAGGCAGCGCACTAGCAAGGTATTTTGTGTCGAGTTCGCACCACAGCTCCGTATATAAATGAAACCAGTTAGGAAGGGACTGTGCATTCTAGCCGGCCAATATTATGTAACTGAGAGCAGGTGTGCCAGGGTGAATGAACTGGCCATGTCAACAAAAGCATGTCAATGAAGCGCGTAAATCTAGCTTCCTTGTTAAAACTGTAGGAGGAGAAGTTTTTATTATTTGGTTGTTGGGAGTTCAACAACTCATTAAGATGTATATGTGTAATTGTATGCGTGTTGTAAAGTCGTGAAGACTGAGAAGTGTGTGTTCAGAAGGAAGGAGTTCGATCCTCTGTGTGTATATTGTTATTTTTATTTATTGTTAAATTAGTTATAGGTTTTTATTAATAAACTTTTGTTTCATTCTTCTCTACATTATCGTGGCGTGGCGTATTTTAACTATAGTTGAGAGATTGTGTTATGGTTGCCCCTGAACAGGTAAGGAATTCCATCCAACCCTTACTCCCAGAGAAATGGTAAGATTCTCACTTTTACCACCCAGTGTATTTTTATGCCATAATACGATCATTGCAGCTGTGTGTAATCAAGGAATGTTTGCTGGTAGGTCTTAGAAGGTTTTTCTAGCCGGGGACTTTCTAGATTCTACGATTCTGCAGACTTTCGGATTCTCAGCAAGAGGCTCCTTGATTTATACGGGTACAGTACCTTAAATTATTTATCAATACAGGTCTTCAATGACTTGATCTCATACTCATCATTATAAGCCACAATGAAATCATCAAGGTATAATGCAATAATTACCAAACCTTGGGCTTGTTTCTTAAAGTAGACACAGAGTTCATCAGCACAATTGTGTAACCCAATTTGACAAGGACAGAGTGAGCTCTCTCATCCCACAAACGAGAAGATTGTTTTAAGTCATAAATGGATTTTTAACTTGCAAACTTTATGCTCTGAACCTTTCTTGACAAAAGTTTCTGACTGAGGAAAGCAGATTGAGCATCCCAATGTACCACCTTGATTTGTTTGGACAGCCAAGGCAAGCAGCATCCTTAAAGTGCTGTGTCGAACAACAGGAGAGAAAGTTTCTGTAATATAAGCCACAATGGGATCATCAACGTATAATGCAATAATTACCATACCTTGGGCTTGTTTCTTAAAGTTGGCACAGGGTTCATAAGCTCATGTTTTGTAACCCAATTTGACAAGGACAGAGTGAGCTCTCTCATTCCACAAACGAGAAGATTGTTTTAAGCCAGAAAGTCTGGCCACAAATATGGCTCTATACCTTTGAATGTTACCATTAGAGTATCTTTTTACTTTGAAAACCCACTTACTACTTATAACATTCTTGCTCAGGGGTTTATCAACTAGATCCCAGGTGTAATTTAACTGAAGTATCTCCATTACTCTTTTCATAGCCTGCTCCCACTTAACCCTATCAGGCATGGGCAGTGCCTCCTTAACTGTACTAGGTTCAGGGTTATCAGTGAGAATAAAGTATGTCACATAGTCTGACATGTTTACAGGCTTTTGTTGGCACCTAGGATACCTTTGATTACCTTCGACATCCCTCTCCAATGGCTCGTTGACGATGGTGGCAGAGCTCTCAGAATCACTGCAGGCTGAATCTGTTCCACTAGTTGACATAGCTTAAATCAGCTGAGTCAACAGTATCTGCCACACCAGCACTGCATATGTGTGATACGCTTTCAAGTTCCGAAATGCTCTCTGCCCCTTCCTCTGAGTTATCGGTTTCTGCCTTACTGTCAGTAGGAAATGAGATCTGCAACATTGCAGGTTCATTAATCTGCAAGGATGGGCCAACATTACCTGGAGACACATCGGACACCTCCTGGAACATATCTTCAAAGAACTGTTCATCCCTGGACTTAACAAGTTTATGAGTGAATGCATGAATCTATAGACTTTACTGTCCTCACAATAACCACAGAAAATGTGTTTTTCACTTTTAGGATCCAACTTGTTTCTCCTTTGATCTGGGACATGAACTTGTGCTACAAAAACAAACACTCTTAGATGCTCCATATTGACCTTTTACCAGTCCAGATCTCCTCTGGAACATTACCTGGAATTCTTCTGGTTGGGGACCTGTTTACAAGATAGCTTGCTGTATTTATTGCTTCAGGGTGTAATGTATCAATCTGACTGCATGTTTATTTTTCCAAATCTTTACATCCTCCTACATGGAATCAATCCAACCCTTCAATTGTTTTCCAAGAGTTCACTACACTGCATCCCTCCCTTTCCGGGAAGTTATATACCGTAGTCCTCTAGTCTCTTCGGCAGTTTGGTAATTCTAGACGAGCTGCGAAGAGGAGTTGGGTTCTCTGGTAGACGCGAAGTACCAGTATTTGAATATCCCAGGAGTGGTAGCTTATGCTAGTCGGTCTCTTAACTCAACGGAGAAGAAGTTTTCTCAAATTGATCGGGAGTTATTTGCCATAACCTGGGCAATAGAACATTTTCGCCTTTATCTCCTAGGTGCCTACTTGGCAATCAGTAATTGTTTCATTACGGTTCTGGTAGGCCTTACGAAACGAATATCTCGTAAAAAGATTCTTCTTTGGCAGGGAGTGGGAATTAAGAGAAACTAAAGCATATGAATAAGTAACCCCAGTATCGGGCAAGCTATCGAATATATCTGATACTTCATCACCAGCGAGATTGAGCAGAAGGGCTTTTTTGAGTATATCATTCGTAATATCATTTGCCACGACGTAGTGTGACCGTTTTCGTATTCTTGATAATAGGTGTTTTGAGAAACCACCTTGTGGCGCGGCGATATGCATGTGTAACTTCAACTGGCTATATTCCCAACATCTCTTTGTGACGTAACACGGGGTCATCGCCTCCTTGCTATGCTCGGATCGCAGGATTGTAGTGGAGCCAAGGCCGGATAACGTCAAGAACTCCCCGTAGGGAGGGTAATCTGGCCAGGTGTCGAATCGAGATATTCTTTCTGGCTTGCTTGAGCGGAGCGGAGCTGGGTCGTGCGGTTTTCGCGCAGTGTAATTCGTAAGTTCCTGCTGGAGGACTTAGCATGTCGTGGACTTGTGTTAACACATTATATCACAGTACGTGAAGTAGTTATACGCACACGAGGAGAACTCTGTTTGATTCAAACCTTCATAAAGCTTGTTTAAACGTGTGTACAGCAGCTATCGAAACTTTATTCTTGCAATGATTTAGATCTGCTGATATTCTATTCAGGCAACTCGCCATGGAAAACAGGACTGACGTGAACTGTGTGAATTAAACGCTGCTTGAACTTTATTCATATTCCAACATGCATTCTAAGCGGTTGGCGAAAGGAGCAGGGTTTTGGTGTCCTGTCTACACGACCATGAGGAGGTTGAGCTGGGGGAGTCAATATTTTCCACTTTCCAGGACTGTTCTAAATCTGTACTCACAAAATGACATTGCAACACACGTTGGGGGGAATAATGGGGGAGTTGGCCAGTAACAATCCATCCGAAATTAGTGTCTCTGGCAAACACGCTGGAAGAAAATTGACGAATTTGCTTGCGAATGCAATTCCAGAAAGCATTGGCACTAAAAAGTATGTCAATAGGACCTTGGATATTAAACAGAGGATCTGCAAGCCTTAAGTGGGAAGGAATAGTTAAACAGGAAGTGTCAACAGAGTGACTAGGAGTATCTTCGCCAATACTGTTAAGAATGAGACGATTTAGTTTGAGAAAATTATTTCTATGACAAGTGTCCTTTATAGTTAATTTTAAGAATTGCAAAGCTTGTGATTTTAAGCTGTTAATGCCTGATACGTTAATAGAAGTGGGGGTTACTGGAAGACCAAGTATTTTATTAAAGAATTGGAGACAAAATCATGGGTCGCCGCTGAGTCAAGGAGACCTCGGGCACGGACCCAGTTGCCAGATTTATCTTGAACCTCAATTTGAACAGTGGACAATAGTACTTGAGCACTACGCAAAGACTTGGCATTTAAAATAAAAGATGAAGCATTAGGATTGTTAGTATTATCACTTTTTTGAGAAGCAGATGCTGCTGATGACCTCGATTGATCATGACGATGCAGTAAGTGTGGTGAGCCCTTTCACAATGAAAACAGAGTCTACTGGATTTGCAATTGGAAGCGGAATGTTTAGGTGAAAGACAATTAAAGCAGTACTTGTTTTGAGATACCAATTTCCTTCTGTCATCCACTGATAGCTCTTTGAAAGATTTGCTTGAGTATAAAGCGTGAGAATCTTTGCAAGGTGTGCACTTTAACGGTTCATTAAGAATTTTACGGGGTTCAACTTGGGTACTTAATGCAAGTGAACCAGCGGTACGGCGTTCACTGGACCTAGTTTGGTAACCAGAGGCGTATGACTTAGATTTAGAAGAGCTAGACCCAGGTATTTGAGTACTAGGCACTGCATATTCGCTTTTAGATTTAGGTGACATAGATTCACGTTTAGAATTAGGAGAGGCGGGTTCACTTTGGTTAGCTAAGGCGGTTAAAAGTTGACATCTAGTATTTATAAAGGTGACTAGATGCTCATAAGAATAATCATCATTATTAGAAAGTTCAATTTCCCAAGCTTTGAGAGTAGCAGTATCAAGTTTAGAAACCACTAAATGTATTAAGAACGTGTCCAATGGCTGATCCAATTGGGATAATGCTTTAACATGAAGTTGTGTCGTATCGATGAGAGTACGCAAGCTTGTGACGTCATTATGCTGTGAAGAGGGCAAGTTAAATAGGGCCTTCATGTGGCGCTGAATACGTACACGTAAATTGCCATATCTTTCCTTCAATAAGTAAAAGGCAATGGGGTAGTTTTCGGCGCTTAATGGGAGTGCTTCAACTAACTGCAGTGCTTGATCGAGGAGAATTGATCATAAATAATGAGATTTATAAAATACTTGAATATTGTTTTAGATCCTTTAGTTGGGGGTAGTTAGATCTAAAACGGATGTGTTATTGTGCTGATTTGGAGAGTGATTCCTAGAGGGGGGGGGGGGGCAGCTTCCCGTGGCTGGGTAAGCTGACCAGTGTAGAGCGTTGTTTAGTGTTAGGATGCTAGGGGATGCTCCTATAAAGACGTAAGTGTATTCCAGGGGATGAACCTCTGTGTACAGGTTAATGTACTAGCCTCTCAGCTGGTTGGAGAGAGTTATATAACCGACGTGCGTGCGTCAGCTATGTGGGCGGCTCGCTGCTTAGGCAGTCGGGCCGATGCGGGAAGTACAATGAAGCTTGAGCCAGCAACTATTTGGCTATTATTGTCACGGTCACTCGTGGCGGGAATCAGGAAGAGCGTTAGGACGTGAATAGGCGTGTAATTAGTAAGACAAGTGTAGTGTACTGACCAAGTATTTATTGGTCAGTGAATATGGAATTGTGAGTCCCTTTTAGGGGAATGTAATAAATGTTATAAGTTTAAGTGTACAAGTTTGTGGAGTAGGTTACAAAATATAGGATCTCTGAACACTTCACTGATACTCACCTGGTGATAGCAGCTTGCAGTATAGCCTTCGGCGACACACGGTATGACAGATAATGGAGAGAGAGTGTGTCCTCGTTAAGGCCTTCCTCTTATAGGTTTTGCTGTTGTACTGTCAGCATTCCATTGGCATAGCTGCCCCATTTAGTTATAGTGTAGCTGTTTATGGTGTGATGCAAGTGTTTGGCAAGCCTTCGAGGCTGGTTAGCTGCCCTTGCTGTGTGAAAGATGTTGTTCTGGACTTATGAGATTTGCCAGTTAGGGGTGGTTTTAATACATGATGGAGGGTGGCTTCCAGGGGGTGCAGCCCCCTGGGGGCCTGTACAAGCCTCTTCCCCTGTTTAGTTCGCGTCCCCGCGAACGGGAACGGAACGTGGAGTTGGGGTGTCGTCGTAGTAGGTCGTAGTGGAATCTTCCTTGTGTCTGATCTTCGTTTCTTCTGTTCCGTGTAGAGGTGGTGTTGTCGTGTTGATGTAGGGATGTCGTGTAGATGTGAGATCAGTTCGTGTTCAGAGGGGTGGGTTTTGGGATATACATATACATTTGACATTTTAAAACAGTGCATGAGGGGAAAAAAATTGGCATTTGCAATATGTAAAAAGTTCCACAAAAAATACATGGTTTTAAACATTATGTAATATATTGTTGTGCAGGGAGGAAAAACCCCAGGGCTGGACGGGTGATTGTGCCGTCCGCCTCTGTCTTGGGGAAAAAATTGCTCCCTGCAATGTGAAAGATGGAAGAAGTAGAAAAAATAGGTGTTCCAGGGTATAAGTTAAAGGAAATATTTAAAATATGTTTATTGTGTTGGGATAAAACGGAACACCTTTACAAATTAGGACGTTAGAAGAAAGAAAATGAAAGAAACAAATCATAATCATGGTGTATATGTGTTTGACAAGAATATGTGTGTTCACAATGTGTGGCATCATAATTTTGTGTGTAGTGCCTTTGAACAATATTGCTGTATTTTGTATTACATTATATTACATTATATACTTATATCTATCTATGTTAATTATTAATTATGCTATACCTAGACGGCCGTGTCTATTGTAACTTGCGTGCACGCTACCTTTTGTATTTAAGTGCCGTCCCACGGCTAATCCTGTTCGGCCGTTTCCCGGTGTAGCTTAGTGGTCGTGCCGCTGATATATACCCTTACTTTGTGAGCCATTCTCTGTGGGCGAATGCCTTCACACTTGACAGTGAGAGTCGCCACCACAGATCGGTTGCGCCCTCATTGCCGTATTTTGCGTCGCATCTTTGACGCTTTATGTTCTTTGTTTATGTTGATCTGTCAGCAAGTCTGATACCCCACAAGTATCAACCCTGCTGTTCAGATTTCTGGAGTGTAGCTGTAAAAAAAATGGAGGTGTATGTGTTGGGTTGTGTGTGAGGATGAATACGAATTGCAAATACAAATTAGTGCGTAAAGGTGGTACACAGTAATATCATGGCACAAATAACATGCTGCTGCTGTATGGCAGTGAAATCATAGTCACCAGTGTCATATTCCTGGTGACGACGCCTGAAAAATGGAAAGGTTAAGAAAACATATGAATATTGCATATCGGCTACTGTGTCAGTGTGTTCACTGGCTGAAGCTCCTTTTTCCCCTAAAAAAAATAGCATGATTAGTGTTAACCTGTGGCCACTATTAATGCCATGTTCTCTTTACACATGATTGTTTTACTTGATGTATGATCGGGCTTACCCTACACGGTGCCGTAATGTTTTTTCTTACTCTCAAAGTGTTTATATTAGTTTTAGTTAACCTAGTTAATCTAACTTAATGTATTATCGGGCTTACCCTGGCAATGAATTTGAGTCGCCAGGTGCCGAGATATTCTACCTTAGTCTATTGTTAACCTATGTGTTATCTTAAAACTATTTATCTTAATATGTTGTTGGGCTTACCCCGGTAGCGGAATTTTAGTTACCGGGCGCCGAGATATTTAGTCTAAATCTGACTTATTCTAGTGTGTTATCGGGCTTACCCTGGCAATGAATTTGAGTCACCAGGTGCCGAGATTTTATCTTAATCTAAAAAAAAATGCCTTAATTATGGTAAGTAAAAATGTTTGTTGTTTACAAGCCGAATGGGTGGCCTTACTTTATTGCCGAAATATGCTGTGCTATTATTTAGCAACAGCGGTTAGTAAATTTGCTTAATTCTAAGTTGCGTACCAAAATGCAACTGTCTTACATGCTAAAATTTCGATGGCATGCAATGTATAGGGTGGTATTGGGATTACGGGTGCCTCCTAGGGCTTACCTGCGCCTTTGACTGTCGAAATACGCGAGCATGCGTATAGTACCCAGGGACCTTCGCCCAATTTGCAGTGTGGTGTCGGTAATCCGAGTGATTACGCATGCAGATTGTGGTTTGGGCACTACGTTTCGTGCTCAACACGGCTCCTCCATTGGACCCGTACGTATAGTAGTTTGGAATTACCTTGCGCCTAGGAGGAGTTACCCCTACCTATTGACCTCCTTTGTACATTGTCACCCATGTGTTTTGTGGGGTGCTCCCCTTAATAACTAGTTGTCGACATTAATATTAATGCTTACTAACTAGTATTAACATCGTCGCAGGCGCCTTACGGTGCCACAAAGCAAACCGCCTTGCCCGCTGTATTTGCCTGCTCATTGCCGTTGCCTTTGCATATGTTGTCGTTGTTGGATCTGCCCACTTTGACCCCTTTGAGGGCTCGCCATGCTCCTCATTTAATGCCCTTGGCTGCCCGCTGCGTCACCATTTATGTGGGCATTGGACATCGTCCAATGGCATAGTATCATCTTCGCCCTTATTGGCAGTAATAGTATCTTCTTCGCCCTTATTGGCAGTAATAGTATGCTCTTCGCCCTTATTGGCAGTAATAATATTCTCTTCGCCCTTATTGGCATTGTTGGGTTGGCCCACATGAACCCCTCTAGACAGCTCGCCGCATGCCTATTTAGTAACTCTGGCTGCCCGCTGCGTCACCTTTTAATGTCTCTGGTGACCCGTTGTCAGCCATTTACGTGGGCACGGGACCGAATGAGCGCGTTCATTCCATATATATATTTATATTTCATGTTATTCATTGTTTGTTTGTTTGTTTGTTTGTTTGGTTCTCTTCACCTTCGCCGCGCGGGGCAAGGGCTTGTCGGATCTTGGGTTGGTCCCGCTGAACCCTAGGATCCTGCTTCACTCCTGCGAGCGGAGTCTAACTCCCCGCCCTGGAAGTTCTACTTACTTATATTTAACTACAAGTCTAGTCCTTGTTTGGTCGTCCCTAGGGTCAACTCCTGAGTCCGGCGTGGAGCTGGCTATTTCTCCCACCATCCTCAGAAAGTCTCCCCTGCAGGTCTTGGCTTCGACGACCGTGGCACATAGTGGGTGTAACATCTCTTCGTCTTAGGGGCAGGCTAGGCACACCTAGGATTCCGAAGTTTGCCCGTGCCAGGCCATGAATGCTTCAACCTTACGTAGTTCGTCTGTTATTGGTCTGGGTCATTGAGCTGTTGAGCCAACTGGGGTAAGGGTCATCATCACCTTCCCCAGCTCTGCTCCAGTGTGGTGCCTCTGGCCTTCTGCTTATGTCGCTATCACCAATCAGCGTGTTATCAGATTCCTTTTGTGTTATATATATATATATATATATATATATATATATATAGTGTAACCTGTAAATAATTTGCTGTGTATAAAATGTAAAATTTTTCAAGTGTTTGGGGTAGAAACTTCTAAGTGCATAGACTAATTCAGGTCTACTGTGCTATGTCGGATTTCAAGCTGTAATGCTCTGTTAACTTTCATGGAGGCGTTAGTAGGGTTTATAGCGTTAGGTTCCCTGTTATTAGGATACGGGGGGCGTTATTCGTTGAATAGGCTTGAAGCAAGGTAGGAGAGGGTTGCGCATCTTTGGGCTTCATGTAAATGGTGGCCTAAAGCCGGTGATGCTGCTGGGATGCTTCTACAATGAGTGGACGGGGGTAGGTATTTCCCGGGATTGCAAAAATTTTAACAAAGTGTCATGCAGGTTTAATAATAATAACCCTTGGTATGTGGACGGGATATTCCATGCATGTGTCTGGATATGAGGCGTACCCGCACTCATGTAAGGATAGGTATCGGTCAGTGTAAAATAATAGTATGTCCCTTTCATGCGGGATTATTTAATTTAAAAAATGGTTAGTATATAAATTTGGCCTCATCTCTGACTTAGGGATGTGCATTACGCTTGCCATTCTTTCCGACGCACCCCTAATACTCAGGTGCTAGCATTGAGATCCAGGGCGTAGGAAGCCCTCTCTTTAAACGCATGAAGTCTATCAACCCCGATGTATATTTTGTCATGTAGTGTAGCTGTTTTTATCGTGTCTGTATGTCTGTGTTGGTTAATGTTGTAATTGGGAAGGTTATGGAAGGGGAGTAGTGTAGTAAGATGGTAGCCTGTGGGTGGTATATTGGTAATCCCGCTGGGATTGTCCACCTGTGGTCCTGTCATCCTCCCTTGGTCCATGTCTGCTTTCTATCCGCTTCTTGGGATAGTGAAGTGTGGTGACGCTGTGACGTCACGGCCTAATCTGGTCTCCCATTTGTAGTGTTAACGTAGCAAGTGATCGTGGTGTGCCTGGCCATGTCCTGATAGCCTGTAATGATTTTTTAGAAATAAAATCGAGAAAAGAAGTTATTAGGGGGGAGGTCTTGTTTCCTCAGAGCCCCTGTCTGTATTTGCCCCTGATTAGTGAGCGCGTATGTATGGGACTATGTTCCGCTACCCCATGCGGGCGGGAGGCCTGTTATCGGATAAGTCCTATCGTGTATCGCGTGTCTGAGTGTCAGATGGCGCGTGCAACTTGTCAACATCTTTGTAGATATGTCCCTGTGGCCCTGAGATAATGTGGCCCACAGTATCCGCATATTGCTAAATGTCCCAACTGTTGTAACAGTGCTGAAAAATGTATGGTATTATCATTGGTTTGTGTTTGTGATTTCATGGTCACTTCCGATATAACAATAGTGTCTGTCGGCAGCAGTGTTGCAATGCGGTGGACTCTGCAAGTCAGTATTTCGTCATGTTATGTTTTCATTTGTTTGTGTACATGAAGTCTCTGAGATTGCGTATGTCGGCTGTCGGAACGTGATTTTTTTTGCCAGTATGTGAGTGTTGTCACTGGTTGGGATTCCGGGAGTGCCAGTGTGCTAATCTGTCCCGCATTTGTTAATCGATGTTATGTGTACACCGCTTTCGCAAGACTTTGTTTTGTGTAACCATGTGTAATCCATGTCTGGGAAGTCTATTGTGATCCCCTTGGAGGTTACCGATAAAAAAAACTCCTGTGTCTATAGGCATGTGTCTGACCCAGTTATTTACTTATCTGTGGCCAACTTCAGTGTAATTGGGCGTCTGGATTTTTGTTTCCCATGGCGTCCAATTTTTGCTGGGATTCGGACCCGTGATCTCATGTAATTCTCTGTGTTCTATGTCTGCGTTGTCTGTTGGTTTTGAGCGCCCCTTGTATGTATTTTGATT
Source organism: Meconema thalassinum (assembly GCA_946902985.2). NCBI lineage: Eukaryota > Metazoa > Arthropoda > Insecta > Orthoptera > Tettigoniidae > Meconema > Meconema thalassinum. Next base: position 477,463,383 of record OX336390.1, on the reverse strand, counting down.
GTGTTTTTCGTACCAAAAATACCATTCGTTAGTTAGTTTTTGGTACGAGTGTGTTGTGTGGTTATGAGTTCGGACCCGCCTTGGTTCAAGGTCCTGGTGTTACGATTTTTCGTACCGTGTATACTATGGCACACGCATCGTGTATTTAAGGCACGCGGATGAAAATACGCCTTGGCGTGAGAAGTTTGGATCTTCTTGAATTCTCCTCCTAGTGTAATTTTGGAAGTTATGGGGTTCTGGACTTGGCGTGAATGAGTGTGTATGTCCCAGTTCAGCCTGGAGTGCTCTTAGCCTGTCTGTGCCAGCAAAGGTCGCCCACGCGGAGCGTGTTATCGCTGAGTGCGACAGTATTGAATTACAATGGCGTGTGCACTCACTTGTTACTTGTCTGGCTCCGTTCATGTTTCCGGCACGTGTATGTGTGTGAATTTGATTGCCCGTTCTCTTATTGTGATCATGGCTTTCCGCCATGTAAAAGAATCTTCCACTGAATACATTCGTGTCCCCAAGTTTTGTGTTAATGTAGCGTGGGTCGAATATATCCCTATTTATGGTACTAAATGTCGTTATGCACGAGTGTCTACGGGCCGCTAGTCGCGTGTTTGGTGACTAGGTGTCGGATGTGATTTTATTGTCGTCCGCGTATGAATATCTGTCAGTGTAACTGTCCTTTCTTATTATATCCTCCCATGGGATAATTACCCGACCTTGCACTCCTGGTATCCAGGAAGTTGCGGGTTCGAGACCGTCTTTAACCAGGCTAATTATTCCTGTTGCCCCTTTAGGCTGTGTCTCCGGGCCAGTTGTGTTAGCGTATTAACTTGTTATGTGGCAATGTGAATTGGCTGTGTGCCGTCCAAAAATATGTAGGCTTTCCCAAAGTATGGGATTTCACCCTATGGTGTTTGTGTTTTAGCTTGCGTGTTGTTATGGAGGTGAGAAAAAGTCATGTTATAGGCAGTGTAATGTGTCACGTATGCCTATGGATTAAATACATACAGTTCAACTTGGCTAACTTTCCTTTCTCGGGATTAATGAATGAGGCAAAAAAAATGAGTTATGCAACGCTCCGAATTAAGAGAGCACTTTGAAAAGAGTAGAGAAAATATATTGTATCCCGCCTGCACACTGCTTTATGCTTATTAAAGCAGGTTGCCATGCGGCGGTCGTAAATAATGTCAAAATGTTGAAAAATGAAAGGTAGGACCTGAGTGTACTATGCACCTATATGGCGACGTTAGTACAACGGTAATCTAGTTACGTCTCAGGGAAAATCTACCAATTTTGAAAAATAGTTTGAGATTCTTATTCTTGTCTATGATTAGGGCTCTCGGCCGTCACAAGAGAATCTATGAAATTGTGGGAATGGTACACAGAACGCCTTAGCCATTTGTACTTAGAAAGGCCTGCCTAAGCTCTATGCTGTGGTTTATTGCTTAAGCTGTGTTCGAAATAGCTCTCGGAGGACCTAAGCCGCGTGTCCCATTGATTGGCTTCCGCTTGGCTTTGCATATTAAAAACTTTGCATTATCCAAAATATGTCCTCAATTAGTCACGCTTATAAGCCATTGGTGGCGTAAAAAATGCTAAGGGCCAAAAAAAAAACAAGAAGAATTTTGAATTGTACACTTTTGATATAGCCATGTTCCACTGTATATACATGAAAAAAAAATTTGTAGTTTATGTTTGTGAGTCTCGGTGTGGCTATTATCGTATTTCTCACGTGTAAACGAGCCTACGTGTATCTATAATATTGGTGCAAGTGATATTGGTTTATTTTGTGTCCCTGGTGGAAGTCGTTATTCCCGTCCGAGCGTCCTTGGTCTGAAAGGTGAATACTTTCGCCCTGTTACTAGGGCATAGGCTCCTGAAATCCATTGAGGCGCTCCTTCGCTATTTTTCGGAGGAGTTTGTAGCAAAGTAAGCCTGGGCCTACTTTCACCGTAGCGTCTGGCTGTTGGCCTGAATGTGGTTGTGGTCGAGGGACTACTTGCGCTCTGCGCTACCCTAGTAGAGTTTACGGGGGTGTGTGTATTTTTGACTGACCGGTCTCGTGGGGTAGGTAATAAGACCTTTCTTATACCCCGTGTACTGTGTGTTAGCGCCTGGTCAGAGTGTGCGGGTGTGTGTTGTGCACCCTGAGGGCCTGAATGCAACACCCACTTATGCATTCGCACCTGTGGTACAAATGCTGGTGCCCGCTTCCATTCTGGCAAAATTTCCCCCTGAACTAGCGGCAAAGGCCGTTTAATTGCCAGTCTCTGCCCTGGCAATGTATTTGAGTGTAGTCTAACCGATTTCTGGCCTATGGCCACGGTAGACTCCTGGGACGGGCTCTATGTTTTCAGCCCATGACGTGGTTACCTCCCGTTTTCTCCCTGTTGTGTCATGTGTACTCGAGAGTCCTGGCGTCAACTCCCTCTCGTTCGTCCGTTCTGAGGGGGTTGGCCTAGGTTTTGCTCCTCGGTTTGGCAAAATTGCCTTCCGAGCCGGAGCTGAAGGACGTGTATTTATGTAACTTGGGTCCCGCAGTGTGTTAGAGCCTAACCTGGCCGTCTTCTGGACTAAGGCCACGGTGAACTCCTTCCCATGTCAGGCAGTACGTGGCGAGAGGGACATCCTCGCAAATTGCTGCGTTAGCGTATCTACGCTTATGTCCTCTCTCGGCTGGGTTGTGGCCCTACCATGAACTGAAAATTGGCCTTGTTAGCTTGGAGCTCGCGGTACTCGTCCCAAATTTGGGTGTACTGCCTATTGAGGCTCATGGCCTGCTGGCAAACTGTTGTGTCAATGTGCTTGTGTCCTGTACAGTTCTGTGGCCGCCAGTTGGAGAAACGCTTGTTCGCGAATGAGCTCCCTGTATTGAGTGTGTAAACTTGTGTAGTGCACCCTCATTCTCTCGAGGGTTGCATTATCTATTACGGGACCATGTGTGGTGATTAATTGGTCGTATATTCTGTCTCTTTGGACATGGATCCTATTGAGGTGTTCATGTATGTGCCTCAAGTGCTTGTGTGCGCATCTCAATCGCGCTGTCCTACCCTCTGACGGAGTGTATGGCTGTTTGCCCTGTATTGCCCCGACTTTTGTTTGGAGTGCCCGTATTTGTGTCTGTCGCCTTTGTATATGTCTTTGGCACCTTATTAATAGTGCTAATAGTATCGGTGTAACCCTATTGCCTCTATGGCTTATAATCTCTGTTGCTTCTGCATGAGGTGCCATTCTGCGTTAAGGTTGAGTGTAAGGAGAAATGTGTACGCAATTTCTGACTCTTTCCAGGGGGTGGGGGTTGATGTGGGAGAAAAAAAATCCCTGTGTAGCTAGCGCGAAGCAAAAAAGCTGCTTGCTGTCTGAGAGGAAAAAAAATCACAATTTCGCTTGGCTGTATGCGGTTCGGACCGTTTTGACCACGAGAACTCGTTGTATGAGCCCTTTGTCTACTGTGCGTGGTACCCGGCCTCCACCAATCTGTTTTAGATCCTTTAGTTGGGGGTAGTTAGATCTAAAACGGATGTGTTATTGTGCTGATTTGGAGAGTGATTCCCAGAGGGGGGCAGCTTCCCGTGGCTGGGTAAGCTGACCAGTGTAGAGTGTTGTTTAGTGTTAGGATGCTAGGGGATGCTCCTATAAAGACGTAAGTGTATTCCAGGGGATGAACCTCTGTGTACAGGTTAATGTACTAGCCTCTCAGCTGGTTGGAGAGAGTTATATAACCGACGTGCGTGCGTCAGCTATGTGGGCGGCTCGCTGCTTAGGCAGTCGGGCCGATGCGGGAAGTACAATGAAGCTTGAGCCAGCAACTATTTGGCTATTATTGTCACGGTCACTCGTGGCGGGAATCAGGAAGGGCGTTAGGACGTGAATAGGCGTGTAATTAGTAAGACAAGTGTAGTGTACTGACCAAGTATTTATTGGTCAGTGAATATGGAATTGTGAGTCCCTTTTAGGGGAATGTAATAAATGTTATAAGTTTAAGTGTACAAGTTTGTGGAGTAGGTTACAAAATATAGGATCTCTTAACACTTCAGTGATACTCACCTGGTGATAGCAGCTTGCAGTATAGCCTTCGGCGACACACGGTATGACAGATAATGGAGAGAGAGTGTGTCCTCATTAAGGCCTTCCTCTTATAGGTTTTGCTGTTGTACTGTCAGCATTCCATTGGCATAGCTGCCCCAGTTAGTTATAGTGTAGCTGTTTATGGAGTGATGCAAGTGTTTGGCAAGCATTCCAGGCTGGTTAGCTGCCCTTGCTGTGTGAAAGATGTTGTTCTGGACTTATGAGATTTGCCAGCTAGGGGTGGTTTTAATAGATGATGGAGGGTGGCTTCCAGGGGGTGCAGCCCCCTGGGGGCCTGTACAATATCTTCATTGTCATGGACAAGAGAGCAGAAAAGTTCTTAAAAAGAATCCCATGCAGATTCGTCTCCTGAAAAATGAGGCAAATTTATTTTGGGAAGCATTGGTTTTGGTTTGTGAGTACCCATACGAGACGAGGTTTATTGTTCGTGGAGGGAGCTAAGAACTGAAACGTCCTTTTTCTGATCTTCCTCAAGTTGAAGAATTATTTTGAAGGCAGCGTCTATGCCTTCATAGTATTGATTTTCTACTTCCACTCGATCATCTGTTTGATTGGGCATGCAAGTTTCAATTTCTGTTTGGATAGTGCAATAATTGTCAAAATATCGTCCATAGTCTTTTACACGATGTTTCAATAACTCTAACTGAGCTTCTGAAAGATCCAGATCTTTGATATATTTTAAACCGGTAATTTGCCCTTTATAAGAAGCTCGTTTGGCGGTAAGCTGATCATCCCTAATTTCTTTGTCCTTGTCGGGAGCCATAATGAAAGTTGAAAAATTGTATACAACTTACGAAACTGTGGAATTTTGGAAATGCTGTCAGGTTGGCAGCAGCGAACAGGTTGAAAGTGAGAAACACTGAAGGAGACAGTAGCAACCTCTTTCCCCTCCACCAGCTTTGCACAGTAAAGTTATAGCTGAAAAATTCAAAGTAGATATTAGTAATTTGCAAGATATTGACAACTTGGATTCTCCCGGGTTTCTGGGACCAACTTTTGGTAGGTTATTACTGAGTATTAACTCTAACTAAGGGAAGATGATGAGAGAGAAAAGGAGGTGGATTTAGGAGTGGAAACAAGCATCGGTATAAAGGAAGAGTATCCAACACAAAATAGAAGAAAAATGCGAATTGGGCAAACGATTCCACTTCACAAAGCTAGTGAAGTACCTAAAATGCGTGGGGACCTGTCTACGGCTAACGGGGAGTCGAGAGAGCTGGGGTCGCCTGCGAGCAATCGCTAAGTGCTCTTTCCCTCCCGAACAGATCTTTCGGTATTATGGGGAAGGGTGATACTCTAGCAAGGCCAGGTATGCCAAAAGGAAACGACCTAGACGCTTTTACTCAAAAGGATAAGATTTTTGAAAGCCTTTCAAAATGCTAGAAGACTTTAAATTTGTCGTGATAATTTTGTTTCTAGACACTTGGACCTCTGACAGAACGGCCGAATGCCCCCAGAGTGGGAAGCGATAAAGCAACTTTATTGCCTTTAGAAATCGTTTCATTATTATTATTAATATAAACTTCAAGAAAGTACCAATTGTTGCATCCAAAGCAGGCTAAACTCGTACCCAGCAGGGTGCTGACTAAAAGTTTAAAACAGAGGAAAAGCTCAGGCGTAAATTAAACCAAAGCAAAATTTTGAAAGTAGACCACAAGTCAGAGAGAAAATCTCAACAAGTAGGAAGCTGGCGGAACAAACTATACTTGCCTCAATGGTTTACTAGAATTAGCCAAGATAGCTAAAAGAAACTTTACAAACGTTGTTATTTGAAGTTTCGTCTTAAACGCAACAAGCGGTAAAGATTTTATTGATTCAGAGATTGCCTTTTCTATTTTGAAATAAGCAATAATTTTGGGAGGAGAGTCGGGGAAGAGAAGGCCCTGCCTAACCGTGATTCTAACAAGAGAGATAAAGCAGAAAACAATAAAGAATTTGTTTAACAATTGATAGAATTTTTAATGTTTAACAGTACTTAGTTCTGTGATCTTATTTTGAGTCGAGAATAACAATTTAGCTATTTTAAGATAAAGTAATAGATTGTGGTTTTAACAACTTGGAAGTCTTAGACCCCTATTTGTACAAACCGCTTACAAGATTTATTTAGCAAGCTTATGATATAAAGGGTTATAACCTGTTAGGTTAATTACAAAGGATTACAATTTAGTATGACTATTTGTTAAATTGGTTAGATAGAACACCAAAGAGTAGAATGTCCTTATGGCAAGCGGAAAGGCTATAAATAAATAGATTAAATTCTTGATCGTAACAGGAGGAAAAAGGAAAATTACAAGCGGAGGATACCACTATTATTTAAGGAAAAGTTAACAAATGTTATCTTCACAATCGTCAGGTCGAGTTAACGAAGCCTGGAGCAAAAGGATCAGGTACAAAAGTTTAATAATTAAAATGTTAACAATTCCTGAGCTAGCAGGATAAGAAAAGAAAAAATAATAAGTAGTTTCTATAACTACTAATGTTAAACTGAATTTAAAGAATTACAAATTCTAATGGAGCAGGTCACACTTTGTGAAGCCTGGATTTGACAAATTAGATAACTATTTCGTAATTGGAAATATGTAGAAAAATCCGACATGACGACGAGTTTAAAATTGCCTCAAGGAGACAGGAGACTGGCCTCTAAGAGGGAGCACCAAAACTTCAGCGGGTAGCCGCAAGATGCCGCTAGGTAGAATCCATAGAAGATATACATCTAGAACAAACTTATAAAAAACTTAGACACATGTGGTGTATTCTTTGAATACACGGTACCTGAGATATAATTTTTATTGCTCTTTGCATGTTCATTTCTTCCTTCCTCTTTGTCAACCACCAACAGTGATCATCTGTTTTCTCCTTGTTGGGCATATCTCTTATGTCTTCATAAGTATGTTTCAGATATATAACTTCTGTGACCCACCTAGCGTCATCTAGTAGCGAACCTCTGAAGCTACTCAATTCCTCATCGTGCAAGAGGACTTACATATCCATCTGGCCACCAGATCTCGTTACTATCGTCAGCTATTTTCTCCTTGAGCAAGAGGACTACGTCTACTGTTTCACTCACCATGCTGCGCTAATATCGCCTACTATCAACTCTTAGAAGACCATCCATCAAGAAGAAAATTATTTTTTACTAAGTTGGTTATGCTGATATGTATTCCTTTTGTTTCCTACCCCCACTCTTTCCCCTTCCGTGGTCTCTCCGTGCTCCGTTGAGCTGCTCTCACTTCTCCGTCTGCAGTTGACTCGTCCAGTCAAAGCTCCGCTCGAGCTTGCCTCCTCAAACCAAGAGGCTCACCCTCTTTTACGCCATGTTGGAACTCTAAGCATCAGTGAGAAATCCGACTTCAACATGAAATCAAGATAAGTACCATTTTTAAAAAGTTTTAACCTCATCTTCGTGGTTTTAACTTCCAAGTGTTTTTAATTATAATTTATAGGCAGTGTGAAATGATTTACTTTGGGGCAATGATCATTCTTCGTGGGATTTGCAATGTTGAGCTTTTTGCTTGTATAAGCCAACCTTACTAAAACAAAAGAGCTTTTCTTAAGCGTTTCAAACGAGAAATCCTCTCGCTACGCGGGATATTATCTAATACCCACTGCCTATAATTATAAAACTATTTCCTCCGTTGGATTTTCTCAACCCCATTTTCTGCTAAGGTCGTTCTGGAACCTTCTAGACCTTGTTCTCTATCTGCGAGTCTTGTCGTCAAGTATTGTTCACGCACTGTGAAAATGCTAGTTAAAATGAGGAATCTTCCTTATAAATTTTTGCAATAGCTAACTTTCTTCCACCGCTGGAACCTCTGGAAAATTCTATGGCGCATTTAATTGTAAATTACAACTTTTTCAAGAAATAGACTCTCATCTATATAGTGCAATCAGTTCTTTCCATAATTGCAATAACTTTCTTTTTCATGAACTTTAGTGTTTCTATAGTGAACTTTGAATCCATCTTCATAGACTACAGTGATAAACAGTGCTTTCTCCACGTTTCTACCGCGTCGCGATCGTCCGGTTATATTAAATAAGGCCATGAACATTTTCCTTAATTCCCATTTCTCTTTCCTAAACCTTTCACTAACAATCTGCAATAAACTTTTAATCTAGGTCGGTTTCAATAAGGTGTCATTCTAAGAAGTGCCCTTCCATTTTTGTTGGTTTATCATTAAGTATCTCTGTATAATCTTTGTGATACGTGTCTAACACACGTTTCAAACTTACATTGTTCCTCCCTTCAAAATCAGGGAAAACAATTCTCTAAACTCTTGAGCGAGTCATGTTCAGGTTTCACGAAATGGAAACTGCCCCATTTTCTCGTGATTCCTAATTAAACATAGGAAGTCTAGAAACTTCCTTTTCACTTTCTTCAGGTTTCACAATAAGTGACCTGCCCTCTTTGTGTAATTCTCATATATTAACTCTGTATAAATATAAGAAGTTGTAGGAACTTCTATCTTATTTTCACGTTGTTGTTATCGTCATTTTCAAAGTTGTCATTTTCTCTAGAACATTCTCTCAAGAATTTCTTAAGGTACACTTTTTGTACTCTAATTCACGTTCAAGCTTTAATTATTTCATTGTTTATTGGTTTAACTCTTATGAAAATTTTTGAAACATGTAAGGTTTGAAACCTTGTAAATTGTCAGTTGCCTGGAGCAACCGTTTAATGTTGAGAGGTCTGCGACCCTATTTGTTAAAAAGTTCAAATGAACTATGTTAATTAAAATTATATTGCATAATTGTTAATTTCATCAAACTTCTTCTAATTGTAAATAAATTAAATATTTGTTTTTGGATTCATCATTTCTCTGATACTACAGTTAGGCAGGATCCTGGCTTTCCTAGCCCTTCCTAGGTTTATGCCCTCGTTCATGCTTAATAAAGCTTTTACTATCTGTCTGGCCAGACCATCACCCTTCCCTATAGTACTTTTATTCGTGCTTGGGAGGAAAGACACTAAAGCCTCTCTCTGGCAAACTGCCCAAGTCTTAGCTGCAGTTCCCGTTGGCCTCGACCAAGCTCGTACCTATTTTAGATATCAGGAGGTTAAGTTTCTGTGGCAATCGCCTTTAAGTGTGTTTAAAGTGAAGCTTATTAATTTTGTGGGACTCTCCTCCTATTTTTCTATCCTTCTTTTCCAATCCCAAATCTACTTCCTTCTCTTAATCATCTTCCCTTGGTGGGTGGGTTATTCCTCAGCCAATAAACTACCCAAAATTTGGTACCAGAAACCCGGGAGAGTCCATTTTTTATTTCTATTGTTTGTCAAGTGTCATTTGACAATACTTGGCAAATTATTAATATCTGCTTTGGATTTTTCAGTTATAACTACATCATGCAAAGCCTGTGAACGGGAAAGAGGCCGCTCCTGTCTCCTTTGGTGTGTCCTGTTCTTTATACCCATTTGCTGCTGCCAGCTTGACAGCATCTCCAAGGTTCTACAGTTTCGTGAGTTGTATTTCAATTTATTCTCTTTATCATGGCTCCTACTGAAAAAGATGAAACTCTCATTGCTAGACGTTCTTCTTATAAAGGGCAACTCACTAGATTCCGAAATTTTATCAACAAGTTAAATCCCGCCGAGTGTGATTTAGACATCTTGACACATCGCCTTAAGTTGTACGAACGGTCTTATGATTATTATGACCAAATTCAAACCGAGATTGAATCCGCTTGCCCAGAATTCCAATCGGATCGGGACGAGGTCGAACCCTTGTACTTTGAAGGGATTGCAAAGGCCCACCAATTGATTCGCAATATCTCAGAACCGGACACTAGGGTCATCAATCCGGCCCAGTTCGCACCCGCTTCAGTTCACGAGAACAAACCGAAACCGTTACTTCCCAAGATAAGCCTACCGCACTTCTCAGGCAAGGAAGGTGAATGGTATTCTTTTTACGAACTTTATTGCTCCCTAATTCATGAAAATGCTGAGATCCCAGACATACATAAATTCTACTTCCTCCGTACTTCTTTGGAATGTGAGGCCTTAGCCTTAGTGGAGTCACTGCCTTTAAGCGCAGACAACTACCACATCGCCTTTAATCTCCTTAAAGAGAGATATGGCAATTTACGTTTGAGTGTAGCTCGTCATATCCGCTGTCTCTTCAACTTACCAGCCGTCAAACCTAATGACGTCACATCTTTAAGAGACCTCTTAGATTCTATGCAGTTAAATGTCAGAGCGTTATACCAACTAAAACAGCCTGTCCAAACATGGGACACCATACTTATTCACCTAGCTACATCAAGATTCGATTTTTCGACACTGAAGGCCTGGGAGATCGAACTCGCCTGCAACAAGGAACATTCGTTCGAACACCTTATCTCGTTTCTCAACAGTCGATGTCAATTCCTTACAGCACTCGCATTTCAGTGCGAAAAGGTCGAAACGAATCCTCAGTGTCAAATTTTTGAAAAAAAAACTTGCTTCTTCAAAGGGACATCAGCCCCCATTTGTCGAAAACAAACAAACCCGTTCTTCTTTCAATCATTCAAGAGAAGATATCAGGCCGCTTAACAAATCGTTAAAATGCACGCTCTGTAAAAAGCTTCACACATTGTATTTGTGCAAATCCTTTAAAGAATTGTCTGTCGAAGATCGAAGAAAGTTTGTGTTGAATAGCAAACATTGTTTCAATTGCTTGTCACCTAAGCATTCTTCTTCGAACTGTACGTCATCAAATCTCTGTTTCCATTGTAAAAAACCGCATCATTCTTTATTGCACGTTCACGATAAATCGAGGTCATCAGTACCTGCCTCTTCAAGCTCCATGCAGAGCAGCTCCGAACAAACTAATGCTTCTTCCTGCATTTCTAATGCCGAACCTTCTCACAGTGCGCAAACCCTTTTGACCACTGTACAATTCGAAATCCAAGATAAATTTGGAAATTGGTTTAGAACCCGTGGTCTTCTCGATTCCGCTTCAACGCACAACTTTGTTTCGCAATCGTTGATTAAAAAACTAGGTCTTTCGTCATCGCCTACTTCTATCAATGTGACCGGCATTGACAATTTGAAAACTCAAGTTTTGCAGTCTTCAAAATTGAAAATCAGAGACGTTTGCCAAAGAAACACCAATCTTAATTTAAACTGTCTCATTCTTACCAGTATTGGCAAGGACACTCCAAGTCACTCTATCAATACCTCCGGATTAAAGATTCCCTTGCACTTAAGGTTAGCTGATTCTCAGTTTAATGCTCAAGGTCCCATTGATGTACTTTTCAGTGCCAATGTTTTTTGGAATTGCATTCGCAAACAAACACGCAAGTTATCTTCAACCGTAGTCGCTAGAGACACCGATTTTGGTTGGGTTATTACTGGTGAAATCAAACATACCAGTGTTCAAACCAAAGCGCAATGTCATTTCGTTACAGCTGACATAAATCCTATTTCTGAAAAAAAGAACGCTCATGTTTCAAATCTCAATATTTTTGAAAACCACTTGTCGAAACGATGTCTTATCGTGAACAACTGCGCTAACCCTGTAAGTTGTTTAAATGGCTTTTCCTTCTTCCCGCACAAGATGGCCATTCAAGTTCGCCTTGCTTTGTGTTATTTCGTCTATCTTCTTATGTCATTTTTTATAGCAGTTAATTGCTTAAACTATTCCTCGAAAACTATCTTCCCCTTGTGTAAAACCATGGCTATCAGTCACCATCACTTTGCTGTACGCTATGTTTCACTTCTTTCGTTATGTAGAAGGATGGCCACGGCCGGCTCCTCCCCCCTTCCTCGCAATTGGAAGTCGCTCATGAAACCGATTGAAACTCTGAATTCTATAGCATCTAGAATAACTATTCTTATGCATAACCTTCTTCTCAATGTCCCAGCTTGTCTTCTTTGCTCGGAAGAATTAAGCTTCTTTTTGTTGAAAATTGTCCGATTTCGTGATCCTCTCAATTATGCGAAATTGATTTCCTACTTTATTTCATATAGCTTTAAATTGCTTTTTCACGTCCAAGTTACGATTGACTGCATGCCGTCCAAACTGAATATCTGCTTTAAGTTACAGCTGTTTCACCAAATGTTGTGTGTGTACTTCGAACTGCTTGGTTGTCAGACTTGTTTGTATACTAGTCTGAGGAAGGCCAAATTGTTGTTTATTTCCTGTACGCTTGACACAGTTCAAAGCAAGTTTCTCTTATCTCAACTCTGGCTGATTGCCAAGCATTGTCTGGCGAGTTGCTACTACAAGTACAGAAGCCGTTTACCTACTTCCCAAAATAAACTTGTTCCGCTTAAGGACTCTGTCAGCTATTTATATGTCTTATCTCGTTGTACTATGTGTGTCAAGGCCGTGCTTGTTTACGTCCCTCACTTACTCATGTTCGTATTCTATAACTGCTTCGATCCCTGTTTCAAAACTTCGTTGCGTATTTCTCACGCGCTTATGTATTGCAATTCGCTTGCATATTTTGCGATCTTAATGTTCATTGATGAACAAACTTGATTTTTCTCGACGTCACATTCGATGTGTTTTTGTATTCATACTTGTCCTGTCACGTTTCTCGCTGACTTAAGTATTTTTCTGAGTAACCCCTTTGATGCTTATTGTGACTTAAGGTCATTGCTTATTGCTACTAGGTCGTTACCTATGGCGTTCTTGCTTTCTACTCGTATAGTTTCTTTGTTTACTTGGTATATTCTTGTCCTGAATAGATGTACTTGTTTCTATACGCTTTGTTTAAACTTGTCAATTCTTCTTTCGCATCGTATCGTAATCTTTACTAGTGCTTTATTTCTTTCAGCTTCCAGCTATTTCGTGATTGAAAGTGTCGTTAATTCTCGCCTTTTAACTCCGCTTTCCAATGACCCTGATGACCTCCTTCCACTTACACCTGGTCGCTTCCTTACACGCACTTCTCTCTCTGCCCCTCCTCCCCTTCCTAATTCTTACAGGGATTCTAATCTACCTATCACTTGGTGTAAACTTGAAGCCCTCCGTAATTTTTTTTGGAAGAGATGGAACTTGGAATACTTAACTTCCTTGCAACGGAGGCAGAAGTGGTTTCTTTCCAGTCCCGACATTAAAGTGGGGGACTTGGTCTTGGTTAGGGATGTTTCACCCCCCCTAGTATGGATTTCTGGTAGGGTGACCGAATGTTACCCTGGAAGAGATGGGAGAGTCAGGGTGGCCAGAATCTTGACCACAAATGGACCGATCACAAGACCACTGTCTTTGATCGCTCCGCTTCCAATAAATGTGTAACTGTTTATTTGCTCTCTGTTGGTGTTTTTCCCCCCAGTATGGTGTATTCTTTGAATACACGGTACCTGAGATATAATTTTTATTGCTCTTTGCATGTTCATTTCTTCCTTCCTCTTTGTCAACCACCAACAGTGATCATCTGTTTTCTCCTTGTTGGGCATATCTCTTATGTCTTCATAAGTATGTTTCAGATATATAACTTCTGTGACCCACCTAGCGTCATCTAGTAGCGAACCTCTGAAGCTACTCAATTCCTCATCGTGCAAGAGGACTTACATATCCATCTGGCCACCAGATCTCGTTACTATCGTCAGCTATTTTCTCCTTGAGCAAGAGGACTACGTCTACTGTTTCACTCACCATGCTGCGCTAATATCGCCTACTATCAACTCTTAGAAGACCATCCATCAAGAAGAAAATTATTTTTTACTAAGTTGGTTATGCTGATATGTATTCCTTTTGTTTCCTACCCCCACTCTTTCCCCTTCCGTGGTCTCTCCGTGCTCCGTTGAGCTGCTCTCACTTCTCCGTCTGCAGTTGACTCGTCCAGTCAAAGCTCCGCTCGAGCTTGCCTCCTCAAACCAAGAGGCTCACCCTCTTTTACGCCATGTTGGAACTCTAAGCATCAGTGAGAAATCCGACTTCAACATGAAATCAAGATAAGTACCATTTTTAAAAAGTTTTAACCTCATCTTCGTGGTTTTAACTTCCAAGTGTTTTTAATTATAATTTATAGGCAGTGTGAAATGATTTACTTTGGGGCAATGATCATTCTTCGTGGGATTTGCAATGTTGAGCTTTTTGCTTGTATAAGCCAACCTTACTAAAACAAAAGAGCTTTTCTTAAGCGTTTCAAACGAGAAATCCTCTCGCTACGTGGGATATTATCTAATACCCACTGCCTATAATTATAAAACTATTTCCTCCGTTGGATTTTCTCAACCCCATTTTCTGCTAAGGTCGTTCTGGAACCTTCTAGACCTTGTTCTCTATCTGCGAGTCTTGTCGTCAAGTATTGTTCACGCACTGTGAAAATGCTAGTTAAAATGAGGAATCTTCCTTATAAATTTTTGCAATAGCTAACTTTCTTCCACCGCTGGAACCTCTGGAAAATTCTATGGCGCATTTAATTGTAAATTACAACTTTTTCAAGAAATAGACTCTCATCTATATAGTGCAATCAGTTCTTTCCATAATTGCAATAACTTTCTTTTTCATGAACTTTAGTGTTTCTATAGTGAACTTTGAATCCATCTTCATAGACTACAGTGATAAACAGTGCTTTCTCCACGTTTCTACCGCGTCGCGATCGTCCGGTTATATTAAATAAGGCCATGAACATTTTCCTTAATTCCCATTTCTCTTTCCTAAACCTTTCACTAACAATCTGCAATAAACTTTTAATCTAGGTCGGTTTCAATAAGGTGTCATTCTAAGAAGTGCCCTTCCATTTTTGTTGGTTTATCATTAAGTATCTCTGTATAATCTTTGTGATACGTGTCTAACACACGTTTCAAACTTACATTGTTCCTCCCTTCAAAATCAGGGAAAACAATTCTCTAAACTCTTGAGCGAGTCATGTTCAGGTTTCACGAAATGGAAACTGCCCCATTTTCTCGTGATTCCTAATTAAACATAGGAAGTCTAGAAACTTCCTTTTCACTTTCTTCAGGTTTCACAATAAGTGACCTGCCCTCTTTGTGTAATTCTCATATATTAACTCTGTATAAATATAAGAAGTTGTAGGAACTTCTATCTTATTTTCACGTTGTTGTTATCGTCATTTTCAAAGTTGTCATTTTCTCTAGAACATTCTCTCAAGAATTTCTTAAGGTACACTTTTTGTACTCTAATTCAAGTTCAAGCCTTAATTATTTCATTGTTTATTGGTTTAACTCTTATGAAAATTTTAGAAACATGTAAGGTTTGAAACCTTGTAAATTGTCAGTTGCCTGGAGCAACCGTTTAATGTTGAGAGGTCTGCGACCCTATTTGTTAAAAAGTTCAAATGAACTATGTTAATTAAAATTATATTGCATAATTGTTAATTTCATCAAACTTCTTCTAATTGTAAATAAATTAAATATTTGTTTTTGGATTCATCATTTCTCTGATACTACAGTTAGGCAGGATCCTGGCTTTCCTAGCCCTTCCTAGGTTTATGCCCTCGTTCATGCTTAATAAAGCTTTTACTATCTGTCTGGCCAGACCATCACCCTTCCCTATAGTACTTTTATTCGTGCTTGGGAGGAAAGACACTAAAGCCTCTCTCTGGCAAACTGCCCAAGTCTTAGCTGCAGTTCCCGTTGGCCTCGACCAAGCTCGTACCTATTTTAGATATCAGGAGGTTAAGTTTCTGTGGCAATCGCCTTTAAGTGTGTTTAAAGTGAAGCTTATTAATTTTGTGGGACTCTCCTCCTATTTTTCTATCCTTCTTTTCCAATCCCAAATCTACTTCCTTCTCTTAATCATCTTCCCTTGGTGGGTGGGTTATTCCTCAGCCAATAAACTACCCAACATGGATTGAGAGAGATAGGATACAGAGGGTCGCTGATGGTGTTTGTAAGTAAGGAAATTAAATAAATGAAGCTATGGAAAAAGGCAAAGAGCAGCAAGAGCTAACTCTGACAAGACGTGTATTCCAGGGAGTACACCATACTGGGGGCCAGGCACCAGCAGAGAACAGAAAAAACGATTTTAAGGATTCAGAGGAAGGGGAGCAATGAGAGAGATGGGTCATATAATATGACCGTTGGTAGTCAAGGCCTTCACCACCCGTACCCTTCCATCCCATCCCGGGTAGCATTCCGCGACAATGCCAGAGATCCAAACTAGAGGGGGGAAGAATCCCTTACCTAAACAAGATCTCTCGCTTTGATGTCAGGATTGGAAAGAAGCCACTTCTGTCGCCGTTGCAAATAAGTTAAATACTCCAATTTCCACCTTTTCCAGAAGGAATTACGAAGAGCTTCAATTTTACGCCAAACAATAGGCAAGCTAGAATTTCTATGAGAATTAAGAAGGGGAGTAGGGGAAGAAAGAGAACTACCAATAAGGAAATGACCAGGTGTTAATGGAATTAAATCATCAGGATCATTAGAAAGCGGGGTCAAGGGGCGAGATTTAACAACACCTTCAATTAGAATAGACAGTGAGTTAAATTCTTCTTAGGTAGAATACGACTGCCTAAAACCTTTTTATGTGACGTTTGGTAAGCTTGACACAAGAATCCCACCTACCGCCGTGATGGGGGGCGTAAGGAGGTATGAATTGCCATTTGAAACCTTTGGCATAGGAAAAATTAGAAATTTGTTCAATGGCAGGAGAAGAGGTAAGAGCTTCCTTCCACAATGAAGCTGCACCTTAAAAGGTGGAGGCGTTATCGGAGAACATTTCAGAAGGGACGCCACGCCTGGCAGTGAAGTGAGAAACAGCTGACAAAAAGTAAGAAGTAGAGGCACTTGTTACTAGTTCCAGATGGATCGCACCAGTAACCATGCAAACGAAGAGAGAACCATACAGTTTTCCAAACAATTTGCGTCTAGCTTCAGGAGAATTGCGTTGATATTGAAATGGACCCATGTAATATACGCCAGTTAAAGCAAAGGGACGAATAGGAGAAGGGCGGAAAGAACGTAGATCGCTCATCATTTGAGTGCTAACCTTAGGTTTTACCTTAAAACAAGGGATACATTTGTGAATTAGTGAAGAAACTTCATGAACTCCATTTGTTATCCAGTACTTTTTTCTTAATAAACAAAGCAGGGTGCGAGTACGCACGTGCAAATTTCGATAATGGAAGTCACGTATGATTAAAGAAGTTAAGTGATGTTTGGAAGGCAAAATAACGGGATGCTTATTGTCTTCAGAAAGTGAAGAGTGCGAAAGCATACCACCTACCATGAGTAACCCATTGCCATCTAAGAAAGGGACTAAGGTGCGAAAACGACTAGATTTCGAAAGATCATTCTTAGCTGTAAGTAAAGACAATTCAGTAGGGAAAGCTTCTTGCTGTGTGAGTTGCAAAACTTTAATAGTAGCAAGATTTAATTTATGATTGGTTAGATACGGTTTTGGAAGAAAAGGTTGGTCAACAACAAGATATTTCCATCTAAGTAGATAGGCAAAAATTCGAATCAGTTTATGAATGGAAGAATAAAGAGATAATAAGGGAAATGAAACGCTGGAAATAAGACACGAAGCGGTAGATTTAGCTACTTTAACGTCAGGCAAGTTGGAGTTTGTAATTGGAGGTTTAGAAGGCCAGGAAGAAGAGTCTTCGATTAACCACGAGGGCCCATACCAGTACAACTGCTACTAATTGAGAGGGTAAGCAACCACGAGAGATGATGTCAGCGGGGTTATCAGCGCTAGGCACATGTCTCCATTGACATCCCAAAGAAAGCGTTTGAATTTTGGAAACTCTATTGGCAACGAAGGTTTGCCAGTGGGTGGGTGGGAGTTTTGGCGATCCGAGAAAGAGTAATCATGGAATCGCTCCATAGAATCCATCTGATAGTGTCTGTAAGAAAGGAAATTAAATAAATAAATAAATAAATAAATAAATAAATAAAGCTAAGGAAAAAGGCAAAGAGCAGCAAGAGCTAACTCTGACTAGACGTGTATTCCAGGAAATACACCAAGCAGACAAAGATAACAGATTAGCAGTGAGACCAGGAACATATTCTACATTGGACAAGGTTTGTGAAATACAATTTTCTAATTGAACAGTTACAATACCAGATCCTTGGCCATACAATTTTCCAGATTAGGACCAGAAGCGAAGTGCACCATCGCAGTCTGGCTTGAACTCATATGCTTAGTAGTGCCAGAGTCAACGAACCAGGCCCCTGTAGAGGCTCTTGCACTTAATGCCTGTCCATCGGTCGCCAGCATCATCTTGTCTTTCTTCGACTTCTGTTAAGTTGAGCTCTGCATCTCCTCTGTTAAATGTTGTAATTAACTCACATCTGCAGGTTTCAAATGAATATTTTATGAACACAACAAGACATCACAGTCTATGGAACGTGAATTGCTTGAAGTCATTCATATCGTGTCAGGCATCTTACCTACTATGAAACAATGGACATTCGAAAATCAAATAATGCTAAGAGTACAGACAAAACTTTACATCCTCCCACCTTGAGTTGCGGGACAACTCAATACAGTCCTGAAAAAGTAGTACAAATTTACGAAATCTCTGACGCAGATCATATTTTACACTGAAACCAATCATAATAGCAGTCTGCTGGGAAGTTTCACTTTCCTTCCACTTCGTGTTATGACTGGAGGTGGCTCATCGTCAGGAGTGTCCTGTGTCACAGTAACAGTAGTAGGCTGAATCAGCTCACTCTTACTTGATACTTCTTCTTCTTCTTCCTAGCATTAATCCCTTGCGGGGTCTGCTATTTGGCTATATCTCCTCCACTTCTTTCGATCGTTGACATCTTCTGGTTTTAGACCAACAGCGTGAATGTCAACCCTGATGTTGTCTGTCCACCGCTTTGCAGGTCTTCCACGTGGTCTTGTTCCACCTGGGTTAATGTGGAGTGCTGTTTTGGAAACTGGGTTGTTCTGTCTTCTCATGACGTGACCGTACCAGCGTAGACGAGCCTCCCTCACCTTCTCGACAATTGGTGCAACACCAAATCTTCGCCGGACATCTGTGTTCCTTGCGTGGTCAAATCGGGTCAGCCCCATCGACCATCGGAGCATCTTCATTTCCATTGTATTCAAAATTTGCTCAAGTCGTTTGGTCATAGGGCGACATTCAGTCCCATAGATGGCTGCTGGGCGTACCACAGATTTATACACCTTTGCCTTTAAATGCAGAGGCATCTTTTTTATCACAGAGAACTCCAGTGACTAGTCTCCACTTGAGCCAGGCTGCGTTTACCCTCATCCGAGTATCAGGAGTGGCGTCACAATTTGAAGTGACAGTGGACCCCAAGTACTTGAAATGCATGGTCTTCTGCAGATTTTCTGTGCTGATACTGATGGTACCTCTAGTTTGGGGGCCACATTCCAGGTATTCTCTCTTCTGTATATTGAGGTGTAGTCCATTTTCAGCCAGTCTGTCGTCCACGTTTGAATCCTGTGCTGGAGGTCAGGGCGTTTTTTTTGGGCAAGTACCACATCATCCGCATAGATAACGGTCCAGGGATGTGAGGTCTGTATGTCTGCCGTTGCTGTATCCATGCAGAGGATGAATAACAGGGGTGATAGAGCTGAACACTGATGAACACCCACAGTGATTTCAAAAGGTGGGGAGACTCCAGCTGGACTCCGAACTACACTAGTGGCATTGCGATACAGAAGTTGCACCCAGCTTACATATTCCTCAGGGACTCCATGGCAACGAAGAGCTCGCCAAATAAGATCATGAGGGATACTGTCAAAAGCTTTCTCTAAATCGAGAAATGCCAGGTGTACACTCCGCTGCCTCTCTCTGTGCTTTCCCATTAAAAGGCGTGTGGCATGGACAGCATCGATGGTACTGCATCCCTTAACAAACCCACACTGGTTTGGTGTTACAGTGACAATATTTCTGAGTCTACAATCAAGCACACGCTCAAATATTTTAAAGGTATGACAGAGGAGTCGAATAGGGCGATAAGTTGAGCAGTCACCCACATCACCTTTTCCCTTCCAGATTGGAACTGTTATGCTAGTTGTCCATGCATGGGAAAGTTGGTTCTCAGCAATGATCCGGTTAAAGTGTATGGCAAGGAATTCTGAGGCAGGCTTTCCTAGAATTTTCCATATTTCCGTCGGTAAGTCATCTGGGCCAGTTGCTTTCCCACTCTTCATCATGCTAATGGCAAGCATTACTTCCTCGGATGTAATTAGAAGAACGGGTTCTAAGGTAGGATCAGGACTTGCAATTGGTGGGTGTGGAAATTCTTCATTGCAGATGCCAAAAAAAGTAGTCTGCCCAACGTTGGAGGATAGATTGCTGTTCTCGTAGTAGCTTAGCGTTCGCATCCTTGATATGCATGACATGTCCAATGTCCTGAGTTGAACGATTACGTGACTTAGCAAGACGATAGACACTGTTTTCTCCTGATGGTGTGTCAAGCTGTTCGTACAGGTCTTGATAATAATTGTCCTTTGCAGCAGCTACTGCTCTTCTTGCTGCTGATTTCAGGTTATGGTATTGCTGGAGGTCAGTATCAAGACGTGAGTTCCACCAAGTCTTGTAGGCCATCTTTTTCTCCGTGATAATTTGCTTGACTTCATCATTCCACCACCAGGTCTGTTTATCAATGTATTTTCGTCCGGGTATGGTTTTTCCCACAGTTTCTTTCGCCGCCTGATGTATCTGTTTTACAGCATCCCTCCACATGCCATCAACTGATTGATCAGACTTCACGGAGAAGTTTGCCAAGGCTGTGACCAACTCATTGCGGTGGGCATTCAATCTCCACCACTTGATACGCTGAGGCCCAGTTTTAGGTTTTGTTTTGGGTCGCTTAACATTTTTCTGAATATCAAGGACAATCAATCGGTGTTGATGGGCAACGCTGTCATACGGAATCACTGTGGTATCTGTCACCAGCTTCATATCTTGTTGCCGAACTAGCCATTAATCGATCTGAGTAGCATGACCTCCACTGGTATAAGTAGCCAGATGTGTTAGCCTCTTTTTGAAATATGTGTTGGTCACAATCAAGTTATGAGCTTCTGCACAGTCAAGTATCCGACACCCGTCATCATTGCGCACACCAAGCCCATGTCCTCCATGGCATCGCATATATCCTTCAGGCTGAGACCCAACATGTCCATTAAAGTCTCCTCCAAGAATAATGGACTCATCCTGGGGGATTGCTCGAAGGTGGGTATCCAGACTCTTCCAGAATTCATCTTTCTCATCCTCTGTACATCCAGTTTGAGGTGCGTAGCTAGATATAATGTGGGCAGTGATTTATGTTGAATCAATCTTGATAGACATAAGCCTATCTGACACCCTGATGACATTGGTGACACTCTTGCGGTAGTGCTGGTCTACGATTATTGCTACACCGTTTCGTGCTGCGCTGGTACCGTGATAGATGAGTTTGTAGCCATCTCCAATTTCTTTCGCCTTTGAACCCCTCCACTTGGTCTCCTGGATGCAAGCAATGTTGACACGTCTGTGTTTAAGCATTTCTGCTAGCTCACGATGTCGACCAGTCAACGTTCCAATATTGAGGGTAGCAAATCTTAGTCTTAGTTGTTTTGGTTGAACTAACTACTTTTTCCTACCCCGTTCATGAGTAGGTAACCCTCGCTCATTTCTCACGTCACTCGGGCGCATGTGGTGCGCGTCGCTTTGGGGGAACGCCCTAGCATGTTCCGAATTTAGAAGAGACGTAGCCATTGATGCGACAGAAAATACCTCAACCGGCGGGTCGCTTCGTCTGTCGTTGAGGGCATTTTAACGCTACTGCGAGCATATAATTCGGCCGCCCCTAACATGGGGTTCAGACGCCGTGTGTAGCCCCCGCTCCGGGTCAGACGCTACAACTGATATCTACCCCCAAAAACGAGGATGACACCTTTCGCTCAATTAATCCCGAGCACTGGACTGCCACATCCGACATCTACACTGTACCAAGGATTATCCTCTCCACTGTAGCTGCCGTTGAGGTCTTCACCGTAACCCTGGGAAGGGACCCTTACAAGGGACTACCAGCCGGGTCAGCTGGATCAGGGTTTTTAAAGAGGTGTTACTCCTCTATCACTCGCCCTTTGTCCTGACTTGTGACAGGCAGAGTCTGGCTTCCCAAACATTGGGTCCAGGTTGGTGGGGTTCTTACTTGATACTTCCAGGGGATAAATTCTTTGGATAGGTCTTAAGAGTTCTCCAGATGAGGTCCTGAGGCGTACCAGACATACGTCTCCATCTGCACGAGGAAGGAGTTCCTTAACTCTTGCTAGAGGCCAATTGAGTCCTTTTACATTGTCACATCCTACGAGAACTACTTCACCAACGTCAATATTTCTACTTGCTTGTTTTCTCGCTCGCTGAATCAACTGTCCCAAGTATTCTACACGGAATCTCTGGCGCAGATCATCCCGTAGTCTCTGAGATGTCACCTGATCACAATCAGGAAGTCCAACTTCTCTTATTTCTTGCAGAAACATATCCGGTGTCAATGGTATCAAGTCTTCAGAGTCCTCTGACACATAGGTCAATGGTCGGGCGTTAATGATAGCTTCACCATCACACAACGCTGTAATTGTTTCTTCCAATGACAATGAAGCTCGTCCCAACATTTTCCGGAGTAACTATTTGACCATTCGCACCAACCTCTCCCACCAACCGAACCACCAGGCCGCTGTTGGAGGGTTGAATCTCAACTCAATTCGTTGGGATATTTCCTTCCAATCAAGCTCCCTAAACGAGTTCTCTGCTCCAACAATTTTGTACCATTGTCATTGTACAGAACCGCTGGTCTGCCTCTTCTGGCTACAAAACGACGTAGTGCTAGAAGAAAAGCTTTTGTCGACAAGGAGGTCACAAGTTCCGAATGCACCGCCCGATATACCGCACATGTAAATAAGCAGATCCAAGCCTTTCT
Source organism: Meconema thalassinum (assembly GCA_946902985.2). NCBI lineage: Eukaryota > Metazoa > Arthropoda > Insecta > Orthoptera > Tettigoniidae > Meconema > Meconema thalassinum. The sequence continues at coordinate 477,440,519 of OX336390.1, read as the reverse complement.
TCCCTCTCGAATATAGGTAAAATCCACTCCAGAGATCTCGAATACAGCAGCACCACGCACACTGTTAACTGGTAATGGCGCTATGTCTTATACAGCGGACACAATCGAGATAACTGATTGAACAGTCCTACGTCCTCCAAGTATCCAAAAGTTAATCAATCAATCAATATTTATTGTCATTTAACAACTTATCGTTGTATTAGACTACGTCACATTGTTAAAAATACATTTTCAATTTACAATAAAATCACAAAGATATGTATAATATATTACATGAATTATTACTAGCTTACTGAATTCTATAAAATAAAAGAAGAATAAAATAACACGCATACAGTAAGAAGAAGTTGATCTTTTATAGTTCATCTGGGTAGAGTGTAATTTTCTCGTCAAATTCGACCAAAGTGTAAATACTGCTGTTAATGAGCCATCGCTTAATGGGAGCTTTGAAAATGTTTATAGACTCCTGCTGTAGTTGTGTTGGTAGCAGGCCCGACGAGAGGGGGGGTCAGGCGGGGCTGCAGCCCCGGGGCCCGGCTCTGGGAGGGGGGCCCGGCCAGGCAAAGTATTCCTTTCATGACTAAAATATATCACAGACAATTATTTGATGAAACAATCAACGTCTGTGCAAAATGGTGCGAGAACAATAACATAGGCTAGGTCAAGTATTTTAGTCAGAGCACCCTGGAAACAGCTGAACCAGAGCACCCGAACGTAGTCATACAATACCGTAGTTCTCAGAATATGTACCTCTGGTAAGAGGCGCATACCTCGGTTCTAAATTTAACTTACTTGACAGCCTTCTTTGGTTTGTATACCAAACTTGAAACTGATTTCCTCACCATTTATTACCTGTCGCAATTCTGAAGATTAGTCTCCTCTGATTCTGTGTTTGGAGCGTCAAGTTGCTTTGTTTCTAGTGATCTTTGGGTGCCGTGCGCTCACTCCATTTACATTGTCTAGGTAAGAAAATAGTTTATTTAATCTTCGTCCACACCGGAATTCATTTTCGCTCTGTATAAATGCCGGATAAATATGATGCGTGATGTAAGGTATTTCCATTGCCGAACGTACATATAGTTGTGGACTAAGGAAAATGTTCATCTATAAAGAACTAAGAAAACATTATTATTATTATTATTGTTAGGAGGCTTGTATTTATTACGACTGTAGCCTATAGGCAGTGAAACGATTTGAAAAAGTTTCGAACCGAAGATCCCCAGTTCGAATTCACCTCGCACCGAGACATTTTAACTGTTTGATAATCACTTTATGGCTTACGTCTTGTATCCAACATTACCTAATAACTGAGAAATCTCATTTGCTGCTATTATTATGATTATTAGTAGTAGAATTATGATTAATATTATAATTAGATGTATTAATATTATTATTATCGCCATATACTATATGCCAAACAATATTAGTGGAAACAAGCTGAGCTTTCGTAAGCCCACTGGCAGCATTAGTAGCATCGAAAAAATATGGCATATTCTAATATGGACGCAACAAGCAGTTGTTAATGACTCCGGCTTGCAAAAGAGTAATTGACTAGGTCGAAAGAACAGCCATTGCCTTAACATGAGAACGAGGATATTCTCAAATTCAAAATCATTACGATTTTCAGTGTGTGAATTGCTACTAAAGATCATCGTTAGTTTGATGATGGTTGTTGATGATGTTGATGTTTTAAGGGGGCGGAACAACAAGGTCATCTGCCCATAATCGTTAGCTTACGTGTTCCTTTCGGTTATAAATACTGAATGTGAACTACAAGGGAAAGAAGACAATAATTGAAAGAAGTAAACCATGATAGGTTTGAAGTCTTTGATATGGAAATGCAGGTATAATAAATTACGCTGACGGATCTGAACAACAGTTGTCTAATATTCGGAAGGAGAAAAACATAAAGAAATGTTTGGATATTAAATTAACTCTGGCTCTTGTTTTTATCTTGGACTAGCTCTTCGTACCCATCGTTGTCGGGTTTGCGATTTAAGGGAAACAAATAGACTGGTGACAGGAGTTAGTGAAGTTATGGCTAAACTATCGAACCCTGTTTGGGCAACACCCATGTAATTTTGCAATTTGTACCCAGTCCATTGTTCTACTTAGAATTAGGTAGTTTTAAGGGAGGACACTTGGGGTCACAAAAATGAACATTAAACAGCTCATAAGAAAAATAAGCTATCAACCAAGACGCAAATTCCTAAGAAGGATGTTTTTTAGAAATATTTGGTGACTTCTGGCCTTCGTTTTTTAGCCATACGGCCAGCTTCAATGCAATTTATTTTTACTTGTATTATGAGTCTTGTATAACGTAATAATGTTATTGGTTTTGCGTTCCTTTAAACTACTGAGGCTTTTACAGACGCCAGGGGATCTTCAACGTGCCAGTAAATCTACTCACATGGCTCCCTCACATTTGCGCACCCTCAAATTTCAACTGACAGGGCCAGGATTCGATCCTTTAACCGTCTAGAAAGTTTCCGCTGCTGCACGCAGCCAGTCTTGGTATGATGAGGAAATATGATTGTAATGTATATCTTATATCATAGAAATTGAATGGGCTTACGATTAATGAGAAGATAAACACATCCATGCCCGTGGTCGGATTCAAACCAGCAGTTGAGCTCGAGTTTCAAGACCTTTTATTATGACCCATGCCAGCATAATATTTCGTCACTCCACTATCGGTGTGAAGTGATTGACAACTTGCTTAGAGGGCACTGTACACTATGTTGCGACTTCCATGACAGGTCATGTAACCGTGTGATATTCTCAGATCAGCAAGTTCTCACACCTGGTATTGCGATGTCAAGAGAAGGATACAGATTGCGCATTTGGCTTGATGCAGGGAATTGAGGCTTCCTATTAACTCCCCTCATCCCTCTGTATAAAATTTCAATTTATAGCCTAGTTTTATTTTATTGCTGCATTCTACTTACATATGAATGTTCATGCCATTCGCTCTAGTAGCACTGACCCCAAACCAACATTCAAACTGGAGATGTATTTGGTCATTAAACACCTCATCCGGGATAAATAAAAAGTTTCAGTAAATATTCCAAATGTTCAGAGATGATAACACATACTGACAAGCAATAGTAAATAAAAAATTGATGGGCATGAAATTTGAGAGTGCCTATTATTATTATTGATAATAGCATTATTATTATTATTATTGCCGGCCCCATGGTGTTGGGCAGCGCGCCTGACTCACCCTCGCCCCGGGTTCCATTTCCGGCTCCGGCAGGGATTTAAGAAACTGACTTGAGGGCTGGAACGAGGCGCACTCAGCCTGCCTGACAGTGAGGTAGTACCTCGGTCATTGAGATCAAGATTGTCGGCCAGAGAACTACGGTACTGGACATTACTGTTTCCATGATATTTTTGTTACATGTTTCTGTTTTCTATGCATCTATCAAAGAAAGGATAGAAAGTTGACACTGAATATTAATGCAAATATTGGCGGATGAAATTAAAATTGTAGCCAAGTTTTAAGCATTCGCTATTTCAATACATATAAAATACAGAACTGGAGAACTACTTAATTAAACCGTAATCTTACCACCCTTAAATATTTCATATTATGCATGATAGATAGATTAGATAGATTTTTATTAATTCCATTTGATCAAATACATGCATTCAATACATTTTTGATATAGGACACGTCAGAATTTACATGCATAAAATAAAAGAACTAACAGGTATATATTACTAAGATTATAACTATTTATAACTTATTATAATAGCAAATCTTAATAGATACAATCTTATTGCACAACTATTTACACCTCACTCTATTATCATAATATGAAAACTTAATTCTATAAATACAACAACATACAGCTAGGTATTAAAATTAAATTAAAAAAGTAAAATATAGTTATAGATTCCATCACTCCTATACGCTAAAATATTCAACTACTGAGTAAAAACAATGGCACTGCAGATAAGCTTTCAACATTCTATCAAAGGTTTTTATTTTTGGGGCCAGTTTTATATACTGGGGTAGTTTATTGTATAATTTAACTCCAGTGTGAAAAGTTCCTTTTTGATATATGCTTGTGTGTGTGTGTGAAATATGAATGTTTTGATTTTGTCTTGTGTTATGCCTATGAACATCATTGTTTGTTTTAAGAAAAACATCTTTATTCATTAAATTCTTTTTAAAAAACATAATACTTTCAAAGATATATATGCAGGGCAGTGGGAGAATGTTTAAATCTTTAAACAGAGGTCTACATGATTCTCTAGAGTTTACATTTGCCATAATTCTAATCGCTCTCTTTTGTATCCTAAACGTGCTTAGTACATCTGGCGACATACCCCAAAATATGATCCCATATCTTAAGTATGAATGGAAATAAGCAAAATAAGTATTTCTTAATGTGTGCATGCTAGTGCAGGTTTTCAAAATACGTAACGCAAAGCACATCGAGTTCAGTTTAGTATTCAGATATTGTATATGTTTATTCCATTTCAAGTCTTGTTGTATCCATAGTCCTAAAAACTTTGTTTCTGATTTATTTTCTATTTGATGACCATTTAATGTTATATTGGGCATCGCAGGATTCCTATTCTGTATAGTGTGGAAATTTAGACATACTGACTTTTTATAGTTTATTATGAGGCGATTATCTTGTGACCATTTGGTTAACTCTCCTGTAACGGAGTCAGCAGACTGCTGTATGACCTGTTTAGTTTCACCTTTTATTACGAGTGTTGTATCGTCCGCAAACAAAATTTCCTTATGTGAATGAACGTTCTGTGTTATATCATTGATATATAGAAGAAAGAGTAGTGGGCCCAAAACCGATCCCTGGGGTACTCCAAATTCAATAATTCCCTCATTGGACAATGTTTCATTAAGTAATTTGGTTCCATCATCCTTGTGTCTCAAGCTTACTATTTGTTTACGCCCTGTTAAGTAAGACTCTATCCATTTATTAGCTAGACCTCTAACACCATATTGATTTAGTTTGGTAAGGAGGATTTTATGGTCAACTACATCAAATGCTTTCGATAAATCCAAGAATAGGCCAGTTACATGTTCCTTATTGTCAATTAATTTCAGTATACTATTACTACATTCGTAAATTGCTGTCTGTGTAGATTTTTCCGTTCTAAATCCATGTTGTGAGTTTGATAATATTTTATTTTTTTCTATGAAACTTATCAGTCTCTTATACATAATTTTTTCCACAATTTTTGCAATACCAGTTGGTAAGGTAATAGGACGATAGTTATCTAATTCATCTTTTGAACCGTTTTTGTGCACTGGAATTACTTTTGATAACTTCAAAATATCCGGGTAAGTTCCTGAGAGAATTGAACTGTTTATTAAGTGCGTAAGTGGATTTATTATATTTTCTGCACATTTCTTTAAAATTGCATCAGGGATGCCATCAATGCCAGCACAGAATTTATTTTTTAGCTCTTTTATAACTATTCTTACCTCTTCACTTGTGACATGATTTATAAATAAAGAATCACTGCATATATTTATTTTATTATTAGAATTTAGTGTATTTACCTGTGATTTATTTAATAATTTTTGCGGAATTTCCAGAAAATAGTCATTAAAAGTGTTTGCTATTTCCTCTGGATTATTAATCACTTTATTATTTCTGGTCAGTGTAATGTTCCTTTGTATTTTAGCAGATTTTCCAGTTTCTTTCTTTATTACGGACCACATAGCCCTGTTTTTATTAGATGATTGGGAAATAAAATTATCATTATGCATTTTCTTTGCTAGTCTTATTACCTTATTTAATATGCTATTGTATTTTTTGTAGTATAAATTGAATTCAGGTGTTGTGTGGTATTGTTTATATAATTTGTGTAGAAATTTCTTTCTTTGACATGAATTTATAATCCCTGTTGTTATCCAATTGCTAGTTTTGTTATTTTGAACAGTTCTTCGTTTAAAGGGGAATGCTATTTCAAAATAGTGTTTTAGGGTACTGTTAAATGCATTAAATTTATCATTTACATTTTCTAGTTCATAAATTTCTGACCATGTTTCCTTATTTAATAAGTCATTGAAATATGTAACATTTGATTCAGTGAATGACCTGCACTTTGATTTTACTCCATTATCATTATTATTGATTACTTCGGATACTTCAAAACTCAGTATTTGTCCATGGTGGTCACTAAAACCCGGACAATAGACTTCTATTGAATGGTGATATTTATCTGTATTTATAAAAATTTGATCAGGAGTGGTTTTACTAAATTTTGTTATTCTTGTTGGTGTATTTACTGTAGGTTTCAGTCCATAGGAAATTAGTAACTGGTTTAATAATTCACAATTTCTATCAAGTTTTAAGAAATCCACATTTACATCCCCACAAATTATTATATCGAAATTTACTTTGCTCATGTTATTGAGTAACAATTCTAGTTTATCTATAAATAGAGGAAACTTTCCTGACGGAGAACGGTATACGCATACAATTATTAACTTAGACTGCTGAATTTTTACGGCAGAGAATTCATAGGGACACGACAGCACAGCTGTTCAGCTGCTTGCTTCTCACCCTGGTGGACCAAGTTTGATTCCTGGTTAATACACATTTCAAATTGTAGTTCAAATTCAAAACGTCAATAGTTGCCACTGTTTATTTAATCTCATTTCTCTAGGAATTTAGGGAGCATATTGGCTGCAGTCCTATCAGCGTCACCTCTGGATCTGCCCCCTGTTAATGTCAAATCAACAGCTACTTCCATGGTCGTCGCACTCACAAATACGGTATCCTAAAACATGCGTGAATGTGGAATACGGTATTATTATTCCGGTGGTTAACATAGGCCTACTAGGCTTAGGCCGAAGATTCCTGGGTTCGATTCCCGGCCAGGCTCGGAAGATTTTAATCTCCATTGGAATTTTCTGACGTCTTAAACATTAAATTCATTCCCGGCGCGCAGATCGAGCATAATAAAATAAATAAATAAATAAATAAATACATAAATAAAATTAGCCTATAGACATCCCGTAAGGGAAAGAGCCTCCTGTTTGCTCAGAGACGAGCTCGTGATTTTTAAAGTGTTATTATAAGGATTTTGTTATTTTATGCAAAATAGGCGTCTGGTAATATTAAATTACTTTATGCAATTTTATAACAATACCAATAATGATATTAACAATAATCATTATTATCAGCATTATTTTTCTATTGTTATTACAGTATAATCCAGGATAATATAAAAAGGCTTATCAATGAGGGACAGAGAGAGAGAGAGAGAGGAAGGGAGGGGCGTGGGCGAGCGGGGGGCCCGGGCTGGCTCCAGCCCCAGGGCCCGTGCAGGCTCTCCACGGCCCTGGTTGGTAGTTTGTTGAAGATTTTAATTCCATAGTATTTGTAGTGGTCTTGTGTTTTCTTTAACCTGACATGAGGTGTATCTAACTGGATTTTTATATACACTGAGATTTTCTTTAATATACAGTAAGTTATGGAATATGTATATTGATGTAAGAGTCATAATTCCAAGTTCTTGGAAGTGATTTCTGCAGGATTCTGTACTAGGCTTGCCTTGTAGACATCTTATTGCCTTCTTCTGCCATCTGAAAACATCTTGTGCCCCTGTTGAGTTTCCCCACAATATTATACCATAAGTTAAATGTGAATGGAAAAATGCATAGTATGCGAGCATCATCTGATTAGCACTAACTGATTGTTTGAGTCTTCGCAATAAAAATCAGACTCGTGCTAATTGTGTACATAATTTTTGTGTGTGAATGTCCCAGTTTAATTTAGAGTCTAAATGGATTCCCAACAACTAAACAGAGCTGCTTTTATGACTACTTGAAGCCAATTTGACTAAGTGAAAATAGATTTCTTCTGTTTTGTTACTGTTTAGAAATAGTTTGTTTACCTTTAGCCAAGAGGTTTGTACCCACAAGCTACCTTAAGAAACACTAACAGAATAGAAATATATAACCCTTCAAGAAATTTAAAAATAAATAATAACAAAGAGTAACTAGGGTATGTGTGTGGAACGGCTGGACAAATTACCATACCCGAGTTGTAATTAAGTTGAGAGAAGAGCACTAAATCTAAGATTGAAGAAAGCACGAAGCATGTTTCATAATATAAAATATAATTAATTGAGAGGACAATTTTACATGCATGTTTAAAAGATGAACATAACATAAAATATAAACTTAAAGAAAACGAATTAATAAAAATTAAGAAGCAAGGAACCCAAAAGTGAGAAGGAGAGGTAAGTATTTACTCTTTTAATAACCGAAGAACAAATTATATTCCAGATCAGTAGAATTAGATCTCAATAAAGTGCATAAATATCCACGAAAAACTTCGAAGTAATGACAACGTCAAAGCGTTTAGAGAATATTTCCTTCAAATAAATTGAAAGAGTCTTTAAATCAATTAATTATTCACGACCAACCTCAAATACGTGCGTACAGCATGGAATTGCAAAATGACTGACCACAACTCGACTGGAAAAATTACCCACATTGTTTCCAAGAGAAACATGAAAAAAAATTAACAATCCCGAAGTTGTTTCCAGGCAACGGATGAAATAATAAAATACATATCATAAGAAGTGATACATTAAACAGAGTCTATAAGAGACCAAACTAAATGAGACGAGGAAAAGAAAATTAATTATTACGAAAATATTTTAAGGTTAGGGAAATTCCTCGCTCAACACAAAATGAGATCTGAACGTTACACAGCTCAGCACGTCAGAAATAAAAGATTAAACACACCACTTAAAATACATATAAATATATGTCTTACATCAGATTAAAAAATTAAGTTATTGGAACCTTCATTTCATGCTTAGGCCCACTCGGTTCTCCAAGCCAAGAGACTTACCAATAGCAAAATATATGCCAACTGCACTAAGATAATTATTCAACAGCTCTAGACTGCAACATAAAAATATGAAGAATAATACCAACACAGTATACTCGTACCGACGACCAATTCACCTTTTCAGGTCACAAGTAGTTCCAATAACTTTAAACACATAACCAACCTTAATAGAGATGCACTCCTGTTGTAGCCAAACTTCATACATTACGTTTTCTTTCATGTCTACATATTTAACCCGATGATATAGATTTCCCCTCTTGTAAGAATTCCTTCAACTTACTTTTGTTTTCGTCAACAAACGGAGACAATAGGAGTTCGTTCGGGCACCAACGGACCCGATCGGCAGGCTTCGTACACTTCAAAAATTAAGTTCCAACTTTTGCCACTAGGTCGAGCCATCTACTGGACAGAGACTCGCCGAGGTATAAACATGTCGAGGTACAAACATTTGCCACTAGATCGAGCCATCGACAGTACAGAACCTCGCGGAAGTTAGGCGAGATACAAGTTTAGTCAGACAATTATAGGTACAGTGAAGGTCAAGATAGCACCAACAACCGCCCGCGGAGCGGTTTGGATGCGAGTTAATTTTATTAACGGGTCATCTCTCCCCCGCACATTTCTGGACAATAGGTAACGATTGTTCACAGTTTTATGATAGGGGGGGGGGGGTGGGGGTAGGAAAAACACCGAAGAAACATGAGCTGAAAACATACACCAGTTCTCACATGACAACACCTTGTACACCAAACTGATCGTTCCATGATTTGATACATTCAAGTTTTTCATACATTAGAAAACCTCCAACATGCGTAAAATTCCAACTCTTACTTGGCAATAGTACAGTCCCTTTCTTATACAATAAAATACAGAAATAACATCTTCATAGGGTGATGTAGACTCGGTCATACAGAAATAACGTCTTCATAGGTAGATGGAGACTCGGTCATCTTAGTGAGAGAGGTCATGGCTTAACATCACTATGTCCGGGCCCTGGACATTCGCAACAGTCACAACACTCTTCAATCCGGATGACGATATCGCCGACATTTGATCTGAAATCAAACCGTACTCCGACAGCAATGGTCCATTTCTATCTTCAACACAATTACTGATTTACATCAGCACGACAAGTCCATGGTTAAATAAGATTTAAGAAAAATTTGGCTAACAGAAAATACATCACTAATTTTAACTAATGTTTCCCCCATCAAAAGTTTTGAGATTCCTTGCTTTTACAAATTTAAAATAGAACTTATTACCATTAATTAGAAACATTACAACCTCTCTTAACATTAGATAAATGCACTCTAAATATTTTCTTTTTCTGAGCGTCCTTTACAAGTAATGCCACCGGAGTGATAAAACTTATAATTTCACAAGGGCCACGGAATCTTGTGACTAGCTTCCCAGATTCTTTAGAACCAACTTCCTTAACAGAAAAATTCTTGACAAAAACCATGTCCCCAATCTGAAGTGACGTAGGTTTACGTCCTTTATTATACCTCTGCTGTAGTTTCTCGTGTGCCACCTTCATATATTTTTTTGCTTTTTTCCAAACAGAACGTACGTTCTCATTCATGACTTTATCAGGCAACAATTGATTAATAGTCCACAAATTAGATATAGGGAAATTTGGGACGAAGGAGAACATTAAATTGAAAGGGGTGGTACGATGAGATTCATGCACCGCAGTGTTGAACGAATAAGTCAACCAAGGAATGCAACTGTCCCATAATCTATGGTCCTTGTGATGGTAAGCAACTAACGCAGCTCGAAGATTTCTGTTCACCCTCTCAACATACGATCCTTTAGGATAATAGATAGAAGATGTCACATGGGAAATGGATAACTCGAAACAAAAATTGGGGAAAACATATGATGTAAAGCATTGCGCGTTATCTGATACCAGAAATTGGCAGGGGCCAAAAACAGCAAAAATTTGGTTAAGACATTTAATTACCGTTTCAGTGGTAGCTGAACGAGTTGGGAACAACCAGTTAAAACGACTGAAGCCATCCGTACAAACCAGTACAAAACGGTTACCCAGCTTCGACAGCGGCATCAGGCCGACAATATTCACGAATAATCTTTCCATGGGTTTATTGGAAAGTTGAGACGATAACATTCCAACCTTAGTGTTAGGAGATGGTTTAGTCAATTTACAAGTCGTACAATTATTTACCAGTCTTCTGATGTCACCATCCATACCCTTCCAGATAAAGTTTTGCCTCACTTTTAATCTGGTCTTATATACTCCTAAATATCCACCGATAGGAGACTCATGAAAGTATTTAAAGATCTCGCCTACTAAAACAGCGGGTAGAACAATCTTAGGTGTTCTATCAGAACGGGCCAAACAACACAAGATTCCATTCCTTAAAGAATATGGTTTTACAACTTCACAAACCTCTAATTTTCATATAATCTCACTTAGAACTGGATCTTCCTTTTGATATACCGATACATCCCGAAACAACATGGGACAGTTAGACAGAATTACGTTTGACATGTTAAGTTCCAAAATTGCGTTACACTTCACATTTTCCTCAACCTCAACATTAGTGTCACTATACATCCGACTTAATCAATCAGCGATGACATTTTCACTCCCTCGGATGTGACGTACAGAGAACTTAAATGAAGAAATTCGAGTGGCCCAACAAGCTATTCTACCAGTTTTCCTAGGTCTGCCAAGCACCCAACTCAAGGCTTGGTTATCGGTTTCTAACTCGAAGGGTACATGTTCGATATACAACTTGAACTTTTCAAGAGCATCCATGACGGCCAAACCTTCGAGTTCATAAACAGAGTAATTTCTTTCTGCATCATTCAGAGTGCGGGAAGTGTATGCAATAGGTAATCTACCTTTTCCATGGTCTTGTAGTAATACTGCACCAACAGCATTATTGAAGGCATCGGTTTGCACAATAAAGGTTTTGGAGAAATCAGGGATGGAAAAATAGGTGCATTTATCAAAGCTAATTTCAAATCTTCAAATGCTGCTTCTTGCGAAGGACCTCAAACAAAATCAACTCCCTTCTTCCTCAACATATTTATAGGAGCAGCACGCTGAGCGAAATTGTTAATGAACTTACGGAAGTAGTTCATGATACCGATGAACCTTGATACACCTTTAACATTCTTGGGGGGAACGAATCGCTTGGGTTCTCGAATGATCCACAGAAATTCCAGGCGATGTTACGATATGTCCCAAAAATGAAATCTTAGGTTTAGCAAAGGAAACTTTAGATGGTTTTACGGTAAGACCAGCTTTCTATAGACGAGACATAACCTCACTAATATGTTCCAGATGATCATCAAAGTTCTCACTGAATATGACTACGTCATCTAGATCAGGGGTTCTCAAACTTCCTGTACTCGAGGACCCCTTCAATTATTTATGTAGTCATTGCGGACCCCTCAAAACTGCCTTTAATTTTTTGTTGTAAATTTTTTAATGGTTGTCATTTTAAGAGATAAACAATTTATACCAAATAATGGTGGTTTGTAAAACAATTCATCTGTTTGTTTTAGTATGTATATCGTTTATTTAAATTGGAATAAATACTGGAAAAAGAAAGTTACATAAGTATACACAAATTTTCTTAATTAAAGTAGGAGTAGACTTCAAATGCAATCTTAGAATAAAAAGTGATTAGTGTTTTTACCGTTACTTTAGTTAGAACAATGGTACTGTTTTTTGCTTTTGACTATCTCTAAAACGTTGGGATTTATTTGAGAAAGCTTTAGCCTTAAATCGGTTTCAATGTTCTTCAGTCTGTTTCTTTTTGCTGGCTTCAGGTTGCACAGTTCAGAAAAGGCACGTTCACACAAATATGTCGTACAAAAGGGCACAATATGTTCGAGGGCTTTTTTTGGCAAGTTCTGGTACCTCAGCTTGTACAAGTAGCCAAAACCTTGCCAAGTTATTTTCTTGATAAACAATCTCCCAGGCTCTGCTGCTCAGTATCAGATAGGTCGATGAGGTTACCAATACATCTCTTCTTGAATGGATACTTCATCGAATCATTATTAGGATTAGGTTCAGGAAAGTAACTTCTCAGACTCTGAGCTAGGCCTGTTAAATGCTCAGCAAACAGTTCTTTTGTATTTGTAGGCATCTCTTCTTCAGATGTTATTAAGAATTCCTGCAACGTTGTAAAATTGTTGTATGAATTCTTAAGCATACGGTCAGACCAAAGCTGCAGTTTTCATATCATAGCTTCTACTTGCTCTTCTACATGGAATATGTCAGTGTCAGACCCTTGAAGTTTCCTATTTAGGACATTCAAATGCTGGAAGATATCTGCCAAATATGCAAACTTGATCAACCACGCAAACTCACACAACTTGTCTTTGAGAAGAAAGTTTTCATATTTTTCTTCCAAAAGAAATATTCTAATTTCATCACGCAATTCAAAAAAACTTGTGAGGACATTACCTCGGGAGAGCCAGCGAACTTCAGTGTGAAGCAAGAGCTATACATGCTCACTTCCAATTTCTTCACAAGGCTGAGTAAAAATACGAGAGTTCAAATGTCGGGCTTTAATATAATTTACAACTTTCACAACATCTTTTAATGATGTTTCTAGATCTTCTGGCATTTGTTTTACAGCCAATGCCTCCCTATGAATAGAGCAGTGAGTCCACTTAACTTTGGGAGCGACAGACTTGACACGAGCAATTAGGCCTGTCTTTTTGCCGGCCATGGCCCCTGCTCCATCGGTACTCACACCAACACAACGTTACCAGTCCAAGTCATTTGATAAAATAAAATCATTTAATGCTTCAAAAACATCATGGTCATTGTTATGAAGAATCTCTTTGCAAAACAAAAGCTCTTCTAAAAGCCAATTTTCATTTTCATACCTAACAAAGGCTAACAAGTGTGATTTGTTTGATAGGTCTGTACTTTCGTCAAGCTGCAAAGCGTACATTTTTGTAGATTTTAACCTACAAAGTAACTGCTCTTCAATATTTTGAGACATGTCATCAATTCGACGTTTTGTAGAATCGTTTGAAAGTGGAACTGTACTTAATTCCTTAGCAGCTGCCTTTCCTATCATTATATTACACTTTTTTTTGCCGCTGGTAAGATTAGTACTTCTGCAATCGTATATGGCTTTCCAGATTTAGCTATGAGTAATGCTATTTCGTATGACGCCACAGTAGCTTTTTCAGCAGCGCTACCTGACGCCATTTTCTCCATTGATGTTTTCATGTTTTCCATTTCTTGACTTTTTATTTTATAAAACTCAAATGACTTTATCAGCAAAGTCTGGATGTTTTGTTTCTAAGTGCCTCCTTAATTTCGCAGGTTTCATAGCTTCATTGGAAAGAATTTCGTAGCATAACACAAACTGTGGTTTTTGTTCGTCATTAGATTGCACAAAACCTAATTTTAAATACTCTTCAGAATATTTGCGGCGCTTAACAGTCTTACGTAAACCAGTGTTGCAGCTAGAACTAGCTACTGAAGTTGAGCAGCTAACCTCACTTTCACGATCATTGTCCTCTTTCTAATTTACAACTGAACGTTTTACAGTCCCTGTCTTTAACCAACGATCCATGATACAGGCCCAAAATTAACACTTCCTTACGTAAAATGTTTCCACCATTAAAAGTTATCACAACAAAGCAAAACAAACCATCACGACAAGCATCAAAATAGCGACAAAAGTCAACTGAATAACAGATGCCGATACGTTTGATCCGCTGACAGAACAGATGACAGACTAGGTGTGTTAGTGGCTAGCCGCAGGGTAGCCACCCGTCGAAAACAATATTGACCTGATCATAGGATTGGCTAAGCTTGCCACGCACATATTTTGTAATACAAACTAAAACTTTTATTTGCAGAAACAGGAGTTCTTGGTATGAGTAATTAACAAAATTAGATTCGAATATTTTTTGCGGACCCCTGAAAATATGCTTGCGGACCCCCGGGGGTCCGCGGACCACACTTTGAGAATCTCTGATCTAGATAATGATACACAAACTTGAAATTGATTCCATCAAATACCATATCCAGCAAACGGCTTAGGATGGCTGCACCCGTGGAGATCCCAAATGGTAAACGGTTAAAATGAAAGAGGTTCCAGTCAGTGGAGAAGGCTGTTAGATGTTTAGAATCCTCAGTTAATTGAATCTGAAAGTACGCACGATTCAGATCTAAAATTGTATACCAGTTAGCACCCCTAAACCATGTAAAGCAAGATCTCAGATCAGGAAGCGGGATGGACTGCTGAATAACCTTTTTATTAAGAGCTCGATAATCAACAACTAGGCGAAATTTACCGTCAGGTTTGGGCACCAAGACAATAGGTGACGAATACGAGGAAGTAGACTTACTAATGATCCCTTCATCAAACATCTCGTCGATTATCTCTTTCAAGATTATCATCTTGGGAGGGGCTAGTCTAAACGGTGGCAAACTGACTGGAATATTATCAGAAACATCAATCTTGTATTCCAATAGATTGGTCACCCCTAACTTATTTGTCAAAACCTCAGAGAAGGATGAACACAGTTCACGAAGTTTATCAGCTTGTTCAGGTTTTAGATTTTCAAAATTAAGCTCCTCAATGGTGGCAGAACTAGATATAACTTCAGAGGAATTTACTCCGGAAAAACTAAGACAAGGCTTGAAGTTTAATTTTAAATTAGGCTTGAAACGAAACCAACATGACCTGATTCTAAGGTCTAGTAACAACCCAACAAGAGACAAAAAATCAGCGCCCATAATAGCATCGCAAGATAAATTATTTGCAACCCAAAAACCATATCTCCAAGTGAAATCTAAAATGCGGATCTTTAAGTTTACCAATCCTAAAACTTCAAGACTAGAACTGTTCGCTGACACAAAATTATTCGGTTCTTTAATAAGTTTTCCAAATTTGCATACTGACCTCATATTTTCAAACCAGTTTTTACTTAAAAATGATTTCACACTACCCGAATCGATCAGAGCAGTAACAGGTTCGTTATTTACCAAAATATCAATAAATGGGGAACAATGTTTAGAAACTTCAGAAATGCGACTACATAACCCAACTTTAGGTTTGAGACTTCTGGCATCATCAAAATAATTATTTACCTTCATAGAATTTATTTTAGAACTATTTGATGCATGACAATCCGAAGAAGTCTCCTTACGAATTAGTCATTGGTTATGTTTAGGTCTTCTCGTACACCATTTAGCAATATGTTGAAATGATCCACAAGTATCACATCTTCTCCTGTTATTCGATGTGCGATTATTCGAATCGAAGGAATTTCAATTTTGGAAACGAGGGCTTTGCGAGCTATCATAACAGAAAGAATTTCCATAATCCTGAGATTTATTAAAATTAAAATTAGGTGGAGGAACATTGGCAACTCTCAAGGAATCGGAGTGTTTGATAATACCCGAGTTCAACACAAATCTGTTTAAATCAGAGAAATTTATGGGAATACTGCATGTTGTCAAGTATGACCTGCTTTCTGGATTAATCCCTTCCAATATAGAAGCCACAATTTGTTGTTCACTAAATTGCACAGAAAAACTCTAGCCTGAGAGTTGATATCAGTTACATAATCATTTAAAGACTCTTCGAATCTCTGAACTCTATAGAAAAAATTATGCATCAGCATACTCAAAGCACGAATAGGAATAAATGAACTTAATATTTCACGATGGAATCGATCAATGGAATAACAACCTTCCATGGCTACAAGTAACTTTTCTCTTAATAAACCAGAGGTATAAGGAAAGATCAGGTTGAAAATGTGACTATCAGAACACCCAAATCTTACAGCATTGTCAGTAAGTTCAATAAATTGCTTTAAAAATTTAATTAACAGGTTAACATCGTTGGCGTTGCATATCTCTAGATTTTGGATGCAAGCATTTAAAGGATGAGGTACACTACCAAACTTATTCCCATTTTAAACTCCACACGAGGATTATTATTTACATTAGATGACACATCATGTTCTAAATTCATAGGATTAATAGGATTTTCGAACATAGGGGCGATAATCTTTCAACATTTGACCTAGCATTTGATAAATTACCCTTAACCTGGTTGTTCGCATCACCAGAGATGGACACATTAGCAAAGGAAACATTAATATCATCAAGATTTTCAAGGTTATGGCGTGATGAGTTCGATCCTGTTCTGACATTGCTACACTCAGACCTAACCTCAGATATTCTGCACGCACTTGGATAGTTTTCCTGATTATACATAGCTGCAGGTCCACTATGATTCGACAAAGATCCACAAAAACTTCCTAAATTGCTTTCAACACTGATATTATGCACAAATTCTTTCAATCCACTAATAGAAGGAACCCCTTCATTTGCACACACAACAGGGTTAACACTCGCACTCTCACTATTATTTGGGAATAACGCAAGAAAACAATCAACAAGCTTAGCACGAAGAGAAATTAATTTTAAATGGAATTCAGGATCTTTATCCTGCCAAACTTCTATTAAATCACGAAGGCAATGGTACCGATGTAAACAGCGGACCTTAAATCTGGTAAGTTGAGAATTAGACGGAGTACAGTCAGAGTTTAATGAATGAAAAACCACAATTAAACTTTCAACAGATGGTACAATAAGGGACTTACCTAACGTCCAGTCAAATTTCCACCAGTTTGGTACACGCACAGGATTATCCGTAACTGCATTCAGTAATATCAGATCCTTTTCCCTATTTCCAGAAGTAGAACCTCTAATCAGGAGTTCATAAATAATTTCTTCTTTGGTCAAACTGTAAGCTGCCCTAAGATTCCGTTGCTCCATTTATAGTCGACATGAAACATAAAATCACATAGGATTAATACAAGATTTTCCAGAATATGTAACCCTATTATGCCTATGCTTTCTCCAAGTTAAACCCAGTACACATTCTCTCAACAAAATACAAAGTGGAAACAAAACCACGCGAATAGGTACCAAAGTATGTACCCACAAGCTACCTTAAGAAACACTAACAGAATAGAAATATATAACCCTTCAAGAAATTTAAAAATAAATAATAACAAAGAGTAACTAGGGTATGTGTGTGGAACGGCTGGACAAATTACCATACCCGAGTTGTAATTAAGTTGAGAGAAGAGCACTAAATCTAAGATTGAAGAAAACACGACGCATGTTTCATAATATAAAATATAATTAAATGAGAGGACAATTTTACATGCATGTTTAAAAGATGAGCATAACATAAAATATAAACTTAAAGAAAACGAATTAATTAAAATTAAGAAGCAAGGAACCCACAAGTGGGAAGGAGAAGTAAGTATTTACCCTTTTAATATCCGAAGAACAAATTATATTCCAGATCAGTAGAATTAGATCTCCATAAAATGCATAAATATCCACGAAAAACTTCGAAGTAATGACAACGTCAAAGCGTTTAGAGAATATTTCCTTCAAATAAATTGAAAGAGTCTTTAAATCAATTAATTATTCACGACCAACCTCAAATACGTGCGTACAGCAAGCAATTGCAAAATGACTGACCACAACTCGACTGGAAAAATTACCCACATTGTTTTCAAGAGAAACATGAAAAAAATTAACTATCCCGAAGTTGTTTCCAGGCAACGGATGAAATAATAAAATACATATCATAAGAAGTGATACATTAAACAGAGTCTATAAGAGACCAAACTAAATGAGACGAGGAAAAGAAAATTAAGTATTACGAAAATATTTTAAGGTTAGGGAAATTCCTCGCTCAACACAAAATGAGATCTGAACGTTACACAGCTCGGCACGTCAGAAATAAAAGATTAAACACACCACTTAAAATACATATAAATATATGTCTTACATCAGATTAAAAAATTAAGCCCACTCGGTTCTCCAAACCAAAAGACTTACCAATAGCAAAATATATGCCAACTGCACTGAGATAATTATTCAACAGCTCTAGACTGCAACATAAAAATATGAAGAATAATACCAACACAGTATACTCGTACCGACGACCAATTCACCTTTTCAGGTCACAAGTAGTTCCAATAACTTTTAACACATAACCAACCTTAATAGAGATGTACTCCTGTTGTAGCCAAACTTCATACATTACGTTTTCCTGCATGTCTACATATTTAACCAGATGATATAGATTTCCCCTCGGCGGACGGTAAATGTACATCACGCAGTGATGAAATAATATCGTGGAAAGGAGATTTATCTGATCTACGGCCAGATAATCCCCGTTTTACACCAGAGATTTAGTTCTCACATCTCTTCCTCTTGTAAGAATTCCTTCAACTTACTTTTGTTTTCGTCAACAAACGGAGACAATAAGAGTTCGTTCGGGCACCAACGGACCCGATCGGCAAGCTTCGTACACTTCAAAAATTAAGTTCCAACTTTTGCCACTAGGTCGAGCCATCTACTGGACAGAGAATCGCCGAGGTACAAACATGTCGAGGTACAAACATTTGCCACTATATCGAGCCATCGACAGTACAGAACCTCGCGGAAGTTAGGCGAGATACAAGTTTAGTCAGACAATTATAGGTACAGTGAACGTCAGAATAGCACCAACAACCGCCCGCGGAGCGGTTTGGATGCGAGTTAATTGTATTAACGTGTCAAGGTTGATTCACCTAATAATTTGTTTATTTTCTCTTCAAGGCACGTTAGGTCTCTAGCACTTGTTATTACAGTAATGTCATCAGCATACAGTATTGACTTGGCATTTACATTACTAACAATGTCGTTTATATAGACCAGGAAGAAAAAGGCTCCAATGACTGAACCTTGGGCTACACCTGTATTTACAATGAGCGGAGCAGATTTTTGGTTGTCTATTACAACTATTTGCCTTCTCTTGTGGAGATAGGAGGTAATTAATGATAATTCACAATCTTTGACTCCATAATAGTGAAGTTTTTGTATTAATATATCATGATCCACAGAATCGAAAGCTTTACTTAGGTCTAAGATTGTGACAGATGTAATAAGTTGAGATTCAAATCCAGCAATCACTTCATCAACAAGAGCTTCAACAGCTTGAACCGTTGACTTACCAGTTCTGAAACCAAATTGGGTACTATTAAACAACTTGTTCTCCCCAAAGAATGCTGATAATTGTTCTTTCATACTATGTTCTATTATTTTGGAAATAATTGGGACAATTGAGATTGACCTATAGTTACTGGGGTCCATCATATCTCCTTTTTTATGAACTGGAATTGTGATTGTGATTTTCAGACACTCTGGAAAAACTCCAGTAGTAAATATCCAGTTTATTAGATAAGTTCTCTCTAAGAGCAACATCTGCTCCTATAAGGACAGCTGTCGGGTCATCAGTGCAACCAACATCCGTCAGTGAAATGTCCTTCTTCTTAAATTCTGTCATCCATGGTCCATTTTCAACGGAAGGAATCTCTTGACATATAACAGGCTGATCTAAGCCCATAAAGTTGCAAGAGAAACCTCCGCTAAGGTCACCTAACCTTATCTGGTAACAATGATGTTTGCAACTTTCAGTATTTTTACCTCCAAACAATGAATGGATTACAGCTTCTTCCCGTTGAGGTAAATACTGCATTTCTTTCGCAATATCGTCCATTATATAGGACCTCTGAAATCCTGTGTCAATGAGAGCTCGAACAGAACCTCTCTGTTTCAGTATTTTCTGCTTCTCTGCTACAGTACATTCATCCTTCGAGCTGTGAAACAATCAGAACTTTTATGAAACTTGTCACAAAATATACAAGGCTTCTTCGCTTCTTTAACATCTGCAGTTGTCAATGATCCGGCTGTGGTAGGTACATTCTCTTTAGCGTAGAATTTGTGACTGGGACAGGGCCCATATCTACATATTACAATATATCGAAAAAAAAACATCAAGAACATACTGGGCATCTCTCTTGTGTGTAATATATTCAAAAAATCGCCCATATGAATTCTGGAGACGGACATATTGGGTACAACTGTCAACATAATTTAAATAGCACAGTGCAGCACTGATAGTAGTAGTTATTGTTGTTTTAAGGGGCGGAACTACGAGGTCATCTGCCCCTGCAGCACTGATAGAAATACAGGTTGAGTGCATCACTGAACTTCAACGCTGTTGTTGTTGATGATTCATTTTGGGGCTTTGCGACATCGTGGTCATGTATCCCCGTGCACTTGGATGTGTGTGGAATTTGTCTGATAACCTATGTCATTGTGATGACTGTAGTAGTGTGTGCATTTGTAATTGGGGCGAGTATTTGGAAGGAAGTAGCCGTGGCCCTACCTTAGGAACCATATCGGGATTTGCCTGGAGTGAAAGTGAGAAACCATGGTAAACCAATTCTAGAACAGCTTAGGTAGGAATTGAACCCATCTTTTCTCAGTTTTGCTTACCGAGGCTTAACATACCTCGTTCCAACTCTCAGGCCAGTGTTAAATTCCTTAGCAGAGCTGGGATTCACACCCACGGTCGCTGTATCCTGAGTCTCAATACATACTCTGAGAACATAGAAGTGAAATATGAGTACATTTATCAAGGATTGATTAATTATCGAAAAACTACTAAAACCTTGAAGAATGAAACTAATAAATAGAACACAGTCCTGCTCACGCATAGAGCAACCAAGAGTGTGTATAACCAAGTAATTATAATTCCATTTTCAACACCAGGCAAATGCTGGGACGGTACCTTCCGATAGGCCACGGCCGCTTCCTTCCACATCCTTGCCCAGTTTCATTGATCTTCATCCATTCCACCTCTCATCCCGACGCGCAGGTCGCCCACGGGCGTCGAATAGAAAGACCTGCACACGGCCTCTGAGGAGGCCACACGACAAAACAAAACACAAAATTATAATCAAGTGTAATGATGCGAGCAAACCTTGCTGAGATTGCCGGCAGGCAGTCGCTAAGTGTACTGTCCCTCCCGAGCAGAAAATCGGGTATTATGTAGGTACACAGTTCACTGGTGAAAAATGCAAACAATGGGCAATTGAATTATTTATTTTCCATGCTAAAAGGAAATGTTTTAGGAAGCATTCTGAAATGCTGGAGAGGTTTGAATTAACAGGGATAGTTTTATTCCCCACCGAGGATGGATCCCTGAGCGAAAGACTGATCGCATTCAGTGTGTATAGAGATAGAAAGCCCTCTGAGCTTTTAGTAAGAATATTGTAATTAATAGAAATTACTAGAAGAAAACAATTGTTGTGTTTAAAGTTGGCTAAACTATTATCCAGCAGAGTGCCGACTAGAAGTTTAGCAGGGATGAGAAACCTAACTTTTGGCAAACTGCAATCATAGAGGTAAATGACAGGACAAAGCAGTAATTGCTTCGAGTAGGAAGCAGACTGAGCAAACTATACTCGCCTTTAACCATTTACAAAAAATAGCACAAAAAAAAGCTTTATGTGCAATATTAGCATAAGTTTTGCCATATACACAACCAATGCGGAATTAATTGAGAGATTGTTATGAGTTGTTTGAAATTGTTTCTGAAAGTACAGAAAATAATACAAAATTATTGGGAAAGAAAAAGGAGCAATTGGAATGCTCTTGGGGTAATAGAATGCAACTCGAAAAAGAGAAATAATTTTATTTAGCTAACACAAAGGTGTTTTAAACAAATATAAATAGAAGGTCTGAGACCTATAACATAATTAATAGGGAACCCTTGCAAATGGTATAGATGCTTTGTTTAATAAATTGAGTAGTAAGCAAATTTGTGACTAGAATGCTTTTATTATAAAGCGACAAAAGCTTTAGACAAATATAAAATTACAATCTGAAATTCCTGGGCACAGCAGGAAGAAAGAAAGAAAGAAAGAAAGAAAGAAAGAAAGAAAGAAAGAAAGAAAGGAAGAAAGAAAAAAGATTAAAAGGTGGATTTATAACCACCTAGAATATGTATGCAGAAATGATTTAGATGTTACACACAAAAATGGGAGGGAGCCTATTAATAGGCTAAGCCTCATAGAAAAAATTAAAGAAAATTATTTAAATTATTCTAAATTGTTAGTAGTAGAAAAATGGGGATAGAGGAAATATGGTGTTCAAATCTGGTCAACTTTATTTTATTTCCGACGAAACGCGACGTGAAAGATAGTCACACGAACATCTTTTGTAGCTCTGAAGGTTTCGTTGAGCATTTGTAAATTGTCACCTATTTGCGTGTAGTTGATTGGTTCTGAGTTGAAAATTAGCAATAGTTTAACGTTATAGAGTTTTGAGGCGGTAGCCGGTATAGTTTTCATTGTTTAAAGTCTATTGCAAATGGAAGTTTCGAGAATTGTAGGTTGAGTTGAGTGGGGCAAGTAGAAAAGTCAGTCGAAGGAAGCAAAGCTATGTTTTCAAACAGCTATAAGTTTAGCCGAATTCCCACGGTGGAGAGAAAGTATCCCCCTTTGTTTGACACAGAAATACTGGAAAGCTTTCTTCTCCATTTGATGAAGAGCTTGAAGAAGCTTTAGTAAAGCAAGGCTATTATTAGATTACATAAATATATGAAATCTCATATTTTGCAGAAAGTGTTCATTAAAATTCTGGGATTTAAATTTCCCTAAGCCCCATAAAACTTGATAGTAAAACCACTTAGTTGAGTACTATCTTTTCATTTTAGATATGTAGATGTTCCCGGCCAGACGTTAAAACATGATTAAAACATGGCGTAGATTTTGAATATTAACACATGGTTAAAGAAGGTGAGCACCTCCTAGGAAGAGGGCCGAACTGCCACACCAAAGCACATGAAAAAGAGTGGGCAGTCGAAACAAGCGTGCGAACGAACGCAGGAAAAGAGGGGAAGGGAAAAACAAAGTGGGGATACCAAATGTAGCAGCATACAAAAAACAATTTATACATAATGATTATTAACTAAAGCGAAGTTGGAGTCTTCATGGAGTATGTAGAGGTCGACAATGATGCAATCTACTTCAAATGTATAGAACCAATTCTTGGAACGACTGGATCCAAGGCTTCAACGGATTACCGCATGGAGTGCTGTAGAGGAATCCTACACAAAGAATATACACATCTGCAACAAACTTTCAAAAATATAAGAATATGCACAGAGAAAACAGAAAACAAGAACTTTTATTTTGGTGTTAACGAAAAAAGGGAAAGCTAAAGAAAGAATGAAAATAAATGAAGAAAAAACAAAGAGTAAACTATTAAAGCTAATATAAAGTGCATATTCCAGAGAATATACTAATGAGCTGGCACGCTGGCTGCACTTCAGCGTGCTTCCGGCGCGGACAGCCTTGCAGAGATGGTGAGTAAGAGGGACTGTAGGAATCCTAGACACACCCACCCAACTAACGCACTCGCAAATCGGCCGATATCACGCGAACGAATTATTGGAGGAAGTCGGGTCAGGTGTCAAATTACTCGAGATGAAGTCCCCACTCCAGTCCAGCATTTATATTTTCCAAATTTTGCCAAAGGGTCCAACTACACATTTAGAAAATTTCTGTCAGATGTTACACATCATATGCGACTACTGTAAGGCTCGTATCTTTTTTTATATATTTCTGTTTTTTAACTTTTTAATTTTTAATTAACATTTTAATTCTTTTAATTTATATAATGTTTATTTTTTTATTTTTTAGATTCTCCTTAAGACAAAACTACTAGGTCATTGACCTGAGATTTTGAGAGCCAATAATTGGATAGACTTGTGTGAGAGCTCATTTTATATGGGATTACGCGCCCTCTTCCGTGGATTATTTATTTTCCCAAACTTTTGCAAACTACAAGGTCATCGACCTCAGATTTAGAAAATCCATAATCGTAGATACTTGTATAAGTGCACATTTTACTCGTGATCACGCAGTCTTTCCCGTGGATTATTTATGTTTTCAATTTTTTGTAAACTGCAAGGTCATTGACCTCTACCGCTCAACCTATACCACGCTAACTCTACCGCTCTACCTCTACCGATCTACCACTGGAACTTGTCTTGTAACATATAATAGCTGAGGACTACGAGGTGTCATCAAAAAGTTACAAAGAAGTTATAGAGGACGGCCATAGCTTAACTTAACCTAACCTAACCTAACCTGGGTTCATGACCCTTATCTTCGCGATCATCTAGATACGACCAAAAGCGACCATCTAGATAAAGAAGCCACTAAGAGCGACCATCTAGATAAAGAAGCGATCAAAAGCGACCATCTAGAAAGAAAAGTGACCAAAGGCGACCATCTAGATAAAAAAAACGACTAAAACCGAACTTCTACATAAAAAAGCGACCAAAATCAACCATCGAGATAGAAAGAAATCCTCTCGGCACGCCGGAAGGCGGAGGTAGATTTCACCGGGCAAACTAGGGGATAGGCTATAATAGGCAAAATATGCAGGTTTTCGTAGGAGGATCAGACCTCATTTATTGCAAGAAAGTATTTTACAATTGGAGTTTAATTAACTTTTTTTTCGTTTTTGTATGCATATTTTTAGCATTTTATTGTCTTGTGGGGATGGTAACCTTCTTGTCATTTGGGGTTCAATTTATACTTGTGATCACACTGTCCTTATGCAAGGTTTGGAACTGATGTGTAACTATCTGACAGTCTGTTACTTCTTCACGCAAAATTTTATCTCCCGCAGAGATTTTTGTTGGTTCCTCAGTTTAGGGGCTGCGACAACGTGGTCATGTAACCCCGTTTACATTGGGTGTGTGTAGAATCTGATAAACGGTGTTAATTGTGATGACTGTATTAGTCTGTAATTCAGGTAAGGTCTGCAGACGGTCAATTTTAAGTAGTAGTTCCTAACTGTGAACCATATACTAACGTCAACGACACCTAGCTGTAACTTGGCTACTAGATGCCACCGCAACCAGCAACTTGCAACGAACGTTGGAACTTCCCCTCCAAAGGAAAGCATGCTGAGGGATTTTTAGCGCTCTTAGAAAATCCGACAACTTTGGCCGGCTTTGAACCAGCGACCTTGGGGATATAAGTTCAGCCTTCTACCAGTTAGCCGCTTCCCACAGAGTCAGATGGAAATATAAATATGATCTCGTGCAATGGCGTTGTCTTGGAAACCTCTGATAGCTCATCGCTCTTCAATTTAGAAGCGTTGTCATGGTAACCTCTGATGGCACTTGGCATTTTCTTTAATTCCGAAATCATTTTTCTCATCCCTTGGCGTAATGGTAGGTCAGATCAAAAATTCTTTCAGACAAAGTTTTAGGTAATTATTAGGGGAATATTTTCCATTTTGTACGGTTTTGATATTGTGCCTATTAAGAGAGATATGATTAATGTTTCCCGAAAACCCCACTTTTTTCCACCCCTTTGGTCAATGTTTTGTGCTATCAAAATTTTTCAAACATAAATTTTTGGCACTTATCCGACACATATTATGAACTTTGAATGGATTCGATATTTCACGTATTAAGAGAGTTATAGCGATATTTCACTTTTTCGAAAAAATAAGCCCCCCATTTTCACCCCCTTCAACCGATTTTGCCCATTAACGAACTCGACCGATATTTTAAGGGAGTACATATTATGTAAAACATTCAAAGTGATTGGTGTAAAATTACGGCATTTATCGTGTCCACAAGAAACTGATATATATATATACATATATATATATATATATGTATATATAAACTTTTGAACTGACGGTGGTTTGGGAGTCTGGGGGATGTGAAACGCGAAGATATGTCGAAATTTTCCGGAAGTCGAAACATGGCACCCATTGCAATAGTTAGCTTTCTGTTGAAATCTACCTAAAATAGGCTACAGATAATTAAAAATACTACCATCAACGACACCTAGCTGTGAACTTGGCTACTAGATGCCACCGGAACCATCAACTCGCAACGAACGTTAGAACTTCCCCTCCGAAGGAAAGCATACTCAGGTTTTTTTAGCGCTCTTAGTAAATCCGACGACTTCAGCCGGGTTTGAACCCGCGACCTTGGGCATAGAAGTTCAGCATGCTACCAGTTCCGATACCGAAGTCGCTTCCCACAGACAGATGGAAAACTGAATGTGATCTCGTGCAGTGGCGTTGTCATAGCAACTGCTGATGGCTCATCCCTTATCAATTAAAAGTGAAGTTGTCATGGCAACCTCTCTTGGCACTTGGCATTTTCTTATAATTTAAATCATTTTGCTCACCCCGTGGCGTAATGGTGGGTCATATCAAAAATTCTTTCAGACAAAAGTTTTAGGTAATTATTGGAGGAATATTGTCCATTTTGTACGGTTTTGATATTGTGCCTATTGACAGAGATATGATTAATGTTTCCCGAAAAACCCACTTTTTCCCACCCCTTTGGTCAATAGTTGGTGCGTTCAAAATACTTTCCTAACATCAATTTTAGGGCCTTATCCGACACATAGTATGAACTTTGAATGGATTCAATATTTCAGATATTAAGAGAGTTATAGCGATATTTCAATTTTCCAAAAAAGCCTCCCATTTTCACCCCCTTTGACCGATTTTGCCCATTAACGAACTCGACCGAGATTTTAAGGGATACATATTAAGTAAAAAATTCAAAGTGATTGGTGCAAAATTACGGCAGTTATCGTGTCCACAAGAAACTGATATATATACATATATATACATACATAAATTATACATAAACTTTTGAACTGACGGTGGTTTTGGGGTCTGGGGGATGTGAAACGCGAAGATATGTCGAAATTTTCCGGACGTCGAAACATGGGCCCATTGCAATAGTTAGCTTTCCAATTAAATCTACCTAAAAGCGACCAAAAGTTTCTAAAAGCGACCAAGAGCGACCATCTATATAAAAAGCGACCATATACGTATACAATAGGGGAAGTTATAAAAAAGCATACACCATTGTTTGTAGTGTAACGCTGTGAATTTCTAAGAGGGCAGGTAATGTGATGTCACCATAGCCTACACTTTGGTATAGTTCCCTCACTTTCCTGGTTAACTAGCAGCGAATCAAACATAAGGCAGTACCGACAATAACCATTGTTCGCTACTGACCAATAGCTGACGGTTGTTTACCAATAGCATGCTTCCTATATCACTCCACGTGGACTCCAGAGTCACACCCTGGCGGTTAGCTAGCGTGTCACACAGGTACCAGGTGTCCAGTGTTGCAAATTTTTCACGTAGTTACGTCCAGTCTCACTGCTTGCTCTCAGTGGCTGTGGTGGAAATATTTAACTAGCATTCAATATCTCCGAAACAATTACCGATATCACCCTGAAATTTTGCACGGTGATAAAGAGCACAGTAGGTAGGCAGGGGGGTTTTGACTCAAATACCGTTATTTATGCAAATTAGGGGGGCGTGGCAAGGTCAATGGCCTTGAGGTAGGTCATGATCAATGACCTTGAGGTAGGTCATTGACCCCCAAGGTCGCCGGGACCCGGAAGGTAAACAAACTTTGGAGGGTCCAGGAACCGGTTTGAGGGGGTGTGGGTGGAGGGGGAGGAGTGGGGGTGGGGTGGGGAGGGGGAGGCGGTGGGGAGGGAGGGGAGGGGAGGGGTGGTGGCGAGGGTGGGGGATGAGGGGGAAGGATGGAAGAGGCTCTGCACGAGACCCTCCTCGACCCAGTCTCTCTGTTGGACTGAGCGCCTTCTCTGTTATTATCTCGTGCTATATAGCTTTGCTTTATGCCCGATGAGATCCGAGTGTTGCCGAAGGTTTCCGAATCCTTGGTTGTGAATGAATTGTCAGAGAATTGAACGGTCAACTGGTGTGTGTGTGACGTCACAACAGATTACGGGATGTGAGGTAGGTCATGGACGGGAGTGTTTTGAATGGAAAACATGAATGGCGGTGGATGGTGGTGGTTGTTGAACCCTGACGTGGTAGGTTGGTTAGGTGTGAATTGGTCTGAGAGACAAACAAGATGAGGTTGAAAGCGCTCAATGGTAAACAAACATCAATGGTATCGGGAGTAGTGAATGGGATTGAGAGAGAGGGGGAATGAACTGGTTGTTGAATGTGCTCAATGGTAAACAAACATCAATGAATCTGGAGTAGTATTTCCTGTAAATGGTAGGGTGGGGGTAGGATACAAATCGCATGGCATGTTGAGTCGGCCAGCTCGACATGAAATAAAAACAAGAAGGTGTACACCAGATCTGATTTATTAATCCATGAATTATATGTGGCATTAAAACCTAGCCACTTAACAAAAAGTTTATGGCCAAGTTTTTGTACAATTTTTTCAACAAGATAATGCTTGGGATATTGCGTCCTTTGCAGTTCCTCCATGTAGAATCCTCCTTGGATTGGCTGCTTGTTGAGGTCATCAAGTAAATAAACAACTGGATTAGAAAGTTTTACCTTGCGAATACGAAATATTTCTGTGCTCCAGTTTGTTGTGTATCCTTTGGCGAAGATTGTTTTATGTTTACTGATGCGCACATAATCACCAATACGTAATTGATGACGTCGCGGATCTACTGTTTTGATTTTGTGATGAATGCGATCCAATTGCGCAATGTTCTTGGTTACAAGGCGTGGTTTCATTTTGATGGTTCTATGTTTAGTGTTGTTGTAACGTGTCACCAGGTCGCCTACAAGTTCAAGCCAGCGATAGGATCCTCTTGCTGTAAATTGTTCCCACATGCGCGTCTTGAGTGTGCGGTTGAAACGTTCTACAACACTTGCCTATAGATTGCTAAAAGTGGAATAGTGATGGGTGTCAAGTGATTTGAGATAAGCGGAAAAAGTCTTGTTGAAAAATTCTTTGCCTTGATCTGTTTGAAGCAAACGAGGTTGTCGTCTTGACCGCTGAACGATGGTCTTGAATGCAGCGGTGACCAGTTGTGCAGATTTATTCCGAACAGGTTCAACAAAGGCCATTTTGGAATAAACGTCGATGACGGTGAGCAGATAGTTGACCCCGTTGTTAGCTTTGGCATAGTGAATCATTTCAACCAGATCAGCTTGCCAAAGATCGTCAACGCCCCGTGTGATGACATGACGACGATGGTAGAGACGACGAGCTGGTCTATGCAACTCGCGAGCAATGGCAGCCTTAACAGGCGAGGGTGTATGAACACGTTGACTCATTAGACAATAATGCCAGCATGACGAAGCTGCTCTTCTATTTCTAAAACTTCTGCCTCGTGTCCGGTATGACCGGCCTGTTCTGATGCACGCAACAGTTGCAGACGTTTAACCAACTTATTTGGATTGTTCCAATAGGCGAAATCGATGAATGGTTTCAAAGTATTAAACGTGATACCGGACGCTGAATTTGCACGGCGAACACTTGCATAGGTGGGAAACAATTTTGATATGATGGTTTTATATTTGAAGCCCTTATTAGCATTTATTGCTTCAGAACGTTTATAATTACGTCTAAAACCATTTGTAGCCATCAAGATGTCTTTATACTTCTCAAGATCTTCTTTATCATAGTCCTCGGTAGAAGGTGTACGTGAAAATAAAAGTTCTAAAAGACCTGCCGTCAATTTGTAACGAACTGTTTTAACAATCAAAACATTGTCACTTATCTTGACTGGTGAATCGCCAATTCGAAATCTATTGTTTTCATAGCGAACACCGTAGGTAGTATCAGTTTTCTTAGTAAAAAGATCTTCAAGGAAGTGGGTAACCAACGCACCATAATTTTGTAGTAAAATGGATTTTAACCGCACATATTGTTCGGGCGTATTCAATCTTTCTTTAAGAGTAGGCTGCTTTTCTTTGGGTCTAGTGGGTGTTTCAGCAATTATTGATGTTTTCAAAAACTGGGGCAGCGGCGATTCTTTGGAGCCAGAAGACGGAAGCAATGGAGAAAAAACATCGTCAGGTTCTTCATCATTTTCTTCCTCCTCCTCCTCTTCAATTGTTTGTGTTTCTTTTGAGCGTGTACTAGGCTTTGATGTTCCTTTCAACACAGCTTCCAGAGGTGATTTCAAATGTTTTTCGACAAACAGTTCACTGCCGGCATGTGCACGTTTTAGATAGCGAAACTTTTGTCGAATGCTATTTCGCGCACGGATTATGTGCTTTTTTAATTGACTCCCTGTTGTCGCCATGACATCTGAACTAATGATGTTCAGAAAAGCAATGCAGCTACTTAAATACGAATGAAATGATCAAATCCCATGCGGTAGCGTCCATTGTTGATGTTGCTCTGCTTATCAATAACAAGACAACTGTGGTGATGAGCGTTCCAACACATGGCACACAACTATGTAAAGGCTTGAAAGGTCATGTCTGGGTTCACGTGATCATCGTAGACGTGATGCATGTTG
This sequence comes from Meconema thalassinum, assembly GCA_946902985.2. Taxonomy (NCBI): domain Eukaryota; kingdom Metazoa; phylum Arthropoda; class Insecta; order Orthoptera; family Tettigoniidae; genus Meconema; species Meconema thalassinum. Next base: position 477,409,476 of record OX336390.1, on the reverse strand, counting down.
CGCTCATCCTGACGGAAGAGAACAATCACGTTGGCATTGTCACGAATCAACTGTTTTGGTATTCGCGAATAGGTTTGAGCGAGATAAAAACAATCAATATATTTATGACGTCCCATGCTAAAGTAAGCCTGAATAATGCCCTGTCGTTCTGTGGCCACATCGTCAAAAATCATAAGCGAATAGGGGCGAACATTGTCTGGAGAAATGACATCTTCGTGCGCTGCGAATGTGAAGTAGCCCATGTTGCGCAGACCTGACATGACCTGTTCCAAGAACACATACAGCGGTTGATACAGCGATTTGGCAAAAATATAGATATTTTGAAAGCGCACTCCGTTTAAGGAGGTGATGAGGGTAAGCAGAAGATTGGTTTTTCCACATCCCGACGGGCCGGCGATGAGACAGCGAATGGAGGATGGGAAGAGTGATCCATGACGTTGTTCGGACGATGTTGAGAAGAGGTGTGAAACCAAGTCTCCCACCGGAAATGAATGTTGTTGCTTAATAATCTGCATACCAACTAAATGTGAAAGGGGAAGAGCTGGTCTCTATATACATGAGGCAAACGGGTGTTTCAGTTCCAGTGTAACCATGGACGACTTTGGAAGAACTCTTAAAACAAATGAACGATTTGCTTTGACAAACGATCCAAAACATGATACAGATCCGGCTACTAAACGATATGTCGATGCTAATGTATTGCCACGCACTACAGATGGCAATTACAACTTTAATGGAAAGCGATTGACCAATATAACAGAACCCGTATTACCCTCGGACGCATGTTCAAAAAAGTATGTAGATTATTTCCGCTTACGACGTATCAAAGGAGATTATGAGGCTCAGAATAAACGTATTACGGGCGTTGCAGATCCTGTGAACGATCAAGATGTGTGCACCAAAGCCTATGTGTTAACCAATGCTGTGGTGTTAACAGAAGCAAAGGACTATGACGTACACCAACGTCGAATCACTCAGCTGGCTCTTCCAACAAACAACACGGACGCTGCTAGAAAGGACTATGTAGATAACAAGGTGAAACAGGTGCTCAGTATTGTGCCCACCCTAACTGTAAAGGGCTATACAGCAAATAATGCACGCCTTGTGCATGTGGCCGATCCTGAAGATGATCAAGATGTTTGTACAAAACGGTTTTTAAACTCTGAAATGGAAAAGGTGTGGGAAATTAAGGAGAACGCTCTACAGATGAAGCGAAGACGAATAGCCGAAGTTGCTGATCCTGTGCAACCTCACGACGTGACGACCAAACGATTTTTGGAACAACGGTTATCGCTTTTTATTAAATCAATACCCTCTATATTTCTGCTTCACATTGTAAACCAACAACCGGTAAAAGATCCCAATAACCTCACCTACATACTACGTTCGGGGTATGACAATTACCGTTTAATGTATGATGGTGCCATTCGTGTAATTGAGTATGCACCAGATTTGAAACATTTAGAGGTACGATTAAACGGTAGTGTTGGTGTATTCTTTGAATACACGGTACGAGAGAATAAAGTCTATTGCTCTTTGCATGTTCATTTCTTCCTTCCTCTTTGCCAAACACCAACAGTGATCATCTGTTTTCTCCTTGTTGGGCATATCTCTTATGTCTTCATAAGTATGTTTCAGATATATAACTTCTGTGACCCACCTAGCGTCACCTCGCAGCGAATCTCTGAAGCTCCTCAATTCTTCCTGGTGCTAGAAGACTTACTTATCCATTTGGCTACCAGATCCTGTTACCATCGTCAGCTATTTTCTCTTGGAGCAAGAGGACTACGTCTACTTCTTTACTCACCATGCTGCGCTAGTATCAACTGTTATCAACTCTTAGAAGACCAGCTCAGCAAGAGAAGATAAATTTTTTGTATTTAAGTTGGTAATGCTTATATGTTCTCCTTTTGTCTCCTACCCCCCACTCTTTCCCCCCTTCTTGGTCCCTTCGTGCTCCGTTGAGCTGCTCTCACTTCTTAGTCTGCAGTTGACTCGTTCAGTCAAAGCTTCGCTCGAGCTTGCCTCCTCAAACCAAGAGGCTCAACCTCTTCTACGCCATGTTGGCTAAGTAATCTTCAACAGAAACTTCGACTTCAACATGAAATCAAGATAAGTACCATTTTAAAAGTTTTAACCTCATCTTCATGGTTTTAACTTCCTCGTGCTTTTAATTATAATTTATAGACAGTGTGAAATCATTTATTTTGGGGCAATACTCATTCCTCGTGGGATTTGCCATGTTGAGCTTTTGCTTGTATAAGCCAACTTTACTAAAAAAGAGCTTTTCTTAAGCTATTTAAACGAGAAACCCTCTCGCTACGTGGGATATTATCTAATACCCGCTGTCTATAATTATAAAGCTAATTCCTCCGTTGGATTTTCTCAACCCCATTTTCTGCTAAGGTCGTTCTGGAACCTTCGAGATCTTATTCTCTATCTGCGAGTATTGCCGTTAAGTATTGTTCACGCACTTGTGAAAATGCTAGTTAAAATGGGGAATCTTCCTTATAAATTTTTGCAATAGCTAATTTTCTTCCGCCGCTGGAACCTCTGGAACATTCTAAGGCGCATTTAATTGTAAATCACAACTTTTTCAAGAAATAGACTCTCACCTATAGTGCAATCAATTATTTCCCTAATTGCAATAACTTTTTTTCTCATAAACTTCAGTGTTTCTATAGTGAACTTTGCATCCATCTTCATAGACTATAGTGACAAACAGTGCTTGCTCCGCGTTTCTACCGCGTCGCGATCGTCCGGTTATATTAAATACGGCCATGAACATTGATCCTATATCCCAATGATCTTTCCTCAACCTTCTACTAACAACCATTATTAATAAAATTGAAACTTTTCTATAAGGTGTCACCCACGAGGTGCCCTTCCAACTTTGTTAGTTTAACATTAATTAAATTCTGCATAATTGCTTGTGTGATACAAGTTTTAAATTCACGTTGTTCCTTTCCCATAATCAGGGAAAACAATTCTCTAAACTCTTGAGCGAGTCATGTTCAGGTTTCACGAAATGGAAACTGTCCCATTTGGCGAGTGATTCCTGCTCAAACTTGGGAAGTCTAGAACTTTCCCTTTCAATTTATTCAGGTTTCACAGTAAGTGACCTGCCCTCTTTGTATAATTCTCATATATTAATTCTGTATAAATATAAGAAGTTGTAGGAACTTCTCTCTTATTTTTCATGTTGTTATTATTTTTATTTTCAAAGTTGTCACTTTCTCTAGAACATTCTCTCCTGAATTTCTTAAGGTGCACTTTTTGTACTCCAATTCACGTTTAAGCTTTAATTATTTCATTGCTCAAATCTTAGAAAGATTTTAAAAACATGTAAGGTTTGAAACCTTGTAAATTGTCAATTGCCTGGAGCAACCGTTTAATGTTGAGAGGTCTGCGACCCTATTTGTTAAAAAGTTCAAATGAACTATGTTTATTAAAATTATATTGCATAATTGTTAATTTCCTCAAACTTTTTCTAATTGTAAAATAAACAAATCTTTTCCCTTCGCTTTTTCATTTACGAATATAAAGTTTTGGCAAAATCCTGTCTTCCTTGACTCTCCTCACTCAATGATATTAAAATCATTAATAGAGCTTTCACCATTTGTTGCATTTGAGCAAGAACTCTTAATTTTCACCTTACCAAAGTTCTTCTTAGCGTTAATAGCTAATTCTAATTGGCCAGTAAGGCAAGTAAAGTTCGCTAAGCCAACTACCTGCTTGTGGAGACCCTCTCCGAAAACTTATGGTCAATTTTCTAAAAGATAAGTGTTTCCTTTTGTCTAAACTTTTAGCCGGCTCCTCGCTGAGTAAAAGCTTAGCCATTGTCCAATGCAACCATTGGTTCATTTACCAAGAATACCCAATAAGGCATAATCTTTTATCATATTTCTTCTTAGAGACACTTGGTCGCCCTTACAGGAACTCCATAAATTTGGAAATTGAAAATACCAAACCTGAGTTAAATCATTGGCATTCTGTGAATTACTTTGAAAAACCTAATTTCTTTGAGAAGACATACAGTAAATTTGTTCCTCTCAGTCTTGCCAGACCATCACCCTTCCCCATAGTACTTTTATACATGCTTGGAAGGAAACATACTAAAGCCTCTCTCTTGCAAACCGCCCAAGTCCTAGCTGCGGTTCCCGTTAGCCTCGACCAAGCTCGTACCTACTTTAGGTATCCGAGAGTTAATTTCCATTGGCAACTGCTTCTAAGGGTATTTAAATCTCAACTTATTAATTTTGTGGGACTCTCCTCCTATTTTTCTATCCTTCTTTTCCAATACAAAATCTACTTCCTTCTCTTAATCATCTTCCCTTGGCGGGTGGGTTATTCCTCAGCCAATAAACTACCCAAAATTTGGTGCCGAAACCCGGGAGAGCCCATTTTCTCTTTTTTCTTTTTAAAAAAGTGTCATTTGACAATACTTTGCATATTTCTAATATTTGTGTTGAATATTTCAGCTATAACCACATCGTGCAAAGCCTGTGAACGGGAAAGAGGCCGCTCCTGTCTCCTATGGTGTGTCCCATTCTTTCTACTCATTTGCTGCTGCCAGCTTGACAGCATTTCCAAGGTTCCACAGTTTCGTGAGTTACATTTTCATTTACCTTTTTTAATATGGCTCCCACTGATAAGGATAAGGATGAAAAACTTACTTCTAAACGAGCATCCTATAAAGGGCAAATTACCCGATTCGGAAGGTACATAAAAGAATTAGATCCCTCAGACGCGCAATTAGATTTGTTGAAACATCGTGTAAAGGATTTTGAACGTTCTTATGAAAACTACTGTAACATTCAAACTGAAATTGAAACTTGCATGCTCAATCAAACAGAAGATCGTGTCGAAGTAGAAAACTTATATTACGAAGGCATAGGTTCTGCTTTCAAAATAATACGCCAACTTGAAGAGGAGCAGAAAAAGGACGCTTCTGTTCTTGGTTCCCTTCACGAACCCCAAACTTCTTTCCGTGAGGGCACTCACAAGCCCAAACCTACTTTACCGAAAATTGATTTACCCCATTTTTCTGGAGATGAATCCACTTGGGATTCTTTCTATGAATTATTTTGCTCCCTTGTTCATGACAATGAAGACATTCAAGTCATTTACAAGTTTCATTACTTGAGATCTATCCTTCGAGGTCAAGCTTTGCAGTTGGTTGAAGCACTTCCTCTGCGTGCCGAAAATTACCCCATTGCCTTTAATTTATTAAAAGAAAGATATGGAAATTCACGTTTACGTATTCAACGCCATATTAAGGCTCTATTTAACCTACCTGCGTCACAGCACAATGATGTCACTAGTTTGCGTACTTTAATTGACACTACCCAACTCCACGTTAAAGCTTTGTCCCAATTAGATCAACCTACTGAACATTGGGATACTTTCCTAATACATTTAGTAGTTTCTAAAGTTGATGCTGCTACCCTCAAAGCTTGGGAAATTGAACTTTCTAAAGAAGACGGCTACTCTTACGAGCATTTAGTCACTTTCATAAACGCTAGATGCCAACTTTTAACCGCTCTAGCTAATCAAAGTGAACCTTCATCTCCTAGTTCCAAATTCGAATTAATGTCCATCAAATCCAAAACTGAACGCTCAGCGTCCAATACCCAAAAACCCGGGTCCAGCTCATCCAAATTCAAATCAAACTCCACTGGTTACCCAACTAGGTCTAGTGAACGTCGTGTTGCTAGCTCTATTGTTTTAAACACGCAAAGCGAACCTCGCAAAAGTTTAAACGAACCTGTAAAGTGCATACTTTGTAAAGATCCCCATGCCCTATACCTTTGCAAATCCTTTAAAGAAATGTCAGTCGATGACAGACGAAAATTAGTCGCTCAAAACAAACATTGTTTCAACTGCCTAGCGCCCACGCATTCTGCTTCTAACTGTAAGTCCACAAGACTTTGCTACCATTGTGAAAAGGCTCATCATACTCTGCTACATCGTCATGATCAGGCAAGGTCATCGACAGCATCTACTTCGCCGAAAAATGATAGTGCTAACAATTCTAATGCGTCATCTTATATTCAAAATGCCAAGTCCATTCGCAGTGCTCAAGTATTGTTGTCTACTGTCCAAATCGAAGTTCAGGATAACTTTGGCAACTGGGTCCGTGCACGCGGTCTTCTAGACTCAGCGGCAACTCATGATTTTGTGTCCAATTCCTTGATTAGAAAACTAAGCCTACCTGTAAAACCCACTTCTATCAACGTGTCGGGCATCAACAGCTCAAAATCGCAAGCTTTACAATTCTCAAAGCTATCTATCAGAGATACTTGTCATAGAAACAACCTTCTTAAACTTAATTGTCTAATTCTTAATAGCATTGGAGAAGACACTCCAAGTCACTCTGTGGATATTTCAGGGTTAAACATTCCCTCGCATTTAAGGCTAGCCGATCCTTGTTTCAATATGCAGAACCCTATTGACATACTCTTTAGTGCCAATGTTTTCTGGAATTGCCTACGTAAACAGGTTCGTAAATTATCCTCAAACGTGGTCGCCAGAGACACTAACTTTGGATGGATCGTCACGGGGCAACTTCCCCACTATTCTCCTCAACCCGCATCGCAATGTTACTTCTCCAATACTGACCTGGAACAGTTCTGGAGGCTTGAAAATGTCGATTTTCCTAATGTAACCTCTTCAGAAAATGAATTCTGTGAGCAACTTTTTTTGAACACCACCACTCGTTCTTCTGATGGCCGGTTCGTCGTTCAAATGCCAAGATTACATAATCCTCCTAAACTTATTAACTCTCAGCCTAAAGCTCGAAAAGCTCTCTTTGCTATCGAGAGCAAATTCAAAAAGGAACCCCTTGTCAAAAAGCAGTACACTGAGTTCATGGATGAGTATGAAAGCTTAGATCATATGGAAGTTGTTAACAAATCCAATGATGAATTGCAAACCCCAATTGAAACGGTTTATTTAAATCATCATCCCGTGTGGAAAAACCCTCTTGTAAAAGATAAAATTCGAGTTGTTTTTAATGGTTCATCACCCGACGTTAATGGCAACAGCCTTAACGACACTCTTTATTCTGGTCCTGCAATTCAATCAGATTTATCTGCTATACTCTTAAACTTTCGATTATTTCCCATAGCTGTCATAGCCGACATAAAACAGATGTACCGTCAAGTGTTAATTCAACCAGAACAACGAGATCTTCAAAGAATCTTGTGGCGTGATGAAACCAGTAAGCCCATTAAGGTATTTCGCTTGAAAACGGTTACTTATGGCTTAAAACCCTCTGCTTTCCTTGCTATCCGATCCCTACACTTGCTAGCCTCTCAAGATGGTCATTTATTTAACCCCAAAGCCTCTGAAGCACTAACTACGTCATTCTATGTCGACGATTATTTGCAATCCTTCCCCTCTTTGGAGGAAGCTTCTTTTGTATCTTTAGAACTTCAGGCATTACTAAGGAACGGAGGTTTTCCACTCCATAAGTGGAACTCCAACTCCCCTGAGTTTCTCGCTCAGTTTCCCACCGAAGACGTAGATCCTTCTTCTGTCGAAATTTGTTGTAACTCCGAATCTATAAAAACTCTAGGAGTTCACTGGTGCACTAGCACTGACACTCTTATCTATAAAGTTTCGCTCGCAGAAGAGCTTCCTAATACAAAAAGACAAATTCTCTCTGAAATTGCAAAAATTTTTGATCCACTTCAATTCCTTGCCCCAGTTATCGTTATAGCCAAACTCTTCATGCAAGAGCTGTGGTCGCTTAAATGTGAATGGGATGACACTGTCCCTCTTTCTTTTCTTAATCGTTGGCTCTCGTTTCGCAGCAATTTGCTGGATCTTTCCCTCATTGAAATTCCCAGGAATTTAATCAGCTCTCATTCTAATGCATCTTTTTTCCTTCATGTGTTCGCGGACAGTTCCGAAAAAGCTTATGGTTGCTGTGCATATTTAGTTTATCACGATTCACTCTATGGATCTCTAGTTTCCAACCTGGTTTGTGCCAAATCGAAGGTCGCTCCTCTTAAAACTATCACTTTGCCTAGGCTCGAACTGTGCGCTGCACTCATGGCTGCAGAACTTGTCAAGAAATTACGGGAAGTATTAAAGGTCGAATTTTCGCAAATCTATCTCTGGAGCGATTCCATGATCGCCCTTTCTTGGATCGCCAAGAACCCCTCTCACTGGCAAACTTTCGTTGCAAACAGGGTTTCCAAAATTCAAACTCTTTCTTCTGGATGTCAATGGAGGCATGTTCCCAGTGCGGATAATCCAGCTGATATCATCTCTCGCGGTTGTTTACCCTCTCAATTGGCAGCTTCCCAATTGTACTGGCATGGGCCCTCGTGGCTAATCGAAGAATTTTCCTCATGGCCTTCTAAACCCCCAGCTACAAACTCCAACTTGCCTGACGCTAAAGTACCTCTACCCATTGCTTCGTGTCTTGTTTCCAACGCTTCTCATCCTTTGTTGTCCCGCTATTCTTCTTTTCATAAATTATTACGAATTGTCGCCTATCTCCTTAGATGGAAATATCTTGTGGTCGACCAACCTCTTCTCCCTAAACCACACCTTACCAATCATGAATTGAATCTCGCTACCGTTAAGGTTTTACAACTGACACAGCAAGAAGCCTTTTCTTCCGAATTGTCATTGCTTTCTTCTAAAAGAGATCTTCCCAAATCCAGCCGTCTCCGTGCTTTAGCCCCGTTCCTTGATGACCATGGGTTACTCAGGGTAGGTGGAAGGCTCTCGCAATCTTTACTCTCTGAGGACAAAAAGCATCCTGTTATTTTGCCTTCCAAACATCACGTAACTTCCTTAATTATACGTGACTTTCATTACCGTAATCTTCATGTTGGTACACGTACTCTGCTTTGCCTCTTAAGGGAAAAGTACTGGATTATAAATGGAATTCATGAAGTTTCTTCTGTAATTCATAAGTGCATTCCTTGTTTCAAAGCGAAACCTAAAATCAACACTCAATTAATGAGCGATCTGCCCTCTTTTCGTTCTTCTCCTATACGCCCATTTGCTTTAACTGGCGTGGACTATATGGGTCCGTTCCAATATCAACGAAACTCTCCTGAAGCTAAACGCAAATTGTTTGGTAAGCTTTATGTTTCTCTCTTTGTTTGCATGGTTACCGGCGCAATCCACTTGGAACTAGTAACGAATGCTTCTACTTCTTATTTTTTATCAGCTGTCTCTCGTTTCACCGCTAGGCGTGGTGTTCCTTCTGAGATGTTCTCTGATAACGCTTCCACCTTTCAGGGCGCAGCTTCCCTGTGGAAGAAAGCTCTCACTTCCTCTCCTGCCATGGAACAAATTTCTAATTTTTCTTATTCAAAAGGTTTCAAATGGCGCTTCATACCTCCTTACGCTCCGCATCATGGTGGCAGGTGGGAATCTTGCGTAAAGCTCACTAAACGTCATTTAAGAAAAGTCTTAGGTAATCGAATTCTGACTTACGAAGAATTCAATTCACTGTCTGTTTTGATTGAAGGTGTTGTTAACTCTCGCCCTTTAACTCCACTTTCCAATGACCCTGATGACCTACTTCCACTCACCCCTGGTCACTTCCTTATCGGCACTTCTCTTTCTGCCCCTCCTCCTCTTTCCAATTCTTACCGGGATTTCCATTTACCTATTGTTTGGCGGAAACTTGAATCCCTTCGTAATTCTTTTTGGAAAAGGTGGAACTTGGAATATTTAACTTCCTTACAACGGAGACAGAAGTGGTTTCTTTCCAGTCCCGACATTAAAGTGGGGGACTTGGTCTTGGTTAGGGATGTTTCTCCCCCTCTAGTCTGGACTTCCGGTAGAGTGACTAAGTGTTACCCTGGGAGAGATGGGAGAGTCAGGGTGGCCAGAATCTTGACCACAAATGGACCGATCACAAGACCACTGTCTTTGATCGCTCCGCTGCCAATAAATGTGTAACTGTTTATTTGCTCGCTGTTGGTGTTTGTCCCCCCAGTATGGTGTATTCTTTGAATACACGGTACGAGAGAATAAAGTCTATTGCTCTTTGCATGTTCATTTCTTCCTTCCTCTTTGCCAAACACCAACAGTGATCATCTGTTTTCTCCTTGTTGGGCATATCTCTTATGTCTTCATAAGTATGTTTCAGATATATAACTTCTGTGACCCACCTAGCGTCACCTCGCAGCGAATCTCTGAAGCTCCTCAATTCTTCCTGGTGCTAGAGGACTTACTTATCCATTTGGCTACCAGATCCTGTTACCATCGTCAGCTATTTTCTCTTGGAGCAAGAGGACTACGTCTACTTCTTTACTCACCATGCTACGCTAGTATCAACTGTTATCAACTCTTAGAAGACCAGCTCAGCAAGAGAAGATAAATTTTTTGTATTTAAGTTGGTAATGCTTATATGTTCTCCTTTTGTCTCCTACCCCCCACTCTTTCCCCCCTTCTTGGTCCCTTCGTGCTCCGTTGAGCTGCTCTCACTTCTTAGTCTGCAGTTGACTCGTTCAGTCAAAGCTTCGCTCGAGCTTGCCTCCTCAAACCAAGAGGCTCAACCTCTTCTACGCCATGTTGGCTAAGTAATCTTCAACAGAAACTTCGACTTCAACATGAAATCAAGATAAGTACCATTTTAAAAGTTTTAACCTCATCTTCATGGTTTTAACTTCCTCGTGCTTTTAATTATAATTTATAGACAGTGTGAAATCATTTATTTTGGGGCAATACTCATTCCTCGTGGGATTTGCCATGTTGAGCTTTTGCTTGTATAAGCCAACTTTACTAAAAAAGAGCTTTTCTTAAGCTATTTAAACGAGAAACCCTCTCGCTACGTGGGATATTATCTAATACCCGCTGTCTATAATTATAAAGCTAATTCCTCCGTTGGATTTTCTCAACCCCATTTTCTGCTAAGGTCGTTCTGGAACCTTCGAGATCTTATTCTCTATCTGCGAGTATTGCCGTTAAGTATTGTTCACGCACTTGTGAAAATGCTAGTTAAAATGGGGAATCTTCCTTATAAATTTTTGCAATAGCTAATTTTCTTCCGCCGCTGGAACCTCTGGAACATTCTAAGGCGCATTTAATTGTAAATCACAACTTTTTCAAGAAATAGACTCTCACCTATAGTGCAATCAATTATTTCCCTAATTGCAATAACTTTTTTTCTCATAAACTTCAGTGTTTCTATAGTGAACTTTGCATCCATCTTCATAGACTATAGTGACAAACAGTGCTTGCTCCGCGTTTCTACCGCGTCGCGATCGTCCGGTTATATTAAATACGGCCATGAACATTGATCCTATATCCCAATGATCTTTCCTCAACCTTCTACTAACAACCATTATTAATAAAATTGAAACTTTTCTATAAGGTGTCACCCACGAGGTGCCCTTCCAACTTTGTTAGTTTAACATTAATTAAATTCTGCATAATTGCTTGTGTGATACAAGTTTTAAATTCACGTTGTTCCTTTCCCATAATCAGGGAAAACAATTCTCTAAACTCTTGAGCGAGTCATGTTCAGGTTTCACGAAATGGAAACTGTCCCATTTGGCGAGTGATTCCTGCTCAAACTTGGGAAGTCTAGAACTTTCCCTTTCAATTTATTCAGGTTTCACAGTAAGTGACCTGCCCTCTTTGTATAATTCTCATATATTAATTCTGTATAAATATAAGAAGTTGTAGGAACTTCTCTCTTATTTTTCATGTTGTTATTATTTTTATTTTCAAAGTTGTCACTTTCTCTAGAACATTCTCTCCTGAATTTCTTAAGGTGCACTTTTTGTACTCCAATTCACGTTTAAGCTTTAATTATTTCATTGCTCAAATCTTAGAAAGATTTTAAAAACATGTAAGGTTTGAAACCTTGTAAATTGTCAATTGCCTGGAGCAACCGTTTAATGTCGAGAGGTCTGCGACCCTATTTGTTAAAAAGTTCAAATGAACTATGTTTATTAAAATTATATTGCATAATTGTTAATTTCCTCAAACTTTTTCTAATTGTAAAATAAACAAATCTTTTCCCTTCGCTTTTTCATTTACGAATATAAAGTTTTGGCAAAATCCTGTCTTCCTTGACTCTCCTCACTCAATGATATTAAAATCATTAATAGAGCTTTCACCATTTGTTGCATTTGAGCAAGAACTCTTAATTTTCACCTTACCAAAGTTCTTCTTAGCGTTAATAGCTAATTCTAATTGGCCAGTAAGGCAAGTAAAGTTCGCTAAGACAACTACCTGCTTGTGGAGACCCTCTCCGAAAACTTATGGTCAATTTTCTAAAAGATAAGTGTTTCCTTTTGTCTAAACTTTTAGCCGGCTCCTCGCTGAGTAAAAGCTTAGCCATTGTCCAATGCAACCATTGGTTCATTTACCAAGATTACCCAATAAGGCATAATCTTTTATCATATTTCTTCTTAGAGACACTTGGTCGCCCTTACAGGAACTCCATAAATTTGGAAATTGAAAATACCAAACCTGAGTTAAATCATTGGCATTCTGTGAATTACTTTGAAAAACCTAATTTCTTTGAGAAGACATACAGTAAATTTGTTCCTCTCAGTCTTGCCAGACCATCACCTTCCCCATAGTACTTTTATACATGCTTGGAAGGAAACATACTAAAGCCTCTCTCTTGCAAACCGCCCAAGTCCTAGCTGCGGTTCCCGTTAGCCTCGACCAAGCTCGTACCTACTTTAGGTATCCGAGAGTTAATTTCCATTGGCAACTGCTTCTAAGGGTATTTAAATCTCAACTTATTAATTTTGTGGGACTCTCCTCCTATTTTTCTATCCTTCTTTTCCAATCCAAAATCTACTTCCTTCTCTTAATCATCTTCCCTTGGTGGGTGGGTTATTCCTCAGCCAATAAACTACCCAAAATTTGGTGCCGAAACCCGGGAAAGCCCATTTTCTCTTTTTTCTTTTAAAAAAAGTGTCATTTGACAATACTTTGCATATTTCTAATATTTGTGTTGAATATTTCAGCTATAACCACATCGTGCAAAGCCTGTGAACGGGAAAGAGGCCGCTCCTGTCTCCTATGGTGTGTCCCATTCTTTCTACTCATTTGCTGCTGCCAGCTTGACAGCATTTCCAAGGTTCCACAGTTTCGTGAGTTACATTTTCATTTACCTTTTTTAATATGGATCCCACTGATAAGGATAAGGATGAAAAACCTACTTCTAAACGAGCATCCTATAAAGGGGAAATTACCCGATTCAGAAGGTACATAAAAGAATTAGATCCCTCAGACGCGCAATTAGATTTGTTGAAACATCGTGTAAAGGATTTTGAACGTTCTTATGAAAACTACTGTAACATTCAAACTGAAATTGAAACTTGCATGCTCAATCAAACAGAAGATCGTGTCGAAGTAGAAAACTTATATTACGAAGGCATAGGTTCTGCTTTCAAAATAATACGCCAACTTGAAGAGGAGCAGAAAAAGGACGCTTCTGTTCTTGGTTCCCTTCACGAACCCCAAACTTCTTTCCGTGAGGGCACTCACAAGCCCAAACCTACTTTACCGAAAATTGATTTACCCCATTTTTCTGGAGATGAATCCACTTGGGATTCTTTCTATGAATTATTTTGCTCCCTTGTTCATGACAATGAAGACATTCAAGTCATTTACAAGTTTCATTACTTGAGATCTATCCTTCGAGGTCAAGCTTTGCAGTTGGTTGAAGCACTTCCTCTGCGTGCCGAAAATTACCCCATTGCCTTTAATTTATTAAAAGAAAGATATGGAAATTCACGTTTACGTATTCAACGCCATATTAAGGCTCTATTTAACCTACCTGCGTCACAGCACAATGATGTCACTAGTTTGCGTACTTTAATTGACACTACCCAACTCCACGTTAAAGCTTTGTCCCAATTAGATCAACCTACTGAACATTGGGATACTTTCCTAATACATTTAGTAGTTTCTAAAGTTGATGCTGCTACCCTCAAAGCTTGGGAAATTGAACTTTCTAAAGAAGACGGCTACTCTTACGAGCATTTAGTCACTTTCATAAACGCTAGATGCCAACTTTTAACCGCTCTAGCTAATCAAAGTGAACCTTCATCTCCTAGTTCCAAATTCGAATTAATGTCCATCAAATCCAAAAGTGAACGCTCAGCGTCCAATACCCAAAAACCCGGGTCCAACTCATCCAAATTCAAATCAAACTCCACTGGTTACCCAACTAGGTCTAGTGAACGTCGTGTTGCTAGCTCTATTGTTTTAAACACGCAAAGCGAACCTCGCAAAAGTTTAAACGAACCTGTAAAGTGCATACTTTGTAAAGATCCCCATGCCCTATACCTTTGCAAATCCTTTAAAGAAATGTCAGTCGATGACAGACGAAAATTAGTCGCTCAAAACAAACATTGTTTCAACTGCCTAGCGCCCACGCATTCTGCTTCTAACTGTAAGTCCACAAGACTTTGCTACCATTGTGAAAAGGCTCATCATACTCTGCTACATCGTCATGATCAGGCAAGGTCATCGACAGCATCTACTTCGCCGAAAAATGATAGTGCTAACAATTCTAATGCTTCATCTTATATTCAAAATGCCAAGTCCATTCGCAGTGCTCAAGTATTGTTGTCTACTGTCCAAATCGAAGTTCAGGATAACTTTGGCAACTGGGTCCGTGCACGCGGTCTTCTAGACTCAGCGGCAACTCATGATTTTGTGTCCAATTCCTTGATTAGAAAACTAAGCCTACCTGTAAAACCCACTTCTATCAACGTGTCGGGCATCAACAGCTCAAAATCGCAAGCTTTACAATTCTCAAAGCTATCTATCAGAGATACTTGTCATAGAAACAACCTTCTTAAACTTAATTGTCTAATTCTTAATAGCATTGGAGAAGACACTCCAAGTCACTCTGTGGATATTTCAGGGTTAAACATTCCCTCGCATTTAAGGCTAGCCGATCCTTGTTTCAATATGCAGAACCCTATTGACATACTCTTTAGTGCCAATGTTTTCTGGAATTGCCTACGTAAACAGGTTCGTAAATTATCCTCAAACGTGGTCGCCAGAGACACTAACATTGGATGGATCGTCACGGGGCAACTTCCCCACTATTCTCCTCAACCCGCATCGCAATGTTACTTCTCCAATACTGACCTGGAACAGTTCTGGAGGCTTGAAAATGTCGATTTTCCTAATGTAACCTCTTCAGAAAATGAATTCTGTGAGCAACTTTTTTTGAACACCACCACTCGTTCTTCTGATGGCCGGTTCGTCGTTCAAATGCCAAGATTACATAATCCTCCTAAACTTATTAACTCTCAGCCTAAAGCTCGAAAAGCTCTCTTTGCTATCGAGAGCAAATTCAAAAAGGAACCCCTTGTCAAAAAGCAGTACACTGAGTTCATGGATGAGTATGAAAGCTTAGATCATATGGAAGTTGTTAACAAATCCAATGATGAATTGCAAACCCCAATTGAAACGGTTTATTTAAATCATCATCCCGTGTGGAAAAACCCTCTTGTAAAAGATAAAATTCGAGTTGTTTTTAATGGTTCATCACCCGACGTTAATGGCAACAGCCTTAACGACACTCTTTATTCTGGTCCTGCAATTCAATCAGATTTATCTGCTATACTCTTAAACTTTCGATTATTTCCCATAGCTGTCATAGCCGACATAAAACAGATGTACCGTCAAGTGTTAATTCAACCAGAACAACGAGATCTTCAAAGAATCTTGTGGCGTGATGAAACCAGTAAGCCCATTAAGGTATTTCGCTTGAAAACGGTTACTTATGGCTTAAAACCCTCTGCTTTCCTTGCTATCCGATCCCTACACTTGCTAGCCTCTCAAGATGGTCATTTATTTAACCCCAAAGCCTCTGAAGCACTAACTACGTCATTCTATGTCGACGATTATTTGCAATCCTTCCCCTCTTTGGAGGAAGCTTCTTTTGTATCTTTAGAACTTCAGGCATTACTAAGGAACGGAGGTTTTCCACTCCATAAGTGGAACTCCAACTCCCCTGAGTTTCTCGCTCAGTTTCCCACCGAAGACGTAGATCCTTCTTCTGTCGAAATTTGTGGTAACTCCGAATCTATAAAAACTCTAGGAGTTCACTGGTGCACTAGCACTGACACTCTTATCTATAAAGTTTCGCTCGCAGAAGAGCTTCCTAATACAAAAAGACAAATTCTCTCTGAAATTGCAAAAATTTTTGATCCACTTCAATTCCTTGCCCCAGTTATCGTTATAGCCAAACTCTTCATGCAAGAGCTGTGGTCGCTTAAATGTGAATGGGATGACACTGTCCCTCTTTCTTTTCTTAATCGTTGGCTCTCGTTTCGCAGCAATTTGCTGGATCTTTCCCTCATTGAAATTCCCAGGAATTTAATCAGCTCTCATTCTAATGCATCTTTTTTCCTTCATGTGTTCGCGGACAGTTCCGAAAAAGCTTATGGTTGCTGTGCATATTTAGTTTATCACGATTCACTCTATGGATCTCTAGTTTCCAACCTGGTTTGTGCCAAATCGAAGGTCGCTCCTCTTAAAACTATCACTTTGCCTAGGCTCGAACTGTGCGCTGCACTCATGGCTGCAGAACTTGTCAAGAAATTACGGGAAGTATTAAAGGTCGAATTTTCGCAAATCTATCTCTGGAGCGATTCCATGATCGCCCTTTCTTGGATCGCCAAGAACCCCTCTCACTGGCAAACTTTCGTTGCAAACAGGGTTGTCCAGAAAGGGAGGTTTTAAAGCTATTCTTCATGCGGCACGTCAAGCTTCGCGCGGAGAAACAAATAGTGAGTTGGCTATTAAGAAAGCACTCCGAGCAGCACGATTGCATGCGAATCCCAAAAGTAAACAACGTTTTAGAAAACGTGCCCGAGTTATTCATGTGCCGAAACGTGGTGGATTTTTACCTGCACTGTTTGCTGGACTAGCAGCCCTGGGTTCACTTCTTGGAGGAGCAAGTGCGGTAGCACGAACGGTGAAAGCTGTTGAGGAGGCGAAGCAACAGTTGAAGGAAAGTGAAAGGCATAATAAAACTATGGAGGCCATAGCACTGCGCGGCAAAGGTGTGAACATGAAGCTAGCACCCTACAAGAAAGGACTCGGCATTTACATGTCGCCAAAAAACGGTTAATCGATGCACTGCCACGACGAGCCATGACGCATGAGGAAGTTAAGATATGCAAAACAGCTTAAGATCTCCCACTTTCGAGGCGTGTTTATGCGCAACCAACTACCGTCTTGACCACGGAGCCATGAAAGTGCAGTTGTCAATTTGGATGACAGTCATGGACCGGGAACGCATTATGTGGCCTACATAAAGCATGGGCGAACCGTGTGGTACTTTGACAGTTTTGGAAATCTTCCTCCTCCGACAGAGCTTGTTCGCTATTTTGGAAGCAGTGCAACAATACACTATAATGTGAAACGAGTGCAAAATTTTAACACGCAACAGTGCGGTCGTCTATGTTTGACTTTTCTATATAAGACCGAGCACGGCGGGTGACGTGGTCATTATGACAACAGAAAGTAGAACGTTTACAGTGCACGGACAAAGTGCGGAAGTAACTGTTGACTTTTATCCTCCTATTGAATTGGGACGACGACCCTACGTGCTGGGACTTGTTTCGTTTGAAGGCTATAATAGAATCTGCAACATAATTGAAGACGTCAATGATAAGTTCTACTACGATGACTATGTGTTAACTCTACCGTCTGGCAGCTACACCGTAGATGATATTCACGATCACATCTACACAACTCTCACCAAGGAATTTAGTCTAAAAGCATTTCTTGACGGGACACGCAAGTTTGAACTCATAGCCAACAACGTGACACATCGCTGCAGTATTCTTTCTTCTTTTAGGATTGATTTTAAATCTCAACCAGATTCGATTGGGTCATTGTTAGGCTATTCACCACAAGTGTTAGTACCAAACGTGATACACAAGTCTGACCAACCGGTGAAAATAATTGAAGATCATCACATATCTGTCACGTGTAATATTATTACAGACGTCTACACCAATCAAGATCCCTCGCATTCGCTTTATGATTTTATTGTTACTTCACCTGGTGGTTATATCATCCGCGAAAACCCGTCGGTGGTGCTCTATCATCCTGTGAGTGTGACCAACATCAGGAATATTACCTTAAGACTGGTGAATAGAAACCAACGTCTCATCCGGTTAGACCCTCATACACCTGTGACCTACAAACTGTATCTGAAGCCAGCATGAAACAAGTGTATAAAGCGGCAACGCTGTCAAGAGCAGGTGTTAGTTGTGCTCAACACGTGTACAGGTTAACACGTGTCAACAAGCAGATCCTACAACAACTTGGTTACATCTTACGTCATGAATTCGATTCTAGACGTGACAAACCCTGTCGAAGTACAGGAGGGTATTGTAAGAATTGAACACCATTCCTACCAACCGTATACTCAGGGACTAAATAATAATGATGAGATTCGAATTACTATTAACCAACAAGATATCTACACGCTTCCACATGAAAGTTACATCCAGATTGAAGGGCAACTCACCAAATTGGATGGTACCATTCCAACAACGTCAAAGTTGGCCAACAATGCTTTGGCCTTTTTGTTTTCTGAGGTTCGCTACGTGATCAACGGTATTGAAGTGGATACTACTCGAAATGTTGGCATAACAAGTGTCATGAAACTTTATCCCTCGTACGGAAGCGAAGAGAGTAAAGCTTTTTGTATGGCTGGTTGGTGTCCCAACTCAACCAACGACTGGATGATTAACGATGATGGTACATTTACTGGACATTTACCTCTAAAATTAATACTAGGCTTTGCAGAGGATCATAAGCGCATTGTTGTGAACGCAAGACAGGATCTGATTCTTGTACGAGACAGGAGTGATTATAATGCGCTAAAGGGAGCTGATACAGCTCCAATAGATACAAAAATTCTACTGCAACGAATTCTATGGAAAGTACCACACGTTACTCTATCAGATCAGAAAAAATTGAGTCTGCTCAAGATTGTGGAGAAGGATACAGCTTTACCCATTCAATTTAGAAGCTGGGAGCTGCATGAATACCCGGTATTACCACTCTCCGATACACATACTTGGTCTATAAAAACCTCACGGTATACAGAGCGGCCACTCTACGTCCTGGTTGGATTTCAAACAGATCGCAAATATCAACAGAATAAAGATGCATCAAAATTTGACCACATCCAATTACGAAATATACGACTCTTTTTGAACGGAGTTACCTTTCCCTATGAGGGAATGGATTTAAACTTTAACAAGAACAAATATGGTAAGCTCTATGACATGTTTGTAAACTTTCAGTCTTCCTATTATCAGAAAGAGGCATGTCCGCTATTATCACCACAAGACTTCAAGTCCAAGGCGCCTCTGGTGGTGATGGACTGTTCGTATTTGGAGGAGTCGATGAAGGAAACAACAATTGATATCAGACTAGAATTTGAAACATCGACAGTTATTCCAGAAAAAAACAACAGCCTATTGCCTTATTGTTCACGAGGCGCAAGTGTTTTATCAACCGCTGTCCAATATGGTGACCAGAGTATAAATAGCATGTCTTCCTGCATTGCCCTTCACAGTCATGGAAAGCTACGATGAAGTCACAACCCCCTCTGCGAGGTGGGTCTGCTAATGTGAAAGTGATTCACCGGGTTCAGATGCAGATTCAAGATTTACCATTTATCGCGCCCTAGTGAGTGAAGCTATAACTGCCTATCACAAGAATCATACTGTGCTTAGAATGCCGCCGCATCTGGTTCACTATTTACCAGATGGATTCATGTCTACGTTTGGTATTCATGACAGGGGCTACAACAACAAGCCCATCACTAATCAAACAAATAATGTGGACGATGGCGTTGCCAAAGCTTCATCTTGTCATGTTGGAGAGCTGGTAGATTGTATGGACTGCAAATGCGATCGTTGCTCAACAAGTCGAGACGCTGATGCAGCATTTGAGATTTATCGCACCCTGGTGAGTTTAGCAATACGCGCCTACCATAAAGCACAATTTCTTCGTGAAATGCCGCAGCATCTGATTGCCTATTTACCAGCTGGATTTCTGACCGCGTACGGTGCACACGACATTGACCTTAATTGGGATAAGCTACCATTACACCTCCGTATGTCGGCGGATGTTGCAGCCTGCCGTCCTTGTCGTAGACACTTTATGCATCGAGGAGGTTCTCACTGTGATTTGGATGGTCCAAATCCTATGATAAAAATTGTAAGCGATGTACTGATAACTTTATGAATAAAATTGTGTAATTGATTCTTTGTGTGTATTTTATTTTCCCGCTCCTATCCAATCAGTTAGTTGTTAAGAAGCAGCGGTAGTGGAAGGTGTGATATCCGTCGCCATGCCGAAAACATTGATTGTCGACGTGCAGGGTTTCAAGGTGAACGGAAACAAGTTTGTATTTAAAGAAGTAGGAATTATTGACTGCACAACCATGTGGGCACCAAGAGTAACCAGTTTTGTCTTTGAACCACCGTTTCCATTGCATTTGCAGTCAGACGAGGACAGAAGACAAACAGAGTGGTTGCAACGCAATTTGGGACTAGTCTGGAAAGAAGGCGACATTCCTTACAAGCATCTATCACTTGTTCTGAAAGCTCACTTGTTTGGTGCTGACCTTGTATTTGTAAAGGGAAGTGAAAAAAAGGAATGGTTGCGTCAGTATGTTAATTCAACATGTCAACTTGTTGACCTTCATGATCTGGGATGTCCTGCACTGTACAACCTGTCCGTGCCTGATGAACCTCTAGAAAATAAAACACTTCAAAATGTTTGGAAGCTTTTTGATTGGCTAGCTCGCAGAGCATATCAAAACTTGCATGTTGAGTGCAAAGCGTTGTAACGTCAGCTTCAGTGTGAGACATACCAGTGATCAGTGTGGACGTGTAGTAATATGGCTGCAATTGAAGGTTTGGACTCCAACCCCACAGAGCGAGCTATTGTCAAGTTTTTTGCCTGTAAAAAAAGCTTGACAGTTTCACAGATGAGAAATTGAACGCTTTGCCCAAGGCGTTCCTTTTTTATGTTGCTTCAAACGCGGTGAAAAATATTTGGCACAGTGTACCTGGTGAATGGAGCAGAGATCCTGGTCTGCGTGAACTACAACCATGCACTGACTTTAGTCATCACCAGCAAGTGTCTATTACTAAAATGCCATCCATTAGACAGTGTGGAACGTGTCAGCTCATCAAATTGTACCACGGCCATACAAATATACCGTCCTGTAAAGATTTTGCTTCATCATTCCATGGTTGCGATGAAGAAGAGGAAGAAGAGACAGCAGCGGCAGTATCGCCAGCTCCAAAAAGTAAGACGATTGAAAAAGATATATCAGACCTTTGCTGGTCATGGTCTAGTTAACAAGGCCATTGATGTACTTCCCATTGAACTGCATATTCCCGGCTATCAATTTTGTGGACCTGGGACTAAACTAAACCAACGTCTAGCACAAGGTAATTCTGGAATCAACAAATTGGATGCTGCGTGTAGACATCATGACATTGCTTACAGCGACAAGAATGCAGAAGTACGTCGAGTTGCAGACCGCATTCTTCTAAGAAAGGCTGTGCAGCGCGTGACATCATCTACTGCTTCCATTGGTGAAAAGATTGCAGCCTTGATCGTGGCAGGAGCTATGAAGTCAAAGCTAATGATTGGTGGTGGTTGTGGATTAGCGAGGAAAAGGACAAAGAAATAACCATGAATCAAATATTGTTAAGTATTTATTTGAGAGTCAGTCCACCAGATTACAGCATTCACAAAAGATGTTTTGGTTTCTTCTTGTAAAAACATACAATTGTAATAAAAAAGAATTGAAAAATGAAAGTGTGCTCTTATTTACTAGGTGTGGAAATGTCCAAAAGGCAAGCTATTTACACCATCCCACAGCCGTTTATTGTCATATGTAGACAGCGATGTTTTATTTTGATTTACTGTAAATATATTATGGTTCTTTGAAAGAATGCGTGTTTGCTGGTACAAGCGAGAGGTGTTTGTGTAGAGTACACATCGATATTCCTCAACATTGAGGAATTGTGTGACGCTACGAAAAACACCCTTCGCTTTGCATTGACCTTTATTCTTTTGTGTTGAAAATGCGTACATTTTCGGCGCCAAAGCCACAAATTCCGGGGGCGTGGTGGCTCAGCGGTCTAGCTGTATGCCTCTCACCAAGGCGGTCCGGGTTCGATTCCCGGTCAATGCATGTGAGATTTTCGAAGTGAAATGCCATGTCCTGTGGTTCGGATTCCACGTAAAAAAGGAGGTCCCGTGGCTCATGATCTCAAGATTAACGGTCACGTTAAACTACAAGCTTCCTTTCCTTTTCCTTCCACAAATTCCGTCATAACATCACCAGCACACTCATCCTTAAATAGACCAATGTGTTTTTTATTCATGGGAATTATGCCAAACATATTGTTAACCTCATAGTTTGAGGTATCAAAGTAACTTGGATGTTCTCTCATCACAGAGTAAATATCCGTCTTATTGGTTTGATAAATAAGACTGTCTGTATCCATATACAGTAATTTTACATCTCCAAACTTTTGTTTGGCAAACTCATAATGAAATTGATACATTACAAATTTTGAATAGTCAAGTATTACCATTCCTAAGTAAATTGGTTTGTTATACATGATTTCTGTCTTTGACAATTCAATGGTTACTAAATCAGTTTCAATAACTCGTACTGAATGGAAATTGGGCATAGCAATATATTTTCGTGCGCCATATCGACCATTCCAGTGGTTTACCAAATGAATAGTTCTATGCTTTCTAATATTTTCCATAGATTTACCGTAGCATGCATTGTTCATTAATTTATAAAAATTTGACTCGAATGTAGTCTTGGCGTGCTGCCGATAATGATTATTTAATTGCATGTACGGTTGTAACCATGGTTTCTGGTCAAAACAAATAATGCGGTGAATGGTTTGTAGCTTTAAACCGTGTTTCAAACATTGCATTAAATTTTCGATGTGTATGACGTAGCAACTTTTTATTGTTGGAACGTGAACTGGGAGGTTGTAGTTTTTCAACACAAAATGGAAGATCAGAATGATCATTGTGTATCTCACGGGGATATAATATGTCAACTTCTAGGACATACCCACGTGTGTTATTGCTCAACGCGTCCTGTAAATTAAAATTTGAAACTTCATCTGAAGTCAGCCATCGAAAATTTTGATACGGAAGCGGTTTTTCCATGGCATATCCGTATAAATTGTTACAATCCAGGTAGGTGAGGTATGTTGAAGGTTGCTTTGGTTTGTATGTATCCATATATGGATTATTTGCTTTGGCATGCTTTTGCACAAGCGATACAAGCCCGCCACGTATCCCGCGTTCAAAAAAGAGCAACATGTCGATGTCTGTTAATAGTTCCAGTTCTATTTCAGTCACCTTCAACATACAGTCCCAACTGTATCCGGCAAGGGTGTAGTAATGGGCTGGATCTAGTTTGTAGATTTCAAGACACAGTTTGCGAAAGTGTTCAAACACGTCTGTCAAAAGTAGTGTATCAATTTTGAGGTATAAATCAGCATACTCGCCCAAAGTTGATATCTTGAACACGTCCCATACTTTTTGGGCGTGTAAATAGTCTTCTTCAGAAATATGACTTTTTGTTAAGTCATTGTAAAATTTATCCTTTTAAGGGAGTGCAGTTTCCTGCAAACATGCCCAATTTTTTACATAATTATAGGGAAACACCCCTTTTCGAATGCATAATTCAAATTGTTCGTCACCAGTAAAGTTTTGACGTACAGAATGCAAATTGTTTGGGTGAAGCCCTTGAACAAGCGCATCCAATGATGATGCGAGGAATCTATACGAATCTAAAAATCGTATACTAATTCCATTTCGCCATTTTGTAAACGAAATAAAATGTTCATGATTTTGTGGAATTAATGTAAACTTTTGGTTTTCAAGGTTAACAAATTCCTTAATAATAAGATGACTGTCATACCGAGACATGTTGTGTAAGAAACAAGAAATATAGCGTGCTCTTTTATAGGCCAAATTACATGCACTATGAGCCGCTCCTCTAAATTTGCCAGTGTACCGATTATGGTCTCTCACCGGCGTGTCACAAGGTGCTATTGGTTTTTGAAAAATGTGGCAAGTGGTTGCTGTTGCAAAAGCCACCTCGTCTGCATCCAACATTTGAAGCGGAATTGGGTTTTCCAGGATATTGTACACCCGATCTGCCAAGGCGTCCAATTCATTTAAAAACCAAGCAGCAGCATTTGCATCACGATAAGATTTGAAGTAAGAAAGCGAAGGGTCATATGAGCAAATCACGTTTAGAGCACAACTGAATGGCACATGTTGCTGTACTTGTTGAGTGTACGGGCGTGCTGGATCCGGGTTACATGTGTCAATGGGTGTGGTTAAACATTCAAAATCTGCATATACTATAATGGAAACGGTTCTTGACGAGACACATTTTGAAATTTCATACTGGCTTTATCCTTTTCTGGGAATGTAATTTTTACAGCTGGTTGTGTAATGCAATCAATAGTATGGGCTGTCAACTTTTGATTGCTAGTAAAATATTGCAAACAGCGATCACATATATATACCCTATTTTTACTCTTTGTAACTTGTGAACGAACTAGTCTGGAAAGATCTTTGATATAACAATAATGGTTGCACAATTCCCCTTCAATGTACAATAAATTAAAATGCTTTTCTTTTTTTTCCTTTGTCACATAGAGTGGCCCAATAACTTTGTCCCCTTCAACTCCGTATACATTAATGGAGTAAAGCAGATTTTTAGATTCAAAACGAGAAATGGCGTTGAGGTCCATTGGGAATTCTATGTCTGCTAAATTTAGACTGATCATTAATTCCATAAATTTCTGGTGATATTTGCCCATTCTGTGAACATTTTTACTTGCAGAACATAACCCAGCAGCCAGGGACCAAATAAAGCAGAAAACATCATCATTATCCGCATTGATAACTGCGTGACGGTTTTCCAACTGTTTAGGCAAATTAACATGAGATGACCCACTATTTATGGGATCAAAGGTGCATACATTAATTTTAAGAAGATTGATAGCTTCCAGCGATTTGCCGCTTTCTAATTCTTGAAACTCAGCAAAGCGTGTTGTGAGTTTATCAACAATGTTTTTACTATACCAACTGTGTATATTATCAGTGCGGTATAATTTAGTCATGTTTGTGTGTAAATAGATTGGCTGTATGATTTCCTCACCTTGTTTCAAAATAGCAAAGTCACATAATAATTCAGCGTTAACCTTTAACGCTACATGTTCTCTTAAACAGTCTTGTATTTTGTTTTGAAAAATGTTGTAACTAGTGTTTAAATATTCATTGAGATCTAAAATGTTTGCATCATTATTGACTTTTGTGCTACAGATATTGTTATGGAAACAACTATCCACATCTTGCCAACTTTGTATCGGTGGCGACATGATGTCCCTTTGTACTTAACAATTACAAAAACTGAACGGTTTGTAGAGAGAGTGAACCAAAGTTTATTTTCCCTGCAAATTCCGTTTTTACATAAACTAATTTTAAATTTTATTTTTTTCTTCTATGAATTCCACCAGACATCTTTTATTTTCCAGTCCCAAATATTTTAAATAGATGGTCCCTTTGTTGAGATCGGATACATCTTCCTCGCTGAGTTCCTTGAATCTCGACGGTAGAAATACTGCAAAGTCCTCCAGTTCGCAAACAATACGTTCGCCAAATTTGGTCTTGACTCGACGAACAGCAGTTACCAAATAAGACTCATTTACCTGCAGATCCTGTAGTCGTTTAGTCTCTGGTCCAGCATCTTTCCCTATGGAATTCGCATTTTTTATTGCCGACATTCTGAAATCGAATTTTTTATCTATAATAGTGTTTTAGTATACCTAAGCCATTAGCAAATATGTATATACACACACAAGTTATCAAATCCCTTCTACACACCCATTATCGCTAGCCACTAATTTAATTGTCAGCAGCTTGCGTTCACCATTTTCCTACTTCTCCTCAATCCATTACAAGAACACAGGTTATCAAACAAGTTATACACCCAGGTGCATGGGGGCTACATGGTAAGGAGATGATTATTTAAAGGTCCTTAACTAAATAGGGTACATGACCTGGAGGTGATGATCGAAATGTCCTTTCACTCAGCAATACATAGCAGTTAGCATTCTCAACTGTTACTGTGGAGGTCTGGTTTGTTCTGTAAAAAAAAAATTCTGGTCTTAAGGTTGGAATGGGGTTTGCTCTCTGTTCCCGGGCAAAGCAGGGGCGGGTAGCCAATATAAATGTTCACGAGTGAAGCCGAGGCGGGGTGCTTGTATAATATAACTGTTCCCGGGTGAAGCCGGAGAAGGTTGCTTGAATAATATAACTGTTCACGGACGAAGCCAGGGGCAGATTGGTTGTATAATTTAACTGTTCCCCGGGCAAAGCCGGGGAGGGGGACGGGTTTTTAGTATAATATGTAACTGTCCCCGGGCGAAGCCGGGGCGGATTGCTTGTATAATTTAACTGTTCCCGGACAAAGCCGGGGTGGATTGCTTGTATAATTTAACTGTCTCCCGGGCGAAGCCGGAGCGGGTTTCTAGTATAATATATGACTGTACTTGGGTGAAGCCGGGGCAGATTGCTTGTATAATTTAACTGTTCCCGGGAAAAGCCGGGGCAAACTGCTTGTATAATTTAACTGTCCCTCGGGCGAAGCCGGAGCGCGTTACTAGTATAATATATAACTGTTCCCGGGTGAAGCCGGGGTGAATTTCTTGTATAATTTAACTGTTCCCGGGCGAAGCCGGAGCGGGTTTCTAGTATAATATATGACTGTTCCCGGGTGAAGCCATGGCAGATTGCCTGTATAATTTAACTGTTCCCGGGCGAAGCCAGGGCGGATTGCTTGTATAATTTAACTGTCCCCCGGGTGAAGCCGGAGCGGGTTTCTAGTATAATATATAACTGTTCCCGGGTGAAGCCGGGCAGATTGCTTCTATAATTTAACTGTCTCCCGGGCGAAGCCGGAGCGGGTTTCTAGTATAATATATGACTGTACTTGGGTGAAGCCGGGGCAGATTGCTTGTATAATTTAACTGTTCCCGGGCAAAGCCGGGGCAAACTGCTTGTATAATTTAACTGTCCCCCGGGCGAAGCCGGAGCGGGTTACTAGTATAAGATATAACTGTTCCCGGGTGAAGCCGGGGTGAATTTCTTGTATAATTTAACTGTTCCCGGGTGAAGCCGGAGCGGGTTTCTAGTATAATATATGACTGTTCCCGGGTGAAGCCATGGCAGATTGCCTGTATAATTTAACTGTTCCCGGGCGAAGCCAGGGCGGATTGCTTGTATATTTCAACTGTCCCCCGGGTGAAGCCGCAGCGGGTTTCTAGTATAATATATAACTGTTCCAGGGTGAAGCCGGGCAGATTGCTTGTATAATTTAACTGTTCCCGGACGAAGCCGGAGCGGGTTTTTAGTATAATATATAACTGTTTACGGGCGAAGCCGGGGCAGATTACTTATATCATTTAACTGTCCCCCGGGCGAAGCCGGAGCGGGTTTCTAGTATAATGTATAACTGTTCCCGGGCGAAGCCGGAGCAGGTTTCTTGTATAATATATAACTGTTTCCCAGGCGAAGCCGGAGCAGATGGCTTGTATAATTTAACAGTCCCCCGGGCGAAGCCGGAGCGGGTTTCTAGTATAATATATAACTGTTCACGGGTGAAGCCGGAGCAGATTGCTTCTATAATTTAACTGTTCCCGGGAGAAGCCAGAGCGGGTTTCTAGAATAATATATAACTGTTCCCGGGCGAAGCCGGAGCGGTTTTCTAGTATAATCTATAACTGTTTCCGGGCGAAGCTGGGGCAGATTGCTTGTATAATTTAACTGTTCTCGGGTGAAGCCGAGGCGGATATTTTTTGTATAATTTAACTGTCCCCCGGGCGAAGCCGGAGCGGGTTTCTAGTATAATATATATATATCTGATCCCGGGTGAAGCCGGGGTGGATTGCTTGTATAATTTAACTGTCCCCCGGGCGAAACCGGAGCGGGTTTCTAGTATAATATATAACTGTTCCCGGGCGAAGCAGGGGCGGATTGCTTGTATAATTTAACTGTACCCGGGCAAAGCCGGGGCAGATTGCTTGTATAATTTAACTGTTCTCGAGCGAAGCCGGTGCAGGCTTCTGGTATAATATAACTGTTCCCGGGCGAAGCCGGGTCGGGTTTCTGGTATAACATAACTGTTCCCGGGCGAAGCCGGGTCCGGTTGTTTGTATATTATATCTGTTCCCGGGCGAAGCCGGGGCAGGTTGCTTAAATAATTTACCTGTTCAATACACCCAAGTGCATGGGGGCTACATGGTCGGGAGGTGATGATTTAAATGTCCTTAACTAAGTGCTAACGATAAATATATCCTTCACCTCTGCAATACATAAGAGTTCACCATCTCTTCCGTGTCTGTGTCTAGCACAGTATTTATCCCGCGGGCTATGCAGTGAAATCTGCAACATTTAATTGGATAATAACAGTAATTATATAATTGAGCTGCATTCATTTAATATATTCCAGGCAGCTAATGGTTTATGTTGCATGTCACGTTAAAACCAATCTTATTACATGCAATGAATTCTGATTGTTTCATCCTTGAAATAATTATTGCTTGTCTGATTCATACTGTCTAACTTTAAAGCAGCTTTGTCAATAGGCCATTATACTATTAAAATTCTAACATCTTCACGTGGATTTAAACCTACAATCTCAGCATTTACAAGTACTGTAATGTGCAGTACAATCACTTATTTTGTAAACCATCAGGCTGAGTTAGTCTCCCAGTAGCACATAGTCAAATATATACACTAGGATATACTTTAAAGTTATATACTTAAGTATGTTGAATATTACCTGATAGACAAGGATCCAATTGCAATCTGGTGTGAACGCTGTAAGCTCGCAGTTAACTCTACTTTCATTTCAATTCTGCTCCACTATTTATACCCCTACAAATACAGGAAACGCCCCTGGATTACCGTTCCTTTCACACAAAAATGACCTCCACACGGCATTACCCTGCATTAATACAGGAATCGTTACTGACCTTCCTTTCACCAGAATTAGCTCAACACTGTATAACCCTGCACAAATACCTTAAACACTCCTAATTTAAACTCCTTTCACCAGAAAACACAGTATAAAAAGAGGTTGTTCCTTTTCAAAACATATCATTCGCTGCAATGTCTGCCAAAGAGACCAAGGAAACTATGGGGCTGGATGAAGAAGACAACGATGAGGATTCGACTCTTGATGTGTTAATGTAAGTATTATTTATTTACTTTATTTACTAAAGCCTTATGTAGCAGCACGCCAGTCTCTCGCCGCTGGGTGCGTGGTTCAATTCCAGTCACTTTATGTTAGATCTGTGCTGGGCAAACCAAAGGCAGACAGGTTTTTCTCTGGGAACACCAGTTTTCCCTGTCAAAATTTTCTTCCGGCAACACCCTCCACTATCATTTCATTTCATCTGTCATTCATTTAATCATTGACTCACAAAAGTGAGACAGGCTTTGGCAGCCAACACAGATCTTATTCTCGCCGCTAGATGGGGCTTAATTCATTCCATTCCTGATCTGGTCAAATACTGGAAGCAAGCGGTGTTTTTTTCTTCTTCAAAATGATTAGAAATACTGAGCGTAGTTACCGCCTTTTTTTAGCCCATGTTTACTTGGGTGTGAGTAGAATTTGTCTGATAACCCGTGTTATTGCGATGAATGTATTAATAAAAAAAGGATTGGGAAGGAAGTCAGATTTTTTTAAGTGTGTTAAAAATCCTTCAGTATGCCTTCCTTTGGAGGGGGAGTAAAGCCAGTGGTTCCATGTTCTCACTTTATGACATGTAAAAGATCCGTCCACAGACTAAACTTGTGTGAAGCTAAATTGACAGGTTAGATTTTGTCAAAACAAGTTCCAACATTCACCACTAGATGGCATTATTATCTAGTAGCAAAAAGTTGGAACTTGTAGCTCACCCTAAAGGCGTTCGCTGGAAGCAGCTACATACTTAAGTGAGTCACACATGTTCTTGGACACTTCCAGCACTGAAACCCATACTCAAGTTCCAACATTCACCACTAGGTATCATTAATATCTAGTAGAAAAATTTTGGAACTACTTAAAAATGAACAGAACTTGTAGCTCACCCTAAGGGCAAACGCTGGAAGCTGCTGCAGACTTAGGTGAGCTGTACTTGCTCTCACACACTCCCAGCAATTCACAATACAATATTTAGATAAACAAGCGTTATAAAACAATTTTGTTGTACTCTTTATTGTATACATTTTTTTATAGCTTTGGAAATGATCCAGTTTTGGTGGGGTTTTTTGCTGCTTTAATGACAGCGATGGAAGGGCGTGGGAGAGGTGAAGAAGAAGAAGAGGAAGAAGAAGATGATGATGAAGAGGAAGAAGAAGCAGGTGATAAAAGGGAAAATAGTTGTAGTAACAGTTCACAACATAAAACATAATTTTACTTTTTTTTGCTTCTGGTTTTATTTGTTTTTACATTCAACCTACCAAGCAAGCCAGAGTTCAACACCCACCATCCATCTCCATTCATGATTCAAACACGTTTACCTCATCATTTGTCCCCCACCCTCTCAATCACCGTAAGGTCATTCCCAGACATGACCTATCATACAACCCGTTGTCAATCTCAGGATTAGTCATCCCATGTGACGTCACACACAGGTTAACCGTTCAAATCTGTTTATTCATTCACACAAACACCTATGTTCATTAAACATCCACCCACGCATCGATGTTTGTTTACCATTGAGCGCTTTCAACCCCATCTTGTTTGTCTCTCAGTCCCATTCACACCTAACCAACCTACCACGTCAGGGTTCAACAACCACCACCATCGGGGGCGTGGTGGCTCAGCGGTCTAGCTGTATGCCTCTCACCAAGGCGGTCCGGGTTCGATTCCCGGTCAATGCATGTGAGATTTTCGAAGTGAAATGCCATGTCCTGTGGTTCGGATTCCACGTAAAAAGGAGATCCCGTGGCTCATGATCTCAAGATTAACGGTCACGTTAAACTACAAGCTTCCTTTCCTTTTTTAACCAACACCATCCACCGCCATTCATGTTTTCCATTCAAAACACTCTCGTCCATGACCTACCTCACATCCCGTAATCTGCTGTGACGTCACACACACACCAGTTGACCGTTCAATTCTCTGACAATTCATTCACAACCAAGGATTCAGAAACCTTCGGCAACACTCGGATCTCATCGGGCATAAAGCAAAGCTATATAGCACGAGATAATAACAGAGAAGGCGCTCAGTCCAACAGAGAGACTGGGTCGAGGAGGGTCTCGTGCAGAGCCTCTTCCATCCTTCCCCACCCTCGCCACCACCCCCTCCCCCCTCCCCACCCCTCCCCCCTCCCCACCCACCTCCCCACCCACTCCCCCTCCCACTCCACCCCCTCCACCCACACCCCCTCAAACCGGTTCCTGGACCCTCCAAGGTTTGTTTACCTTCCGGGTCCCGGCGACCTTGGGGGTCAATGACCTACCTCAAGGTCATTGATCATGACCTACCTCAAGGTCATTGATCATGACCTACCTCAAGGTCATTGACCTTGCCACGCCCCCCTAATTTGCATAAATAACGGTATTTGAGGCAAAAACCCCCCTGCCTACCTACTGAGCACTATTAGAAGTTCACCTATGGAACTTTCAAGAACCTGGTAACTACTAAACCAACATGGCGGCCAAGCAAAAATTGCGACTTTTAAATAGACTTTTCTCGCGATTTAAACTTGAATCATATTTGAGAGTTCTTGAAACACTAGGTGTCACGACAGATACATGTTCTGCTATGTTACCGGTATTCCTTTTATAGTACAGTCATATTAGGGCAAAATTAGGCCGGATACGGAAAAAAATAAATGACGACAGATTTCTTCAAAAACATATTCTAAAAGACCCCCTGAACATCCCCAGAAAAAATCGCCAAAAATCGGGCTTGGGGAACACCCCTAAATATTCAAAAAACGCCCGGCATCTTGGATTTTTCAAAAACCTGCTGTAATTTATGAACGAAAAGTAGAAATAAGGTGCCCAAAGTTGTGTTTCGACTACTAGGTGTTGTACCTACTATGAAAACTCACATTCAAGTCGGGGACCGTCTTTAAATTTTGAAAAAAAAATACACTTATTATCTACTTAAAAAAAAGCTTTCTCCTAAACGAAAAGTGATCAAAAGGTGCTGTTTTCGTCTATATAATTAATTTAACATTCAGAACTTCTGTTTATTATATTACTGCTATGTAAGATGGGGAACGTCCTTAAATTTCAAGAAAGAAGCCTGATTTCTTGGAATATATTTTTAAATTTTGTGATATACTAAGTAAACGTAAAAAGGCGGTTTTTGTCCAAGTGTTGACGTTTTTCTTTTGATTTGTTAAATAGTATATTACTATTTTTTGGAAGTAGGGAACGTTATTAAATTATAAGGGGAAAATCGCCACATTTGTCACAGAAAAATGTCCTCCAAAAATAAGGTAATGGAAGATACGGATCTGTTCTTAAAACACGGGTGTGTTTGTTATCAGGAATGAATGTACATAGACCTTTTAATAACCTACAATTTTTTCTACGATAAATGGCAAATCGAACAGTTTATACAAGGCTCCGGCTTTCTATATGCGATTGTTGTCATACCGAGCGCGTCGCTACTCTGTGGCTGTCCCAAGCGCGCGCGCCCCCTGCGTCGATCCTCCCGCGTGATCTTGCACGATCCTGCAGGATTGGGTGCTCACGCTCACATCGTTTGGAGTTTGTGTTTATGTGTAAGGGTGCAACTTTAGGAAGATAGAAGCAAGCAAATCCAAAGATCTCGTCTCCCTGTCAACTGGAATAATTACAGACCAAAGCGCCGATTGTGATTTGGCCGAAGAATTGGCAAAAAGGCGGTGAGAAGTGTTTTGGGGAAGTCATTTGACACCATCACTCTAAATCGGAAGGATCAAGTGACAACTTTCGCTGCCATGAAGAAAACACTCGTGATCAACAAGGAACCAGTCGTTGTAAATCCCAACCAATTATTGTTCCACCGCATCGCCTGTGTCGTCAGAACCGAGGAGGAGTTGGAAGACTGCTTACGACAGGAGTTGGCGCCATATCCCCAAGCTTTGTTCGACAACGTTGGGCTCCATGCTGGTGTTAAGTCGAAGATATATCAGGTTATAGACCAAGTCTGCAAGGTGAGCAGTCAGATGCCTGACAACCCCAAGTTCGTTCTATACGGTGGCGATCTTATACACCTCGTGCATTGGCCTCGCGCAGCAACCTACGACGATATGTTCAATGCCTAGAAGGACTACGTACGAAGGCATTACGAGGAAAATGTCATTATAGTGTTCGACGGCTACGAGGCGAGCACGAAAGACGCTGCACATGGTCGCCGTTGCATCGGAAAGTCGTCAGCTAGGGTAGAAGTGACATTTTCCAATATTTTGTCTGCACCAAAAGAACAGTTTTTTATCCAACGTTGACAACAAAACGAATTTCGTAAACCTTCTAGGAGCAGCATTTCAGGCAGCAAACATCCCAGTCCTCCATGCGCCCAGTGAGGCGGATGTTTTGATTTTAGAAACTGCAAAAAATAGGCCAAATCTGGGGAAAGAGCAGTCGTAGTCGGCGCCGATTCAGATCTTCTTGTTTTAATAGCAGCCTTGACGCAGCCGGACCATTCCATCTATTTGTTAGTTCCGGGTAACTCAACCAACTCCCAAAAGATTTACAGTAGGTAAGGAGCTGCATCAAGGTCTCGGAGAAATGACAGCTCACTTACTGTTTGTCCACACAATGATGGGATGTGATACCACCTCCGCCTTTTATTACAAGAGTCCGTTGGTAGGCTTCAATAAACTGCACAACGACCAACAACTCCGTAAAACAGTCGCTGTTTTCCTGGACGAAACCTCAACACAAGATAAAATTGTAGCTGCAGGTAAATTAGTTCTTTTCTTTCGTACTTGTTCTCATAATACCGGTATGATCTTTTAATTCTCTGACTACTAGAAGTCGGTATACTGTACATTACCTATGTTTTGTTTGATTCAGGACAGGAATTTATCATCAAGCTCTACGGAGGCAAACCAGGAGAGGGACTTGACAAAGCAAGATTTAAGAAGTACATCCAAACCGTGGGAAAGAAACCACCAAACTTCGTCATGAATCTGTCTATCCTTCCTCCTTCTTCCGCTGCGGCACGTCAACACTGTCTGTGTGTCTACCACCAGGTTCAAGCTTGGAAGGGCAACCGTCTTCCACCGCAAGATTGGGGATGGAAACTCGAATGTGGAAGGCACATTCCTATTCAGTCTACGTTGCCGCCCGCGCCTGAACGTCTCCTCCAAATGTTAAGGTGTGGATGCAAGGGAGACTGCACAAGAAACTGCGAATGCAGGAGAGGAGGCCTCCCATGTACCACCATGTGCGCCGTATGTACAGGAGATGCATGCCTGAACAAACGCACTTTCTTTGATGACGAGGAAGAAGATGATCCGGAGCAAATCGAAAATGAAATCAATGATGCCGCTGCCGCCGTCTCTGTACAAAAGAAGTCTAGCAGCGCCCCCAAAGAAACCTCCTCAAAGAGAAGACGAGTTGTAAACAAATGATTGTTGTCCTAATATGTGTCAATGTCTACAAAATGTTATCTTCAATGTAAAATGTCTGCAATTTGTGTATTGTTGTTAAAAGTACTAATATTTTGTAATGTCAGTTTTAGCTAAAATGATTTTTTGTAACCTTTGAACAACGTAAATCCATTGTACATGATCTTGCCCAAAAACTGTAAATGCTCTGCTATGAGCAATAGATTTTGTTTATGCAATATAAGAGTTTATTATGTCGTGTTTTTTTTTCTAATTCAGGGACGTTCCCCCTCGTATATATCCAGTTATTTGATGTACACAAGTTGTGAAAGCTAATCAAAACTTGTAGACATAATAGCATCCTTTTCACTTTTCGTTCAACAGTTACATCGATTTTTTTTAATTTAAGATTTCAAGCGTCTTTTTTCTTTAATTTAAAAGACGGTCCCCGACTTGACTGTTAATATTAAGTACAACATGAAGAGTTAATAGTAAGTACAACATCTAAAAGTAGAAACACAACTTTTTGGGGAAACCGCATTTTGATTTTACTTTTTGTTCGTAAGCTAGGTATAGCATTTTTTATCCAAAAATTTAAGGATGGTCTCCGACTTGATTGTGAGTTTTCATAGTAAGTACAACATATAAAAGTCGAAACACAACTTTTGATGAAAACCGCACCTTATTTCTACTTTTCGTTCATAAGTTATAGCAGTTTTTTGAAAAATCCAAGATAGCGGAGGTTTTTTGAAAATTTAGGGGTGTTCCCCAAGCCCGAATTTTGGCGATTTTTCTGGGGATGTTCAGGGGGTCCTATAGAACATGTTTTTGAAGAAATTCGTTGTCATTTAATTTTTTCCGTCTCGAAGCCTAATTTGACTGTACTAATAGAGTCATGCTTCCCTGAAGAGTTTCTGAAAGCATGGCATAGAAGTGCTAGTAGGGGGGAGATGAAGGATGCTAAAGAACGACTCAGCAACTTGATGGAGTTTCTGAAAACAGAAGTAGAAGGGGAAGAAGGAATTACACTTGCTCTGACTGGTGTTGGTTTAGGAAGCTGTGAAGCTAAAACTAGTGTCAATAAGAGATCAAAATTGACACCGCTGTACCTCGCGCTGGGAAAGACTTGGCTCCAGGCAGCCATGGAATGTTAACATATCCGCCCAGCTAAATTTCAAAGGTGAGCCACCCGTTAGTTATTTATTGTTGTTTTAAGGGGTGGAACTACGAGGTCATCTGCCCCTAAGAGCCACACGTTAACGAGGGAATTGCAAGAACTATATAATGCTCATGTCTCCAAACCACTCCAGCTTCCAGGCTCTGAAACACCACTCCAATATGGTTCACGCCGTAGAGTGCTGCCTAAGAGTCCCATGGCGTAGCCGTGCTCGTTAAATAGTGCACCATGCACGAGGGCAGCTGCAACAAGTCAGGAGATCGGAGATTCGAATCCTGAGTTTGTTTTTTCCGGGATTTTTGCACACTCCCTCAAACAAATTCTAGGATAGTATCTTATTTCAAGTTCCAAGGCATACGGTGCAGTCAAGATATACTTAATACCTATACTAACATATGGAATGGAAGCAGCAACCCTTACTGGACCAACAAACAGTCGTCGCCAGACAGTAGAAATAAAGTTCCTCCGTTCTTGCTTTCAAAAGACGAAAATAGATAAAATAAGGAATGAGGATATCCGACAACAACTGGGATTGGAAAGTAGCCTGCTGGAGACACTCGTACTCAAGAGATTGAGATGGTATGGTCACATGAAGAGTATGGCTCCAAAAGGATACCTCGAGTGTACTTTGGCCAGAGTGTCCCCGGGAAGAGACCAAGAGGAAGACCTCGTGATGTGTGGGAGAAAGGGGCGGTTCGAGAGGAGGGTTGGGGGTCACCCCCCCCCCATGTATTTTCTCAGTCGGCAAATACGACATCAGTCCGCAAATCCTGAACAAGTCGGAACATTTCCCAAAACTGCATTTATAAAAGCAAAACGGGGCATGGCCATATACGATTTGGTCCGATTTTTTAAAGACTAATTATTATACTGACAGTCGGCATTTTTACCGACAGTCGGCACAAACGGACCCTGCAATAATTTCGTACAGCCAGGCAATAGCCCAGTACGGCAAGAGGAAGAGTCGGCAAACTCAAGCCAACTCATTGAGATGTCGGAGGAATGTTATGAGTCATAATTTATGACGCGCTACCGCTGGTCTCGGCGCGTCCTCAGATATCCGCGCTATTGTGACAAAATTGACAGGTTTAAGGTTCCAAGGTTCCTCAAGGGGTGGGGTGCTCACTATGCTCGGTGCAGTGGTCTCCGTGAATGAGTGAAAGCAGTCGTTCCTGAATCCGGCAACTTTTACATTGATAACTAGGTGCAAATACAGTGGCAGTGGGACGTGAGTTTTCGCCGGCACGGAACATTTTCATGGAGCATCGCGTAGCCATCAAACGTAAGTAATAATAATACAATAAATACATGCGTATTTTCAGTCATGTTTATGTTTAAAGAAAAAAATACCCGATAAATCCATAAAAGTCGACCTTTGTGTGTGTGTGTGTGTGGGGGGAGGAATTGTTCTCTTTTAAACCATCTTTTTTATTTAAATAATACTTAGAGTGTTTTAAAACTCAGTGACAAGAGAACCGGGGCGGTTGGAGAAGATAACTCTAAGTAACTTTCTCGAAGGAACGAATATCCGGAGAAGCACCCCTGCGACGCTCGACGTCTTCAAAGGGTTGAACTAAATGCCCATCGGGTAGCTAAGGTACAATTAAAATCAAATTAAATCTTAGCGGATTGGATAGAGTATCATTGGTTAATTTCGTTATGGCGACTTTTGCTGTAGCTCGTTAGGTTTAGGTGTTTAATATCTCTAAAGAAAATGCCTTTACCCTGTATAGTAGGCAATAATTCACACACACCATTTTTGGTGACTAGTGCATAAACCTTACACGTTACCAGAAAATAGTTCGCCACGGTGGGTGAGTGGATAGCGTGTAGGTCTACCAACCCCAAGATTGCAGGTTCGCTCCTGGCCGTGGTAAGTGATATTTTTGAAAGGCGGCAAAAATACGACACGCATGTCATACTATGTTGGCATGTGAAAGAACCCATTTAAATTCAGTAGGCCGTGTTCATAGTGGCAAAATTAATCTCGGGAGTTTCCGCCAACACAAAGTTCCTCATTTCTCTACTAGAAAGCGCTATAGTGTTCGAGGAGCTTAAATATCTAACCTCCTTGACTATCATAGTGATTCAAGGAACAACGAAATTTGAGATGCAAGCTACCCTCTGGGTGACAAATTACACAGCTAGCACCAGGCACCCGAGGCCATACGATATTATTATTATTATTATTATTATTATTATTATTATTATTATTATTATTATTATTATTATTATTATTATTATTATTATTATTATTATTATTATTATTATTACCAGAAAATCTCTCCATATGAAGTTTACTCATAGTTATGTACTCTATCCATTCCGCTAAGATTTAATCTGATCTGATGAGTAATGAAGCTATCCGACAGATACCAAATTAAGCCATCTGCCCACTTTGACAAAGTCCAGCGTCGTAGGGGAGTATTTCTGGACTTTCGTTTTTAGACTAAGTGACTTAGAATTGTCTCCTCAATCCCGACCCGGTTTTCTTGTCACTGAGTTTTGGAACACCCTGTATACGGTACTCTCCAAAACGATTCGGCCAAACTCGGGCCTACTTCTTGACTGATTTTGTTAATGAATTGTAGATTAGACATCTGTAAACATCCTACATAATGTTTTGCAAACTTCAAACTAATATGTAAAATGAACAGTTTTCTAACCAGACTGTACCATTTGGACTACATTAATATGAGAGCTATTTTGCCTTGTATCCTCGTATAGTGTGCATTTATTTTACGATCTGTTATGTATCGTTATTTTAGTGTGTTGCACGTGTTATATATTTTCATGTTTTACCTCTTCCTTTCTTTTAAAGGCGTTATTGAATGCGTATACCTTAAAAACTATCAAATCTTAGTCAGCACCCTGTTACCGGTCCGGTCGATTTTTCGCCTACTTTTCACATTTTACAAAAATGAGGAAAAAGTAGACTTATGAGATCGATCCGGGAAAATGTGTGTCTGTCTGTATGTCCTTCTGTCTGTCTGGCTGTGGGTGTGTGTCCCCCCTACCAACTCCTAAACGGCTGCAGCAATCGAAACCAAATCTAGTATGAGTAAAGATGTATACCGGAATATCTCACATCTATATTTGAAAATGATGTCAGTGCTACTAACTGCTGAAAAAACGCACTAGAAATTTGAGCTCCATGTTGGATATCTTGGAAGGTATGCATGGGAGCTATTCCAAAATTAGCACACATGTAGATAATACTATTTCAGTTTAATTTCCAGGAGGCCATACATGACAGTGTTGCCAAAATACTGTTAAGCCTTCTGATAGGTCCAATTTTTAAATGCATATAACTTCGACACTATCAATTGGACTTCAACCAAAGTTTGTATGTAATATGTGCACATAAACAGATATGACTGAGCGGATTCTTAAGAGCCGCCAGGGCTGCCAACTGTTAATAATTGCTCTCTCTATTTTTTATCCAAATACACTGAAGAAAATGGAAATTGCAATACCCAGAAGGAGTGGTGCTACATTGCTGCAATTGAACATGCAGGATGAGTGTTCGGTTGTGATTCGATGATTACACTTTCAGGTCCCTCTGACCGCAAATTTGGACAACAATCAATACAGGATGTGCCCACCACGAGCTACAATACATTGATGAATTCGGCGAGGCATGGAGTTAATAAGGCCCTGGATTGCTTCATGAGGAATTGTGGCCCATGCTTGCTGCACTGCACGGGTCAGTTGTTCCAGAGTTGTGGGTGGCTGAGGACGGTTGGCCAGTTGTCGACCCATCATGTCCCACACATTCTCAATTGGACTTAGGTCCGGGGATCTGGCGGGCCATTCTAAGGTTGTGATGTCGTGGAGAGCTTCTCTGGAGACGCGTGCAGCGTGAACCCGGGCATTGTCCTGCTGAAACATCCCATTAGCAATGTTCGCCATCATAGGGACAACCACTGGATTGAGTACCCTATCAACGTACTGTCGAGCAGTTATATTGCCCTCAACAAGCACTAATTGTGATTTCACATTAAAGCCAATAGCTCCCCAGACCATAATGCTTGGTGTTGGCCCTGTGTGCCTCTCGACAATAAGGTTTGGGCGGCCCCTCTCCCCGGTATGTCGGCGCACACGATTCCGGCGATCACTGCGGGCAAGACAGAAGCGCGATTCATCACTAAAGACGACCCTATGCCATTCGTCGACCCACGTCGATCGTTCTCGACACCAGGCCAGCCGTACACTTCGCTGTTGTGGGGTCAATGGAACACCTTCTGCAGGGACACGGGATCGTAAGCCAGCTGCACGCAGGCGATTACCAACTGTTTGTTGTGTAACGTGGGGTGCCACAGCTGCTCGAATTTGCGCTGCTGTTGAATGGAGTACCATCCAGGCCATCCGAATGATGCGACGATCCTCTCTCACAGTTGTCTGTCGCGCTGGGCCTGTGCCAGGTCTACGAGTGTGGGTACCTTCATTTGACCACTGCTGCCATACAAGTTGTACCGTAGATGCCTGTCGGCCAACACGTGCAGCGACAGTCCTTAGTGATAATCCAGCCTCACTCAGCCCAATTATCCGAGCCCTCTCAATCGGCGACAGTTGTTGATAGCGTGCTCTTCTCTGTCGTCGAGGCATGTTTGACGGGAAACACTTCACTGCACAGACTGCAAGTCAACTATGCTACACCGGAGTCCGTATACTGGAGTTGATTCCTCCGCGACCAATCACGTGGGGAGACCTGTAGCTACAATCCAATGGGTCTGAAACTTTGATCGTTTACATACCTACATGGCATCGCTCCATATCTTGAAAATCAACACAAACGACCAATGCCTTCATGGTGTTGCAATTTCCATTTTCGTCTGTGTACCAATATATCAGAAAGTGGGCAAGCCGACAGCTTTTAAACTATGCACACGTAGAGTACCTGACATTTTAGATTAATTTGGAGTAACTTATACACTTCAGTTCTACCAACATGATTCTGAGCCTGCTGATAGGACCAATTTTTAAATACATGTAACTTCTTTACTACCAGTTGAATTTCAACCAAATTTCGTATGTGCTATGTGTAACGTAACAGATATGACTATAAGTATTCTTAAGAGCAATCAGGGCTGCCAACTGTTAATAAATGCTTTCTATATTTTTTACCCTAATATCAATACATCAGAAAGTATACATTCCAACAACTCTATATTTTGCACACGTATAGCACTTGACACTCTATATTAATTTGGAGTAATTAATATAAGTCAGTGCTGCCAACATGAGTCTATGCTTGCTGATAGGTCCAATTTTAAAATACATGTAACTTCTACACTAACAAATGGATTTCATCCAAAATTGGCACAACAAGATATCATAATATTTCCGATTATTTCTAACCAGCACACGCATGGCATTGTTGCCAACATGCTTTTACGCGTCTAACTGCAAGTGACGTCCATTGGACTTCAACCAAATTGTGTATTCTGTACCTAAGAATATATTCAGCCACCAGGGCTGCCAACTGTAGTGCTCTATTAGGCTATATTATACCAGGAATATTTCGAACTAATTAGACATTTCGATATTACCAACTTAATTTCGTCATTATTCTAGATAGGTTCATATACTGTAGAATAATCATTGGCATGAAAAGTAGGCTCTTTAGTTCGTCACGGAACTTCTTGTTACTTTTGACTTTCATTTTTCGCGCTTTATTGCGGTGAACGCTCGGTTATACGACGTCCTATGGATGGTACTGGCCAAAAACGACGTTGAGAGCGTCACATAAGTTAATGTGTGCTTACTTTGACCTGTTTTTATCATATAAGGCATTCATTCTCACTCTTAATGCGGTTTAGATCCAGGAAACGTCTGGCAAAAGCAGCACTTCTCTGATAGGCGTCGTATAACTGAGCTTATTTTGCTGAAGGGACAGGCTAAAAACGTCGTATAAACAGGATCGTCGTATAACTAAGCTTTCGCCGTAGTAAACTTTTTCCCTGTTAAAAAGTTTAGTTATTTTTATATATTTTGCCCCCTTTACATACAGCTCTAAACCTACTTTCACTTTCCGCGGTTATGGAGTATGTGCCTTAGAAATAATAACAAAATAGATATTCCGTACGTTCCATGCCAAGCTCACAGGTTAAACATTTTTGTAGAGACAGCTTGTAATGCTAGCGCGCTTCTCCGCGAGTTTTTGACACTCTTGAAGCATTGTACGGTTTTTTCGGGTATCACGAAACGATATTATTATGCTTGCAGAAAGAGCTGGATAAAATTGAAAAATCACTTCAACTTAAGAATGTATCAAAAACAACGTGGACTGCGCGCGCCGAATCGGTGAGAGCTGTTTCTACGACTTATAAAGAGATAGTCACAACATTGGAAACAATGAAAACCTCATTCGATTCTACATTTGACAGTAAAACCCAAACTTTTGCATCAGTCTTGCACAAACAGCTTCTAGACTTTGATTCTATCTGCGGCATGTACTTTACCAAAAACATCATGTTTAAAATTAAGAACGTAACCGAGTTTTTAGAAGCGGAGGAGCTGGATGTAGTAGACGCGATGCAGCTGATTCAGAGCGCTTTGAAGTCTTTTGAAGATATCGACGACGACGACGGCAAGATGAACGCTTTAATAAAGAGTGCATTGTCATTAGCGAAAAGTATGCAAGAACGTAACCGAGCTTTTAGAAGCGGAGGAGCTGGATGTAGTAGACGCGATGCAGCTGATTCAGAGCGCTTTGAAGTCTTTTGAAGATATCGACGACGACGGCAAGATTAACGTTTTAATAAAGAGTGAATTGTCATTTGCGAAAAGTATGCAAGTAAATGCGGAGGAAGATTTCTTAAAGCACCACAGGACCCGGTGACTTGCAAATAAGTTATTATTATTATTATTATTATTATTATTATTATTATTATTATTATTATTATTAGCGTATGGCTTTTAAAGCCCGGGAGTGTCCGAGGACATGTTCGGCTCGCCAGTTTTGTAGCTGCTTCGAGACGGACACCCAAAGGGTGAGCTACAAGTACCGTTGGGGAGGAGAGTTGGAATGGAAGGTCGAGCAGTTGGGAGGTAGCGGCTTTGGCCTATAGTTAGGGACCAACCCCGGCATTTGCCTGGAAGGAAGATGGGAAACCACAAAAGACCATCTTCAAGGTTGCCGGCGGGGGGATT
The DNA here is from genome assembly GCA_946902985.2 of Meconema thalassinum. Classification (NCBI taxonomy): domain Eukaryota; kingdom Metazoa; phylum Arthropoda; class Insecta; order Orthoptera; family Tettigoniidae; genus Meconema; species Meconema thalassinum. The sequence continues at coordinate 477,366,471 of OX336390.1, read as the reverse complement.
CAAACCTCCTCGCCTCCCGGATGTGAGTGACTGCCAGCAGTCATGTCGTAACGACCACGGCTAACTCACCCTGTTGCAAAGAAGTATGATACGCACGCTGAAACGACAGCAGGAATTTCTCTCCTCACATTCTACAGAAAGGAGTTCCGAATACTTGTGGATGTATTTACTACAAGCGTGCAAGACATCTCGGAAAACTAATTTCTTTGCTAGAGCCATTCCACACAATTTTCAAGATACCCGCTGACAGAAAAAACTGCACCATCGAGCGCGTCCGATCTATAAAGCAATCACGCTCAAAAATCATCCTTCAAGATGAAGAGCTTGTGCTGGCTGAGCTTGAAATCCTGCTTGATGCCAGTAAACAGTGCTCATCTTTTAAAGAAATCGCAAAAGTTGCTGTTAAATTAAAGAGGATTATCCCATGTGGTTATCAAGTAGTTCGACTGATTTTAACATCCCCAGTGTCTTCTGCTTCTTCCGAACGATCCTTCAGCAAGTTGAAGCTCATTTTCTATCATTTGCGGACATCGATGCGTGACGACCGCTTAGACTCCGTAATGATGTTGTTTTCAACGAAAGAAATTACGGAGATAGTGGAGAAATGGTCCTTGTTAAAACATCGTAGAGTAGGGATTTAGAAAGATGATGATGATGATTGTTATTTTACGAGGCCTAACATCTAGGTTATCGGCCCCTAATGGTTGATTTAGAAAGATAACTAGAGTTTTTTAAATCTTGAAATATTTAAACTCTTATTTTGTTCATTTATCAAATTCAAAATTCTGGAACTAATAAAATACATTTTAAATGAAAGCCGATAATTAAGTATATTTGTCTTGTGTATCGTTTGCCACTGCCGCCGCCCTCCCCCCCCCCCTCTCCCCCCCCCCCTCCCCCTTTCCCTCCCGTTGCTCAGTTTTTAAGCGTATAGTCGGCAATGTTAAACAGCCAGTCGGCATTTTTTAAATTCTCACCCCCCACCCCCTAGATGTACAAGGTCGACCCGCCCCTGGTGGGAGAAGCAAAGTTATAAGGACCTTGAAGCTAGAGATAAGAACCGGCATCAAATACAAGAACAATGGTTTTGGATGGACAGGAAAAATTGGAGACGGCTCATTTATAACCGCACCTGGCATGCTGGAGCGAAGAAACGATGATGATGATGATTTGAGTCATAATTTGCACACATCTGCGGTAGTGCGATCGGTTGGAGAAGATGTGGGAACTTAGTGTGGAGCTGCTCTATGTCTCACGAGTGTATGCAATCTGGTATAATGTCATCACCTCTAGGGATTTGGGGATGAAATACCATTAAACAAGTTGTCTTTGAGCGAAATTCACAGTTCATATAACGAGCAGTCTATCATACGCACTTTTTATTCGCAAGGTGGATTCGTGCCTGAGAATTATGTAGAATTATGTGGCAAACAGTCATTGAAATGGAACACACGTTTATTGTACTTGACATTCACTAGAACAGAACTGAACAAGGTGATACAACATTATTTTATACACACCAAAACAAAAAACAGAAGAGCAGGTTTATAATTAACATTGTGACCAACACAAACCATGGTCACATATTTCAACAAAAACATAGTCGCCAAAGTGTTAGCTCACAGCTAACTCGTGTCTGGTCATAAAATTATTTTCGTAAGGCCACTCAAGGCCTAAAAAAATGAGTGTTAACGTATAGTGTAATCATCTTTCTATCGACATAGCCGTGTGTAATAAATATTAAATAATTAGCTCTTAACCAACCTCTATAGCCAAGCGTGTTTAATAAATATTAAATACTTACCGGTTGTCTACGTTATCTCTCTAGCTGCCTCAAAACAAAATTGTTATTCCTGTTTAAGCGGTTGCGTCACCTTGAGCCATTCCCGCGTGTCGCTACACCCATGGCCGTGCGTAGTAAAAAAAAACATACTTAGCAGTTGGTTATCCATCCATTACAACTTACTAATCTTCCCGCCATTCTTCCCGCCTAAATACTAGGTATCGCCACGAATCCATCCATCATAACATAATAATAATAATTAATCGATCATTAACTAATAAAATAATTATTTAAATATACCGCTTCAGACTTGCGCCTAGTCACGTGCCAAAAAAAACGCCACAGGCTTCCCACTAGTCACGTGGCTCAACAAGGTGCCGTCGCGTACAAAATATGGCCCGCTCGCATGTCTTTAAGCCCTTTGGGCAAATTGTAAAAAATCCATGGACCCTAGTAAAAAGAGGGTGTCATGGCGAGTAATTAAAGTCCTAACACGTCTTTCTAAAATTACAGGTTCCAAAGTTATTAAGGGGGAAAATCAATGACCTTTGAGTTTTGGGTATTTTTAGTAAATGAGTGTACCATTGGGAAAAGGGGATCATGCTGAGTCCTATGACACCTCACACGTCCGAATCCGAATATTAGTTTATAAACTCTCAGGTCGATGATCTTGCAGGTTTGGGTATTTTGGGTAAATGAGTGGGCCATGGGAAAGGGGGAATCATGACGAGTTCTATGACACCTCATGTGTCCAAATCCGATTAAAAGTTTATGAAATCTCAGATCGATGACCATGCAGTTTAGGGTATTTTGGATAAATGAGAGGGCCCAGGGAAAGGGGGCGTTATGCTGAGTCATATGACTCCTCAAACGTCCAAATCCCATTATTAGTTTATAAAATCTCAGGTCGATGTCCTTGCAGTTTTGGATATTTTTGTTAAATTCATGAACCATGCGAAAGGGTTAACCATCCTGAATCCTATGACACCTCACGTGTCCAATTTCAATAATTGGTTTATAGAATCTCAGGTCGATGACCTTGCATTTTTGTGTATTTTGGGTAAATTCATGGACCATGGGAAAGGGGGCGTCATGTTGAGTCCTATGATACCTCACATGTCCAAATCCGATTATTAGTTTATAGAATCTCAGGTCAATTATCTTGCACTTTCGGATATTTTTGGTAAATTCATGGACTATGGGAAAGGGTTCACCATCCTGAGTTATATGACACCTCACACGTCCAAATTTGATAATTGGTCCAAGAGATATTAAATTAAAGGCCAATACGAGGGATGTTTAGAAGGTTGAGTTAGACGCTGCCCTAACCCCCAACGTATGTGAGACAAGGCTACAACCCTTGCAGAGGTGTTAATGGCGGTCACTACATTTTATCATTCTGATTAGCTTAAAGTATGTGTGTAAAGCATATCCCACCATTTGAGAGAGCGAGCGGAAAAGTGCTTACTAAGTTCAATGGTAAAAGTGTACGAGGTGGGTTTCTCAAAATAGATCTACTATATATTTGTCAAATACCACTGACTCACTCACTCACTCACTCATTCATCACGAAATCTCAGAAACCACCGAACGGATTTGAATGAAATTTGGTATGCAGCTTCCTCAAGGGCCGTAGGTGCTCGCTAAGAAATGTTTTCAAAATATTCACTCTGAATCATGGTCAAACCGCGAAAACCTCGATTTCTACTATATATTTATCAAATACCACTCACTCATTCATCACGAAATCTCAGAAACCACCGAACTAATATGAATGAAATTTGGTATGCAGCTTCCTCAAGGGCCGTAGGTGCTGGCTAAGAAAGGTTTTCAAAAATTCACTCGGGATCATGGTCAAACCGCGAAAACCGCGATTTCTACTATATATTTGTCAAATACCACTCACTCATTCATCACGAAATTTCAGAAACCACCGAACGGATTTGAATGAAATTTGGTATGCAGCTTCCTCAAGGGCCGTAGGTGCTCGCTAAGAAAAGTTTTCAAAAATTCACTCGGAATCATGGTCAAACCGCGATTTCTACTATATATTTGTCAAATACCACTCACACATTCAACACGAAATCTCAGAAACCACCGAACGGATTGGAATGAAATTTGGTTTGCAGCTTCCTCAAGGACCGTAGGTGCTCACTAAGAAAGGTTTTCAAAATTTTCACTCGGGGTCATGGTCAAACCGCGAAAACCGCCGATTATATGAACAGCTTCAAGAATGCCTAAGTCTACTGTATTGTTGCCAGGTAATGCGGGCTGCATCACGTCGTCCCTACCAGAGTTCTGGTGATTTGCTGGCAGTAACCTATGTGGCAATGCTCAGAGTGTTCTTTACCGTCATAACGTGCACATCATTGTTGTCTGCGCTCCCGACCTTTACCCATTCTCTCTGTTCAAACAGTACTTCTCTGTAATTTCCGTTTGTACTTTGTACTTTCACCATCACTTCATAATCATTTTAGCTAATAGTTGAAGTAACTGTAGAGTTCATTTCTGTTTGTACATCGTACTTTCACCATCACTTCATAATCATTATATTGCAGTTCATTTCTGTTTGTACTTCGTACTTTCACCATCACTTCAAAATCACCATATTGCATTAACTTATATATTAGCCTTTAGTTGAAGTAACTGTAGAGTTCCTTTGTTTTTGGATTAGGTTCGGCGTGTTTCATCATTTCTTGGTAGTACATAGTTAGTTATAATGAAAAGTGGATTTTGGTAAAAGAAAATTACCTCTACCAACGTTAATTTTGTTAAGTTAGACTAGGTCTATTCCATTTATCAGGTTTTTTAAGTAGAGATTTGTTTTTACGTTGGGTTTATTCCATTTTTAATACTCAAGGAAGGTTCTTCTTCTTCTTCTTCCTTCGTTACGGCCAACTAAGGACCACGTCAAGTCAACTGTTTTTTCTGCATTTTAATGTTTGCCCAGTACTCCTTCATTCGCAATCGATGTTGCACCTTTCTCTCTGTCGTCCACGCCTTCCCGGTTTTTAGCTTCGGCTTTAGTTGAAAACTCCGATGTTTCCGAAGTTTATCCCTAAGTGGGCCACGCTCCTGGATATCTTCACGTGTAATCCCAGTCTCCAACAGATATTTCTCTACTTCAATGAACCAGGCCCCCTTTGTCTTTTTCTCACGGAGAAAAGCAAAAAATTCTGTTGGATAGCCGTGTTGATTTCATTCGGGTTATATGTCCATAAAAAGAAATCCTCCTTTTCCTCATCACGTCCGTTATTTTCTCTACGTGAGTGTACAACTCGTGGTTGTGGCGTCTTCGGAACTCGCCGCGTTCTTTGACTGGACCCAGGATTTTCCTCAATATCTTCCTTTCCTTTCTTCCTCTTCTTATTTTTTGTATTTGCTGTTCATTGATTGTTTTCACTTGTTTTCACGATGGCTGCAGTAGAAATGTTAGAGGTAGATGGCAGCCAAGTTCCCCGCCAAGTCTATAAAATTCCCGGAGATGGTGCCTGTCTCTTCTCTGCTCTATCTTACGCAATGTATGGCAACATACCACATGCACGTACAGTGCGTGCTTGCATTGTCAGACACGCCTCTAACAACTGGGAAAGACTACAGGTGTATTCTATGACACGAGATTGTCAGCCTTACATAAACAAGGCTGAATATGTATATGTTATGTCTATGCCTTACACATACGGTACATCATTCGAATTGCAAGTAGCGGCAGAGATTTATCCTTTCCAATTCCAGGTCCACTGTAATTGTGTACTCCGAACTGGAAATACGTATGGTTCTGCAGCTTCTGTTAAAAGGTTTAGGTTTACGAGAGAGTTCACGCAGGGACATTTTGATGTTTACAAGCCATTCACGCATACAATTTTACAATGTGAATACCCACTTCTCATTCAGCCTTCTTCATTAACATAGTCTCCTTTTACCGCGACAATCCTCCTCGAGTCAGTGCCTCAAACTAAATCAAATAGAGGTTCAAAACGTAGAAAACGATTTACTAACAACATCCGTAAAAAAACAAATAAATAAAGCTGTAAACAAATACGCGAAAGAACATCCTGAAGTAAATCTTAGGGCATTTAAGAAGTATGTTGAAAGCAATAAGAAAGTCAATAGGGGTGCAGTGGCCAAATATACAAAGAGCCATCCAGAAGTAAATAGGGATGCAGTGGACAAATATACAAAGAGCCACCCAGAAGTAAATAGGAATGTAGTGGCCAAATATACAAAGAGCCACCCAGAAGTGAATAGGGATGCAGAGGAGACAGAGAGACTACTTTGGATTCGCATCAATCAGAAAAAGTTGAGAATTGAGGAATATGTGCACCTGAAGGATGCAATAAGTAAAGCATGCAGTAAATAGGGAACCAGGCTGCAGGTTAAAGCTCTGCATAAATTTGTGATTGAAGCCACCATATTTACAGGTGTTGGCCAGGGCGAAACTGTCTTCATACCCCGCATTCCTCTAATCCCATCAGACTACCAATTTCAATTCAAACGTCTGCAGTTTCCTTTGAAAGTCTGCTAAGCCATGACAATTAACAAGGCTCAGGGGCAGAGTTTAAAAGTAGCTGGTGTGGATCTGAGAAGTGACTGTTTCGCACATGGTCAATTGTACGTGGCATGCTCCAGAGTCAGTTCTTCTGGTGGCTTAGTCATTCTGCAGCCTGAGAGAAAGACCAGAAATGTAGTTTACCGAGAAGTGCTTAGGCGTTAAAAACACTCTCGATAGACATGGCAGTAGGCAAGGGAACCTGCCTTAAATCAAACCTCCCCGTCGGATATTGCACCCGATTTTCAATTTCAACGCTCCGTGTTGCCGTCATTATCTTCCACTACAGGAAAAATCTATATAACTAATGTTATAACGGAATTCCAAATGTTATTGCGGGCGAAGCCACGGGTAACAACTAGTACTGTGTAAGGCTACAAATTGCGTCCATATTAAAACTGTGCCTACTTTTATTTAACGGCTTCATGGCATACTCAAGCTTTTAATGGTAGATGTTAAGCCCCCTAGAGTGCTGGCTTCAACTCTGTAAGACAAGGCTACAACCCTTGTGGTGTTGTCAACAGTGGTTACTACCTTTTAACGTTCTGGATGACGTAAAGTATGCGTGTAAAGCATATCCCACAATGTGTGAGAGAAAGAGAGAGAAATAGTGGAAAAGTAGTTGACTTACTAAGTTCAATGGTAAAAGGGTACGAGGTGGGTTTCTAAAGACATGGCAGTAGGCAAGCTACAAATTGCGCCCATTTTAAACTAAACCAAGTTTAAATTGCACCCACCGCTACGCTCACTTTTACGCACACTTTTGCGCCCACTTTAAACTAAACCCATCTGCCTGATGCCACCACTAAAGTGATAATCAGTCTTCCAGCCTTGTCATTATAAATTCATTACCCCCTCTCTTATTTCTGTAATAGGTATTAGCCTGTCTCAACATCAACCACGCCTCTTTTCTGTTACGTCATATGCTACATGTTCTCACTTGTTCATACAGCATGTTCCCAGCGTGGTTTCTTTTTATCACGTCATCATATGCTACGTCATCACACTTCCGGACATTTCTGCTGATAAAATGTACTCACGGTTTGCCAAATGATTTTATGTAACGCAATTGTAAAACACTAAACATCTATGATCCTAAGCGTGCACATGTATTGCATGGTGACGTCATACGCTGCTCTTTAACAGGACTCTGCTTGTCTCACCGAAAATGATATTTCTCACACAACCTTCCAGTCCAACTCTCTCATTCCTCATCCAATATGGCGGTAGAGGTTGAGCGGTAAAGGCAGTGCGTTAGAGGTAGAGCGTTAAAGGTAGAGAGAGAGAGCGGTAAAGGCAGAGTGGGTAAACGTTAAACGATGGTTCGCGAGATATCGGGTATTTTTAGAAGTCCCAGGCAGATGATCTAGAAATTGATTATTATTAATTGCTAAATCGACCAAAACCAATCCGAACCGAAACCGAATCGCAGCCACTTTTTTCGCCCACTTTTGCGCCCATTTTGCGTCTACTTCTTTCGCCTACTTTTGCACCCACTGGGCACAGTTTTACGCCCACTTCACTTTGGTTTGCTTTTTGATCAGGATGGTCGCTTTTTGATCTGGATGGTTGCGTTTTCAATCAAGATGGTCGCTTTCATTCGCTTTTTGATCTGGATGGTCATTTATCGTCGCTCTTGGTCGCTTTTTGATCTGGATGGTCGCTTTTTTTTATCTAGATGGTCACTTTTGGTCATTTTGTTATCTATATGATCGCTTTTTATCTAGATGTACGCTCTTGGTCGCGTTTAGTAACTTTTGATCGCTTTTTTTATCTCGATGTTTGATTTTGGTCGCTTTTTTTATCTAGATGGTCGGTTTTAGTCGCTTTTTAACTAGATGGTCGCTTTGGTCACTTTTCTATCTAGATGGTCGCTTTTTGGTCACTTCATTTGCTAGATGGTACTCTTGTTGTTTTTTTTTATCTAGATGGTCGCTTTTTGTCGCTCTTGGTCGCTTTTTTATCTAGATGGTCGCTTTGGGTCACTTCTTTATCTAGATGGTCGCTCTTGGTGGCTTCTTTATCTAGATGGTCGCTTTTGGTCGGTATCTAGATGATCGCGAAGATGAGGGTCATGAACCCAGGTTAGGTTAGGTTAAGTTAAGCTATGGCCGTCCTCTTTAAATTCTTTGAAACTTTTTGATCACACCTCGTAGTCCTCGGCTGTTATGTGTTACACGACAAGTTCCAGTGGTAGAGCGGTAGAGGTAGCGTGGTAGAGGTTGAGCGGTAGAGGAAGAGCTCAGGACAATGACCTTGCAGTTTACAAAATTTGAAAACATAAATAATCCACGGTAAAGAGGGCGTGATCGCGAGTAAAATGTGCACTTATACAGGTATCTACCATTATGGATTTCCTAAATCCCTGTCGATGACCTTGTAGTTTGCTAAAGTTTGGGAAAATAAATAATTCACAGAAGAGTGTGCGTAATCCCAAGTAAAATGAGCCCTCACACAAGTCTATCCAATTATTGGTTCTCAAAATCTCAGGTCGATGACCTAGTAGTTTTGTCTTAAGCAGAATCTAGAAAATTAAAAAATAAACATTATATAAATTAAAAGAATTAAAATGTTAATTCAAAATTAAAATGTTAAAAAACAAAAATTTTCTAAATGTGTAGGTGGACCCTTTGGCAAAATTTGGAAAATATAAATGTGGACTGGAGTGGGGACTTCATCTTCAGTAATTTGACACCTGACCCGACTTCCTCCAATAATTCGTTCGCGAGTTATCGGCCGAGTAGCGAGTGCGTTAGTTGGGTGGGTGTGTCTAGGATTCCTACAGTCCCTCTTACTCACCATCTCTGCAAGGCCGTACGCGCCAGAAGCACGCTGAAGTGCAGCCAGCGTGCCAGCTCATTAGTATATTCTCTGGAATATGCACTTTATATTAGCTTTAATAGTTTACTCTTTGATTTTCCTTCATTTATTTTCATTCTTTCTTTAGCTTTCCCTTTTTACGTAAACACAAAAAGAAAAGTTCTTGTTTTCTGTTTTCTCTGTGCATATTCTTATATTTTTGAAAGTTTGTTGCAGATGTGTATATTCTTTGTGTAGGATTCCTCTACAGCACTCCATGCGGTAATCCGTTGAAGCCTTGGATCCAGTCGTTCCAAGAATTGGTTCTATACATTTGAAGTAGATGGCATCATTGTCGATCACTACATGCTCCATGAAGACTCCAACTTCGCTTTAGTTAATAATCATTATGTATAATTTGTTTTTGTATGCTGCCTACATTTGGTATCCCCACTTTACGCCCACTTCACTTTGGTTTGCTTTTTGATCAGGATGGTCGCTTTTTGATCTGGATGGTTGCGTTTTCAATCAAGATGGTCGCTTTCGTTCGCTTTTTGATCCCCTCTTTTCCTTCGTTCGTTCGCACGCTTGTTTTGACTGCCCACTCTTCTTCATATGCTTCGGTGTGGCAGTTCGGCCATCTTCCTAGGAGGTGCTCACCTTCTTTAACCATGGGTTAATATTTAAAATCTACGCCATGTTTTAATCATGTTTTAACGTCTGGCCGGGAACATCTACATATCTAAAATGAAAAGATAGTACTCAACTAAGTGGTTTTACTATCAAGTTTTATGGGGCTTAGGGAAATTTAAAACCTAGAATTTTAATGAACACTTTCTGCAAAATATGAGATTTCATATATTTATGTATTCTAATAATAGCCTTGCTTTACTAAAGCTTCTTCAAGCTCTTCATCAAATGGAGAAGAAAGCTTTCCAGTATTTCTGTGTCAAACAAAGGGGGATCATTTCTCTCCACCGTGGGAATTCGGCTAAACTTATAGCTGTTTGAAAACATAGCTTTGCTTCCTTCGAGGGACTTTTCTACTTGCCCCATTCAACTCTACCTTCAATTCTCGAAACTTCCATTTGCAATAGACTTTAAACAGTGGAAACTACACCGGCTACCACCTCAATACTCTATAACGTTAAACTATTGCTAATTTTCAACTCAGAACCAACCGACATAACGCAAATAGGTGACAATTTACAAATGCTCAACAAAACCTCCAGTGCTACAAAAGGTGTTCGTGCGACTATCTTCCGCGTCGCGTATCGTCGGAAATAAAATAAAGTTGGCCAGACTTTCAACCTCATATTTCCTCTATCCCGATTTTTCTATTACTAACAATTTAGAATAATTTAAATAATTTTCTTGTAATTTTTTCTATGAGGCTTAGCCTATTAATAGGCTCCCTCCCATTTTTGTATGTAACATCTAAATCATTTCTGCATAAATAATCTAGGTGGTTATAAATCCACCTTTTAATCTTCTTTCTTTCTTTCTTTCTTTCTTTCTTCCTGCTGTGCCCAGGAATTTCAGATTGTAACTTTATATTTGTCTAAAGCTTTAGTCGCTTTATAATAAAAGCATTCTAGTCACAAATTTGCTTACTACTCAATTTATTAAACAAAGCATCTATACCATTTGCAAGGGTTCCATATTATTTATGTTATAGGTCTCAGACCTTCTATTTATATTTGTTTAAAACACCTTTGTGTTAGCTCAATAAAATTATTTCTCTTTTTCGAGTTGCATTCTATTACCCTAAGAGCATTCCAATTGCTCCTTTTTCTTTCCCAATAATTTTGTATTATTTTCTGTACTTTCAGAAACGATTTCAAACAACTCATAACAATCTCTCAATTAATTCCGCATTGGTTGTGTATATGGCAAAACTTATGCTAATATTGCACATAAAGTTTTTTGTGCTATTTTTTGTAAATGGTTAAAGGCGAGTATAGTTTGCTCAGTCAACTTCCTACTCGAAGCAATTACTGCTTTGTCCTGTCATTTACCTCTAGGATTGCAGTTTGCCATAAGTTAGGTTTCTCATCCCTGCTAAACTTCTAGTCGGCACTCTGCTGGATAATAGTTTAGCCAACTTTAAACACAACAATTGTTTTCTTCTAGTAATTTCTATTAATTACAATATTCTTACTAAAACTCAGAGGGCTTTCTATCTCTATGCACACTGAATGCGATCAGTCTTTCGCTCAGGGATTTACCCTCGAAGGGGAATAAAACTATCCCTGTTAATTCAAACCTCTCCAGCATTTCAGAATACTTCCTAAAACATTTCCTTTTAGCAAGGAAAATAAATAATTCAATTGTCCCTTGTTTGCATTTTTTGCCAATGAACTGTGTACCTACATAATACCCGATTTTCTGCTTGGGGGGGACAGTACACTTAGCGACTGCCTGCCGGCAACCTCAGCAAGGTTTGCTCGCATCATTACACTTGATTATAATTACTTTGTTATACACACTCTTGGTTGCTCTATGCGTGAGCAGGACTGTGTTCTATTTATTAGTTTCATTCTTCAAGGTTTTAGTAGTTTTTCGATAGTTAATCAATCCTTGATAAATGCCATATTAACACTCAAATTTTTGACGCTGGTATTTCCTTTCCTATCTTGCACTCACAAGCTTTAATCCACCAACTATTTGATACTAGTTGTTTATTATCCAAATAAAGTAGTTATTCTTTGCGGGTTCACTTCTTTTTTCCCAAAGTTTGTTTCTTTCTTAATCCTTTTCCTTTTTCATAACATCTTCCCTCCAGTAGTGTTTAAGCCTAGGCTTGACTTACCACTCAACCGGAGTGCTGTTTGGCCACCTCTTATCTTGACATTGAGACTGCTTTTCTCAATGGAGAGTTACAGGAGGAAATATTTAATGTCTGCCTGAGGGCCTCTAGGTGAAGGAAAAGGAAGACCAGGTTTATTTGCTCAAAAGGGTCATTTGTGGACTGAAGCAGGCTGCACATATGTGGAACAGAAAGACTCATAAAGTTCGGTCTACTTTGGGCTACACAAACAGTCATAATGAGGCAAGTGTTTATAGAAAGATTATCGGCAATACTGTAATTCTTATTGCTCTCTATTGTAATCAAAATAAAATCTAGCCACCTCAGGTTGTGGGGCAATATATTTGCATGAATAATACCACACAGAGAACAGGATACTGACTTTGCAAAATACACACAATTTATTTAATATATGCAAGCTTCCATTACCTATGCCTTGGCATCATACACCCAATCAACACTGTCACCATTTCACATTACATTTTCTAAAAACTTCAGCTCCCATCTTGCCTCAAATTCCACTCCAAACAACCCATTTCCATACTCCATATTTCAACACTCGGAGTTATTCAATCCATTCACCAAAACAAACCAAAAAAATTAGCTTTAATTTTGCCTGCCAACCTCTCATAACAATTCATCTCCATGGCAACGTCCACATGCCAAGGAACCTTTGACCTCAACCACCAAGGCCACCTGGTCATTTTTGTACAGCCACCCAACACAAAGAATCTCAAAGTAGGGCACACAAGATTCTCCATGGCGGCCGACCAACTAGTGTTCATGGCTGGCAAACCGATAAAAATAAAAATAACTAAATACAAACAAAAATAAACTAGGAGTCCCTGTAACCCACAAAAGTTAGGTTACAGACGCCCCCTTTGAGAGAGACTTTCTAACTGAAGGTTAGGGGCAGATGACCTTGAAGTTCCTCCCCTTAAAATAACAATAACTAACTAACTAACTAACTAACTAACTAACTAACTAACTAACTGAAGGTTAGAAATTCACTATCAACCCTCAAAAGAAAAACATAAATGAAATACATGAAGCAAACACTAACAAAAACAAAAATCACAAACAGAAAAAATATATCTTCAGAAAAACCATAGGCAGTAACATTGCCAGAAACAATTATTCAGAGTGCACCAGAATCACCAGCATAAATACTTTCTTCTGATAGAGTAGCCGAAGCTATCTGATCGAGTCTATCAGACATTCCTGCAGCATCGGAAAAATCCGACAGCAATATCATGATCAGAATGAACGGCAGAATCATCATCAGACCTGTCTGTGCCACTTTCATAATCATCTTCGTCGTCATCAACATCATCATGTCTTTTCCTTCTTCTTCTATCTCTTCTTTTGGTCTGTCTCCTTCCGCATCGTCTCCTTCTGCAGGTGCTTCTCCTGCTTCAATCTTGGTTGCTTCTTTCTTCTTCTGTTCCAGTTTCTTGAGCTTCTCCCTTTCCTTCTTGTGTTCCATTCTGCCCTCTGACAGCAGAAGAATCTGGTCAACAATCTCCACCTACACCTTCTGCTCTTCTTGGTCGGCGGCGGCTTGCTGCAGCGTGGTCTTGTTGGGCCAATTCCAGGTGCCGGGTCGAGAAAACTTGCGGTCGTCCGCCGCAGGCAGCTTCATGTCTTGGGCCAGGCGAGCCTGCGCACGCGCACGGTCTGCTTTGTGCTTGGGCGTCCGCCTTCATTCTCTCCTTCTTCTCCTTTCCCTTCTCTCCCTTCTTTCTCTTCATCTGCCTTATCTTGCTCAGCAATTCTTTTCTTCTCATCTTTTCTTCTTTCTTTGCCTTTATTCCTTTTATCTTCTCCTTTTTCTTCTTCTGATCCTTCACTCTCTTAACTTGATCTGCCTGACATCTCTTCCTCTTCTTACTCCTTTGCCTTCCATCTGGTCCATTTCTTCCTCCAACTTGCTCTCCTGCGTATCCTCGTCTTTCTCCTCCTACGCTTCTTCACGGTATGTCCTATCTCATCTTCCTCCTTGTCTTCAGTTTTATTCTCCTCCTCCATTTGACGTCCTCTTATGTTACGTCGGCGGCGGCCTCTGTGTCTACGCCCGCAACTGCTCTCTCTTCTACGTCTGCTATGGACTCTCCGATATACACCTCTACAACCTCGTCTTATCTTTTCCACTTATTGATTATTTTTCTCACGCCCCCTATCATCAAGTACTTCATAGATCTTCTCCTCTTCCTCTACATACACACTCTCATATTTGACTATTTCAACTTTCTCTTCTACAATTCGTATGCCCTCGACTCTTTGTTCTTCCAATTTCCCTTTTTCTTCCTCCTTCAAAGCTATACACTCAGATTCTAGCCTCTCAACTTTCTCTTCTATGATACATAGGCTAGCCACGTGTTCTTTGACCTCATCAAGCTTCTCCATCAACTTCTCTTTACAACTTGTCATCTGGCAGGTCATCTGGTAGGTAATCTAGGAGGTGATCCTCTCCTCCATCCCTTCGTACTTTTCATAGCGGAGCAGAAGCGACTCCAACATGGCCATCATCTCAGCTTCAATATTTCTACTATTTTCGGCCATCCCTTCTCCTGTCTTTGTGTAACTCATTAATTCATCGTGCTTAAACGTTGGGCGCCATTGTAATCAAAATAAAATCTGGCCACCTCAGGTTGTGGGGCAATATTCTTGCATGAATGATACCACACAAAGAACAGGATACTGACTTTGCAAAATACACACAATTTATCTAATATAGGCAAGCTTCCATTACCTATGCCTTGGCATCATACACCCAATCAACACTGTCACCATTTCACATTACATTTTCTAAAAACTTCAGCTCCCATCTTGCCTCAAATTCCACTCCAAACAACCCATTTCAATACTCCATATTTCAACACTCAGAGTTATTCAATCCATTCACCACAACAAACAAACAAAATTAGCTTTCATTTTGCCTGCTAACCTCTCATAACAACTAATCTCCATGGCAACGTCCACATGCCAAGGAACCTTTGACCTCAACCACCAAGGCCACCTGGTCATTTTTGCACAGCCACCCTCCATAAAGAATCTCAAAGTAGGGCACACAAGATTCTCCCTGGCGGCAGACCAACTAGTATCCATGGCTGGCAACCAGATAAAAATAAAAATAACTAAATACAAACAAAAAGAAACTAGGAGTCCCTGTAACCCACAAAAGTTAGGTTACTGTATGTTGATGATTTATTTGTGTTCCATGATAATCCACAGGAAGTGTGCATACTAAAATATGTCTTGAAACAAAATTTCACGATGAAAGATCTTGGACCTGCTGCTCAGGTTTCTGGTATAAAATAGAAAGGATAACAGTTTATGAATATCTATGACTTTAGTCATTATTCCAAATTTTTCCGTATTGATTAGATAGATAGATAGATAGATAGATAGATAGATAGATAGATAGATAGATTTTTATTAATTCCATTTGATCAAATACATGTATACAATACATTTTTGATATAGGACACGTCAGAATTTACATCTATAAAATAAAAGTACTAATAGGTATATAATACTAATACTATAACTATTTATAACTTATTATAATAACAGATCTTAAGAGATACAATCTTATTGGACAACTATTTACACCTTACTCTATTATCATAATATGAAAACTTAATTCTATAAATACAACAACTTACAGCTAGGTATTACAATTAAAATAGAAAAGTAAAATATAATTATAGATTTCATCGCTCCTATACGCTAAGGTATTCAACTACAGAGTAAAAGCAATGGCACTGCAGATAAGCTTTCAACATTCTATCAAAGGTTTTTATTTGTGGGGCAAGTTACACAAATAGCCACTTTACAATACATTTTTTTTTATATCACTCTATGTCAATATACACTTTGAGACATGTTTCGACTCTGTTAGCTTTCTTCAGACAAACACACTAAAAATCCTCATAAAAAGTCTATGGTTTGATCTCTCAATAAAAATTTGTTAAAATTTATTAAAATGTTTACATCGTCATGATGATTAAAACAAATGAATCTACAATGCTTAAAGAATTTATCTATGTACAAACATTCGAATCGTGGGCCCATCGTCGTTGATCATTTTCAAACAAGGGACCCCACTGTACAAGCGTCTTGAAAAAGAATCGTGTATAAGTAGTCCATGTAGCCACAGGTAAACAGAAGTTGTTTATTTAATACTTTTGCAAATTGTTTTCAACAACCTGTAAAGCGGAAAGATAATTGAAAATATGAAAAGGTAAACTATAAAATAACCCACGTATAAATGACCAATGTTTACATACCACCGTTTGGAG
This sequence comes from Meconema thalassinum, assembly GCA_946902985.2. Lineage (NCBI taxonomy): Eukaryota > Metazoa > Arthropoda > Insecta > Orthoptera > Tettigoniidae > Meconema > Meconema thalassinum. The sequence continues at coordinate 477,350,227 of OX336390.1, read as the reverse complement.
ACCATGAACTGTCACCTCACAACTTTGAAAGATATGCCACAAATATGTCCGTCTTGTTAGTCTCCCTTTGATCACTGGCTGACTGACCGGCCTTGGTATTGCAAGTGTGAGGTCAAGGGTCGCGGGAGGAGGAAGCATAGCATACGTCAGAACCTTACATTATGAAGGAGGGAGGGCCGCTTCCTGTTTATGTCGGTCTCTTCGCCATAATTTCGAGATCGTGTTGAATAAAACGTTGTCGTTGAAAGTTAATTCGTTCAAGTTATTATAGGGTCTGTTTTTTTGGGCGATATGAATTTCTATGTTTTCTAACACGTTAAGTTTTTTACTTTTATTAACAATGTGTACAATTTCCAAATCCTTATCTATCGAACTGAGATTATGTTATCTCGTCCATGTGGTTCGCCATGGCCGAGAACTTGTTATATTTCTACGCGCTGGTATGTTCCCCGTATCTTACGTTGAACGCTCTACCCGTTTGTCCCAAATAGGCGACATCGCAATCCTTGCATTTTAGTTTGTACACTCCCGATTTGCTGAATTTATTGGTCTTATTTATATTATTATGATTAAAAAAGATGCTGATGTTATTATTTTGTGTTCTGTACGCAATGTTCATATTACACTTTCTAATTGAGCTTGTTATGGCATGTGCTTTGGGTTTACATACGTGAAAGTAGCGAAATGTTGGTTCCTTTTGCGATCTTTTTCTAAAGTAGTTTCAAATTTGTTAGCAGTCTTATTCTTGATTCTGTTGACATAATTTTGTGAATATCCATTTTTCTTTGCGATGTTGGCTATGATTTTTAGTTCCTTGCTTAAACTTTCTTCACTGAGTGGAATATTTAGCGCCCTATTGATTAAGCTGTAAAAAGCGGCCTTCTTATGGCTCTTTAGGTGATTAGAATCCTTCTTGATTGTTATGTCAGTTTGGGTTGGTTTGCGATATATTCCAAAGTGTAACTTATTCCGTAATTTATTTATATTTAAATCTAAGTAGTTTAAGCACTTTTCTTTTGGGGATTCTAGCGTGAATTTTATATTATCTAACTTGTTAAACCTATCCAATAATTCGTCTGCTTTTACCGTTTCTTCGTCTATTATAGTGAACACATCGTCCACATATCTACCCCAGAACACAATACCTGGTAAATGTTTAATGATTTTATTTTCTTCCAAGAAACCCAAATAAACGTCTGCTATAATGCCGGATGCCGGAGATACCATTGCCAACCCATTGGTTTGTTGATATATTTTATTATTAAAGGTGAAAAAAGTGTTTTCTAAACAAAAATTAAGTAGTGATAAAAACTCATAAATTTCTAGTGTGCTTACTTTTCCATAATTTCATAAGTTATTTAGGATTATTTTTGTACTTTATTGGAATGTTAGAGAACATGTCTTGTAAGTCAAACGAATGCATAGTGTGTTTATCTTCTATGTTTAGCTCATTTTTTTTGCTGAAATCGATGGAATTAATGAAGCCTGTAATAGCTTTAATTTTTTTAGAAATTGCTGTATGTACGTTGCTAATTTATACGTTGGGCTGTTCTTAAAGTTAACTATGGGTCTAATAGGTACTTCTTTTCTATGGGTTTTGGGTAGTGCTCTGGCTGTGGGGAGTCCAGGGTTCATGTTCACTAAGTTAGGGGGTTGTTTTCCGTCAAACAGAACTTCTACATTTTTAATGATTTGTTTTCGGTTTTTTTTTTTTCGCAGTTTGATCTTTGTTAACCACTTTAAACTTTGTGCTTTCGGAAAAAATACCGTTTTTTCGATGTATTGTTCTTTTTTTTAGAAGGACTATTGCATTACTCTTGTCTGATTTTGTAACTATTATATTGTTACTGTTAATTTTTCGTTTTAATTGTTTGATGCTTTCCTTATCAGATTGCCTTATGGGTTCTGCGTTCTTAATTTTTTTTCTCTTAGTCTCGTGCCTTATTACGTTTTTATTCTCCTGGCTTAGATCCTGTATGGCAACTTCTATTTCTGCAAAGGTGTTAGTGATTGTGCATTCATCATATGTTTGGGTCCAATTATACTTGGCGCCTTTATTTAAAATCATTTCCTCATCAGTTGAAAGTTTTATATCGGTTAATTTAATGATAGGTTGTTGAAAACACGGACTGTCGATATTTTCATCTACGGATGTGACTGTTTTTTTTATATACTTAAAGCATTAGATTTTTGTCTACGACTTTTTGTTTCTTATCTAAAATGAATTCCATTCTTTCTACACTGCACGGTTGAAGGTGATCCCACCCTATTTGAGTTAATTTGTTTGCTGCTACTAAGAGATGATTGTACATTTTTTATTCAAAAAATCTTTCTCTTTGTTAAGAAAATGTATTTCCCATCTTAAAACAGTTTCATTAATTATCTCCTGCGTTTTTCTTTCATGGTGTGATTTTCGTTTTATTTTTTGAAATTTGTTCAAATGTTTCGGAATCCATTTATTCCTTAAACAATTCTTTAAGAACTTTATATCCTTACATAAACTGCTGATTTTAACCTTTGTGCTGGAGAATTTATGTGCTTCAATATATGCCTGGTTGGTTTCATAATGAATATCTATGACTTTAGTCATTATTCCAAGTTTTTCCGTATTGATTATGATATGTTACACAAATATCCACTTTACAATACATTTTTTTATATCACTCGATGCCAATATACACTTTGGGCATGTTTCGGCTCTGTGAGCCTTCTTCATTCAAACACACTAAAAATTCTCATAAAACAGTCTATGGTTTGATCTCTCAATAAAAATTTGTTAAAATGTTAACATCCTCATGATGATTAAAACATATGAATCTAAAATGCTTAAAGAATTTAACTCTTTTCAAAAATTCGAATCGGGGGCCCATCGTCGGTGATCATTTTCAAACAGGGGACCCCATTGTATACGCGTGTGGAAAAATAATCGTGTATAAGTAGTCCATGTAGCCACAGGTAAACGGAATTTGTTTATTTAATACTTTTCAAATTGTTTTCAACAACCTGTTAAGTGGAAAAATAATTGAAAATATGAAAAGGTAAACTATAATATAACCCACGTATAAATGACCAATGTTTACACACCGCAGTTTGGAGACCATGAACTGTCACTGAAGCCAAAATCTGTAGGTCAGATTGATAACGCTCTATTGGTTCGAACGTTTGCCACCAGGTGCTGACTGCAATGCCATCTAGTAGCTAGGTGTCGTGGACGGTAGCATTTGGTATCAAAAGTAGGAACTACTTGAAATTACCGCCTGCAGTCCTTATTTGAATTTTAAAAAGTCCCCTCGGCACGCCGGAAGGCGGAGCTAGATTTCACCGGGCAAACTTGAGGTTAGGCGAAAATAGGCAGAATATGCAGGTTTTCGTAGAAAGATCAGACCTCATTTATTGCGAGAATTTTTTTTATAATTGGAGCTTAATTAACTTGTTTTCATCATTTTATGCATATTATAAACATTTTATTGTCTTATGGGGACGTTAACCTTCTTGTCATTTGGGGTCCATTTTTAAACTTGTGGTCACACTGTCCTGATGCAAGGTTTCGACACTGATGTGTAACTATCTAACTGTCTGTTACTTCTTCACGCAAAACTTTATCTCCCGCAGAGATTTTGGTTGGTTCCTCAGTTTCGGGATTGCGACAACGCGGTCATGTAACCCCGTGACTTGGGGTGAGTGTAGAATCTGTCTGATGAACGGTGTGAATTGTGATGGCTGTATTATTCTGTAATTCAGGTAAGGACTGCAGATGGTCAATTTCAAGCAGTAGTTCCTAATGTTGCTACCAAATACTACCGTCAACGACACCTAGCTGTGAACTTGGCTACTAGATGCCACCGCAACCAGCAACTTGCAACGAACGTTGGAACTTCCCCTCCAAAGGAAAGCATACTGAGGGATTTTTAGCGCTCTTAGAAAATCCGACGACTTCGGCCGGCTTTGAACCCGCGACCTTGGGCATAGAAGTTCAGCATGCTACCAGTTAAGTCACCGAAGCCGCTTCACACTTAGTCAGATGGAAAACTGAATGTGATCTCGTGCGAGTGCGTTGTCATGGCACCGTCTGATGGCTCATCCCTCATCAATTTAGTTGTGCTGTCATGGCAACCTCTGATGGCTCTTGGCATTTTCTTATAATTCCGAAATTATTTTTCTCATCCCTTGGCGTAATGGTGGGTCATATCAAAAATTCTATCAGACAAAAGTTTTAGGTAATTATTAGGGGAATATTGTCCATTTTGTACGGTTTTGATAGTGTGCCTATTAAGAGAGATATGATTAATGTTTCCGAAAAAAAAAACACTTTTTCTCACCCCTTTGGTCAATGGTTGGTGCTATCAAAACACTTTTCAAACATAAATTTTTGGGCCGTATCCGACACATAGTATGAACTTTGAATGGATTCAATATTTCAGATATTAAGAGAGTTATAGCGATATTTCACTTTTTCGAAAATAGCCTCCCATTTTCACCCCCTTTGACCGATTTTGCCCATTAACGAACTCGACCGAGATTTTAAAGGGATACATATTATGTAAAAATTTCAAATTGATTGGTGCAAAATTGCGGTAGTTATCGTGTCCGCAAGAAAGTGATATATATATATATATAGAGAGAGAGAGAGAGAGACATATATACATAAATTATATATAAACTTTTTAACTGACGGTGGTTTTAGGGTCTAGGGGATGTGAAACGCGAAGATATGTCGAAATTTTCCGGAAGTCGAAACATGGTACTCATTGCAATAGTTAGCTTTCTAATGAAATCTACCTAAAAAAAACAAATAAAAGTCCTTCTACCTGAATCACAGATGACACACACTAATACAGTCATCAACAGGCTTCGGATAATTATGCACTTAAAAATGCCAAAATATGCATGCAAATATGCACTAAAAAGTGTCTAAATAAGCACTAAAATGTGCATTAAAAATAAACATATATCTGATATCAATTAGTGGTTTATATTACAAGAAATTAATGTTACATATTAAATATCGCCAAAATAAAGAAAAATACTTACAGTACTACAGTAGATTGCTCCAGTTTGTCAATAAAATTTACAAGTCTTGATTACACTTAATCACTGCATGATATAATAGGTTTTCAATCACAAACTTGCGCCTATTTTCACTTAAAATGACTTTGTATTCAGAAAACACTCTCTCCACATCACATGCCACAATTGGAGCATACTCCAACTTGGCGAAATCAGAGACCTCTAGTATCGATGCACTGTCAATTTTGTCTTTGCCTTGGATAACACCACAAATGCTTTTAAGTTTGAGGAGCCCGGAATTTTTCAGCACTACATTCTGCAATATTTTCGAGAAAGCTTGATTAGTTAGGTTCTTTAGGGATCGATCGACTTCTTCAACAATTCCAATGTTAACGTGAAGAGGCAGTCCTTTTTCTTGCAATTTCTTGATGGCTGAAGGTATGCAACGCAAATTGGAACGAATGAATATAAGTTGCTCACGAACACCATCTTTGCTCAAGACTTCTTGAGCTTCCTTAATAGAAGCAGCTTCTTCGGAACCGAGGTTTTCAACTACCTCTTTTACTACCTCGAAATAATTGGCATAATAAACAGCAGCTTCGAGCCAAGTTCCCCATCTTGTATGAACTGGTGAAGGCGGGAGCGGCACATCATGATCTGCATCAACAAATTTTTCTTTGCGACTTGGAGCCATCAGGAACACTCTTTTCACTGTGGAGATCAACGTGTTTACTTCAGGAAAGGAAGCCCGGACTGCTTCAGCGACTAGATGAAGTCCATGTGCTACACATGTGACGTGTATCATCTTGGGATATAATATCCCAAGACCTCCCATGGCTTTACACATGTAAGGTGCGGCATCCGTGCAGGCCACGATAACATGATCGTAAAGAATGCCTGATGGTCACAAACAAGAAAGTGCATCATTGAAAAATGCAGCAACTGTTGAGTGATTCACCTTAGGCAACACAGCCATAGTAAGTAGATATGATTTGTCTCTCTCTTCTTCTTCTCCTAAAATTCCAAACACGAAGTTAGCTACATTTCTTTGATCTACGTCCGTTGTTTCGTCTAGTGAGACCCAAATATATTTTCCTTGAGCGTTTTCCCTTAGTTTAGCTAACGTTACATTGTAAAGCTCAGGAACGTAATTCTTCCTAATTGTTGATTCATCTGGGACTGGTTGTTTCGTATACTCCTGTAGAAACTGAACTAAGTTCTTATTGTTTAGTTTAGCCAACGGTATATTTGCCGAGAGAAATGCTTTACACAGATCTTCATTGAATTTACTACGTGTTGGTCCAGGTTTAACTAAAGCAGTGGTTACAAGAACCTGGTGTTTTTGTTTCAGCTTAACGTCTTTCAATTTATTGTGTTTCGTTGTTTGAAGATGTTGTTGAATTTGATACTTTTAGATGCGTTTACGACTGTGCTACAGTATTTGCAAAACAATACACTTCCGTCAGTTGAAAAGTCTTGAAACTCTCGTACATACCCTTTGGTGTATTCTTGGAATACACGGTAAGATAGAGTATTCTTTTTAATACTCTTTGCTTGTTCATTTCTTCCTTTTTCTCAAACACCAACAGTGATCTCCTAGTTTCTCTTTGGTGGTCATGTCTCTTATGTCATTTGTGAGTCTGTTCTAGATATATATCTTCCATGACTCACCTAGCGTCATCTAGCAGCGAATCTGTGAAGTTCCTCAATTCTTCCCTGTACAAGAGGACTTCCTTTTCCATCTCGCCACCAGATCTCGTCATCATCGCCAGCTATCATCTCTGTGATCAAGAGAACTTCGTCTATTTTTTCACTCACCATGCTGCGCTAGTATCGTCTGCTATCAACTCTTTGAACACCATTCATCAAGAAAACATTTAATTTTCTTATGTTGGTTATGCTTATATGTATTCCTTTTGTCTCCTACCCCCACTCTTTTCCCTTTCCTGGTCCCTCGGCGTTTCGCTGAGTGGGTCTCACTTGTACGTCGACCGTCGACTCAGTCAAGGCTCAACTAGAGCCAGCCTCCTGAACTAAAGAGGCATTCTTTAGATTCCACGCCATGTTGGAACTTTAATCGTCAAAGGGAACTTCACCTTCGCCATGCAGCAAAGATAAGTACAGACTTCAGGGTTTAACCTCATCTTCATCGGTTTTAATTCTACATGCTTTTAACTATCATTTTATAGGCAGTGTGAGTTTACCATATTTTGTGGCAATAATCATCCTTCGCGGGATTTACCATGTTGGGCTTTTGGCTGTCTAAGCCAACCTTAATAGAAAGTAGCTTTTCTTAAGCTAATTAAATGAGAAATCTTCTCACAACGTGGGATATTATCGAATACCCGCTGTCTATAAAATATTTTACTCGTTCCACCGCTGGAATAACTTTGGCCCCATTCTTTAGTCAAGATTGCTCTGGAACCTTCCAGAATCTACCAGTCACGACGTCATGTATTTTCCACTCATATGTGTGAATATTTTCTCAAACTAAAGGATCTTCCTTATTATTTAACGCTCAATAGCTAACTTTTCTTCCTCCGTTTGGATTTTCTCTGGTGTACTTAATGACAATATATAACTTTCTCAAGCAATAGACTCTCGCCTACCTAGTGCAACCAGTTTTTTTCACAATTGCAATAACTTTCTTTGCCATACATTTTTGTGTTACTACAGTGAATTTTTCATCCATCCAACAGACTATAGTGAAAACTAGTGCTTGTTCAACATTTCTACTGCGTCGCTATCGTCCGATTACTATAAATAAGGCCATGAACATTTATCCTCAATCCCAATTGATCTTTCCTTAACCTTTTACTAACAAACCATATTAATAAAGTTATTTTTAGGTCTCACGAAAGGGAAACTTGCCCCATTTGTCTCGTGATTCCTACATAAACATAGGAAGTCTAGAACCTTCCTTTCGACTTTTTCTTCAGGTTTCACAGTAAGCAACCTGTCCTAATTTGTATAACTATTATAAACGTAATTCAGCGTAAATATAAGAAGTTATAGGAACTTCTCTTACATTCTACCTGCTTTCTTTTTTTGTTATTCTCGATGTTGTATTTTTTTCTAAGATAGGTACTTGGAAATTTCTTAAAGTACACTCCTTGTACTCGAGTTACTGTCTAACTTTAATCACTTTAATTGTCTTTATACCTTTGTACTTAATATTTTCTATTTTAAAATCTTACGAAGATTTTAGTACATATAAAGGTTTGAAACCTAAAGAATTGTTAATTGCCTGGCGCATACTTTAGATGTTTTTAGGAGGTCTGCGACCCCAAATTGTCAACAAAAATTGAAACTATATGCTTGTTAAATTAATTACGCTCTTTTGCCTTGTTAAATAAATTAAATATTTGTTTTTGGATTTATCATTTCTCTAATACAACGGTTAGGCAAGATCCTGGCTTTCCTAACTCTTCCTAGGTTCATGCCCTCGTTAATACGCAATAAATCTGTTACTATTTGTCTTGTCAGACCATCACCCTTCCCCATGGTAGGCATATGCATGCTTGAGAGGGAATACACTAAAGCCATTCTCTGGCAAACCGCCCAAGTCCTAGCTGCGGTTCCCGTTAGCTTCGACCAGGTCCTTACCCACTTTAGGTATCAGAGAGCGGATTTGCAATGGCAACCGCCTTTGAGTGTATTTAAAGTTAAATTTATAACTTTTGTGGGACTCTCCTCCCATTTCTCTATCCTTTCTCTCCAGTCCGAAACCCACCTCCTTTTCTTTAGCATCTTCCCTTGGTGGTTAGGTTATTCCTCAGCCAATAATCTACCCACCCTTTCATTACCTCATTAACAGTTCTCTTCTCCTTAGGCATCTTAAATACAGTAGCTATTTAACGTGCTATGAGCCACAGCCTGTTTAAACTCAACGAAAGTAACACTGACAAGGTAACTATTTAAGGAATGAGGAAAAGATAACCTGCTTTACGGGAAATACCAAGAATCAGTCCCTACCTAATTGCATTGCAGGTAGACAAAGCTATGGCCGGATGGAGGGCTCGTGCTGCTAAATTTAAACACAATGCAAACCCAGCACTGCTCAACATTCCTGTAACCTGAAATACATGTCAAATATTCCAAAAGTGTCCTGCAGAAGCTGATGTCTACACTCAAGATTAAGAATGTTCTAGAAATATACACTAACAGGAGGAATCCCCTAAATATGCACTGTTAAGTTAAAACTGTCCCAAATATGCAATTGCATATGCAATATGCAAAATGCATAATTTTCCGAAGCCTGGTCATCACAATTAACACCAGTTATCAGACAGATTCTACACACACCCAAAGTACACGGGGCTCATTGACCACGTTGTCGCAGCCCCTAAACTGAGGAACCAACCATTATTTTCCTCGATTTGAACCGGAAAGCCATTTTAGGGATGTCGGCATTGGGATTCGAATCCACTCTCCTCCCGAGTCCGACGATAACCTGGCCCTATAGACACAGCACCTAAGAGTGTTTCGATAACTCTGTCTATTAAACAGTCACAATAGTAAACTATAACTCTTTTGGAAAATAAAGGGTACAAATACATATTTAAATAGTATAAACAGTAGGTGAACTCCGCCACAGCCGGTCGCAAGCCCGGAGCCTCATTGCGCAAGTCAGAGGAAGGAGGAGCGGGAGGAGTATCAACCTCGTAAAAGAACCAGGGTCCATCTGGCTCCGGATGATAGCACCCTGTCATAGGGCCCCTACCTAGGGTTACTAGGCGAAACCTGGTGAACGGTCTCAAAGGCGGAAGACGAAATTCAATTCCCAACGGCTGAGAGGGCGGAAGAACCTAGTGGAGTCAACCACGAAAAATAAATGGACTGTCAATCTGATTTTAAATCCAAGAGCGACTGTTCCCATATTGGGCTGCCTTTGGTCAGCGTCTGTCTCCATGTTAGGGGCGGCTGTAAATAATCCTCCGGAGTTAACAACCTCGGTTGTAAAAATGGTGGCTCTAGAAGTCACTTCCAAAACTAAAAGAATTATCAATCATGGAGCGGTGTGATGTGAAACTATTTACCTCGGGTGGTCAATCCACAAGCAGACATTCAGATTCTGGGGGTCTGCAATGTCACACAAATACGAGTCGGGAGCGTCTTGAAACTTCGAACATAATAAAATACAGGAAATTAAACTACCTAGCCACTTTTAATGCAAATTCACTTTTGAAAGTGGGGAAACTTAAGACTCTAACAGACACACTAAATGAACATAGAATTATCGTAACGGCTGTGCAAGAGACCAGATTCCTAGATGAGAACAGCTTTGAATCGGGAGGATTCAGGATACTCAAGGGGAAACCAGGGGCCAGAGTAATGAAGAATGATCCTCATCTTGGGACAGGATTCATGGTTGACAAGAAAATACTAGACTCCATTATAAGCTTCCAGTCCACCTCTGAAAGGCTATCCACACTCACGTTCGAGTCGACCAACAAGGTTTATACTCTTGTGAATATTCATACCCCTATAAATATTGACAACAAAAAAGATAAGGTAAAAGTAGAACTTTTCTGGGATAAACTAGACGATACGGTCCAGAAGACCCAAGACAAAAATAACGTCATCCTATTAGGGGATTTTAACGCCCAAGTGGGGAGAGGAAAGAAATTCAGGCATGTAGTGGGATGCTACCCGGCGCTTAACAGAACGAACCAAAATGGTATCAGGCTCATTGAATTATGTCAGGCACATAACTTGGTCTTAAAATCGACTAGCTTTAAGAAACTGCCGAGAAAACAGAATACATGGGTATCACCTAACCCCCTCCTTGGAGAATTCCAGTTGGACCATGTTGCAATAAAGCGGGAGTTTCATAAGGAAATTCAAAATGTTAGGATTCTCAGAGGAGCTAACCTTGACTCAGACCACTACTTATCAAAAGTTAAACTGAAGATTATTCCTAGGAGTAACTTTCAAAGGAACAACCATACACGAAGAAGATATGATCCAAACAAAATTAAGGAGAACATGGAAAAATGGGACACATTAACCAGAGACCTAGAAGGCCAGGACTGGAGGCAGATGGAGAAGAGCCTTCTAACCAAGGCAGAACTTGCTCCTCTTACGAAGACGAAGAAGCATAGATTGTGGAACAACGAGTGTGATATACTACTTGATCTGAGGAAGAAGGCGTGGCACGTTTGGCAAATCAAAAAGGACGAGAACACCTGGCAACACTTTGTGGAAACCAGGAAGATGGTGTCCAAGGGGATCAAGAAAGTTAAGAAGGAGCACGGCGACCAACTACTCAGGAGGATAAATGATGACTTTGCGAAGAACAATATGAGAAACTATTATCGGGTGTTCAGGGAAAACCTAACCAGATATGACCCCACAACTCACCAACTTCAGTACGAAAACGGTAACGTAGCCTATAGTAATAGGGGTAACTGTAAAATTCTAGCCGGCTACTTTAAAGAACTCCTAAATTGCGATGAACCGCTCCAAAAGATGTCGTTCGATTGTGGACCAAAATCGTCTCCCAACCATGATTCTTAACCCCCGTCTGTAAGAGAGATTCAGAAGATACTGACTCGTATGGAAAATTTCAAGGCATCTGGAGAAAATCAGATAACAGCTGAATTATGGAAGTATGCCAGTGAAGATTTGATTGGCTCACTCCAAAAGCTTTTTGAGGAGATATGGAAGACAGAGATCATTCCAGTGGAATGGAAAATGGCCCTGATACACCCTCTTCACAAAAAAGGTTCGAAATCGGATCCCAGCAATTAGAGAGGGATCTCACTGCTGGACATGACATACAAGATATTTTCAAGAGCGTTATTAGAAAGAGCAGAACCACAGTAGGACTGCGAACTTGGGGAGTATCAAGCAGGGTTTAGAAAGGGGAGATCTTGCGCTGAACAAATTTTAAATCGCAGAAACATTATAGCGTACCAGAAGCAGAGGGTGAAACCGTAAATGACCTTTGTAGACTTCCAAAAAGCTTACGACTCCATCGACAGAGAGTCGTATCTCAATATTTTGGAGGAGTTTGGCTTGGACAGGAAAACCCTAGCCCTCATAAAGGAGACCCTCACGAATACGTCTTCTAAAGTTAGATTCATGGGCGAACGGTCTGAACCGTTTGAGATCAGAACAGGGGTCCGGCAGGGGGATGGTCTCTCCCTCCTGTTGTTCAACTGTTCACTTGAAAAAGTTATGAGAGAATGGAATGAGAAAACACGAGGGGAATACGCCAGGAACCTTCGAGCATACAATAGGACAGAGAGGCCTCTGCCAGCGGAACATGGGGCCAGAATAAGATCAACTGATGTTGGTCTAACATGGCGCCTATGCCCAAGTTATCAGCGTGAGCGTAAAGATTATACTTAATAATTATCGATATACGAGCCCATCTTTGCAGTATAATATATTACAAATTTATAAAATACGCATTTTCCTTTATGTAAGAGGCTGAATGTGAAGTTATATAGCGAAAATGGTTATATCTTGCGCTGATTACAATTGCAGTCAGTGGTATGAAAAAGGGAACAGGCTATCCTTTCACGGGTAAGAATTAAAATATATGACCTAAAATACACAGACTTGATTACATACATTTCCCCAATACAGCTGGCACCCGGCGGCGTAGCCGTGCTCGTTAAATTATGTAGCACGCTCGGATATCGCAGGTTCGAATCCCGGCGCTGACTGCAGCTATCCCGAGTGTGGTTTATCCCCCAGGTTTTTCCACACTCCCTCCAGGCAAATGCCAGGATAGCACCTTAGTTCTAGTCCCGAGGCACCTACCTCATCCCTGTCCCCACCACAATCATCACATCAATACAGGTTATCAGACGAGTTTAACTTACACCCAACTACACGGTGCTGATGATCAAGATGTCACAAACCCCTTAAATGAATTAACAACCACCAATGCAGCTACACACACTACTGCTGTCATCACAGAAACAGCAATATTCAGAAGGAATTGTAGTTTATTATTTATTTATTTATTTATTTATCGTATGGCTTTTAGTGCCGGGAGTGTCCGAGGACATGTTCGGCTCGCCTGAGTCTGTAGCTGATTCCAGCGGATACCCTAAAGGGTGAGCTACAAGTTCCGTTTAATTTCAAGTAGTTCCAACTTTCGCCACCAGATATCAATGATACCTAGTGGTGAACGTTGGAACTTTGATAGAGCGTTCTGACGAAATCTAACCTAACAAATTTTGCTTTACACAAGTTTAGTCTGTGAAAGGATCTTTTACATGCCATAAATCTATGACATGGGACCGCCGGCTTTACTTCCCCTCCGAAGGAAGGCATACTGAAGGATTTTTAACGCTCTTAAAAAATCCGACGACTTCGGCCGGGTTTGAACCCGCTATCTTGGGCATAGCAGTTCAGCATGCTACCGACTACGCCACCGAAGCCGCTAGAAATTGTAGTTATCGCCAACTTCAAGATAAATATTCGGTTATTCACAAGGAATACGCTTGAATCGGGATTTTAAGTCACTTCATAATGCTATTCTTATGGGAGACAGCTTTGTTTTGCCCAACATCAGCTGGTCTTCTTTTGGCCCCACGGTCGGCCGGTAGAAGCATAGCGGGCCTCTATCCTTGTATGCTGGAAGCCAGAAACAAAAAAACAAAGGAATCACGATTAAGTATTTGGCCTTTGGTAATGACTTGGCGCTGCTCGCAGAAACATGGGAGGAAACCAAAGAATAAATCACAGAATTGAAAGAGATGGCGGGGAAAACATTGAACTCTATATAGTTCAATGGGGGAAAATAGGACTTAATATTCTCTTCAAAAAACGAAAATTGTGTCAAATAGTTTGAATGTGCCCAAGAGAGTTACAGTGGGAGAATGGTTCGACTGGATATTGTGTCAAATAGTTTGGATGTGCCCAAGAGAGTTACAGTAGGAGAATGGATCGACTGGAACAAGACCAACTACAATCCTCAGACCTTAATGTAGAAAAAACATGGCGGCGATGGTTGCCCTACCAATAGCTAAGATCATGTCATCGGGCATGTCAAAGTTCGTGTAAATTATTATTTTTACTCACCTAAGAGCATAAAAGATATCACAAGACGAGACTAGGTTCCGAAGAAATATGCATCAATAATTTAGGCTTACCTGAATTAATTTATCTATATAGTGCTCGCCTCGAATTATAGGTTTCTTCGTCTTCACCCAAGGGGCAGCTACAATAGTCTCACTGTTTCTGTGGTTGAATATGAAGCTTTATGGCGAGTTATCACGATTTGTATTTAAGTTCAGTAATTATAGATTAATATTATTAGCATAAAATCAAACAGATTCTGAAGTAGGTGAGAAGAAAGTACCTGGTTACTGAAGTGCTGTCCCAGCACATGCAGAGTATTTGTGTACACAATCGGAATGAGAATAGTTGCCTGAAATAATCGAACCAACGCTATAGAGATACAATTCAATTAAGACCTCTCGTGGAATTGTCTAAAATCTCGGGTAAAACATCGCACCGAATTAGTGGATTGAAATATGCAATGAAGTCGTCGTGTGGATATCTGAGCATAATTATGGAGATTACCACGCACAAAGGACACGATAATATGTTACCAACTAACCTATTAAACATTCGCTGTTACCGTTTGGAATAGTTGTACGCTGGAAATATTTGATTTAATAAAGTAATATAGGTAGGAAAGCACTATCTTCCTCTTACGGAATTATCGCGGCACACCATCTCGCAATATAAGTACATAATTGGTAAGTTACTCACAACACTTTATTACACACATCATAATTAAAAATAACTTGCAAGCTGTAAGAATCACAAAAGTATGAATAATGACGGAACACAATGAGTTCACTGCTTGGCACAGAGGAAACATCTTTCTTTATCAATAAAAAATGTTCACTGTATTATTTGGCGTGTATACAAGGCAGTGTAGATCATCTGCCAGACTGGTAAGTATTTACGGAGACACATGTTGCTAAGCGTTCAACGTCAACGGTTTGGTCTAGGCGTAGATGCTCATTGCGTTTTTCCTTTACGTACTTAAGTTCGGCATTACTGAACTGTACTAAGCTATCATTATATTGTCACTAACTAGCAAATAATTGCGGTGTATATTCTTGAGACACTTCTATTAATGCTTTAGTCTTAGGTACTTCAACATCTGCAGTAAATGACACAATGCCATCGGTCAACTGAACAATCATCACACAAACGAACTAGTCCATAATAAGCGTATTATCACATATTTACACCCGGTTGCAGTACATTAACGCGAACTGGACTTTACAGACATACTGAAGACACTAAAAATTACAGATGAGCGATAGTTTATCCCAAATTTCATCAAACGAAGCTAATCGAGTCTAATATTGTATCCCAGCAACGAATGTAAACAAACAATATCTCGGGCTTCCGCATACGCCATTTTCCACACTTTCGATACCTGCATTAAGGTCTGAGTATTGTAGTTGGTCTTGACTGGAATTACCTTGAAGGAAAAACAATGGAGGCGAGAAGAATCAAAATGGAACTAGTCTTCCAGAAAACCAAAAATACATACAATGCGCGAACTCAAGCGACGGTGCTGCCGTTATCTGGAACTAGCGTAAGGGTGATGGAAACATAAACAAACAGATGTGATTTGAGATGATGGGTGTGCTCTTCTCTCGTTTCTTCAGATATTTTCAAAATAATTGAGGCTATAAGATGACTTATATAATTGCTCAGTTCCGCTGTGCTCTTCAAATTCAACGATTGCGATATCAATGCATTCCTTTCAGAAAAAGAAAGCTTTTCGGACGGGATGGAATCGATTACTTTGCGTCACAAAGCCGATTTCGAAGTATATGATCGTATGCGGCTGGCATTTTATAAAGGAGAATTAATTATTAATAATTACTAATGAACTTCTTACAATATCCAGTACCCTACATTCTCCCCTGCACAACAAACTAGGCAACTTAGCAAGGTCGATTTGACAGCTGTTCTTCCCATGTGCCAAACATTACTTTTAGGGATCGCTTTATCGTTGGCCTACATGTGGTTATCTTTCTTTAACTTGCCCCATTGCTCCTTCAAACCTGTGAAGCCCACGTCTTCTAAGTTTTCAATCATGTGCTTATTAAAAATTTGAAATCTTTATAGCCAACTTGCATTGATTTATTTATTTTTATTTATTAATCAAAGCACAAACTTCAGCTATGCTAGCCCTTCACGCTTGTGCAAATAACAACCAAATAACAGTTTAAATAAAATATAAGATAAAATTTAACATATCACCGAACAAAACAAGTCCAGATCAAGAGCCGGTAGAATGTTGGTTGGTTGGTTCCTTAGTTTAGGGGCTGCGACAACGCGGTCATGTAGCCCCGTGTACTTTGGGTGTGTGTAGAATCTGTCTGATAACCGGTGTTAATTGTGATGACTGTATTAGTGTGTGTATCTGTTTTTTAATTCAAGTAGAGACTGCAACTTTGAATTTTCAAATAGTTCCTACTTTTGCCGCCAAACGCCACCGTCAACGACTACTAGGCCTAGTTCAGAACTAGCTACTAGACGCCACCGCAGTCGGCTCTTGGCAACGAACGTAGCAACCTAAGAGCGTTGTTTACATTCTTAACCTATCCAATTTAGTTTCACACAGGTGTAATTAGTGGAAAGATCTTTAACATGCCATAAATCTATGACATGGGACCGCCGGCTTTACTTCCCCTCCGAAGGAAGGCATACTGAGGGATTTTTAACGCTCTTAAAAAATCCGACGGCTTCGGCCGGGTTTGAACCCGCTATCTTGGGCATAGAAGCTCAGCATGCTACCAACTACGCCACCGAAGCCGCCACCGGTAGAATGTCCTTGCTCGTAGCCGTGTCGTCAGTGGCCAAGATGACAGTTCTAGATACAATCTAACTTCTCCTTCGCCTGCTTCAGGCACGTCCTCTTGTTTGTGGATATGTCCAACTCGCGTTTCCTTGCAATGCTATTGTACAGGGATGATATGCGGATTTGGAAGGATCTTTGGATTATGGAATGTTTTGTGTGTGGAATGTGCAAAATATCTTTGAGCCTGGTAGAACGGGAAGGGACTCTTAGATTGAAAAGTGACAGCAGGTGGTCCGAACGGTAATGGCCATTTAAAATAGAATTTAGGAAGGACAGGTCAGTTACCTGTCTTGTCGTGTTAAGGAGAGGGATGCTTATTGCTGAAAGTACCTGCTGAGTGGTGATGTGTCTAAACCTTGGCATTCTGTTCCTTACAATGGCAGCAAGGAAGGATTGAATTCTGTTTAATTTAGCTATGTTTGACGGGCAAGAAGTTGTCCAAATGGGAGAGCAGTAGTTTGCAATGGGCTGGATTATCGAGAGGTAATAGAGGCGAAGGGCTGTGGAATTTGATATTTCTGAGAAGCGGTAGAGTATGCCAAGGAATTTCATGGCTTTGGATAAAGAATGTTGTATGTGTTCTTTAAAGCTTAGCTGGTTGTCGAATATGATCCCGAGATCTCGCTGATGCGCAACTGCGGTAATGGGCCTGTCAAGTAAGGAATATGTTGTAGGTACTGGCGAATTTCGTAGGGTAATTGTTAAAAGGCTACATTAATTTGGGTTTGGTTTCAACTTCCATGTGTGGCACCAGTCGGATAGAGCGTTAAGTGAGGACTGAAGGAGTGCGGCGTCGGCTGGTGGCTTAATTTCCTTCAAAATCTTGCAGTCATCTGCGAAGAGTAGGGTATCGGCTGTGTCAGAGAGTTTGGATAGTAGGTCGTCCATAAATAATGAAAATAAAAGTGGCTCAAGGGCATTGCCTTGTGGGACGCCAGAGAGCACAGGAAGCCAAGGGGATGAAGTACCTGATATTACGACTCTCTGTTGTCGGTTCTGTAGAAAGCCGGCAAGGAGTGTTAAGAGATTGCCATGTATATTGAACCGTACAGCGATTTTGTGGAGTAGTAGGGTATGGTCTATTGAGTCAAATGCTTTCGATATATCTACGTAGCAGATATCGAGCTGGGACCTTTCTGCAATGGCATGTGTTGCATAGCTGTGGATAGTGGCCACGTTAGTAAGGCACGAGCCTCCAGGAAGGAAGCCATGCTGGCTGGTTGAAATATATGGTAAGGTAAAAGACAGAAGACGTTGGTGGATTATTTTTTCAAATATAAAGGATAGTGTGGTTAGTATAGATACTGGTCGGTAGGATGATACGTTTGTTTTGTCCCCAGATTTGAATATAGGGACGATGTTGGCCTGTTTCCAGGCAGTGGGAAAATAGCCCTTGGCAAAGCACCTGTTGAATAGATTGGAAAGCGGTGTACAGAGAACAGTGGCGGTGTTTTTTCAGGAAGATGGGACCAATATCATCGGGACCGGTAGCTTTGTTGGTGCGGAGAGATTGAAGTAGACTGAGGACTTCATTTGGTGTTGTTGTTATTTTCGAAAAAGTGCAATTTTCTGCTGTTTCTACCGGTGGAAGGGGTTGATTTTGGGTGGGAGTGGAAAAGTTTTCTAAGAAATACCTGTTGAATAGCTTATTGCGGTCTGGTCCCTCTGCTGGGTTCCCTGGTGTTCTACGCTGACGGGAATCCTTTCGGTTCTCCTCCTCGAGTTGATGACGGACCAGTAGCGCTTGGGATTTTTCCGGACGTTCTCAGTGATGGCTTCTATATGGCCCGTGTCCCTCCTGAGCAGACGTCTTGCGTGTCGGCGAATGTACTCGAAAGTATTACGAGTGTGTGGGGGGTTGGAGAAGTCCCTCCAAAGCCGCCAGGCCTTCTTTTTGTTTCCCATGGCCAGCCGAGTTTCATAGGAAATCTGGAACGGGTACTTGATGTTGGTAGGCTGCCGTACCGGCACGAAGTCTTTGATGCTAGCAAGTAGCCAGTCGTACAGCAGGGCGAAAGCCGACTCCACGTGAGGTGTTTCGAGGAGAGTCCACGGCAGGCATTCCAAGGCTCGGCACTTGCGGATTCACAATATTGAATATTGTCTCGTGGACCACAATTTGTCACCATGACTTTTAAAAATACCGCACACAGGAAACCAACTGCCGCAGCACTGTACACACGCGCACTCACTCTTGCCGCCATCTTGATACCGACATCGACTTCAAGAGTATTAACAAGACCAATTACAGTGAATTCGAAACGGAGACGTCTTGTTGATGTGTGCTGTTTTTTTGTCAAATTGGTCCCTCTTCAAGACGTATTTGAACAAAAATACTAGTCTGGATGTGAGTATTGTGACCCAATGTAAACTTTGAGCACTGGTCTCTGTATAGTGTCATTTATTAGGAGTGAAATCCATTATTTTCTGTTTTGCGTGTGGAAGACATACAACAAACGGTTGAACATCGTAATTCAGCGAGGCTCCAAAGCCTTTTACACTCAAAGTAATGGCTTCTTACCAAGGAAGTCAGACCGTACCTAACCTTACCGACAGTTCTACCCACAATGTACCCAAGATATCCCAGAAACGTTATGCTTCTGCAATACAGTTAACACCGAATAAAGAACAGGCTATTATTATTGACGCACACGACGGAATTCCAATAAAAGATTACGTCCTTGCTGTGGGGAAATTAACAGATCCAGCTAACATACGATATATATCCCGCATTTCGAACTTAAGAATATGCATATTCCTATCAAACAAAAACACTGTTCAGGAACTGTCACTTAATCACCCTGTAATCCGAATCAATAATATTGATTTCACCCTCAGACCGTTAATCGTTGCAAATAAGAGAGTGATATTATCCAACGTATGTCCTATATTACCCAACATAGTTATTGAAGAACACTTATAGCAACTGGGCATTAAACCAATGTCGTCTATATCCAGCCTAAAGGCAGGAATTAATATTCCGGGATTCACACATATTCTCAGCCTCCGCCGGCAACTATATATTAAACCTGATGATTTCAATAAGATGACAAATGCAATACAGATATGCTATGAAGGAACTAATTATTGGATATACACTTCATCAGATGTTCCCACCTGTTTTACTTGTAAAGAAGAAGGTCACCTGACTCGAGTTTGTCCCCTACTACCCAAGACTCTAGAAGAAAACAATCAATCACCTAATCATCTTCCAATTTCCTCCAAAGAGGACATCTCCATTCCAATAAATGCAACAACGGACTCTCATCAAACTATGGTCCCTCAGCAAACTACTGACCCTCAACAACTTCTTGAAGATTCTAATGACACACCTTCTCCCTCTAAAAATCCGCATCAACAGAATGTGTCCTGGAACTCAAACGATTCAATCCCAAACTATGAAGCAAATAAAGAATCACTCCTAATTAAACCTCACGGGATAAAACGACCCATGCCTTCAAGCGACTCCTCACATTACACTTCCAAAGCTGATAATTCCTTCTTAGACAATTCTTCTATCTCAGGAGATGATAAAACGGATGATGAATTTCCTGCTCTAGGACAACAAAAAACCCAAGATATTAAACAGCCTAAGAAGAAACTAATGATATCGAATCCTCTCGACCTTGAGGAACAACTTCTTCCTGTCAAGAAAGTAATAGAAGCTAATCCCTCAAACTTTAGTCTTAACTTCATTCAACTCAAAAGTTTGTTTGTGAATACTAAAGGAACATCTGCAACAAATATCTTGCATATTGCATTATCCTACACTTCCCGTGTTGAAGACCTCATCGAGACCCTCCGTAAACTATACCCCTATTATGAAGATAAAAACATTAAAAACCAGAGCACCAGGCTTGTAAAGAAACGACTCACTGCCATTAATGAAGAAAGTAATACCCCAGATCAGACACTCCCAGTAACCGATATGGATCACAACTACGGCAGTAAACACATCTCTTAAAAACCATCATGGATTCGTGGATACTGCAGTGGAATATTAATGGATATTACCCTCAATACGAATATCTACAACAACTCATAAATGAACACCAACCTGAAATAATTTGTTTACAAGAAACTAACTTTCGTGATAACTATGTGGCTAATATGAGCCATTTCACAGCATACCACAAAAATCGCAATAATCCTATTCATGCAAGTGGAGGGGTTGCTACTTACATTCACGAAAATATTCCTCAAAGAGAAATACCATTGGAAACAAATTTGGAAGCAGTAGCAGTGAGAGTCTTTCTAACATTTTCCCTATGTATCTGTAATGTTTATTAGCCCAGTAGCCAGAACATGGACCTAAATGATTTAGTGAATCTGACAAATCAACTTCCTAAACCATTCCTCCTCTTAGAGGATTTTAACTCCCATAACACCCTTTGGAATTGTCTTTCTACTAACAAAAGAGGAAGAATAATTGAATCACTACTAGATTCTGAAAATTTGATCCTAATAGACTCGAATGGCCCTACACATTATGATATTCAGCATGAACTTTTAGCACCATAGATCTGTGTCTGAGCACTCCAGATGAAGCAACAATATATATGTCGCTAGCGAGTAAAACCCTCTTTGGAAGTGATCATTTTCCAGTCATAATAAGCGGAAACAACAAGCCCCACCCACAAGTCTATTCAAATAAATGGAATACCAAACTTGCCAATTGGCAGGAATACAAAGAAAATATCAAGGCAGAGTTATACAGATTACCTCCACCTACCCTCTTCAAAAATTACAACATTAACTATATCGGAAGAGAATTTACTAACACCATAATTAAAGCCACAGACAATACTGTTCCAAGGACTAACGGTGTGACTTACAGAAAATCAGTTCCCTGGTGGAATGACTCCTGTAAGGATGCAATTAGGGAAAAAAAACAAAGCTTTCTACAAATATAAACGCCACCCCACTCTACAGAACAATTTAATGTTCCAAGAAAATCGCGCCACAGCTCGAAAAGTCATTAAAGAGAGTAAACGAGCTTCATAGTTAACATATGTATCATCTCTTTCTCACCATACCCCACAAAACACAATTTGGGAACACCTGCGTAAAATAAGAGGGCTTAAAAAACCCTCACGTATCATAGCTCTCGATAAATCACCTGGATCAGTTTCAACTACACATCATGGCATTGCAAATACATTAGCAGAAAACTTTGCAAAAAATTTCAAGTGATTCCAATTATGAACAAGAATTTCTATCCTCTCGTATGATTGTCTTGATCTACAATCGGACATCTATTTAAATACTGACCAATGCTACAACGATAAACTCAATATTACTGAAGTACTACTTGAAATCAAAAGCTGCCGAAGTACAAGCCCAGGTCCAGATGATATTATATATGACTTCTTGAAAGAACTTCCTCCTGAAGGCATAGTATACCTCACTGAAATATTTAATTTCATTTGGTCTCAGAAAGTCTTTCCAGCTGCTTGGAGAAAAGCTATAGTAATTCCAATACCCAAGCCCGGATGTGATCACATGTTACCAGACAACTATCGACCAATAGCTCTAACTTGCACTATGTGCAAGATAATGGAAAAAGTAATAAATAAAAGACTAAAATGGGTTCTAGAACAGCAGAAGTTCTTCAACGCAGAACAGTGTGGCTTCCGACAGGTCCACTCAACAGCTGACACCTTAGTAGTTTTAGAGTCTGAAATCCTGGATGCCTTTCACAACGGTCAACACCTCCTTGCAGTCTGCCTAGATATTCATAAAGCGTGTGATATGGTGTGGAAAACTCACGTTATCAAAACTCAACTACAACATAATATTAAGGGAAATATGATCAGTTTTATCTATAACTTCCTTCAAGACCGACGCATTCAAGTTCGAGCCAACGGTGTCCTATCCCAAGAAGTCAATTTAGAAAATGGTGTCTGAGTGTAACACTATTCTTAGTAGCTATAAATGGCATCACTTCATGTATTAACCCTCCGGTAAAGGCCTGTCTCTTTGCTGATGACATGACTATTTTATGCAGAGGTCGCAACCTGTCAACCACCCAAGAAATCATGCAAAGCTCTCTTGAAGATGTTGCCAAATGGGGAAATCACACAGGCTTCACATTTTCTTCAACCAAGACCAAATGCATTTTATTTACCAAACAAAAGAAAGGAAATAACTGTCCAGAACTGTATCTCAAGGGGAATAAAATTGAAGTAGTAACTGAAATAAGAATACTAGGAATGACATTTGACAGAAAATTAACATGGAACTCCCATCTAAAAGGAGTGAAAAAAGATTGCCTACATCGTGTTAATGTGCTCAAAGCATTGGCGGCTAATAACTGGGGAGCAGTTCTTCATGTATTTATGTGCACCTACAAATCCATAATTCGCACCAAGTTGGATTATGGTTCTATCATATATAACTCAGCCACAGCATCCTCACTGAAAATCCTTGATCCGATCCAAAACAAATCTCTCAGGATTGTCTTGGGAGCATTCAAAACTAGCCCGATTTCCAGTTTATTAATGGAAGCTAACGAACCCCCGATCAGGACTCGCAGAAAACAACTGACTAACAACTACGCAGTAAAGATGGCAGCTTCTCCGCACTCCAGAGCACATGCTTATATTTTTCCACGCAATTCGCCTCATCGCTATCCCCTGCAACAAAAGAGACATATACCCTTCCACATTAGGCTCTCACAATACTTACATGAAATTAATTCTACAGTTCCTCCGATTGCACCAAGAACTAAAAGAGACACCACATTCCCTCCATGGAAAGAAGAACCACCACCTATAATATTAGATTTAAGTGAATTCAATAAAGAAACAACCGACAGTACCGTATTTAAAAGAATGCTATCTGAGAAGTGCGCAAATTTGCCCCGACACACTCCTATACATAATGATGGCTCAAAGACTGAATACGGTAGTGGCTGTGCTGTTGTCTATCCTGATCACACGATAATGTATGCTCTACCAGCTACATGCTCCATATCCACATGTGAACTGAATGCCATCTTAAAAGCTATGGAATACATAAAGAGTTCCCCCCGAAAAGGGTTTTTCTTTAATCCTATGTGACTCTTTATCAACAGTAAAACTTATTCAAAATACATCATCCCCAAACACATTAGTTCAAGACATATGCAGACCTACAATACTATGAAAAATAATGGACAGCAAGTTACCATAATATGGATTCCCTCACATAAAGGAATAAAGGGCAATGAACAAGCTGATATAGCTGCTAAAGAAGCAACTCGTCTACCTCTACACGATCCAAACGTTCTAACTCCCCACTCAGATGTTGCCTCTTTTCTTACTACAAAGATCCGTAAAGAATGGTTAACCGAATGGACACGCACACAACCCACAAGGCTTCATGATGTCAGACGAGGATCTACAGATAAATTTGATGTTTCATTCCTTCAGCGTCGAGAACAAGTGCTCATTACTAGAATACGTATAGGCCACAGCAAACTGACTCATGTACATCTCTTCTCTAAGAAACCTCCACCAGTTTGTGACACCTGTCAAAAAAGAAAAACTGTTGACCACATTATACTCGAATGTCACCTATACGATCAACAAAGACTTTTGTGCAAAATCAATCAAAACAATAGTGTAAGTGACATCTTGAATGAGAATACTCAGTGTAAAAACATTATCAAATTTTTTAGGCAAACGAATCTATTCAGCATAATCTAATCTTTATCTGATCAAGATATATTGTTATTTTATAGTTTTTTTTCATAAATGTATCTGTATGTAGTTAATATAGATAGTGTAGTATGTAAAAATCTGAATGTCGCGATATGACTTACTGAATTAAACCGACAATAAATAAATTTATTTAAAAAAAAAGACCAACTGCAATCCTCAGACCTTAATGTAGAAAAAACATGGCGGCGATGGTTGCCCTACCAATAGCTAAGATCATGTCATCGGGCTTGTCAGAGTCAGGGGCGGCTCCAGGATTATATTTTTTGGGTAGGCACAGTTTGTGGTTACCGGGGGGCCTGGGGGGGTCCGGGGGTCCTCCCCCGGTTTTATTTTTAATTGGATGCAAATTGGTGATTTTTAAGGCTTTTTGATGGTACATTTTACTCTTGCTTTTATTGGGCTATACATGTGGTATAGCCAAATAAAAGTAGTTTCGGTGTCTCAAAGAAGGTTTTAGAGCATGCAGAGCCTAGATGTTTTTAGTCATGGAATTAAGCCTAAAATATTTCGTCACTTGCTTAGAATTTAGACCTTTAATTGTTTTCCAGATTGTGATAAAATAATATATTAACTGACGTTTTTGAAATTGACTGTACACACTCTCTAATTGTCAGGAAAGAAAATTTTGACAAGACTTAGAATCACTAATCACAATTCCAGTAAGTTGCTCCGATTACAGTAAGTTGTAATCACAATTACAGTAAGTTGTTGCATAAGATATGGTCTACTCGTAATAATAGTTTAGCCGGCCCAGTTGTGTTGGGGTAGCGCGCCTGCCCCTCACCCGGAGGCCACGGGTTTGATCCCCGGCACCGTCAGGGATTTTAAAACTGACGTGAGGGTTGGAACGGGGTGCACTCAGCCTCGTGAGGACAATTGAGTAGCTGTCTGACAGTGAGACAGCGCCCCGATCGCGAAAACCAAGATTAACGGCCGAGGGGCCCCGACGCGCTATCACGCGTCACCCCAATATCTGCAGGCCGAATGGCTGGGCAGCGGTCGCTTGGTCGGCCTTAGCCCGTCATGGGCTGTATAGTGCCAGGGGTTGACTTTTGTAATAATAGTTTATTTTCAAGAGCCTAGTATGCCTATTAGCTTTTATTGATTCAAAACACAAAATGACTTATTCTAACTATCTAAGGGGGATATTATTCGAAATAATGGATTAACCTTCAAAATAAAAACTCATAATACTTTTTGAATTTCAACAAAATACACTTTATTACCTATAAATTTCACAAAGCTAATTTTAACTTTAAGTAGAAAACTCAAAATACAACTCAAACCAATCCAATAATATGCACACAAACACATCTCAAATGCACAGTTCATTTAATGGAAAACTGCAATCTTCTACCCTTCTGAGAAGCAAATTCATCAACGACGGGATGAGGATGGTTTAGAAGTTCGCAGCTTACTTCTCTTTCGATGTATATTATTCCCAAACTGTTGAGTCTCTTCCCAGTCATTGTGGCCCGCAAATTTGATTTGATTCTTCTCATTGTAGAAAAAGTCCTTTCAGCAGACGCTGTGGAGACGGGCATCGTCAATATAATGGTCATAATGTGTTGTAATTCTTCAAACGATGGGAAATCAGTTAAGTCCTTCAACACATCAATGCTACAATAGGAGTTGCCAAACATTAATTTACCTAAACCACACTGTACTTTTAGGGTAGAGGTAAAGTCACTATCCTTGCCGTGAAGTTCAGCAAAATTACACAAAACTTCCGGATTCAAAAACTCTTCTGATTTTGGATCACATGCCAAGATACAAGCCATTTGAACATCATTGTCAATAAACCTTTTTTTCATTTCACATAGTTTATTGTCAAGTACATCAAAATACACCCCTCTTAGTTTTGCCTTATGCTCACTTTCATCACTCTCTACACACTTTGACCTTCCCTTTCCATAGGTTTCTAGAACAAAATAGTCATCAAGACTTGTTGTTGTCTTATGTTTACGGCTGCCTCGCCCAATGTCGGTTGAACAATAAATGTCATTGTTTTCGCAAATCTGTTTTGTTTCTTCAAGAAATTCTTCAAACTTTTCCTCTGATCGAAACTGGCCTAAGCTATCCATTGTTGCTTTTACGAGCTTAAGACACTTTCCTATATCCAGGGTTGGAGACTGTAGTTGCTTTGATAGGATATTTACAACTTGTAAAATACCCTCAAGACTAACTAGAATGAAGACATTCTCAAAATATCTAAATTGCATCAGAAGACCTTTTGCCTCAGCTGCTTCTCTTGGTTTTGAACTTTCAGTGCACTTCTGCAAAGCATTTATTACAGTGCCAAACTGGTTCTTAAAGAAATTTACACCCTTATACTTTGCCACCCATCTAGTGTCACTATGTCGAGGCACTGTGATGACTTTCCTCTCAGTTTTAGTATCTTGAGTAAATATGAACATTTCATGGCGAAGCGTAGAACACGATTGAAAAGCATATATTGCTTCCAAAAGGCCCATAGTTTCCCTAACTATTTGTACATTTTTAGCGACGTCAACCAAGACTAAATTTAACCGATGTGCATGGCAATGTACGTAAGGGCAAGGATTTTCAGTCATCTGTCTAATAAGGGACTGCGGCCCGTTAAACCTTCCCGACATAACGGAAGCACCGTCATATGACTGACTTACACAGTTCCTTATTTCAAGTCCAATTGATTCCAAAAACTGTTTTATTTTGTTAGCTAAAGATTCAGCGGTTAGCTCTTTCAATTGAACAAAACCCAAAAATCTTTCTTTTATCTTACATTGATGAACGTAACGACAGCAGATACTAATTTGTTCTGTGTGTCCTTCATCTCGAGCTTCATCCACTATAATGCTGTATACGTTACTAGATTTTATTTCCTCAACTATACTGCGAGTAATCAAATTCGCAGCGGTGTCTAAAATGTCATTTTGTACATCTTTAGATGTATACTTTGCGTTTCCAGGCATTGTTTTAAGATTCAAATTAAACCGGTCATTTTCTAAACACAATAAGTTTATTAATTCTTGAAAGTTCCCACGATTTACATCCGAAAACTTCTCAGCCCCCTCCTTTGCTTCATCTGGTTCATTACTGTCACTGCAATTTCCGTTTTCACCCTCCCTGTGTCCTCTCAGAGCAATGTCTTGGCGTGCACAAAATATCACACTTTTCACGAGGGTCTTTAATGTATCTCTATTCTATTGTTTGCGCCATATGCTCGTTAATTTTGATAGTAACGGCACCAGTTTTTTGTGTATCCAGCCATCCTTTGTACATTGTTAGGCAAAGTTTGTGACAGCTAGATTTCTCGTGTTTGTCTGACATTTTACTGAAATTTGTCCAGTCATTATATCCCGAAGTAGTAAGTACTCTGCCTGTGACAGAGAAGTGTCGGCAAAAGAAACAAAATACAGCGTCATTTCCTACTGAGTATTCTAACCAAGAATACTTACTATACCAGTTGGTATGGAAGGACCGCTGTTTTCCTCCTATATTCCGTCTAGGAAAATTTAGCTGCGGTTGCTTCGGCCCTTCACTGGCACTTGCGCTAAGATCAAGTGGTCGTTTCGGCTGAACATTCGTAGAAGGATCGTCAGTTTTTAGTTTTTAACTGCTTGAACTTCTTCCTCATCGGAACTTCTACTAGAAGACTCACCGTCAACACATTCTTTTGAAGGTTCATTAGGTTTCTTCAAAGTCTGCTTCAACTTCACCAAAAACTTTTCCATAGCAACACTAAAAACCACCAAACCAGTGCCGGTCCTAGGTCTTTTTGTACAGTAAGCAAAGAACATTTTGGCGCCCCCTCCTCCCCCCTTATACTCATCAGAGTACCTTTACTATTTTTACTAAACGTGTTATATGGTCAAAATGTAAAAGGCAAAGAGATACACACAAAATGACTTAAAACCAAACATTTATTTATAGGTCATTATTATTACATAGAATGACAATTACTGTTGATTTTTTGCACACTGTTGACATTTTATAAAATTGAAACCAGATTTTCCTGGCTTTCACTTTAGAAAACTCGTTCATCAGCAAATCTGTTTTCATTTCATTTAACAAATCATTTTCAATGGCCAAAGTAGCTAGTTTACTCAAGTGCTCTTGGCTTAAAGTGGATCGCAAGTATGTTTTTTTTTTTTAGTTTTAACTTCAAAAACTTCTTTCTCTGCTGGCCACTGATACCGGGAGCGTTAGCAGAATCCTAAATGCAACAAAAACATTTGGAAAAATGTCCACATAACCACGTTTGGTTATAAAAGACAAGGCTCCAGATGGGTGACTTCCAGGAGGTAGCATTGGTGAAAAAATTTGCAGTTCTTCGAGCAGATCATCCCCGTTCACATCACAGTTTCCTCCATCACTCAAAACTGTTTGAAGGTGTTTACAGGCTTTCTTAAACTCTTGTTCGTTCAAATTCTTCTCGAAGCTAGCAATGCCATAAAGAAATTTGAAACTTTCACTATGGTGTTCCATTAGCTGATATCTCTCCCTTAATGAGGCTGTTGCTGTGTCAAGTACGACAAAGAAGAAGTTAACTTTAGATGTATTTTTTGCAGAACGTACAGCTTCATCTTCACGCTCATAAGAGAATTGTTTTTTTATTACTGTTCATGGCCGAAGTAGGGTTTCTTTTTCAAAGTTAATATCAACCTCGATTTTTTCTGCAAGTTATTTTGCATCTGTTATGACGCTGTTTAGTCCTTGATCTGATCTCATCTTTTCCGGAAATAATTTTACACTTTTAATGAGATCCATTGAACTTTGTAGGACATTTGTGACTTTTTGCAACAGTTTACTAACCATATTGGTTTTATGCAGGATCTCATACCATGTCACTAAGCGGCATAGAAACTTGAAGTTTTGCAGTTTTTTTAGTCATACGGCAGTGTTCCTACCAAATGCATCAAGTTTCTGATCTTGAGAAGCTTCATATAAGGTATCATACACTTCTTCAATGTGGTACCTCAAGGGCAACAATGCCTCAATTCTACTTTCCCATCTAGTATTGCAGAGTGGTTTTACTGTCAGACTTGAAACATGTTTCAGCAAAATATTCCATCTTTGAGTAGAACTGGAAAAAGAATTAAATATGTCTTGTATAGTGCTGAAACAGTCCACAGCAATGTTGCACGACAGTGCTGCATCATTAATGACCAAGTTCAAGGAGTGGTTCCCACACGGTACATAAAAAGCTCTAGGGTTTAAATCAAGGATTCTCTGCTGGACTCCAACATGTTTTCCCTTCATTGCGGAACCATTGTCGTACCCCTGGCCTCTCATGGCTTTATAAGGAATGCCTCGTGCTTCTAACTGTTTGAGTAATACCTCTGTGAGGCCTTCACCTGAAGAATCTGTAATGGGAACAAAGCCCCAAAAATGTTCCTTAATTGAAATATCCTCATTTGATAAAATTGTTTACAAATCTTACAAGAGTCATTTGCTCGGTGTGGCTAATGTCTGGAGTACCGTCTAATATCTTGCTGTATCTGTTGTAAAATGTTGGCTTGAATCTTGCCGACAAGAAACCAACAAACTCATTTTGGATACTCTTGCTGAAGTAGTGTACGTGTGTTTCTTTTGAACTTATTCTTCTCACATGTTCAGCCATAAAACCATCAATTTAGCTATGTGTTTTACCAGCTTTAGGAAATTTCCATTATTACGTTTAAATAGGGTGTATTTTTTTCCTCTAAAGGCCAATCCTTGAGTCCCCGAAAATTGTTCAATACATAGTCATTAGCAAGAAAATATAACTTAAAATTATTTACAGTTACACCTACTTCTTGAGGGATTCTTCAGTCATTGATGGTCCTGGCAGCTCTGATAATGGTAACTTGTCGTCATCCTCATTGTTATGAACGGATTCTGTTAACTTAGTTGTTTCGTCGATCATTTTTGCACATGACGATGAAGTCGAAGGCGCAAAAAACCTTTACAGCGCTTTAGATTGCTTCTCATCTTCTTTAGAATGCTGCAACTTTCTTTTACGGTGAGATGCACCTGATGGCTTTTTATTACTGGACATTTCGTGTGTCTAAAAAATCTTCTCCTCATGTAATAAGGGGCTATAACACAGTGCAGCTTACGTCAACACAGCAACAACGATGAGTGAAGGCTGTCAGCTATCTGGCAATACTGAGCCACTGAGCGGATAAAGACAAAAGACGTATGAGTCACGCGGACGAGTCGAAGTCATTAGTGGAAGGGGTGTTCTCCCTTTCGTGAATGGCGAACGGTCATACTTCGACCGAACGGCTCCAGGCATTCCCGTAATAGTTCTAAGTTTGTTTCATAAGTAGCATCTCCCGTAAAGCGGCGACTATTTAAAATGTTTATGCTGAAATTTTCAAATATTATTTCGTTTTGTTTGTTAGTGAAATAGTAAAGTAAAAATCAAAAGACGAAACGTAAACAGAATGGTTATATTAACTGGTTACATTGTTTATAATGTAAACATTACAGTTTGTTAATGTTGTAAAAATTAGAATTCGTAATGTTTACAACATTACAAACTAGCTCCGGGCGCCCCCCGTCTCACGGCGCCACCCGCGGCCGCGTAGTTCGCTTATATCTCGCGCCGCCCCTGCACCAAACAAACAGAACTAAACCAAGTGGCGTAATGGCGTTAGCGTAACCCTGAAATGAGGACTATCGTCTGCCACTGCCAGTTCGATCCGCATAAACGTAAACAAAGAAAAACTCCCGCCAAGCCTCTAGCGCTAGCGTACAGCTGACTGTCCGTACAACAGGCAGTGTCGCCACCCTACTCCGCGCACAATCACTTGCAACTACAAACTATAACAAATATTCCTAAGTAAATACACCATATTGTTTAAGGGTAGGTACAATTTATTGATTTATATATTTAACTTTGTAGTTTACAGTATCTAACTACTGTTTACTTGTTTTATATTAAATTTGAAATAAACCAAAGTAATTAGTATGTAGTAGGCTATTTATAAATTTTTTACAATAAATATCCGGATTTGTTTGTTTGTTTGGAAAATGTGGGTAGGCCCGGGCCTACCCTTCCTACCCACTGGAGCCACCACTGGTCACAGTGCTCAGCTAAGAGCATAAGGAATATCACAAGACGAGACTAGGTTCCGAAGAAATATGCATCAATAATTTAGACTTACCTGAATTAATTTATCTACATAGTGCTGGCCTCGAATTATAGGTTTCTTCGTCTTCACCCAAAGGACAGCTACAATAGTCCCACTGTTTCTGTGGTTGATAAGAAGCTTTTTGGCGAGTTATCACGATTTTTATTTAAGTTCAGTAATTATAGAATAATATTATTAGCAAAAAATCAAACAGATTCTGAAGTAGGAGAGAAGAAAGTACCCGGTTACTGAAGTGCTGTCCCAGCACATGCAGAGTATTTGTGTACACAATCGGAATGAGAATAGTTGCCTGAAATAATCGAACCAACGCCACAGAGATACAGTTCAATTAAGACCTCTCGTGGAATTGCCTAAAATCTGGGGTAAAACATCACACCGAAATAGTTGATTAAAATATGCAAAGAAGTCGTCGTGTGGATATCAGAACATAATTATGGAGAATACTATACACAAGGGACACGATAATATGTTACCATCTAACCTATTACAAATTCGCTGTTACCGTTTGGAATAGTTGTACGCTGGAAATAGTTGATTTAGTAAAGTACTATAGGTTGGAAAGCACCATCTCGCTCTTACGGAATTATCGCGGCACACCATCTCGCAATATAAGTACATAATTGGCAAGGTACTCACAACACTTAATTACACACATCATAATAAAAAATAACTTGCAAGCTGTAAGAATCACAAAAGTATGAATAATGACGGAACACAATGAGTTCACTGTTTGGCACAGGGGGAACATCTTTCTTAAACAATAAAACAGAAGTTCACAGTATTATTTGGCGTGTATACAAGGCAGTGTAGATCATCTACCAGACTGGTAATGATTTACGGAGGCACATATTGCTGAGTGTTCAAGATAACCGTCAACGGTTTAGTCTAGCCGTAGATGCTCATTGCGTTTTCCCTTTACATACTTAAGTTCGACACTACTGACGTGTAGTAAGCTATTATTATATTGGCACTAACAAGCAAATCATTGCGATGTATATTCTTGAGACACTTCTATTATGCTTTAGTCTTAGGTACTTCAACAACCGAAGTAAATGACACAATGCCATCGGTTGACTGGACAATCATCACACAAACGAACTAGTCCATATTAAGCGTATTATCACATATTTATATACGATTGCAGTACATTAACGCGAACTGGACTTTACAGACATACAGAAGACACTAAAAATTACAGATGAGCGACAGTTTATCCCAACTTTCATCAAACGAAGCTAATCAAAGCTAAATAGTGTATCCCAGCAACGAATGTAAACAAACAATATGCCGGGGCTTCAGCATACGCCATTTTCACACTTTCGAGACCTGCATTAAGGTCTGAGTATTGTAGTTGGTCTCGGTATTAGGCTATATCTTACAAATTTAAGCGTATATACTTAGCCATGTACCAACTATACCCATATTGCATATTCCTGAACAAATTATTTTTTTCTCGGCAACTAATGGCCGAATTTCATCTGGAATCTGATGAGGGACCCCTTTCAAATTATTAGTTTGTAACCATAAAGCTTCAAGTCTCATAAAACATTCCGTTTCTTGGACTTTCCCACACATGATTATGTGTTTGGCATCTAAAATTGCCTGTCCTTCAACGAGAGCCCGCCATTGCCAAAAACATACAATACGGTAGCTTACATCATGAAGTCTATCACCCTTGCGTCCACCATTTTGTCGCGACCGACCTGCCACCTACATTCGATTGAGTTCGCGAATAAAAAAACCCTCTCCTGGAACACTAAAATCAGGCATTATAACACCGTAATTAAGCCAGAGGCACCCTTTGCAGCAGAAACACTAGTCTTGAGGAGACAAGGGCAAATGGAAAAATTGGAAATCAAAGAGAGAAAAATTTTGAGGAAGATCATAGGTCCTAAATTCCAAAATAACAAACAATTTTACTATAGGAATGACACCCGTATGTGAAGTCGGAGAGTCTATCAGATACCATAAGGAAAAGAAGGATTGATTACTACGGACACATATACCGGATGAATCCTACTCGAATAACCAAGAAAATCTTAGACTTCTTTTTCAAAAAGAAGATCAAACCTAATTGGTTTACGGAAGTACAAAAGGACCTGCGAGAGCTCCAGATTACTGAAATCATGTTGATGAATGGTAAAGCCAAAACCGTGACCAAAGACAACACCAAGAAATTCCAAGCCAGAGCCGTCTTCAGAAAACCGATGCAGATATCACAAGAGGAAAGAAAGAGGAGATCAGATAGAATGAAGAAGTTTTGGGGGAAAAGGAGAGCACAAGCATCTAAGAAGTGATTGATCTGACGTACCCCAAAGTGGGTGATTCGAAAAGAAGAAGAAACAGTAGGTGATCGCATACGTGACTAATTGGCAACTCAAACTAACACCTGGGGCGCTGCGGTCGGTCTGGATAAGTAGGGTAAAAATACTCAATAACATGCGTTTGATATGGAACACTTTTTATAAGTTATAAACAGTAAATGTTGTCCCTA
This sequence comes from Meconema thalassinum, assembly GCA_946902985.2. Classification (NCBI taxonomy): domain Eukaryota; kingdom Metazoa; phylum Arthropoda; class Insecta; order Orthoptera; family Tettigoniidae; genus Meconema; species Meconema thalassinum. The sequence continues at coordinate 477,316,045 of OX336390.1, read as the reverse complement.
AAATAATGACAGTGTTATTTTCAATTGTATATATGTATAAATGTGCGATACACGTGATCTAATTTGTGTGTTCCACTGGATTTTGTGTCAATTGCATATTATCAAGTATCGGTTGTCTGCTGGTATTTGTTTTTGTGCAGTTCGGGTCATGGCGCTGTTACGTTTAAAAGCTATATTTGAGTTTGCTCACTGTACCATAGACTCTAGAAACTATTTGTTGCTTGGTAGGGCGAAGGGGTGAGTTTAACTTGTATTAAAATTCGGGGTAGACAGGAATTGCTTGATTTGGATGGTAGGTATTAACCCTGCGAAGTCAAAATTAGGCCTATATGACTCGTAGTGGAATGGCTCGGATATCGCAGAGCTCGGTGATGGCGGTTGGTAGGGTTATTGGAAATGAACTAGGGAGCGGAGGATACCTGACTAATGAATCTTGGCTGTCTTCCCTCGGCTGGTGTAGGCTTGGCTCGGCGAGACTGTGCTTGGCTGTCTAGGTGCGGCTTGGCTAGGCGTAAGTAAACAACCCGTCCTGTCGTCAGTGAGTGTAGTGGTGAGTGGTCCAACCCGCTCTTGTTGCCCGTATTTATTTGGTATAGTCACCTTTCGGCTATTGTTATTTGCATCTTTTGGAATGTGATGAAAACGTATATCCGCAGCCCTCTTATGCATCGACTTACAGCCGTAAACTGAGCAATATACCGTACTTTCCTATTACTCATTTTGCACTCTTATCAACGAGTAAAACTTATGTATATACACGAAGAATTTACCACGATCTGCTCACCAATACAAGAAACCATATACAAACAGTCACCACGTGACAAATGTACCCTACTTGGTAAGTTTCTCATTTTTACCGCTAGATGTCATATCAGATTGCTGGAATTGCCAATAGCTTGCTGACCGCTCTGGCCGGAAACTCATCATAGGCTTCCTTCTGAGGAGCCAAATGAACGGTCAGGGCGGGTCAGGGACTAAAATATCGTACCGTGGCCGACGAGAAATCACTACAGGCAACACCTACAGACCAGCAGAAGTTATCATTATATCACCCCGATTCTGTAAGAAATGGTTAAGCTATAACAAGTCTTTAGGACCCGTAAAGACTGGTTAGCAGTCGAATTGGTATTCTGTAACGCCAAATCGCATCCATGTTGTGACGTAGGTCTTACCGCTGAACCATCCACCGTAAAGGCACGTTCCGAGGACTTGTTAGCCGTTTTCTAGTCAATGGTTAGCTTATTTGCAACGAAAAATCAAAGATGGAAGCGAACAGCTGATATGTATGTTATCACTTAATGGCTTGAATATTAAGTTATTCATTAAAGATGGTCTAAGGTAAGTGCAAAACAATATATTTTTGATTCTTCAAGTTGTGCAAATATCTTTCTTTGACGATTATGGTAAATAGCATACCGGTACTTTTTATGAATAATGTCCCGTGTAATGTTATTTAAAGGGTACATTGCCATCCATGCAAAAAACAAATGTCATTATTGTAAACATTCCGCAGAGATACGATTTAATTTCCAAATCATGTGTAAATGTAGAAATAGAGGCTACAAATGGAAAAATTCATAAAATTTGTAAGAGTTTTCCAAATGTCCAAATTGTAGATGTAAGTAAATTAGACAGGAAGTTCCACACTCGGCATGGCCTACACTTAAATAGATTAGGAAAAGAGTATCTTAGTGATGAAATCTGCAAAACTGTAAATTCAAATGGTAAGAATAATTCAACAGTAATATCATTAGAGTGGAAGCAGGGAAACTGGTAGAAGAAGCCAAACGTGAGGTTTGGCATTCACATCTATTGAAGTCAAATTTAATGGAGTGCAACAATGGTATTTCGGATTTTTCTAGCAACAATAATAATAACAATTATGATGATAATAATAATGTAAATAAATCACCAACAAAAGTAACAAATTTAAAATTTACCACCAGAATGTCCAGTCTCTTTATAATAAATTTGATTACATAAATCTAATGCTTAAAAATGAACTTAAAGACATCTCAGCACTATGTATTTCAGAACATTGGCTGAAAGAGGAACAACTTGAATTAATTCAATTCCCAGGGTTTATACAAGCTAGTAAATACTCTAGATCTAATATTAGCCATGGTGGTACTTGCATCTTCTTAAGAAATAATTTAGATCATGAACAGATAACAGCTTATGATTATCTAATTATGGAACAGGATTTTGAATTCTCTGCCGTAAAAATTCAGCAGTTTAAGTTAATAATTGTATGCGTATACCGTTCTCCGTCAGGAAAGTTTCCTCTATTTATAGATAAATTAGAATTGTTACTCAATAACATGAGCGAAGTAAATTTCGATATAATAATTTGTGGGGATGTAAATGTGGATTTCTTAAAACTTGATAGAAATTGTGAATTATTAACACAGTTACTAATTTCCTATGGACTGAAACCTACAGTAAATACACCAACAAGGATAACAAAATTTAGTAAAACCACTCCTGATCAAATTTTTATAAATACAGATAAATATCACCATTCAATAGAAGTCTATTGTCCGGGTTTTAGTGACCACCATGGACAAATACTGAGTTTTGAAGTATCCGAAGTAATCAATAATAATGATAATGGAGTAAAATCAAAGTGCAGGTCATTCACTGAATCAAATGTTACATATTTCAATGACTTATTAAATAAGGAAACAGGGTCAGAAATTTATGAACTAGAAAATGTAAATGATAAATTTAATGCATTTAACAGTACCCTAAAACACTATTTTGAAATAGCATTCCCCTTTAAACGAAGAACTGTTCAAAATAACAAAACTAGCAATTGGATAACAACAGGGATTATAAATTCATGTCAAAGAAAGAAATTTCTACACAAATTATATAAACAATACCACACAACACCTGAATTCAATTTATACTACAAAAAATACACTAGCATAGATAGATAGATAGATTTTTATTAATTCCATTTGATCAAATACATGCATTCAATACATTTTTGATATAGGACACGTCAGAATTTACATGCATAAAATAAAAGAACTAACAGGTATATATTACTAAGATTAAAACTATTTATAACTTATTATAATAGCAAATCTTAATAGATACAATCTTATTGCACAACTATTTACACCTCACTCTATTATCATAATATGAAAACTTAATTCTATAAATACAACAACATACAGCTAGGTATTAAAATTAAATTAAAAAAGTAAAATATAGTTATAGATTCCATCACTCCTATACGCTAAAATATTCAACTACTGAGTAAAAACAATGGCACTGCAGATAAGCTTTCAACATTCTATCAAAGGTTTTTATTTTTGGGGCCAGTTTTATATACTGGGGTAGTTTATTGTATAATTTAACTCCAGTGTGAAAAGTTCCTTTTTGATATATGCTTGTGTGTGTGTGTGAAATATGAATGTTTTGATTTTGTCTTGTGTTATGCCTATGAACATCATTGTTTGTTTTAAGAAAAACATCTTTATTCATTAAATTCTTTTTAAAAAACATAATACTTTCAAAGATATATATGCAGGGCAGTGGGAGAATGTTTAAATCTTTAAACAGAGGTCTACATGATTCTCTAGAGTGTACATTTGCCATAATTCTAATCGCTCTCTTTTGTATCCTAAACGTGCTTAGTACATCTGGCGACATACCCCAAAATATGATCCCATATCTTAAGTATGAATGGAAATAAGCAAAATAAGTATTTCTTAATGTGTGCATGCTAGTGCAGGTTTTCAAAATACGTAACGCAAAGCACATCGAGTTCAGTTTAGTATTCAGATATTGTATATGTTTATTCCATTTCAAGTCTTGTTGTATCCATAGTCCTAAAAACTTTGTTTCTGATTTATTTTCTATTTGATGACCATTTAATGTTATATTGGGCATCGCAGGATTCCTATTCTGTATAGTGTGGAAATTTAGACATACTGTCTTTTTATAGTTTATTATGAGGCGATTATCTTGTGACCATTTGGTTAACTCTCCTGTAACGGAGTCAGCAGACTGCTGTATGACCTGTTTAGTTTCACCTTTTATTACGAGTGTTGTATCGTCCGCAAACAAAATTTCCTTATGTGAATGAACGTTCTGTGTTATATCATTGATATATAGAAGAAAGAGTAGTGGGCCCAAAACCGATCCCTGGGGTACTCCAAATTCAATAATTCCCTCATTGGACAATGTTTCATTAAGTAATTTGGTTCCATCATCCTTGTGTCTCAAGCTTACTATTTGTTTACGCCTTGTTAAGTAAGACTCTATCCATTTATTAGCTAGACCTCTAACACCATATTGATTTAGTTTGGTAAGGAGGATTTTATGGTCAACTACATCAAATGCTTTCGATAAATCCAAGAATAGGCCAGTTACATGTTCCTTATTGTCAATTAATTTCAGTATACTATTACTACATTCGTAAATTGCTGTCTGTGTAGATTTTTCCGTTCTAAATCCATGTTGTGAGTTTGATAATATTTTATTTTTTTCTATGAAACTTATCAGTCTCTTATACATAATTTTTTCCACAATTTTTGCAATACCAGTTGGTAAGGTAATAGGACGATAGTTATCTAATTCATCTTTTGAACCATTTTTGTGCACTGGAATTACTTTTGATAACTTCAAAATATCCGGGTAAGTTCCTGAGAGAATTGAACTGTTTATTAAGTGCGTAAGTGGATTTATTATATTTTCTGCACATTTCTTTAAAATTGCATCAGGGATGCCATCAATGCCAGCACAGAATTTATTTTTTAGCTCTTTTATAACTATTCTTACCTCTTCACTTGTGACATGATTTATAAATAAAGAATCACTGCATATATTTATTTTATTATTAGAATTTAGTGTATTTACCTGTGATTTATTTAATAATTTTTGCGGAATTTCCAGAAAATAGTCATTAAAAGTGTTTGATATTTCCTCTGGATTATTAATCACTTTATTATTTCTGGTCAGTGTAATGTTCCTTTGTATTTTAGCAGATTTTCCAGTTTCTTTCTTTATTACAGACCACATAGCCCTGTTTTTATTAGATGATTGGGAAATAAAATTATCATTATGCATTTTCTTTGCTAGTCTTATTACCTTATTTAATATGCTAGTGTATTTTTTGTAGTATAAATTGAATTCAGGTGTTGTGTGGTATTGTTTATATAATTTGTGTAGAAATTTCTTTCTTTGACATGAATTTATAATCCCTGTTGTTATCCAATTGCTAGTTTTGTTATTTTGAACAGTTCTTCGTTTAAAGGGGAATGCTATTTCAAAATAGTGTTTTAGGGTACTGTTAAATGCATTAAATTTATCATTTACATTTTCTAGTTCATAAATTTCTGACCATGTTTCCTTATTTAATAAGTCATTGAAATATGTAACATTTGATTCAGTGAATGACCTGCACTTTGATTTTACTCCATTATCATTATTATTGATTACTTCGGATACTTCAAAACTCAGTATTTGTCCATGGTGGTCACTAAAACCCGGACAATAGACTTCTATTGAATGGTGATATTTATCTGTATTTATAAAAATTTGATCAGGAGTGGTTTTACTAAATTTTGTTATTCTTGTTGGTGTATTTACTGTAGGTTTCAGTCCATAGGAAATTAGTAACTGGTTTAATAATTCACAATTTCTATCAAGTTTTAAGAAATCCACATTTACATCCCCACAAATTATTATATCGAAATTTACTTTGCTCATGTTATTGAGTAACAATTCTAGTTTATCTATAAATAGAGGAAACTTTCCTGACGGAGAACGGTATACGCATACAATTATTAACTTAAACTGCTGAATTTTTACGGCAGAGAATTCAAAATCCTGTTCCATAATTAGATAATCATAAGCTGTTATCTGTTCATGATCTAAATTATTTCTTAAGAAGATGCAAGTACCACCATGGCTAATATTAGATCTAGAGTATTTACTAGCTTGTATAAACCCTGGGAATTGAATTAATTCGAGTTGTTCCTCTTTCAGCCAATGTTCTGAAATACATAGTGCTGAGATGTCTTTAAGTTCATTTTTAAGCATTAGATTTATGTAATCAATTTTATTATAAAGAGACTGGACATTCTGGTGGTAAATTTTAAATTTGTTACTTTTGCAAGCTTGTGTTGGTGATTTATTTACATTATTATTATCATAATTGTTATTATTATTGTTGCTAGACAAATCCGAAATACCATTGTTGCACTCCGTTAAATTTGACTTCAAAAGATGTGAATGCCAAACCTCACGTTTGGCTTCTTCTACCAGTTTCCCTGCTTCCACTCTAATGATATTACTGTTGAATTATTCTTACCATTTGAATTTACAATTTTGCAGATTTCATCACTAAGATACTCTTTTCCTAATCTATTTAAGTGTAGGCCATGCCGAGTGTGGAACTTCCTGTCTAATTTACTTACATCTACAATTTGGACATTTGGAAAACTCTTACAAATTTTATGAATTTTTCCATTTGTAGCCTCTATTTCTACATTTACACATGACTTGGGAATTAAATCGTGTCTCTGCGGAATATTTACAATAATGACATTTGTTTTTTGCATGGATGGCAATGTACCCTTTAAATCTTTGATTACCTTTTTACTCTCATTTCTATAGACGTCGTTTGCTCCAGCGATGATCACTGCGTAGTCCTTTGCAGTAAGGGACGCACACTCTCCTATCATCCCGTTCGTGACTTCTGCAATCTGAGCTCCTGGCTTCACTGTCGAAGTGACCTCCATTTCTCGGCTTCTCTCCAAAACGCTTGCTGCTACATCTCGCCCGTGGCTATCCGCAAATATCCGCATCTTCCTGGATTTTCTCTTTATCACTTTCTTCTTTTCTTCTTGAGGAAAGTCATCATTTTCTTCGACAAGCACTCCAAATGAATTTGAGACGGGAATTTCAGTTACATGTACTCCATTTATAGGCCTAGGCTTATTCAATCTTACCTTACCAGCAATCACTGTCGACCAAGTTTCCTTGCTTTCCTCTCTGTTTCCTTTTAATTTATTCAACTCTTCCATTAACTTAGCAATATCTTCCTTTAGCAGCTTTATAATTTCGTCTTTTGAGGACAGTTCGTTTCTCAGGTTATGACATTCGCATGACGGTAGCGGTAGGCCTACATTACGACAATCGGTTTCACTTTTCTCCTCATTCAATTTTACCTGAGATCTTGTGATGATTTTATTTGCATTTTTTACTTTTATTTTGCACGACGAGCATAAATCCGTTACGGTTACACAACCTGACGAGATACTAACACTGTTTACTGTCGTCATACTAGAGATCTAAGTGAGCCTAGATGTTTACACCAAATTACACTAAATTTAATTTAATTATTACTACCTAATAGAATTAATCTAATAACCTACCAATAAAGAAGAATGTGAAATACGTATATCTTCCAATCGGGTGAAGTCTCGTAAAAGCACCACTGCTCTACTTGGTTCAAACAGTGATTGAAGAAGTCACCGAATCTTTGGATAAACGTTCCCACAACTTAGTTTAAGTTTATTAAATTATCAATAAGAATTTCTAAATACTATCAATATTCCGTATTACACTTGATCTGAGGAAAGTAACTTTATAGATTTTAAGCCTCTGTTATAATATTTTACCACTTTTATCAAATATTTACACTAGCTGCTATTTCACTGCACTTTCACTGTGACGCCATCTTGTGCTAGCAAATAAGGTAATAAGACTAGCAAAGAAAATGCATAATGATAATTTTATTTCCCAATCATCTAATAAAAACAGGGCTATGTGGTCCGTGATAAAGAAAGAAACTGGAAAATGTGCTAAAATACAAAGAAACATTACACTGACCAGAAATAATAAAGTGATTAATAATCCAGAGGAAATAGCAAACACTTTTAATGACTATTTTCTGGAAATTCCACAAAAATTAATAAATAAATCACAGGTAAATACACTAAATTCTAATAATAAAATAAATATATGCAGTGATTCTTTATTTATAAATCATGTCACAAGTGAAGAGGTAAGAATAGTTATAAAAGAGCTAAAAAATAAATTCTGTGCTGGCATTGATGGCATCCCTGATGCAATTTTAAAGAAATGTGCAGAAAATATAATAAATCCACTTACGCACTTAATAAACTGTTCAATTCTCTCAGGAACTTACCCGGATATTTTGAAGTTATCAAAAGTAATTCCAGTGCACAAAAACGGTTCAAAAGATGAATTAGATAACTATCGTCCTATTACCTTACCAACTGAAATTGCAAAAATTGTGGGGAAAAATATGTATAAGAGACTGATAAGTTTCATAGAAAAAAATAAAATATTATCAAACTCACAACATGGATTTAGAACGGAAAAATCTACACAGACAGCAATTTACGAATGTAGTAATAGTATACTGAAATTAATTGACAATAAGGAACATGTAACTGGCCTATTCTTGGATTTATCGAAAGCATTTGATGTTGTTGACCATAAAATCCTCCTTGCCAAACTAAATCAATATGGTGTTAGAGGTCTAGCTAATAAATGGATAGAGTCTTACTTAACAAGGCGTAAACAAATAGTAAGCTTGAGACACAAGGATGATGGAACCAAATGACTTAATGAAACATTGTCCAATGAGGGAATTATTGAATTTGGAGTACCCCAGGGATCGGTTTTGGGCCCTCTACTCTTTCTTCTATATATCAATGATATAACACAGAACGTTCATTCACATAAGGAAATTTTGTTTGCGGACGATACAACACTCGTAATAAAAGGTGAAACTAAACAGGTCATACAGCAGTCTGCTGACTCCGTTACAGGAGAGTTAACCAAATGGTCACAAGATAATCGCCTCATAATAAACTATAAAAAGACAGTATGTCTAAATTTCCACACTATACAGAATAGGAATCCTGCGATGCCCAATATAACATTAAATGGTCATCAAATAGAAAATAAATCAGAAACGAAGTTTTTAGGACTATGGATACAACAAGACTTGAAATGGAATAAACATATCAATATCTGAATACTAAACTGAACTCGATGTGCTTTGCGTTACGTATTTTGAAAACCTGCACTAGCATGCACACATTAAGAAATACTTATTTTGCTTATTTCCATTCATACTTAAGATATGGGGTCATATTTTGGGGTATGTCGCCAGATGTACTAAGCACGTTTAGGATACAAAAGAGGGCGATTAGAATTATGGCAAATGTAAACTCTAGAGAATCATGTAGACCTCTGTTTAAAGATTTAAACATTCTCCCACTGCCCTGCATATATATCTTTGAAAGTATTATGTTTTTTAAAAAGAATTTAATGAATAAAGATGTTTTTCTTAAAACAAACAATGATGTTCATAGGCATAACACAAGACAAAATCAAAACATTCATATTTCACACACACACACAAGCATATATCAAAAAGGAACTTTTCACACTGGAGTTAAATTATACAATAAACTACCCCAGTATATAAAACTGGCCCCAAAAATAAAAACCTTTGATAGAATGTTGAAAGCTTATCTGCAGTGCAATTGTTTTTACTCAGTAGTTGAATATTTTAGCGTATAGGAGTGATGGAATCTATAACTATATTTTACTTTTTTAATTTAATTGTAATACCTAGCTGTATGTTGTTGTATTTATAGAATTAAGTTTTCATATTATGATAATAGAGTGAGGTGTAAATAGTTGTGCAATAAGATTGTATCTATTAAGATTTGCTAAGTTATAAATAGTTATAATCTTAGTAATATATACCTGTTAGTTCTTTTATTTTATGCATGTAAATTCTGACGTGTCCTATATCAAAAATGTATTGAATGCATGTATTTGATCAAATGGAATTAATAAAAATCTATCTATCTATCTATCTAACTTACACTTTTATTTTTGTTTTCAGATGCAGTAAGCGATCTAAAACGATTATTTGATGGAGAAGAAACTGAAGCTCTATTTTACTACTTTGGAGATAATTAGCTTTCATTTTAATTGCAGAATTCGAATCATACTTGCGGAAGCTTGTAGTCAGTAGTCCTCCAAGCTTGTTTCTAGGTTATGGAAATAATTGCTGTCTGGAGTTTAAAGACACCTACCTAACGTGCGGCAACTGTGCTTTTAATTATTTAAATTAAGGTTGCTAATGTTACAGTTCTTCTCGGCCTTGGCCTATGCCAATTATAATTAACTTAATTGTGGTGAAGAGACATGGCAATATAATTATCATAATGGACTTTCACAAACTGAAATTAACTCATTTACCTAAGAGAATGAGAGGAAATGTTATCTCCATCGTTAGAACTGGTAGTATCAAAGCTTTCAATCCTGATCCAGTAAGTATTTAAACAATAGGCTATCGTTTAAAACCTTGGCAAATAGCCTTAGTAGGCAGGCTGGAACATAAAGAGTACCAGTATTGTACTATGCTTTCATATTGAACTAATGAGGGAAGTTAATGTTACATACATGTAATGCATGCAGTCGATTAACTGTGTAGGGGAGAAATAAGAAATATCAGACCCCAAATGAACTAAAGTTTTTGGTCAGTCTGCTTGGCAAGTTGTCATTGCGAAGGGAGGACTTTCATGTAAAAGATTACATTGCATGCTACTGCTGGAAACTAAAACCTTAGCACTGGCTACACGTAGTTGCTCTAAATGTGTCACCTGAGCCCAGTATGTGATACTAGGATCTGTATTCCATTTGGCCTGAAGCAGCAACTGCTGAGAATTGCAATACAAGGACTATGTTTTTTTTTTTTATAGATTCTCTAAATTACTCATGTGAATTGTTTCTGTAGACACTCATATGGTGTATTACCAGTAGGCAATTAAAATGTGATAAATCTTATTGCTGTTATAGGTGATTCTGGCCACTTGGTTGAGTCTGTTATTTATTCCAAATTTAAATCCTGCTAGGCTAGATTGTTCTTGCGAGGAATAAACATCACAAATGTTCCAAATAGTTCTCACAGTTTTAATAACCTGGTATGACCCAGCTCGGTCATCTAAATGGATCAGATGAGAAAGAAAATTCACAACATGGTGCTTTGGGAGTTTGTCTAACATCAAGGTACGTTAATTTTCTTCATTTCATTGTGTTATCATTTGAGAACTAACCTAAATGCAACGAGGTGCAAAGCTTTCCAAGAGTGGAGTTTACCTGAACCGCAGTAAAAAATTCTTAAACTACTCAAATTAGTCAAAATACCTGCAGTAATGGTATCTTGAGACGATATAGTAATAGATGTTTACTCCTTCGCTGTCTGTAACCCACCCAGCCATTCCAAATAGGATCACGACTTATGTAGATGAAATTCCGTCTGACTTTGCCATTTTTAGCACCATGTACAGTACTGCCAACCACACGTATTCGATACTATATCGCATCCGGCAGACCAATGGTTTACGCCTAGACCAACAATTGTTAGGTAGCGTTAGCTATTATAAACACCCCTGGTTTTTGTCACGCACAGTGGGGGTAGTCACGCGTCAGTAATCTTTATCCAGGCCAATGGTTTAGCCAATTATCTTTTTTCACATAATTACAAAGGTGTCCTGTGGTGTATTTTGTATCAAACATGTTGACAACGTAATATGACGTCAATTTGTTAGCCACAAACATCTGCCGTCGTTGACCAAGCTACAAATAAAAACCATCATTTAAACAATATTAGTGAAATTTGACAGTTTTTTTTTAAGGGGCGGAACTACGAGGTCATCTATCCCCTATGATTTATTATTAATGTAGTTATTGTTGTTTTAAGGGGCAGAACTGCGAGGTCATCTGCCCCTATTCTGAATGTAAGTGGAACGCAGATTATACACTTGCAGCAGACATGAATGTGGCTTTTACATATCTTGTGTCCTTGTTTCATTTTCTGGGCGATTACTTATTGAAATTACGAACCCTGGCCACTACTGCACCTCATATATGTGCTCAAGTTCGTAAATATATGTTTTTATTTATTGCTATTTTAAAAACGACAGCCATGTTTCGACAGCGCTTGTATCTAGTTCAACTGTCAACAAGGTGCACTTCAGTGGCACACACCGAGGCGCACACATTGTTGCGAACATGTGAGATACAAAATCACCGTTGATAAAAAGAAGTGAGATACAAAATCACTGTTGATCAAAAAAAAAATCATCTGGACGCGTTAGGTTGTAACCATTGTCAAAACTCACTGGTCTGAGCGTGTTGGCTGTAACTATTGTCAAAAACCATTGGATTCGACAAAACGAAGGTTAGAATGGCTGGATGTTGGTGTGGCATAGTACCGCAAGGGCGAGGTTGGCAGAACTGTTTTGATTATGATTGATGTGAACAGTGGCGGCCACAGCTGAAATTTTGCCTGGATAAGTCGTGATCCTATTTGGGATGATTGGGTGGGTCACAGACAGCGGAGGAGGAAACATCTATTAAAACATCATTCCCCGATTTATTTCTCATCGTTTGATAAGGTACTATACAGAATGTTATCGCTCGTTCTATTTTCATTCAGTGCTACCAAACATTTGCCACGCTGAGCGTGTCTTTTGTCTGAAATTAGCTAAAATACCTTTTCTCTCCTACTGCTGAGCTCTCAAGGTGAAGTGTACAGCTAAACGCCGGAATCTGTATGGTGCGTTTTATAATAGTAATTTAAAAAAAATGCATACCAATGGCTTCTGCCTGGGCCAATAATAGGTGGAGGGCTGCGTTAGCCATGTGCACGAATACACCCCTGGTTTTTGTCTCGCAAAGTAATGTTTGTTGTGCACTGCTGTAATTGATGATTTTTGTGAGAGTGAAATTTCTTAAATCCAATGGGATTTGCCTATACCAATAATTGCTACATAGCCGTTAGCCATACGCCTGGTTTCTGTCATGCACAGTGGGGCAATCGTGCATCAATAATCTTTATCCAGACCAGACCTGTGTGGTGTATTTTGTATCCCACATGTTGGCAACTGTGGTGATAGTTTAAAATTTGAATCCACTTATCTTCCGTTTAGTCAATACTTTTTTGTGTGTTTATTTACGCCCTAGGACATTAACTAGACGGAACATGTATTTCAAATTTTAAACTATCATTCGTCAATACGGACCAATCGTGAACAATGTTAACCCCAACCTGTGGTGATGTCAATGTGTGCGTCTTATAAATAGTTGAAGAGACCTCGTTGCACTGTCGAACATGGCTGCCATCGTTGAATGAGCAATAAATATTAATACATATTTCTCGTGCAGTAGTGACCGAGGTTAGTAATATCAGTTGGCGATGTCCCCCAGAAGACGAAACCAGGCATGAAAATCTTCCATTTGTACTTACATCTTAGGAATTTTAAAGATCATATTTGTCCCACCATGGTCTCTGCACAGCTGAAGAAATCAAGCGAATCCACCTCACTTCATGATCTGGGCCGGGATGATACAAACGCATCTGTTTGAACCATTTTTTTTTTATTGTTCTAATGACAGGCTCATCCCGCAGCTGCAAAATGTGGGAATCTTAAACAGTGTTAGGTTTCAACACGATGGGGTGCCGACTCACTTCGCAGTGGCTGTTCGACAACGTCTTTGGGAATCGCTGTTTCATATCACATGCAACACCATCATTCTGTGACTAAGCAATTGGTAATGCATTCTTAACGAGAGGTATGGCATGTCAGCTGTTCGCTTATGTCAACGAGTTGATTACTCTGACTCTCAAACTCCGGTCTATCATGCGAAATACGAGGTTCATTTGGAGGCTTTTATATGCTGGTCTACCAAATTAATGTACACTTGTATTATTTGCTGGGTAACTTTATTGTATTTTTAGTGGTGATCGAAATGACAGACTACATCAAAGTCGTCTGCCTGACTGAGTAATAAATGAGATTATTAATCTGTAAACTGAAGATGGTTCATACTTTTCATGACCTGAGATTAGGCGTTCCTTAGTGTGTTGTCCATTTGTGACGATTGAGTCTGATAAGTGATTGCAGTTATTGGTCTTGCTCAGTAGTATAGGAAGGGCAGTTTTCTCATTTCTTGAGAGTATTTCCAGACACTTCCCAGCATGGAAATTTAGCAAAATACTACGCAAGACTGCTCCTCAAAAAAAGAAAAGAAAAAAAACATTACCTGTTTTATTATATAAATTAATTATTCTTGTTTTCGCATAAGTATGTAGCCGGATTAAATTGTTTTGTTACACTATAATGGCTAACTTGAGTTTAAGAATGTAGTGTATAGGCTACACAAGCACATCTCCAGGTCATGATACAAAAATGAATCTGGAAATTTGTTTATAGTTTTTTGTCACAGTACTGGTAACAATATCAGGGATTGATTTTCAATTTTCCAGGATTCTCTGCCAAAAATTCTGTGAAACACCTTCCAGTGCCCTGGTCTGAATGAGACGGCGAAGAAACAAACTGAATTTGATTGCTCTGTAAACTGCTGTATTTTCAAATGTTTAATTTTATGTTATAAATTAAGTGTTCTATTTGAATAATAATTTGTTAAAGAAACCATTGTGTATGATTTGAGCCTTGCTTCCTGAACTGCTGCAATCCTAACACCAACTGTTCCTACCAGAACCAGTAGGCATTCCTCCTAATTCACGAGGTTTCTGTTTTCCTCCTTTATGTCCTTATGAAGGTTCTGCAATTAGAAAGTAGACTGATAAGAATGTCGAGAATTCAGGTGAGAGTTATGTTATCCACATAATATTTCAATTTAGTTAGTCTTATCTCATTCCCAGTAGTAGTAGTATTTAGGGACAAGGTGTTGCCTTTGGGGACATGCTAGGGATGGATCAACCCCTGCCCCCTACTCCCCAGAGATTTTTAATCTGCATGGTGCTGATACAAACCTCTGTTTTCTCTCTCCCCCCTTTCCTTCGTGTAATAATACATTGAGTGCGAGGATCAAAGGTCATACTGTTAGTTGAGTGCCTCCTCCCTTCTGTGTAGAATCTTGGAGCATTGAGTTACAGTATTGAGATTGCTATGCCCTAGGGCCATATAGAGACGAAAGGATTAGGCTAGGTAGAATATATTGGATTTAAAAGAAGGTTAATAAATAACTTCATCTGAAGAAAACTGGAATAAATTCCATTAAGTGGTAAATATTGCTAATACTTGCTTTCTACTAATTTGCAAACTTTCAACTTAACATGTAGACCTATCGTACGCAAAAGTCCTAGACTTATAAATTGACGGGTGTAACGGATTCTATGGTTAGTTCCAGTGGCATGAGCTGCTCTTCATCATTCCAGGTGCAACAGATCCCACTCCTTTCTGCTCACAGTTCTTAAAGTGAGAAGTACCTTTAAGGAGAATAATACTAAACTGCAGTCTAAATGATCCTGATCTTGGCTTCCTACAATTTCCACGGACCTCTTGCCACCTCAGTTTTATTATTGAAGGCTGGTATTATGATGGATCATTAAATCACTCTTTGACTTTCTTGGCTGCAGCCAGAGGAGCAGTGTGGTGTTCTGACTAGAACAGACTATAACACTACAGTAGGCCTACCGTGAAGAAAAACTGGTATACCATTAACTTCTATTGTGTTACTGCCCAAAGAGTTGATACCTCATTCTTGGAGATTTTTGAGCATTATTCTAAATGTATACACCTATTCTTAACAGTATTGTTGTTCATGTGTTAAACTGATCTCAGTAGTCAAATAGGCCCACAGGTAAGTTGCCCAATAGCTTACTGGCCACATAAAACATTTATCTTAAGTTTCTGTTACAGTTCATAATGTAATCAACCAGAAAACACGCTATTTGAGTCCTACTAAACTAAAATGAATATTTATGTGGACAGGCAATGTAATTTCTCTTCGAAAGGGAGTTGGGTGTATAAGGTTGACATGATCCGCTGGAATACAGTATCCGTTGAATACTATAAATAAGATACCCCTAAATAAAATAAGGTATTAATTAAGGCAATAGCAAAATAAATTCCTAACTGAAATAGATATTCATGTGAACAGACAGCGTAAATGTTTTCGCAAATGGGGTTAGGTGTACCGTATCTTATCAGGTTGAAGTAATCCGTATGAATGGTCAATGCATACGATAAATAAAACACCATAATAGGCGAAAGTATGGGTTAAGGCAATATGGAACATAGGAAATAGTTAAAAATAAAATGATACAAACTAATTGCGATATAGAGTGGTTTGAAATACGTTGAAATAACGCGCCAATCGATTTACCCGTCATCTAGTGGAAGGCTTTCGTACTATGAAGATGGCTATGAAATCCTGATCACAGATTACCTACTACTACAGATGGCCAACAGCCATGCTAATTCTTGGTACCTAAGACTTCAGCTCTGTCTGGTGGTTGACTGATGTACTAGCAACACGTCTACCGATAGTGCCACCTATGAGCAGATCTCGTAAACACTAACCCTCCCGCCCCCTCCACCCGGCCCCTTCCCTTCGTTCCGCTAAATATTCTCGTCCTAAATGCTCTGCCCACTTCAATGTTCCGAAAATCACAATCTCCCAATACTTATGGCACGTTTTTAAGTGTGGAGATAATAATATGATCTACAAGAAATAAATCACATTCAAAATACCAATAACAGAAAAAATTAATAAAAATAATAACAAAGTGGGAAATTGTGAATTCCAGAACTTTGAAATGAACAATCACAGCATTTAGGACATAACCTCATCACTAATATACATGTTTAAATTTCTTTCAGTTGCAATTGGAGCATATTGCATTGGTGACAAAAATTAGGCTACTACAAGGCCTGCAGCATATTATTACTCAGCTTGAAAATGGCCCAAGTAGGCCTATAACCAATTAGTTATTAGAAAAAACTACAAAGGAAAAGTACTGGGAAGGGAGAAAATTCATATTATAAAATGCTTGATGCTGTTAGCAATGACAGTAAAATTTTAAGAGAGAATGCTAAGGATCAGGTGGTGTAACCAGATCCTCATCACACTAAAATTGTTAGTGTAATTAGTGCCAAATACATTAGGGGACAGGAAAAGAATTGGATATCACAAAATATCTATACAGTAGTTCATTTCGTATGCCCTTTAAAATATATCCAGTTAAAAATTTTGAAGGATGAAATGCAGTAAGTAGGCTACACTAAAAATTATCATCACACACTAATACAGTACATTCCATGACGTGCTGTTAAGGGGAAGGGAGAAATAGGACTTTCAATGAAACAAAAGAAAAACACTCAATACTGCTAGAATTCATCATGTTTTATTTAAAAAGTTGTCAATGAAGAGAAGATAACAGCAAGAGCCAAGATCAAACTTAGCAAAAATACAGTAATCAAATCTGGTCCTCCTAAAAGTATGTGTTGAGGCATGTTCCTTTCTTCTTTCTTGCCAAAGTATAACAGTAGGGTCCAGCACATAATAATGGACCTAGTTCCTCCTTGATGTAATGGCTGACACCGATGAACCGCAAATTCCTACAACACATACCAGTGTGTATGTTGAAACAGTAAACTTAATAAATGTGTAACTTAATGCTTGAATTTGCTGACATGTGTATGTTTGCACCTACTATAAGTTAACTACATTTTAAAAGAATCATTGTGTTTTTGATATTAATTCATTTAGGGCTTTCGATAACATATTCATTTAGCCCCATGTATTTGGAAGTGTGTATGATTTGTTGATATTTGTTGTTTTAACGGGCCTAACATCTTGGTTATCGGCCCCTAATGGTTTGGGTGATCGTGAAGATGAAAATCAAATGTAAACTATAAATGAAATTAACTACAAACTTATATAGGCTACTAGAAGAAGAAATGGAAAACAAAAGGAGAATAAGGCAAACAAAGGACAGGAGGAAAAGAAATGCCCTCAAACCCTCGAAGAATGAGGATCGAGACACTTGGAAGGAAGGAGAGCCACGAAAGGCCCCAGAGGCAATGGAAAAAAGGAGAAAAACCGACCCAGCTCAGGAATCCCTCGGGGTCGCCATCTCCCGAACTCACCAGCCGTGAGCCCCTGAGGGTGTAGCAATATCCAGGGTGCACCAAAGGTGGTGGGGCTACATACACCCTGCCCCTTGAGGGCCTTGAGCAGAAGGCAGGAGATAACGAGAAAAGAAAAAGAAGGCTGACCCCTCGCAGGAGGAGGGCATCAGAAAAGATGAGACAAGGGCCAATTAAGGCGGGAAAGGAATAGACTCCCTAGGCCTCGGATACCCTAATACCGTCGGGGTCGGAAGAGAACAAGAGTTGACCAAGTGAGGTCGACAGGCAAGAAGACAGAGAGGAGCCCGGCACAAGTAAGTGGAAGCAATGCGGGACTCACCTGGGGCCCCGTGGTCGCCAATCCACGTCCCACTAGATGTGAGCCCCTGGGGGAGTGTATGATTTGTATGATAATCTGTGTTATTGTGGTATCTGTAGTAGTGTGTATACTTCCTGTAATTCAGGTGAGGACTGGAAAGGAGGCAGCCGTAGCCTTAAGTTGGGAACCATCCCAGCGTTAGCCTGGAGAGGAAGTGGGGAAACCTTGGAAAACCACTTCTTGGATGGCCGAGGTGAGAATCGAACCTACCTCTTCTCAGTTCTGCCTCACAAAGATGAGTGTGCACCTTTCCAACAGTCAGACCAGAATTAAATTGCTTAATCAAGCTTGGAAACTAGCCCAGGACCTCAGGAGTGGCAGCAACCACACCACAAGGTGGTCTTACTACAGAATCAATTGATGAAAAAATCCCTCCATGTAAGCTTAGACATTGGCATCCTACGTGTTGAAAAATATTGTAAATAACGTGTGGGAATAAAATACTACCTATAGGTATATCAACCATTACATTGGCATACAATAAATCAATTATATTTGTCTTGTATCTATCTCGCGGTTACAGAATATCATCGACAGAACCTAACACTTATTAACTTACCAAGAGTATAAAATAAAAATTGGCAGATAAGGGTGGGGTTATCGGGCCAATGGTTCCAGGGTTTTATTGGATTTTCACGTTGGACTTAGTTCCACAGGACATGACGTCTGAAACGGGGGAGGAGCTTACGGTCAGCTGTTTGCAACATGGCGGCGAGATAGTGACGAGACGTAAGCAAGACAGTGATAGGGTGTGCGTTTGTTATGGATTCTAATTTATGATGGCAAAATACTACATATTTTCTTTTATTGATAGAAATATTTTTATAATCAATTTAAATGCAGTGCTTAATTACTACCAGTTAAAAATATTACCCACCTGTAGATAGTTAATTTACTGTCTGCCGTTACATTTATGAAGCCTGTACTTGGGAGCCTAGCGGTGTCGATGTTTTTATTAATTTCACAACATATATATCCAGGGGCGGATCTAGGGGAGGGCGACCGCCCAGGGCTCCGCGGTCTGGGGGCCCCGTGCCAAGGATTTTTAAAATTTAATTAATTAATAAATTATAAGTTTCAATCTTTTCAAACTAAGTTATAATTCATAGTCTTCTTTTCAGTGCAGCTATGCCCTCCCGTGACCGTTTAGCAAGTTTAGATTTCAGTGAAATAATATAAGACTTCAGCCGGGAAAAGAAGTCGCAAAGTGATATTTTAATATTTCATAGTTTACATAATCTTCATCAAGGGGACATAAAGGTTTCTTTCATTTTCTTAAAATAATGTACTGTAGTGTATTCAAAGTATGGTAACTATTCTTTATTTTATTATTATTATTGCAAAACTATTTTCCATTTGATTTGATTTTTTATTATTACCTATTGTTGTGGGTCCCACCTTATCATATAGCCCAGGACCCCGCAAGGCCTGGATCTGCCACTGTATATATCTCACATAACACAAAGGACGACTCCCTGATAATAAATTGAATCCAGCAACCCTGAATTTGCATGAATGTTTTGGGTTCAAAGAAGCGTTACTTGGGATGCTCAAATCATACTTCAATATTGCTAATATTGACCTACATACTTGCTGTTCAAAGGCAAGAATATAAATTTATTAATCTCTTGCCACAGACAAGTTAAAATGGAGGCATCCTCTTTATCAATATATTTAATTAAATATTTAAAATACAGATATTTAACAAAGCAGGAGTCTCCATTTGAACTTGTCATAAGCAAGCGGAACAGATCTAAAACTACACTTTAAGCTAAATCAAATTCACTCCCCAGCTCGACATAAACCATAATACCAATTAAAACCTATACAAAACATACTCTCCTTACTGTTGTACAACATTCAAACCAACTATTCGCACTCAAAACTGAAAAACCTTGAAATGGAAACTAATTAAAGTTAGAATAGCCTAGGCCGATCAGGTCTCCTGCTACATTACCGCATATGTATACTTAAAATCACTACAACTTCTAAATTACGGCTAAGTGACCTATCTGCCTGAGTAGTATAGGTGTTACCGGCCTGCCTGGGATGATGGGTTTCCAAACCGGTACTTAAAACTAAGATTTTACACATTAATTAACTAAATTCAACAGTAAGGAGATCATAGACGAAAACACAATTTAAGCCAAATAATACTTCAATATTGCAAATATTGAGCTACATAGGCCTACTTGCTGTTTAAAGGCAAGAATATAAATTCTCTGGCAAATTAAGGCTAGGGACAGCATTTTTCTTAAGTTTTCTAACCATTCGACTATTGTCAATCGGAAGAACCCCTAAAATAAGTTTGCGAAGAACGGATTACATTCTATGTACGACACAGAAGTATTAGGCTACAAGTTTATCAGTATTTTTGATGTAGCTAAATCCTTGTGAGTACAATTAGAGACAATAACTATCAATAATCAACAGTATCGGTGCTTACGCTGTGGAAAGAAGTCGTCTTCACAAAAATTCAGACTGCACACTGTCATGTAACGTGTAACACGTTTTCCAATTGACAGCGCCGTATCCCATCTTTCTCTCTGAACTTTTTGTACAGGAAAGTAGTGAAGAGATTTCGTACCTATTTTATACGATTTGCAACCGTATACAGAGCAGTACCTCCTCGAATTTGACAAATTCCTTTCTGTTTCCATCAGGACATCAATGTTTCACCATGAAAATAAACCTCACCAGTCACAATGTTACAGCTTCAATATTCTACCGCGCGGCTGCGCCATCCAACTTTTCTGACATCAATTGTTACACATTGGTAAGACTATAATATGATCCTAGGCCATTAAAACTATTAGACCATGGGGGTGTATGTTAAGTTTTAATAACCTGTAATTACAGTCCTACATCAGTATTGCCAATTCGACCAACTGAACACCCAGCCCAAACACTGCATTCCTACCATAACATAAACGTACAGCTTATTTTCCTGTGTATCTACAAAAATAAATACAAAGTGCCCATAGCATGAATGTGCAAGGAAACACATCTACACATTTGTTTGTTCTTGGCTTATTAGAGGAGGACAGGTGCATTTGAATGGTATTTGGGTCGCAGAACATTACACGAGTCGACTACTTTAGCACCATGACTTAGCATAAGTATATTCACGTTGGACTTCGTTCCACAGGACAAGAACACATTAATGTATATAGTTACACATTGGTAAGACTATATGATATAGGCCATTAGACCTATTAGACCATGGGGTGTGTGTGTTAAGTTCTAATAGCCTGTAATTACAGTCCTACATGGCATTACCACCTATTCTAACTGAACTGATCTGTTTTGAATACTGTAATAATTTGAAATTCAAGGAAGGGGAAAAATTAAAGCTTAGACACGTTGTCATGAATCATGAGATTTATATTCTATTGCAATGTGAAATTAATTAATTGATTATTCACACTCCTCAAGATCTTCAGTACACACATGCAATAGGCTCATTTAAATATTTCTGCGAGTTGTAATCAAGTTGTTGCAATGGTTTATGGAACCCAATCTTATTCATCTTGTACTCTACCGTAGGTCTACATTATAGGCCTATTAAAAAAATCCATTACGAGAACCCACAGTACCTAGTTCCACTACCCACTGCCAAAACATTACGGTAACACAGACTTCTTACCTGGTCATAGACTGGATCATTTCTTAGGAGAGTAATTGCCATATATTCCTCTGCTATTTCGAGAATAGCGATTTACGATTTTTTTTTTCCTTCTTCCGGTGATAGGCACAGTTCACAGAATTTGGTAGGTCTACCTATGGGATAAATAATAGTGAAAGTTAATTGATATGTCAAGTAGAATGTCACCTGCGTCTAATATCAATTCAAAACTAGGCCTATATTTTTCACAGCCACTACAGAAACACAAAACTTAAATTCTTAAAATAAGCGTACTTACTCGCCGTAGCAGAAGAAGAACTGTTCACTTCTCATTACCACGAAGACAATTTGATATAAGAAAGATGAGATAGAACACAACATTAGCTTATTTAGCTTATTTGTATACGGCCAATATTACTACATACAACTCATAAACACTTGACGTTACAGACAGTTAGGAACGGGGCTCCGAGTGAAAGCCGAAGTTAAACGATTGACTTCGCGTCACCACATGGTAGCTTTACGATTGGTTACAAAGTGAGAAGCTTATTATCCTCTCTGTTTCAAAATAAATCATGTGATTGTGCCAGAACTTATCTATATTTACGACACTTTACTAAATGTAAAATACTGTAGTGTAATATTCAACATATCATATTCTCAGAATACAGTACATTGAAGTACCTCCATTTTCTGCACAATGCACATCGCTCTGTTGGTCTAGGGGTATGATTCCTGCTTTGAGTGCGAGAGGTCCCGGGTTCAAACCCCGGAAGATCCTACCATTTTTATTACTTTTGTTTTTATCTCTTGAAAAGATTCAAAAAGTATGTAAAAGAACCTTAGGAACGTTCTTTTTTTCGGGCGAGACTTCCGGTAATTTAAATACATAGGTTGAGGTAAACGCTTCTTTTTTCCCCGTCGGTTTACCCTCCAGGTTGGCTTTTCCCTCGGACTTAGGTTGGTTGCTTCCTCAGTTTAGGGGCTGTGACAACGCGGTCATGTAGCCCCGTGTACTTTGGGTGGGTGTAGAATCTGTCTGATAACCGGTGTTAATTGTGATGGCTGTATAAGTGTGTGTTATCTGTTTTTAATTCAAGTAAGGACTGCAGACATTGATTTTTTGAAGTAGTTCCTACTTTTGCCGCCAAACGCCACCATCAACAACTACTAGTTCAGAACTTGGTTACTAGACGCCACCGCAGTCGGCTCCTGGCAACGAACGTTCTTCGTTAAAGAACGAAGGTTCTTTAACATGCCATAAATCTATGACATGGGACTGCCGGCTTTACTTTCCCTCCGAAGAAAGGCATACTGAGGGATTTTTAACGACGGCTTCGGCCGGGTTTGAACCCGCGATCTTGGGCATAGAACAGCATGTACCAACTACGCCACCAAAGCCGCTACCCTTCCTTGGACTCAGCGAGGGATCCCACCATAACCACCGTAAGGGCAGTGTCCTGGAGCTTGAAACACCTGGTTGGGGGATACCACTGGGGAGGTGGGGCCACCCTCCTTGCCTCTTCCTTGCCTATCCCTCCCAATCTTCCCCTCACTTTTCATCCCTCATGAGGCCCATGTTCGCTTTGCAGGTGAGGCCGCCTGGGCGAGGTGCTGGTCCCACCTCCCCAGTTTCATCCTTCGTCCAGGTGTTTCAAGCTCCAGGACTCCGCCCTGGTGGCGGTAATGGTGGGATCCCCACAGAATCCGAGGGAAAAGCCAACCTGTAGGGTAAAGCGACTAAAATAAAAAATTGCGTTTGACCTCAAACTATGTATTTATATTACTGGCACACAGTAAGTACAAGTCTCGCACGAAAAAAAAAAGTTCGTAAGGTTCTTTTATATACTTTTTGAATATTTTCAAGAGATAAAACAATAGTAAAAATGTTGGGCACTTCCGGGATTTGAACCCGTGACATCAGGCACTCAAAGTAGGAATCATACCCCTAGACGAACAGTGCGATGTGAATTGTGCAGAAAATGGAGGTACTTCAATGTACTGTATTCTGAGAATATGATATGTTGAATATTACACTACAGTATTTTACATTTAGTAAAGTGTCGTAAATATAGATAAGTTCTGGCACAATCACATGATTTATTTTGAAACAGAGAGGATAATAAGCTTCTCACTTTGTAACCAATCGTAAAACTACAATGTGGTGACGCGAAGTCAATCGTTTAACTTCGGCTTTCACTCGAAGCCCCGTTCCTAACCAAGGAGTAATAAGGAGAGGCCCTAACGGCAAGGAAGTGAAGCCAGAAGTTACTCCTTCACATATGCTCAAAACATTGCGGTAGTCCCATAAGAAAAGCATGTAATGGTGTGACGTATGTACTTAAAAGTGGTGGTATTTCGCATGTGGGTCGAAATGTTGACTTGTGGAGCATATGTTTGCACAAACAGAACTCCCACCTGCCAAAGTAATGTCATTTCACAAGTAAATCCACTTTATTTGCCATATATTGTGTTAAGTTTTCATCCTTAGAGTAGCCACCTCACGGTACTGTTCTAGTATCATTCGTTAAATGTTCAAATAGTGGCATACGTGTCCACCAATATAATTATTTCGATTGCTAGGAATTAATTACGGATATTTTACTCCGTTTCTTACTGGAAATAGTTTCTGCTCGTCAATTAATGAACGGTATTTCTGTAATCTAATCACCCTAATCTATTTTTAACGTGGCTTGAGCTCTAGATTTATTGCTCGTGGGTGTTAAGAGATTGATATGTCATTATTTGCATATTTTAGTGTGTTAATCTCAAACCTCAGCCTAGACCTTTTTTAGTTTGTTACCGGAACTGAACTGGCCTATTTTTTTTTAAATCATCGTGCAATGAAAACAATAACGCCACCATCCAATTAGATATGCGAACTTAATATTTTAATATTTAATATTTTAAATTTATTTAATACACATTCGTGAATATAATGGCATGCTTACTGGTATCTCGGTAATTATTTGCCTATTATTTGGTATAAGTTAAGAATAGTGATGGGTGTCTGGTTGCCTGAAATCCCACAATAATTACAGGTCATAAAAACTGTATACCGGTATAATACATTCATTTCACATGTGCTATACTATATTTCAGATCGGTGTATTGATCTAGTTTATATTGTAAAATTAAACGTTTTATGGCAGTTTACATGATTTTTGATTGCGACGAAAAGTATTGTGACTGCCGTACACTTCACGCTAGCCAGCAAAGATAAACAAATATTCCATTATTTCCATCGTCATATAGGTCTACCTTACAATTTCGTAGTATAGGCCTACCTGCACACGAATCTTTTTTCTTCGTAGTTCCGCCCCTTAAAGCAACAATAACTAACTAACTACCTAACACGAATCTTTTACTGGTAATCATACTTAAATCCCACTAATAAATACGTCTACGGTACCGTAGACTCAATTTACCGCTCGAGCCGGGCAAGTATGGGGGCGTGGTCATGCTTCAACTCTCCGCATGCTATAGCGCTGACAGGGCACCTCCTTATTACTCCTTGTTCCTAACTGTCTGTAACGTCAAGTCTCATAAACAGAGCCGCCATGGCATGGTCAGTGCCGCCAACCCAGTAGAAATAATGTTTATTTAATGATAAGTGCCGTAATTATCGTCTGTGAGCAAGATAATTGCAAGGAAATGTCAATTAGGAATTATGTGTATATTTATTGACTAAATATAGTGATATGTTTGCAATTTAATTACAACGTTGTATCATGCATATGTTGGCAACACGATATACACGATATACAGCGCTCGATACGACTGGCACGTGCTACTACACCGATGGTGCCAAATGATCCCTATTGGCTACTCAAACTAACACTTGGGGCGCTGCGGTCGGTCTGAATAAGTAGGGTTTAAAATACTCAATAACACGCGTTTGATATGGAACACTTTTTATTTTTCGGTTATAATCAGTAAATATGGTCTCTAAAGTAATGACAGTGTTATTTTTAATTGTATATATGTATAACTGTGCGATACACGTGATCTAATTTGTGTGTTCCACTGGATTTTTGGTGACATTTGCATATTATCAAGCATCAGTTTTTATGGGTGATGTAGATCAGCTGATTCAAATTTACACAGGGCTACACTTCGGACATTATTTCGGTACTATTATGCGCAATATAATGTAAATGTCGATCCTGAGTCAACGCCGAGGACATTCAAATAGAGAAATACGGTACATAAACAAATTAATAACACACCGAAGCTGTGCTACTTTTATCATTCCGAGACTAGCATCCACGCAAACCAGACGCCACTGTTCCAAGCTCCGACTTATATCGTGAATTGATGTCAAACTGATGATCCGCCAGCCTTTCCGCCAAGCCTACACCTCGTAATCGCTAAGTTCTTCGATATTCGAGCTATTCCACTACGAGTCATATAGGCCTAATTTGCCTCCCCGTGGGCACTGTAGAATGAGTGATTCCGCTACCATTCAAATATTCAACACCAAACCCACCTTTTAACCATCCAAATCAAGCAATTCCTGTCACCCCCCGAGTTTTAATACAAGTTAAACTCATCCCTTCTCCCTACCAAGCAGCCAATAATTAATTATTTAATTAATCATTCAAGTAACTTCAATCTTACCAGCGCGCCCATCGTAACAGCTGTTTTTAAACTGAATAACCTTCGCTGGCTTTACGTCGCAGGTCTTCTGTCTGTCTTCCTCGACAAGTGTTAGATCCTTCCCGGGGTGGAAAGGTATTATTATTAGGTATTATTAGGTATCATCACATTTCGGCTATTGCTATTTGCATCTTGTGGAAAGTGATGAAAACGTATGTCCGCAGCCCTCTTATACATCGACTTACAGCCGTAAACTGAGCAATACACTTTGCTTTTACTCATTTTTCACTCTATCAACGAGTAAAACTTATTACTTATGTATAAAGACACGAACAATTTACCACGATCTGTTTACCAATACAAGAAACCATATACAAACAGTCACCACGTGACAAATGTACCCTACTTGGTAAGTTTCTCATTTTTACCGCTAGATGTCATATCAGATAGCTGGAGTTGCCAATCTGGTTGACACCCCCTGATCCTGAACTCGTAACAAGCGTCCTAACAAGGTGCCTTACAGAATACCACATTGAGCCTCGCTAGCCATTTGTTGTTATGCCTATGGTTATGATTCCGTCGTAACCATTTTGGTGGGTTGTTGAGGAGTGAAGTTACAGAATCGGGGTGTATATCATACCGTCAAAATCACAGAAAGCAAGCAAACTACGAGCTGCGTCACCTGGTGACCCGATTAGCAGTACACGGTTTCCATCACCGCCTATGCTTGACTAAATCGTATCACACACCGTGCTCAGAATGCGTGTGTAAGCGTTGCAACAATTTCTGTGAACGATATCATGTGCTGAAGTGTCCAGACAGGAGAGAGACTCTAACACGGTTCTGCTTGGATGATTACTAGTTATACCAATGCACATTGCGAATTTTTTTTTTTACGTTATAATTCATGTATTTAGGTATTAAGTTAGTATTTATGTTCTTTGGCCATTGGCTGCATTAAATGTTTATATTATAAAATCACAGAAATCTATTACAACAGCACAACAGTATTAAAATGTCCCCTTTGTTAATTCAACGGTTGGCTATACTGATGTTTGAAAATAGATAAAGATCTTTATAACTTTATTATTCTTTGCGTTGGGTAAAGAGTTTACTATGCCCACTACTGTACCAAGGGGAAGGAGAAGAAGAATTCTTTGCGAAATTCAGGCCACGTTTAGCTACCTACTCGTACCTACTAATAAACTACAGTACACTGATAGCCCGGAAGAATACCGTACGGTTCGTGAACTCATTGTACGTGTTACATTAGAAGAATTTGCGGACACCACATATATTTTACCAACTCATATTTGTAAGTAAAATCCTTTAAGATAAGAGCAGTGATTGCAATTGGCATGGTATGTATAGAATAGTTTGCACTTTATTAGATTTCATAATGTCAAACGTGGAGGTTCTTTGCTCCATGCTGTCAAATTGATTGTACCCTGTGTATGTACGTTTTTTTTCTTTTTTCAGGTGAATAAATTCATCACTTGATAGATCTTCACATTGTAGAGTAAAGCATATCAACGATAAAATGCAGTTTTTCGACTCTATACCTACACACATGGACTTCGATGGACAGAGGAGAGCTGAGAAGTTGTCACGGATCATCATAACCTTATTTGGTGTTGTCGGCCTTGTTTGGGGATACATAATCCAGCAGTTTTCCCAGACTGTATATATTTTAATTGCTGGTTTTGTATTAGCAGCTCTTGTTACGGTGCCTCCTTGGCCAATGTACCGTCGTAAGCCCTTGCAGTGGCAAAAACCACGCCCGGAAAGTGATAGTGCGGAGCCATCAGCCAAGTCAAAAAAGAAAAAGTGATTCAACTTTCGTGGCTAGTAATTTTGCCCAAAGCGTGGGAAATATTATTGGGACTACAAAGTAATTGTTTTATTGGCATTTGTCGGTCTACATTCCTCTAAATAAATGGAATTGGAATTATTTGAACCAACATTTTATGCATTCCAGTGGGTCTTGAGGCAGATATTGTTCACTGCCGCTGGCATAGGCCTAGCCTTTCGGCATTTTGTGTGTGAATTGAGGTGTTACTATTCCCTTCAATTTTGATTTAAAAATTGTTCCATTAAGTTGTCAAATTTGCTGTATTTTTTATTTATGATTATAATGTTACAATATAATACCAAACAGGTAGAAGAGTGGTTTAGTTGCTACCAGTTGTGGGTTCTTTCCAGTCCTTAGGTAGGGTTATCCGGTAGCACAATAACATAAATGACATGTGAGGAACTGTTTAGGTCACCTCAGGTGTTAACCAAATTTACAAATTAATACACCCTAATAGGCCTACAAGCTTATCAAGAAAGGAATGCAGCAAACTAATATGAATACAAGGCCATCACCAATACAAATTACACATATCCAATAAAAGGTATATTGAATTAAGAATAGCCTACTGCAACGGAATGAAACAATAAAGCTCAAAAGTATCAAAATCTGCTAATAAACACAAGCACACATTGACCATAAGCAGAACATGTCTTTCTGCCATATGACATGTCGAACAGTAAAAGCGATGGTCGTCGAGACCTACCATTTTGAAACAAGACATTATTGAACATAACCTATATTTTTATCTCTTGGAATATTTCAGCTTTTTTGTTGCTCTAATTCACTCGCTCATATCAATGTCGGTAATAGTTAACGAGCAGTGAACCTGGATTCTACACTTTAACTTGGATGCCATTTTCAAGATTTTCATACCATATTTCATGTTCTGGGAGTCATTACCAATTGAAATTACTGTCCATTATCAATACTGGGTAAAATTTTACAAGAGGGATACCTCTGTATAAAATTTTAAACTACTGAAATTAAAGATTTTACCCGAATGAATAGTTGGGAAAATATCTGGAGATGTAGTTAATAGATGTTTCCTCCTCCGCCGTCTCCCACCCAGCCATCCCAATAGGACCACGACTTACATTGCCAAAATTACAGCTGTGGCCGCCATTAGTCCAAATCCATCATCATCGGTTGCAGTCGTGAGTATTCGGGTCTCTTCGTTAGCCCCACTGCTCTGCTGGTCTGTCATCAAAACAATACTGCCAACCTCGCCCTTACGGTAGGCTACTATGGACGGTAACACAAGTGCCCAGTTCAGTCTCTAGTGCGCATCATTCGTGCGCAGCCGCCAAGGCCGCACTGACACCCAACCTTTTAACCTTCGTTTTGTCCAATCCAATGGTTCAGCCTAACGCGCCCAGACCAATGGTTTTGTGTCAACCGTACTCTGCTAGCTGCGCTCGGCCAAAGCCACACCTACACCAACCTTCGTTTTGTCCAATCCAATGGTTTTTGACAAAGGTTACTGCCTAACGCGCCCAGACCAATGGTTTTGTCAACTGTGCCCTGATCAATGAGTTTTGACAATGGTTGCAGCCTAACAAGTCCCGATGATATTTTTTTTGTAATCAACAGTGATTTTGTATCCCACTTCTTTTTATAAACTGATTTTGTATCTTACATGTTGGCAATAATGTGTGCGCCTCTGTGCGTGCCGCTAGAGTGAGCCTTGATGACTGTTGAACAATGTGCAATCACTGTCAAAACATGGCTGCCGTTTTTAAAATAGCAATAAATAAAAACTCATATTGACGAACTTCAGCACATATTTGGTTCAGTAGGGACAATTCAAATTGAAATCAACTTCTAATGACTCCCAGAAAGGTATGTGAATCATAAATAATATGTTTTAAATAATGCGCCTTGTGAAAGTGTTGAAAAGGATGAAAAGGGGGGTATACCTCTCATGAAGTATTAATCAATACGGCACTCGAAATAGGCTACGTAAGGTAACTGTATCTGTTTTCGTCACTGAGCCAGTCGTCGTCACTCTCGCATATATGTACAAAATATAAGCATGTCTTCAGGTCTTTCTCAACGCACAAAGTCTTACGAGATTCGTCATATCTGCGTAACCGATAAGGAGCAACTTTTCGAAATCACGCGTGCGATGTAATAGGCGATTCCCGGCGTCAAACATCTCGTGTGAGTTGAGCTGTCGTGAAGCGGCGTATTGCTTCTCGCATGTGCTAAGCAGGCACGCGAGTTAATTATGTGCATACGTGTTATGTTCCATCATTTTAAAATGTTACAAGTGTGTGATATAGTTGGTAATTGTTTCCGTAACATATGCGATTAGCTATTTCGAGCTCACGTTCCTAGTTTGGTTAGAAATGCCGGTGACGAACACTGGATTTAAAAACACTCACTTTACCCATGCTCGTCATTTGTGACTAAAACTGGCACATGTCATATCTCCTTGTAAGACCTAACTAGCTGCGGCAATATACTTATAATGTAATTCTGAAGCACCCTGCATTAATTAAATTGTCGTTCGATTATAGTGTCTAGTAGTCGTCATAGCTGACGATCTTTAGAGCACATGCGTGACGAACACTAGTGCACGATAATGTTAAAGTTTGCGTTAACGTTTCAGAACCAATAAACATTTACAGTGTGCTGTTATTATGTAGATCCGTCTCTTTGACGGCCGTAGGTCTACGCTGGCTGCGTGGCTCAGCGGTAACGTTCTCGCCCGCTGTTGCAGGATCGAATCCTGGCGCAGTCATCTGGAACTTAAGGGTGCGCAAATGTGAGGGAGCCGTGTCAGTAGATTTACTGGCACGTTATAGATCCCCCTTCGGGGCGAAATTCCGGCATCCCGGGGTCTCTAAAAGCCGCAGCAGTTAAAAGGGACGTAAAACAAATATTATTATTATTAGCAGTAGGTCTAGGCCTAGGGCTTTTAGGTGAGCTAAAGGTGATTCTTTTTAAGTTGAGATAAAAATATATATTCTAAGGCCTTTTCTTACAATCTAGTAAAGTGAGAGTAAACTCTGACAGTTGGCTTTACGGTCGGAGTAAAGTCCCGGTAAACATTCGATCCTTCTTACCATGTTCCGGTTAATGTTTACGGTAGGTTAGCAGATCTGCGCATAATTTTCAACAGTTGGTACATATTTCAGGTTCGATTTGCAGATTTCTTGATACCTCTCAATAGTTGGCATGAGTGGATCTGCGTCAGGGAGTAAATAATAAATATACATTTTATATTCCTTGATCTGTGTTCTTCCTTGGCACAATCTGTTTGTTACGTTATGATTATCAAGAGAAATATTAGATATGGAAGGACAATCTCCAAATGAGACAAATAAAGGCCTCAGGAGGAGAAGCTTCGTCAAACGGAATCGTCTAAAAAAGTCTTGATCTAACTCGGGTGTGCCCAACCCGCGGCCCTCGATCCCATCGCATGCAGGCCGAAGTGATATTTGTAAGTTATAATATTATTTATGAAATAAGTATTTCTATTTGAAATGTGATAAACTTGAAAGAGCAAGACTTTTACCGTTTCCAACACGTGTTTGCCGAAGTTCATCAGTCATCCTCTTACTCAAAACATGGGAAAATCACATCCGTTTCAAAGAAATACCTAGATTTTTATTTATGACCCTACCTACTGCGCATCGCTTTGAAGTCCCCATGCATTGTTGACCGCGCGGTAGTAGCCTACAGTACTTTCAAAGGCGAGTGCACGCTGTATGTGTTATTATCGTAACATTGTAGAACTTTCAAGTTAGTTTGCAGTTGTTTGCTCACATTGTAGTGTTAGTGAGAGGTTTGAAGAATATAATTAATTCTGTGATTCTTTATAAGTGATAATCATGGTTTCTAAGTGTAGCGACACAAAAAGAAAAGTTTCAGACGAAGGTAGATCATTTCAAATAAAGTGGACTAATCAGTACTCTTTTACTGATGTAAACAAGAAAGCAGTGTGTTTAATTTGCAGTGTTTAAGGAGTATAACATAAAGCGACATTAAGTCATCAAACATGCGTCTTCATATGATAAATTTCACGGTCAATTTCGCGAAGACAAGATATCCGAATTTAAAATTAACCTTTCGGGACAATAGTTAATTTATAAGAGAGTGTCACCTCAAACTAAATCTCTGGTAAAAGCGAGTTAGGCAGAAGCAGAAATTATTGCAAAAAAATGTAAACCATTTTCAGATGGCGAGTTTGTAAGAATGCATTGAGTGTGTTGCTGATATTCTTTGTCCTGACTTAAAAAAGCTCAGTTTGCATAAATGAGCTTGTCGCGACAGACTGTAGCTCGCCGTATTGATGAATTAGCGCCCAATATAGACAGAATTTGAAAATACCGAGGCACATATTTCCAGTTCTATTCTCTGGCAATTAATGAGAGTAGTGATGCTAGCGATACTGCCCAATTAGCAATTTTCTTAAGGGAAGTTGATAAATATTTCGGTATTACAGATGGCACAACTAAAGCCAATGCTTTAATTGGGGGTGTCACTGAAACCTTGAACTTGTAATGGTTTCCTCTGCCCTCACGTTGAGTGAGAAATGTAACTGTTTACCTTTGCCTAAGCTATGTTGTTTTAATGGGCGCCAAGACCTCAATGCAATGCTGAAATCTAAATTTGTATTTAACAACGTCTAGCTCTGGCAGAACACCTTCAAGACTCTATTCACTCAGATCGTGGTATGATTTGATCATTAACCCAACAAACAATTGTATCAGGAGAAGGAATTGGTCTATATCTAATGCTACCTACTGAAAGCAAAGATTGCATTGTAAAAGAAATGAATTTATTATATAAAACAAGTATAGCAAAATTAATAATAATAAGTATAAAATTTAAATTGGAGCGTTGCGATTTTAATATTACCGATAGAAAATTACGTGAAAACGGAGTTTGATAAATTGATTTTACTCTTATTTCCAAGCTATGAAGTTGTAACGTGTTTTTCGAGGGGTTTTATGCAACTGGCATAAGTCAGTAGGAAGCCATTCTATATTTATTTACGCGGCAAATTGTTCAGCCAAGAGAATTTTTCATGGTAATTTATTATTATTATTAATTTATTATAATTATTATTAAGGTATTTTCGGAGCATTTTATAAAAATTATTAGCATTCAGATAGGTTTTCTATTTCTTAGAAAACGCTATCCAGCAAATTATTACGAACGACGATATCATAGAAAATTATCTGATTACGGAATTTTACGGAGTTTTCGTCAGTTAGGGTATATCGAGAGACGTGACTCACTGGGATTTCAAGTACACGCTTAATCTTGTCGAGAAGCATGACGCAATCTTGGGTCGCAAGGTCTAGATAAGGCGAATTGTTGGAACGGAAAACGACTTCTCCCTCTCGCGCGCCGAGTGTAAAGAAACCAGAGGAGGGGAACTAGCGGTGGGTCAACCAATCATTGAGGACCACGCAAGCTGAAGCCGGCTGAAGAGTGGGGGAGCCAACGTGTGCATATATCGTTCGACGCGCCGTGAAACGAGGACTATCTGTGTAGAACTTGCGGAGTACGGTTGCAAGTGCGTGTCGCTCCGATGTTCAGTGGAGTTGAAGACTAACTTTTGCTAAACTTAACCAGTGCGGTTGTACGAGTGTTTGGGTCCGAGGTACGGACCATAGAATTATCTAAGCTACCAGAATATCATCAAATTCCGACGGAGATGACGACGTCCAGGAGACTGTGGGAAGCTCACAGCATCAGCAAGTACGAGGGAAATGCCTTGGCAATTTCCAATGGTAAGCGCAAATGACGCAGAAATACGCAATCTCTCATTTTTCTTTGTTTTACATTTCATATTTCAGTAACTTCATAGCTTGGAAATAAGAGTAAAATCAATTTATCAGACTCCGTTTTCACGTAATTTTCTATCGGTAATATTCAAATCACAACGCTCCAATTTAAATTTTGTACTTATTATTATTATTAATTTTGCTATACTGGTTTTATATAATAAATTCATTTCTTTTACAATGCAATCTTTGCTTTCAGTAGGTAGCATTAGATATAGACCAATTCCTTCTCCTGATACAATTGTTTGTTGGGTTAATGATCAAATCATACCACGATCTGAGTGAATAGTGTCTTGAAGGTGTTCTGCCAGAGCTAGACGTTGTTAAATACAAATTTAGATTTCAACATTGCATTGAGGTCTTGGCGCCCATTAAAACAACATAGCTTAGGCAAAGGTAAACAGTTACATTTATCACCCAACAGTGTGGGCTAGCCAAACTGTTACAAAGTTACTGAAATATGAAATGTAAAACAATGAGAAATGAGAGATTGCGTTTTCTGCGTCATTTGCGCTTACCACTGGAAATTGCCAAAGCATTTCCCTCGTACTTGATGATGCTGTGTGTTTCCCACAGTCTCCTGGACGTCGTCATCTCCGTCGAAATTTGATGATATTCTGGTAGATTAGATAATTCTATGGTCCGTACATCGGACCCAAACACTCGTATAACCACACTGGTTAAGTTTTACCAAAGTTAGTCTTCCACTCCACGGAACATCGGAGCGACACGCACTTGCAACCGTACTCGGCAAGTTCTACACAGATAGTTCCCGTTTCACGGCGCGCTGAACGATATATGCACACGTCGGCTCCCCCACTCTTCAGCCGGCTTCAGCTTGCGTGGTCCTCTACTGATTGGCTGACCCACCACGCGATCTTCCCCTCCTCTGGGTCATTACGCTCGGCGGGAGGGTTCCGTTTCAACAATTCGCCTTTCCTGGACGATGCGAGCCCGCTTGCGTAATACTTCCCGACAGGATTAAGCTTGTATTTGAAATCCCAGTGAGTCACGTCTCTCAAATACCCTAACTGACAAAACTCCGTAAAATTCCGTAATCAGATAGAAAATGATATCGTCGTTAGTAATAATTTGCTTGATAGTGTTTTCTAAGACATAGAAAACCTATCTGTATGCTTATAATTTTTATAAAATGCTCCGAAAATATCTTAATAATAATTATAATAAATTAATAATAATAATAAATTAACATGAAAAATTCTCTTGGCTGAACAATTTGCCGCGTAAATAAATATAGAATGGCTTCCTACTGACTTATGCCAGTTGCATAAAAACCCCTCGAAAAACACATTACATATTCGCCTCGGATCATCGGATGATTTACCGTGACGACGGTCCATTATCCGATTATCCCAGACACGTTAATAAACCCCATCCAAAATACATATTACATAAATGAGATCACCCTAAATTACAGATATATACACTCATAATTTTTCTTCACGCACTTTGCGTCAAAGTTTGTTGTCACTATGGATTGCACTTTGCAACCAGTCCAATGTTTCTCATATAAAATAGTGTTCCACGGATATTTCCGCCTCTCAAATTCCTCTATGTTGGAGAAATAGACATAATTAATGTGTGAGCATATGATGTCATATCACACGCATTGAAGGTGTTCTGATATATTTATATCACCATAGAACT
Organism: Meconema thalassinum; assembly: GCA_946902985.2. Lineage (NCBI taxonomy): Eukaryota > Metazoa > Arthropoda > Insecta > Orthoptera > Tettigoniidae > Meconema > Meconema thalassinum. Next base: position 477,280,164 of record OX336390.1, on the reverse strand, counting down.
TCCTAATTTCACTGGAGGTTCCTTCCTTATTGTGAAATTAATCCCACTTATCACTGAGCACACGATCACACTATTGTGGCAGCGCCTCGTGACCATAATACTTAATCTCTCTTTAAAGCAGATTAAATTAATATTGACTTCTGAAAAAAAAAAAAACAGTAAATGCGCATTACATATAACACCAAATATTTCTGTGCCGTAATCGCCCTGTCTTGTTAAGTTCCCGTAGACCATATTCTACTTAATACTAGTTCTCAACACAGAAATATTACCAATGTACAAATTACCTTAAATTACACACTTACAAATCTTACATGGCGAGGCCGTAAACAGAAATCACGTGTGCTGATATGTATGAGTTTCATGATGGACTGTCTCGCCTTCTGATGGCCCATCTTTTGCCTCGTGGACGCCTTAAGCAAAAATACCATGTACAAGCGCTCACCCATCTCTTGGAGGCAAATGGGAATTCACCAGCGCTACCAAATTCTGGCCTTGGTGTATCGAGACATTTTAGTGCTCAAGAGCATCCGACAATCCCGTCATATTTCCCTGTACCTTAAAAACTCTCATTTACTTACATACTACCCCCCTGTGCGACTTCTGATACGCCTGCCTTGAAGACCAGATCTTCCACGTACCAGACACCACACTTACTCATTTGATAGGCTGGCTCGCCAGCTAAACACACTCACTTTATGACACATATTTTCGTAGACTATGTATATTATACGTCCCGTATAATCTGTTTCCCTCACTATTCTCCAGCACATATGCTGTTTTCCCAATACGTTTGGAAACTATAAATGTTTCTGTGTCACCTGCTTCCAACCTTGCAAGTGGCTCCCTTAAATGAACGTCATCACGTTGCTCTACCTAGCATATTTCTCAGTGTCTGTAACGATGCCCTGTTGCTACTGTCCACACATGCTAACCCTACCTTCCTATGGTGTCACACCTCTACTCGACACTCTATGACCTAAAAATGTCACTTCTGACTGACAGAATGACGACTTAGACAGCTTCAAAGTGAACCCTGCCTGATCTAACTTCTGAAAAACTATATTTAAATGACATAGATGCTCCTCAAAACTGCGTGAACTAATTACCATATCATCAATGTAAATGGTTACAAACTCTCCTGTGTCATCCCCTAATGCGATGTTTAAAGCCCTAATTAAAGCTGCTGAACTACTCTTTAACCCATAAGGTGTTCTACAAAATTGATAAAGGTTATATTTATGACTAAAAGCTGTAAATGGTCTATCTTCGTACAAAAGTGGCACTTGCCAAAAACTGGAACTCAAATCTACACAAGTGAAATACTTCTTCCCCTCAAATGTTTGCATTAATTCCTCTATTGACATAGATTTCAGCTGATCTGAACTAATTCTACTGTTAACCAAACGAGCGTCTTGGGTAGTTTATTGGCTGAGGAATAACCCACCCACCAAGGGAAGATGATTAAGAGAAGGAAGTAGATTTGGGATTGGAAGAGAAGGATAGAAAAATAGGAGGAGAGTCCCACAAAAATAATAAGTTTCACTTTAAACACACTTAAAGGCGATTGCCACAGAAACTTAACCTCCTGACATCTAAAATAGGTACGAGCTTGGTCGAGGCCAACGGGAACTGCAGCTAAGACTTGGGCAGTTTGCCAGAGAGAGGCTTTAGTGTCTTTCCTCCCAAGCACGAATAAAAGTACTATAGGGAAGGGTGATGGTTCGGCCAGACAGATAGTAAAAGCTTTATTAAGCATGAACGAGGGCATAAACCTAGGAAGGGCTAGGAAAGTCAGGATCCTGCCTAACTGTAGTATCAGAGAAATGATGAATCCAAAAACAAATATTTAATTTATTTACAATTAGAAGAAGTTTGAGGAAATTAACAATTATGCAATATAATTTTAATTAACATAGTTCATTTGAAATAGGGTCGCAGACCTCTCAACATTAAACGGTTGCTCCAGGCAACTGACAATTTACAAGGTTTCAAACCTTACATGTTTCTAAAATTTTCATAAGAGTTAAACCAATAAACAATGAAATAATTAAAGCTTGAACGTGAATTAGAGTACAAAAAGTGTACCTTAAGAAATTCTTGAGAGAATGTTCTAGAGAAAATGACAACTTTGAAAATGACGATAACAACAACGTGAAAATAAGATAGAAGTTCCTACAACTTCTTATATTTATACAGAGTTAATATATGAGAATTACACAAAGAGGGCAGGTCACTTATTGTGAAACCTGAAGAAAGTGAAAAGGAAGTTTCTAGACTTCCTATGTTTAATTAGGAATCACGAAAAAAATGGGGCAGTTTCCATTTCGTGAAACCTGAACATGACTCGCTCAAGAGTTTAGAGAATTGTTTTCCCTGATTTTGAAGGGAGGAACAATGTAAGTTTGAAACGTGTGTTAGACACGTATCACAAAGATTATACAGAGATACTTAATGATAAACCAACAAAAATGGAAGGGCACTTCTTAGAATGACACCTTATTGAAACCGACCTAGATTAAAAGTTTATTGCAGATTGTTAGTGAAAGGTTTAGGAAAGAGAAATGGGAATTAAGGAAAATGTTCATGGCCTTATTTAATATAACCGGACGATCGCGACGCGGTAGAAACGTGGAGAAAGCACTGTTTATCACTGTAGTCTATGAAGATGGATTCAAAGTTCACTATAGAAACACTAAAGTTCATGAAAAAGAAAGTTATTGCAATTATGGAAAGAACTGATTGCACTATATAGATGAGAGTCTATTTCTTGAAAAAGTTGTAATTTACAATTAAATGCGCCATAGAATTTTCCAGAGGTTCCAGCGGTGGGAGAAAGTTAGCTATTGCAAAAATTTATAAGGAAGATTCCTCATTTTAACTAGCATTTTCACAGTGCGTGAACAATACTTGACGACAAGACTCGCAGATAGAGAACAAGGTCTAGAAGGTTCCAGAACGACCTTAGCAGAAAATGGGGTTGAGAAAATCCAACGGAGGAAATAGTTTTATAATTATAGGCAGTGGGTATTAGATAATATCCCACGTAGCGAGAGGATTTCTCGTTTGAATCGCTTAAGAAAAGCTCTTTTGTTTTAGTAAGGTTGGCTTATACAAACAAAAAGCTCAACATTGTAAATCCCACGAAGAATGATCATTGCCCCAAAGTAAATCATTTCACACTGCCTATAAATTATAATTAAAATCACTTGGAAGTTAAAACCATGAAGATGAGGTTAAAACTTTTTAAAAATGGTACTTATCTTGATTTCATGTTGAAGTCGGATTTCTCACTGATGCTTAGAGTTCCAACATGGCGTAAAGAGGGTGAGCCTCTTGGTTTGAGGAGGCAAGCTCGAGCGGAGCTTTGACTGGACGAGTCAACTGCAGACGAAGAAGTGAGAGCAGCTCAACGGAGCACGGAGAGACCACGGAAGGGGAAAGAGTGGGGGTAGGAAACAAAAGGTATACATATCAGCATAACCAACTTAGCAAAAAATAATTTTCTTCTTGATGGATGGTCTTCTAAGAGTTGATAGTAGGCGATATTAGCGCAGCATGGTGAGTGAAACAGTAGACATAGTCCTCTTGCTCAAGGAGAAAATAGCTGACGATAGTAACGAGATCTGGTGGCCAGATGGATATGTAAGTCCTCTTGCACGATGAGGAATTGAGTAGCTTCAGAGGTTCGCTACTAGATGACGCTAGGTGGGTCACAGAAGTTATATATCTGAAACATACTTATGAAGACATAAGAGATATGCCCAACAAGGAGAAAACAGATGATCACTGTTGGTGGTTGACAAAGAGGAAGGAAGAAATGAACATGCAAAGAGCAATAAAAATTATATCTCAGGTACCGTGTATTCAAAGAATACACCATACTGGGGGGACAAACACCAACAGGGAGCAAATAAACAGTTACACATTTATTGGAAGCGGAGCGATCAAAGACAGTGGTCTTGTGATCGGTCCATTTGTGGTCAAGATTCTGGCCACCCTGACTCTCCCATCTCTTCCAGGGTAACATTCGGTCACCCTACCAGAAATCCATACTAGGGGGGGGTGAAACATCCCTAACCAAGACCAAGTCCCCCACTTTAATGTCGGGACTGGAAAGAAACCACTTCTGCCTCCGTTGCAAGGAAGTTAAATATTCCAAGTTCCATCTCTTCCAAAAAGAATTACGGAGGGCTTCAAGTTTACGCCAAACAATGGGTAGATTAAAATCCCTGTAAGAATTGGGAAGAGGAGGAGGGGCAGAGAGAGAAGTGCGTGTAAGGAAGCGACCAGGTGTAAGTGGAAGGAGGTTATCAGGGTCAGTGGAAAGCGGAGTTAAAAGGCGAGAATTATCAACACTTTCAATCACAAAATAACTAGAAGCTGAGGGAAATGAAGCACTAGTAAAGATTGCGATACGATGAGAAAGAAGAATTGGCAAGTTTAAACAAAGCGTATAGAAACAAGTACATCTATTCAGGACAAGAATATACCAAATAAACAAAGAAACTATACGAGTAGAAAGCAAGAACGCCATAGGTAACAAACGAGTAGCAATAAACAATGACCTTAAGTTATAATGAGTATCGAAGGGTTTACTCAGAAAAATACTTAAGTCAGCGAAAAACGTGACATGACAAGTATAAATACATAAACACATCGAATGTGACGACGAGAAAAAACCAGTTTGTTCATCAATGAACATTAAGATCGCAAAATATGCAAGCAAATTGCAATACATAAGCGCGTGAGAAATACGCAACGAAGTTTTGGAACAAGGATCGAAGCAGTTATGGAATACGAGCATGAGTAAGTGAAAGACGTAAACAAGCACGGCCTTGACACACATAGTACAACGAGATAAGACATATAAATAGCTGACAGAGTCCTTAAGCGGAACAAGTTTATTTTGGGAAGTAGGTAAACGGCTTCTGTACTTGTAGTAGCAACTCGCTAGACAATGCTTGGCAATCAGCCAAAGTTGAGATAAGAGAAACTTGCTTTGAACTGTGTCAAGCGTACAGGAAATAAACAACAATTTGGCCTTCCTCAGACTAGTATACAAACAAGTCTGACAACCAAGCAGTTCGAAGTACACACACAACATTTGGTGAATCAGCTGTAACTTAAAGCAGATATTCAGTTTGAACGGAATGCAGTCAATCGTAACTTGGACGTGAACAAACAATTTAAAGCTATATGAGATAAAGTAGGAAATCAATTTCGCATAATTGAGAGGATCACGAAATCGGACAATTTTCAACAAAAAGAAGCTTAATTCTTCCGAGCAAAGAAGACAAGCTGGGACATTGAGAAGAAGGTTATGCATAAGAATAGTTATTCTAGATGCTATAGAATTCAGAGTTTCAAGCGGTTTCAAAAGCGACTTCCAATTGTGAGGGAGGAGCCGGCCGTGGCCATCCTTCTACATAGCGAAAGAAGTGAAACATAGCGTACAGCAAAGTGATGGTGACTGATAGCCATGGTTTTACACAAGGGGAAGATAGTTTTCGAGGAATAGTTTAAGCAATTAACTGCTATAAAAAATGACATAAGAAGATAGACGAAATAACACAAAGCAAGGCGAACTTGAATTGCCATTTTGTGCGGGAAGAAGGAAAAACCATTTAAACAACTTACAGGGTTAGCGCAGTTGTTCACGATAAGACATCGTTTCGACAAGTGGTTTTCAAAAATATTGAGATTTGAAACATGAGCGTTCTTTTTTTCAGAAATGGGATTTATGTCAGCCGTAACGAAATGACATTGCGCTTTGGTTTGAACACTGGTATGTTTGATTTCACCAGTAATAACCCAACCAAAATCGGTGTCTCTAGCGACTACGGTTGAAGATAACTTGCGTGTTTGTTTGCGAATGCAATTCCAAAAAACATTGGCACTGAAAAGTACATCAATGGGACCTTGAGCATTAAACTGAGGATCGGCTAACCTTAAGTGCGAAGGAATCTTTAATCCGAAGGTATTAATAGAGTGACTTGGAGTGTCCTTGCCAATACTGGTAAGAATGAGACAGTTTAAATTAAGATTGGTGTTTCTTTGGCAAACGTCTCTGATTTTCAATTTTGAAGACTGCAAAACTTGAGTTTTCAAATTGTCAATGCCGGTCACACTGATAGAAGTAGGCGATGACGAAAGACCTAGTTTTTTAATCAACGATTGCGAAACAAAGTTGTGCGTTGAAGCGGAATCGAGAAGACCACGGGTTCTAAACCAATTTCCAAATTTATCTTGGATTTCGAATTGTACAGTGGTCAAAAGGGTTTGCGCACTGTGAGAAGGTTCGGCATTAGAAATGCAGGAAGAAGCATTAGTTAGTTCGGAGCTGCTCTGCATGGAGCTTGAAGAGGCAGGTACTGATGACCTCGATTTATCGTGAACGTGCAATAAAGAATGATGCGTTTTTTTACAATGGAAACAGAGATTTGATGACGTACAGTTCGAAGAAGAATGCTTAGGTGACAAGCAATTGAAACAATGTTTGCTGTTGAAGACAAACTTTCTTCGATCTTCGACAGACAATTCTTTAAAGGATTTGCACAAATACAATGTGTGAAGCTTTTTACAGAGCGTGCATTTTAAAGATTTATTAAGCGGCCTGATATCTTCTCTTGAATGATTGAAAGAAGAACGGGTTTGTTTGTTTTCGACAAATGGGGGCTGATGTCCCTTTGAAGAAGCAAGTTTTTTTTCAAAAATTTGACACTGAGGATTCGTTTCGACCTTTTCGCACTGAAATGCGAGTGCTGTAAGGAATTGACATCGACTGTTGAGAAACGAGATAAGGTGTTCGAACGAATGTTCCTTGTTGCAGGCGAGTTCGATCTCCCAGGCCTTCAGTGTCGAAAAATCGAATCTTGATGTAGCTAGGTGAATAAGTATGGTGTCCCATGTTTGGACAGGCTGTTTTAGTTGGTATAACGCTCTGACATTTAACTGCATAGAATCTAAGAGGTCTCTTAAAGATGTGACGTCATTAGGTTTGACGGCTGGTAAGTTGAAGAGACAGCGGATATGACGAGCTACACTCAAACGTAAATTGCCATATCTCTCTTTAAGGAGATTAAAGGCGATGTGGTAGTTGTCTGCGCTTAAAGGCAGTGACTCCACTAAGGCTAAGGCCTCACATTCCAAAGACGTACGGAGGAAGTAAAATTTATGTATGTCTGGGATCTCAGCATTTTCATGAATTAGGGAGCAGTAAAGTTCGTAAAAAGAATACCATTCACTTTCCTTGCCTGAGAAGTGCGGTAGGCTTATCTTGGGAAGTAACGGTTTCGGTTTGTTCTTGTGAACTGAAGCGGGTGCGAACTGGGCCGGATTGATGACCCTAGTGTCCGGTTCTGAGATATTGCGAATCAATTGGTGGGCCTTTGCAATCCCTTCAAAGTACAAGGGTTCGACCTCGTCCCGATCCGATTGGAGTTCTGGGCAAGCGGATTCAATCTCGGTTTGAATTTGGTCATAATAATCATAAGACCGTTCGTACAACTTAAGACGATGTGTTAAGATATCTAAATCACACTCGGCGGGATCTAACTTGTTGATGAAATTTCGGAATCTAGTGAGTTGCCCTTTATAGGAAGAACGTCTAGCAATGAGAGTTTCATCTTTTTCAGTAGGAGCCATGATGAAGAGAATAAATTGAAATACAACTCACGAAACTGTAGAACCTTGGAGATGCTGTCAAGTTGGCAACAGCGAAAGAGTAGAAAGAACAGGACACCCCAAAGGAGACAGGAGCGGCCTCTTTCCCGTTCACAGGCTTTGCATGACGTAGATATAGCTGAAAGATCCAAAGGAGATATTAAAAATTTGCAAAGTATTGTCAAATGACACTTGACAAACAATGGACATAGCAAATGGACTCTCCCGGGTTTCGGCACCAAATTTTGGGTAGTTTATTGGCTGAGGAATAACCCACCCACCAAGGGAAGATGATTAAGAGAAGGAAGTAGATTTGGGATAGGAAGAGAAGGATAGAAAAATAGGAGGAGAGTCCCACAAAAATAATAAGTTTCACTTTAAACACACTTAAAGGCGATTGCCACAGAAACTTAACCTCCTGACATCTAAAATAGGTACGAGCTTGGTCGAGGCCAACGGGAACTGCAGCTAAGACTTGGGCAGTTTGCCAGAGAGAGGCTTTAGTGTCTTTCCTCCCAAGCACGAATAAAAGTACTATAGGGAAGGGTGATGGTTCGGCCAGACAGATAGTAAAAGCTTTATTAAGCATGAACGAGGGCATAAACCTAGGAAGGGCTAGGAAAGTCAGGATCCTGCCTAACTGTAGTATCAGAGAAATGATGAATCCAAAAACAAATATTTAATTTATTTACAATTAGAAGAAGTTTGAGGAAATTAACAATTATGCAATATAATTTTAATTAACATAGTTCATTTGAAATAGGGTCGCAGACCTCTCAACATTAAACGGTTGCTCCAGGCAACTGACAATTTACAAGGTTTCAAACCTTACATGTTTCTAAAATTTTCATAAGAGTTAAACCAATAAACAATGAAATAATTAAAGCTTGAACGTGAATTAGAGTACAAAAAGTGTACCTTAAGAAATTCTTGAGAGAATGTTCTAGAGAAAATGACAACTTTGAAAATGACGATAACAACAACGTGAAAATAAGATAGAAGTTCCTACAACTTCTTATATTTATACAGAGTTAATATATGAGAATTACACAAAGAGGGCAGGTCACTTATTGTGAAACCTGAAGAAAGTGAAAAGGAAGTTTCTAGACTTCCTATGTTTAATTAGGAATCACGAAAAAAATGGGGCAGTTTCCATTTCGTGAAACCTGAACATGACTCGCTCAAGAGTTTAGAGAATTGTTTTCCCTGATTTTGAAGGGAGGAACAATGTAAGTTTGAAACGTGTGTTAGACACGTATCACAAAGATTTTACAGAGATACTTAATGATAAACCAACAAAAATGGAAGGGCACTTCTTAGAATGACACCTTATTGAAACCGACCTAGATTAAAAGTTTATTGCAGATTGTTAGTGAAAGGTTTAGGAAAGAGAAATGGGAATTAAGGAAAATGTTCATGGCCTTATTTAATATAACCGGACGATCGCGACGCGGTAGAAACGTGGAGAAAGCACTGTTTATCACTGTAGTCTATGAAGATGGATTCAAAGTTCACTATAGAAACACTAAAGTTCATGAAAAAGAAAGTTATTGCAATTATGGAAAGAACTGATTGCACTATATAGATGAGAGTCTATTTCTTGAAAAAGTTGTAATTTACAATTAAATGCGCCATAGAATTTTCCAGAGGTTCCAGCGGTGGAAGAAAGTTAGCTATTGCAAAAATTTATAAGGAAGATTCCTCATTTTAACTAGCATTTTCACAGTGCGTGAACAATACTTGACGACAAGACTCGCAGATAGAGAACAAGGTCTAGAAGGTTCCAGAACGACCTTAGCAGAAAATGGGGTTGAGAAAATCCAACGGAGGAAATAGTTTTATAATTATAGGCAGTGGGTATTAGATAATATCCCACGTAGCGAGAGGATTTCTCGTTTGAATCGCTTAAGAAAAGCTCTTTTGTTTTAGTAAGGTTGGCTTATACAAGCAAAAAGCTCAACATTGCAAATCCCACGAAGAATGATCATTGCCCCAAAGTAAATCATTTCACACTGCCTATAAATTATAATTAAAATCACTTGGAAGTTAAAACCATGAAGATGAGGTTAAAACTTTTTAAAAATGGTACTTATCTTGATTTCATGTTGAAGTCGGATTTCTCACTGATGCTTAGAGTTCCAACATGGCGTAAAGAGGGTGAGCCTCTTGGTTTGAGGAGGCAAGCTCGAGCGGAGCTTTGACTGGACGAGTCAACTGCAGACGAAGAAGTGAGAGCAGCTCAACGGAGCACGGAGAGACCACGGAAGGGGAAAGAGTGGGGGTAGGAAACAAAAGGTATACATATCAGCATAACCAACTTAGCAAAAAATAATTTTCTTCTTGATGGATGGTCTTTAAGAGTTGATAGTAGGCGATATTAGCGCAGCATGGTGAGTGAAACAGTAGACGTAGTCCTCTTGCTCAAGGAGAAAATAGCTGACGATAGTAACGAGATCTGGTGGCCAGATGGATATGTAAGTCCTCTTGCACGATGAGGAATTGAGTAGCTTCAGAGGTTCGCTACTAGATGACGCTAGGTGGGTCACAGAAGTTATATATCTGAAACATACTTATGAAGACATAAGAGATATGCCCAACAAGGAGAAAACAGATGATCACTGTTGGTGGTTGACAAAGAGGAAGGAAGAAATGAACATGCAAAGAGCAATAAAAATTATATCTCAGGTACCGTGTATTCAAAGAATACACCACGTCTAAACAAATACGAACCGTGCCGTCGGTCTTGGGTACCGTGATCAAAGAATTAACATATGGACTGTTAGAGTGCTCAATAATCCCATCTTCAAGCATCTGATTAATTTGTGCCCCAACTGCACTCGGATAAGCGAAAGGTACAGGATATCTATGTCCTGTGAATACTGACCTATCAATAACGTTCAATGAATGTGTATAGCAATTGGCCATACCAATGCGATCCTCAAAAACTCTCCTATTACACAATAACACATCATAGAGCCGAACACATTGTTCCACCTCTATATTACCCTGAAATGCAGCTTCACGTAACGAGTCCTCTAGACTTCCGTTCGTAATCACACTGCCCACAAAACATGGAGAACCCCGCTCTACGGCTGGCGATATCTCATTTAAAGTACAAATCACACCTACAATACTACTCCTCTGACTATGGTCATTGAACGCTACTTCTACTTCAGAATCTCCCCATTTAAATTTCAAACTCCCTACATCATAACATAAGTTACCAGACACTCTACTTAGCCACTCTGAACCCAAGATAACACTGAATACTAAATTTGGAATTACAAGACAAATCTGCTTCTCTACATGATTATTAATTTTAATGTCTACTAAAACTTGCTTAGAAATTACTTTAGACCTCTTCCCAACAGCTGTGATAACAAAAGTGCTTTTAATTGGCATCTCCTCAAAATTTACTCCAGTTCCTTTCATTTTATCATAAAATGCACTACTTATGCAACTTTTCATACAACCACTATCAATTAAAACATCTGTGTACGCCTCGGACACGTTAAATTTAACTATGGGGCTCTTACTAACCACTTCCTGAATAATACCTTCATCATTTAGTTCATGTAATAATTCATTTCTCACATTTAGGTCATAGGGTTCCTGTATAATTGTATGGACAGGGCATACTACAGACTGAGATTCTGACCTTACTTCGCAGCCTGGTTCGCGTTTAAAGAACCGCTACAGCTGGCCGTAGTACTACTAACTACTAAATTGGTCTGGTTGTTCTGGGCTGTGTTGTCATTGTTTGGCTGTATATTACTACCACTAGGCTGTCCTCTTCCTTGACCCCTATTCTGGTTGTAATTATTGTCATTATAATTTCTCCCTTGACTTCCCCTGAAATCATTGTTTCTCCCTTGATTTCCCCTGTAATCATTGTTCCTCCCTTGATTTCCCCTGAAATCATTGTTCCTCCCTTGATACTGATTACCATAGCCATTTCCTCTGTTCTGATTTAGCTGATTATTATTATTTCTATTTTGAGCGTTGGCCCCTTCGCCACCGTTCCCTTGAACTTCTTGATGCCTGGCTTCGTTAGGTCTATTATTATTATTATTCTGGTTCCTATTGAAATTGTCCTCATAACCCCCTCTCCCTAGTGCATCAAATGTGCTTAACAAATTTTCTACTTGTGATATTGTCTTTACATTCTGGATACAAGCAGCCTCCTTGATCCTATAGGGAAGGTGCCTAAGTAGCAACCTCACCACATCACTTTCCTCCTTCAAGCCATCCAGATATTTACACACTAATACCTGCCCTAAAAAGTATTCGGTCATGGTGGAGCTTCCTTTAGGGTTATATTTACCACACACTACTCCCTCACGATGCTGCGACTGAATAACCTCATTCCAGAACTTTTCACAGAATTTCATTTTAAAATCATTGATATCAGTAAACTTGTCTCTGAAGACAGCAAACCAATTCCTCGTTTCCCCCACAAACACTTGTTCTAAAATTTCAACTACCTGGCACCACTCAATACTACCATTTTCCAACCTCTCCCCGAATTTATTTTCTATAGTGTTCATGAACTCCATTGGGCACCCCTGTCGATTGCTGAACTTACCCAGTTCTACCTCCCTGTGTGTGCTATTCACAAAAACTGGCCTATTCTGACTATTTTCTTGCCTGATCCTAGCTTTTAATTTCAATTCTAACTCTGCGATTTTCTCCTCAGCCTTCCTCTCAATACTGTTTACTGTTAATTTAATGTTTCCTTCTGATTCTTCTACTTTATCATATAGCTTTGCTTGTTTCTCCTCAATCTTGCTAATGCTCTCTCTATTACTCTCTCTTAAATCATTTACTTCTGCAACTATTTGTGAGTGGACTTTCTCAATTCTACCCCCCAGCTGTTCCTTAACCTCTTTAGTAGCTACCTGAATTTTGTCAATTTCTCCCCCCAATTGCTTTTTGACCTGCTATGTTTCCAGTTGCACTAGTTCTTTTAAATTTTCAGCCTGTGTACTGATTCTAATTTCCAACTCCTCCTGTACTTTTCCTAATTTTCTGTCTACATCTGCAATAATCTCTTTAGCCTTTTCTTCCATCACCCCCCTGATCTCACCTCTAATCAGTTCGAATTTGTCACTCATTTCCCTACTGTTTTGTTCTAATTTAGCATTTAAAGTTTCAGTACTCTCTCTATTTTCCTTACTGTTTTGTTCTAATCTGGCGTTGTTTTGTTCCAGTTTTGCATTTAAAGTTTCAGTACTCTCTCTATTTTCCTTACTGTTTTGTTCTAGTTTAGCGTTGTTTTGTTCCAGTTTTGCATTTAAAGCGTCTGTACTTTCTTTATTTTCCCTACTGTTTTGTTCTAATTTGGCGTTTAAACTATCGCTCAATTCCCTATTGCTCTCTTTATTTTCCCTACTGTTTTGTTCTAATCTTGCATTATTCTGTTCTAACTTTGCATTTAAGGCATCACTACTAACTTTGTTCTGATACATAAACTCGAGAAGTAAAGTTTTTAATTCTGGTTGGCCGCCTACACTCCCTGTTTCAGTATCGGGATTTACCTCCGCTACCCCGGTACTACCATCACTCGACATACTGCTCGTATCATCACTCTCCCGTTGATGACCACTACGTAACCTCATCTGTCTTTCTTTCTCATCCCCCATAATGATATACACTGATACAGACAAATAACCCCCAAAATACAGGCACAGAAATATATACCCTTCTCCTTCCACAAATGTTATTAGGTTTTCAGCCCCAAGTTGTCGGCGACAAATGTAATGGTTTCCTCTGCCCTCACGTTGAGTGAGAAATGTATGTTTACCTTTGCCTAAGCTATGTTGTTTTAATGGGCGCCAAGACCTCAATGCAATGCTGAAATCTAAATTTGTATTTAACAACGTCTAGCTTTGGCAGAACACCTTCAAGACTCTATTCACTCAGATCGTGGTATGATTTGATCATTAACCCAACAAACAATTGTATCAGGAGAAGGAATTGGTCTATATCTAATGCTACCTACTGAAAGCAAAGATTGCATTGTAAAAGAAATGAATTTATTATATAAAACAAGTATAGCAAAATTAATAATAATAAGTATAAAATTTAAATTGGAGCGTTGCGATTTTAATATTACCGATAGAAAATTACGTGAAAACGGAGTTTGATAAATTGATTTTACTCTTATTTCCAAGCTATGAAGTTACTGAAATATGAAATGTAAAACAACGAGAAATGAGAGATTGCGTATTTCTGCGTCATTTGCGCTTACCACTGGAAATTGCCAAAGCATTTCCCTCGTACTTGATGATGCTGTGTGCTTCCCACAGTCTCCTGGAAGTCGTCATCTCCGTCGAAATTTGATGATATTCTGGTAGATTAGATAATTCTATGGTCCGTACATCGGACCCAAACACTCGTATAACCACACTGGTTAAGTTTTACCAAAGTTAGTCTTCCACTCCACGGAACATCGGAGCGACACGCACTTGCAACCGTACTCGGCAAGTTCTACACAGATAGTTCCAGTTTCACGGCGCGCTGAACGATATATGCACACGTCGGCTCCCCCACTCTTCAGCCGGCTTCAGCTTGCGTGGTCCTCTACTGATTGGCTGACCCACCACGCGATCTTCCCCTCCTCTGGGTCATTACGCTCGGCGGGAGGGTTCCGTTTCAACAATTCGCCTTTCCTGGACGATGCGAGCCCGCTTGCGTAATACTTCCCGACAGGATTAAGCTTGTATTTGAAATCCCAGTGAGTCACGTCTCTCAAATACCCTAACTGACAAAACTCCGTAAAATTCCGTAATCAGATAATTTTCTATGATATCGTCGTTCGTAATAATTTGCTTGATAGCGTTTTCTAAGACATAGAAAACCTATCTGTATGCTTATAATTTTTATAAAATGCTCCGAAAATATCTTAATAATAATTATAATAAATTAATAATAATAATAAATTAACATGAAAAATTCTCTTGGCTGAACAATTTGCCGCGTAAATAAATATAGAATGGCTTCCTACTGACTTATGCCAGTTGCATAAAAACCCCTCGAAAAACACGTTACATATTCGCCTCGGATCATCGGATGATTTACCGTGACGACGGTCCATTATCCGATTATCCCAGACACGTTAATAAACCCCATCCAAAATACATATTACATAAATGAGATCACCCTAAATTACAGATATATACACTCATAATTTTTCTTCACGCACTTTGTGTCAAAGTTTGTTGTCACTATGGATTGCACTTTGCAACCAGTCCAATGTTTCTCATATAAAATAGTGTTCCACGGATATTTCCGCCTCTCAAATTCCTCTATGTTGGAGAAATAGACATAATTAATGTGTGAGCACTATGTATTTATGATGTCATATCACACGCATTGAAGGTGTTCTGATATATTTATATCACCATAGAACTTCCTAATTTCACTGGAGGTTCCTTCCTTATTGTGAAATTAATCCCACTTATCACTGAGCACACGATCACACTATTGTGGCAGCGCCTCGTGACCATAATACTTAATCTCTCTTTAAAGCAGATTAAATTAATATTGACTTCTGAAAAAAAAAAAAAAACAGTAAATGCGCATTACATATAACACCAAATATTTCTGTGCCGTAATCGCCCTGTCTTGTTAAGTTCCCGTAGACCATATTCTACTTAATACTAGTTCTCAACACAGAAATATTACCATTGTACAAATTACCTTAAATTACACACTTACAAATCTTACATGGCGAGGCCGTAAACAGAAATCACGTGTGCTGATATGTATGAGTTTCATGAAGGACTGTCTCGCCTTCTGATGGCCCATCTTTTGCCTCGTGGACGCCTTAAGCAAAAATACCATGTACAAGCGCTCACCCATCTCTTGGAGGCAAATGGGTATTCACCAGCGCTACCAAATTCTGGCCTTGGTGTATCGAGACATTTTAGTGCTCAAGAGCATCCGACAATCCCGTCATATTTCCCTGTACCTTAAAAACTCTCATTTACTTACATACTACCCCCCTGTGCGACTTCTGATACGCCTGCCTTGAAGACCAGATCTTCCACGTACCAGACACCACACTTACTCATTTGATAGGCTGGCTCGCCAGCTAAACACACTCACTTTATGACACATATTTTCGTAGACTATGTATATTATACGTCCCGTATAATCTGTTTCCCTCACTATTCTCCAGCACATATGCTGTTTTCCCAATACGTTTGGAAACTATAAATGTTTCTGTGTCACCTGCTTCCAACCTTGCAAGTGGCTCCCTTAAATGAACGTCATCACGTTGCTCTACCTAGCATATTTCTCAGTGTCTGTAACGATGCCCTATTGCTACTGTCCACACATGCTAACCCTACCTTCCTATGGTGTCACACCTCTACTCGACACTCTATGACCTAAAAATGTCACTTCTGACTGACAGAATGACGACTTAGACAGCTTCAAAGTGAACCCTGCCTGATCTAACTTCTGAAAAACTATATTTAAATGACATAGATGCTCCTCAAAACTGCGTGAACTAATTACCATATCATCAATGTAAATGGTTACAAACTCTCCTGTGTCATCCCCTAATGCGATGTTTAAAGCCCTAATTAAAGCTGCTGAACTACTCTTTAACCCATAAGGTGTTCTACAAAATTGATAAAGGTTATATTTATGACTAAAAGCTGTAAATGGTCTATCTTCGTACAAAAGTGGCACTTGCCAAAAACTGGAACTCAAATCTACACAAGTGAAATACTTCTTCCCCTCAAATGTTTGCATTAATTCCTCTATTGACATAGATTTCAGCTGATCTGAACTAATTCTACTGTTAACCAAACGAGCGTCTAAACAAATACGAACCGTGCCGTCGGTCTTGGGTACCGTGATCAAAGAATTAACATATGGACTGTTAGAGTGCTCAATAATCCCATCTTCAAGCATCTGATTAATTTGTGCCCCAACTGCACTCTGATAAGCGAAAGGTACAGGATATCTATGTCCTGTGAATACTGACCTATCAATAACGTTCAATGAATGTGTATAGCAATTGGCCATACCAATGCGATCCTCAAAAACTCTCCTATTACACAATAACACATCATAGAGCCGAACACATTGTTCCACCTCTATATTACCCTGAAATGCAGCTTCACGTAACGAGTCCTCTAGACTTCCGTTCGTAATCACACTGCCCACAAAACATGGAGACCCCGCTCTACGGCTGGCGATATCTCATTTAAAGTACAAATCACACCTACAATACTACTCCTCTGACTATGGTCATTGAACGCTACTTCTACTTCAGAATCTCCCCATTTAAATTTCAAACTCCCTACATCATAACATAAGTTACCAGACACTCTACTTAGCCACTCTGAACCCAAGATAACACTGAATACTAAATTTGGAATTACAAGACAAATCTGCTTCTCTACATGATTATTAATTTTAATGTCTACTAAAACTTGCTTAGAAATTACTTTAGACCTCTTCCCAACAGCTGTGATAACAAAAGTGCTTTTAATTGGCATCTCCTCAAAATTTACTCCAGTTCCTTTCATTTTATCATAAAATGCACTACTTATGCAACTTTTCATACAACCACTATCAATTAAAACATCTGTGTACGCCTCGGACACGTTAAATTTAACTATGGGGCTCTTACTAACCACTTCCTGAATAATACCTTCATCATTTAGTTCATGTAATAATTCATTTCTCACATTTAGGTCATAGGGTTCCTGTATAATTGTATGGACAGGGCATACTACAGACTGAGATTCTGACCTTACTTCGCAGCCTGGTTCGCGTTTAAAGAACCGCTACAGCTGGCCGTAGTACTACTAACTACTAAATTGGTCTGGTTGTTCTGGGCTGTGTTGTCATTGTTTGGCTGTATATTACTACCACTAGGCTGTCCTCTTCCTTGACCCCTATTCTGGTTGTAATTATTGTCATTATAATTTCTCCCTTGACTTCCCCTGAAATCATTGTTTCTCCCTTGATTTCCCCTGTAATCATTGTTCCTCCCTTGATTTCCCCTGAAATCATTGTTCCTCCCTTGATACTGATTACCATAGCCATTTCCTCTGTTCTGATTTAGCTGATTATTATTATTTCTATTTTGAGCGTTGGCCCCTTCGCCACCGTTCCCTTGAACTTCTTGATGCCTGGCTTCGTTAGGTCTATTATTATTATTATTCTGGTTCCTATTGAAATTGTCCTCATAACCCCCTCTCCCTAGTGCATCAAATGTGCTTAACAAATTTTCTACTTGTGATATTGTCTTTACATTCTGGATACAAGCAGCCTCCTTGATCCTATAGGGAAGGTGCCTAAGTAGCAACCTCACCACATCACTTTCCTCCTTCAAGCCATCCAGATATTTACACACTAATACCTGCCCTAAAAAGTATTCGGTCATGGTGGAGCTTCCTTTAGGGTTATATTTACCACACACTACTCCCTCACGATGCTGCGACTGAATAACCTCATTCCAGAACTTTTCACAGAATTTCATTTTAAAATCATTGATATCAGTAAACTTGTCTCTGAAGACAGCAAACCAATTCCTCGTTTCCCCCACAAACACTTGTTCTAAAATTTCAACTACCTGGCACCACTCAATACTACCATTTTCCAACCTCTCCCCGAATTTATTTTCTATAGTGTTCATGAACTCCATTGGGCACCCCTGTCGATTGCTGAACTTACCCAGTTCTACCTCCCTGTGTGTGCTATTCACAAAAACTGGCCTATTCTGACTATTTTCTTGCCTGATCCTAGCTTTTAATTTCAATTCTAACTCTGCGATTTTCTCCTCAGCCTTCCTCTCAATACTGTTTACTGTTAATTTAATGTTTCCTTCTGATTCTTCTACTTTATCATATAGCTTTGCTTGTTTCTCCTCAATCTTGCTAATGCTCTCTCTATTACTCTCTCTTAAATCATTTACTTCTGCAACTATTTGTGAGTGGACTTTCTCAATTCTACCCCCCAGCTGTTCCTTAACCTCTTTAGTAGCTACCTGAATTTTGTCAATTTCTCCCCCCAATTGCTTTTTGACCTGCTATGTTTCCAGTTGCACTAGTTCTTTTAAATTTTCAGCCTGTGTACTGATTCTAATTTCCAACTCCTCCTGTACTTTTCCTAATTTTCTGTCTACATCTGCAATAATCTCTTTAGCCTTTTCTTCCATCACCCCCCTGATCTCACCTCTAATCAGTTCGAATTTGTCACTCATTTCCCTACTGTTTTGTTCTAATTTAGCATTTAAAGTTTCAGTACTCTCTCTATTTTCCTTACTGTTTTGTTCTAATCTGGCGTTGTTTTGTTCCAGTTTTGCATTTAAAGTTTCAGTACTCTCTCTATTTTCCTTACTGTTTTGTTCTAGTTTAGCGTTGTTTTGTTCCAGTTTTGCATTTAAAGCGTCTGTACTTTCTTTATTTTCCCTACTGTTTTGTTCTAATTTGGCGTTTAAACTATCTCTCAATTCCCTATTGCTCTCTTTATTTTCCCTACTGTTTTGTTCTAATCTTGCATTATTCTGTTCTAACTTTGCATTTAAGGCATCACTACTAACTTTGTTCTGATACATAAACTCGAGAAGTAAAGTTTTTAATTCTGGTTGGCCGCCTACACTCCCTGTTTCAGTATCGGGATTTACCTCCGCTACCCCGGTACTACCATCACTCGACATACTGCTCGTATCATCACTCTCCCGTTGATGACCACTACGTAACCTCATCTGTCTTTCTTTCTCATCCCCCATAATGATATACACTGATACAGACAAATAACCCCCAAAATACAGGCACAGAAATATATACCCTTCTCCTTCCACAAATGTTATTAGGTTTTCAGCCCCAAGTTGTCGGCGACAAATGTAATGGTTTCCTCTGCCCTCACGTTGAGTGAGAAATGTATGTTTACCTTTGCCTAAGCTATGTTGTTTTAATGGGCGCCAAGACCTCAATGCAATGCTGAAATCTAAATTTGTATTTAACAACGTCTAGCTTTGGCAGAACACCTTCAAGACTCTATTCACTCAGATCGTGGTATGATTTGATCATTAACCCAACAAACAATTGTATCAGGAGAAGGAATTGGTCTATATCTAATGCTACCTACTGAAAGCAAAGATTGCATTGTAAAAGAAATGAATTTATTATATAAAACAAGTATAGCAAAATTAATAATAATAAGTATAAAATTTAAATTGGAGCGTTGCGATTTTAATATTACCGATAGAAAATTACGTGAAAACGGAGTTTGATAAATTGATTTTACTCTTATTTCCAAGCTATGAAGTTACTGAAATATGAAATGTAAAACAACGAGAAATGAGAGATTGCGTATTTCTGCGTCATTTGCGCTTACCACTGGAAATTGCCAATGCATTTCCCTCGTACTTGATGATGCTGTGTGCTTCCCACAGTCTCCTGGACGTCGTCATCTCCGTCGAAATTTAATGATATTCTGGTAGATTAGATAATTCTATGGTCCGTACATCGGACCCAAACACTCGTATAACCACACTGGTTAAGTTTTACCAAAGTTAGTCTTCCACTCCACGGAACATCGGAGCGACACGCACTTGCAACCGTACTCGGCAAGTTCTACACAGATAGTTCCAGTTTCACGGCGCGCTGAACGATATATGCACACGTCGGCTCCCCCACTCTTCAGCCGGCTTCAGCTTGCGTGGTCCTCTACTGATTGGCTGACCCACCACGCGATCTTCCCCTCCTCTGGGTCATTACGCTCGGCGGGAGGGTTCCGTTTCAACAATTCGCCTTTCCTGGACGATGCGAGCCCGCTTGCGTAATACTTCCCGACAGGATTAAGCTTGTATTTGAAATCCCAGTGAGTCACGTCTCTCAAATACCCTAATTGACAAAACTCCGTAAAATTCCGTAATCAGATAATTTTCTATGATATCGTCGTTCGTAATAATTTGCTTGATAGCGTTTTCTAAGACATAGAAAACCTATCTGTATGCTTATAATTTTTATAAAATGCTCCGAAAATATCTTAATAATAATTATAATAAATTAATAATAATAATAAATTAACATGAAAAATTCTCTTGGCTGAACAATTTGCCGCGTAAATAAATATAGAATGGCTTCCTACTGACTTATGCCAGTTGCATAAAAACCCCTCGAAAAACACGTTACAAACTGACTTGGCTTGAAATATACTAATCTTTCTGGTGTAAAAACAGACGAAGCTCCTGCATTTGCAGGATATCAAAGGGTTAGTTAAATTACTGCAAGCAGCGGCAGCTCAAGTAGGAAACATTTCTGTAATGCAATATCACTGCTTAATACACCTAGAAAACCTTTGTGCTAAATCCCTAAATTTAGATAAGATAGTGTTTTGAAAGTCGTTGTAAAAGTAGTGAATTTCACTCGTTCACATGGTTTGCGACATAGAGAATTTCAAAATTTCTTACACAATTTGGATTCAGAATTTGAAGATATTGTTTATTATACTGAAATAAGACGACTGAGCCTGGGAAAAATGTTGAAGTGAGTATTGATCTGAAAAAGGAAGTACAATCATTTATGGAGGAAAAGGACAAACCTATTGTTGAATTGAAAGACACAAAATGGATGTGTGATTATGCCTCTCTGGTAGATATAAAAGGGGGCTGCGTGGCGCAATCGGTAGAGGCGCTGAGCTTCTAACTGAAAGAGAGTGGGTTCGATCCCCACCTAGGTAGTGGATTTTAGAAGCAAAACTACCACTTTCGGAAACGCAAATAGCCCTGGGGTTCACTCAGCCTACACCGGAAATGAGTACCAGGGAGCAAAGGCGGCTGGGCGTGGAGCTGACAACTCCATCCCATCTAGTGCCGATGTCACAAAAAGTGGAAGCCTCTACCTTCCACTACTCCCAGGGCCTCCATGGCCTGTACAGAGTTGGCTTTGCTTTGCTTTGGTAGATATAAAACAACTGAACGAACTTAATTTACGTCTCCAAGGTAAGAACCAATTGATAACTACTATATTTGATCACGTGGAGGCCTTTGAAACAAAATTGCGACTTTGGGAATCACAAATAAAAAACAACAACTTTGTACATTTCCCAGCACTACAAAACTGTGATAATCAAAATTCTCAAAAGTACGTAGAAATTATATCATAATTAAGAACCGAATTCCGCGTTAGATTTCAAGACTCCATGGAGAATGTTATAAGTTTCAATATGTTTTCTTCCCCTTACTCCATTAACATAGACGAGGTTTCCGAGGATCTGCAAATGGAGTGCGTTGATTTTCAATGTGTGTCAGACCTAGAGAATAAGTTCAACAATGTCCTCTTACTACAATTCTATCTAGACTACTTTCCCAGGGAAACATATTCTTGCGTTAATAGACATGCACTTCGTTTCGCATTACTTTTCGATAGCACATACATATCCGAACAAGTGTTCTCCAGGATGAAATATGTGAAGTGCAGAACGTGAATCACCGACGGTCAACTGGAGAGTTCGCTTCGAGTTGCTACAACATCAATCAAACCAGATATTGGATGCCTTGTTCGTGAGAAGCAGTGCCAAGTGTCGCATTAACAGGTAAAATATTAATTCAATTATTCGTATATAACATTTATATCTATTTATTTTTAAAAGTAACTTAACTAATATAAGATTAATATTTTAACAAAAATAACATATCAATACTGTATATTGGTTACTTTTTAAATTAATTGGTTTATCTAAGAATTTAGATCGTATTTAATACGATAGAAAAAATCGAATCATGTGGCCCGCAAACCAATTCACCCAACGACAGTGGCCCTTTTCCAAAAAAAGGTTGGACACGCCTGATCTAACTCCTTGTAATAATCACTTCGATTCTTATATACTTCTCGTCTCCTTCTTGAACAGCATCAGCATTTACAAAACCCATGAAATTACGGATAGTTCGGGGCATATTGACGATGTATGGTATCAGCTGGTGTTGAGATTATACTAGAAAATCTGGCAGTAAAGCAGTTTACGGGAGGAGAATCCTCCAGTAAAGTTCACTGCCGGTTAAGGCTTATTTTACTGTCAGTTTGTCGCTAACCAGGTATTGTAAGAATCAAGTTCCAGTAAACTTGCCGTAAAAGTTCCAGTAAAGATTTAACCGGAGATTGTAAGAACGGGCCTAGGACTAAATCTTTGCTTTCAAGTAATATATCGAAACCGTGGCCCACGAAAGATACTGGCCCCAGTGCGAGCAGCCATCTTGTCTGTGACGTAGGCGAAGTAGTGACTCCGGTTGAGAAGACTTGTTTGTGAATTTCTTGTGAATAGCAGTGTGAGAATAGTTAGTGTTTTATAACGTGTAATGTCCAACTTTACATCCAACTTGTGTTGTGGTGCATCATGTAGCTGCAATAATCACGTAGCCTACAGGGTAAGTGTTAATACTTTATTTCTCATTAATGATACAGGTTAATCAAACGCACGTGTGGTGCAGGTTATGTACGAACTTAAGTTAGCCTAATATTGTGGATGTTGAGGACTGTTAGAATGCATGCTAAGTTAATTATCTGAGTTGAAGTTAGATATTTAATGAATGTGTCTCTTTACAGGAAATCAAAATGCCGAGATGCTGTAATGTGGCTGGCTGTAAGAACAATTACAGATCTCAGCATGAAAATGTTTCTACATTTTCTCTCCCAAAGGACGAAAAATTAAGAAATATTTGGCCTAGAAAAATTCCCACTGACTTCTCAAAGTGACCAAGCCTATAATTTATATAAAACATTTTCCTGATATCTCTGTTATCAGGACAGAGCAAGTTGATGGGGAAATAAAGACATTTGCTAGGAGTTATCCGAAGTTGAAACCTGATGCAGTATCTTCAATATTTTCGAATTTGCCAGGATAGCTATCCACTCCTGGGCCTTCTTCTAGAAGACTGTGTGATGCAGAGGTAGAAAATCTCGGATGAAGCCATAGAAGCGAGCTTGGAAGACTTCAGACACTACGAAGAAGTGAATTCTGTGCACAGTCTATCGGATATATCTGAACACTTCTCCTCCAACAGGAATAAATTTAAGCAGGAAAGGACACATATCAAGACAGAAGACCAGTTGGTGAAGTGCTTGAAGAATTTGAGTGATGCAGTGCCCATAATTACAGGTTCTGTGTGTATTCTAAATAACCTCAGCATTGAGCTGGCTGTCAATGGGTTGCAGATTCCCAAACATTAAGTTCCACAAAACTTTCTTTGCATTACTGATAAAAATTCATTTGATGAACTAGCCTACTTCAGTTCATTGAAAATTCTGAGTGTGATGAAAATGGAAGAAAGTTGTCAGCAGTGAATGCTCCTGTGAACATACTACAGAGAAGTTTTTCGAGTGATGATTGCACACCATTATAGTCTTTAATAGAGCAAATTAATTTTTTAGATGTTAGACAAACAATCGTAGGTACAGTGGAGACACGTTACTCTTGGCAGCTTCCATATAATATGTTCACTTGTCATCAGTGTACAAAAAGTTACATCGGAGTGGTTATATTTATCTGCCTCATCCATAAAATCTTCAAAAGTTGCTTGGTAAGTTTGATTTGAGTACTTTCGACATTATTGGGAGTATTGAGTAGCCTATCTCAGTCTAAAGAAGAATAATTTCTTGAAAGATCATGAATGTTCATAAATTACTTTTACCGTAGTTCATTTTAATGGAAAAGTTGTACTGTACTCTTCTAAAGCCATGGCGAGACAAAGCCATTGGTCGCTACTTGGTTAGGCGACTATCTGGACCAAAATTATTGTTAGTAGTACAAGCAAGGAGGTCTGGGGTTAGGTTTGTGTTTGTATGCAAAGAATACTCTGTATTGCCGGTACCAATAATGAGCGCTGGCAGCTGTCAAAGCTAACACGCGAGGAAATGCTGCGTTGCCACTGAGGCAGATCACGACTCATAACATTCCAAGAAGCTTCCAGGAAGACACAAATACTGGGATCTGTGGTGTGTCAGCCCTATTCGTGTGAAGGGTCAATTGAACATTGCGATGCACGCGAGTTTAGGGGAATTTTTAGTTGCCTAATCGCTCTAGCTGCTACTAACTTAATTATGGGTCTATTCCTTTCATAGCCCCCTTCGTCACTTGTGTCTGAATTGGATCTGGAATTGCTTTCCAGGGAAACGATGAACCAATCGAGTATACATTCACGTTTCGTAGCCTCATCCAGTTCTCGTTGCACTATTAACACAAAACGCTTCCAGTTTTATGAAGTCACTTCCCTAATAGCCTAAACGGTAAGCTTCTCAACCTCACGGAGTGTGAAATTCTTATTATGCCGTGCTAGATAACCCTTCACTTGACCCCATATCATTTCTATAGGATTGAAGTGGCAATGATATGGGGCAGCGTGATGATCTCATGGCCATGCTTTCTCGCCAGTTCATCCACGTGGTAGCCTACATGGGTTTAGGCTTGCGCTGCTGCATAAGGTTGAGAAGGATATTAATTCTGAATGAAAGTGGAACGCGGCTTATACACTTGTAGTAGACATGAATGTACTTTTACATACCTTGTGTCCTTGTTTCATTTTTTGGGCGATATTACGTATTGAAATTAGGAACCCTAATTAAAACTTACTACTGAACCTCATATATGTGCTAAAGTACGTAAATATGTGTTTTTATTTTTTGCTATTTTAAAAACAGCTGCCATGCTTCGATAGCACTTGATCTCGTTTAACCGTCATCAAGGCTCACTCTAGCAGTACGCACCGAGGCACACATGTGAGATACAAAATCACTGTTGATAAAAAGAAGTGGGATGCAAAATCACTGTTGATAAAAAAAGAATCATCGGGACACGTTAGGCAGTAACCATTGCCAAAACTCATTGATCTGGGCGCGTTAGGCTGTAACTATTGTCAAAAACCATTGGATTGGACAAAGTGAAGGTAAGAATGGTCGGGTGTAGGTGCAGCCTTGGCCGCGCGCTGCTAGCGGGGCATGGTTGACACAAAACCATTGATCTGGGCGCGTTAGGCTGTAACCTTTGTCAAAACCACAGTTTTGCGGGAAAAAATACACATACTTATTACAGGAGAGCGATATACTGCATAGTTATTACAGAGCAGATAACAAAAAACACTCATTTCAGCCGTACAGAGATGCGAAATATTGTACACACTAACATAATTAGAGTCGTGAACTGAGTGCTGCGAACGAATGATGCCCACTAGAGACTGAATTGGGCACTCTTTTGTTTCACATAGTACCATTAGGGCGAGGTTGGCAGTACTGTTATGGTACTTTTTTGAAGATTGATTTGAACAATGCCGCTCACTGCTGTAATTTTCGCTATATTTGGAATGGCTGGGTGGGTCACAGACGGCGGAGGAGGAAACATCTATTAAAACATTGCTTCCTGATTTATTTCTCATCCTTTTATAAGGTATTTTGGCTAATTCATGTATTATATAGAATGTTATCACTCGTTCTATGTTCATTCAGCACTACCGAGAAGGATTCCTTTTGTCCGAGAGCTGTCGCATGGTAGGCTACACGATGGCGGTCAAGCCATTCCAACATTCGCGGCTTCGTACTTGAAGTTGTTGGAGCTTATTCTATCTGTACTATGTGGTACGAAGCATTGTCTATTACAATAACACTGTGTTCAGGGATGTTGGGTAACAATTGTACCTGGAACCATTTTAAAAACTAGTTGTAGTCCATGTCTTCATGGTAATCACCAGTTCTTTTCGACCTAAAGAGCAAAAGTATATTATTAACAAAGCCGTATGATAGCATGGCATGTAGAATAATAAATCGACCCCCTCTGCCTGACGGCCCTTCCTTGTCCCCTGAACTGAGTTGTCACTCCAACCCTTAGACACTGTGTGACCAGCATTGACCCACATTTCACCTAACCACACAATATCCATAACATTTTTGCCCTATTAACTTAAGTTTTGAATTTTCCAGTAGCCTATTTTCACCCAATTTTCACCAAATTTTGTAGGTTCTTTAAAGTGAGCATAATTAAGGGAATTCTAAACTTTGGAGCTATTTGGTTCAGTCATTTAGAAATTATAACATTTTATGTAATAAATATGCAAATTTTGAAAATGTCCCAGGTACATCAAATTTAAAGTTATCAATCTAAAACTTCTATGGAATGATCATCAATGGTCTACAAATAAAAATTGGTATTACTTTTAAAATCAGTGCAAATGGTTTATTATTAAAATATTTTTTTCTTAGAATGACCTGTTGTTCTGTTAAAATATGTCATTTTTTTCAAATTTGAACCTAAATATTTCTGAAAGTTATTAATATTTTTCAAAATGGATTCCACACATTATTAAGACCACAAAGTTGTATGTGCAAACCAAGTTTGAAGGTAATGGGATCAAAACGCAGGCAACTGGAACATTTAAAATGCTGAAAAATATAGTATTGAGAAAAAGCTAACTTTATTAAAAAATACAGTATTTTAGTGGAATTTCCTGCATCAAGACTTCCCTGAGTTTACAAATCACTTTTCCCACAATTCAGAGGTAACTTATTACTAAACCCATCTTTCTCCCTGATGTTGACACGAAGATTTACTGCCACATTCACCACACAGGTCTGTAAACAAATTTTGGAGGGCACCCATATATGAATGAGAATGTGCTTGTCATTAACACTAGGTCTAACAGTATTCTCCTCACTAAAATAGGCCTATTCCAGTTTTCTGACACTGGCAGAAGAAGTAGTTGCAGCTGTTGAACTTGCATTACTTAACTTCACATGTAATATCACCCCACTGTTTGTCAACATTCAAAATAGCACTATTCCATTTCTTTGTTTCACAGACTTTCGGTTTACGCCATCGACTAGATACAGAATACATCTAATAAACTGCACACAAATCTCTAAAATACCATTAACTTACACAAGTTCCACCATTCACAGTAAACCAATAAAAATTTAATTCTTGCGAATAAACTTCACTAAAGCCACTGACCATCAAAATACACAAAGACGCATGGTTCCACCATGTATCCAAAATGGCCTATACTTTACTACAAACCAAAATACTTCTGTTCGATGTTAAATATGTGCATGTGTATAGTAATGATATTCTTTTAGTGAATGCCATACAGCTAAAAATTATATGGGATAAGAAAATAACATGTACGATAAGAAAAGTTTCACACTTGACAAACATTGCCTAGGCTACTCATAACTGATAAATTTACCAACAGATGGCACTATAAGCTTGTATTCAGATGATTGGCATGATAATCTTGGCCAAGAGTATGAAATTACAACAAAATTGAGGGGTTTTTGGTTCTAGGAAGTAGGCGTTGCCCATTTCAAGACCTAAGCACGTGTTCTTTAAAAGCCCCCGTAAGGTATTTAAAAATGGCCATACATAAAAAACAAATGTATATTTAAGTGCCCGAAGTGATAAGGTAACTTCTAGGGCATGAAACCAGATTTTGGTTTTTTGTTTGTAATTTTTGGCCTACAACTCAGTAGGGTCTCCCCATTTCATGTAGGAACTGACACCTCAAAGCCACAATATCTGGCCTCTCCATGATCACCTTCCCCCCATTAATTTTCTTATATTTAAATCCCAGATCGTGCAACACTTTCAGTGAAGAAAGGCTTCCTTGAAATAATTGTGCCTCTCTGAGCAAAAACAAGAAGTTAGCGACATGTTGGAATTTCTTTCCTAAAATAATAGCTATAAATATGCCGTCTAACAGCATCTTGTTGAAAGCCATCTAAATTAGTGACCACCCCTTCTCTATGCCTCTTCTTCCCTGGAGTTGATAGTTTAGACGGGCCAGCATCATCAGGCAGGAACTTCCCTTCCGTCACTCGGTATGCAGTGATTTCACTCACACCAAGAGTCTTGGCAGTTCTTTTCCTCACCTGAACAAATGGAATCAGAGGTTCCTCCCGTAAGCGCATACTGTCCTCTTCTTCCTCCATAAAATTCCTCGCACATACCATCTCCTTTACTTGGCTATGGAGAGTCACACCACGGCCTGAAGTTGTTCTGTCGCAGAGAATGGATCCTGGGCCTTCCGCGAGCATGTACCGATGCCATTTTTACACAACGAAAATAGACACGATGATGCAAATAAAAGAAATAAACTCAAAATCTGTATATACACACGCTTCCAACAAAAACAGAACGATAACGCTTAGTGTAGCCTATGAAAGAATAAGCAAATGCACTTCAATATATACACGGGATATTACTAATGGCAGTGACGAGTTAGTTCACAGTAGAACACTGCGTCAAACCATGTGCTCACTGCTGTGTCGGCATTCATTGCTCGCTGTTTCTATGGACACCGTTACCCCTCTTGTCTCCACTCCTCACCTCACCATTCAAGCGGATGGCAGCTTGCACCGTTCATCTTTTGTAAATCAGAGTATAACACATAGAATTTAACATGTATGCAGCGTTTAAACCCTCAGTATTGTCCACGTTGTCATGGATGATGCCATTTTGTGTCTAGGAGAATTTTGTAAGTGTAAATTCCATTCCATGTCCACATTAAAGCTATTGACACAAGTTGGCAGGCTTGTTTTGTTGAGATAAATTAGAGATGAAAATAGTACAAGAGTTAATACAAGACTCTATCGTTCCCAAGGCTGCAAGATACCAATGTAATTGATAGTGATTTTGTACTGCATAAGGAAACAGTAGCAAGGCAGCTGGAAGCAAGTTATACATGTCCAGTCCTCAAATTGTGTTCATGCATCTTTGTAACGATGAATTTGTAACCCACTAAGCTCCAGTGAGATTGAGAAATGGTGTCAGAAAAATTTAAAATCCTGAAGAGATCATGAATCATCAGCAGGGTATAATGGCTGTAGGCCCTATGTGCAGTGCAGGATTTTTTGAGAATATTAATAGCTGGAGGATATTAGATCCTAATAATTGCCAGTAATATATCCAAGATCAGCAAGATATCACCTTTATAGCCTACTTGGTGAAACCTGCAAACTTCATTTTCTACATTCTAAGATTCTTCCAGACAATGTGTTAATGTGCTTGAGATGCTTATATTTATAACCAATGTCCTAAATAAAATAATGTCTGTAATACATTTTGTGTGTGCTTATTATAATTAAGTGTAAACATTACTGTGTCATTGGATGAAGATTACTTGCAATTTGCTAGTGTTCTTGAAGATACGGGCATAGTTTTGTACTCCAGGGCCCTACCAATCACCACATCCAGAATTCTCTGTTAAAGCTCTAGATTTACCCATTTCAAACCGATTTACCCAGTGTGTAGTACTGTTAACTGCTTATTTTCCATGTGGCCTGCAAGGATGCCCATGTTCTTTTTCAGGGGGAATGGATGTGGTGAGGAGTAGGCTATACGATATTTTCTGGGAGGAAGGGGTAGGGGGGGGACTGGGTATGTTATAAAATTCTTCATCCCCAGACCACCAGGGTGAAACAAAAAATAAGAAAAAGTAATTAAAAGTTGAGGAATGCTTTCATTTGAATAATTTGAAGGGTCTCGTTTGACATTTGGTGGAGATCTTGGACATCTTATAGGGAGGGAGATACCATGTCCGTGTAGCCAGCATAGATCCAAATTACAATGGCAAGTATGGTCTTTCTTTAATTTTAATAAATGGAACAGTTCCACCTACATAGAGTAGGGGTAAGTAAAGTGGCTTCTTGTCCAGGTGACCTGCTTTGCAAAGGAGTATTTGAAACCTGATATAGGATTTAGTCTTCAAAGCTTCGCACAAAGGCTCTTGATAGAATGATTTGAATCCCACTCCTTGCATCCTGGAAGTGTCTTCCCAACTCAACTGTAAATAAAAGCTAACTGAAAACCACTACCACATCCTTTTCTATTACAAGTACAGTACACACATAAGTGCATGGGGCTGATATCCACGACATTTCAATCCACTGAATTAACTCACAATGAATAAGTTTCCAAGGTCCTTCATTTGTAGTAATATACTTCGTTATAAAAATCTTGACCCCATAAAACCATAAATTTGACCTAAGCCTAACTGGGAACGGGAGAGAACCGTTAAACATGTCCAACATGAAGGTAGTTGCCACAAGAAGTAAACCTGCCACTGTAGGGGATTGGTGTCAGATAAAAGGCTCTCTGCTAAAGGAGGTAAGTATAATCTCAGCAATTCATATATGTATCTGAAGTAGTCCTAAGCATTAAATTTTTGTTGTTGAAAAAGATTGTCTTATGGTAGGCCTACTCAAAAAAGCAAAATGCTAAAAACCACGAGTGTAGGCTCAAATTTCTTATATTCGTGTTTATTATTTTGGGGCATGAATGACCCTTCCCTTGCAATAAATGAAGCACTGGATACTTTCTCCTAATGCAATGCTTGGTTGTTTCTTCTTTTTTTTTTTTTTAAATCCAGCTGCTTTTAAAGTTAAACTTACATGTAAACTGGTATATATGGAAACAACTTATTGATGAACGAAGATAAGAGGATAATATGTACAGTTTTGTATATCTGCATAAACTGGAACATCCATTCAACGTTTGTATTACACTGCTTAATATTCTACTGCTCTAAGGTTTTGAGCTAGTGATAGGGGTGGATTTCTTCCACAGCTTTTAACTTTATTTTTGAGTATCCTTAAATTCACACTAACAAATTACTCGGCTATTGGTAGGCTTCTATAGATGAGAATACCTTGGTGCAATCAATGCGGCGAGCGAGCAACACCACTCCTCTGACGTCACAGATCCGCGCCATGGCCTGTCTTTCTCGTCGGCCACGATCGAAACTCACATTTCTCAATTAGCCTACGATATTCAGCAAATGGAAGCTGCTATCAAGGTCGTTGAGGAGGACGGCACGAGTATTACAACAGCCGCGGAGAGGAATGGTGCTCCGAGAAACGCCCTCTCGGACAAAATTAAAGGAAAAACTAGAGAAAGATGAGGCCAAGTTCCTTTTTAACAAAGGGTTTTAGTTCAATGGGTTATCTCACTAAGGGCCGGTTCAACCATCTCCGGGCAAAGGACCAGGTAACTTGCCCGTGGAATAAACTGAGATTTCTGTTCGACCATCAGCGGGTAGTGCTGCCAGCGGGATAGATTTTGTTTATCGGGTGGTGTAAACTGTCGGCCGCTTCAAGAGGCCGATAGAGCTATGCCAGCCGGGTAACGCTCCAAAATGGCCGACGAACGTTTGCCTTATGCGTAATTTAGATGATGTGCGGTCTTCTGTTTAATACAGCGGGATAATTTTCCATTGCGATGCCGCCGCGATAAAATTCCCCTAAAACAAAATGGCGTCTACCATGACGTCATCAACGACGTCACTCCTCGAGCAAGCTTACGGGAAAATCCTGGGTATAGGGGTTTTTGGGTGGGGAAACCCAAAAACCTTCGAATTCACGAGATTTTTTTACGCATCGGAATCTATAATTGAGCTATGTAGGTCAATTGAATATTTCGATGCGTAGAGAAATTTCGCGATTTCAATTGATATATTCAATTTTCCGCATCGAAATCTACAATTGGACTATATAGATCAATTGTAGATTCCGATACACATCGTAATTCTTACAATTTACAATTGAAAAAACGTGCATCGAAATCTACAATTCACCTACATAGCTCAATTGCATATTTCGATGCGTAGGAAAATTTCGCGATTTCAATTGATATTTTCATTTTTCCGCTTCGAAATCTACAATTGGACTACATAGATCAATTGTAGATTCCGATACACATCGTAATTCTTACAATTCCATAATTGAAAAAACGTGCATCGAAATCTACAATTGACCTACATAGCTCAATTAAAGATTCCGATGCGTAGAAAAATTTCGCGACTTAAATTGAGAATTTTTATTTTTCCGCATCGAAATCTAAATTTGGCATATATAGCTCAATTACATATTACGATACATATCGTAATTATTTGAAATTGTTAATTATAAAATTGTCGGCTTCTGTGATATTATCAACGACTTTGCGAAATGTTTCTCTGGCAAGCTACGGAAAAACATTGATTATATATTATTTTGGGTGGTGACAACTCAATAACAGAAGTAGGCTAAGCATTATAAAAAACTACAAAACGAATTGTGTATAGCAAAGAAAAGTTCAGTATTTCTAGGTTTTCCAATATTGACTGAAAATACTTAATTAGAAATCACCATCCATTACAGACTGTCTAATAACGCCACACAAACATAACTTACTGTATGAAACGTAAAAACCGACCAATGTATGTCTGGTACAAAAGACTGTTATATGCCATTGCAAGTGTTCTTGTAAATGCCAATTTTTCTCTATATTTTACTTAGGCGTATTCCCTCCCTCCCACCTTGCCTGACGTAATATTATCGTTTAGACAAATGACATTATCTATGGCTTTAGGAGAATAGAGTACAACTTTCAAATAAATGCAAAAACCAAAATAAATAAATATATGAACAACGTAAAAAACAAACTCACCGATAGTTCCCACAGTTCGTATTATTCCACATGTACAGGAAAAACCAGTATTTTTCGAACACACGTTCCCTCACGTATAACATGTAACGACAATTTATTTGAATACAACGACTTCAGGAATTCAACAATTTCATTACAAATCGACAACACAATCCCGCACACGACACTGCTAATATCAAAATCTTGTTCTATAAATTATTCACAGGAATAATAATTGTTAAAATTACGTTTACCAACCGCTAACAGGTGAAAAAAATGGACGACTTCTTCCAACAACACCGCGCGCGAAACTGACGTATTAATCAGATGACAAGCATGCGCAACGACTCCCGGCAGGCAAAGCGTCAATACGTCAGCCGCGACATTACGGTGACGTCACGGAAATCCCTAAATATTCCCTAGACGCGGCCGCATCGCAATAGAACAATGAACCAATACCGCCACAAAAGCAATGAACGTTCCATGTTAGAAATAGTATCTTGCATCTTGAAATAACTTATTAATATTTGAAGCATTCATCTTGTTATCATTTGGTTACATACTTGTAAACACTGCAGGGAAGGCATGTCAGTGTGGTCTATTGGTCAGCGCTGGTCTGTGTTAACCTTAACGTGGCGGGTTCGATTCCTACCTTCGGCATTTATTTTTTCCTACCGCTCCCTTATTATTAATTGATATAGTATGAACCAAATAACACAACTTAGAATAGGTATAGTGCTTACTTTGTTTACAAGCATATTTATGTTTTAATTCAACATTTAAAAAAAATGAAAGTTTGCCTTATTATGGGTGGTTTTGTGGGCATTTTAGATCTTCTCCCTGTATACGAGGGTGAATATTTGATTGTCAGTATCATTGTATCTCTGCCGTGACCCAGGTCAACAAAGAGGTGGTGAAATATCTGGCTACACGATCTCACGTATTTATATCTTGGCTTACACCTCCTACATCCTTTTTTACATCGCACAATATAATAATCCTATTAACATAACAGTACATTAATGTGCCAATGACTTGAACCAGATGTGAAACGGAAGGGTTCCGTTCCGTATGCAATGAAACAATGGTGTGGAAATGTTAACTTGCTGAATTATAACATTGTATATAGGTATATATCTCAGTCCTACTGAAAAATTCACTATGAATGATTTTAACTGACAATATTTGAATAATAATGCACTGGTAACAAATAAGAACGGAGGCTTGATAAAAAACACTTTCCTATTAGAGGAATCGAACTCCAAATCTCATGCTCGGAAGCAATCGACTCTAACCGCGTAGCCACTCTTATCATTTCGTACGTATCATATTAGCCCTATGGACAAGATCAACTCTTTTTAATGTTACAGTAGTTCGTTAATATTATAATAATGTGATGTGACGAATCCACCACTTCAGGTTACGACAAAGATCTTTGTTATGGGAGTAATAGGACACATCTCAACTCGGACTAAAGAGAGAAATGGTCTTACTGTTGATGAGATTTCATATCCTATACATTTTAAATACAGTATATTTGGCGGTCCAACCCCTCCTCCACGTGGTGGGAGACGGGCAACGGCATGAAGTAGGGGATTGCCTGTAGGGGTGAAGTACAGTGGGAACTTCGTGTGCCCCGGGACCGCTGCGGTAGCTGTGAAGGCTCTATGGGAACCCTGAAAAGTGACGGCTGACGGGGCTCTGGTGAAGCTACGATAGGCCTAGCAAGCCAGTAGTGGATATCATATTTGCTTTCAAAACAGGAATAGGCCTCGGAAAGGACGGATGCAAACTACAACGACCCGGATATGCTAATGGACTACGAGTTGGGACATTAAACATACAGACACTGACAGGAAAGGTGGAGGAGATTGTAGATGTGATGGAGAGAAGAAAACTGGATGTACTGGGCTTGGCAGAAACAAGATGGAAAGGAGAAGGTCGCAGAGAACTGAGGAAAGGGTACCGGTTGTACTGGAGTGGGAACAGTGAAGGAAGGAGCAGCGGAGTAGGAGTAGTTGTGAGAGATGGAATGAAGGAAGAGGTAAAGGGAATAAGTGATAGGATCATGAAGATCAGAGTAACTGTAAAGGGAAGAAGCCTGGAGATAGCCCAGGTATATGCCCCTCAAGTTGGATGTACAGCTCAAGAGAAGGAAGACTTTGAGGAGGAGCTACAACAGCAGTTGAATGGTCAGAGCATCATTGCCATGGAAGATTTGAATGCACATGTAGGAAGTGAAAGGCAAGGATATGAAAATGTATTGGGAGCAGAAGGATGGGGTAGCAGGAATGAAGAAGGGAGAAAGTTGCCGGATTTTTGCAAGAGAAACGGTTTAGTGGTAGGCAACTCCTGGTTCCGGAAGAAAGAAAGCCACAAGGTAACGTGGTACAGCAGTGATTTAACAAAGAAATCTTTGGTAGATTACATGCTGTACGACTGGGAAATGAAGAGAAGTGTCAGAGATATAAAGGTAATACCATCAGAGGCCTTAGATAGCGACCACAGAATACTTGTAATGAACCTGGGAGGTGTTAAGGATAGCAAGAGGACAGAGTACCAGGAAAGGAGAATCAAAGTATGGAAACTCAAGGAAAAGGAAGTCAAGGAAGAATTCCAGAAGATAATAAGGGAAAGGATGCCAACAGACAATCCTAAAACAGGGGAAGAGGAATGGAAGCAATTCAAAAACACAATGGTGGAAGCTGCAGTGGCAGTGTGTGGAAGAACAAGCAACGGAAAGCGGTGTAAAGAGACACCATGGTGGAATGAGAGAGTAAAAGAAGCTGTGGGAAGGAAGAACAAGGCTTTCAGAGTGTGGTTCCAGGAAAGAACTGATCTGGCAAGGGAAGATTATAAGATAAAGAAGAAAGAAGCAAACAAGATTGTCGCAGAGGAGAGGAAGAAGTGGATGGTAAAGTGGACAGTGATGATGGAGAAAGACAGTAGAGGAAATAAGAAAGTACTTTATGGGATGGTCAAAAGTAAGAGAAGAGGTCTGCGAGAGGATGTGGTAATGATGGACAAAAACGGAAATGAGGTACACAACAAAGAGACACTCAAGACAGTGTGGAAAGAGTACTTTTGAGGATTTGCTGAATCCAAATGGTCATAGGGAGGAAGACAATGCATTGGAAGATGGAGAAGACAACACAGGAATGGAAAAGGACCTGACTTGGAGAGAACTGGAGATGGCTATAGACAAGATGAAAGGAGGAAGGGCACCGGGTGTGGATGAAGTGAGTGTTGAAATGGTGAAGGCAGCAGGGGAGGTTGGGAAACAGTGGCTGTACCGTGTGATGAGGGTGATATGGAAGGAGAAAAAGACCCCAGAAGATTGGAAGAAAGGATTAATTGTCCCAATATTTAAGAAAGGAAGCAGAAAGGAGTGCAGAAATTACAGGGGAGTCACACTCATACCTCACTGTGCCAAGATATATGAAAAGATATTAGAAAGTAGAATACGAGCCAAAGTGGAGAGAAAATTGAGAGAGGAGCAGTATGGATTCAGACCTGGGAGATCAACAGTGGATCTCATATTTTCAGTGAGACAGCTCCAGGAACACCACTATGAATTTGGAGAGGATCTGTTGATGGCCTTCCTGGACATCGAAAAGGCCTATGATAGTGTGTGTAGGGAGAAGGTTTGGGAAGCAATGGAAAACATGGGAGTGGAAAAAGGGACTGTAGGCAGAGTGAAGGAGATGTATTGTGGAAGTGTGAGTTGTGTGAAAGTTGGAGGGGAAAGAACAGACTGGTTCAGACAAATGAGTGGCCTGAAACAGGGTAGTGCGCTGTCACCCCTTCTCTTTATTGTGGTTATGGACGAGGTAATGACACGGATAGCAGGAAAGATAGGAGAAGATAAGATGAAAGCAATGGTGTTTGCAGATGATCTCATGGTCTGGGGAAACAAGGAGGAGGAAATTCAGGAGCAACTGAAGGCTTGGGAAGAAACAGTGGGAGAGTACGGATGGAAGTTCAACATCAGTAAATGTGAGATCCTGTTAACGACCAGGAAAAAGGACAGACCAATGAGTGGGATAACACTTGGAGGTGGACAGCTGAAGAAGGTGGAAAGTCTCAAGTACTTGGGAAGTCTAGTGGAGGAAAATGGGAGAAATGACAAAGAGATTACGGAACGTGGCAGACAGGCAGAAGCATTTCTGAGAAGCATTAGGAGCTTAGTGTGGAATAAAGATGTCCCACAAAAAAGCAAGGAAGTGTTATACAGAAGCTACTATATCCCGATACTGACCTATGCTTCAGAAACGTGGACAATGAAGAAAAGAGACATAAGCAGAATACAGGCAGGTGAAATGAAGTTCCTGCGAAGTAGGATCGGAGTAACAAGAAGAGACAGGTTGAGGAATGAAAAGGTCAGGGAAATGGTGAAAGAGGAGCCCTTGCAAGGTAGGATTGAGACGTCAAGACTGAGGTGGTATGGACACTTAAAGAGAATGGATGAGAAGAGGATTCCCAAGAGGATACATGAGATGCAGATGCAGAAGAAACGACCAAGGGGAAGACCAAGAGATAGATGGCTGAAAGGAGTGGAGGAATGTGTCAAGAAGAGAGGCGAGGACTGGACCAGAGTGACAGCGGAGAGGTGGTGGGAAGAAAGGACTAAGTGGCGAGGCTTATGTTCCAAACAGACCCAGCCTGGGGCTGGAAACTGTACAAGATGATGATGATATTTGGCGGTGTTATGCAATCTAAAATGGGGACACGCCATTGGCTCTGCGACTCCGCTGCACAAAAGCAGGCCTGCCATCTTTAGTATTACATTGCCTACTTCAGGGTAGCTGCCCGCCACTCATACGGACGTGGTAGAACGCAATCAAAGTTGT